>OY728130.1:1918185321-1920685321 GCA_963277665.1 Viscum album | reverse complement strand
GAAACCATGAGAAACATGGTGTGGTATATTGCTGACAAGCTCATGATACTATAACACAAAAAACACCCAATTTATTTAACCAAATAATTGAAAAATTATACCCAATTTCTCTAAATACCCTAAATAAATCTATAGGGAAACATACATCAAGACAAACGATAAATGTAAATATAATAAAATTCTATTAGGATCTTCTTTCTGAGTCATACACAAAAGCACCATGAATCAGAATGATTCCATCTTTCTATTGTGGAATCCCGTCCCCAAAACTCTAACTACTAAAACCAAAATCAAGAGAAAATTAGGGTGAGAATAAATTGGACAATGGGAGAGATATTACCTCTAATAAATGTGATAAAAACCTCCCATACAACCCAGATCAAAGGACCAAAAAGGGTGTATTGGAGATAATGAGGGAAATTCCCCTAATCTGATTGACTAAACCTAAATAATCTCAGTGAGGATTCTAAATAAGATCACAAAAAATATATCAAAATTCCCCTCTAAAAAACAACCCATGTGCTTGGTATGATCATAGTGGTCACATCATGGAGCCTTATCTTGATAGTTGTTTCATAGCATGAAACCTCTAGTCCACATAGCAACCACCCTATAATAGAGGGTCTCAACCCCTATCAATGAAATTTTATGATGTTAAAATGTGGTTCATAACTTGAAAGATCATCTGATAGGTTCACCCATGATGTGACTCCGCACTACCAGTCCACAGAGCACTATGTTCTTATCTTCCTTCTGTGGGTCCATCCGCCATGACAAGTCCATACATTATGGTAGGCCCTTATACATGATCTTTCATCCTTTAAAACCCAAGAAATAACCAATTTCCATCTCCAGGAATCATGTCGTGGAACCCATTTTTCATACAATGTCCTCCTCTTTCACATAATCCAATATTTTATGTTACCACAAGTATAAAATCTTACCTATTTTTATTTTTTTATCCTTCACAACATGGCACCTCAAGGCCACAACATGGTCCCTAGATTATCCACCAATCACATTGTGGCTTCTAACTTTCTTGATGTGACGGTCTACCTACTGATGAATTTATCCATTAACACATGGGAAATCTCTCCAATTATTATACCACCAAACTACTACCTCCAAAACATCTAATAAAGAATTTAACATATGATCAGAACTCATTATACTTTCTGAAAATGCAAAATTTGAAATTTACTCTAGTTTTCACCAACATGTAACAACATCAATCACTACAAATATTCCCAAATATATTAATATCTAAACTTTTATATAGATAATTATATGTGCTATAAACTCCAAAAAAGTAAAATATATCTAAAAAAATCCAAATAATTCACATAAATAAGGTACGTTAGACCCTTTCATGTAAATCTTAAGAATCATTTGAACCCAAAATCTAACTCATGAGAAAGTATGGTTAGACATGTATATAACTATTAAACTTTCTAATTGTACTGATGTTCATAGGATATGGTATCATGAACCAAAGTCCCATTATCCATAGTTTCACAAGATACATTTACACCCATATAAGGATTATAATGGATTTTTTTGGAATTCCAAAAACATTATAGAACCAACTTAGCATTGATTTGATTTTTTTTGTCAATAATCACACATTCAATGAGAATGATATCAATATATATTAAAAGAGAATAATTTGGAATGATTTTAGAGAAACTCATACTTGTTGATGGGAAAAAAGTGGATATTTATAAGAATGGTGTCAATATATATTGAGTTTCCATTATTTCATGAATATTGGGGAAACACTTTTAGGATTAGGAGTGAGTGCATTTCATTATTCATATAATAAAAGGATATGCTTCCATTGGAGATATGACCAATAATAATATTTCATGATAAATATTCATTTGTCAATGATGGTTGGAAGATGAGTTCATTACTGCTTGATAATATATGTTTATAGAATTTTTAAGTAGTTAATGGTTTTTACTATAAATTTTAAATAATGTTAGATACAATATATCTATGAAAAAATTCAAGAGTTTAGTTGATGATATTTCATCTGATGTATTATAATATGGTGAAGACAAATGTTACACCCATTATGAATATACATGGATAACTCTTTAGGAGTTTATTATGTTAGATGAAGAATTAAAGGTCTAATAAAATACTATAATGAGTATGTATATACTGTATAAATATTTGTAATTATATGGTGATGATTTAAGATGATTTGAAGTAATTTTAAAGTGTTTTGGAGCCTTTTTTAAAAAAATTAGTAGTTTTGAAAGAAAACTTATGGATTTATTAGAAGTTATCCATAAATGAAGATGAATTTTGGAAGTATTATTTTCTAAAAAAGTTTACATTGAAGATTAAATGGATGATCAGAAGTTGTTGAAGAAGTAGAGATTTCTAAAAATGTTTTTTATAGAAGGTATGTGATGAGTTTGGAATGATAATGTGAATTAATTATATGATAAAAGAAGTAGTTTGGATGTTAAAATCATGTTGAACAAATTTGAAATGTTAAAAACCTTAAGTAATATATAAAGTTAAAAACCATCATGTAAGGGTAACAAATCAATACACAATAGTCTTAATGTGACTCCCACTAACAAATTGTAAATGAAAAATATCATATGATAATATATAAAGTCTATAATTTTGGATGAGTAAATATACTCAAATGACTATGGATTTGAAAAATAAAAAAAAACTTATATAAATACATAAGGTTTTATAAAAATAATACATAATTGTATTGTAACTATACATTTTGGAAATGCATAAAAGGGTAAATATGCACTATTATATAAACGAGTAATAATTTGTTACATAAATGTATTTTTCACTAAAAATAGGAAAATTACTATGACTCTCTCTGAAATATTAGAGTAATAATTTTTATATGTAAATGTACTCAGTGAGTATAATAGATGTAATTTGAAATGTCCCATAGGACCTTGTGCTGTGTAAATGTAAATTGATCAATATGTAAATGTTATCTTAATGATTAAGGAAACACATAAGGAATATATTTACACAAATTTTCAAACATAAAATTAATATACATCATAAGAAAAATATTTAAGACATGATAGTATCACTATATGTTTTCATGAATATTTGGATTATAAAATATGGGTTTTTCATGGAAGTTTTATGAAGAAATAGAAATATATGATAAATTTTAATATCACATGGTGTATAAAAAACGAGTCTTATGTATCATATTAAATTATTATTTATGACCACAAATAATAGGGAATTGTACCACCATGATTAAAGGGTATTTGTACTCAATGAATAAAAGAAATATTTAGGTTATATACCAACAATATGAATAATAGGTGAAAAAGAAGATATTTATGTGAGAGAGATATTGACACAGTGTTATTATGATATTCCATATATCATATAAGTTATCTAAGAGATATAAATGATACTGTGATTATTCTAAATATTTTTGGTGTCAAATAACTTAGAGAACCAACATTGTTATGAGAAGATTATTCTTGTGTGTTGAAGATGAAGAAAAAGAGAAAGAGATAAACATAGATATATTGATAATCATTCATGAAAATGAAGAATAAAACCAATAATCCTTATCTATGACATATTTATATCATAAGGATTGAATGTTGTGATTCATTATGTTGTTAGGTATGATTGAGATGACTGGCCTATGATATCCTTATATTGAAAGTTTAGAACAATTCTAAATAATCCCTTGAGGTAGATACACACTGAGGTAGAAGATCACATATTGTGAAGTCAATAAGTGACTTATACATTCTTTTTTATCATTATTCAGTAATTATTTACACAAAACTGGCAATTTTTAAAGGATGTCCTTATTGGTCCTATAGTCTAAAAATAAAAACGTAGGGGCATGCATTGTTCCTTATTCATTCTAAGAGTATGGGTCAAATTATATTCACTTTCATGAGCTTCGTATGGATAAAAAAAGTGGGGCTATGCTTCAATGGGATAAAAACCACTATAAACCAGGGAAGTAGTCATCCATATTAGAGGTGAACCTTGTTAACATATCTCATTATTCCTTGTTTTGAGCCTTAATATTTGTTATTCCAGGCATGAAACTAAGTTAAAAAATTTATGAGGTATCCATTAACCTTATCAGAGAAGATATAAAAGAGTGGAAAATATTTTAATTGGTCATATTTCACTTACACTAATTCACCCCCTCTCTATGTGGTGCACCACTCCAGGTAGAACAATAATTGGCATCAGAGCCAAGATCTTACTAATATTTGGGTTCTCATCAAAGTGAATATTTTAGATTTTTTGGGTTTCTCATTCTAAATTAATGATAAAGTGAAGATTTAGATAAGATGTTTTTATTATAGATCAAGATTTAATATTAACCAATAATCTGAGTAATATAACAATGAAAGGGATGAAAAAATTAATGAAACAATCCTTCTTGTGAAAATAGGAATAAAATAATGTTTCCATATACTGTAATAATGAAGAAGATAGATATGGAATTAAACAAGATGATTTAGAGGTTGAATTCATTAACAAAATAATTGAAAACCATTATACCTTATAAGTTTGAAGTCATTCATGTGACCAAGAGTTAACTAACATATCATGTAAAAAATATTCTTCATATAATCCATGAATAAGTTGGTAAGATTAAATTTTTGAGGATTCACAAGGGGAACCAATTTTTTCTTTAATGGACATCCTATATAATTTTCCCTAATAAATATTCACTGTTGTTTGCGGAACTTTTACAAGAATGATGTAGGAGGTATCCCATCTTAGGGAATAATCAAAAAAAATGAGAGATATTTAGAGAAAAGGGGGTTAATGTGCCTATAGATCTCCAAATAGTTTTGAGCAATAAATTCCATAAATATGGAGCTTAAAGAAAGGTGATCCATATTTGAGAATGAGACGATCAATACAATCATAAAAAATAATCCAAAAAATAAATAGAAGAAATTTTTATTCATTAGAATAATTTAAGAAGGATAGTATTAATGAAAATAATTCTAGGTTGAAAATCAAATATGAAAAAATAAGGGAGATTGAAAAATAATTTCAAGAGAAATAAAAAAAACATGGAGATAATGAGAATAATTTTTTGATGATCATGAATGAGTTTTATAGAAAATATGAATCCTATAGAAGATGAAAAAAATTTTTGAACATGACATTTCTTGAACATGAATACAAAGTAGAAAATATTGAAAATTTTCAAGTTGTGTCTTCACAACAAGATGAGATAAGAGAAGTTGAAACATATAAATCCAAGGAGGATCCTTGTCCTAAAATACCTTTATTATATCCAAAGAAAATATTGTAATCATTTAATGATCCATTTATAGAAATATAATAGAAAAAAGTTCTATATGTCTTAAAAAATTTATGATAGTACTAATTTTGGGCTCATGCCCTTTATAGGTTCAAAAACCAAATCTATACAAAGATGGATGAAAAAAATTTGTGAGGAACCCATCACTATAATTGCGTTGGATGTGAGAAATTATAATATAATTTTTCTCTCAAAGGGATCAAAATTTAAAGATAAAAATCACAAAAATACCAAGGTATTAAGGAATTTAATATTAAACCAAATTTAAAGATATGTAGATTAGTTTTCTATTTCTAGTGTTGTGAAAATATTATACATAAGGTACTTCATGAAAAGAACCCACAAAATTAGTGATAATTCACTAATAAAGGGGTGTGGGAATTGGTGAATTAATTTACATCTTATGTTGATTTTAGTAAAATACTTCATCGCATATTAAAGAAAATTACTTGATCACTGTCACACACACAATCACACAAAAAAGTAGGAACAATAGGTTTTTACAATTATAACATCTCAAAATGAGTAGATAATCCTTATCATTATCCAAAATCACTAATACCAGTTTCACCATTGTGTTTTACAATGAGAAGGTAATATACCTTTAAACTTGTTATATAATATGTATCATGACTTTGGTAAGGTGACCCAACACAAAAAAATAGATAATTTATTTTCAACTATAAGTGTGCCTTTAACCTAGTTTGATTTTTATCATGTTGTGCCCATGTTTCTTATTATTCTCCTTCCTCCTATTATTATTATAATTATTATTATTCTTGCATAGAACCAAGTAATCACATTTTACACAAATTTTCTCTCACTTAAATAACCTTTATATTTATCATTTTAGCACATTAATAACTTTTTAAAACAAAAAAATTATTTCATTGCAGTAGTATAAATTCTGTAAGTTTGAAAATGAATTTAAAATTTAAAATCAAACTCTATGCTTCCTTCAACCACTTAAAATTTCTTCATCATATTTTTCTACTCCTTTTAAATTTATAGTAATTTTCTTCACATTCATTGGAATAATTTGTGACACGAATTTATTCATTATGACATGTCATGTTAGTTTCAATAACATCTTGATAGCTTCCTCTTCTACTCATTACATGATTTTATTTATCATTTTGCAAGATCTCTTTATTTTTTATCTAGGTCTTCATCTAATAGAGTGATACATTTCTTTATGATGTAACTCTTATTTATTCTTTATAAAACTATGAAGTATAATTATCAAGGATACACATCATGTAATGAATTATATAAAATTAATGATCCATGGATTTTATCATAGTGTTACATACAAATTCATGATGTGGCGAATGTTCTCCATTTATTTAATCATGAATCTCATTCTTTATATTTATTCTATAACATAATATATAGATAAATATCATATTTAAAAATAACTTTTGATTTATTATTTATCTTTTTTAAATCCTTCTTATGAAATTACTTGGTAATTTCTTGAACCCTCACATTTTGGAAAAGTTATAGTTGTTAAGAATCATAGGGAAAAACTTATGAATCATATAAAAATATTAATAATTAGTTAAATATCATACACATTAAATAAAATTTTTATGAATTTAAAAAATATTTTATATTGAATCTTTAATAAAGACTTTTCCAAATCTCTACTCACAGAATAAAACATAAATATGAACTAAATTAGTATGCATCTCAAGAGGATTTATCCTTTTACACATTTCTATATTTTGGAGAATATTACATATCCCTATGTGAACCTATTAGGTATTTTTTCTAAAATTATAATCATGAAAACAATATGTCAAGTATTTTTAATAAAAACCCTAAATATTCTCGGATATGAAAAATTTTCAACTCCTCTATATATAAAAACATTATATATCAAAGAGATAAGAATTAATTTATTGATTTTTCATTTATTCTAGATAATAAGATTTTAAAATGAGTATGGTTCATGAATTTTAATTTTTTAATCTTGTCTGTTCAATTTATAAAACTTATGCATGAAAGAGTTCGGAAAATTATAGACCACTTTCATCTTAATTTAAAAAAACTATTCAATACTTCGAAATAAATCTTAAGCCCTTTAAAACATTTTTAAACTTATCATTAGTGTTCAACTCTTAAAAATACTTATAATATGAGAGTTTTAAGGTGATTTATGTATTGAAAACAAAATCCAACACATACATAAATCCACTCAAACTATTCTCTATATATTATTTAATATAAAAATAATAAATTCTTTGGGGATACTTCTTCAATTATATATCTTAGAAAACTCGAATTGTGTCTCAAAAAACTCCCCCAATATCATAACCACTTTCGGTTTTATCATCCCCTTAAAAACATTTCTTGGTCTCAATAATCTATCCATTTGTATTTTTTTTCATACAAGGTACATTAATCACTTTAAAACTCCTTAAACTTAACAATGATTCATTAGTCAATAATTTTTTCCCTACAACAGTGAAATTGGTATAAGAAAGAATAATATTTAATAAAAAAATAATTTTACCCATAGATAGTGAATAAAATAATCTTTTTCAGAATCCTTGATAAAGATTGGTAGCAATATTTGATAATTGTTATTCCGCTTTAGAAATTTGATCTTTGAAACTGTGTATATAAAATTCATGAAAACATTTTTATATGACATGATTAGATAGTTCAAAAATTAAAAAATGTGAAATCAAACGCATACTAACATATTTTATGAGATTTAAATATCTTATCATGAGTGAAGAACATCCACTATCCATAATCCTTAGAAGCTTCATTTTTAATGCTTTATGTAAAATATCTACATAAAAATATTTTTATTTACCTTTTTCTCCCTTATTCCAATATTTTTTAGTATTGTAATTAATACTAAATTAATGTGTAATAATGGTTTGATGTTATTCATTTGAGTGACCCATCTGGTCTCATCTTCCACAAACTTTATCCAATTGTTGAATGTTATTCTCATCTTTCAGTTTTGAATTTTTAGTTTCCTTATGAATTTTTCTCTATTGAGTGAACTGACTCCCCCTAAATCTCTATCTACAAAAAATATAGGCTCATATAAATATTGTTAATTAAACTAAAATGTCCGTTCTAAGTCCCAAAATCCTCCATAGTTCCAACAATATCCATAAAACTCAAACTTTAATATAAAAATATTTTTCTCTATAGAATTTGAAACCAACTATTTTTTAAAAACATTTACCCTAAAATTTGGATCCTTTATAAGATTAAAAATATTGGTACACTTTAAAAAACTTCTACTTCATTATAGGCTTATTTTCATCCATTTTTAGTAACTATTTATAATAGTTTTTACATTTAAGAATGTGATCCTAGAGTTTTTTTGATTTCTAAGAATCATCTTGTTTCCACATAAATTTTAACTTATTCACCTATGAATTTGAGTGATAATTTTTATTAATATGTCTAATATATTTATCGTCATATAAATTTAGTATTTTCTGGTAGAATTGAATCACATTTTTCTTTAAAAAAACTACTTCTTTAACAATCTTTCTATTTGGTCTTTCTCTAAATTCTTGAATGGAATTCCTAAAGATGTATTTGTATTATTCCAATTCATTTTCATAATTGATGAACCTTTTTTGTAGATGTTGTGGAATAAAAAATCTCTTTATGACTTTTCTCATTCCTTTATGTTTTGGAAATCACAAACCAATTTCCTTTAATATTATTTTTCATACCTACTACAAGAATTTTTGTCTAAACATATGCAAGGCCGATTATAATCACAATAATGTTCTTTAATATATTATTTTTTGTTTTCTAGTTAAGTATAATAAAATGCTTCTCAATACTGAATAGAAATAATAATAAATGAATAATAGATCTATACTTATAATTGGATTCACATAGTTTATCAATTATAATATGCTCAAAATTTAAAATCTAATTCTAATAGATTCTCAATTCTGATTCACTTAGAATATCAAATTCAATTGACATAGTTTCTAAAATATGATTTTCTCAGAATTTCGTTTCTGATTCACATATTTTATAAAATTCAATTCACTCAAAATTTTGAATCAGATTCTTACAGCTTCTCAATTATGATTTTCTCAGAATTTTAAATCTAATTATTATAGTTTCTTAGTTCATATTTGATAATAATTTTTATTCTGATTACCACAGTTTCAAATTTCTAATTCTCATACTTTATAAAATCTATTTATCATAATTTACAAAATCAGATTCTCATCAAATCTATAATCCAATTATTGATTTTTTAAGAATCCAATTTAAAATCTTTCTAAAAAAAGATCAGTTACTATATTTCCTTATTATTTTTATACATATAATCAGATTTTAAAATATATTCATGTCTAGTTACATAATAATTTTTCTCAAGATATTTATCCTTATACTAAAAACAATTTCATCTAATTTGTTATTTTATAACCATTGTAAGTGTAAGATATATTGGTCCCTCCCAAAGTTTTGGGAAAATATGACCATTGGATACCTATTAGACGATTGGTCTCCATACCTATAAATACATGTTCATTAATCAATTAAAAATTGTTATCTAAAACTTTGTCTGTGTCTATATGCTGTTGATTTTCTCTCATATGAACTACTTATTCTAGTGTTTGTAACTATAGTATTAGATTGTTAATATTAAAGAAACCATGTCAGGTTGTCTCATTTATATTTTATTTATGTGTATAATTTTATAATTGAGGGCTTCTAGTTGAAGGAATTCAGAGGTTCTAATTACCTGCTTAATCGTGGGATTGTGGGGATAACAAGACAAAATCTGCATCTGATTTTTTACAGATCGAGGGATTACCCCAGTGTGGGTTGGTCAGACTTTCTTGAACATTTAAATCAAGGTAATCATATAAAAATTTATTAGATACCCTTATGTTTGATTTAAAATATTTCATTTCAATTTTTCTACTTGTTCTATTACATGTTTCTTTAATTCTGCTACAATTTCTTATAAATAGAATGTGTTACTTAGTATAAATCCTCTATTTTATAAACTCTAATTTAATATTCTATATGATTAATGATAGAATATATTTTTTATAGACTTGTATATCAATTTCGTTACTATAATCATCTTTATCAGACCCAAGGTATTTTAATTAACCTTACAGAAGGGGGTTTAGTGAATCTTATTTTCGTAACTTTGTTAAAAAATGTTTTCTTTAAGATTAAAAACAAAAGTTTTTAAACTTAAAATTCACCCCTCTTCTAATTATGCTATCTTAATAAATATTTCAACATAGAAATTATTATCAGATAAGGTTTACACTATTAAAATATTTGATTACATTAATTTCTAAGTTATTTATATTACTTTTATAAAATTTTTGTTAATTTAATATTTTTCTACACTAACGTGTATCATGTAAAATATTTTTTGTATTATTTTATATATGGAAGGTTTTAATGTCGGATCAATAGAAAATTTGAATCCTATATGACCACCTATTTTTGATGGTATTGATTATGAGTACTAGAGAGAGAGAATGAAAGCATTTTTTATCAATATTTGTGTTGACAATTTTTTAATGCTTACTAGAGATTAAAAAATCCATAATAAAGAAGTTATATTACTTTCAAATCAAGATAGGTTGGAATATCATAATAACTATAAGGAATGCAATAATTTACGTTGTTCAATGACTAGAAATATATGCAACCAGATATCATCTTGTGAAGTATCAAATAGAATTAATAATAAACTGGAGATTACTAATTTTAGTACATCAAAATTCATCGAGACAAGAAGAGCTATGATTAGAGCAGACTATCATGCTTTTTTTTCATATAGAGAACCTATAACTAAAGTTCAATAGAGGTTTATGACTATTGTAAATATCTTGCAATACATTAGAGAAAAAGGATTAAAAGATTATGTTCTTGTGTAAAATATCATATAAATCATGCCTAATGAATGGGAGTTAAAGAGAACTGTAGTTGATGAATGAATAAATGTTACAAATATTACTCTTCACAAGTTATTTCAAAATATTCTATAATATGAGAACAGGTTGAATAAAGATTCCGAAATAGGTAATATAAATCATGGAAGTGTTGCTTTTAATACAAATTCAAATCAAATCAAAGCCAAGAAACCTAAGAGAATAGTGAATTCATTGAATAAGAAAGAGGTTGTTCAATCAGACTCAAGTGAATCTGAACATTCAGAGAGTGAGTTAACCAATATTTCTTGAAGGATGAACAAGATTTTTGGTAAGAAATATTTTCAATATAGATATAATAAAAAAGATATTAAGGACAAAAATGATTCAGAAGTTACGTTTTATTAATGCAAGAAATTATGACACATCTGACCTGATTGTCCAAATCATGAAAGAAAAGATAGAAAAGACAGGCATACTGAGAGTAATCAGAAAAAGTACAAAAATAATAAAGCAAATAAAGTTCTAAATGAAAATGAATCATGGAATGTAAGTTTTCTAGATTCATCTTATGAATCCTTAGATATTAAAAAAATCTAGATAGAAGAATATTGGGCATCTACCCTAAATACCTAAAGAATCAATGTTTTATTGAAAAGGTGCACACCACTAAATCCTTAAACAAAAAGCCTTTAAATGATAATTATCCTGATGAAGAAAATTATACATTTTTGGATGAAGATTCTACCTTAGTAGAATATTATTCATTACCTTATTTTTATGATTTTTCAATATTTACTAAGTTACTTGAAAATAATAATTAAAAAATTAAAAAGAAACTTGAATAAGAATATGCTAGAATCAATGTTTTAATAATAGAAGTATCATATATTTATAAATATCTTGAAGAAAAATCTTTTGAAATAATTTTGATTTCTAAAAATATTGTGGAAGTTAATTCTGAAAAGGATAAACTTTCTTAAAATTATGAAAAAAATTTATGTTAAAAATGTTTTAGAGACCGAACCAAATTCTGAAACAAATACTTGTGAGGATAAAAACTTATTCATTAGACTAAATTTGAAATATTTTCTCTTAATAAAATATTTTCAATATTTAATTATATTAAGGAATAATTTTATAATATTTATAAACAAATTCATACTCTAAAGAATAGTTCTAGAATTGGTTACTCTCATTCAAAACCTGCCTTTAGAAATAACTATTTTGTTCCCAAAATATCCCATTCTACTCTAAGTGTTAAAGTGGTGGAAATTGGAACAAAAAAAATTCTGTAATCAAAATAAAATCCTTAATATTTCATAAATTCCATTTTTTTAAATAATTTTTGATTGTTATGATTTTTTTTCTAACGTTTTCAGATATAAGAAATTTTGGATTATGAAAATATAACTATTTTTTTCATGTAAACAAAAGAAGTACAAAAAACTACATGTGGTACATGGATAGTGGTTTTTCTCGATATATGAATAGTAATAAAGCATTATTTTAAAAGATTATTGAAATAAAATGTTGAAGGGTTTCCTTTGGAGATAATTCTCAAGGAAAGATCATTGGTAGAGGTAACATTATTCTTCTTAGAAAATTATTGATTTCTAATGTTTTATTTGCTAAGGGTCTTAAGAAAAACCTTATAAGCATAAGTCAATTATGTGATGAAGGTTACCTTGTGAATTTTTGGAATGATAAATGTATATTTCATAATTCCAAGAACAAATTCATTCTTTCTTCCCATCATCAAGAGATTTTTTACACACTTAAACTAGAAGAGCATAGGAGCCAAGACATACCATGCCTTAGTGCAATGGAAGATCAATCTTGGTTATAGAATTCAAGATTATGACACTGTAATGTTAGGAATATATGAAAAATGGCTATGATAGGACTTGTTAAGGATCTACCAGATCCTAGATTTGATTCTTCAATAGTTTATGATCCTTGTCAATATTGAAAGAAAATAATTAATGATTTAAATCTATTATTGAAGTCTCAAAATTTGATGCATTACAGTTAGTGCACATGGACATGTTTGGTCCCACAAAAAATATAATTATTGGAGGAAAATACTATGTATTTATTCTATTTGATAATTATACTAGATTTACATGGGTTTATTTTATAGAAAATAAATATGAAGCCTTTACTTTCTTTAAATATTTTACATCCAAAGTTAAAAATGAGAAAAATATTTCATTAATAACTATTCATAGTGATTATGGTGGAGAATTTGAAAATTCATATTTTGAATTTTCTTAGTAATAAAGGCATTACTCGTGATTTCTTATCTTCGAGAACACCTCAATTAAATGGTGTTGTTTAAAAAAGAAACTTCATTATTCATCACATAATAAGAACCATGTTGAGTGAATATTCAATTTCTAAACACTTTTGGGATGAACCCGTCTGTATTGATTGTTATATTATAAATTAAGTTTTAATAAGGAAATTTCATAAAAAAATACCATATGAGTTATAGAAAGGCCAGAAACCAAAAGTCTCATACTTTAGAGTATTTGGATTCAAAGTATTCATTTTGACTACAAAATATAACTTAAATAAATTTTCAACCATGTATGATGGAGGTATATTTTTTGGTTTTTACACTGCCTATAAGGATTATAGAGTTTTCAAAAAATAATCTTGTATTGTTGAGGAAACAACACATGTTAAATTTTATGAAATTGATCCTTTTGTTTTTAAAAAATCCAAACCAACATATTTTGATTTATTTTCAAAAACTGATTGTGAACCATTAATAGAAGATTCTTCTAATAAGGATAATACCCAAGAAATTATTTGTAAAGTATTAACTCCATAATAATTTCTACCTTATGTTAATGAATAGGTTTTACAAAACCCAAGTTAGTTGTTTCTTTGAAATAATCCTAGCGATAATATTATGGGTGTTGTAAATCAACCTGTAAGGACTAGAATTTCTTCCATTAATAAAGTAGAGCATCTAACATTTCATTCCCAATTTAATCCCAAAGTACAAATGAGGATTTAGGTGATAAAAATAGACTAAATCTATAAAATACAAACCAAATTAATTCAAAATGAACAAATTTTGGACCTTGGTTGAAAGAGCTAAATAAACGGCAATAATTGGAGTAAAATGGGTCTTCATAAAGAAAATTAATGACAATGGAATCATTGTAAGAAATAAAGAATGATTGATTACTAAATGATATAATCAATTGGAAGGAATAGAATATAAATAAACCTATTACCTAGTAGCTAGAATAGAATCTGTTCATATTCTATTAGGTTTTGTAGTATTCTTTAATTTAAATTTTTTTCAAATGGATGTAAAGTTTGCTTTCCATAACGCATATGTTCAGGAGGAAGTTTTTGTTGAAAAATGTAAGATCCTGACCTTTTTTAGATTCATCTAGATCACAAATTAATGTAATTTTGAAACTTTTACGTGCCTTTAGCATGGATTAGTGGCTTGGGTTGTGTTTGGGTGAAATTTTAAGGAAAACTAAAGGAAAATGGTATGTGCATGGTGTGTGCGTAGTTTAAAAAACCGTGCGACCAAACCGTGCCAAGCATGCTTAATTGGAGGGAGGAGTCCACACAGTTGGTGAACGGTTTACCAAATCGTGCGACCAAACCCTGCCAACTATGCAAAAGTGGGCAGTGGATTCCACATGGTTGGTGCATGGGTGGCCTAACTGTACTCCTCTAACCAGGAAATAGTGCACACTATTTTTATTATCCTAAAATCATTTTTAAACCCACCCAAACCCTCAAGGACTCCCATTTTTCAACCTTGGTTCGGGATTGATAGATTATAGGTGTTCCCAAAGCCTTTTGTAGGTATTCGAAGGTGATCTGAACACCATTCTTCAATATTGAGAGACCATATTAAAGATCTGATCTCCTCTCAGTAAGTGGATTTCATCCCGTTTATTCTTCTGTTGTTTCCTCTATCATTCCATGAACATTTCAGGGAGGATATATATTTTTTCCCTGGATATAAACCTCTAAGTTAATATCTAGATCTAAGATTGTAGATATAGTTCTATATTTTCAAGATCCTGACGCCTTGAATCATAATTTCAATTTTAGGGATTTAGATTTAGAGATTGTTCGATGACATTGTGCCACCTAGATTTTGGGGATTTCTGTTGGGGTAACTTCCCTAATTAAACTTAGGTAGGTGGTCTAAATAGAACTACCATAGTTATGATTTATGATATGTTTATTATTTTATAATTTTTCTAGGTTTCTGTTGATAAATTATTTTCTACATAAGAGTAATTATAAAAGTGGAATTGATGTGTGTTTACCTTAGTGATTTATTGATAATTGAAACACAGAACAAATGAATAGGGGGTTGCCCAAATTGATTGATATTTTGAAGATTTAATTATCGGTTGTGATCTTGTATTTGAGTTATTTAATTTATTGTATTTAAATAATTAATGGGGATAATTAATTATGGAACAATTTTTGGCTTTAAAGATAATTAATTGTGAGAATTAATTATGACTTGATGGGTTTTAAAATGGATAATTAATTATAAAGAATTAATAATGGAATGAGAATGGTATTTATTGATTAATTAATTGATGAATTAATTAATGGGTTATGTGCTTAGTTAATTGTCGAATTAACTAATGGCCTTTGAAAGGTTCACTAATCACTGGATTAGTAAATGATTATTGTGTAAAATTATTATGAATTAAATAATGATTAAATGGATTATATTTTGTGGTACTAGGTATGACATCCTAGACCAATGTAGAAGTTGGTACATGGACATAGAGTTCCTCCTCAATAGTTATCTAAGCTCTTAGATGTAGGTTTGCTAGGCATGATGGTCTACACTGAATAAGAATTGGAGTGCTAGACATGACGTCCTACATTGAACAAGATTTGGGGTGCTAGGCATGATGTCCTACACCAAATGATTAATGATAATAATGAATGATGTTTCAACTGATATTTGGGGTTCTAAGAATAAAGACCTACACCCAATGAATGATAATAATGAATGTTGATTCAATTGGGAAGCATGGATTGAATTTTCCTAATGTGATGATTAATTATTAAATGAAAATGTGATAACTGTTTAATTTATGAAATGTATTTATTGGTTCATATAACTGCATGCACTATCTTTTGAATGGACTTGTTTTAGACATCGTTGGTGGTGGCCTACTTATTTTTCCTCACACCCTATTGGGGCCACCTAATCGGCACCTGGGAAGAATTCTTTTTGTAGGATAGGATAAGGGAAAGACCCTGTGATAGGTTAGAGATTGGGATTGGATCATGTGAGAGGGAACCTTTCACAGTTTGGGACCCATTTTAGAGCCTTTGTGTCTTTAATTTGAGTTTCATTGTAGACACATGGCACTTGGAATTTCCTAGAATGTTTTACTTTTCATTTGAGTATTGTATTTTCTGGTTTGACTATCATATGTCATGGTATCATTCTGGTTTGTTATACGCTTCCATACTTGGTTATTGTTATTTTCTTCTACTAGTGTTTTATTCTAATAATAGAGGATATAGTCTCCCCAAAAGTGACTTACCAGACCCTCACTACTAGTCCACACCCTCTAGAGAATGGGGATGCACACTTGAGGGCATGTGGCCAATCTGTTCCGGGCACTGTTCAGTGGATCCTGAGTCGGGAAGTCACAAAGTAATATCAGATGAGTTTTCATTTCTTGGTTCTTCTTTTGTCTTACTATTTTGGGAAATGGTATACATGATACTAGGAAGAGTCAAGGAATTGTAATGATATTTTTTATGAGAGTTTCAAACCCATGAATGGGGGTAAATCTGAGTACTTAGGGAGATATTATTGTGATTTTTGTTTTTGTTATAGTTATATATTATTTCACCACACATAACACACTTGTGGTGTGATGTGATATTTGTTTTGAATTTCTTTGAATTTTGATTCGTGTCCTAAAGATGCATGATAGTGGGGTTTTCATGCATCATTCTAGGCACTCAGGGTTTTTGTGACATGAATAATTATAGACACTAATGGGAAAATGGGTTATTGGTAAGTTGTTGAACTTTAACAGTTTTTCCTTGTTGTGAGAGTGGAATAATGATGCAAAATAAATGGGTGCCTAATGAGAACTTTTAATAATGAAATGGTAATGATTTATTAATTAATTGGTGAATTTATTAATTTGACATAATGTTATTAATTAATGGTTGATTAATTAATGAAAATTAATGTACCCTTATTAACCAAGAGCTAGGAGTAGGATGGTTAAGGGTAGTGATAAGGCCTCTGTGTTGACAGTGTGGTGGGAAAATGGAGGAAATGATATGTTGAAACTTGTTTTGTGAGTTTCTACTCTTATGTAAATGTTATAAAACTGTGTTATGAGACCTAAGACGCGTGTTTGGACTTGTAGAGTTATGCCTCCATGACGCTTGTTGAGGGAGAGACCAAGGGGTATTCCCCAGAACGAACATCTAGACAGGGAGATTAAGGCACCATTGGTGTAAGATGAGGAATAAGGGGAACAATTCTGAGAGAACATCACTCGTTTCATGAAGTTTATGGAGAGAGACCCAGGGAGGGTTTAGAAAAGCATGTCTGAGTAAACAAGGGAGTTTCGCCTGCAACACCCACCAACTTTTATAGAAGAGGGTGGGCCTAATGGAGATGAATTCTGGATTGAATCCATAGATATAATGCATGACCATATAGAGAATTCATATGAGAGGAGGGACATGTTGGATTCTTATATGTTGCGGGGTTCCATGAAGCGTGGGTGGGACTTTTAGGTACGATCTGGACAAACATACAAGATGTTATGGAAGGACTTTCTGGAGATGTTCTTAGAGACTTCTACCCAGCCACGATGAGGTAAGAGAAGAGTATGGATTTTATGAATTTGACACAAGGGAGGATGTCCATAAGGGAGCACGCTGAACGTTTCACATATTTACATTATTTTTCTCTAGCTTTGGCAGCAGATGAGACTTTTTCAACAAATCAATTTCAGGACGGACTTAACTATGAAATTAAGTCCCAGGTGAATATCTTTATACTGAATAAATTTTCCAAAGTAGTTAATTAGGCTCTTATTTATAAGGGGAATCTAAATTAGGATTCCATTACTAGATAGGTATCTGGAAGATCTGGGAGTATGCCTTTCGAGAGCAGGAAGCACCAACACGAGAATCATAGTCCGGACAGTGGAAAGAAAGGTGGACACTCAAGAAGAACGGTTACACCAGATCTTTCTCATGTGCTTTTCCACTATTGTGGTTGGAATAGACACTATCATACAAATTTTTTCGACCACCAATGGAATTCATGTTTTGTGTCAATATGGGACATCTAAAGAAGTTCTGCAAGAAGTAGTAGAAGGCTGGTGCTGAGGGAGAAGCTGCTCAGAGTCAGAGTGTGGGGTGGGGGTCTTCTACACCATATAGGTCTGGTAGCTAGAGTTCTACTGGAAGAGGCGGTAGAGGAAGTGGGTGGGGCGCTTCAGGGCATGAGCACCCATATTAGCAGAGTGGTGCTACTCAGGGGAGTCAGGAGGCACCACAGGGAAGAGTGGCATAACAGTTACATGAAGTGCAGCCTACACTCACGGAGTGTGAGGCTAGTCCATCGACAATAATATGTACTATTATAGTTTCTTCTACTTTAGGTACATCCTTGATTGATACCAGTTCCTCTCATTACTTTATATATGAAAATCCTGTTAATGTCTTGAGATTGGAAGTGCAGTTTGTAAGAGCAATGATAAATATCGATACACCATTGGGAACATGGTCTAGGGATATCTGTTTAGGAAAAGGATGTTCTCTAGAGATCGGGGAGGGTATTTTTCATTGGGATATATATTTCCTTGATATAATGGGCTTCGATCTGATTATGGGTTTGGATTGTCTAGTCACATATCGAACCCGCATAGATTGTTATTATAAGAGAGTGTCTTTTGTATCTCTTGAGGGTGACCAATATGTCCATCATAGAGAATGGGATATCCAAGCTGGTAGTGATGGGCCAATTTCTCAGCAACTGGGATAGCTCATAGACAAGGTTGCTAGTCTTTTTCTGGAATATGGAAGCAGTAGTCAAGAAGTCCTTCCACCAATAGTTGAACTATTTCAGGATGTCTTTCTGGAATAATTTTCATGGTTGCCACTGGACAGAGATGTGGAATTCACTATTGATCTCATGTCAGGGGTTGAGCCAATATCTATTCCACCTTACTAAATGGCACCGACTGAGCTTCAAGATCCCAAAACACAGTTGGAAGAGTTGGATAATAAATGGTTTATCCATCCAAGTACGTCACCTTGAGGATCACTTGTTTTGTTTACAAAGAAGGATGACATGGGTTTATGCTTTTGTGTCGACTATCAAAAGTTGTATAAAAATACTGTGAAGAACCGATATCCTCTTTCATGTATCGATGATATGGTTTTTCTGATGAAGGGGGCTAGTGTGTTCTCAAAGATCGATCTGAGATCAGGGTATCATCAGGTGAGTGTTCGGAATTCTAATATACCAAGAACTTATTTTAGAAGCAGGTAAGACCTTTGTGAGATTGTTGTAATTCCATTTGGGTTGACAAATACTCCAGCAGTGTTTATGGCCTTGATGAATAGGATCTTTCATCCATACATAGATCAATTTGTGGTAGTTTTTGTGGATGAAATCTTAGTGTACTCTAAGACTCATGATGATCATTCCCACCATCTTGACATCATCCTGGGTACACTGAAAGAGCATCGGCTATATGCCAAGCTATATAAATGTCAGTTTTGGATTGAAAGGGTTCACCTTTTGGGGAACATCATCTCGGAAGAGGGAGTGGCTGTTGACCTAGATAAAGTGAAGGAAGCGATTTCATGGGAGTAACCCAAGAATGTTTTTGATATTCAAATATTTTTGGGATTAGATGGTTATCACAAGAGGTTTAACCAATACTTTTGCTGAATGGAAGCATCACTTACTAGTTTGACCATGAAATGGATAAAGTTTGTTTGGACAAAAGCTTGCGAGAATTATTTTTAGGATTTGACGAAACACTTGACATTGACACCAATTTTGGTGTTACCTAAGTCAGGTGAGGATTACACAGTGTATTGTGGTTTTTTGGGGATGGACTCATAGTTGTGTTGATGCTAGGGGATAGAGTCATTGATTATGGGTCTCAGTAGTTGAGGCCACATGAACGGAATTACCCTACACATGACATCGATATAGAAGTAGTGTTTTATGCTCTTAAGTGTTTTTGAAACTATCTTTTGGGTGGAAAGTTTACAGTTTTTACGGATAATAAAAGCTTGAAGTATATCTTTTCACAGCACGACTTGAATCGTAATCAATGAAGATGGGTAGAGTATATGCAGTCCTTTGATTTTGAACTAGAATATACACCCAGGAATGGGAATAATGTGTCTGCTTCCTTGAGTATAAAAACATAGACATGGTCAGTACATGAGTTGAGTGTAGAGTGGAAGATGATGACCTTGCTGGTGGAAATGCATGTGGTCTTTCCGGAGATTCAGGAGAGGATGAATCTGGTTTCTGTAGCAGTGGAGTCTACACTCTGGAGATGGATCTGGGATAGGTAGTATGAGGATCCAGAGTATTTATCCTTGAGAGAAAGCCTTGAAGGTGGGGATACACTTTCAGACTGGAAAATATATGACGATGAGATCATTTATGTGAAAAATTAGGTTGGTGTTCCTACGAGTATGCGAGAGGAGATCATGTGAGAATTTTATGCTTCAAGGTGGGTGGTACATCCTAGGGTGACAAAAATGTACTGTGACCTTCAAAGACAGTTTTGGTGGCCAGGTATAAAAAATGATATAGTAGGGTTCGTAACAATATGTTTCACCTGTCTGTAGGTGAAAGAAGAGCATCAAAGACCTTGAGGCCTATTGCAATTATTACCCGTTCTGGAATGGAAGTGGGATGACGTGGCTATGGATTTTGTTGTGGTACTTCCAAATACCCTTAGGAACAATGATTCTCTTTGGGTCATTATGGATCAACTAATGAAGGTAGCACACTTATTGCCTACCAAAGAAGCCATTATAGTAGAGTAGTTGGGAGAACTGTATAGAGAGAGATAGTTCATTTTCATGGGATGCCACAGACTATAGTTTCAGATCATGATTCATACATTACTTCAGGCTTATGGAAGGGTTTTCAAAAGGCTCTTGGTATATAGGTTTTGTTATGTATAGCCTTCCACCCACAGAATTATGGGAAGTTCGAGTGTACCATATAGTTGTTAGAGGATATGGTGAAAGCTTCTGTCTTTGACTTTTGTGGTTCTTGGGAAAAGAAATTGGATTTTGTGGAGTTTTCTTATAACAATAGTTATTCGAAAACTATATAGATGTCACCATAATGGCACTTTATGGAAGACCTTGTAGATTATATCTATGTTGGATAAAGGTGGGTGAGTCAGAGCTATTGGAACTAAGTCTCATTTAGGAGACATCAGAGCAGGTGCAATTGATTCATAAATGTATGACTACAGCTTAGAGTAGGAAGAAGACGTATGCTGATAGATATAGATGACCCCTAGAGTTTTCAAAGGGTGATCATTTATTCCTTTGGGTGTCACCTAGATTGGGTCACCACAGGATACATAGGCAGATAAAGTTAGCACCTAGGTTTGTGGGACCATTTGAGGTGCTAGAGAGAATCAGGCTAATGGCATACCAGTTAGCACTTCTGTAAAAATTCAGCACTATGCAAGATGCTTTCCAGGTTTCACAAATACAAAGGTATCACCCAGAACCTTCTCAAGTGATTTATGTGGAAGAAGTTGACCTCGAGTTAGTGCGACCTTTGAGGAGCATCCTGTACATGCGTTGGGTTGCAGTGAGAAAGTGTTATAGGGAAAGACCATTCTGTTAGTTCATGTGTTATGGCAGTATGGAAATTTTCAAGAGGAAACATGGGATCAAGAAGCAGAAATTGGGGCTCAAAGGCTCAATATTTTTGGGTTAGAATCTTAGAGAAGTTTGGGATTGTTGCTCAAGGAAAAGCTGTTATATGTTATGGAGATTGTAAGATCTCGACCATTTCTAGAGTCATCTCGAGCACGTCTTCAGGTAATTTTGAAAATTTTAAGTTCCTTTAACTTGGATGAGTGGTTTGGGTGTGTTTGGGTTACTTTTAAGGAAAACTGAAATAGTGGGATGCACATGTTTTGCACACTATTTGACAAACCATGAGACCAAACTGTTCCATGCATGCACAATTGGGAAAAAGAGTTCGCATGGGTTGTGCATGATTTTCCTAACCATGCGACCAAACCATTCCAACCCTGTTCAAGTGGGAAGTGGAGTTCACATGGTTGGCACAAGGTTTTCCAAACCATGTTCCTCTTCCCAGGAAACCATGCGAGTAGTTTTTAATTTACGAAAATATCTTTTAAAACCACCCAAACACCCTGGGACTCCCATTTTTCAACATTAGCTTGGGCTCAAAGATTCTAGGCATTCCCAAAGCCTTCGGGAGGGATTCCAAGGTGATCTGAACACTGTTCTTCATCATTGAAAGCCTGAATTGAAGATATTCTCCTCCTAGTAAGTGGATTTCATCTCGTTGCTTCTCCCATTCTTTCCTCTATCTTTCCATGAACTTTTCATGGATAATCTACACCATTTCATTAGATCCAAACCATTGAGTTAAGATATAGATTTAGGATTGTTGATATAGAACTATATTTTCAAGATCTAGATGCCTTGAATCTTAATTTCGGTTTTAGGGATTTATATTCAGATATTTTTCGATGACGTTGTGCCACTCGGATTTTGGGGATTTCTATTGGGCTAACTTCCATCATTAAACTGAGGTAGGTAGTCTAAATCTAACTCCAATGGTAATGATTTATGATATATGTATGAGTTAATTATTTTTCAAGGTTTGCCTTGATAAATTATTTCCTAAATTGGAGTAACTAGGAATGTTGTATTGATGTGTGTTTAGCTTGGTGATTTATTTCTAATTGAATCATGGAATAAATGAATGGGGGGTTTCCCAAATTGATTGATATTTGTGACATTAAATTATGGGATTTGATCATGTATTTGAGTTATTTAATTGATTATATTAAGATAATTAATTGGTAGAATTAATTTGGAAATGATTTTTTTCTTTAAAGATAGTTAATTGTGAGAATTAATTATGACTTGATGGGTTTTGAAATGGAAAATTAATTGTGAATAAATAATTATAGAATGAGAATATTATTAATTGATTAAATAATTGATTAATTAATTTATGGGTTATGTGATTAGTTAATTTTTGAATTACCAAATGGACTTAGAAATGTTCAACTATTCATTGGATTAGTAAATGATTAATGTGGAAAATTATTATGAATTAAAGAATGATTATATGTATGATATGTTGTAGTGCTAGTTCTAAAATCCTAGACCAATGTAGAAGTTAGGACTTGGACATGGCATTCCTCCCCAATAGTTATATAAGCTCTTATATGTAAGGATGTTAGGCATAATGACCTACACTGAATGATAATTGGAGTTCTAGGAATGACATCATACATTCAATGAGATTTGGGGTGCTGGGCATGGCAACATACACCAAATGATTAATGATAATAATGAATGATGTTTCAACTATGATTTGGGGTGATAGGAATGACGACCTACACCGAATTAATGATAATAATGAATTATGATTCAATTGGTAAACATGGATTTAATTGGACTAATGTGATGATTAAGTATTAAATTAAAATGTGATAACTATTGAATTTATGAATTGTTTTTATTGCTTCAAATAACTGCATGCACTATCTTTTGACTAGACTCATTTTAGACATCATTGGTGTTTGCCTACTGAGTTGTACTCACACCCTATTCAGGCAGCCTGATCGGCACCTGAGCAGACTTTGTTTCTACAGGAAAGGATAAGGGCCACGCCATATGATAGGTTGCAGTTTGGGATTGGATCATGGGTATAGAGACCCAAGCCTTTTACATAAAACATTTCATGATTTTAAGCATAATTAATCATCAGAGTACAAGCCAAGGATCATTAAGTCTAGTGTCTTGGAAGACTAGGAACATATAAAATAAAACATGGGACAAAAAAACATCTTTATTTAATCTCCATAAAGATCTTCTAACTTTTTTTGATCTCTTACATCTGCATAGGGTACCCTGGGGAACACATGACCAAGGGATGAGCTAAAAAGCCTAGTAAAGGAATGAACACAAGGATACATCTCAAGCACATGAGTTAGGAGGCATGATATAATGATATCCAAAGCATGAAACTTATAAAATCATTTAAAATAAGCATGGGATCATATAAACATGGAATCATTTAAATGTGGTAGAATCATAAATAATTTCATTAGTATGGGTCAAGGATAATCTCCAATCCTGTTTCCCATTTCAGTAAGGGTCAAGGCTAACCGCCAATCCCGTTTCACATCACATCTCATGATAATTAACCTTACCCAATGCATTGGAGCGCTAACTGGGCGTGCCCATATCAACATATTCATGAATATTCTTGCAACATAGATAATATTTCCACACAAATAATCATACATAATCAACCATAGATAAACATAAGGGTACCCATGAAAAGAATTGGGTACCACAGTCATGACATCAATCATAACCAATGGGCATTTCATGAAAGTTTCCATAAAAGGAAAGAATTAGAAATAAATGGATGATCATAGGGTAAAATAGGAATATAAAATTGAAAGTGGTGTCAAATATAGGTGGAAACATATAAAAAAGTATTTTAGAAACATTATAATTAAAACATTTTTGTGCGGTTTTAAGGAAAACACTCTAGAGATTTTCAAATAGAAAAGAGGAAATTATTTTATATAAAACAAGAATTGTACCAAGAAGGTTTTCATAATAAAAATACTGATTTTATAAATTCAATGGTGTTTAAAAACATAGGATATAGTGCACCTTAAATTTGGGTGAAAATTCCGGAAGTCCCCTTAAAACAGGTTTGTTTATCGGAAAGTTCTAAGGAGGGAATCTTTCAAAATCATGTATATCCCTGAAAGAATGTGATGGAAGGGTCTTAATATAAGAATCTTGTACAACTAACCAGAAGTCATAAGAATCACATAGATAGATAATATAACACCATTTTTATAGAAATATAAGGTAACCCGAAAGAACAAAGAATGTTCAGGTAGAATTCGTTATGATTTTATCATCATGGTGTTGGGTGTGACCAAAAGGGATTGATGAGAGAGAAATGGGGTTTCTCATCACTTATAAATCCATAAGGAAGTATGGGGGAGGTTCTTAAGAATACCCCATAATTTTATAGTACACATATAAAGGAATAGTATATAAGACAATCTTGATTAAGAGAGAAAAGGAGAGGATCCCTTACCTTAAATCAGATGGTGTTCTTCACTTGTTATTAATGACCTCTTGAGACTTCCTCCTTTGAAAACCTCTTAAAAGGAGTGTTTTTGGTATTTTTGAGGAGACTGAGAGCTTCTGGACGTGGGGAAGGAACTTGGGGAAATATTTTGGCATAATTTAGAGAAGGCTTGGAGCTTGAGAGGATTGGATAGAAGAGGGAGTGAGGGGGGTTTTATAGTGGAGGAGAGGAGGGATTTCATGATATTATAATCATTAATTTATTATTTCCTCCCAATACAAGGAATATTAAGTATTACACGACCAAGAATAGTAAATGGGACCTGTGAATTCGAACTAAGTGGGCTTACATCAGCAGAACATCATTGATGACTCAATTAATCCAATATTTAGCATTTGTGAATTATTGAATTCTACTATTCATAAAAAATTCAAGTATTTCAGAAAAATCCCAATAATTTACCCCAACCATTTTTCGACATTTAGAATATAAAAATGAAGTCCATTTTTCAAAAATAATTTTCTAAATTTGATTATTTTAATATTTAATTAAAATAATAATTTATTATAAAAAACAAGTTTTAAAACATTCATTAACTATTCTAAACTATAGTTATATCGTACTTCCAACTTGAATATTATTTTTATACCACTATAGGTGAGGTTACTATTAATTAGGGTATATCATTATTTATAAGGGTATGTTACTATTCATTAGGGTAGGTTACTATTCACCAAAAATTATTTTTTGTTTTATTAGACTCCAAAAAAACATCTTGAACACAACCGTGTATGCCGAATTTTCGAAATTCCAAACACATAAGTGACAAACTTATGTTTAATGGTTACTTATCACTTAGCAGTTCATTATGTTGTGATTTCATGTGATTTTATGACATAAATATAAGAATGGAATTTCCATTGAAAAACTTTGGGTCGTTACATTCTTCCCCCCTTATGAAATTTCGCCCTCAAAATACCATTGTACATTCTATGCCAAAAACAGGTGCGGGTACTTTTCCTTAATTGCTACCTCCAATTCCCATGTTTCTTCCTCAAAATTATGGTTCCTCTACAAAACTTTGACTAGATGGGTTGTCTAGTTGTGTAGAACCTTATCTCTCTGATCAAGAATCTTTACTGGCTGCTCCTCATAGGAGAGATCATCTTCTAGCTCCACCACCTATGAGCTTAGTACATGTGACGGATCAGGTATGTACTTCCTCAAGAGTGATACGTGGAAAACATCATTAACTTGAGCCATATTCAGTGGAAGTGCAAGCCGATAGGCCACAACTCTTATGCGGTCAAGGATATCAAAGGGGCCAATATACCTTGGGCTTAACTTCCCTTTCTTCCCAAATCGCATGACTCTCTTACATGGAGATATTCGAAGGAAGACATTATCTCCAACGTCAAACTCTAAGTCCCTTCGAAGGTTTTCAGCATTGATCTTTTGCCGACTTTGAGCAGTTTTGATGTTTTTCTGGATGACTTGAACCTTCTCTGTCATCTCTTGAACAAGATCGGGTCCATGTAGCTTTATTTCTCCAACTTCATCCCAACAGGTTGGAGTTCTACATCACTTTCCATATAGAGCTTCATATGGAGCCATCTGAATACTCGAGTGGAAGCTATTGTTGTATGGGAACTCAACCAATGGGAGATACTGATCCCAACCACCTTTGAATTCTAAAGAGAAGGCTCTAAGTATATCTTCAAGCATCTGAATAATCCTTTCAGATTGGACATCAGTTTGGGGGTGATAGGTCATGCTGAAATTTAATTCAGTACTCAAAGCATATTGAAGACTCCTCCAGAATTTAGATGTGAACCTTGGATCGTGTTCATAGACAATTTAGAGAAGAACATCGTGTAGTCTCACCACTTCCTTCACATATAACTTTTTAAGTTGTTCAAGTGAGAGATCTTCCGAATAGCAATGAAATGGGATGTCTTGGTGAGTCGGTCAACCACAACCCATATCCCATTATTTCCCTTCAACGTCTTCAGTAGACTCGTGACAATGTCCATAGTAACATTTTCCCATTTCTACATGGGTATAGGAAATGGCAGCATCATACGTTTGGACTTTTTTCACTCAGATTTAACTTGTTGACATACCAAGCAACTTAATATATATTCCGCAATCTCCTTCTTCTTATTATCCCACCAGAAGTGTTCTCAAAGATCACGATACATTTTGGTACTCCCTGGATGGATAGAGAAGGTTGAGCTATGTGCATCATTCAACAGCTCCTTTTTTATCTCTGAATCAGATGGTACACATAATCGTCTCCCAAATCTTACAACTCCTTCCTCATCAATTTTGAAATCAGAGTATTTCCCATTTTTAACATCTTCCACCCTTTTTTGAATTTCCACATCCTTTCTTTGAGAAACCTTTATTTTCTACATGAGGGATGGTTGAGAAATCATTTGAGAGAGGATTGAGGATGTTCCTCCCTTAATGATTCCCATGTTCATCCTTTGAAAATATAAGAAGATCAGATCCTTTTCAATTCTCATCATTGATAAAGATGCATGATCCTTTCCACTTAGAGCATCCACCACCTTGTTTGCCTTACCGGGATGGTAGTGGATTGGGCAGCCATAATCCTTGATGGGTTCTATCCAACTTTGTTGGCACATATTAAGCTCTTTCTGTGTGAATATACATTTGAGACACTTGTGGCCAGTATATATCTCACATTTTCCCCATAGAGATAATACTTCCATATTTGCAACGCAAAGATCATAGCCGCCAACTCCAGATCATCTGTGGGATATTTTTTCTCATGGATTTTCAACTACCTTGTGGCATAGGCTATCACTTTATCATTTTTCATTATCACACAAACTAATCCTTTCTTAGAAGCATCACTATACACCACAAAGAGTTCTCCACTTGAAGGGAGTGTGAGTACCAGCACAGTGATAAGACTCCTTTTTAACCCCTTAAAATAGTCTTCACATTCCTGTGTCCATACGAACTTTACTCCCTTCCATGTCAGCTTGGTCATTGGGTTTGATAATCATGAAATGTTCTTCACAAATCTTCGGTAATACCCAGCTTAACCTAAAAAGCTGCGGATCTCCATTACAAAAGTTGTCCTCGACCACTCTTCAATTGGCTTCATCATGGAAGGGTCCACAGATATCCATTTCCTTGTGATAACATTCCCCAAGAATGATACTTCCTCCACCCAGAACTCACAATTACTGTACTTTGGATACAAATTCTCCCTTCGCAAAGTCTTTAACACAGTTTCCAAATGCTCCTCATATTCCTCCTTGCACTTCGAGTATATCAGAATATCATCAATAAAGACCACCACAAATTTGTCGAGGTAATCTCTAAAGACTCTTTTCACTAAATCCATGAAAATTTCTGGAGTATTAGTGAGTCTTAAGGGCATCACTATGAAATCATAGTGTCCATACCTCGTTCGAAAAGTAGTCTTGGGAATATCTTCCTTCATCACCTTTAGTTGGTGATATCCCGACCAAAGGTCCACCTTATAGAAACAACTAGCCCCACGAAGCTGATCGAACAATTCATCTATCTGTGGAAGGAGATACTTGTTCTTTATCGTGATTTTATTGAGCTCACGATAATCAATGATGAGGCACATTGATCCATCCTTCTTCTTGAAAAAGAGGACTGGATCACCCCATGGTGAAGCACTCGGGCATATAAAACCCTTCTCCATATTCTCCTGTAACTACTTATTCATATCTTCCTGCTCTACGGTGTGAATTCTATAAGGTGTCTTTGGGATTTTCAGAGATCTAGGGATAATTTCAATTGAGAACTCAACCTCTCGGTCATGAGGAAAACTAGGCAACTCTTCGGGGAATACATCAGGGTAATCCCTCATGATGGGCATGTCTTCAAGCAAGATTCTATCCTTTGTCTCAATCATTTGAGCTAGATACACATTCTCATAAGAAAGAAATATCCAAACTTGAGAAAAAGATTCTAAAGGATACTCATCTTCCTCCTTTCACTTCTAAAGAATCAAAGGATTCTTCGGGATTTGAATAGTAATATCTATTTCCCTACAATTGATGTTGGCCTTATACAATGATGGCCAATCCATGCCTAAGATAGCGTAAAAATATACTAAAGGAAGTATGATAAGTTTTTTTGGGAGGTTCAATCCACAAACATTAACCGGGGAGGAGTTATAAACCATGGATTCAATAATTGCCCCAGGTGTTGTTCTCACAGATAATGTTTCCTCAAAATTTTGAGGTGGTGTTTGAATAGTTCTACTAAACATGCAGGATATGAAAGAATGCGTAGAACTAGAATCAAATAGTACATGCACTATTCTTGAATGAATAACAAGCATACCTTTCACCACATTGTTTTCCGGCTCCACCTCGGCAGTAGTGATAGCATAATACCTTACTTGTTGCCTTGGAGGGTGTTACTGATTGCCTCCGACAACCCTCAGCTTAGAGAAATTGTTCGCATAATGCCCAAGCTCATTGCAGTTAAAACACTACACTACAGGCTGTGGGTTGATCTAAACCTTCCTTTCTCCTTCAACATTAGTAGGATTTTTCATATCCCTTTAGTAGTTCTTAGCTAGATGACCAAACATTCCGCATTTGAAGCAATTCCTGGTTCCCTTCAGACAGTCACCAAGATGCTTCTTCCCACAATTCTTGCAATGGGGAAAGTGAGGCTTCTTTCCATAATGAGTTTTGTTTGATGAACCACCCATGTTGTTCTCCATTTTCTACTTCTTTTCACTAGGCACATGAGACCACTGAGAGTCTCCAATATCTATTTCAACCTTGGGGGAACAACGGACAATGTCATCATAACTGTCGAAGTATCGAATCACCAACACTTTTCATAGACTCGTCTTTAGTCCGCTAAAGAAGCGATCCACCTTGATTTCGGTGTTCATGACAAAGCTAGATGCATACCTTGCTAGCCTTGTAAAGTTTTATTCATACGCACCGATGGACTCATCTTCCTTCTACTTGAGTCCAAGGAACTCTCTTTCTATCTTGAGATGGAGGGTTTGAGGAAAATATTTGTTGAAAAACATCCTCTTGAATTCCTCCCAATCTAGGGAATCGATTTCCTATTGGGACTTTGAATTAATGATCAGTGTCCACCACTGATCATCTTCCCCATCAAAACGATAGATCTCCAATACCACCTTCTCTTATTTCGAGCACTGGAGGACGAAGAATATCTTTTTAATGGAGTTAATCCATTGTTCTGCGAGGAGGGGATCAGAAAACCCGCTAAACATGGGAGGCCTTTTCCGCATGAAGGATTGTACGACAACTTTCTCTTTCCTTGGAAGAGGGGGAAATTCCACTTGGTTTAAGTTATTATTCATAACTCGAGCCAGCTGAGCAAGTACTACAATGAAGTTTTGAGCACCTGCTTCTGTCACATCAGGAATGTCATTAGGGAAATCATTACATTGCCTATCACATTGGTTGTTGGAACATTTTCTTATATTTACTTCCATTAACTATGAAAAATAACGTATAATTAGAGGTCTTGAATACTTAGATATTGAGTATAAAAAGGAAACATTGAACATTAAAGGATAAAATTATAAAAAATAAGTACATCCTAACTTTTTATTCCTTAGGATTATATCTAGGTTATCCTCGATCTACTTCTTAAATTATATTCTTATGGGATTCTTTTTGTCCCTTAATAATGGTTTATACTAAGCTCGTGAATCTTCCAAAGCATATCCCCCGGGTGTTGTAACCAAGAGTGCAGAAAGATGCATTGTCATGCACCAGTTCTCATTCGAGTCTTGCTCAAAGTGGTGTTTTTGGATTTTACCCCTAGATACATCTGTGCAAGAGCCAACTCTACCTACTCGTATCCAGAAAGGGGTGTATTTTCTTGATAAACCACTCACTCTATACTCACCAAAATTTTAGGATTGTTTCATTATACTTAGTCTCATCCTTAAGGTTCTCACTAAGGTGCTATATTCCTAATCTCCAAAAATAACTAGACCATACTTTGATACCAACTATAGCGACCCATGCCTTTTACATAAAACATTTCATGATTTTAAGCATAATTAATCATCAGAGTAAAAGCCAAGGATCGTTAAGTCTAATGTCTTGGAAGACTGGGTACATATAACATAAAACATAGTACAAAAAAAATGTCGTTATTTAATCTTTATAAAGATATTCTAACTTCATATGAGCTCTTACATCTGCATAGGGTACCCTGGGGAACACATGAACAAAGGGATGAGCTAAAAAGCCCGGTAAAGGAATGAACATAAGGATACATCTAAAGAACATGAGTTAGGAGGCATGACATAATGATATCCAAAGCATGAAATTTATAAAATCATTTAATATAAGCATGGGATCATATAAACATGGAATCATATAAATGTGGCAGAATCATATAGCATTTATTTATTATAGGTAAAGGCTAACCGCCAATCCCATTTTCCATTTTAGTATGGGTCAGGGCTAACCACCAATCCCATTTCACATCCCATCTCATGAGACTTAACCTTACCCAATGCATTGGAGCGCTATCTAGGAACACCCATATCAACATATTCATGAATATCCTTTCCACATAAATAATCTTTCCACATAAATAATCATACATAATCAACAATACATAAACATAAGGGTACCCATGAAAAGAATTGGGTAACACAATCATGACATCAATCATAACCAATGGGCGTATCATGAAAGTGACCATATAAGGAAAGAATTAGAAATACATTGAATATCATAGTGTAAAATAGTCATATAACATGGTAAGTGGTGTTAAATATAAGTGACAACATATAAAAAAAGTATTTTAGAAACATTATCATTAAATCATTTTTGTGTGGTTTTAAGGAAAACACTCTAGAGCTTTTCAAATAGAAAAGAGGACATTCTTTTATATAAAACCAGAATTTTACCATGAAGTTTTTAATAATAAAAATACTGATTTTATAATTGAAATGGTGTTTTAAAACATAAGATATAGCACACTTGAAATTTGGGTAAAAATTTGGGAAGTCCCCTTAAAACAGGTTTGCATATCAGAAAGTTCTAAGTAGGGAATCTTTCAAAATCATGTATATTCCCGAAGGAATGTGATGGAAGGGTCTTGATATAATAATCTTGTACAACTAACTAGAATTCATAAGACCCACATATATAGATATGTTAACACCATTTTTAAATAAATATAAGGCAACTCGAAATAATAAAGATGGTTCGGGTAGAATTCGTTATGATTTTATCATCATGGTGTCATGTGTGACCAAGAGGGATTTATGAGAGAGAAATGGGGTTTCTCATCACTTATAAATCCAGAATGAAGTATGGGGGAGGTTATTAAGCATACCCCATAATTCTATAGTACACATAAAAAGTCATAGTATAGAAGACAATCTTGATTAAGAGAGAAATGGAGAGGATCCCTTACCTTAAATCTGGTGGTGTTCTTCACTTGTTATTAATGACCTCTTGAGACTTCCTCCTTTGAAAACCTCTTAAGGGGTGAGATTTTGTTATTTTGAGGAGGTTTAGAGATTTTTGACGTAGGGAAGGACCTTGGGGAGAGATTTGGTCAGAATTTAGAGAAGGCTTGGAGCATGAGAGGAGTGGAGAGAAGAGGGGGTGAAGGGGGGTTTTATAGTGGAGGAGAGGAGGGATTTCATGATATTATAATCATTAATTCATTATTTCTTCCCAAGATAAGGAATAATAAGTATTACATGACAAAGAATAGTAAATGGGTCATGTGAATTCGAACCAAGCGGGCTTACATCAGCAAAACATCATGAATGACTCAATTAATCCAATATTTAGCATTTGTGAATAATCCGATTCTACTATTACTAAAAAATTCAAGTATTTCAGAAAAATCTCAAAAATTTACCCCAACCATTTTTCAATGTGTAGAATCCAAAAATGAAGTCCATTTTTCAAAAATAATATTATAAGTTTTATTATTTTAATATTTAATTAAAATAATAATTTATTATCAAAAACCAGTTTTAAAACAATCATTAACTCATTCTAAACTATAGGTATATCGTACTTCCAACTTGAATATTTTTTTTATACCACCATTGGTGAGGTTACTATTCATTAGGTTATATCATTTTTCATAATGGTATATTACTATTCATTAGGGTAGGTTACTATTCACCAAAAATTATTTTTGTTTTATTGGACTCTAAAAAAACATCTTGAACACAACCGTGTATGCCAGATTTTGGAAATTTCAAACAGAGAAGAGACAAACTTATGTTTAAAGGTAACTTATCAATTATTAGTTCATTATGTTGTGCTTTCAAGTGATTTTATGACATAAATATAAGAATGGAATTTCCATTGAAAAAATTTGGGTTGTTACAATTAGAGAGGGAACCAGACACAGTTCCTGACCCATTTTAGAGTCATTGTGTCTTTACTTTGATTTTCATTGTAGACACTTGGCACATGAATTTTTATAGCATGTTTTAAATTTCTGTTGAGTATTGAATTTTATAGTTGGACTATCATATGTGATGGTATTATTCTGGTTATTTATACGCTTCTGTATATGGTTATTGTTACTTGCTTCTGTTGGTGTTTTATTCTAATAACAGAGGGTATAGTCTCCCCGAAACTGACTTACCAAACCCTTACTGCTAGTCGGCACCCTCTGGTGTACAGGGAGGTGCCCTTGAGGGCATGTGGCCAACTGGCTTGGGGCACTGTTTAGTGGCTCCCAGGTTGGTACGTCACACAAAACTTCACAGTTTTAAAGACACAAAACATACTGAACATATTTTTAAACTTAAAAAATCTTTATATGGTCTTAAACAAGCCCTTAAATCCTTATATGATAGGCTTACAAGATTTTTGTTACAAAACAATTTTTTAATGGAACTAGTAATCCCATCCTTTTATATGGAAATAAAATAAAAATGTTCTACTTTTCAAAATTTACGTAGATGACATTATATTCAGATCAACTTAGAAAACCATAACTATCACATTTGTGAATATTATGAAATATGAGTTTTAAATGAGTATGATGGGAGAGTCAACATTTCATCTTGGTTTTAAAATTTCTCAAAAACCTAAAGGAATCTATATATCCCAATATAAGTATATTAAACATCTTCTGAAGAAGTATGGTTATGAAAAAACTAAAAGTATCAGTACTCCAATCGGAAACTGAAATACTCTTGATCTTGATGAAACTAGAAAACCAGTTAACCAAACATTATTTTGAGGTATGATAGGAAGTTTAATATATATAATAGATTGTCATAAAAAGCATAATGTTTTAAATATTATTATGTGTAATATATCATGAAAATACAAAATAATCCCATTAAAAATATATGAAAAGAATTTTTCATTATTTAAAAGGAACTATAGATTCAGTACTTATTTATTCTTCTAGAAATGATTTCAAACTAATTTTTTTAGATGTGGAATTTGAGGATTATAGAGTGGGTAGAAAAATTGTTTCTGAAACATTACATATGTTAGGTGATTTATCAGTTTCTCATTCTTCCAAGAAACAAAATTCAGTAGCACTTTCCACTGTTGAAGTTGAATATGTAGTAGTTGAAAGTTGTTGGGCTCAAGGGTTTTTGGATGCAACAAACACTCACTGATTATGGGATGAGTTTTAATAAAATTCAAATACTATGTTATAACAGTAGTTCTATATCCCTACAAAAAAACCATACACCCCACTCACATGATAAGCACATAGATATTGTTCATAACTTTCTTAGGGATCACACACTTAAAGAAAATATTATTTTATAATTCATCAGAATGCAAGAACAACTTACTGATATTTTTACAAAATCATTACCTTCTGATAGATTTGAATACATTTAAAAAAATATAGGAATGATAATTTTAAGGTAATAATTAATTTATACTTTTTTATATTATCTTCTTGCATTATTTTTCTCCTTTCTATATGAGGATTACATTTTTTCGGATCCTATAAATTTTTTTCATAATCTATCAAAAAAATTTACCCAAATAAAATTATCAAACATGAGTAAATTTCCATTAATATTTATTTTTATAATAAAAAATTTTGGATTTAAATCTCCTAAGAATAATTTATTTCCATTACTAATAAATCTTCTAATAAATCCAAAAGGTAAAAATTCTTTCTTATTACTTATTAAATTTAATTCTCTATGTTGGTGTTTCATTTTTTTAAATCAACCTTTCTTAAAAATGTTTTGTTTTATTAAAACTATTTTCTATTCATAAAAATATTTTCTTTTCTTAACACTATTTCTTTTCCTAAAACTATTTTGTTTTCTTAAAACTATTTTTTTTATTAATATTATTTTCTTTCATAAAACTATTGTGTTTTCTTAAAAACATAAAAATTTCAGATCTTATAAAATCATCTTTAGTTTAATCTCAACCATTAGATCGGATTGGTCTATTTTCAGTTATCTGATTAATCTTAGAATCCAAACTATCACCTCACCATCTATATTTAGAACCCCCCCATGTCCCACATTGATCTTCACTATCTTCTTCCTGAGTTTCTTCCATCCTTCCAAAATCATAGTCTAATTTCATTCCATTTCCCTAAATCCGAATGTCTTAGTCGGTATCTTCTCAATGTTCAATGCATGTGTTAGAGGAATTCATATATTGGTTTTTTATTTTTAGAAATATTAGTTTATCCAGATTTATTTCTCATGTATTATTCTTTTTTAAGTAAGATAATAAATTTCCAAGTATGGAAACTTATCTGTATTGAGAAAAATGGAGATCATGATGCAGTCTGTCTAGAATTATTTATTGAGTTTTATGAATCAGTCGAGTTCTTTATAAAAGGATGAAAATATAAGATACAGTTTATATGTTTTGTAAAATCACACTCAATTTTCTTCAAGAAAGCAGTTGATATCCTAGAAATACCTCTTAAAGAATAATCTTTCTACCCTTCTCACAAACTATTTAAATTAGAAGGTTCGTTTAATAAGGAAAATTCAATATAGTCCTTATGCCTTTAGTCAATAAAGAAGACAAAACTTTCTCATCTCACCTCCAACAATAAGATTACTGCATTATGGATTCAATGGTTACTCATTACAAAACAATGAGACAAATATACCTTCAAGGTAACATATATCTTCATGTTATATTTTTATGTAAATATAAGGAAGATAAACTTAAGGAGATAAATATTTTTGAAAATAAGTTAGATAAAGGGTGGATTGATTAAGTCTTATATCCTCATGTTTCTAGCAACTCTATCTAAGATGTTAGTTAATTTCTTGAAATCTTTCAATTTTCCTTGTACATCGAATCCAAAGAACTTCATGATTGTTCTTTTAAGTGAAAAAACACTTAGAAGAATGAAATATTATTTTGATGATAATACTATGGGTTTTTTGATTTATCTGGAAAAGTAGGTAAAGTTGGTCAAATTTCTATGAAAGGGATAGTTGAGTATAAGAAAAAAAATATCAAGCTTTCGAACAACATAAGTCAAAGAATTAGAAATATTATCGAGATAAAGTTGTTTTAATGTGGATACAAGAAATTGAGTAATGGAAATAAAGAGATATAGTCCTTGGGTTAAATCTAAAAGATGCAAAAGAATTAAGAGTTGAAGGTGTTAAAGCATAAGTGAAATAATCCAAAGAGAATAAGTTGAAGAAAATGTTATCAAAAACAGAGTTGTTTCAACATTTGTAGAAATCATTAGAAAAATAATCAGAATAATTTCATGTTCCAGAATCCTTCCTTAAAAAATCGTAACTTCCCCCTCAATAATTAGGTTCCATATTAGTAGAGGCTACACTAATAGATAAAGGAAAACAATAGTTTCAGGTTTAGTTATGAGTGTTGAAGAACAATCTCAAGAAGGAGATGAAGCTATTGGATAAAAAGAAAGTTAGAATGAAATTCAAAAAATTGAAAAAATTCAGAAATATGGACATCTGAAAAAACACTCAATAAGAACGTCTCAATATTAATCTTCCATGATTTCATCAGAAGAAAAGTCAGTTCATAAATATGATTGTTCTATAAATCAACCTCATCCTAGAAAGAAAATTTCATTGATAGTGATGTTTATAAAGTACCTTCTGATGGTGATAATGATGGTGATAATAATGGAGATAATTGTGGTGATGATGACAAAGATAACATTTTTCAAATTTCAAATGAAAGGAAAATAGAACACGAGATAGAAAAATAATAATCTAAGAATGAAAAAGGAGAAGTAGATATATTTTCTAACTTCTAAGAAAATTAAATTAGAATCAGAAAACTCATCATCATCTATGGGGGAATATTTCATTGTTCAATATATGAAGAATTTGGTAAAGTATATTTTATACTTACCAAATATTGAGTCAAGATTTTAGATAATTTATGATTCTTCAAATCAAAAATAGGACTCAATAACCCTTTATATGGAGATGATGATCAATCATGAAACAGATTTCAAAACCTTTGTGGAAAATCATTATTTTTATGTGAAATTTTGTATGGATATGACCAAGTGATCAAGGTAGATCAATCATGAACTTATATTTTTTAATGATATTTTTTATTCAATCAAAAAAATTTAAATAATATAAAGACTCTCTTAAATAACTATTAAATATTTTTTCAAAAAATATGAAGAAGGAAGAAGGAATTTTGATTCAAGAAGTAAAATATTTAAATGGAAAATTAAATTTCATTGGATCTAAGATCAAAAGGATCAAGTATTAAAAATATAAAATGGTTGAAAATTTAAAATATTACGAGGAAAAGATTAAAAGTCAAGAAGAAACTATTCAATGCCTTGAAAAGAAGAATTATAATAAGAAATTAATCTTAGAAAAGATTGATGAATATAAAAAAGAATTGAAAAATATGAAGGTTATATTCAGATCCTTAATGTTGAGAAAGGATAACTTTTTTATGTATCTCCAAAAAATTTAATTGTAAAAAATTTCCAATATCGATAAGTTTTATCCCTCCTGTTTTATATAGATTTTTTCGGAACCATTTCCAATTGTATTATTTTTTCTCCATTCCTTTTTGTAAATCACAATGGGGGAGAATGGTTAAGAATATTAAAGAAGATATCCTTATGTAAGGGGGAGATATTTCCTTAAGAAAGGAAGACAAATACTTAAAGAAAATAATATAATCCTTAGGGGGAGTTTATATCCTAAGGGAGTGTTAGTCATATTTATGTTTATAAGAGTTATAAACTAACCAAGAGATAAGTATTTATTTGAATCTCAAATATGAATTTTTTTAGTCTTAAAACTCTTTTCTTAAAACATTGTTTGATATTTCCAAAAAATTGGATATTGTTATGTCAAAAGTTTCCTTATGAGTTTTATCATTCCTTTATGCTTTGGAAATCACAAACCCATTTACATTAATATTATTATTTTTACCTTCAATAAAAATTTTTGGTCTAAACATAAGCAAGGCTGATTATAATCAAAATCATGTTCTTTAATATATTTTGTTATGTATTCTAAATAATTCCAACAAACTATTTCTTAAGACTAAATAGAAACTAGAATCCATGAAAATTTGATCCATACTTATAATTAGATTCACACAGTTTCTCAATGATGATTTGCTTAGAATTTCGACTCTGGTTCTCACAGTATCTCAGTTCTGACTCACTCGAAATTTTAAATCCGATTCACACAATTTTTCAATTCATATTTGCTCAAAAAATTTAATCTTATTCACATAGTTTCTCAAATATTATTTCCTCATAATTTCGAATCTGATTCTTAAAGTCTATCAATTCTGATACGCTCAGAATTTCCAATCCAGTTCATACGGTTTCTCAATTTTGATTTTCTTAGAATTTTGAATTTGATTATCACAGTATCATAATTTTAATTCTCATACTTTATCAAATCCTATTATAATAATTTGCAGAATTTTATTCTCCTCAATTATAGAATCTGATTTTCATTTTTTATGAATCTGACCTCATATCTATATTAAAACAAATTAGTTACTATATTTTCTTATTTTTCATATATATATAATCATATTATAACAAAATTTCATTTATGTTTAAATAATAATGTTTCTCATGATATTTTTCCTTAAAATAAAAATGATGTTGTCTAATGAGTTTTTTATGACCGTTGTAAGTGAGAGTTGTAGAGGTCCCTCCGAAATTTCAGAAAAAATATGATCATTGGATACCTAGTAGATTTTGAGAATCCATTCCAATAAATACATGTTAACTTAATCATTTATAAATAGTGATCAACAACTATGTGTGTGTGTGTGTATTATGTTGATTTTCTATCATCTAAACTACTTGTTCCAGTTTTTGTAACTATAGTAAGAGGGAGAAAATATTAAATAAACCTTGTCATGTTGTATATTTAAAGTGTTATTTGTGTGTCCAATTTTATGATTGAGGGATTTTAAAAGAATGAAGATAGAGGTGCCGATTACCTACTTAATCAAGGGCTTTGGTGGATAGTAAGACATGAGCTTCATCAGATCTTTCACAGATATAGGGATTAACCTAGTTTGGGTAAGACATACATTCTTGAAATTATAAATCAAGAAACTCTTATCCATACTCATTGGATAACCTTCTCTTTTGGTTAAAGGATTTCATTTCATTTTTTTGTACTTGGTCTATTACAAGTTTCTTTAATTTCGTTAAAATTTCTTATAATTAAAAAGTGTTACTTATATTAAATTCTCTATTGTAGAAACTCTGACTTAAGAATCTATAAGCTTTAAGGTAGAATCTATTTTATGTAATTTTTTTTATCAATTTCATTATTGTAATCATATTTATCAGACGTAATGTGTTTTTAATTAACCTTATAGAAGTGGTTTTTATGAATCTCATTTTTTTATTATTGTTAAAAAATATATCTTTAAGATTAAAAATGAATGTTTTTAAACTTACAATTCACCCATCTTGTAATTGTGCTATTTTCCTAAATATTTCAGTTCAACAAATGTAAATATCATTGCCCTTCACTTTAAATATCTCTTCCATTTAATGTTTTAAATTATTCTCTTTAGTAAGAAATTATTTAAAGGTGTAAATTTCTTTCATCAGACTTGATTCATTAACAGAATGAATAAAATAATTATTTCTAGAGGATTGATTGTACTTTATTTATTTTTTTATCCCCTTATCTAACATTGATATTTTTTAAAAAATTCCTATATTTATTTCTTCAACAAAAACTCCATTTTTATTCCTCACTTTCTCTATTACTACATTAATCATTATTAAACACTTCCTCATTTAATTTTGTAATTCGTAACTTTTCACCAGTTTCACTAGAAGTATTAACTTCCACTTAATTATAACCACTATCATTATCATAAAATTTTGATAAGAAATTTATCTTTTTGAGTATATATACGGTATTACATTTTCCCATTAAATTAAATGTTGACTTTTTAAATTTATAATATTTATTACTTGAGGTACTCTTTAGTTTTTCAATAAGATCTTCATAATCTTGATTATATTTAAAATTTGGAAAATTTTCTGAAAAATATCCAATATATTGACACTTAAAACACATAAATAATATAATTTAATTAAACTTTCTTTTCCCTCATCCAGAATTCTAGAAATTTGTAACAGTTTATCAAACATCACTTTATTATCCTCTTCTTCATCAAAATATTCTTCTTCATTAACTATTTATTTCTTACAGTTATTATATTTTCTATATTTGAAGAGAATTTATTTTTCACCCTTACTGTTCTTCTTGAATAAAATTCCCTTCCACATCTCATAAGAAATTTTAATACCATGAAAATCATCCAATTAGAGTGTAACTATGTCACTATTTTTATGAGTCAATATATTTTCATCAAACCAGTCTAACAAAATTCATCGTATCTAATCCAAAACTATTATATCTTCCAACTTTACACCCAAACATCTAATAGTTCTTAGAATTAAACTGACTTGAGTAAAAATTTAATGTATTATTTAATCTTCATTCATTATGAGATATTTAGATTTCAGCTTTAAAATTTAGAGTTTTTCATGATTCACTTTCATGTTACCTTCATAGATTCTTTCATATTTATATAAAAACCCCCTTTGTTTTCTTTATTAATATATCTTTAAGAAAATAATTTTATAAAAGTGTTTTCAAAATTGAATTTTTCCATGAACATAATTCTCTTTGTTCTTTTTGTCAAATGATTACATAACATTACCTTTATCATGATGAACAATTTTAATAGTTATAGGATCTAAAAAATCTAAATTAGTATATAATAAATGTAGAAAAATATAATTATCTTTATATATAAAAATATTTCCAATAAAAAGCAAGAATATACTTATTGCTCATTGAATTATTATTACCTATCTATATAATATAAATTCTATGAAAAATTATCATACATAGGGGACTGTTTCTCTTCAAACTTCAAATATTAAATAATTTTCAAAGGGAACCCAAATGCACTGATACCACTTGAAAAGAATCTACAAGATCGGTGATAATTCACCAAAGGTGGGGATTGAATCAGTAAATTAAATTACTTTTTTTAGAAACAACCTTAATAATATATTAAATTCAATTACTTGAATATTTTCACACACACCATGACACTCACAAAACCTGAATTTTATTTACAAGTTTAACTACTCAAAAAGATTAGTTAACCCTTGGAATGATCCAAAATCACTTGGAGCCATATATTTTAATTGATTAACCATTGTGTATTTGAAGGATTAATAAATATCCTTATACTAATGTTAAAAAATAAGTCTCTTGACTTGCGTAAAGAGACACCACATGAGAAAATACATAATTGTTTTCCTAACAATAAGAGATGCATCAATTATTATAGAATTCTATCATGTTTTACATGTTATTATTTTTCTCCTCCTTCCACGTATTTTTATTCTTATTATACTTGTGTAATAGTAAGTACCCTCCTCTTCCCCTTATTTTTAGTCACTTGAATAATTTTTTATATTTTTATTTCCAATATATTAACACATTTATATAAAAAACTAAAAAATTTATAACAAAGAAAATGAAAAATGATTTATGTTTAAATTTAAATTAAAAATTTAAATTTAAACTCCTATCATTCTTTAAAAATGTTCAATTACTTATTCCTCCTTTCCCACTCCTATTTCTGTTTTAAGAACTATCCATATGTGTAATATAATAATTCAAGGAATGAATTTATTCACCATGGAATGGAAATTTAATTTCAATAACAACTTTTATAATTTCTTCTTCTCTTCCCAACATGACTCTCTCTATAACTATTTGAGCTTTCCATATTTTTTCTCCCTGTATTCATGTCATGAAGTGACTTATTTTCTAATAACATTAATCTTATTATTTCTTTATAACATTATTAAGTATACTTGTTATGCCTATTTATCAACCCATGATTTCTTTTAAATCAATATCCCATAGATTTCATCAAGGTGTAAAAAATATCTTCATGGAGTTGACAATATTCATAAATTATTTCCTCAATAATTACATTTATTTTATTTATTTCCTAACATAATTTCTTCAAGACAATTAGATTTATAAATAACTCTTAAATTATCCTATATTTTTCTTCAATAATTCTTAAAAAATTATTTAGTAATTTATGGAAACTTCATGTTTTTGTGAAGTAAGAAATCATAAATTTTAGGGAAAAATAAAATTTTGAATCTGACAAAAATATTATTCATTTTCTTTAAAAAATAACACATCAGTTAAATATATCACACATCTAAAAAATCATACATACTGACTCTATATTGAGAATTTTTTTTAATTATTTTCACATAGACAAAAAAATTATTTATCAAACAAAATATTACTTATCTTAGGATTATTTATTCTTTTCTATATTCAATGTTTGGGATAATATTACATATCCTTATATGAAACTCTCATGTACATTTAAACATTTATGATCTTATAAAAAATATGTTTATTATTATTTGTAAAAACCTTATGCATTCCAGAATGACTAATTTGTATACTCCTTTGGGTATACAACTTTATACATTATAGATAGAATAATAACAATGACAATTATTCATGTATTCTTGATAAAAACATTGAAAATTGTGTTAAGTTTTTTCCATTTCAAATTTCAACTTTTCTAATCATGGTAAAAACCTTACGCATGAAAGGAATAGATATATTTTATAATAAATTAAAACAGACTACAAAAACCTCCAGTATATGTCTAGTTAAATTGAGAACTCATTCAAAATCATCTAAACTTAAAAACACCTTTTATATCACATTAAAAACCTTATAATGAGTGATTGTTAACATAATTTATATATTTAATAGAAAATACAACATATAAAAATATCCACCCTAACTCTTTTCCAAATTTTCCTCCTTAGAAAAATATATAATGCATGGGAATATTTCATAAGGTCCAAAATTTAAAAAACTATTCTTGGGTTTCAACAGATTCCCCAAGGTTATAACTCTTTCAGGAAAAAATATATCCCAATAAAAATCTCTTGGCCTCACCACTTTATAGTTTGTTTAATATATCAACCATTGGAAATCGGAGAAAGTCTACATTAAGGGAGAGAAAAGATTATATGAATCAAGGTTAATAAAATAATGATAAATATCCTTTCATATATAGTAGTTTTTGATTTTTTTAAAATATATATTTAAATTTCAATAATATTTGACATTGTAAGAATTCCTTATTTTCAAAATCAACCTAGCATGATCCAAAACAAATTAAGAAGAGAAGACCAAAAAATTCAATGAAAACCCATGAAGAGTAGAAATGTGAAGATTCCTTGGGTTATGTGAAAAATAAATATGTTGATCATACTACACCCAATAAAAATATAATGTATTCTACACCAATTATAAGACAAATAAAATTATATTTTATTATAATAGGACATTCTATAAACAATTTAAAATATTCCCTTTAAAATAGTGTTGATATAGGAAATCCTAAGCAATAGAGAAGTGAATTAATCCATGAAAATATAAGAATTTTATTTTAATAGAATACATCCAGTATGAATATGTTGGAGTTTATGGGAAGTTTCTATGATAAAGTATCTTAAATTCATATATGAAACCATTTGTAAAATCCAAACAAGCTTAAAATGTTTCCAAAGGTTATATGATATTTTGAACTACTTTATTGGAAATAGAAAGAATGGTGAAAATGGTATAAGAGAATGAAATTGCTATGGTGAAGTAAGAAATTACACATGAAAAAGAACTATAATTTCATTAGAGTGTATCTAATATTTATAACCTAATTTTTATTGATAATATGTGTGGGAGGTATAAGAAAGGTGGTCACAATTCCAAAATTTGATTGATAATATTACCATCACAATAGATGATACTGATGAAGATGAAGTTATCACCAAAGTATTCAGGTAATCTAATGGATAATAAAGAGAAGGATATTCCACACAAATTAGTTATTTAAAGAATAAGAGAAACAATGTTTCTCAATATTACTACTTCAAAAACTAAGGGAGCTAATATGAAGAGTTATTCCAAACAAAGATAAAAGGTCATGTTGTGACTTGAATAGTTGTCACGTAAATTGGAAAGGACTTTTGATATATAAGATTCATACACTCCACAATTTATATTCCATTCCATGTTGAGAATTATATGAATATATTTATTTTGATGCTTTGGAGATGCTCGCAATATAAAATATTTAGCCACAATGCAAATCAAACTTATGGAAAAAAAGATGAATCATAAGAGTAATCTGTATCATTCCAAAGTATTAATTATATGATTAGAAAGAATGGAATTTTTTTAGTGTGTAGAAGAAAATAGTGAAAATGTAATAGTAATGAATATATTACATGTGGTTCATTCAAGTATCACTTGGGAATTATTACTTTATTGGATTTGGAGTTCCACTTTACATGACACAATACATATATTGTGTTGGGAAGGATTTCAAATAGATTATATTGGTTTTATATATCTAGATATGCCTTCACCGTGGAGAAAATACCACACAAAAATGTGCTCAATCATAAAATATGATTAAAATGGTTGGTCTATGACTGACTATAAGGAAAAGGATATAGGTTTCTGAAAGTTAAAATTTTGATTGTATTAATAGTATAAACAATTTTGTACTATGAAGGTTCTTGTCAGGCCATGACCCATCAAGAGTTGAAATAATTTAAATAAGAAACCAAATTATCTAAATAATTTAATAGAAATGATAATTTGGAAGTCGCATGTTGAGTTGGTGGTTATATGAGCAACTAACAACTGCCCATTCAGATTCCTATGGTGGAAAACAATTAGAAGATTATAAAAGGTTTGAAATTAAATAAAAATAAGTTATAAATTTCCTTACATTTGAATTATAAATGTAAAATTACAACATTTTGGTAATATAAATGATTTTTTCAATGCAGAGGAAGAGGTTTCACATAAAAAAAAAGAAAAAGTATAATATTAAATATTCGAAAATATAGAATTAGCAGTATAGTTCATTTAATATCAGGAATTGTGAGGTGAAGTTTAATTAATCTATGTTGCATTGAAGATCATGCTTGGAATATTAATTTGTCAAATATTTCATTAAATATCAATAATTAAAAATTTATGTCTCAAGGAGAACATCCATTAATGTATGATGTTACACCTTTAACTGATATCATTGTGAATTATCCATGCCAACAATATCATAATAACCCTCTTGAAAGCATTGACTAAAATAGAGGTAGAGGATGTTGACCCTGGATGATTATTGATCATGTATCAATGTTATAATCACATAAAATTGAATTAGGGGTTAATAATAATATCAATACAACATAGATACGTGCTCCTTGGATGTAATATAATACCAGGGAACAATGTAAAATCATTGCATTCATACCTCTTTGTGTTTATATATTTGGTTTTTGTATGTCTGTGAACACCATTTCACATTCAAGGTGTGTTTTTTAACCTGAATAAAAGATCCAATTAAATATTAAAAATAAATAATTATAAATTCACCCTAATTCACTCCCCCTCTTAGGGTGGTAGGACCTCAGGGTGTAAGAAGTTATATCAGAGCCATAGGTTATTTCTAGAATTTATTGAGGTAAAGCTACTATCTTAGAGAATATTTTAAATAAAAATGGTATTCCATTATTTATTGGGTATAAATTTCAGATATTAATAAATAGGATTAGATTAAATTTTATATCTCTTAGGCATGGTGTTAATTCAATAGTAGAATATAGAACACATGTAAATTATTACATGAGAAAATCAATGATTGAAGCTTTCAAGAAAAAAGGAATTGTGTTTCTAAGGATTATAATTATTTTTTAGGGTTATAATATAATCATATTTTTATAAATGTATTGGATATTCATACATACAAATTATTTTTTGATGAAATTTAAAACAACATTGAAGGTTATAATAAATCTTATTTTTACTATTTTATTTAGTGTAATATATCGACCTAATTATGAGATCAAGGATTCTTGTATTTGTAAAAGAATCATTATAAGGTTACCAATAAATTATAACTCAAAAGTGTCAGTTCTTGAAGGAACGAAGCATGGAAAATTATCCCTTGATGTATTACATAGTAAGTTGTTCAGTTATAAAATTTAGGTGAATCAAGATATCACTTTAAGACATTCATATAAATAGATTAAATTAAATGTAGTTGAGAATAAATAAGTTCATAAGGTTGAAAATGAATATGATATAAGTGATGAATTCTTATCATTGGTGGAAATGAAATTTAATAGGTAATGAGATATTTAGGGGTAAATTACCTCTGGTATGTTTTTGTTGTGTGAAGGTTGGTTACATCCAAGTTTCATGACCACATAGATATGATGAAGGGTATGGTGAGTTTTAATTCTCACTAAAATAGAAGAAAATGTTCCCCCTAAAAAGAATGTTAACTCGGTTAGTGGAAGTGGAATGAAATTTCATAGGAATGTATCGGTAAGAAAAGAGAATTAAAATATAGTGGAAAATCCATTAAAATGAATTTATATAGATTATATATCATATATATAAGATTCAATGATGGATTTATCGTACAATTAAAAAACTAAAGTTGAAGAGAATAATATACTGGAGTTTTTTATAGGTATAAAAGTATAATTGGAATGTGATATTGAGGAACTTAATCTATAAATAAAGAATGAAATTAAAAGTATAGGTTTGTTGATTGTGTATTTATTTTATATTGATTAACTTGAATCTTAAGTTGGTAATCTTTAAAATTTCATGGAATAATTCGAAAATAATGTGAACTCTAAATAAGTTGTGAATTATATATTGAATATTGAGTAACAGACAATGATTATTGACAATCATAATATGTTTTTCGAGGAGAAACTTGATAAAAATGAAAAACATTAGGATAAAATCAAATCCTTGTAAAATAATCTTTAGCTATGAATTAAAATATATTTGTAAAGAAAATTAATTAGTTATGGAAGTTCTAAGATGAATTTTTGGAGGAAATTGTATAATGAGGAAAAAAACATTAGAGGGACTGTTTAGTTCTGAAGGAAAAAATTATATGGGTATAAATGGTGTCAGTTATGTCGTATGTATATCAATAACTAGTATAAAGAATTTGATGAAAAAAGTGGATAACATGAAAAGTGAATGTTCTTAAACATCTATAAAATATTAACCAAGGATTTACACAAAAACTAGATATGTGAAAAGAGTTGAAAATAATAGAATATTTCTATAGATAAAGTATTAGTATTATTATTTTCATTGACACACTATGTTCTATTTTGGTGAAATTGGATGTTTGTTCACATTGGAAGCTATTGGAAGCTAGAAACAAATAGTTGGGTCATATCCTTTATTTCCAAATAGATATTTTTTGTATGGGTACTATTTCAATTTGTCAAATTTTGGGCATAAAGCCATTTATTACATGAATAGATGAGTATGATCTTATTATGGATGTCAAATGAAAATGTATGTAAAATAATAAAATTACCTTAATTTGGAAAATAGGTTTTATCCTCATGAAGAAGTAGAATTCAATCTGATTAATTATGATAAATAAAATGAAAATGGATCAACAAAAGTCTCAACTTGTTTGGGAATATCATCGAAGGAGTGGATGGATATTAAAAGGGTAAATTTGGCTTAAATTGACTTAAATCATCCAATAATAGTAGCACATGGATTCTATAAAGTGGGTGTTCATCTCATGTCATATGTATTATAAATTTGATGAAAATTGTAAAGGTAAGTTCAATAGAAAAATGCATTTGGAAATAATGGAGCATTAAATATTAATAGAAGTGGAGAGACCTGGTCAGCTAGAGAAAATTTGGGAATAATGAATTCCTTTATTTTGATGGTCATTGATACGATTTATTTAGTGTAATTATACTTTGGGAAGTGAAATTAAATCAGAAATGATTCAGTATAAAAGAAATGGTTGGAAATTATCTTTTAAAAGGATAAAGGAAAAATATCAATCTATATCAAGTTTATAAACAATAATCCACTTATTCTAATTTTGTAATAATTAAAAATTATTTTTAACAACATTCTAGACCACAATTGGTTGTGAAGGATTCTTAGTTACCCAGGGTGCCTAGTCCTACGACCACCTTCAAGGATGCGAGCCAGTACCCATATTTTTTTAGATCAATACTGGACTCTAACTAGTAGGCAGAGTTCGACTCTGTTATCATGATCTTGGAGCTGGACTGGTGTGTCTTCACCCCCTCCACCTTGAGTGAGGTCAAGGAAAAGGATTTTTGAAGGATAAGTTCTCCTCAATAACTGCATGGAGGTTGGTATGGTATGGATTGATGTAAAAGGATCTGTACTGAATTTATTTTTCTCACATTGAGGATCCAAAACTGTGCTCTACCTACCGATGATAATATTAAAAGACTCAACATCAGGGTGGCCTCATGTCGTCTTTACTATGTGAACAAATGTGAATATATTATGATCTATATCTTCTTCGAATGGGAGTGGGATCGCCAGGTGTGGAGATTCTTTTGGGAGTTTACTGAGTACTCCTCCAATTTGACAAGTCTCGACACCTTCATGGAATGATGGTTCTAGGGGATGAATGATTAAAAGAGTGAAATAGTCTTAAGATCTATTAAATTCAATGAGGGTTGTTGGTGCTTATGGAAAGTAAGAAACTGATCCATGTTTTAGGGGATTATATCTATAGGAAGATCCATTATCACCTGAGCAAGGTTCATCATGGTTGATATGTTTGTCCTTGATGGAAATTGGAAGCAGTCTCCTTCCCTTAAAAATTTTTATGTTCCTCAAGTCCTGGAACAATAGTTAGTTACTATAAAATAGGGGCAATGGTTTCAGTGGAGTCATCCTAGAGTTGGCCTTAAAATTAGTACAAATGTATCTTGTATGCTAGGCGAAATGAATGGTGCTGGCATGGTTCGAGATTCAAGGGGAAGCGTGCCTTTGGCCTTACCGACACATTATAGAAGTGGAAATTAATTGCAGGAGGAGACCAAGGGGGTTCTTACTGGTTTCACCATCTACAGGTGGAGGGATATTTACATCTCCAATATGGAGACTCATTCCATGATTATTCATGACTCTCTACATGGTAAAGGTAACATACTCTGGTCTATATTATACATCATTAGGAAATGAAAATCCCTCCTTGATAGTAACACTAGTGTCACCAACACATAGAAAGAGGGGAACAAGGTGGAGGATTACATGGCCTCTCTAGAGACCCCTAGAAACCCAGTTAGTGGTCTTTATTATGTTTCTCAATTTAAACATGAGATGGTGAACTTGATTTGGGGTGATGGTCTTGGCCTCCATTATTTCCAGCCCACCTAGGCTTTGGTTTTCACCTTCTTTAAACTGGGTTTTTTTGAATAAAAATAGTAATGTTGATGATGATTAATGTGCATTTATGGGATGAAATATGTAACAAAATCTTTATATGTAGAAGTAGATGTGATTAAAAAGTTTTCTAAATATTCTCCACGTTGATATATTTGGTCCCATTGGTTAGGATGAAACATATGATTATCAGTAATTCATTTTATCTATTGATGATTATTGAAAGATGGGATTTTCCATGTTTATGAGATAAAATATGGAAGTTATAGATTACATAAAAGGAATATAAATAAGAATATAAAAGAAAATTGGAAGAACTATAAGGATTTTGGGATCAGATAATGGAACAAACTACACATCCCATGAGTTTGAAAATTACCTTTAAAATCATGGTATTAAACATGAATTATTTTTGTTTTGAAATCTCAAGTATAATGGTGTTGTATAAATAAGAAACAAAATGGTGAAAAATATGGAAATGAAATTATTTATAGATGATGTAATCTCACATCATTACAGAAAATAAGTAGTGTATGTTTTTTTGTATACAGGGAATATATTATTACTCAATTAAAAATAGCGAATATGTTATATTGTATATAGGGAAGCCCTCACCGAATCATCTTATAATTTTCAGAAGAAAATGATTCATTCAAAATAAATAGATTAATCTAGTTAAACATAGTGATGCAATAGATGAAGCTGTATTTTTAGGAAAATCAAAAAATAGAGAAAATAATAAGTGTTTCCATAAAAGGATCAACAATATTATTGAGAGTAGTGAGTGAAGGTTGTTAAGTATGAAGCTAAATAAATTTTCTCGAAATATATTTCATGAAAAAGTGTTTGAATAAGATAAAGAGATGAATATGATTTTGGAGAATCTCATAATTTTCATATTGATAATTATTATCAAAATTAATTAGTAGAAGAATAAAGTGAATAAGAGAGTCAAAATATGTCTCAATCAAGAAGGAAAGGAGTGCAAGTTGGTATAAGAAATATTATTGGAAACCAATACACTCCCACACAGACTCATAGGATGAGATGAAATTAAAACACTACTCTATAATAAGAAATAGATCCTACATAATCTTTTGAAGTGAAATAAGTGGAACCATTGGTGAAATTGATGAATTAATAGATACATTGGATCTCTTCTCCATGAATAGGGTTTTTTATCATTGATTCATCTTATTAGATGAGAGTTATCCCTTTCATGAGATCACCTTGTTGATTTTTGATGAAAAAATACCACCACCCAAAATGTTGGGTGACCGCCATAGATGAGAAAACACTATTCATGGCCTTTAAAAGGAATTTGGTTCCACCCAAAAGAAAATATTTACAAACTATTTATTTTTGATCCTCCTCTTCTTTATAATTATACATTCCCCATTGTAGAAAATTATATGGGAGATTTAATATATGTTCTGTCATTTTGATAATTAGTGGAATAGATTCCTTCCCCCAAGATGTTGGTCACCCTGACCAAACCACATAAATTTGTGTTCCTTCAATTTTTTTCTCTTGCTTTGAGTATACAATATTGAGATCATGGGTAAATGATTCCATATAGAAAATTGGTATCATAGGGATTTCTGATTACCTGGTGGAAGAATCGTAGCCTCCATGTGTGAGAAATCCACCTCTGTGAGAAACTCAACATCCCACCATCCACAATGCTATTCAAGAATATACTTAATGATTCTTTTTAAAAATCAACCCTTGAAAAGGCACAACTGGTCACAACATTACCTTCTTATGTGAACACTCCACAGGGATTATTAGACCCCTATATGGTTTTAGTCTCTTTTTTTCATTTCTATGGTATCTCTGGATTATTTTATTTATTATTATTGTGAGACCATATATATTTAATCGGGACGAAGAAGTGATAAAGGTATATTTACATAATGTAGTGCACATGGAAAAATCAAGGGAGATAGGGTGATATGGCGGTGTGCGTGAAAGTCAAAAAAGGGATATATGAATTTTTCCCCTATTTTGATAAGGAGGCATGGAGAATTGTCTTAAAAAATAAATACCATTTTTTAATAGTGAAATGATTTTTTGTAATTAAAAAAATTGGAATAAAAACCAGTTCCCTATTTGTGGATGGATTGAATTGTTCAAATAGTCAATTTCATCATTTTTTGACTCATTCAGATTAATTATCCCTCTCTATTTTTTGAAAGTCAGAATTTTTTTTAATGAAGATTTGAAAAATAGGATTAAAATTTTGGAGCATGTACACAATATAAAACTAGCAATAGATGAGTGTGCCCACTATCATTAAAAGGGGAACTAGAAAAAGGGTTGTCCAAAAAATGGAAAACCAGAAAACAACCACTGTATAGAAAAATGAGGATGTTGAGGATTCAAATTTCATCCTTTCCTTGATATACAATAACTTTTATGGTTAGATATTGTCTTTAGTTTTTTATTCCACATGTACATGAATTAAGATTGGCTTTCAAACCATAAAGAGTCAGATGCTGGTGCAGTGCTTATTCTAAATAACAACCCTTTTTACATAAGAGGTGTTGGAATAATACAACTGATGATTCATGGTGGTATAACAGGATGAATTAAATATATAAGATCGGTACCATAATTGTTAAATAACCTCATGTATCTTAAAATTTTGGATATTCTTGGTTACTAGATAACTATTAAAGATAGATTTATGAATGTTATATGTTGTGCATTCCTTGAGATGATAGGTACTCAAAAAGAAAATTTGTATTGTTTTATTACTAAGAAAATTATAGGTGGAGTGGAGATATAATAAGAGAGTGATCTCGATAGTTTCAAATCATCGAACATAAGACTCAGACACCCCATAGAAAAATACTTTCATGGTTTTGTAATGAAAGGTGTTTTTAATGTTTACAAGAAAATAAAATTAAAATTTTGTGAGAATTGAGTAATGGGTAAGAAGACTAGAGTTATTTTCAACACTCCAACCCATCACACAAATGGAACACTTGACTATATCTATACTTATGTTTGGGGACCATCAAAAAATGTTTCACTTGGAGGTAATCAATATTTTTTCAAATTTATCAATGATTAATCAAAATATGTTTGGGTTCATGCCATGAATCATAAGCATGATATGTTTTATAAATTCCTTAAGTGAAAAAAGATGATTAAAAATTTATCGTAAGGAAATAAAGAGACTGAGATAATATAACATTGGAGAATACATGGAAAATCCATTCATGAAGGATTTTTAGGGTGAAGGTATTTTGAGAAACTTTATAGTTTGTGGAACACCACAACAAAATAGTATAGAAAAATGGATAAACCATATGCTCATTGGGAATATATTTTATATGTAGTATTAATATAGTTTGAGAAGATTATTTTGGGTAGAATCATTGATGTATGTATCACACATCAAGAACTGATTATATTCTACTTACAATTGATGGTAAAATAAAAAAATAGGTTTGATCCAGTGATAATGTTTCTGATTATGAAAAAATTAGTATCTTTGGTTGTAATACCAATTTTCACGTGATGGACTCAAATTTTTATTCAATAAAAAATAATGTTATATTACTTGTCTTGAATGATAGTGTGAAGACTTTCCGATTATGGGATCCCAAAGCGATGGAGACTTTTGGGAGTCATAACATCCCATTTGATGTGTCATTGATGGTGAAGTGGAATAATTCTAGAAGGGAGATGGATTTCTCAAATAGATTTTTTTATTGAAGTACCAAAAATTTAAATAATTATGGATCAGGAGCCATGAGAGATAGAGTGCAGTGATCATATGAATCTTCCAACTAAGGAAGAAGTACTACTATAACAGTATACTCATCTCATGAGAGTATTGCCACTATTCGAACATAAATAACCATATGAAAACCATCTAGGTATAATGATATGGTTACTTATTCCCTTTTTGTAATTTAAGATGATATTCCAAATATTTGTTGAGATGTTTTGGATAGAAAATAAATAAATGAGTGGAAGTATGTTATGGAAGGCGAAATGAGTTCACTGCATCAGAATCAGACATGGGATATTGTTCCTCCTCTGAACAGAAAGAAAGAAGTTGGGTGAAAATGGGTGTTTCTGAAGAATGAATATGACACTAGATATAATGGTACTATGTACAAGGTAATACATGTTGCTATGTTCTATTCATATATGGAAGGGTCATATTACATTGAGCTATTTTCACCTATTGTTAATCATGAATCTATCCAAATTTTGTAGGATTTGGTTGCATAGTTTGATCTCCAGTTAGCTCAACATGACATCAAGATAAAATTTCATCACGGATCATTAGATAAAGAGATATATATGAAAAAACCCAATTGTTTTTTTGTACCAGGACGTGATAACTAGGTTTTCATATTGAGAAAATCATTATATGACTAGAAGATGTGACCAATATAGTGGTATAAAAGGTTATACACTTTTATATTGAATCAGAAATAAATTCTATGTCATTTTGATAAATGTGTTTCCTTTAGAAAAATTCTAGATCATACATTTATCTACCTGATTTTATATCTTGATAATATATTGATTGTATGTAAAAGAAAGGAATAAATTTAAAGGTTGAAAGATTAGCATAGGTTAGAGTTTGAGATGAAGGATCATGAAGAGGCCAAGAATATTATTGGGATAAATATCATACAAGATAGAGCTAAGGGTGTTTTTACCCTTATCTAGATGGAATATTTAATGAAATTTATCTTGAATTTTTGCATTGATGATAAATAAAAATTGGTCAACACCTGCATTACAACCGAATTTCATACGTAATGCATCATTATCCATGAAGATAGATGAATAAAGGAAATAGATGGACCATGTTCCATATGTAAGAGTTGTTTGAGACATAATGTAATTTGTGGTGTGTACAAGACCTAATATTTCACACACACTGAGTACAGTAAGTCGATAAATGAATGACCCTGGTAAAGGTAAATGGAAAGAAGTTAGATCAATACTATTGTATATCCAAGGTAATGTTGAATTTTACAAGAGATATAAATTCTAGGATATTTCTTGTCAAATATGTTAACACAGATTATGTAGGGGACCTGGACAAGCAATGGTCTACTACTGGTTATTTTTTTCACTATAGAAGAAGGACCATTAAGCTAGAGATATACTCTATAGTCAAAAATGCCTTTGCCCACTATAGAGGTAGAGTATATAGAAGTGAAAAAATCTTTCAAGGAAGCTATCTGGTTACATGGGTATAAGGAAAGGCTTAGGGATCATCTAAGAGAACATTGATGTATTTTATGATAGCCAGAGTGATATTTTTCTTTAAAATAATTTTTTGCATCCCAGTCAAACAAATCATATTAATGATCACTTCCATTTAATTCATGAGATTATCAATGAGAAATGTATCTCATTCTATAAGATCATGAAATCGGAGAACCCAACTAATCTGTTAATGAATTTGGTTATACGGATCAGGTTCCAACATTGTTTATACTTGATCAATATCTATCATACTTGAGATACCTACATGCATTGGGAAGGTTGTAGCATCGAGAATATTTTTTTACCAGTAACATGGTGATATTTTTCATCAAGGTGGATATTTTTTAATGTTGGTGAATGAATACCACAATCCAAAAAGGTGGGTGACTGCCATAGATGACCAACCACCATTGATGTCTTACAAATAGAGTTTGGTTCCACCCATAAGAAAAATGAAGTTTCCAATTTATTTTTTTGTATACCTCTTATTTATAATTTAGGTTTTCCAAGTGTGGGAAAATATATCACTACTACAAAACTAACCATTAGTGACAACCATCTAACCACTTTTGGTGGTCACGGTTGCCCCATCACAAAATGGAAATAGCGGCCACCAATAGTGGTTGCTATAGGTGTCCCCAAAATTACCATAAGATAAATCACTAGAAAAGGATTTATCATACACCATATGAATCCTCTAAAGATATATATTATAGCGGCTATCATAGGAGGTCTCTAATTCTCTCATAAAAATGCATTAGCGACCACCATAAGTGGTTTCTAACCAGAAAAATGTTTTAAAACAATTCTCCATTATTAATTAAATCCAACAAAAAACTAGAAAATAAAAAACTAGTAACAAAAAAATTTCAGACCCTTCCAATATTCTTTCTCAGTAAACCTACAAATATAATAAAAAAATCAATTAATTAAAGAAAATATAAAAATTAATATGTTTAACATTAAACTATAATTGTCACAAACTGAATCTGTTCGCCACTATTATTAGCACCAACCCTGGCCCATGTCAAGGTCCAAAGGGTGATCCCTATCCCCACGGGCATGCACAAGTTTTTGGGTATCATTTATCTGGGTTTGGGAATGATTTACCCAAATATGTATATATAAAACATCAAAACAATTTGATAAACTAAATCTGAAAATTTTATACCAAACGTGGTTTATAAAAAAAATATAGAACATAATACATAAGTTAAAATGCACTAATAAAGGTCAAAATACACAAATAAACAATAGAAAAATAGATTAAAGGACTCCACATGACATGGGGTCATCACCCACAAGCTGTCTCTACAACTCCTCACTAAGGATAAGAACTAACACCCTAAACTGCCATCACCCATTGCCTTCCCTTTACCTGAGTCAATCATAATAAATTCTAATTACACTGAAGGGGTGTAATTAGGGTGTAATTCTAAGCTCAATAATATACCACCCAATAATTCCAAAGATCATTTAGTATAGTGTGAAAAAGCAAGTAGTTTTAATACGCAATGAAAAGCGGCGACAAATTCTAAGAAATGAAACTTTCAATTGAAATTTTTTTATGCTAAATCATTTATAATGTTAACCCATTTAAATGGAAATTTTATCTACTATAATATACTACCAAACACAACCAAATACAAGATAAAAATACCACAAATCGAATGAGAAAAAAAATCGGGTACACCTTTAGGCACTAGATAGTCTTGGGCCTCATGTACCTTGTACCTCGGTGTAATGTAACCATAGTAAAATATGTTCTCATGCATGAGCCACTAGTAGGGTGCATACCCATAACCTAGTGGTTCCTAATAATCATGCATATAGTATATTTAGAGTTGTCGTTATCTAAATTCTAAGTGAAATAGGGACAAATCCCATCCGGTCCACTAGTCGTACTAGTACATATCTGCCCCTCCTAGGTACCCGAACTTCCCCCTATGTGATCAAAAAATTTCACCATGCTACAAAAATATATTATTATATAAACCACTACTAATGGTCATATAAAATTAGTATAATATCTATACACTTTTAAACAACTTAAAACAAACAACAAAACACTTAGATTTTTGAATGAAACAATATCGCAAAATCTCACGTTGTTTTGCACCAAAAAGTCCTTGAAAACCCCACTTTGTACACTATGTGCACACTTTTAAATTACCAAAATAGAAAATTCATCCCAATACATTTCAATTAAATAAAAAAAATCAAATTTAGGGTATCTCCAAGTAAACCAAGAAATGGTAACTTTGTAAAACCTCCATTTACACACAAACTTGGCACTTAATGTTCACATGTTCCACAAATACCATTAAAACCCATTTTCACAGCAATAAACAAAGAGGAAAAACATTAAAAACACTATTTTCATCTCTATTACAGTTCATTAAAAACAACTAAGTATTTATAGGGAAGCCCTAAATAAACCAATAAAACATTTGATTGGAAACCCCCAATTTGACACCAAATGGTAATTTAAAATTCAATTAAAATAAAAACAACACTAAAACAAATTTTTGTAGAAATCATAAAATGAGATAAAACTGAAAATATGATAAATATAGAATTCTAATACACAAATATTTCATAAATATTGTAATCACATACCAAATAAAAAGAAACCCTTGAATCACCGTGCGGAAATCATGTCACACCGCTGCCGCACCAAGAGGGACTTAGATATAACATACAACCATAAGAATTGTCCAAGAAAACCCAAGGTTAAACCCTAGGTTCTAAACCCAACCCCCAGGTCATTTGGTACATCAAGGAAATTTAAGGAAACTTCATTGAAATGGTAGGAACTAAGGAGGAGAGACACTTACTTGAGATTCTTTGAAGTTACTACACCAAATCATCCATATAAATGGGGTTACAAAGAGGTTTTGAGTGACTTGGAGGGCTGAAATGGATGTTATGTTATAATAGGAGGAATTAGAGTCGAATTAGAAATTGGAATGGAGGAAAATGAGTAATTATTGAGAGAGTTATGAAGGAATGAAGTTACCTCTTCAAATCTGGTTGATTTGAGAAACCATATGACGTTCTGCACAAATTCTCAATGAATACGAGCTACAAAGTGGGGTGGGGGGATCGGTGCGAGGATGGGGTTAGTGGGATTTGGTGACACTTTGAATCACCAAACCATCATAAAAAATGAATATGTTATTAAATAACCAGTTAAAAAAATAGAAAATAGGCCTTTGGGCTAGCCCAATTCCTTAAATAAAAACCCAAATCCACAATTATTATTGATTAATAAAGGTTCCAAATTGCAATGGTGGTGTTAATAGATCATGGGATACCATTTTGGAATTGGAATGGGTGCAAAATATTTAAAAAATGAAATAGTTTTATAAGAAACAAAATTGGTTTTTAAATCTGTATATGGGCTCACAGTTTGGCCCTAATCATGAAAACTAACCCTTTTCTCAAAAAAATCTTGGAAAAACCCCAAAACAAAGAATTAATGGAAATTAAAAGAAAAATACCTTTAAAATATGTCATGTATGTGACAATTATCTCCACCATGAAAACTTTTTGTCACCGAAAGTCAACCTGATGCTTGATTGGAAAACATGAACAAATACTCTTCCTCAACACATGTCTTCCTCTCCCATGTCTCATGGGTATCATTACCATGATTCCAATGAACCCTGGTAAGTGGAATAGACATACCTTGAAGAACCTTCTCTTGGGAGTCAACAATTTGCACTGGCCGCTCAAAAACTGACAAGTCAGGCTCTATCTCCAGTTCATCCCAACTCAGCACATGGGACAGATCCGGGTTATATATCTTCAACTAGGAGACCTGTAAGATGACATGGATGGACTTCAACAGATAAGGTAAGCCCAACATGTATTCCACCTTGCAAATATTCTCGGTTATCTCAAAAGGGTTGACATATTGTGGCGTCAGCTACCCTTGCTTCCCCAATTGACGATGGCCCAGACGAGGGGCCACTTTCAAGAATACCCTATCACCCACATAAAATTCTCTGCCTCAACACCTCCGGCCAGCATAATATTTATGATGACTTCGAGCTGTCAACAAGTTCTTCCTGTTCAATTTTACCTTCTTAGATTTCTCCTACACCAGACTCAGCCTCAGTAGTGAAGTATCACCTACCTCAGCTGAACATATGGGGGCCGACAAGGTCGGATATAGAGTGCCTCAAAAGGATCCATTCGAGTAGAGGACTGTTAACTGTTATTATAAGAGAACTCAAACAAACCCAAATGGCTATCCCTGGAACCTAGAAAGTCTAGAACACATGCACGAATCATGACCTATAATATCTAATCTGCCCGCTCTATCTGACCATCCGTCTGAGGATGGTATGTCGTGCTCATCTTAATCTAAGACCCCAAGGCCTTATGAAGGCCTTACTAGAACCAAATATTAAAACGGGGGGCCTCAATATAAGACAAATTCTAATGGAACTCCATAGAGTCTCACCACCTCCTGAAGATACTGTTTCTTCTGGAAATGGGGATGACCTCATTTTTTTAATGTTTAAACTTTTATAATCGGTTTCTAATGAGTTTATTCATAGAACCGGAAACATCAAATGATTCTATATCCATTTGGACTTACTTTCCAAAGGTAGGTTCTCATTAGTTGTGAAATGATGAGGCTTAGGAATTTTCATTGGTCAAGAGGATGGGAGGTCGGACTCATCACACCTTTTTGGGGGGAATTATTATCTACTTCGGGACTCTCTTAAAGATTTAAGTTATGTTCACTAATCCATATTAATTTAAAAAGTATAAAATATGAGTTTTCCTTTAGATTTGGCAATCGATGATTGAAATGTATAGGATTTATATAATCTTTTATATGTATTTGATGTTATTCATCGATGGAGAATTTTTTTGTATGTATTAGAGATCCTTAGTCAATGGTATCCTTCAATACATTATATAGAAATCTCTTGGTCATTGTGATGACCATACTGGTTTTAAATCCACTCAGTGGGGCACTTGAAGTTTATTGTCCTTAAGAAGGACATGGATTATTTCCGAGTTGGGATCGTACCCAAAGATAGGCTACCTAAGTATCCTTGTTAGAATAGGAATCAGAACCCACGTTTTTCGGGAATTAACATATAGTTTAACGTCATATGGGACAAATGATAATTAATGGGTGATGGGCCTGAACATTTGAAAGGCTTCCTACGTACTCTACATTTAAGGAATAGATCAAAGTCCACGTAGTTCGAGTAATAAGTGTGGGGCTTGAGTTTGATTAACGGCCCAATGAGATGTGTCCTGGTTACTTTTACACTCTAAGCTCACGTGAGTCATGCTCGGTGTGAGAAAAAAGAGGTATCAACAAACCTGAAGATTTGTGCCATGAAGTATGTGGTTACAAGGAATGATATGGGGCTTATGTATGTGTGACTTCCCATGTAGATGAAGACTAGGATTTACTTCTGGGTAGAAGCCTAGGAACAAGGTCCATAATGGTATTTGTGTTTTATGGAGATTTGGATACTCTAGCATGGGGCTTACTCCTGAGGAGGATGACCAAATTTGGGGGGAACTTATGATTGAGGTTTACTCCTAAAAAGGAGGCACAGATTAAAGGAAATTATGACTGGGGATTACTCCTGAGAAGGAGGCCCAATTTAAGGAGATTTGTATCTTGGGGCTTATTCCTGAGAAGGAGGCCCAATGTTAAAGGGGACATGGGGCTTATTCTTGAGAAGGATTCCCATTAACAGGGTCCATAAAGGTATGTGTGCTTTATGTAGATTTAGATTCTTAACATGGGGCCTACTCCTAAGGAGAATGATTAGATTAAAGGGGGACTTTAACTTATGATTGGGGCTTACTTCTGAGAAGGATCCCATATCAAAGATTCTCTCATCTTAAGGGATGAGGTTGAATAAAGGGAACCTCTAACTGTAGTGATCTAAATTTATATAAATCATATGGTTTTGAGAGATATTCCAAAGAACTCCATTCAAATAATAAATCCAACACTGAAAGCATTCTATAAATTTCTTTGAAGAAGGTTTTGAAGGCTAGATCGTGAAAAGGAAAGGTGAATTTGAAGAAAGGAAGTAAATATTCAAGAGGGGCACCCAAAAAGAGGTAGGGTCGTAAGTCCTGTTTAGGCGTGCAAGTCTGTTTCGGGCGTGCAAGTACTAGTCATGCAAGTATACTTGCACGACATGGGTTTACTTGGGCCACGGTTAACCAATAGGGTAATACTTGGGGGAGACTTGTCTCAAGCCCTTTGTATTATCCCTAAAGGCTTCCAAAAGGTTGGCGTGCAAGTTCTGTTGTAGGGGTAAGGTGGTGCGCAAGTGTGGCCATTTCCTTTATGGGTTAGACACTTAGGTAGGCAAGTGTCGAAGGATTTCTACACTTAGGCCTTGTTCCCCCTCTTTAGATCTTTCATTCTAGGTAATAAATTACCTTAGAAGTGTTTGGAAGACTTCAACAAAGACTAGGGTGCTGAGAGATTAAATCTGACTTTTGGTTTTTTCTTCCTCGAAATGGGGGCCCCACAGGGGGTATTTATAGGCTATCGATGTTTGGGAGAATTTCAAGGTTGGGCGTGCAAGTGACCTGTGCTCTGCATGTCTGGCGCACAAGTGACTTGCGGGCTCAAAGTCTGGCGTGCAAGTGACTTGCGCACCAAATGTCTGGCACGAAGGTGACTTGCGCGCCCAAAGTCTGGCGCACAGGTGACTTACGCGCCTTAATCCAAAATGGATATAGGACTTATCCTTTGTAAAATTTGATGTTTCTTCAAAGGGTGACCTTATTTTTTCTTGAGCTAATCCCCTTTGGTCATTCCTTAGACTCTTTGATGGAACAAAGTGTCAACAAAAGTCCCCTCTCATAGTTGGAGACAGAGAGAAAAGAGGCTTTGAATTTGAGGTGAGAAGAAACAAGAAATATGGCAGTTTAATGTCATGCACGTCAGACATGAAAAGGATAATGTTTAAGGGTTGAATAGGTTTGACCGAATGAATTAAAAATTTACTCAATTCCTTGATAATTTGTTTGAAATCATATTACCACATTCAAGTATGGAGGGGAAAATTGTAAACTGTGACATAAGAAATTCTGAATCTGAGGAATGACATGGGGAAAGGGATAAAAGGAATTAGAGAAAGTATTTCCTAAGAATGAAGTTACCACTAGTTGAAAAACATGTTAAGGGGTTGAATTATATAGGGCTGCTTAAGGGCATTGGCTGCATAGTCAAATAATAGCATCTTTGGGCTGACCGGTCCATTATGTAGACTACTTATCCAAGGCCACTCAGGGGAACATGCTGCATAGTAAGACAAAAGAACTCTCAGAAATTTTACTTTTCTATTGCTAAAATCCAGTGAAAGTTTATGGAAATTCAAATTTTCCAAAGTATAGAGTCTGCTTTATAGAGAGAGGTATTTAAATATGGAGAGGATATTCCCAACCAAAATTGTCAAAGAATTGGATGAATGTCACACTTGCGAACGTCTAACCCAAATGTATGGAAGCTAAAAAAAACCATAGATTTGAATACTTTCACATCATTAACAAGAGTATGTGACAAATATGTTAAGGATGACTATTTCTGCGGATCCCTACATATTTTCATTAAGAAAAATAAGGAAAAAAGAGGTCCCCCCCCCCAAGAATGAAGTTACCACTATTTGAAAAACCCATTAGGGGGTTGAATTATGTAGGGTCACCTAAGGGCATTGACAGCATAGTCAAATAGTAGCATCTTTTGGCTAACAGGTCTATTATGTGGACTACTTATGCAAGGCCACTTAGGGGCTCGTGCTGCATAGTCAGGAAAAAGAATTCATGAGTATCAGAAAATTTGTGACCAGAAGTCAAGAAATGGGTTATGGAGATTTGGAAGTATTTAAGGTTAGGAGTATGACACATGGAAAATGGGTATTGTTCAATTCATGAAAGAGACACATAGACCAATGTTTACAATTATCATATTGTGGCTCGATCCTGAATTGAGATGATGGACTTCACTATATATCTCATTAGAATGAGAATCAAGACAAATATAGTTCTTGGAATACAGTTTAATGTCATGTGGGAAGAGAATGTAGGAGATCTTAGTTTAGGGTTGTAGAGTTCAGACCATAATGAGAGAGAAACCTTGTGTGTTTGTTATAAACCTTATGTGAATAATGATCAGGGTTTTCATACCACATTCATGTGCCCACAGAGGGAATTTTCAGTCAAGGAACTGAAAGTAGAATTTGGGGTTAGGACCAACTACATGGGGATGGATTCGAGGGATGCTCAATCATTCCTACATATCCCATAAGGATTGGAATCAATCCGCACATAGTTCTTAAAATACCCTTTGTACAAATTTGGTTCGTACAAGTGAAGGGTGAAAGGGGACTTTAGTGCAATGATGGTTCAAAACAAGATTAAAGGTTTGGGAATTACCAGGTATGCACGTAGTCTTTTAAATATGACATGATTGGAGACCAATGTCAATGTTGATTCCCTCTCAAGCAAGGGATAATGGGGGACTATAAAGTTTAATGTCATATAGAAAGGACGATGGTGCTGCACAGTTTAGTGTCATGTAGCAGGGACAAAAGGGACGTACATAGTTTAACGTCATGTGGGACGAAGGTGAACCCACGTGAAGAGATTGGTTTTGGGATGCTTCACGAATCAATATCGTATGAGACGGAGGTGAACCGATGTGAAGAGATTGGTTTTGGGATTGAACCTCGGGAGGTTGCCTACGTACCCAACCTAGAAGGCAATGATCAAAGTCTGCATAGTTCAATTGAAAATGAATTGGTGATAGAGTTGTACATGAGAACAATGACCTAAAAAAATAGTGTTGGGACATATGCATGGTTAGAATCCCAGAGAGGGTGTTACGGTTGAAGTTTACTCTAAGCTCATGTGAGTCAAGATCGGTGTGAGAAACAAGAGGTAGAACAACCCTAACGATGCACACTTTAATTTCATGTAGGACAAAAGGGACTGTTTCATAGTTTAAATGACATGTGTCACAAACATGTGGTGTTTGGCAGTTTAATGTCTTGCGGCTCAGACGAACAGTTTAATGTCATGTTGGATGACATAACAAAGGGGACATAGTTTAACATCATGTTGGACAAATGAGGGGACTATGCAATTTAAAGTCTTTCCGTAAGGACTTTTGGTGTTGCACAGTTTAGTGTCATGTAAGAGGGGGAAAATACCGTTTAACGTCATGTAGGACGTATTAAGGGACTTTTTTCAGTTTTACATCATATAGGACGAACATGTGAACAGTTTAATTTCATGTATGAAAATATATTTTTACGTCATGCAGGACGTATTATGGGGACTATGCAGTTTAAAGTCTTGCAGTGACGACTAAAATAGTTTATGGTCATATGCATGGACCAGTGCTGCATAGTTTAGCATCATGTATCTAGGATATTGTTGATACAGTTTAATGTCTTTCAGGACATAAGTACATACACAAAATACTTTTCAAGAATCTGGGATTGGTTGGAGTTGTAATGAGTTCTCCATCCCTTGATATTAGAGAATAATATCCATTGGAGTAGACCTTATGTATTGAATAAGGTCCTTCCCACTTCGGCTCAAGCTTTGGAGGCTTCTTTCCTAGTATTATTGGAGTTCTGAGGACCAATACCAATTCTCCTTGAATGAATGAACGAAGACAAACTTTATTTATTGAAATCTCGTGCTATTCGATTATGATAAACTTCCAAGTGGTAAAGGGTTCACAATAATTTTTCATCTAATCATTCCAATTCTTCCAATCTATTTTGAGATTTTTCATCTGTAGAAGACTAATCACAAATGGATACTCTGAGTGAAGGTAATTGAACCTCAATAGGAAAGACTGCTTTTGTTCCATATACCCATGAATATGGATTTGACCGTGTAGCATTGCGGGTGGTGGTCTGATAAGCCCATAAAACATGAAAAATTTTATAAGGCCATGATTTCTTATCTTTATCCACCATCTTTTGTAGGATGTTTGAAAGAGTCTTATTGAAGGCCTCTATTTGGCCATTGGCCGCTGCATGATTCCGAGATGAATGGTTGGATTTGATGTTGAATTCTTGATACAACTTTCTCACCTCGAATAAAAAGGAGTTGGTGCCATTGTCCATCAAAATGGTACAAGGGACACCAAATCTGGTAATAATGTTAGACTTTATGAAGCTAACAATGCTTTTAGAACTATCTTCTTTGAGAGTTATTCCCTCTGTCCATTTGAAAAAGAAGTCAGTAGCAGTAATAATATACTTAAACTACTTGTATGTAGCCGAAGGGTAAGGTCCCACTACATCCATTCCACATGTGGAAAATGGCCATGAGTATTTAGATGTATGATGAAACTTTGGGGGTTAATGAATGAAGATGGAACATACTTGGAAAGAATGACATTTCTTAGTGAAATCAACACAATCTTGTATCATTTACAACCAGAAGTATCCAAGCCTTCGAACTTGATCAGACATTCTATGACCAAACTGGTGGGCATCACAGACTCTCGCATGTACTTCTTTCATGACAGTCATTTTATCTTCACCATCAATACAACTGAAAATAATTCCATCAAAAACTCGCTTGTAAGGAATTTTTTTGTGATCTGGGATATCATAAAGAGTAAAATTGACCACATGTCGCCAGATTTGTTCTTTCCCGGCTCTATCGGGTGAGAGTGTTCCATTTTGAAGGTATTCCCTAATAGCTGTCATAAATCCCATAGTATGACCATATGGTTCAGGAATGGGACTAATTTCATTGATTTCCACTGTTCTGATTTGAAAAAAAGGTGAAACTACACAACGGTGGGCAATAATGATGATTTTTTCATCCCAATTTGGATCTGCCAGAGCTGTGGCTACATTAGCCATTGCATTAGCTTGAGCATTTTGTGATCACAAGACATAATAAAATGTCTTCTCCGAGGGAAATTCCGCCATTAACTATCTAACGTAATCACACAAAGGGATTAACTCTTTTTTTATGGCATAATCCCCATTGTCATGTTTGATTACCATGTCTGAATCACCTTTAACCTTTAAGTGATTCACCTGTTCCTGATGCGCCAATTCCAAGCCTGCAATGAGAGCTTGATATTCTACTTCATTGATTGTACTACCTCCCAACAATAAGAAGGAATAGGGTATCATTGGATTTTCTGGGGATATAAAGGCAATTCCTAACCCAACATTGTTAAAAATAGGATCTTTCAATTTCATCCCTATTGGACTTCTGGAAGCACTATCAATGTACATTTCCCATGTTTAAAGATTATCTTGAATAGAGAAGAATTCCTCGTCAGTAATTTTAGTATCTAAAGATGTATCTTCTACTAAAGGGTGTTCAACATGGAAATTAGCCAGATATTGGCCCTTTATTTTCTTTTGAGACATTTATTAGATATCAAACTATTGTAAAATAACTTCCCACCTTGCCTGAAATCCTGTAAGCATTGGATGACTAAGGATAAACTTGAGTGGGTTATTGGAAGATACCAATTGAACCTCATGATGTTGTAGGTAGTGTCTCAATTTCTGGACTGCAAAGATTAATGATAGGTAGCACTTTTCAATACTTGAATATCGAGTGTTTTCCTCAATCAAAGTCCTACTAAGATAGTAAAGGCTGTTTTCATTCCCAACATCATTCTTTTAGGCAAGGAAGGCACCCAATGATCGCTCTGTGGTTGTCACATAAGGGATAAGTGGTATTACTTTAATAGGTGGCATTAATACTGGTGGAATCAAGAGATATCTCTTGAGGATATCAAATTCTTGTTGACATTCTTCGGTCCATTGGTAGGTGACTCCCTTCTTCAGCAATTTGGTGAAGGGTAAAAAATTTCCTGCCAAATTGGCAATGAAATGCCAAATATAGGCCAAGTTTCCTTGAATTCCTCTTAATTCATTCAAATTTCAAGGAGGTGACATACCAAAGATTGATTTTTCCTTCTCAGGATCAACTTCGAAACCATGATGGCGTACAACAAAGCCGAGAAATTTTCCTGAGGTTACCCCGAAAGCACATTTAATGGGGTTTATCTTCAAATTGTGTTATCTTTGTTTGTGTAATATGATTTTCAAATCATCCAAGTGATTAGAATGTTGTCTGGATTTAACCACCAAATTTTCCACATAATATTAAAAAAATTTCCCTAAAAAGGGTTTGAAAATACGTTGCATGACACGTTGATACGTTGCACCTGCATTCTTCAGGCCAAAGGGAATTACCCGATATCAAAACACACCTTGAGGGGATTTGAAGGCTGTAGATTCTTCATCTTCTGGAGCCATTCAGATTTGATTATACCCAGAATAACCATCCATGAATGAAAGTGCTTCATAGCTAGCTGTTTAAGTGATTAAGAGTTCTATGACCGAAACTGGAAAATCATCCTTGGGACAATACCGATTAAGATCTCTTACATCTATGAAAAATTTAATTTTACCATTATTCTTTTTCACATGGACAATATTAGCCAGCCATTTAGGATATTGAACTTCTCTGACGAAGTTATCCTTGATAAGCTTATCCACTCCAACTTCAATTTTGGAGGCATAAGTTGGGTGTGTTCTTCTTGCGGCTTGCTTAAATCCTCGATGTTCTTCTGCAAAACCCAAATGATGAGTGGAAACATTCGGATCAAGACCTAGAATTTAAATATAATTCCAAGCAAATACATCTCGATTTATCTTTAGAAAAGATGTTTACATTTCTTCCTCTTCAAGAGTCATGACCGCACTAATTATAGTGGGGCATGGATCTTCTTCTGTACACAGATTTATTTCTCTGAGTTCATCCACAGTGGTACAGATACCCTCTTCAAATGCAGGAGGAGCATCCTTGAGATCATCCTCTTCTTCTTCAATATGTGTTACTTCTTCTGTTTCTACATGCATAGTAGATGATGAAGCAGAATTTCCATGATCAGGAGAGAAGTTAAAACATGAATATCTTGAAGAAGAGACTACCATTTCTGACCCTATTGATGATGAAGGGTCTTCCTTGGATAACAAAGTAGAGATGACAGATTTATAATCGACATCATCGTTCATCTCTGGAATTGCTATAACTTCTCTTGGCTTGGTTGATGAAGTATAGAGTTTCTAGATTTCAGCGGATGAAATGAAGACATCTCCTTTTGAGATTTCATCATTTCCTAGTGAATCAACAATTTCAATCATGCTTTCTGGCTTGGTTTCCATAATTGACATTATGGAAGTTTCCATAAGAGCATTTGGATTTGCGTCTATCCTGTCAATTTAAATGATAGGAAACACATAATCTATACTCACATGTATGAATGGGTATACTGGAATCTTTTCCAAACCATATAGAACATTAATTTTGGTAACCTCCTTTGTCATGGAATTTTCCTTCCCCTCCATGTGATAGAATTCTGACTCAATGTATTGAGATTCACATGTTTTGAATAGGGCTTTATCAACATATAATGTCCCAATTTGACCATTGAAAAAATATTTGAGACACTGATGGTATGAAAAAGGTACGACTGCATGTTGATGTAGCCAAGGTTTTCCAAAAAAAATGTTGAACGTTGTGTCATGATGAACAACCATGAAATCTGAATTGGATATAAGGTCTCCAAACTGAGTTCTGAGTGTAATCTCACCTAGAGGATCTTGTTCATTTTTATCATATCCTTGGAACATCAAAGTAGAATGAGACAAATCATATTTAGTAAGGCCTAACCGATGAAGTGTACGAATAGGAATGAGATTGAATTTTGATCCATTATCAATGAAATCTCGTAGGATGTCTATATCATTGACCTTGTCAGATAAATACAAAGGTTTGATATGCCCATGTACAACACCATCTTTATCCTCATCTGTAAAAGATATCACTTCATGGCATTCTGCAAAACCATTTTCTACATGGTAGACCTCAGCCGCAACAATTTCAGTTTCAAATTCCTGAGGACATGACAATGCCTCAATGAGTACCTCTTGAAGATCCTTTGATAGATTCCAGGCATCTAGAATTGATATCTTGGATGGTATTTGGGCCAAATGTTTCAAGACATCATACTTTTGGTCCCATGGTCTGTATTTACCAACAGGAACATGTGGTTTCGCAAGTGCCTTATAAGTTGATGCTTTGGAAGTAGACGCATCTTTTATCAGGGTAGGAGGTTGAAATACTCCTGGCTTTGGTAGATTAGACTGAATAGGTCTATTTATTTGCTAAGAGGGATAAAGTGTAACTTCTAACCGATCTTCCAAAATAATTGTACTTGGGCTGAATCTACCACATGTGGAAGAACTTTCCTATTCCTGTTAAGCTCGTTAAAGAGCATTGCCATGAGTTTTTTCCGCATATACAGTTTCGGCAGGGGTAGGATTGAAAAAGTGGCTTTTGGTATAACCATGTCTCCCCCTGTATCCTATACCTTTGTCTCTTACACTAATTCCTCTATTTGATACAGGGAACTCAGGATCATCATGATTGAAATTGTTACTGGTATAAGGATCTGTTAAATGAATCATGTTAACAGAACAAAATATCATCTCTTCATCTAATGGATATTCTGCCTGATTAGCCAGTTTAGGTTGTGTCGTTTATTGGGGTGGTGCCCATGCTTTTGAAGTAGATGACATAAAATCTGCCACAGTCAAATACAATTTAGGATTTTACATGAACTCATCTTCTTATTAATGTTATTCTTTCTTCAAATTATGCCTCCTCTTTGAAAATTTTCCTTTTGATGAAGTGGGTTTTGTTGTGGCATTCATAGCATAAGACACAATTAGTTTCTTCAATTGCGTTCGTAAAATGGCATGAGTTCAGTTGATCATTTTTCTGACCATACAGTCATCATATTTCTGTGAATTTTTACATTTGACTTCAGGACACTCGCCTTCTTACTCTGGATTAGTAGTAGTAACACATGCTACCTGGGCTGAAGAACCTTTAAATTTTACATATCCAGAGTCCACCATTTTTTACATGAGGTATTTAAAGACAAAACACTCCTGAATGGGATGCCCCAACATCTGATGAAATGGGAAATAGTTGGGAAGGTCTTCATCTCCTTCCGTGTTTGGCCTTTTGGGCCTTGGCAACTGAACCAGATTATTTTCTCGAGCCGAGATGAAGTAGCCAGGAACTTGTTCATTCCAGAAAGAATAAACTTTATTCTTCAAATCTCTAAACTATTTCTGCCTTTGATCTCTTTGATCATATTGATGAGGAAACCATTGTTGTTGATGCTCAAGAGGTGTAGCCCTTCGATATGATGAAGGTTTTGAAGTTGAAGCAGGCACAAGTGCTTGTTTAAGCATAACTATGGTAGTCTCTGCTTTCCCCATTCTCATTCCTGGAACTAATGGAATCACATGAGTTTTAGCCGTAGTATTTTTAAGAGAGTCTTCAATCTGCTGAGCGATCGATGTATGTTCTCGAAACCCTCCTGTTTATTTCACAGGGATCAATGGTATGCATAATTCATCACGCAAATTTTCCACACAGATTGGAAAAAATACTTCTTGTGGGAGTGATAAACATAAAGAATATGTTAATCCCTTCCATCGAGCAATGAAATCTAAAACTCATTCATTTTCCCTTTTCTTACAATTTTTAAGATAAAAAACTATCGTCTTTGGCAGCATTGAGCTGTATTGAAGAAGGAATTTTTGATAGAGATCCTCCCACCAAGTAATTGACCAGGATTGCAAGCTTGTATACCAGACAAAATCAGGTCCTTGTAATGACTGTACAAAACACCTGAGCTTAACTGGTTCTTGTTGTTGATGTTTTCCCATCATATGATCACAACGGGAAACAAAATGTGTTAAGTGTTGTTCTGGATATCCCGAACTATTAAAAATTGGGAATGTGGTACTTGAAAATTTTGATGGGGGAGGAATTACATCAACCCATTTAGGGTAAGATCTTTTCTCTGGTGGAACTGGTGCATGAATTCCTTCCATAGCTTCCAACCGAGCTGTTAATGACTCAATGGTAGTCATTAATTTTTTAGAAACATCAAGTTGGGCTTGGACCTGTGCAGGTGAAAGATCTGGAGTTTGGACGGGTGTGACGATTGATACTACCACTGATGGTAGCACTACCGGTTTTTGTTGTGCATGACCCATAGGAATGGACCTGTGTGGGTGTACCGGTAAAGGAAGATATTATTGATCCATCTCAGTAACTACAACAAATTTCCTTGACTGACTGACTCCAGCACACTTAGAAGGAAGACTACCTTGAAGAAGTTCTGAATTCAACCTCTTTAACTCCTTTATGTTCTCCTCTTATTGTTCAAACCTTTCCTCTAATGAGAGTGATTGGCCTTTTCTAGAGGTAGGGTGGATTGTAACCTGACTTTTTTCCTTTCCCATTTATGGACGCCTTTCAGAGATGGGGAAGTTGATTACTTGAAGGAATACCCAAATTTTGGGTAATCCTTTGATTCCGGGTATGCACACTTCTTTAATTTGTTTCAGTGCGCACAACCTCTTGATTAGAAACTTCTTCATTTGATTCCTTTGCATGAGCCACATATTCTGGGAGATCAGTGAAAATAGAATCAATGAAATTTATCAATGCATAATGCATTTCATCCTTTTTGTCAGCATTTCTTCATTATTGTCTTCTTCCATGACCTTTATGAGACATTGCCCTTGGTTGAGTTGATCCCTCAGAAACTTCTTGATGAACTGTAATTTGGAGGGAATCTCCTGATAATTCATCTTTCTGTTCCTCCTGTGGCTTATTCTCTAATTGAGAGAAGACTGAATTCCACTGAAGAAGAGATTGAGGATTTAAAAAAGTCCCATGTCCGGTGGACTGGGGTTGTTCATGCTCAACTCCTTGAATCCTATCTATTGATCCCGATGGTTGGGTTAAAAGAATCCCCAGTTTGGCAAGATGGGGTGGCTTTGAGCATCTACATCTTAGAATTTCTTAAAATCTCTCTTGATTTGGAATACATTAGTCCAGAAATTAGTCAGATGCATCAACCTACATCCACTCAAATCACCTGGCACAAATGACCATTGGATGATTTCTGACACTTCTGTCACTTCATGATGTGCCTGCTCTAAATGAAAATCTTGTTTGATATTCTCATTTTCCTGATGCAAGAGTAATTTGATAACTTGTTCTTTGTATGCCTGACTTTGGGAAGAACTAGTTGAGGCCTGTTCTTGGGCAAGCATCTGATTCAACACAAAACCAGTTGGTTGTGGCTGTCCATGGGCAATAACATTGCATGAAACCACTTTTTGAGGGCTTTGTTGACTGGAGAGTACAGTAAAATGCAGTTCTCCATGGACACACCATCCCCTAATATGAATAATAGATGGGGCATTGGAAAATAACTGGCGCAATCTTTTTAACGCATCAGGGCATGAATGACGAATGGCTCTCTGCTACTTTTTAACCATTGGACATCGAGAAACTAAGAGAGATGCTAAATAAATTTGGTATTTCATCCCTTCTATTATCTTGACATGATTTTCATATTCATCATAGGATAATATTTTCTTTTTTAATTGAAAAAGAGTTTTCAACAAGTTGAGACAAATATCATGAATACAATCTTCCATCAATATTTCTGGAATGTCATACTGAGAGTCAGCCAAAGGCCAAAACATGACTGGTACTTCACCTTTCACCAGTTGTTTTCTCATATTCAGCACTTCCTCCTTATCATTCGATGAAGATTCTTCTACCTGATTAGACGAAGGATGGTGCTTTTTTGTTGCCTTGTCAGATTCAACAAGATTTGTAGATAATTACTTTATCAAATTAGAAGATGCATGACCCAGGGGTGGTTTGGAGAATAACCTACACCCCGGGCTATCTTCTGATTGAGAAAGTATTTCACCTACTAGCGGTAAAGCATCAGACATGACTGGATTCGCATTTGCAAGTGCCTCAAGATAAGAGGGATTTCTTGTCACTACATTGTCCTTTAAATAATTTTCCAGGAAATGAGAATTACTACTACAGAGAGGACTTTCGTAGCTAAATTCATCATCATAAGGAGGACCACCATGGTGGGTTACAGAAAAAGATGAAACCTTTTTCTCCTTGGTTGTCTGGCCACGTAGAGGGTTATTGTGGCCCTCATCCGAAGATGATACTTCAAGATCGACCGAACTGTCATGAAGCAAGACTTTATGAGTAAGTTTCTGATAAAGACTTTCGGAATTATTGTTCCCACTACTGGGAAATGAGAGAGTAGAATCTTGAGCTGTAACAGATAGTTGTCTGAGTGCATCAAGAACTCCAGCATTGAGCAAAGCCTTATTATAGATTGGATCTTGATTTCTTGACGGTGTTGAATGGGTCTTTCTCTTATACACCTACTTACTCACTTTGGAAACCACTTGTTGATTAAATTGGTTACTATGGGCATGTGTATGTGCCTGCTTAGGTGAAATAGTTAGGTTAGGATGATTATCTCCATTAAAATCCGGTGTATGTGCTTGATTTGATTGTCCGCATGACATGGGGTAGTATGCCCCAAGACCCTCATAGACTAGAATAAAGGTGTGTATCTTATCCTGAGGGACATGTTGATGAGTCACTACACTGATAGGGACAAATTTATGTATCTTTCCTTGTGATGCTGTTGAAGTTGTTATAATATTCTGATAGGCATCTAGAATATGGGCAGGGATTTGCTTCTACTCTTTCACCATCGTCAGAATGTGCTTGGTGACTTCAGCTTCTAGAATGGGAATATAGGTCCATTCCATGTCTGGAGTAGGTGTATGTGCCTTCTCTTTTCCTCCTTTTCCAATCAACGAATTCTGACAATACTTATGCATAGGGGAAGAGAGTTGAGTCTGCTCCAAATTTTTCGTCAGAGCTTTCCGACTGACTTCTACAGGTGCTACCGAACGAGACTATTAGTAGACTTGATGAACATTGGCCGGTGTATGTGCATGCTGTGTATTCTTCATCAAGTATGGTTGACGTGTTTCCTTCAATATTGGCAGATGAGACTACTGACAGAATTGGTGATTGTAAGCAGGTGTATGTGCCTGTTTACTGGTGGTCACCACATTTGGTTGGAGAGCTCCTTTGGATGCAGTCAGACAAGCCTACTGACTTGATGATGAATTATAAATAGGTGTATGTGACTACCTATAGTACTCCGTTGGAATTTCCTGACAGGATTGGTGGGTTGCTGCGAGACGAGTCTGCTGGATAGCGGGATTAGAACAGACGGGTGTGTGTGCCCGCTCATTGCTTTCCATAAAGTTAAGTTAGTGGACTTCTCCGGATGGGGCAGAGGTAAGAAACTACTCCCTATTGACCATTTGTCACCTCTGGCGGTTCGTCTTGCCTGCTTGGGATTGAGGAACCTGAGCCAAATGCCTGGATACAACACCCTCATCATGTTAAGGGAGTACTACCGTATGATTCTGGCGGTGATTTTTGGTGGGAGTCTTCTTAAAAGACTCTTGTATCCTTGAATGGAGGCCCTGAGTGACATCCTAATCAACCTAACTATATTATGGGAGGGACTGGTTGTTTTGTTCAGGGGATAATGACCCCAAACGGTTGGAGAATGAGGTGAGCACCGCCTGCTTCTTGATCACTGGTCATCACTGTCTGGCCAACCAAGGTGAGTTATTAACCTGGAGGGCTTGTTGAGAGACCTCCAGAGTCAGGATGGTACAGTGTTGATGGTATTCCTTAACCAATGCATTTTATACCCAGCGTTGTAGACGCTAAGTAAGTGATGTCATCCTCAGAGAGGACGAGGATCCAGCTGGAGTAGCAGCCAAGGTATTCACATGTGTGAATTTTAAAAAGGCCATTTCTGTAATGCAGAGAGATCTTAAAAAAGAGTTCATATTTGGTATAGTAGACATAATCAAGATAATTCTAGCCAGACTACATATTTTGGATGAGCACATAAGTTATTGATTGCTTTTTTGGCCCTCACATTATGTTAAATAAGGGCCTAATAAATAAGAAAAACATCATTTAACTTGGTTAAGGATTCACGTCGGGTTCACCATTTTTTGTTTCTTCTATAAATTGGAATGACCTCATTTGTTTAAGGTTCAAACATTTGCAATCGGTTTATAACGGGTTTATTTATAGAACTGGAAACATATAATGATTCTATATCCATTTGTACCTACTTTCCAAAGGTAGGTGCTCATTAGTTTTGGACTGATGATGCTTAGGAATTTTCATTGGTCGAGAAAATGGGAGGTCAGACTCATCACACCTTTTTTGGGGGAATTATTTTCTACCCCAGGACTCTCTTATAGATTTATGTTATGTTCATGAATCCTTATTAAATTACCAAGTATAAAAAATGTGTTTTCCTTTAGATTTGGAAATCAATGATTGATATGAATGGGATTTAGAGAATCTTTTATATGTATTTGAGTTTCTTCCCCGATGGAGAATCATCTGTATGTATTAGTGATCTTTAGTCAATGGTATCCTTCAATACATTATATAAAAATATTTTGGTAATTATGATGACCATACTAGTTTTAAAGCCACTTAGTGGGGCACTTGAAGTTTATTGTCATTCAAAAGGACATGCATTATTTCAAAGTTGGGATCATACCCACAGATGGGCTACCTATGTATCCTTGTTAGAAAAGGAATCCGAACCCACGTTGTAACAGCCCAAGATTTTATGAAAAATATTCTTTTTAATTTTATTAATGTCTTGTGTTATACGCTACACCAAAAGGAGCTTGCACAACACGCATCCTTGACTTGCCTTGCATTACACGCAATCGCGACCTTCCTCGATAGCGTGTGTAGTACGCAATACCGAGTTTCACTAAACAACGATATGCTATAAAAATATTATTAAAACTAGCCGTTATGAATAGTAATAACCACTTTTTGAAATCCAGTAAATCTTATTTTTCAAAATGAACTTTATTTTTGGATTCGGAGTATCGAATTTAGCCTAAGGTGAAATTTTGGTACTTTTCGGATAACTTTCATATTTTGATGAATAGTGAAAATGACTAAATTTTAATTAAAAACAACTTTTTTAATCGAAATAATTAATAATGATAAATTATTAATTTGAGTGATTTTAAAGTATATTTAGAATATATTTTTACAATTTAATACAATTTTGGTCATTGAATGTAATTTCACATTTAAACCAGACATAATCAAGTGTCAATCTTTTGATAGATATTGTTTCTTAAAAACACGCTATTTGTTTTAACAGCGGGATTTAATTATAAAATTAATTAATGAAACTTCTATGTTATGAATTTGGTTAAATAGATTACATTTTTGAATTCGGAATATGAAATATAGCTTAGGATGAAATTTTGGCATTTTTCTGAAAACCTTCAATTTTTGATGAATAGTGAAACCATTAAGTGGTAGGTTAAAAACTGAATTTTGCATAAAACTTAATTTTACCGCTTCTGTGAATGGAATTTCGAAAATCCGACAGACACGGTTAATATCAAGGACTAAAATGTGGTTCAATGAGATGAAAATAATTTTTGGTGAATAGTAACTTTTTACTTTTTTACCACGGTTAAAAGTAAATAGGGTAATTAAGGGTAAAGATGATATTATTATTACCCTAACACATGTCCTAATTCTATTGGACAAGTGTATTTCGACCAAAAACAAACTTAGGAATAAAATATGACCATTTAGGCCCACTTGGATTAGATTAGGACATTTATTATTAATTTATTTAAAGAAGGGTTAAAATAGTTAAAATAAAAGTTTAATAAGTAAATCATTTTTAATATGGGGTTATACATAAGATAAATTCGATTGTAAATATTCATTAGAAAGATAAAAAGATTTCCTACATGATGGTATTTTATTTGTAATTTTTAGACATCAAATAATTTAATTTATTTATGACACAACGATGATGCAGTAATTATCTTTTTAATGAAATATTGACATAATTGATGTTATAAGCACCCAAATAAATGTAATGTGAGATTTTTTATGAATTCCACTAATTTTATAGGTTACTATGATATATTAATGTTGATTTAATCAACTTGGTTCGAACATTTAATTCTGTTATGACTTTCACAAAAATCATATATCAAATAGTGTCAAAATTGACACAAAATAGTTTTTAAATCAAATATTATATTACTAATTGTTATTTTATTCCTAAAAATCTAAGGTTCGGAAAAATGACTTAGATAAGGATATATATATTAATAATAAACAATTTGGGGTTCGTTTGGCATGTTATAGTAAGTGTATTAACCATATAGTGAAAGAAAACAAAAAGACACGGTAAAAGTTAAATTATTTAACTTTAAATCTAATTGATAAGGTTTAAAATAATATCCAAACATGTCTAAATTTGATTGGTTGATGAGATTACAACCCTATATCATGTAATCTTCGAATATGAGTCATTTTTTGAGGTTTTTAAGTGGGGTTAGATTTATTATAAATTAATATTTTTAAGAATTCCTAAGGTGCCCCTCTCCTCCCCTATAAAAGGACACCTCCTCCCCCTCCTCCTCACACCAATTTGAGCACTCAAGCTCGGCCAACCCCTGCCAAAATCTCTTATCCACTTCCCTAGAAACATCCTAGAGGTTCTGGTCTTACTCAAAGACCAATTTTAGTTCCCTAAGAGGAGGTCTCCAAAAGGTGCTTCAAAGAAGAGGTAATTACCGTTACCAATTCTTTCATCTTTATTTCTTCTTCCACTTCTTCTTCTTAGGTTGTTTCATTATGAAGTAATAACATAAGTATCACTCATATACTGATATGTTATTATAAGTATGAAACAACCCTATTTCACCATCTATCCATCCTACGGAAAAAGAAATCACCGCGCGTGCGTACGTACGGAATACCGTCTCCACGCCGTGGTGTAATCTATTTTCCACCACCACCTTACACGGATGGGTATAATGGTGTAAAGAATAACTATACATAGTTATTATAACATCATATTTATTCTGATATATTTTATAATCCACTCCAATTCAATTCAATATTTATAGAAATGATATCATCGCTCGTGCGTACGTACGGAATACCGTCTCCACGACGCGATGAGATTCATTCTCCATGTTAACCATTTAAGAATGATTATAATGTATATATAAGAAATAATAATGAAATATATGACATTATAAAGCTACTGGATTTATGTATATGTAAGTCATCTACTTACTTCCATTTCAAGACAATAAGGAAAGGAAAACAGCGTTCATGCGTACGTACGGACTACCGTCTCCATGAACGGTGTTTTTCATTTTATTTATCTACCTATTATATATATATATATACTGAATATATATGATATATAAATCATATTTTATATTCTGGAAGTAAGTAAATCATGATATAAGTAATAATGATGTCAAGAACAACAAGTCAAAACACCTACGATAAATGAAACGATTTTACCCAAAACGCTTCTTTAACATGGAATTTACAAAAGAACGGGTAATATAATGTCATAAGTGAACCATATATGATATCATATCAATGAATATGATTCTGTAATAAGTCAATAACATGATTTAAATCATTATACAGGAGGTTCGGACACTTACAAAGCAAGTCGGACCTAAGGTAAGGGGAATATCACAATCTCATTTTTATCCGAGATTGTTTATTCGTAAGTATTTACTGGGGTGTATCTTATCATCCACATCTATGTTTCCTCAATATGTAATATTATTTCCATCCACCTACAATGTTTTAAATCCAATTTTACCCTTTGGTGAGTTTTTTGTAAAAGATATGAAAATAATCTTTTGTCGTTTTTCATACGAGGTACTCTTTGACTTTTCCGACAAAAGTACGAAGAATGTTTTTTTTTTACTTATACGGCACGAACAGATTTCTACTGTTTTATAAAGCCTTATTTTCATGAAGCTTCCTCTAAAATATTTCATGACTATTTTCAATAAAATCTCTTTCTTTTAAAAATTGCATGATGTTTTGTGAAAAGAAATTGATTTTGAAGAAGAAAGGATATTTTCCTCAAGAATTCAATTCAAGTGTTTTATCAAAATTATTTTCCATATAAGATAATAAAGGGTTCTGTTTCTATCCATATTTTTGCATTGATTTGACTATGTTGTGATGGAATTATGTTTATGAATTCCTTTATCTTATATGAATGGTTTTATGATGTCATGTTGTTTAAGAATCCCATTTTTATTACATGGGTTATGCAATGATGTATGATTTATGATTCTGTGGCACACATAAGAAAGGATTCATTAAGAGATGGGTGGGACCTATATCTCCCTCCAATTCATTGGGTAAAGATTTTATATCTCATGAGATAGACATGGCTGGAATGGTAGGTTATACCGGTTCAGTGAAACAGGACTGAAATGAGGATTACTCGATTCAGAAAGGGACTTTGTCCACTAGGATAGTCTTGTCAATGAGTCTTGACTAACAAGAAATGATTCTCTATGATTATGTGTGTATGCCACAATGAGTAATGTTTAAAGTTATGATTTCATTTCACTACTATGATTTATCCCATGTTATGAAATTATGCTCTCTTTTGCAGGTTAAGATTTCCAAAAATGTTATGTTCTTATGAAAATTATGTGATTGATATTTCCTTTGTTTACCCTTACTGAGCATTTGAGCTCACCCTTTTATGTTTTCTTTTCCCCAGGATATAAAGAAAGGTTTTAGGTATAAAAAAAAGGAAGATCTTTATGGGAGATGTTGAAGATCTTTCCCCACGATTAGAAGATTATACTCCGAGTTTCCAAAGACACTAAACTATTACGATCCTTGTGTGTGTGTTTTTGTTATGTACTAAGTATTCCGCAAATGTAATGTAATGTCCATGTACGATAAGCTTCGGGTCTCTACACACGTAGTTCAGGAATTAAGATATAAATTATCATCATATGGGATAGATGAGAATTAATGGGTGATGGGCTTGAACCTTAGAAAGGCTTCCTATGTACTCTACTTTTAAGGCAGAGATCAAAGTCCAAATAGTTCGAGTAAGAAGTGTGGGGCTTACGTATGATTAACGTCCCAAAGATATGTGTCGTGGTTACTTTTACACTCTAAGCTCATGTGACTCATGCTCGGTGTGAGAAACAATATGTATCAGTAAACCTAATGATTTGTGCCATGAAAGATGTGGTTACAAGGAATGATATGGGGCTTATGTATGTGTGACTGCCCAAGTAGATGAAGACTATGATTTACATCTGGGAAGAAGCCTAAGAACAAGGTCCATAAAGGTATTTGTGCTTTATAGAGATTTGGGTACTCTAACATGGGGCTTACTCCTAAAGAGGATTCCAAAATTAGGGGGGAACTAATGATTGAGGCTTACTCCGGAAAAGGAGGCCCAGGTTGAGGGAAATTATGACTGGGGCTTACTCCTGAGAAGGAGGCCCAAAGTTAAAGGGGACTTGGGGCTTATTAATGAGAATGATGCCCATTAGCAGGGTCCATAATGGTTTTTGTGCTTTATGGAGATTTAGATTCTTAATTTGGGGATTCCTCTTAAGGAGGATGCCCAGATTAATGGGGAACTTTAACTTATGATTGGGGCTTACTCCTTAGTGAGATTCCCATATCAATGATTCTCACATCTTAAGGGATGAAGTTGAATGAAGGGAACCTCTAACTATAGTGATCTAATGTTATTTATATCACTAGGTTTTGAGAGATATTCCACAGAACTCCTTTCAAATAAGGAATACAACAAATAAACCATGAGATAAGTGTCTTTGAAGAAGGCTTTGAAGGATAGATCTTGAAAAGGAAAGGTGAATTTGAAGATAGGACATAAATAGGCAAGAGGGGCACCCAAAAAGAGGTAGGCGCGCATGTCCTGTTTAGGCGTGCAAGTCTTGTTCGGGCACTCAAGTCCTGGTCATGAAAGTATACTTGTGTGACATGGGTGTACTTGGGTGATGGTTAACCAATAGGGTAATACATTGGTGAGACTTGGCTCATGCCCTTAGAATTATCCCTAAAGGCTTCCAAAAGGTTGGTGCACAAGTTCTGTTGAAGGGGTAAGGTGGCGTGCAAGTGTGGCCATTTCCCTTAAGGTTTAGACACATAGGCGTGAAAGTGTTGATGAATTTCAACACTTAGGCCTTGTTCCCCCTCTTTAGATCTTCTATTCTAGGTAATAAATTACCGTATGAGTGTTCGGAAGACTTCAACAAAGAATGGGGCGCTGAGAGCTTAAATACAAATTTTGGATTTTTCTTCCTCGAAATGGGGGGTCCACAGGGGGTATTTATAGGCTATCGAAGTTTGGGAGAATTTCAAGGTTGGGCGTGCAAGTGACCTATGAGCCGCATATCTGGTGCGCAAGTGACATGTGTGCCCAAAGTCTGGCGTGCAAGTGACTTGCTCGCCTTAATCCAAAATTGCTCAAGGATTTATCCTTTGTAAAAATTGATTTTTATTCAAAGGGTGACCTTTTTTTCTTGAGGTATTCCCCTTTGGTCATTCTTTGGACTCTGTGATGGAACAGAGCGTCAACAGATACAAACAGACCAACTCATCCACATTAGTTGTATCTCTGATCGTAATGAAGTGGGTAGATTTTTTCAAATGATCAATCACCACCCAAATGGAATTATTACCTAGAAGTGTATGAGGTAATCCAACAATGAAGTCAATAGTGACCTCGTCCCACTTCCAAGTAGGAATAGGTAAGGGTTGGAGAAAACCAGAGGGCCTTTTATGCTCTGCTTTCACCTGTTAGCATGTGTAGCATCTCGACACAATGTCTGTTATGTCTCATCTCATACCAGGCCACCAAAACTATCGAAGAACATAACAATAAATCTTGGTGGCACCAATATGGACAGACCATTGAGACTGGTGGATATCCTCAATCACCACGTTCTATAGAGATAACGACACTACTGAATGGCCCTTGAAGCAAAAGATGCCCTCGGGAGACGATGACCAATCAGGGGATGTCTCCCCACCATGAAGAAACTACTTTGACCACTGACAAAGCTCATCAATGGTCTTTACCCATTTAATCAACTTCAATAGAGAAGGAGTAAACTAGACGCTCCCCAAGAACTCACCTCCACTGTGTTCCCTGGTCTTCATATGCATCTGAGAAAAGAGCCCCATTAAAGTCCACTCATCACTAGTCTTCCTCAAAGCCTACACTAGAACTCTTCTACTCAAAGCATCGGCCAACACATTATTCTTGCCTGGGGTATAGACAATTTCAAAGTCAAACCCCTATAAGTACTTGATCCAATGACTCTACCACAAGTTGAGGTCCTTCTGCGAGAATATATAGGCCACGATTTTGTGATCTGAGTGGAGCACAAACTTATCACCGAAGAGACAGTGACGCCATGTCTTAAAATCATGCATCACCACTTCCAACTCCAAGTCATGGGTCGGGTAGTTCTTTTCATGTGGTCAGAGTTGGTGAGAGTCATACCTCACCACGTGATCATCCTGCATACGCATGTACCCGAGACCCGTACATGAAGCATAAAAGTAGACTTCTTATCCATTTCCATCCTATGGAAAAATAAGAATTTTGGTGGTAGTCAAACTCCTCTTTAGCTCCTCGAATGATTCCTGATATTCTGGGCCCAATACAAACTTCACCCCTTTCCAGGTGAGCGCAGTCATTAGTGAAGAAATCCGAGAGAAATCATGATCGAATCGCCTGTAATAACCAGCCAAGCCAAGGAAACTCCTGATCTAGAACACATTCTTCAGCTTATACCATGACATAACCACACTAATATTCTCGGGGTCCACTGAAACCCCTTTCTTAGAGATCACATGCCCCATAAATATCACTTACCTAATCCAGAAATTAAACTTTGACAACTTTTCACAGAGGCGGTGATCCCACAAAGTGCCCAAGATGATCCACAAGTGATGTTCATCTTCCTCCTCAGAGCTAGTGTATACTATAATGTCATCCACAAACACCACAATGAAGGAGTTGAGATATTGATGGAACACCCTGTTCAACAGTGTCGTAAAGATAGCTGGAGAATTGGTCAATCCAAAGGGCATGACCAAATAATCAAAGTGGTTGTACCAGCTTTAGAAGGCTGTCTTTGGGATATCTGACTCCTTTACCCTAAGTTGATGATACCCCGAACACAGGTATATACTTGAGAAGAACTTTTCCCCCTACAACTGATTGAAAAAATAATCTATTCTGGGAAAAGGGTATTAGTTCTTAATTGTTAACTTATTCAGCTTCAGGTAGTCAACGCACAACCGAAGAGATCCATATGCCTTTTTCGTGAACAACACAGGAGCGACCCAAGGAGAGACGCTCGAGCGAATGAATCCTTTGGATTATATGTCATCCAGTTGTATCTTAAATTTCTTTCAACTCAGTGGGGACCATATGATATGAGGGAAGAAACATATGATGTGTTCCTGGTGCCAGATCAATTGAAAACTCCACATCCCACTCCGGGGGAAAACCTAAAAAATCATCTGGGAATACCTCTGAAACTCATAAACTACATGTGGTAGTGCACCTTAAGGGGAAAGACCAACATCCTCTAGAACGAGTGAAGATAACTAGGAGATAAGACTGCCCAACTACCGTAGTGTAGGCCCTACATGACTTGATTGTGGATCCAATTCTCTAAGAAAAACCCTGATGTCTCCCATCAGGTGCTGTGAAAATCACTCACTATCTGTAGAAATCGATGTGTTCTTGTAAGTGTACTAGACAAATAATTCCAATTATGACTTCAAAAATATCCATTTCTAATACCAAGAGGTCCCACTCTATCTTGACCCCTAACATGGAAAGCGCACATGATGGGCACCTAGGACCCTACTCCTTCTTCTTACACAGTGGCGTAACCAACTTCATCGTAAAAGACGAAAACTCATTATGCACATTCAGAGTGTCCAAAAAATGGGCAAAAATGAATGAAATAGTGCCACCAGTATTAAAAAGAACAACAAAAATAGAAGATGTGACAGGAACCGTACCTCGAATTGTCGACAGTCCCACCTTTGATTCTGCTGGTGCCTGATCCACCGCATGAAGATGTCTTGTCTCAGCCTGATGATGACCGCTAGTCTATGGTTGTTCCCTAAACTAGCTCTACCCAGATGGTAACCCAACCCTACCACCATGACCACCAAATCAAGATCCTCCCATCCTCAATGGAACAAATTGTACTGGCATTCCTCTTGGATTCGTTGACCCTGCCCCGCTCAAAAGTGGACGTGCCAACTTGCAGAAGCGCTGAAAATGAGCCAGACCTCCACATTGGTAATAGGGATCCGGAGGAAGTGGGCATACTGGTCATATGTGCCCTGGTTTCCCACACTGGTGGCACATGACTGATCTTGCATCAGAAGCCCCAGAAGAAAACTACTTAGAGGAGTGTCCTGAACTGCCACCACCCTTCTTCACCTGATCCTCCTGCTTCCTCTTCTTCTTTGTGGATCTTCCACTTCCCACTACTGATACTATCCCAGAAAAAATAGCCATAATTTTATTTTTTATCTCCACCACACACTCCCATTCAACAACCTCAGCATAGGTCCTCAGCATGAATAGGAAGACCTAGGCATATATCTCTGGTCGCAAGCCTTTCTCAAACCTATGGGCCTTCAATTGTTCATTCGAGACAATATCAGGGGCATATCTAACCAACTCAGTGAAACAATTGGCATAATCCATCATAGAAATATTCCCATGAATATGTTCTATGAACTCATGGGACCTGGCATTTTCTAAGACCTTAGGGAAGTACTGTTCATTGAAGACGAACTTGAAATCTCCCTAATGCATCTGATCATTCTTCCCAGTTTGAAGCACTGACTCCCACCACATATGGATAGGACCCTCCATCAGAAAGGAAGCACACTTCACCCTAAGCTCCTTAGGTGTTTACAAAAACTAAAAAATATGCTCGATCTTCTCGATACATTCCTCTACTTTCTGAGGTTCTGAGCTTCCTCAGAAGGTAGGAGGCTTGTTTTTCAAAAACTCATGAGCTTAATATTTTATAGGACCTATGTTTTCTACCCTAGAAAGAATAGTAGTAAGAGTTAGGACCTTCCCCATATCTTGGACATCCTAGACCACATCCTCCACTGGAATCTGATCAATCGGTGTAGGAGAACTCTCTCTATCTTCCTCATGTGGGTGCATGGGATATTTTCAGGGGGGAATGTTGTAACCAAATGAAACAGTCAAAAACCAATAATTAAAACCAAAATACTAAAAATTTTAATCTAATACATCAAATATAAATAATCTAAACACATTCCAGTAATGAGAGAAACAACTACTCTACCTCAGCCTGATGTCCATGTGTGGTATGCAGCCCACACTTCTCACCTGGAAGTGAAGTAAATCCATAAATTCCAAAATCCGCTGGTGACTCAAGGTTTTCCACAAGAGGTTAGGGCTAGGAACCCTACTCATAACCAAAACCCTGAGCCCCGACAGCCCTATCTCTTGTCTACCTGACTCATCCCAAAAAAGCATTATGACCCAAAAAAACACTAACCTTCTTTGATACCATTTTGTCATGAACCGAATCTGGTTGCCACTATTACCGACACCAAACGTAGCATGCGGTAAGTCCCAAAGGGCGTTCTCTATCCCTATGGGCTAGCAAAAGTTCATGGGTATCATTTATCTTGGTTTTGGAATGATTTACCCGAATATGTATACATAAAAAATCAAAAATATTTGATAAACTGAATCAGAAAAATTCATACTAAACTATGTTTATACAAAAATACATAACTGAATACATAAGTTAAAATGCACTAAAAAATGTCAAAAGGCAAAAAAACTCTGGAAAAATAGACCCAAGGACTCCACATGACATGGGGTCATCACCAACAAGCCGTCTCCAAAACACTACACCAAGGATGAGAACTGACACCCTAAACCACAATCACCCATAACCTTCCCTTTACCGGAGTCAAGAATAATAATGTATACTTACACCCAAGGGGTGTAAGTTGGGTGTGAGCCTAAGACCAATAGGATACCACCCAATGATTTCAAATATCATGTAGTACAATTTGAAAAAGCAAGTAGTTTTAATATGCAATGAAAAGAGGAGACAAATTCCAAAAAATTCAACTTTCAATTGAAATAGTTTTCAAGCTAAAACATTCATAATGTTAACACATTTTAATGGTAATTTTAGATACTGTAACATACTTCCAAACACACAAAAAGTCAAGGTAAAATACCACAAATCCAATGATCAACAAAATCGAGAACACCCCTAGGCACTAGATAGTATCGGGCCCCATGTATCTCATACCTCTGTGTAAAGTAACCATAATAAATCTGTTTTCATGCACGATCCATTGTAAGGAACATGAAAGTAACCTGTTGTTCCGTAATCATCATCCATATATTTTATTTTGAGTTTTTGTTATCCAAATTCTAAGTGAAACAGGGAAAAAACCCATCATGTCCTCTAGCCATACTAGTACATATCCGCCCCACATAGGTACCTAGGATTCTCCTTTTCTACTCAGAAGATTTCAGAATACTACATAAATAAATTTTTATATAAACCACCACTACTGGTCACATAAAAATAGTACAGTATCTATACACATTTTAAACCACTTAAAACACACAACAAAACACTTTGATTTTTAAATGAAATAATTTCTCAAAATCCCGCATTATTTTGCACCCAAAACTCCTTGAAAACCCCACTATGTACACTATGTGCACACTTTTATGTCACCAAAAAAATAGGTAGCCCAATAAATTTCAATTTAAAAAAAATTAGGGAAGCCCCAAGTGAACCAAGAAATGATAACTTTGTAAAATCTCCACTTACACACAAACATGGCACGTAATGCTCACATGTTCTGCAAATACCATTAAAACCAATTTTCCTAGAAACAACCAAAAGAGATAAACATTCAAAAAAATATTTTTGGCTCTATTAAAGGTCATTAAAAACAACTTAGTATTTATAGGGCTTCCCCAAATAAACCAAAAAACATTTCTTTGGAAAACCCCCAATTTAACACCAAATTGGCATTTAAAATTCAATTGCAATAAAAACACCACTAAAACAAATTTTTTCACCCATCATAAAATGTTATAAAACTGAAAATATGATAAATAGATCATGATAATAAAAAAAATTGCATAAACATTAGAATCACTTTCCAAATCAAATTAAACCCTTGAATCACCGTGCAAAAATCAAGTCGCACCACTGCCACACCAAGAGAGACATAGATCGAACCTAAAAATACAATAATTAACCAAGAATTTCCATGTTTAATCCCTAAGTTCAAATCCCTACCCCATGGACATTTGGGACTTCAAGAAAATTGAATGAAACATCATTAAAATGGTAGGAAATAAGGTGAAGAGACACTTACTTGAGATTATTTGAAGTTAATCCACCAAATCATCCATCAAAATGGGGGTTCCAAATAGGTTTTGAGAGACATGGGGGGCTGAAATGGATGTTAGGTTCGAATAAAAGGAGGAAGGGTTGAATTATGAATCTTAATGGAGGAAAAAGAGTAAAAACTGAGAGAGTTATGAAGGAAATAAGTTACCTCTTCAAATCTGGACGATTTGAGAAACCCTATAAAGTTCTGCACTAATTCGCAATGAATACGAGCTCCAAAATGGGGGGAGGGAGGAGGATGGGTGCCCTGATGGGTTCAGTGGGCTTTTGTGACACTTTGAATCACCAAAAATCATAAAATTAGAATAAGTTATTAAATAATTTTTTAACTGGAAATGAGCATTCGGGTTGGCCGAATTACTTAAATAAAAACCCAAATCCACCATTATTATAGATTACTAAAGGTTCCAAATAGCAATGGTGGGGGTTAATGGACTAGGGGATGACATTTTGGAAGTGGAATTGGTGAAAAATATTAAAAAAAATTAATAAGTTATAAAATAAACAAAATTGGTTTTTAAATATGGAAATGGGCTCACGGTTTGGCCCAAATCATGAAACCTCGCCCTTTCCTCAAAAGAAGCATGGGAAATCCCCAAAATAAAGCAAGAATGGAAATCAAATGAAAAATACCATTAAAATATGTCATGTATGTGACAATAATTTATTTGGTTAGTATATAATGAAAAATATAGATAGTTTATATAGTGTTATGAACATAGAAAATAATAAATACATAAATGATGAAAAGATAATATGGAATACTTGATTACACTGTTTAATTATCAGTTGAGAAATGACTATTAATGTTGAAAACTGATTTTACCAGATATCTATCAATATATAAATTATATGGATTCATGGTTTATTGAAAAAGATCACAAATGATTAAAGTGATGATCTTCTATATTTTAAAATCAATCAAATGTCATTTTCTCATTTTTACCCCCTGGTGAGAAATATATCATTTTAATATAATAAGATAATGTTACTTGTGGTTTTACACCATACCAAAGGACCAGATAATCTGATGGATGTGTGGTGGATTCATATAGATGAAAAATTACTCAATGACAGTTCTCCCATGATTTAATGTTAATCTAATTGTTTTTATTGATATTTTCCTCTTTTAAGTGACTTGTCACTTAACTCCATGTCTAAAAGACAAACACCACATTTGATCATACCAAGAAATTTTGGTATTCGATCCATATACCAATGATTCATACGTATTTGAAATGACTTAAAGATCATTTTCCTAAGATTTCATGTTAATCTAAGATCCTTTTTCCTATTTTAACCCCAACACACATGATTTCTCTATTATTACAAATTAGTCATAATGTAAAATCATACCATAAGCTATACCAACTAGTATGGGAATCATACTAACATGTGGTTGATTCCAACATACCAAAAATGATTTGAAGATAATTCTCCAAGATTTCCATGCTAATAAAAAGTTGTTTTCTCTTTTTTTAACACCCTAATTAAAGATATGATATTTTAATAAAACTAGATAATGTTACCCATCATCTTCCATCATATCATGAAATGTGAGCATCTGATGTATCTAGAGATGATAAATACATATAAAAAATGACTCAATGATCATTCTACCATGATTTCATTTCAATCTATGTGTTTTTTTCTTAGTATTCGACCCTCTTATGTGATTTTTCACTTAGATCGATATCTAATGGATAAACGTGAATTTTGATCATACAAAGATATTAGGGTATCTGATCGATATGCCGGTGATTCCTACATATTTTTAATGAATTAAAGATAATTTTCCTAATAATTAATTTAAATATAGTATTTTTTGGTTGGTTTCAACTCCTACACTCATGATTTTCCCATTAGTACAAAAATGGTTATAATGTTAAAACATGACATAAGCCATACCAATCAATCCGGGAATCATATTGTTGCGTAGTTGATTCAAGCACATCAAAAATGATCCCATAAATTTTCCCCTAGATTTTTACATCAATCATAAGTTTTTTTTCTCATTTTTGACTCCATGGTGGGAGATATATCATTTTAATAAAACTAAACAATGTTTCATGTCATTTTCCATCATACCGGACAACATAGAAATCCTATGAATGTGATATTGATTCATATAAATCAAAAATGGATTAGTGATAATTATCCCATGATTTAATAACAATCGATGTTCTTTTTCTTTTTATTTCCCCCTTTTATGTGATATTTCCATCAACTCCAAATATGAGGGACATACATCACTTTCAATCAAACTGAGAAACTTGTGTATCTGGTTAATGATTTGTTGATTCCTATATATTATAAATTAATTAAATACCATTTTCCTAAAATTTCATGTGAAAAAAATATCTTTTGGTATGTTTTTACCCTTATACACATAACTTTACCATTATTACATAAATGGTAATAATGTTAAATCACACTTTAAGACACTTCGAGTAATAAGATCATTGAATTGATGAATAATTTATTCCAATAGATCAAAAATGATTCGTGAAATGTTCAAATTAATTTTTATGTCGATTATAATTAATTAAATCATTTTGTCCCACGATGGGAGATATGTCATTTTAATAAAAGTAAATATTGTTCCCCATCATTTTCTATCATATCGGGTGATGTGAGCATCAGATGGATTTGGTTTCGATTCATGAAGTTCATAAAAGACTTTGTGATCATTCTCCTCTGATTTCATTTCAATCCAAGTTTGTATGATTGGTATTTTACCCCTTTATACGAGATATCTAGTTAATTAGTAGTGAATACAACCAATATTACTAAAGAGAAATGGATCTGGACAGATAATTTCATAAAAAATACACTACTATTTAGATGTGATGTTTTACAAGAATAGGGGGTTGAATTTTTTATGAGGACTAACTATATATTTTTTTATGTTTGAATTTTAATATTATTATCTCAAAGTACTAACTAGTAAATAGTGTTAGAATATGATGTATGCATGATTACATAAGTATATTAACATGATGTTTTTCTGTAAGTTCTGTATTGACCAATATTTTCTTAATGAGTTATTGTTTCAAAAATCTAGGATATATATATAATATGAGTAAGCTATTATGTTCATGATGTAGTATACATCATCATTCAAAAATATGGCTGGTATAAAATGGGATTGGTGAAAAATAAAACCTAAATGAATAAAGGTTTTTGACATGATTGTGACTAAATATATGATCATGGATAATCTTAAAGAAATTAGCAACATATATAGTTGTAGTATATAGGGTAACATCTGAGGAATTAGATATAGTAGAGAGGCATAGTGAAAAAAATTCCATCCTTAACCAAGTGGGTAAATGATTGGTTTTTGTGGTCATAAGTGGAATTTGGAGGAATTTTTAGTGACATGTTCTAATAATAATTCTTGTTCTTTTAAGTGGTGGTTGGAATTTATATGATTTCAATGTAAAGGGATGTTAAATTTAAAGGATAATTTTATTAATACATAACGAACTTTCAATGAATGTTTAGTGATAACTCATTTAAGGTAAATTTTATTGATTTTTATCTCAAATAACTAATGTAGGGAAATATAATAAAATGAAATAATCACATAAGTTTTTTTATTAAGATAATATATCATGGTGAAGGACCCATGGGAGGGTCTAAAGGTATTAGAAATGAGTCATCAAATTTTTAGATATAAGAACATTTCATCGATACTGTGGTGGGACTATATTCTATTAATGGTATGGTTTTATTAATTCTATGATCAATCATCCTTTATTTGATATAGAGTAATATTGTAGTTTCCGTGACATGAATGCATGTACAAAATATGTACTATAGTGTTATTGAAACCAATGGCCCTTCTAGATCCTTAGGGTCTTTTTACTCGAACAAAAAAATCAATATAGAACTTACAGAATGATTTTCTTACTTCTTGATGATCATATGATATAGTTGGATTCTACTGAGATTCTAAAATTACATGCCTTTAAATCGAACATATCTAAAATATGAAATAAAACCAAACAATTCATACATGATTAAACTAGAATGAAAATACCCCATAACTCTCTACATGAGTCACATCAAAGTAAACATCCCAGAACATGATGTATATAAATAGACTAAAATAAATTTCAGACCCAACAAGGGCCTGAGAAAAAGAATATAATAGAATTAATTAGTTAAATTCAAAATACAATAAATAACCATCCTTAAATACAGTAGTTTTTTAGTTGGAACTGATCTGGATTCCATAACAAACATGAACAACTTTCCATGTAGATCTAACAATTTTTAGTGTCCCTATATGAACCTAAAAACTAATACAAGACAAGTTTTATTCCAATTGAGATGTCCATGTGGTTTGTGAATATAAAATACATGGTATGGAAATAATAGTGGTGTCTAAATATAATAGTAAAAACATTGGGGTATTCATGTACATGTATATACATTTAAATAAATAAATAAAAAGTTTCAAAGTCAACAAGTAGAGAAATAGTACATTAAGAAATGTCAAGAGTAGGAGATCAATTATACAGTAATATATATAATCACAAAAATTCAAATATTTCTCTCTATAACTACGGATTACATACCTATACTACATAAATTGGCTCAATTCCTTGAATCAAGTATGGGAATGGAAGAGGTAATCAGCAGACCAAACCAAAAACCTAGGCACATACAATCACTTCACTTTTTTTGAGGAAGAGAAAAACCTCAACCACTCTTCCAGTTAATTGTAATGGTCCCTTTCCCATATTTGTAAAGAATTTTTTTTCTCCTCTTCTATATAACTATAATAATAAAAAAAGAATTTTAGGAACAGATATTTGATGAAAGAAATAAGGTTTTGGTTATCTTCATTAAAATTAGAAGAGGATAATATCCTACAATTGACATAAAGATTTTGTTTAGAAAGAAAAAAAGTACTTATTGGGGTGATCATGTATTAGGAATATTCAGGATGATCATGAATATATAATCAAAACATATATGTTGATAATGCAATATAAAAACACCATAATAGAAATGTAAAAAAACCTAAACAATTTTCTTCAAAAATGAGAAGTTCATAGACATAATGAAAACTAAAGAGAATAAAAAATAAACCAATAATCAACTCATATATCTATTAACAAATTTATTAATTTTATGAAATATTAAAGAAAGGACATGGTGGAATCAATAGAGAATATAATTATTATTTTTCTATAACTACATAGTATATAACATAAATTATTTATCAACATGATACTATGTAACCTTCATCCTATATTATCATTACATAATCTAATTATAAAAAAATAATGACACTGACCCAATGCATTCAAGAGAAAAAATAATGAAAAGGGTATTAAATGACATAAATATAGGGAACAATTCACAACTACAATGTCATTAAAATAATGACATGCTCTGAAAACCCATATCATTACCAATTCATAACCTATTGGTGAATATACCATTCAACTAAAATAAAAAACATTTCATGAATCGTGAAATTTTTTAATCATATTTCCCCCATGAAAATCATCCAACATCCATGATATTCATAGAGAAATTATTTCATGCATAGTTAAGAAAAAAGTTTTTTCCCATTTAGTTATCTAAAATACACTGAAAATTATGCTTAACTATGTGAATTCAAAAAAAAATTTACAAATTAATTTGAAAATATGATAAATCTAGAAAATTTAAACAATTTTAATTAAAATTTAATCCATGTTATCAATGAAAACCCAAGATTGTGTTTTGTTGATGAAATAATTTTCTACAATCATTTTTATATATTTTTTATAAACATTGTTGAATTATGTGAAAAATAAAACAATAATCAAAAAATATAATTAAAAAAAACAAATTCTAGAAAACAAAAAAAAATAAAGACATGCTTATAAATAAAATAGTTATTAAAATTTAAAATGAAAATATTGAATAAAACTATATAGGAAAAATAGAAACTTACACTATATGTTAGCAATAAAAAATTACAATATTAAGTATAACTGCATTTAGTTTCATTATGGAATAGAGATCAAATAATTTACGCATGATTTTATGGATAATAATTGATTAATTTACCAAATTCATAAAACAGAATTTGTTAAATACATTATAAATAAGATATAGTTTTTATAAAATTTAAAAATATGAAATAAAACACTTATATACTAACATAAAAGTAAGTGAACATGATAAAATACATGACGCCACTTTGAGTTATTGAAATATGCATGATCAATTCTCATAAGGATCTAAAGTAGATATGTATGTTCCCCTGCTATACTTATTACCTCTTGAACTCCCAAAATCAATCCACATAATTAAAGTATATATTATTACATGACAAATATTTTGAAATAACATGTATCTGAATAAAATAAATTTGATATGAAAGTGTGTCAAATAATGAATCATGTTTCCCATAAAAGTTTAGTACATAAAATTGATTTCAAACACAAATCTTATTTTAGAAACATAAGAATACAAATAAAACTATTTGATAACCACCACAATCAATTTAAGAAAACATTAACTGATGCATATTTAAGGTATATAATAAATCTACCTCATTCAAGATATTAAGATGGGTATGTGGTGAATCACGATCAACACGTGGTATGATCCCAATCACAGTCACCACATTTTCCTAGAGGCATAATATATTATAGGAATTGAAAGTACTATGTATTTGGAAATACTATAAAGATGGTAAACAACTAAAATTTATATAAAACTTTATGTGTATCAATGTTTATAATATGGAAGAACCCACCCATTGAGAATATTATTGAGTTTAATAGAAAAAATTACAAAAAATATAAATTGGAATTTTAAAAATGATCAAACTACGCATCTTTTCTCTAACTCTCCCCACACAACCTTCTTCTAACTCACATTGTTAAAACATTGACAATACTATTTACAACAATTATTTACTTTAAATCATAAATTAAATAAATGACATGATAAAAGTACCTATTAATTCATTGATTAAAAAATTAAACATATTAATTTTAGTATGCCAAATTAAAATGGAGGCTTCCCAATACATGATATTATTATGACTACCAGAATCATTTTTGATGTGATAAAAAAACTAAATCCACTTGCATCAAATGTTTCTATGGCTTGGTCTTACATGTATCTATAGAGTTAATGGATCATTTATAGTTCCACTTATAAGAGCTCAACTAATAATCAATATATTGAATGAAGGAGAAGGCATTAGGGCCTTCCATTAAGATTTTCAGAAAAAATGCTTATAATTTATTTTATAATAGTAAATTGATTATAAAAAATATAGTATGATCAGTTAATGAGATAGAAAATGATTAAAAATAAATAGCTGTATATAAATAGTGACATATATAAAATTTCATCATAAAAGGGTATTTTTTAAAATTATAAATTTCCACTAAAAAAGTGGGTTATGTAATTTTTTAACAACCATCGCATTCAAATCAAAGTCACCGACCAATTTCATGATGAAATAAAAGATCCACAACACATATAATAATGGAATGAACCTACATAACTCAATATGACTTGAAAGAAAAATATGGATATAAAGAGTCTTCCACAAACAACCAAAACACAATAACCACAACAAGAAAGAACACAAAAACGTGTTGTGTGGTATAAATTATTTCTTGAAAATGCAATGGAATTAATATTCTAGTACATATTAATTAGTGAAATTTCATAATAATAAGCAGTCATATTGAATGTGTGAAAATAGAAACTAAAAAGGAAAATTAAAATTCTAATGATTGATCAGTTATGTTTACTAATTAATAATAATATGTGGTGAGATTATCTTAAAAAGAATTACATAGAAGGAAAGTAATGATTAACGGATTATTATTATTATTGGTAGATTTAATTCTACTAATTGTAGAAAATGACTATACGTTACTAAGAAACAAGTCACTGATAAACAAAACATTATTGGTTTTTTTAACCATGTATATACTATAGATTTCTGAAATATGAATAGTTTTGTGTTATTACAGATGGGATATAAAAAATATGGGTACATAATTTAACAATAAAAAAACACAAAAAAATAACTAAAAAAAAGGAGTAAGAATAGAAATTTCCTAAAATGAAACTGGCTGAGACACCATCATCCTAAGGGGTATTGATGATCAGAGGTGGTGGCGGCTAAATTAGGTGTGGTGGTAAACAAGGGTAGAGGTGGCTCGGGTAGGCAGTGTAGTGATCAGGTAAGGGAGAGGGCGTGTGGACAGATAACGGTGATGGAGGCTCTGACACTGGGTGTGGCTTGGCTGAGGGAGATTATGTGAAAGGGGGAGTGGGTGTACAAGGTGTGGGTGAATGTAGGGGGCTCTAATGTGGCACAGGGATAAACACTTCTACACAACACACCTGACTAGGGATTTTTCCTACCCCAAATAGGCTTCCTCTATAGGGAATTAGTCATTTGGTCTCTGTTGGTGCTCTCACCCATCAGTCGTGTAGGAATTTCCGAATAGTGCCTCCACTTTATACATGATTTGATAGTATGTTCATGGAATAAATTCACATGATTCTTCACCAGTGTCCATACTTCACTCTCTAGGTCCCTGACGACATGCTACAATTCTGCATTGAGTCTCCAAATTGTAGAGGGATAGTCCATTGTTGATTTGGTTTGTATCAATTTTACGTTGAAAACCAGTATCTAGATTCTAGCATCAGACCTAGTCTACATTCATCATCCTTTATTCTTAGTTCTAGGGTCCTTTTTTGTCAGGTTCATATGTATTCAGACTACTTCATCAAATGAGGTTTTTATTCAATTTTTGGATAGGATTATGGATGCTCAAGATGGGTTTTTTGGGTTCTTCAGGATGCTTAGCTTCCACAGGTCCTGTTTTTTACTATTCTTCATTGATCTCGCAACCTCACCTTTATTCCATGATTTATTTCTCACTCCATTCCATGGTTTATGGAACATTATGCAGTCCTTTCCATTGATGGTTTATCTATTTGTTTTCATTCCTGTTACATTTTCAATAATATGTGGGTTATTATATTTGATAAGCTTGTTAGTCCTGTCTATTGGATTGGTGTAACCCAATCCAGTTGGTATGAATGCTTGTGGCCCATACTGTGCACTTTCCATCAACTTTCACGGGACAAGCTCCACGGTAAGCTCACTGAGAGTTGCAGGGTGAAATGTGCCCCTGCACTGGGGATCCAGGGGTCAAAGTCCCCATCCTTATTTTTGTGCATTATAGTAACTCTGACAATGTAGCAATACTGACCAACCGACACCATCAAAGCACTGTAGTAGTGTGAACTTTGGATTCAATAGTCTGTAGCTACTTGGACTTCCAGCCAACATCCACTGTAGCCCTTTTGACATGGGTATCCACCTTTCAATGTAGTGATACATACTTTCTATTACCTTTCAATGTAGCACCTCAGAATTTCCAAAAGTTTGTGGAATAGTTCTTCATCCTCTACAATAGCCGATATCTAGGCTAGGGTTTCATTGTGTGTGTGAGAGAGAACTTTGAAAAACTCCCTAAAAATTATGCTCCCAAATTATAGTGATATTTTTTCTCTATATGGACATAGAGATTATTGCCAAACCTCGTAAATCCTTCTTTTCTTATTCTCCTTTTCCCTTTTACACTTCTCTGAATCATAGTTTTGTTGTTGTGACTCTTGGTGTTTCTGCAACAACTGGAGTCAAAGGTTGTTTTCGGGATTCTCCAATGATGGCTTGTGAAGAATGTATGATGAAGATCGATCTCTTTGATGGAAGTGCCTTTTTTTCTAGAGGATAAAGATCAATGATTATCTTTATTAAAAAACTTACATTTTCCGCTTATGGGTCTGAAGCAAATGAACATGGATCAGTCGAAGTGAGAGCTACTAGATGGGAAAGTTTTGGAAATTGTGCACCTTACATTGGCCAAAAGCGTCGTGTTCAACATCAATAAGGATAAGAAAATTATTGATCTGATCAAATCTCTTACAGATATGTACAAAAAACTTGCGATGGTAAACAAGGTGCATTTGATATTATGATTGTTCTACATGAAAATGGTTTAAGGGAGAATTTTTTTAGATCACATCAAAGAATTCAACATAATAACACGTTAGTTTACATCAGTAAGAATTAATCTTGGTGATGAGGTATGTGAACTTTTATTTCTGTCCTCTTTACCAGATTATTGGGAAGAAAGTGTAATAGTTGTGAGTAGTTCTTTGGGGAATTCAAAGTTGGCTCTAAAAGATGTACGAGACCTGATCCTTAGTGAGGATATGAGATCAACAGAATCAGGAAGATTCTCTGGTTCTGCTCTGAATATTAAAGTAAGAGTAAGGTACCCACAACAACACAATCAAAGAGGGAGAGAAATGTCAAGAGGGAAAATTCAAGACAAGGTGAAGGGGGATGGTCCTATCTACTGGAATTGTAGGATTAAAGGACATGTTAAGAAGGAGTGAAAGGATAAAAGGAAGATTCCTAAAACTAGTGGGGAAAACATAGTGGCTAAATGGACTGATAATGTACTGATGTTGATCGTCGATAGCCCAATAGAGTTTCGGATTTTAGACACTGGGGAATATTTCAAATTGACATCAGTGGAGGGTTTCTTAAACAGTTATGTTTCTAGAAATTTTGACAATGTACATCTTACTGATGATGAACCCTTGTAGATTTTGGGTAAAGGGGATACACATATCAAGACCAATAGTGGGAGTTTTCTAGTTCTAGAAAACATCATGTTTATCCCTAGTTTTAGGAGAAATATTTTTTCTATTTGGAAACTTTATGATGCATGTTTTAGTACCATGTTTACTACAGGTTCCTGGAAGATTACTGAGGGCGCTATGGTCATCACTCGGGGAGAAAAAATGGTACTCTGTACAAGACATGCTTGAAAATGGCGCCATCTATAAATTCTATTAGGGATTTTCAATTGTGGCACTATAGGATAGGCCACATGAGTGAGAAGGGGATGATGGTGCTGGAAACAAAATGGATACTAAAAATCCTGAAATAGGTAGAGGTTGGTTTATGTGAAGATAACATCCTTAGAAAGTAGAAGAAGGTATCAATTGAAAAAGGTAGAACAACACCAAAGGTTGGGAAGCCGGACCTGGTGAACATTGATGTTTAGGGGCCTACACCAATACATTCCCTTGGAGGGTCACAATATTATGTGAAATTTATTGATGACTTAACTAGGAAGGTATGAGTTTACTATATGAAAATAAAATCTGATGTGTTTAAGATTTTTTAGAAGTGGAAGGTCATTGTGGGAAATGAGTTAGGACAAAAGATAAAATTTTTGAGTGATGAAAATGGTGGAGATTATGAAAATAATGAGTTCAAGGAAATTTATGAAAATAAGGGAATTCAGTGGGAGAAGACTATATCATTAACACAATAGCAGAATGATGCAACTGAATGGATAAATAAGACACTGAATGAATGTTCCAGGAGCATGAGGCCGCATTTGGGGTTACCAAAGACCTTCTAGGATGGTGTAATGAACATGGAAGCATATCTCATCAATAGGAGTCCATCTATACTAATGATTGAATGTCTACCCTTGGATCTCTAGTCTGGTAAGGAGGTTAGACTCTCACATTTATGCGTCTCTAGAATTTGGTCTTATTTACATATTGATGCTAACTCAAGGGACAAGATTGATGCTAAGTCCAAGCCAAGTTTCATTATTGGATATGGTGTTGAGGAGTTCGGTTATGGCTTTTCGGATGATCTCGATAATATGTTTATCAGGAGACAAAATGTGGTATTCAATGAAGGTGTCCCGTATAAAGATCTCTATACAGTTTAAGATGAAAATGGGAACATTGAATCAGAGTGAAAAGAACAAGTGGAACTTGAAGGTGTACCGAAACATGAGACATCAGAACCGGTATAACATATTACTCTAATACAGTTGAGGAGATAATCAAGGGTGAGAAGGCCTATGCAGAAAAATTCACCATCCTTACATTATATGTTACTTACTAATAGTGGAGAACAAAAATTATTTGAAGAAGCAATGCAGTTGAAGGAATCAAGAAATTTGGAGTTGGCCATGAAGGAAGAAATTTCTTCACTACATAACAATAATACTTGGGTGTTGACACATATTCTACAGGGGAAGAAAGAATTGTAGAACAAATGGGTGTACCAGGGCAAGGAAGAACATAATGGAAAGAGGAGGTTTAAGTCAAGGCTGATGGTGAAAGGTTTCCAACATGAGGTAGTTGATTTTACTGAAAATTTCTCACCAGTAGATAAGATTACCACCATACAGGTGGTTCTCATCATTTTGGAATGAGAAGACATTCATCTTCAGTATCTTGATGTCAAGATTTCTTTTATTCATGAATATTTGGATGTGGAAATATACATGCAACATCCTAAGGGATATATTATGTCTGGGAAGGAAGACCTAGTGTGAAAACTCCAGAAGATCTTATATGGATTGAAGTAGATACCCATGAAGTGGAACAAAACTTTTGATTCATTTAAGTATAAATATAAATATAAATGATGTGGTATGAATAAATGTATCAACATCAAGTCATTTGGTGATGAATATATTTTATTTCTTTTGTATGTGGATGACATGCTCATTGCAAGAATATGTATGCATAGGATTGATGAGTTGAAAGGGAATTTGGATAATGAGTTCGAAATGAAGGATATTATAGAAGCAAAAAATATTTTAGAGATGAGGATCAAGAGAGATCATGCAGTTGGAACTTTAATGTTATAACAAGATGACTATATTCAGAAGGTTGTGAGAAGATTCAATATGCTGGAATAAAATGTGGTCTCCATTCCCTTGGAGGTCCATTTCAAACTGTCAAATGAGAAATCACTGAAGATGGTAGAATATGTTGAGTACATGGAAAAGGTTCCATATGCATCAGCTATTGGAAGCTTTATGTATGACATGGTATGCAGTTGAACTGACATCACTCATGTAGTGGGAGTTGTGATAAGGTATATGGATAACCCTGGAATGAAACATTAGGAAGATGTGAAGAGGATACTGAGGTATTTGAAGGGTAGAAAGGAGGTATCTATGTGCTTTGGGAATGGAAATTCATTGCATGGATATTTGTATTCTGACCATGGAGGAGACATCAATAGTAGGAGGAGTACCACATGTTATGTATTTACCTATGAAGGAACTGCGATAAGTTGGATATCACAATTGTATAAGGTGGTGTCTTTATCCACTATAGAGGTAGAATATATTGTTGTTACAGAATATGAGAATGATATGGTTTGGATGAAGAACTTCTTAGATGAATTTGGAAGAAAGGGAGAGGATAATTTATTGCACTATGATAGTCAGAGTGTTATATAACTTGCAAATAACCCAGTTCTTTTTGCCTGGATGAAGGACATTTAGTTTAAGTATCATTTTACCAAAGGTTTGATACAGTATGGGTTGCTGATGCTGCAGAAGATTTGTGGAACTAACAATTCGGCAAAGATGTTGACGAAGCCCATGGTAATGTAGAAGTTGAGGCCATGTTGTGCCTCTGTTGATATCCACTAATGAATAGAAAATGATAGGAAGAATAAGGGAGTACATGATGGGAGAAAAAGAGGAAAACAACTTGTATTTCAAGAATCATCAGGTTGAAATTGAAGTTTTTACTGGAAAATCATTCCACTAGTGAGTGAAGAAGAGGAAGAGCTCAGATCAATTAAGTTGTCTTAATAAGTGGCATCGAAGCATAACATCATTTTGGATCAGTCTCCAAGTGGTAGATTGTTGGATTGGTGTAGCCTGATTCAGTGGTGCTGAATTATTGTAGCCTGTACTGTACACCATCCCGCAACGTTCAAAGGTCGAGCTCTGTGTTGAGCTCATTAGGGGTTGTAGGGGGCAACGTTCCCCTGATCTAGGTGCTAAAGGCCATTGGCCCAAATTTTGGAAAACTATAGTAACTCTGACCACTATAGTAGAGATTACCGACTGTGACCGAAAAATCATTCTAGCAGTGCTGACTTCAGACTCAACATTACTGTAGCTCCCTAGACTTATATTTGGCTTCCTCTATAGAAATTTTGACTTGGGTGGCCACATTTCATAATAGCATCATGGACATCTAGATGCCTTTCATTGTAGCACAATGGAATTTCCGACAGTTGGTGGAATAGTGCTTCATCCACTACATTAGAACATTTTCAGGCTAGGGTTTCAGTGTGGGTGTGTGTGTGAACTCTAAAAAACTCCCTTTAAATTTTGTTCCCAAATTATAGTGATTTTATGCCTCTCCGTGGATGTAGCAATTATTCTGAAACAATGTAAATACTTGTGTTCTTGTTTATTTATCTTTTACTCTTCTCCAAATTGTTGTTTTTTGATTACAACTCCTAGAATCTCCGTAACACTACCGTAGGTTTTATATCATAGTTGTTTGTTCATTGGATATTTGTGGCATGTCAGAATCTATGAAGAACATGACATCAATCTATGTCCCCTTTGATCATCAATATCCAGCTACTCTACTTATACTGCCACCTCGTGCCCCTTCCTCTGGTGTGAAGGTGAACGACAATGTTCTTGGAGGGATATTTCTCTTGTTTGGGATTCATATTAGGAATGTTCTATTCGGACCAATCAAAAATTGGGGAGAATTATCAGAACAATTCACAAGAGTCTTATGTCGTATAGAGAATTTACCTTGATATCACAACACATTGGAGAATAGATGACGACAGGAGAATTATGAGGTAAGATGAATCACATGAACAAACCTTTAACATAATTCAATTCATTCTCTATAAAATGGGATCAAAATACTATGAATTGTAATGATTTTTATCCTCTAAAGATTCATCCAATGAAAATAATTGATTTGGCATTCCTCTCCGATGGATGTAGTCAATCTTTCCCAACAATGTAAATTTGTGTGTTCTTCCTTTTTTCTTATTCTGTTTGTGTTTCATTCATCATCAGGGTGTTTTTCTACCCAAATAAAGTTGTATCAGAGACACCAAGATTGAAAGGGTTATGGTGTGGATAAATTTTCTAGTGATCAAAAAATTAAAGTAGGTCATAATTTTTTTTGAATCCATATTTTTGAAGAGCTCAGCGAGACAATTCCAATGGTGCAAACTACATCAAAAAACTGAGTTGAAAAAAATTGGTAGAGGCGATTTATTTTTTGGTCAATTGGGTGGTGATACAGTGCCCCCTTTCTAGAGAATATGACACTATTCATGTCGATAGTTACTTAATGGTGAGTTTATAGATGACTAATTTATTGATCCATTTTAGTGCCATATCATCGATCAATCGAGACCGTTGAATCTATTTTTTCTATATATTGGGGAATCAATGTCCATTTTCAGCGATCTGAGAGTTAGTTCCATGTATATTGACCATTTAAGACACATATGTATGATTAGTTTTTGATGATTATCATAGTATTTGTTGAAAAAATTCCAATAATATGATTAAACTATATAATTTTAATTATTCCTTATGGAAACCCAAAATAGAGTATCTTATATATATTAAAAATTTGTGGAAAAAAATAATGGAGACCACTGAGACTATTTCAGTACAAATGGAGGAATTGTCAACAAGTGGTAAATATAATGAGAACATGTCAAACAATACCCCAATAGTTGGTGTGGAGTGGTTCATTCTAAATAAGAAGTTTGCTGCCCAAATCAAACAATATATCAACAAGAGTATCATCAAAAACTTTTCCAGTGAACACGATGATTCTGTTTTTTGGAAAAAAATTTGGAAATATGTATACAAGGAAAACAAAATAAAACACGGAAAACATGATATGCCAAATTCTTTTTAAGTACAAAGGTAATACTAACATATCAGATCACATGAGTGAGTTCCAAGGTATTATTGATTTGTAGCAGACCAACCGGGGTCAACAAGACCAATCACACAAGTTGTCTCACTATGGGGTGAGGTATAACAAATATAAAGAAAAACATTCTTGAATATAGGTGAATCAAGATATACCCAGAGAGTAGAATGTGGAATCTATGGGAAATACAACTAATCCAAACATGATAAATGATAAATAATTACAAGACTAGACCAAAATGTCACCATGTGACAAACTGTCACTTCCAAACCATCACAAATCGAAGTAGAAACTTAAATATGAACATGCATGTTATAGAATTCCCTTACCTTTTCATATATCCTATAAAACAAGATCTATAGTTTCCCAAAAATAAGAAGTGGGGAGTGAGAAATAGACATAATTAGTTAACCACAAAAATAATATAAAAGTTTTAATAACAAGTATGCACAGGTTCTAGCTTTATAAAAAAAGTCTTACATTAATTTTTATTATAAAAAATTTAAAAATAATTTATCAAAAATTCCATGGATTTTCCAAAAATTGAATATCATATTTTTCAAAGCCAAAAACATGAAAATTATATAACAAAGTAGACAAAAATACCGAATATAAATACACATGTGAGAAAACATCCATAAAATAATCTATCATCCAACAAACAACTAGAAACAATAATACACCTTTCAATCAAGATCTACCTTATATGACAATATATAATAGAAACTCATGATCGAAAAAGGCATAAGGTTGGATCCTACTAATAATGAGTCCTACCACATTCCATTGATATGAAAGAGGTTACCCGCTAGTGGTGTCACACACACTAAGGCTACTTATGTCTCTTTTACAATGTACCCAAGGTTCTCATTGTGCAATGTTTTTCAATTTCTATTTTAATAAACATGATCACATTTTTTTATAAAATGATTTCAAATCCAATACAATATGTTTAAGGGGTTAAAATCCATTTCTTTATAAATCATGAAATTTTTTTAAAAAAGAAAAAACCACTTTCAAACATAATCCCATGACATTTTTAATTTCAACACATGAAATTCCATTTCAAATCCAAATAAAACAATAACCACAATAGGAAATTAAAGAAATCATAATTCTTGGAAAGATACACCTTCTTCAATGAAGTATAAAAACTGTCCTCCTTTGACAATTGGGATTTGAAACCACACGATCTACCTTATGAAGATAAGGCACAATAAGAGACTCAAATGTATTGATAGAAAATGCTATCCAATAACAAAACCGTAGACAAACCAAATTTGCAACCAAAACCTAAGAAGAAACAGAAGGAATGTTTACCCAATGAAATGAAATCCAACCACAATGGTGATAAATCACTGAACGAATTAGTCAAGATGGGAAGAAGTCACCAAAAATCGCAAAGGGATAACTCTGGGTTGAGAGAGGAGGGATGAAAAATGAATGAATGAAACACATCACTCGTATGATGCCTTAAAAACTAACACTATGAAATTTATGCTACATTTTACCCATCTAAATGCCTCATAATCCTTAGGGTCTGTATACACTGAAAAACCTATTGCCTTTTTATTTAAAATTTTATTTTCTTATATACACTGCTTGTAACAATTACACGGTTTGTAAATCTTTCATACCATGCACCCAGTTCACAAATTCTTCCCTAAATCCATTACATGGTGTGTAAATCACTTAAATGGTGTGTAATTTCTCAGTGAGCTGAAGAGAACCTTTGTTTTTGTGGTGAAAATTCCCCAAAGTCTAAGACTTCACCATTATAGATATCCTTCAAATTTTAATGTAGGAAATACTCACCCAATGGAAATGACAACAAAAGAAAATTCTATAACATACTTGATAGAAAGGTAACAAGACATTAAAATATCCCCATCATAAATGCTATATGTCCCCAGAAAATTGTGATGATCCTAGATTTATAAAAAGAAGAAGGCCACTACTACCTCACTAATGACTCCCGCTCCCACATCTCCTAGTGATCCTATCCTAATTTCCATAGTACCCAGACCATGGGGGTTGTTTTACTGTGCTTTACCTTATCATGGAAATCTATAATCTGAAAGGGATGTTCAACCAATATGATATCATGTTCAAGATCTTCACCCTCCAACCTAATCACAGGGGAATGATCTAGTATATATATCATCAACTAGGAAACATGAAACACTTCATGGATATAAGTCAAAGCAGATGAAAATTCCATCAATTATTTAAATATCCCCAGCCATTCAATGATCTAAAAGGGCCCACAAACCTTGGCGCCAACATACCTTTCTTACCCAATGTATGATACCCCATGCAAGGTGAAACATTGAGAAAAACATGATCACCAACCACAAACCCCAACAACAGATAATGACGGTCCACATAATATTTCTGATGAATCCATATCATGATTAAAAACCTATGGATCAACTACACTATCTTCGTAGTCTCCTGAACAACACTTAGTCCAAACAAGGATCGCTCTCCCAACTCTACTCATCATAAGGGAGATATATATGGTCGCCTATACAAAGCATCAAAGGGAATAATCCTGATCAAAGCCTAATAAATATTTTTATAGGAAAACTCAACCAAATGAAAATTCATATCTTATGATCCATTTAAATCAAACACAAAATCTTGGATCATATCCTTAACAATATGGATAACCCACTTTATTTTTCCATCCATCTGTGGATGATAAGCTATGCTCAATTTCAACTGGGATCAAAGTTATTCCTACAAAACTATCCATAAGTTGTATGTGAATATCCCTATCGAAAACAACAATATAGGTAACCCCATGAAGTCTCACAATCTCTTAGACTTATAGGTCCCCAAGTTGTTCCACTTTTTTCCCTTTATTTGAAATAAATGCACTAATTTAGTGGGTATTTAAATAATCACCCAAATTAAATCCTTCCCACTATGATTCTGTGGAAAACCAACGAAGAAATCTATAGAAATATTATACCACTTCTATATAAAAATGGGTAAAGAATAAAGAAAATTTGTAGGTCTAGAGTGTTCTATTTTAACTATTTAACAAGTGAGACACTACGAGAGGATGATGCACCCGTAAAGTGCTTCCAATCTAGTGTTTCCTCTCGCCGCCACATGCTCCTTCGTTGCGGATGGCGCGATGCTCCTCCTCGAGCGCAGTGGGATGGTGGAGAAAATCTTCTTCAGTGGCGTTATGCGGTTCGTGGTCTCCTCTCAGGATGTGGAGATGCACAATGGACTTCGGTGATTACTAATTCAGATCTTCAGGTGTAAGTCCAGTCTTCATCGATGGCATACTCTTCGGAGCACTCCTGGTTCTATTCTCTGCAGCTCGTTGTTGTCCTACAGTGAGTTTCTCAGCATTTGAAGGGCGCGCTCATGTGTCGGTAGTTTGTGGGGTTCCGACTCTTCTCAGGTGAGTATGTGGGGGTTCTGTTGTGTCTGATGTGGTCGAATTGGTCAGTGGTGGCAGGATCTTCCGAAACAGGGTATTGCTTGTGACGCTGTTCGTGCACAGTTTGATTCGGTTCTTGGTGAAACCTATTCTAATTTCATTGATCTGATTTTGTTTAGTTTGAATTAGGTTTTTTTTCATTTCCTCTCGTGTCATGGAGGGGTGGATTTTTATTTTGTTTTCCTTCTGATGGATTGGGAGTTCTGATTTCTGTGAGGCGGTGAAGTTGTATGGTTTGCGTGGTTTTTTGTGGTTTTGTGAATGGATGAATTACTGAGGGGTTTTGATGCTGAAGTTGATGCCGAGGGGGATTCTGGTGGGCTCTTCTGTCATGGTGATGTTGGAACAGTGACGGTCAGGAGATCAGCGGTTTGTTCTCCTGTGGATGCGATGAAGATGGTGGTTTGTTCGGTTGCGCCAGCGACGACCTCTGGGTTTCTGTCGACCTCTCTGAAGACTGCAAGGCTGGTGACGTGTGATGATGGGCTCATGGTTCGAGGTGGGGCACGTGGTGTACGGTGGAACGTGATGGGTTTGCTTTTGAAATTTGAATTTCGCTGGATTCTGGTTGAGGGTTGGGTTTTTCTTGTACGGTTTCGGGTTTTCCTTAAACCGGTTTGGGGTACCGGAACCCATAAGCCGGCTTCTGATAATGAAAAAATGATTTTCCAACAACAAGTGAGACACTACGATACAAAGTCTACATCTGACCACTTAATTATTTGCCACCAATACCGATGTCTCAAATCATGGTACATATTTATAGCCCTAGGGTGCACGGACCAACATGACAAGTGTACATATTCTAACAACTCCCATCTCATGGAAAATAGAACAACCAACCTACTACAAATGCACAAAGCTGCACTAAGAGACCATGAACTCTTACTCGAGGTCTCCCCACCATTTAGGATTTATCCCACATGTTGTCTCTTGTAGTCCATCGTATTCTCAAGTCGAACTCACTAATCAAAATATGAGTCAAAATTTTTCGAAGAAAAGAACACCTATCAAACATCCTCCTTCGCTCCGAAACTCATATCAGCAAAAAAATCATCAAATACCACTTTTTAATTGGTTATATAACTAGTTAAATTGGTACTCTTCTGCTCAATGTATTAGAAAATACATTTTCTTTATCGGGGGAATATATGATATAAAAATTATTTATTAGAATATAATAAACCTTGTGTCTATGTCACATGTTCAGATACCTTTGGGTGAAAACACATATCCAGAATTCTTTTTATCAGAATACATTGTAAATCGCTCTCTAAAAAGATAGTGTCACCATATATTGATTTCATACATAAAAACTACCAACTCGAGATCATGGGTACTGTTGTTATTCTCAATAGGTCATAAAAACTCATACTTGAGGCATTACAGAAAACATTATAATACTAAATTGGTACTGAAAGAATCAATACAAGTGATAAAGTCAACCTCACTTTCAATTCCTAAAAATATCTCTTATATTTTTCATCTAACACAAATGTTACAACCATATGGGTTAAATGTTGTCATCAGAGATTTAAGATTAGAGAAGTCCCACACAAAGAGTATGTAGTAACTAGCCATCCCCAAGAATCTACAAATATAAAACACATTTCTAGGATTCTTCTTGAACATAACCACCCACCCCATTTTAGGATCCACTTAGATTCCTCTATCAGATATCACATGCCCATGAAACATCACCTCTTTGATCCAGGACTCACACTTGTAAAGTTTACCATACTAACGATGTTCATTCAAGGTTCAAACAATGTTATCTAAGTTGTCCACATGATCATAATATGATATGGAGTACACCAAATATATCATCTAAAAACAATAAAAAAACAATTTAAGAACCAATAAAATATCTGGTTCGTTAAAGCAATAAACATAGCAGGAGAGTTAGTGAATTTGAATGGCATAACCAGAAACTCAAAATTCCCATACTAACTCTGAAATGTAGTCTTGGGTATGTCTTCCTCTTGGGATCTCAACTAATGGTACCTTGACCACTAGTAAATCTTATAAAAAAATGATCCCCTTTAAGATGATCAAATAGATTTTCAGTTCTGGGTAACATATACTTTTTATTAATGGTCACACGATCAAAATATATATGGTCAGTATAATACCTGATAATTTTGTCTGCATTATTATAAAGGAGTATAAGAGAATCCCACTGTGACACTCTAGGAATAACAAATCCATTCGCCTTCAGGTCCTCAAGATGGAATTTAGGTTCCACTAACTCAGGAGTTTCTATTCGATAGGATGGAATAAAAATAGGCATTTTTTCAGGGAGTATGTCAACAGTAATCTATCCTTCTATGTGGCAGTAAACCAGAAAAATCATTTGAAAAGACCTCAGGGTAGCATGCACAAAAAAAGGTTGTAGACCTCTTATTAAAGGGTCAATTACATCAAGAAAAATCTATGACAACTAACATGAGATTATACTGGCATAAGGAACAACATGCCTTAACCTTCCTAATCTAGAGTCCAACTTTCCCAAAAAATATGTGTGACCCCATTGGAAGATAAGAAATGAACCTGGAAATGATAAAATTATATCCAGGCCTTCACACTCATCATCCAATCCATGCATATAATCAAGTCAAAGATATCGTGATCAAGCAGTAAAAAATACCAAATGACCTCAAGGTCAGATATCATCACCCAACACATGGGCCACTTGAAACCTTGTCTGGACCTCTTTCTATAAGGTGTAGAAATATCCAACAAGAATATATTAATATCCAAATGAAAAAACAACACATCTATGAACCTTGATGATATAAATGAATTATTATCACTTCTATAAAACAAATCCAACACCATAAAAGATGAAATAAACATTGTACTGTAACACACTACTACAAAACTAAGTTTATCTAGTGCTAGGGTTTTAATAGTGATTTCTAAAAGCAGTGTTAAAACCCCATTTCTTAGCACACGAAAAATAACTGATAAAGGGGTTAATTTATCAGTTCGTGTAAAAAAAGAACTAATGATGGACCCCCATTTATTAGCACTTGTAAAAAGAGCTTATAAAATTGGAATTTATCAGCGCTTCTAAAAAAGTATTGATAAAGGGGAGTTTTTATCATTCCTTTAAAAAAGGTTCTGATAAAAGGGTGGTGTTTTTCATCTCTTTTTTAGAAGTGTTGATAAAGACCTCCCCTTTATCAGTACCTTTTTACAAGCACTGATAAATGGTATATTTCAAAAAAAATATTGCATTAACAGAAACTTGTAGCTTAAGTTATGGTCATTTGGAGGCCTTTTGAACTCAATAGAGGTGATTGAGGGTTCTTTTGGGTCATAGAGCTATACATATCATCACAATATTTGATTTGATATGTGGTAGAGGTAAAAAAGACACCTAGTTCAGAACATATGGTCGTTTTAAAGGTTTTCAAATGTGAAAAACCTTTTAAACACCTAAAAACCTTAAAAAGATCATAACCTTAGATACCTGAGTCTGTTTCAGCTTCAAAACTATTAAAATTGAAGCTTACTAAATGAGATAAAACCATGTGATATTTATATCATGTGAAAATCAAAGGAATAAAATATATTATAGTTTCAAAAAAGTCAAAAATTAAACTCAAACTTCGAACGAACTTAAATTTTGTTCCATGTGTATTTTTAGACTATACCACATATCAAATTGAAGCATGCGATGAGATCTATTCCCAAGATAGTCTCAAACTAACATTGAAGAGCTATGTCATGTTTTTAAATCCTAGAATGTCTTAGAAGGCCTCTGAAACTATGTTTTTTGTCATTGAACCAGTTTTATTAAAATTCAAATGGATATAACATCTGATCTGGGTTTTCGTTCATCCAGTACTACATATCATATTGAATATCATTTCATGATCTTTGATTTGACTGGTTTTAGAGCTGAAATAGACTCCTAGATAAAAAATTATGATCTTTTTAGAATTTTAGGGGTTTAGGATTTTCATATTCTCTTAATGTTTTTATGTGTTTTAAGGGTTTTTAGTGTTAATATCCATTTTCAAAAATATATATAAGTAAATATGTATTCAACTATATATATAACTAAATAAATATATATAACTATATATAACTATATATACATATATAAATAGATAATAAAATAAAAAGAAATATATATTAATATATAGGCGTCGCATAAAATATAAAACAAAATATTATAGTGGAGTAGAAAAGGTGATGTTGTATAAACTAGAGGTATTAGGTTCGAAACTCTCTATAGTCAGAGGTGCGCATTGGGGGTGGGATTATCTAAATCACTAATAAGGGGGCAAGTTCTGATAAATGGGGTGGGGGATGAGGTGTGAAAAAAAATTATACCCTTTTTTAGCGGGGCCTTTATCAATGCTTTTTTTAGCATAGTTAAAATCACCCTTTAATAGCACATAAAAGGTGCTGATAAAGGTGTCCTTTAATAGTGCTAAAAAAGGCACAGATAATGGAACCTTTTATCATTGCTAAAAAAGCGTTGATAAAGGACCCTTTATTAGTGCATTTTTTAGCACTGTTAAAGGGGGCCTTTATCAGCGCTTTATACAAGTAATGTTAAATCGAACCCTTTAACATCTCTTACAATATCAGTGCTTCAATAGAACTGATAAATACCTTTTACTAGCAATGTTAAAGACCAAATTTTCAGTAGTGAATTTAGCTAGCCCTACATTAGATTCCTATAGAAGACACACTTCTACATAAATCCATCTGAACTTATCCTCCTGGACATACCCTTATCCTAATAATGATACCCACCACCCTTAGGGGCATTAATAAGAACCTGTGATACCTTGGTAAAAGTGGATCTCACCTAACTTCCTTGGGAAATCTTGTCACAGAAACATTTTTGATGGACAAATCACCCACAAAGATGACATGTTCTAGGAGCCTCTATACAATGAGTCCAGGTATGATCACACCTCTCACACTAATAAAAAATAAATGATTAATTCCATGAAGAATCCCCAAAAATTAGTCTTGTAGAAAGATGACCACTCTTACACTTCCTTTTATGACCAGAAGAACCACCATAGTTAACAACTGTACCAACTGATGATCTTCCCACACCTATCCCCCAGCTATGTCTCCCTCATCCAAAGATGCTTTATCCACCACCTCTACAATGTTTTGAAGGTAAAAAATAACTATAATTGACTGAATATCTCCCATATCCCCATATAGAACCTCTAATCCTTCATGTAATAATTGGTAACAAGCTTTGGTTCTAGGTTCACCAACTCATAAAAATAGGTGGAGTACTCCAAAATAGTATATTTTCCTTTCTCCAAATTCATAAACAACAACGTCTTTACCACATGTAAAGTCTCAAGATAAAACTTACAATTAAATACATTCTTGAAATATAACCATGTAATATCATCATGAAACTTAACTTTCACTATAGAGTCCCACCTTCTTCTTATTATCCCCTCAAGAATATACACGGAAAACCCCACATGATGATATTTTGGATTCTTCAAAAGGATGAAGATCCTCTCAATTCCTTCAATCCAATAATCTGATTCTTAGGTCCCTTTATCACCTCAGAAGATAGGTGGATGCCACATGGTAAATTCTATGCCCAGATCCACTGCTTGTACTGGTTTCATGGTTCCCGCTGACCCTAGACTCTAAATGGTATGAATCACTGCTTCAACCAAAGAAGACCCCACTGGAGGATTCACCTGTGAAACCTTCCTCACAACTTCCCCTTCTATATTTGGAAGATCACTTCTAAAAGGAATTATCTATTAAACCCAATACAATAATCGATAATTTTAGAAAAAATTACTAAACAATTTAACGAGTTTCTAGAACCCAAAAAAATATTTAAAAATATATGAATTTAATGAAATTATGAATTTCTCCACGAAAGACAAAAAAAATTTGGAAAAGAACCAATTCATCTAAAAAACTCCCCACCTAGATTATTAAAACTACCATACACACACCAAGTCCCCACACTCAGTGGATAGGTAAATGTAAATATATTTAACATGAAATATATAAAATTAACCTAAATACAAGGTCTTAGTCTTGGAAATGATTTTCTAACCACCCATGGTAACTCAGATCCAGTCACTAGAGTGAGCTGGCCAAACCCCTTTTCTGCACCCACTGTTTGAATTATAATGATCCTACTCCTGTCTACCCAAGACACAGAACCAACTCAAACAGTGTTGACAGACATTAGGCTGAGTAACTTTTTTTGATACCAAATTGTAATGGACCAACCCAGGTCATCCGGACTAGTCACCCAAGTTAGAACATTACAGGGTGAGGTATAAAAAAGATAAAAAACAAGTCTTGAATATAAAAAAATACATGAAAAAGAGTACAGTGAAGAAACAATGAGAGAAACCACTAAGACAAATAGACTGAACAATAAATAATGACAAGACTATACCAACATGTCTTTATGTGACCAACCATCACCTCTAAATCATCCCAAACCGAAGTAGTGACGTAAAGTGGAGCATGCATGCTACCAAATTCCTTTCCTTCTTTATGTATCCCAAAAAACCAGGTCTATATCAACATAATGGAAAAAGTAGGGTGTGATAAAAATATCCTAGTAGGTAACCACTATAAAATCTATATAAGTTATACTAAAAATAATGTACATGATCTAGATATAAAAAAGTATCATTTTATAATAATTTTTATAATAAAAACATTTATCAAACATTCATTGGGTTTTCCAAAAATTTCATATCATTCTTTACAAAGAAAGAACATTCCAGTTATTTAACAAAGCAGGTAAAAAACAGAATATAAACACACATGTGAGACAACATCAATGAAATAATCTATAATGAAAGAAAAAACCAAAAATAATAATTCACCTTTCATTCCGGCTCTATCCTATGGAACAATACATACTAGAGACTTACGAGCCCAAATGGAATAAGGTTGTTTCTAACTAGTATCAAGTCCTACCATAGTCCATTGATATTCAAGAGGTTATCACCTAGTGGTGTCACAAACATTAAGGCTAGATGTGTCTCTTTCCTAATGTACCCAAGGTTCCCACTGTGTAATGTTTTTAAATTTATATTTCAAAAACCATGATCATATTTTTTTATAAAATAATTTCAAATCCAATCCAATCGGCATCTGGGTTTGAAAATTCATTTCTTTAAAAATCAAGTCAATTCTATTTTAAAAGAAAAAAGAATTTTAAAAATGAACCCATTATCCTTCTAAATTCCAACACATGAAATTTAATTTCAAATCCCAAGGAAACAATAATAATAATAAAAAATTAAAAATTTGGAAAACTTGGTAAGATCCATCTACATCAAGGATATAGAAAACCTATCCACCTTTGACAATGGGAATTTGAAACCACAAGATCTTCCTTTAGAAGAGAAGGCATGATATGATAATGAAAAATATTTATAGAAAAAGATATGAAATAATGAAACCATAGCCAAACCATAGTTTTTACCAAAACCTAAGAAGTAAAAGAATGAACACTTACTTGGTGCAAATAAATCCGACCACAATGGCGATAAATCACTGAAATAAGTGATTCTGATGGGAATAACATACCCGATATCACATAGGGGGAATCTAAAGTTGATAAGGTAGGGATTCACAAATAATTAATGAAACACATCACTCATAAAACACGCTAAAAACTAACATCATGACATTTAAATAGCATGTAATCAATTTACACATTGTGCAATACTCAAGATCTGTATATGCCAAAAAACGTGCCACCTTTTTATTTAAAACTGGAATTTTATATATACTTGATGTGTACCTATTACAGGACATGTAAACCATTCACATCATGCACCCTGTTCGTGGATTCTTCCCATAAGCCATTACATGGAATGTGCATCACTTAAATGGAGTGTAAGTTCCCAATGAGCAGTAGAAAACATTGGTTTTTATGCTGAAAATTACAACAAATCCCTAACTTCACCATTATAGTTATTATTCTAATTCCACAGTTGAAAATAATCACCCAAAAAAAGGACACCAAAAGAAAGGATTATAAAATACCTGATAAAAAGGTAACATGGTGTTACATGCTCAGTTGAATTACATTAAAATGATGTTTGACGATGATTTACAGAAACTATTGATGTAGAGTTATTTTCCAAAGACATGGGACACACACTTTGTGTCTTTCAGCAATACAAATATAGTTGGAACCCTCACTTTTAAGACGGTGAAGGAAAGAATGGTGAATAAAGAGTTTCGAAGGAAGGATGGGGGATGTACAGTTGAATTAGTAGATCATGTCACTGAATGATAAGAGATGCATAAATGGTAGGGAATAAGTAAAGGAAAATAACTGCTGGAAAAATTTCTGCAAAGAAGTAGGTGAGAAAAATTATGATTAAGAAGAGATAATTATTATTCAAGAAGATAATCAGGTTAGTCTTTCAATCCAAGAATCGATATGGGTGATTGATTTATATGCTTACTCCCATATCACCACCATAATATATTTATTCTCATCTCACACTTTATAGGGTTTTAGGCATGTAAATATGGGAAATGATGTTACATCCAATATCATTGGTATTGGTAATATTTTTAGGGAAATTGATATTGGATGTAGGTTATTGTTGAATAATTTCATGATATTTTTCAAAATATGATATCCGTAGTAATTCTTGAATATGATGTATATGTTAGTTCTTTCAGTGATGGTAAATGGAATCTTATCAAAGGTAACATTGTAATTTATAAAGAAAATAAATATGAATATCTTTATCTAAAAACTTCAAAACCATGTGGAGGACAAATCAATGCATCAAGAGAATATGTTCCTGTAGAAGATTGGAATTCTCAGCTTGACCACATGTGTGAGAGTGGAATAAAAATACTCTCTTGGAATTATATCATTCCATGAATAAACGGTATATATTTGGATACCTATATCGATTTCATCACAGGAAAACAACACAGAGTATCATTTTTTGGTTATTTACCATCCATGTAAGCAAATGTTTTAGATATTATTCAAAAAGATGTCTTTATTATGAGTACTACGTCAATGGGAGTTGTTATTTATTTTTATACCTTTATATATAATCATTATAGATAATTATTTTATTTTTCTTTGAAAAAAAATATCAAGTGAGGGATTTTTTCAAGCAGTTTCATGTTAAGGTCGAAAAAAACAGGAAGACGGTTAAATTGTGTGCGAGTAGACAATGGAGGAGAGTACCATGATATATTTGAGGAGTATTTCTATATTTTAGGAATTAGGATGGAAAAATTAGTACTGAATATTCCTTAATATAATGGTGTTTCTAAGAGGATGAACAAAAAAAATTGTGGGAGGGTCGGGTGTATACTCTCAAATGTGAAGCTATGAAACACATTTTTGGGGGATGAAATGAGGACCATTGTTGATCTTGTCAACCTTTCCCTATCAGTTCCACTAAACTAATATGTTCCGAAAATGTTTTTTACAAGTTAAGATGTTTTATACAAGCACTTCATAGTATTTGGTGGTAGGTAATTTTTTAACATCCTGAAAGATGATTGGGAGAAGATCGATGGAAAAAGAAAGCAGTGAATATTTTTGGGATATTCTTGGGAGGAGTTTTGATACTGACTTTGGGATCTTATTAGCAGAAGGATTATCAAAATAAGATATGTGTTATTTCTTGAGAATCAGATGATTAAATATTTTGAGAATCCTGAAAATACAAAGAAGTTGTTGTTTGAGAAAATTCAAGTCAATCTTGAACTAGTCCCACCACCATTAGTTCTAGAAACCATGAGAAATATACATGACACTTATGATATATCACTACTAGGTAAAATATCAAGATTTTTTTATATGTATCCATCATATGATATTCTAGAATAGATTCCCATTGAATAATACTCGTGGATATCCACCATAGAATGAAAATTGAGTCATAGATACTCACCACATGAGTATGTGATGCTCACTGATGGTGGAGAGAAAAACAATTATGATTATGTAGCCATGATTTAGTAGAATATGGAATGTAAGAAGGCCATGCAAGAGGATATTGTACCCTTTAAAAAAGAACCACACATTTGATTTGGTAGAGTTACCACAAAGATATAAGGAACTCAAGAACTAGTTGGGGAACAAAATAAAAGGAGAAGATGGAAGCTCCTAGCTGTACTATACAACCAGAATGGTTAATGAAGGATTCATACATAAGAAAGGTATTGATGTTGATGGAATTTTTCTCCTATTGTTAAATTTACTTCTATAAGAGTTGTTCTTGGATTGGAGGATAGTCTAAACCTTGAGTTTCAACAACTAGATATAAAGATAACATTCTTACACAGTGATCTTGATGAGGAGTTATACATGAAAAAATGAGAGGTATTTTAGGTGAAAGGTAAATAAAATATGGCATGAAAACTTAATAAAATATTATACGGTTTGAAATAGGCATCGTGTAAATGGTATATGGAATTCGATCTATTCATGGATAATAATTAGTACAAAAGTGCGACTACTGATCATTTTGTTTTCATCAAAAAAAATTCTGATAGTGTTTTTATTATATTATTTATTTATGTTCATGATATTTTGATTTTTTTAGAGATATAACCATTATTAAAATGTTAAATAAGGATTTGAAAAGGCCTTTTGAAATGAAGGACTTCAGAGACACTGCTCAGCTTCTTAGTATGTCTATTACTCAGGACAAGAGGAATCAAAAGATTTGGCTATATCTGGAGAAGTACATTGAGAAGGTTCTTAAAATATTCAAAATAAATAAGTTGAAACTAGTTATCACTCCACTTATGATTTATTTCAAACTCATTAAAAGTCAGAGTCCTTCAACTAAATAGAATAGAGAAAAAATTGTAAAAATTCCTTATCAATCAGTAGTTGGAAGACTTATATATGTCATGTTGTTAACCAAAAATTATATTGGTCATGTCATTGTATTTATGAGTATATTATTATCAAATCTAGGAAATGGCCATTAGAAAATTGTCATATGTATATTGAGGTATCTCTGAGTTTCATCTAGTAATTTTTTATGTTTTGGAAGTGATAAAACTGTTTAAAATGGATACACAAATATAGATATAGTTGTAGATGTAGACCTGAGAGAATACATAAACGGGAACCTGATATCATTTAAAGGTGGATAATTATCCTGAAAATCATGAAGTTAGATGTTTTTTCCTTGTATACCAGAGAAGTAGAGTATATCATAGTAACTGAAGGTTGTAAGGAGATGTTGTATATGAAGGTTTTTACAGGAGTTGGAATATATTCAGGAGAATTATATTCTCTATTTCAATAGTCTGAGTTCTATTCATCACAACAAGATCCTGATATTTCATTCTATGTCTAAACATATAGATTTGTTGTATCACTATATCCGAAATGTGTTGGAATAAATATTGATTAAATTTGAAAAAATCCACATTAATGAAAATGGGGAAGACATGATGAAAATGGTTATATTGAAATAGAATTTTGAAGCCATCAAGAAGACTATAGGTCTAGATTCTTACCCAAATTTGTTATGAGGGGGAGATTTTTAAGGGCCACTCCTAAAGAGAATTTATCTCCTATGGTTGGCATCAAACATGGTGGATAGTAGCCGGTGGTCGGAGAATTTACAATGTTAGATGAATCACTTGAACATACCCTTGAGATTATTAAATTTATTCTATATAAAATATGATTAAAATATTAGGAATTGTAATGAGTTTTATCCACTATTGTTTCATTAAGAATGAAAAATTAAATTTTCTCACCTCTCCTGTGGATATAAGCAATCTTACGAAACCACGTAAATCTATGTGTTCTTCTATTTTTCTTCTTCTCTTTTTTTCTATCATTATCAGGGTGTTCCTTTACACACAAAAATTTCTTTTGGGTTTCATTGTTCCCTTTTTTCATACTTGGTGTTTTCCATATCCCTCTTTTACTATGGAGAGATTTGGGGTACACAATCAGTGAGGCACTTGTGAGAATCTGGATGCAGAAGGTCGTAGTGCACATGTGAATATATAGGTGCATACATGATTACTTGTAGTTTCCTTGGATGTGATGATCTTCTTCCCCATGCATTCATGAGATATTAATGGGATCTTCCCCATCAAAATAAAATGTGGGATGAATTTGGGTTTCTCTACAATTTTCAAACATGGAACCTCATGTAGGCTCCCCCATAACTAATTTTAAAATCGGTTATTTGAAAAATTAAATAAATATGGATCTTTAGTATAGATTTGATCCAAAGGGAAAAAACTAAACTTCAAAGATTCTGGATATATGAATACCACATAATGTGATTAGAATGAAAAGGGTCTTCAAAATAATCTTGATGAATGTCCAGAAGTGGTCATAAATAAATCAAGGATGGTATGTAAAAGTCATTAATAGGTTGAGTGCATTGATGTTGATGAAACATTCACAATTTTAGAAATTATATAGTCTATCATACATTTCCTTATAGTTTCTATTCAAATAAATTTTAAATTATTATAAATGGATTTATTTGAAAAAGCTTAATTGGATCTCCAAATAAAAAATATTATATAGAATAACCGATAGGATTTGTTATTATAAATGGTGATTCAAAAGTGTATATATAAAAGAAGTATCTATATGTCCTAAATTAAGATCCTAGTTCATGTTATGGATGATTGGATATTTTATTGAATAAGTTTCAGTTCAAGAGAGTAGGGCTTGATCAAAACCTATATGTGAAAATTTTATAATAGGAATAGTTTATTGTGATGGTGTTTGTGGATGAAGTCATCTTTAGAGGAAAAAAGAAATATTTATTTGATAGTTTTTATCAATTAATGATTTTGGAATTTGATATATCATTTATTGGGTAATTTAATTACATTCTAGGTCTACATTTAACTTAATAATAAGATATAATATTCATCTACTACTATAGATAAAACTTTTAAAAATACAAAAAAAATCTTTTATCAGATATAAAATGAACAATAAATATATGAAACCATAAAAGGTGGTTCCCTTTTATCAGTGCTAAAAAAATCACTGATAATGATCTCATTTTACAGTTCAAAGAAAGAGTTTCTTAAAGGGGACTTTTATTGGTGCTAAATAAAACACTAATAAAAGAGAAAAAATATTAATTTTTTCTTGGTAAATTTAGAAGTGACCTTTTATCAGTGCTCGATTTCCCCTCCCCTACCATTTTTTCAATGATAGTATATGGTTTTATCAGTGCTAGTGGAGGACCCTGGACTTTTAAAAGTGCTAGAGAACCAACGTGTGTGCCTTTCATCATTAGGTTTCGAACCTAAAACCTCCCCTTCATATGTCTGCACCTTAACCACTTCTCTATGTTGCTTTATTTTTTAATTTATGATATATCTATATATTTATATATATTTCATTAATTTTTTTATCCATATATATATATATATTTAAATTTTTATTTTTAAATACTTTTATATAATATGTTTTTATTTGTGTGTTTATAAATACATACATACATATATTAATATATATATATATGTTTGTGTGTGTTTCTATAAATATAAATATACATATTTATATTTATTTATATATATTATATATTCTTATTTACTTACATATATTATAATATACAGATAATATATATTACATTGTTTATATAAAGGCACAATTTTTTTTATATATATAAAAATTATATAGATATACAAATATTCATATTTTTTAATTTTAAATAATAAAATATATATTGTTTTTTATTTTTATATGGTTTATATATATTTAGAATGTAATTTTTCATCAAAATATCCTTATATATTTATTTATAAAATTATTATTTTATGTCTAAATATATTCAAATATGTCTTTGTGTGTGTATTTATTTATAAATAAAAATACAATATGAAAACTGATAATATTTAAATTTCATAATTTGCTTATGAGTGTAAGTCTTTAAAATAAATTGAGTCACCCCTAAAAAAAGATATGAATTTTCCCTTAAATGAGGATAAAATTCCATCAAATTCTAGAAAATGGGAGTTCCCCCGATAAAAAAATCAATTTTAGAGGCCTTTATGGACATCTATGAAAACAAAAATTGTTGATCAATGTCCCCATTTTCACCATGGGATAGATCATTTTTCAATATTAAATTTAATATATGATTGAGCTCAAATGGACACCCATTTCAAAATTTATGATCGTTTGAATTTTGAGTATTTTTTTCAACTTATTATAGATCATTTATTATTTTTTTTTTATTTTTTATCTTTTAATTATTATTAAATGGATATTAATCAATAATAATTATCAAATTTTGTAAATAATATTGTTTTCTTAATTATTTTATAAACCATTTCCCACTAAATGTCTTATATGATAAGTGTGATTTTATATTTCATATTATAGAAATCAAATTTTATAAAATATTTTATATTTATATAAATATATTTATATTTATATATAATATATTGTTTTTTAATAATATATCGATTTTTTTGAAATATACCTTTTATCTTCCCTGGAAAATAGTCATTTTAGCACTGATAAAAGACATACTTTTAATAGTGCTAAAAAAGCGCGCATAAAAGTTCCCTTTATTAACGCTAACAAACATATAAATAGGGTACTTTTATCAGTGCTAAAAAATGTTTACAAAGGGTTACGATTATCAACAATTTTTACCACTGATAAAACTACCGAATTTTTTAGTGATTTTTTTAGCACTGATAAAGTGTGGCACTGGCCAAAGTCAAATATGTGGTAGTGATAACACAAGTAAAATATATAAGGGAATTGTTGAAGATATTTAAAAAGGAAGAGTAAAATATAGTTTCAACTCTGATTTTAATTGGAAATAAACATGGAAAGTATGGGAATAATGATCTCGTAGACTCAACTCTATATAGAAAAATCATTAATAGTGTACTTTATCATATTGCAACCAAGACATACATTTTCTATGTTACACGCTTTATAGAAAAATTCTAGAGTTATCCTAATAGAGAACACCTCCCAACAATGATTAGAATAATGTGGTGTATTTAGGTAAAACTAAATTATTTTTTAGTTTTGAAGTTTGAAAAATATTTGGATTTTTTTGGATTGCTCTTATATAGATTGGGTTGGAGACATTGTGGATCAAAAATCCACAAGCGGTGGAGGATTTTACATAAGAAGAAGTTGTGTTGGCTAACTAAGTAATAAATAGGATATTTTTTCTTTGAGTTCAATATAAGGAGAGTATATTTACATTACGAAGACCTATACTAAACTACATGTACGAAGAAATAATTGGAAGATATTGGATAAGTGGTGCATCATAAAATGATAATTTAGTACAACAAAAAAGGTGCTATTAAGGTAATGAATAACCTAGTACAAAACTCTTGAACAAAAAACATTGAGATCATTTTCTACTTTATGAAGTAAAATGTAAAATAAAACATTATAAAATAATAATTTTTTGGGACACAACATCATGTGTAATATATCTACACCAAACCATTGGTCATCCATTCCTTTGATAAATTTAAGTTGAATCTTAGAGTTCAACCAACTCCCTCAATCTAAATATGTGTATATGTTTATCTCTCCAATGTATTTAATGTTTTAGTTTTTATTGTTTATGCTTATAAGTAATTAACTTTTATTGGGTGCATGTAGAAAGGGGAGGTACATTCCATGGGGTTTTGAAAGTATTTTAAAAGATTGATTTTTTTTATTTCTTAAGGGATAACATTTCATCACTTAATTATTTATCTTATTTTCTACATCGAGCTACGACTAAAATTCTCTAAGAGATTAGTTGATTTCCCTCTGTTAAGATTCAAAATAATGGAAGAGTCAATGGGTCAGGAAAAACCCTCCCAAACAGAACCAAATCACAAATCGAACCAAACCAAACCAAAATCGTGGGTTTTTTATTACGATTTAGTTATTTGTTTATATCGAATAGACCCTTGTTGTTTTTAGTTTGATTTAGGTTCCAAACCAAACCTCACTTGTTAAACCAAACCACATATATTTAGAAAATATAATTTTCCAATTTTTTATTTGCACAACCCCTACATCCATTCTGTAACCCTAACCCTCTTTAAGATTTTTTTCAGGTCAAGGATGATATCATGTCTCTATTTCAATCATTATGTATAAATTCTATTCAAATTATTATCAAATAATTATAAAATATAATGGGACTAAATCAATGACATTACTATAAAAATAGGATATTTTGAAATTCAAACCAATATAAACCACACATTAATTATTTTGTAATTTTCTTATCCAAATGAAACTTCTATTAAATGATATGGTTTTTTTAATTAATCAATTTTTGTGAGATTATCCCTTTCAATGTTTCTCGGATATATCAATATTTTTCTTTGGAGTAGGAATAGTGTTTGGGTGTATTGGGATATCAGAATTAATATATTAAATATTTTAATATATTTTAATATATGTGTTCAAATCAGTTTAGTGAAAATTATTTTCCTAATTTTTGTGACCTCAGATATAAAATATAAGACCATGGTTGATTCAAGAATACAAGGTTTACCCTAGGTGCGACCTAGGGTTGGTCAGTATTGGACGTTCCATGGGAGGTTACCATTAGGGAGTGTGTTTAAGAAAATAAATAAATAATTTATTTCATTTTATTTTAAATTAAAAAACCTAACCCTCTATCAATAAATAACTAGTTATGGAAAATCCTTAAGGTTATCCACATAACCCTGAGATGATTTTAGAGGAGGAGTAGTCTTCATTGGCATTGGAAAACCCACAGATGTGGATCGATGAACAGATCAACCTAGACCATAAGATGGATGGAGAACACAATAGATCTCATTCTTCATTGATGGAATACTCGTTATTCACCAATGACCAATCCATAATCAAGGTAGGAATTATTATTTTTGTATTTAACCCAATTTTATTAATGATCATGGATTTTTATATTTTCCTATTATTGAACTGTGATTACCGAACCTTCACATGAGACTAATTTTTAAATTTAATTATAAAAACCAATTATATTGTTATGACATGATATCACTTCCTGATTCCAAAATTTAGGATCATTTACAAGGACAACATCATCCAACGATGCTCATCACATTAATTTATATGAATTTCTCCCCACCATTCTTTGTGTTCTTCGTCGTTAGCCCACATGGCAGTGCTTCGACATTGTTAGGGCTGGTTTGAGAATAATCAAACCCTTGGATTCTTGAAAAGTTCTTGAGAAAAGTATTTATTTATGATTTAGTGAATTATTGTGATGGGTTCGTGGGATGTTGGTGATGTAAATGAGTTTCAAGACCCTAAACGGTGGAGGACATGAGATAGACTCCCACACGGGTGATCGAATTTCCAATTTCCAACCATCAAATTATGGGAATCGATGACCAGGGGGGATCCCCTTTTATTTTTGACATTAAAATGATGAGAATAATAGTGTAGATGATTGATTTATAAACAAAATTATGAACTTTATTTATTATCTATGAAAAACTAGACAACACAAAATGTAGTCCTGAAGAACAGATGTCGTGTTGTCCCCCAGCTGTGGCGGCTAGCTTTTCAGGTGAAGATCAGTATTACACACGATGTATAGATATTTCATGTTGTGTGCCCTTGTGTTATAGGATTAGAATGTACTATTGGAGTATAAAATAACATTCATAACCAAGAACATGATCACGAGAAAAGTACATAGGCAAGTCCATGTACTTGGACACGACCACGGTACACTGGCACGACCAATGTACATAGGCATGATCCTTAAGGAGATGGGCTGGACCTAAGTTTTCAAGACACACTATGTACCATATTTACACAATGTGTGGTATGACCTGGATTCATAACCTACTTCTAAGAGAGAAATAACCTAGGAAAGGAGGTGGGGTCACACACTATGTGACCCCACATACACACCCAGTACTTCTCCTAGGAACTTTTACCTTTTGTATCACCTTCATTGAGAGTTATATTTTAGCTCATGAGTAACCTATCTTGATTAGTATATATTGTGGGATTTTATGGTAGCTATCATAGTGGCAAATAATATAATATGTGAGGTGTTCTAAGGATGAAACAACTTCAAGGGATACTTGGAAAATAACAGTGATCGAGCAAGATCATCAAAAAGATGTTGGGGTTGATACTCCCCAGTCACACTAGGGTATGGGTCCCCCATACACTTTACATAGGTATAGTTAGTAACCACCATACACAAGTAAAGAATGAGTACTCAATCTATGTAGTGGTACTCCACTTTCATCGAGGTCCAGTGGTGAGTAGGTCCTCCACAGCTATGGAGCACAATATGGAGGAGCATACCTATCCACTCAGATTCTTAGGAGGTTTTTCATGATGTTGGGAATTATAGATAGAAATTTTGGAGATACAATAAGACTCATCATCCATTTATAGGTTGTGGAGATGGATATCCCCTTTCTATCTCATCTGGGTTTCTTTGTAATAATTTATATATATTGGGTTTCATTTCTCTCTTATTATAGGTTGAGATGCCATTTATTTTATATTTACATGACACCCTTTGTATTTTTTGGGGAATCCTACTTTTTATGTATATATTAACCCTTTAATGTTATTTTCCAACTCATTTTGTGTATTATGAAGATGACATATATATCTTTGGTGACATTAGAGAAGCCTAGGTTTACTTGGATGAATTTCCCATATTCGATGGTAAGAATTAGTTTTAAGAAGATAGGATATCTACAAATTTCCATTTTTTAGTTGTTTATTGGTTGGAAATTATTTTCTAATAGGGAATGTATTTTTTCCCCTTACTCTTTAACTTTATATTGTTGTAATATATTGTATTCCCTAGAAGTTGTTGTATACATGGTTATACTCTAGATGTTTCAGTATTTTAGTCTTCTTCTTCACTTTTTCAAGGATATTGTTATGTGTGAGTAATGGAAATTCGTTTGAGGCCTCATATTTCATTTATTACTTCTCATATCTTGTTTCAACCACCTATACTATTAGAGGCGAGATTGGGGATGTCACATAATGATTTCCACCAGCCAGGTGGTCCTCAGTGGGCTGGGTCATGATAGAGTGGTACTAGAGATGGGTCATCCTTAGGTCAGTGTATAGTTGTACCCATGATAAGGATTCGATGGGAACCTAGAGAAACCGTTTCAGAGATCCATGAGTGTTAATTTTAGGCTTGGTAACCCAGTGTTTGTGTTGTGGTCGATGTATCCATACATTATGACTTTTAGTTCCTTGTTGAAAACTCGTTATACTGATACATCTATTCCAAGGAACATAGTCACATTCTTCAAATAGGATTGATTCCTTTAGGATTCCTTCATGATTCCTCTCCCTGTATATATTCTCATCTAACTGGAGTACGTCCTGATCACTTTTAGAATGCCTTATTGAAGATAACCATCCTATTTAATGATATAGGATTGGGATGATGATTAGTTGAGTAATGAGGCCTCAGTTATGGGTCCATCTCAAGAGAAGCTTCCTCCTAGTGGGTAGGTAGTAGTGACACAACTCATTGGGTAGTATATAGTACCAAAAAACTAGGTTGATGATGCTTGTATACTTAATACACTTCGCGAGTTCCATCATCAAAGACTGGTGAAGTTCCATAGTGAGCCATATCCTTAGGTGGTAGAGGATTGGCTTGAATTAATGATCCATGTCTTTAGGATTGTTCAGACCCTGATCGATTAGATGGTTGAATTTGTAGATAGCCTTCTATAAAGGGATCCTAGGTTCTAATGGAGTCTTATGATTCATTCCCATAAGTAGATGAAACATTCACAGTCATACATCCATCAACTATTTCATGATGAGTATTTACTTTCATGATTTCGATCAATGTGGATTCAAGAGACTCCTGAGCAGGAACAGGGTGATATTATGGTAGTTGTGTACCCTACAAGGGTCAATAACCTTATACATTAATCTCTCGACATGGTAGGATATGAATTATTCTGAGAACAAAAGAGTTTTTTGTATATTTTTTGATACCTCCATACTAGAGTTGTTACCTTATGCATTCTTACCTATGTTGTAGTGCTAGAGTGGGCTCTAGTGACAGAGATATTCCATGTAGGGGGTGTTGGGTGGCAAGATATGACAGTGGACATCATGGGGATGAGTAATACTCAACAACTAAAAGAGAAAAATCTTTAGGGTAATGGAACTGGAGGGATACTCTTGCGCAGACTTAGACACATGGATCTATAGCTTAGGGATCATAGAAAATATTTATTCATATATGAGAGGGATGATTCTATTATTATGATAGGTGAAGTCACATGTATTTTATTTTTTATACATGATATTCCAAGGAGGTAAGGTAGACAATGTATGTACCACTGTGGTAGAGGTAGCGTTGTGATATGAGATATCACCAGCCTGTAAGGGAGGCCCATAGGGAGGCGGTGCTGACAGAGGAAAAATAGGATCTTTAGAGGGTTTCATTTCTGGTGGAATATGATGCTATGATATATTTATATCACCACCACCGAGTGTCCCATTCCAAGCTCAGAGACCAAGAAGTCGATGCCATGGGCAGATGCAGCCTCTGGAGGGATATGAACAAGCAGCTCTTGAGTTTATTTGAAGAATGATCTATGCCTTTTATACACTTTCTATAGTATTTATAGACACATATGTCAGTCATTACATTATATATATATCCCTGGTGCGAGATATATATATCCCTTTTTAGACCTTATCCCAACAACTATTTCTATAGGTTTCATCCAGGAATGATTCTTTGATATTGTATATCTGTCTGTGGTGTGATCTGGCACTTTCTAGAGAGAGTTTCTCATGAGAAATTTTGTTAATCATGATGAAACCTTATGATTTCAATCTATGTATAGACTATTTTTCTATGTTTTAGTCCTAGGTTAAATATCATCATAGATGAGTTAGATTCCTTTGAACACATTAGAAGAGATTATCCTTTATGAGTGTAAAATATCTCATGGGTGAGCAAGTGGGATTTGTGATGAGAAAAATGAAACCCATAAATCATTAGTTAGATATTTCATCCCTTAATTTAGTAGATTCATTAGTTATTTTTATTCTTTCAGTAGTGGAGGACTATATGGATGTATTCCCCAAGGATGTTATGGGACTACCCCTGAGGTGGGAGTTGGACTTCTATATAGACTTGCACCATGGGACTACACTGATATCTTCTATGATATATTGGATAGACCCTATAGATCTCTTGGAGTTAAGGATATAGTTTGAGGACCTTTTAGAGAAGGGTTTTCTCAAGCACTATGTGTTCTCCTAGGAAGCTCTAATTTTTTTCATGAAAAATGTAGATGGGTTATTGAGGATTTTTGTGGACTATGATCACCTGAACCAGGCAATGATAAGTAAAAATTTTCCCTTTATGAAAATTAATAACCTCTTAGACCAGTTGGGAGGAATGATTTGGTTCTAAAAAATCAATATCGGGTCTGGCTACCACCTGTTTAGGATTCATGAGGGTGATATTCTGAAGATAACATTTTGATGTCATTATTAACACTCTAAGTTCCTAATGATGCCTTTCAGTGGGATGAATTCCCCAACTATGTTAACTACACTTATGAATCATATCTTCCATCCATAAATGGATTGATTTGTAGTTTTATTCATTAATTACATACACATTTACATTATATTAGATGAGGATCATAAAAATCATTTGAGGATGGTCGAAGACTTATCCTGAGAGCTCTATCATTATGGTAATCTATAAAAGTGCTTGTTTTGGATCCAATAGGTTCACTTTTTGGGGAATTTAATCTTAGATAATGGTTTATCCATGGACCCAGTGAATATTGATGTAGTGCTTTCTTGGGATGCACCCAAGAGTTTTTCATAGATGCACTATTGTTTTATCTTGATGAGGTACTATTGGAGGTGTGTGGTAGAATTTTCTATGATTTTAGCCACGTTAAACACCTTCACATGGATAAAGAGTCCATTTTCCTAGACCGAGAAGTGTTAGAGATCCTTTTAAAAGATGTATAGGAGGTTAACCAGTGTTGTTTTGTTGAGATTTTCAGATGAGGGTGTGGAGTACGTAGTGCTTTGGAATTCCGTTGGAGTTGGTATTAGTTGTGTGTAGATGAAAAAGATGCTATTAATCACATATCGGTTAATGTTGTTGAGGTCGCATGAGAATAAATATGTGACTCATGACCTAGAGATATCAGTTTTATATATAGATTTAATGATGTTGAGACACTATCTTATGGGTGAGAATTTTGTTGTTTACTCATAACACCAAAGTCTCAGGTGCAGCTTCACATAGAGATATCTTAACCCCACATAGTGGAATTTGTTAGAGTTACTATAAACGTATTACTTAGATATAGTCTATACTCCTAAGAAAGGTAATGTGGTCGCATATTCCTTTAGTAGGAAGTATCATCCTTGATTGATAGAGGAGGTATCTTAGAAGTTGGATTCATTACAGCTGACCCAGGTGGAGGAGAGGGGTGAAATTTTTATTGAATAGATAGTGGAAAGTACATTGTTTCATTATAATACAAGAGAGCCTCAATTGGGAGACATTGATTTTGAGGTTCTATATGACCACTTATTCTCATAAGATGCACCATATGGTTTTTTTTAAGGAGTGTAGCATTTTTTTGGGATGGGTGATGGTTCCAGTAACATTGAATGAGGAGGTACTGAGGGAGTTTCACACTCCCCCCTTGGATGTACATCCCAGTGTGGAAAATATGTACAAGTACCTTCATCATAATATTTAGTGGGATGGAATGATGTGAAAAGTCAGAGAGTTTGTCTCTCAATGTCTCACATGTTAATAGGTAATGGCTGACCACCGGGTTTTAGTAGCTTTGACACAACCTCTTGAGATCCAGAGTGGAAATGGGATGGTATATACATGGGAATTATGATAAGAATTTCACAGATAGTGAAAGGCCATGATTCTATCTGGGTGATTTTTTACCAAATTTCCAGGTCTACACACTTTCTTTCCATCCGAGAGTAGATCCTAACTGAGATTCTGGGGATGTTTTATGTATGGGAGATAATCCAGATGCATGGGGTAACCTCAATGAATGTATCTGACCATGATGATCAATTTATGTAACAATTATTTAGAGGAATGTATTAGTATTTCGGAACACAGGTTTAGATGAGCACAACATTCTAACACCAAATATATGGCCAGCCTAAGAAGAGTTTCTAGGTATTGGAGGATATGTTGAGAGTATGTGTGTTGGAATTAAAATATATAAAGGAGGACCACTAGTAATTTTATGATTTTTCTTATAATAAAAACAATCACTATACTATTTTCATGGCCTATTTTGAGGCCCTATATGAGAGACCATGTAGGTCATCATTATTCTAGAAATGAGATTAGTGAGACATTACTTATTGGACTAGAGATGGTGGAGTAGATGATGGAGAAGTTTTACGTGATACATGAGCGTATGAGGATAACCCATTACATATAAAAATCATACACATATTGACTTAATAGGAATTTAGAGTTCTAACATGGAGACCATATTTTCCTGAGAGTCTTTATATAATATCCTATTACTCTTTTCAGATATTCCTAAACCATTATTTTCTAGTATTTGGTTAGGTTTTTTACAATGTTTTTGGTTGAAATTTTAAATTTTTTCAAAGTTATGGGCTAGTGAATAGTTTTCCCAAATCTTTAAAACCCAGAAAGTGGGTTTTTTCACAGTTAGTACATAGTTTACACAGCTGTGTGCCTTATTAGAAGAAACTATGAGGCCCATTTAAAATAGGTTCTTGACCAGGCCACCCGGTTAGGTCTAACTATGTAGCTCTTACCAATACACTATGCAAATGAGTTTTAATTAATCTAAAAAATGTATTAAGATACCTAATACCCATTTTTTAGCCTGAGACAGACCTGTGTAAAAACCTTGATGAATTCTTCTTCTAGGGGAGCTCCCAAGACCAATTTATTTCCACTCAGAACCCTCCTAGAGGCAGATCGTAGATTGACAAACACAGTTCAATCATAACCTAGTTAGTTTCCTCTTCACGGTCTCTATCTCCCACAATCTCTCTTCTCATGTCCAGGGTTTTTTGGATCCCCATGTTGCTTTGTGAATCTAATACCCTCTGTTTTTAGATCGTAAACCTATATTTTATCCTCTTATTATAGATTTTGTGATTGTCATTATTTATTGGAAAATCCAGATTAGGGTTTTACGATTCGTATTCTTTTGACACCGAGGTAGGTGGTTCCATCATGATTCAAAATTTATGTAAATCTTGAATTGATTTATTTAATCTCAATTATATGAATTAAATTAAATCAGTTGATCTATGTTAAATTTATCTCAATAGTTTTATTGGAAAAATCCTAATTCCATTGAATTGGGTTATGGTTATGGAAATTTTTGAATTTAAATTGTTTAATTTAAATTGTGAATTTGATGAAAATTATTTTAATTAAACTGAAGAATTTAATTTTATAAATATATTCGATGGAAAATTGTGGAAAACCCCAATTCTATTTAATTGGGGATTTATTGCGAAATTGATTGATTTTTTGTGAAAATTTGAATTGTTGAATTTAAATTGGGAAAGTGAATTGTGAAATTGAATTGTGAATTGATTTCAAATTATTATATATTGAAAATAGAATAAATTTGTTTTGATAGAAACCTTTTGGTTGTATCTTAGAAAAAGGTAGGTGTTTTATTAAAAACCTGTTTTGGTTTTTAAATGGAAAATCAGACCGTTTGAAATGAGAGAATGTGATGAATTGCATTTTCATTGTTATTAAAATAAAACTTTCACTATTGTTGTCTACTATAGAACATGAAATCCTCGGAAGTTAGTGAGTTATTAAGGACAAACATTTTAGTATGGGAATGACCTAACACCATATTGACATTTTACAACTCTAACCTGAATATTGTTTAGCACATTGAATTACCCAATGGGATGCTGATGATTCCTCTTGTGCCGGTGTTGAGGGATGTGTATACACATTTATGTTATTATAATATTAATATGTGAGGATATAATAAACTATTACTATCATACCTTTTGGAATATTACCATGTTTATCACTTGTTACTATTTGAGATACAAATATTTGAAAAAAAAATTTAACTGTTTTACTTGTTTTGTGAATTTATATAATCTATTTTATATAAAGATGCTTATTTTGGCCATTTTTTATAAATATTCCATAAATTTAAAATGTGATTCTTTTTTAATGTATTTCCATCACTATAAATATATTCCATTATTTGAAATGTAAAGGATGAATTTTTGAAATATGCTCTTTAAATTCCAAGCCTGTTTATTTATCAAAATGAAAAAACATTGTTTTGTAAATTTGATATTGGTATCTCATTAAGGAATACAAGGTGATAAACTATTGAGATTTTTACCTAACACCCTACCCGTGACTTTAGGTGTTTGTATATTATCTCTTTCTAGGTTCGAGCAGGTGTAAAGCACCAGTTGGAGGTGGTTCTAGCTGTTGATACATGGAATATGAGAGTTGTGTTCGTTGGGACATGGGTAATTTTCTTGTTTAATGGTAATTTACTATAGTCCATAGGGTTTTTACACCTATTAAAATTCTTTTACACTTATCCCGGGGGAGTATGTTTTGTATGAATATTGATTTTTTATCTTACTTCCACACTGTTTGTGGAAAATTCATTCCCACTCATGTTTTATATAATGCCATGTGATAATCTCCAACCAGGGAGGATCGGGAAAACTATTCATGATATGTCAAAGTCGGCTCGATTATCATGTTACTAGGGTACTTGGGCTAGTTCATGACAATGCGGTATCAGAGGTGCAGGTTTTTCATCTTGTCTTGAAGTTAGTAATCATTTTTGTAATCTTGTCGGGATATAGGAGGTCTTTGTGATTTAGTGCATTTCCAACACTCAACTTAAGAAACCATAATTCACCAGGAGGGATACGAAAATATTTCTTGAAGATTAGTTCTAGTATTTTACTCATCTTTAGTTTGACAGATTGAAATAAAAATATTGTCTGTTTTATCTGTTGGGATTAATTTCCTTCATTGATCTATTTGAGTGTTAATGTGATGTATTACTTATTATCTGATGATGTTGTGTAAAATAATTTCTTCCAAGAAGACAGGTGAATAAGATCTAGGATGAATCTACTGCTAAACCACAATGATCAAGGACGTGATTCTAGATGAGGTGATTGCATAGACTTTCCATCCTCTGGGAAAGGCACCACCACCAGTTCTCGTTCAACATCTTATTGTGGAACTTAGTAGGAAAATTATCAAGATATATTCTCAAGAGTTCCTTCACCATAATCCATGACTGTTTAAAGGATAAAATATTCCTTAAGAGGCTGTAAAATGGTTGAGAAGAATAAAATGTTTGTATGATTTCTTAGAGACACCTGACAAAATTAAAGTAAAGTGTGCAACCGTCACACTAGAAGGACCGGGAGGAAGATACTGGGACATTATGGGGATGAAAAATATGAATGAGGTATTAAAGTGGAAATACTTAAAGGTAATTTTAAATAAGAATTTATAGCTAATGTCGATGTTGTTGGCCAATTCCACTGATTTTTTCAAACATTAGTAGGTAGATAAGACCATGAGAGATTATGCAAACCATTTTGCTGAGCTTGTGAAATTTTATCCTGATATAATATAGAATGAGAAGATGAAGAATCAACAATTTTAGTTGGGTCTATGATCTAATATTCATTCTTATTTTTTATTCTTGAATATGGCTACTTATGCTGATCTAGTGGATAGAGTACTAATGGTCGAGATAGACTTGGCTTGCAAGTCAGGGTTATCGGGAGTTTCTTTCACTCCCAGTGGCAGTGTGCATTCCTATAAGGGAAATCAGAAGAATTATGATTCTCATGGTATTTATAAACAACAAGGTCAATCTATAACTCCTATAGTTCTAGAAAGATTCCCATTGATTTAATACCAGTGTGGCAATCTTGGGTATTCTATGTGGGTTTTCACTAAGGCACCCAAGCTAGGTAGTTCTTATAGATGATATAGAAACATAGAGAAATTATTCCATGTTTATTCCACTTTTCATAATGACACAAGATCATATGATAATAGTTATAAGTTTTCTAAGAAACCACCAACATTATTCCAAGATATTAAAATTTGTTTTTTGGATTTTTAATGTGAAATTTCTGGGACACGTGGTGTCAAAACATGATATTTTAGTTGATCCTAAAAAGGTGAAGGATTTTATGACATGGGAACAACCATGAAATTTTCATGAAATTCAGAGCATCTTGATCTTAGATATATATTATTGTCATTATGTCATGGACTTCTCAAAGTTAGTTTTTCCAATGACAAATCTAACTAAGAAGGGTGTAATGTTTTTTTGGAATGAAAAATTTCAGAGTTATTTCATTGAGATGAAAAATATTTTGACTATGACATTGGTGTTGACACTTTTAGAGGTCGTAAAGGGATAGATGGTATTTTATGATGTAGCGAGTTTAGGCTTAGGTTGTGTTCTTAGGTAGGGTGATCATATAGCTTATTAAGGTTCTCATTATCGGAGGCCAAACAAGATGAATTATCTAACCCAAGACATTAAACTTGAAGCTAGGATGCACACGCTTAAGATTTGGTGGCACTACCTTTTTGGAGAAAGGTTTACCTTGTTTTCATATCACAAAATCTTGATTTAAATCTTCCTTCAAAAATATTTGAATCTCTTCCAAAGGTGTTGGGTGGAATACCTAAATTCATTCAATTTTGATGTCACCTATACCTCAGGGAATGTTAATTTCGTTGAAGATGATTTGAGCATGAAACTTATAACCCAGTTAGTGAAGGAATCATGAGAAGATTAGATCTTGACATCTCTCTTTGCATAGTTTTTTATTGGAGTCCAAGAAATAGGGGATGAGTTATCCTTGGCCAGTGTTAAGTTGACATCTACTCTTCATAAATTGAATCTTCAAAAAAATATTGATGATGAGTTCTTTATCATTAGAGGATCTTTTTATGGTGGTGAGACCATGCTTGATTGGACATTGTCAAAAGATGGAATTATATGCTTTTACAATCATTTTGTGGCACTATCTTTGGTAGGAAAATATGTTATGAAATATTTCCATAATTCCTAGTGGGTTATGCCCCCAAAAACCACAATGATGTTTTTTTACATGCAGTCGTAGTTTTGGTGGCTAGGTATGAGATGGGGCATTACTAATTTTTTCTCTTGTTGTTATACATGATAGTAGGTAAAGACGAGACACCAAATACCTTTGTGTTTTCTTCAGCCACTTACATTTCCTACTTGGAAGTGGGATGATATTTCTATGAGATTTTTGGTTGGGTTTCCCTTTACCCATAGAAAGAATAATTCAATATTGTTTGTGATTGATCGATGGACACAATCGAATCCCTTTATACACATTCATAATACTAATAATGTTGAGTTGTTGTGAAATATCTATGCGAAAGAGATTGTTCTTTTTCACAGATATCCATATCCTATATTATCTATAGGGATATATGATTCGCTTCTTGTTTTTGGATAATCCATCGAGAGGCATTGGGATCTCACTCCCATTTGAGTACAACATACCATCCATAGTCAGATGGAAATATAGAAATAGATATAAAAATTCATAAGTATATTCTCCACTCTTGTGTAATAAACTTTTTTGGGGCTTGGAATGTCAATTGGGTTTGGTTCAATTTTCTTATAAAAATAGATACCATTCTGCAATCAGAAAGGCTCCTTTTCAAGTATTCTATGGGAAACCTTGTAATTATTTGTTGTGTTGGTTGGATATTCATGAATGTTCCTTGGTTGGAATGATCTTGGTTTCAGATAAGACAAAAAAAATTTGTCATTTCATCATTTAATGTTGATGGAATAGATCAAGTATAATTCTTATAATGATTGTCATCACAAACCTTTGGAGTTTTCAGTTGGTGACTAGGCATTCGTGAAAGTTTCAACCCGGATGGGTCATCAACGGATTAAGAGGCAAGGTAAGTTTTCTGATCTTTTTTTGGGACATTTTGAGGTTTTTTATTAGGTGAGGAAAGTTTCTTACTTTTTAGAAATTCCACCATAACTGACATCAATACATTACATGTTTTAGGTATCTCAACTCTTAAAGTATCTATCTGATCCATCTCATGTTCTAAGCTGGCATGATCTTGAAGTTGAACCTAATTTATCCATGATTGAATGACCAGTAGGAATAGTTGATTCTGAAACTAAGGTACTTCATTGGAGGATGATATCTTTGGTTCATTTGTAATTCAAAAATGGTTTTGATAATTATGATACATGGGAGATGGAGACACTGATAGAGGAGTAGTGGCCACATATTTTCTACATAAAAGCTTCTAAATTGGATTTCTGTGGACAAAATGTTTCAATGGTAGGGAGGTTTTAACATCCTGTTACTATTTTTAGGTATTCTTAAACATCAAATTTTTCCAATAATTAGTTATGTTTCATTTGAGGTGGTTTCAGGTTGAAATATTAAAAAATTTCAATGTTCTGGTTTACTGCATGATTGGCGCATGGTTTTCCCAAACTGTGCCCCCTCTCAAGCCAAACTATGAAAACCTAAGAAATGGTTTTTCAATAGTTAGAACACGATTTTTACAGCCATTAACCCGAATAGAAGTGACAGTGTTGCACATTTAGAATAGGTTCATGAATAGGCCACACATTTTGGTCGAACCATACAGCTCTACCTAAGAAACCGTGCGAACGGGATTTAATTAATCCCAAATTAAATTAAAATACCTGAAACCAACTTTTTTTGGCACCTAATGGACCTATAAGACCCCTTGATTAATTCTTCTTCTAGGGGAGCTCCCATGATAAATTTTTTCCCCTTGTAACCCTCCCATTGGTGGATCTAAGCTTGCGTAATATCGTCCAATTGTCTCACGATTTGTTTCCTCTTCCAGATCACTATCTCCCACAATCTATCTTCTCCTCCTTAGAGTTCCATGGATCCCATTGTTGATTTTTTGATCTAAAAAAATATGTTTCAGATCATAAACCTAGGTTTGATTATTGTGTCTTGGATTTAGGGATATTCATCTATCTTTGAAGAAAAACTGATTAGTGTTTGGCGATTCAAGATTCATTGATCCCAAGGTAGGTGGATCCGTCATGATGACCAAATTATGTTAACCCTAAATTTATTTATTTAATTTCAATTATTTATATTAAATCTAATTTCTTGGTCTATATTAAATTTCTCTCAATTAGTTTTTTGGGAAAATACCCAATTCCATTCAATTAAAGAATTTGGTTTTAAAAATGGGATTTTTCGTATGAAATTGGGAAAACATTGAATTCCATTTAATTGGGGTGTGGTTATGGAAATTTCTAAAATTTAAATTTTTTAATTTCAATTGGGAATTTTATTTAAATTTATTCTATTAAATTGATGAATTTAATTTTCAGAATTTATTTGATGGAAAATTATAAAAACCCCCAATTCCATTGGATTGGAGGTTTATTGTGAAATTGATGAAATTTTATGGCAATTTGATTTGTTGAATTTTAATTGTGTAAGTGAATTTTTAATCGATTTCAAATTCTTATATTGTGAAAATGGATAAAATTTGTTTTGATTGAAACCATTGATTTTTATTATGGAAAATGAAATGTTTTTTATTTAAAACCCCTATTGGTTTTAAAATGGTAAATTGGAAGGTTTAAAATGGGAGAAGGGGATTAAGTCTATTTTAAAATATTTTTAAAATAAAATTCCCGTCATTATTGTTTACTAGATCACATGAAATCATAGGTAGTTCATGATTTATTATGTACAATCATGTTAGGATGGGAATTCCCGAAAACCACATTGACGTTTTAAACTATAACATTAAAATTCTTTAACGTATTGAATTCCCTAGTGGGATGCTGATGAGTCCTCTCTTTATAGTGCGTAGGGAAGTGTGTACTCATTGTGGTTATTATCAAATGAGTGTGTGAGGATCCCATAACTTGGAACAATAATAACATTTTTCATATGACCATGTTGGTCACTTGTTTATATTTGATATATAAATGCATGAAAATTTTTACAAACTATTTTACATGCCATGTGAATTTTTATAAACTATTTTATGTAAATATGTTTATTTGAGACATTTTTTTGAAATATTCCATCAATTTAAAATGTGATTCTTTTGTTTAAAATATTTAAATCACATGAAATGTATTCCATAATTTTAAATGTAAATCATGATTTTGTTAAATATTATCTTTTAATTCCAAATATGTTTATTTTTAAAATTGAAATAACTTTGTTTGGTTAATTTGAGATTGGAATTTTGTTATCGAATCACTAGTGAGACCCTATCAGTATTTTTAGCGCACAACTTACTTGTTCCTTCTTGTGTCTATAGATTATCTCCTTCTATTATGGAGCAGGGGTAAAGAACCACTTGTAGGTGGTTCTAGCTATTGATCTGTGGACATGGAGAGTTGTGTCTATTGGGAATTGGGTAGTTTTTCATATTTACTAGTATTTTTCTGTAGTTCTTTGGGTTGTTATACATATTTTTATTCTAGTACACTTCTCTTAGTGGAGTTTCTTTTGTATTCATACTGATTTTATATCTTTCTTCCAAATTGTTTGTGGAAAATGGATTCCCACTCAAGTTTTTCCTGACGTCGGGTTCTATTCACCAACCCATGGGGATCGAGAATGCCCTTAGAGCTAAGTCAATGTTGGCTTGGTTATCGAGTTACCTAGGTTCACAGGATGGTTTTGACACTTTCTATGATGAGGATTGCATATATTTTTCTAGGGAATCAAGTTATCCCCAAGGTTCATCGAATAGATCATGATCCTACAAAGGTTTTCCCTAGTTTCTTACGACTTAGCCTTGCCCACATACCTAGACCAAGTGTATGATGCATTCCATGTGTCACCGCTGAGGAGCTATGTGCATGACCCTTCACAGTTTATCAACTGGGGTAGGCTAGACATAGAATATGGAGCCACCTTCACAGAGTACCTAGTGTTGATCACGGAGAAACGGGAGAGGAAGCTATGTTAATGGACCATCCCTTTGGCTTGAGTGTTTTGGAAGCATGAGAGTATGTAAGAGAACTCTTGGGATCATGAGTGTCATATGAAACCTTAATACCCCCACCGTTTTTTGTATGTTATGTTTTTCATGGTTAAAATCCTTTAAGTATGGGAGAATTTAATGACTATGGTTTTGTGAGATTAGTCCTTTGAATATTTCTATGATATATTAGGATTTTTCATCATAGTCAACATGATGTTTGGGTGTCTTGGGACCCCATAATTAATTAATTAAAATTTTAATATATTTTAATGCACGAGCATTAAATATTTTAGTGAAAATATTTTTCGCATTATTTGGTCCTTGAATGGGATATCCAATGCAATTGTTGATTCTAATATATGGGGTTTACCCTATGTGCGACATAATGTTGGTCAACATCAGACATTCTATGGGAGGTGACTGCACGTAGGTGCAGTAAAAAAATAATTTAATTAATTTTAAATTAAAAAACCTATAACTATTTCAATAAATAACCAGTTATGAAAAATCATAAGGGTTATCTTTATAACCCTAATAGAATTTGAGATGAGGATCATTCTTCATTGGAATTGGAAATCTTGAGGATACAGTTCATCCTAAAGATCTAGGTAGGCCATGAGATAGACAGGGAATGAAATATATCTTCTTCCTCATCGCTATAATATGCACTCTTTACTAACGACTAATCCATAATCGAGGTAGGAATCATTATTTTGTGGTTTCCACCCTATTTGATTGATGATCATGTACTTTTAGATCTTCTTATTATTGATCTATGATTACCCAACCTTCGCATTAGTCAATATTTTAATTTGAATATTTAAGAAAAATTTATATTTTTATATCATAATTTCACCCATTGATTATATACTTTAGTACTATTTTTTGGGATCTCATCATCCAACTATTCTCATCACCTTCATTTGTGTGTATTTTCCTCATCATTCTTCATGCTCTTCACTTTTCTCGCATTAGGTTGCGGTTCGACATTGTTCGGGTTTTTTTGAGAACTATTGAACCCCTAGATTCATGTTTTTTTCATGAAATATAAAAGGATTGATTATTTGGGTAAGTCTTATTATGGTTTTGTGGGATATTAAAATGGAAATAGGTTTTGAGACCCTGAAAAGTAGTAGATGCGTGACAGACTCTCACATGGGTGAACAAATTTCTAATTTCCAACCATCAGAGGTTGGGGATCGATAGCTAGAGAGAATCCCCTTTAATTTTTGGTGGTAAAATATCTATAACTTTAAGGGAGATAGAGGATAAAAAAATCACATGAAGACCAAGGTTTACTATATATGAAAAACCCAACTACACGTGTGTAGACTGTAAGAACACACCCCTAGCTATGTTAGCTAGTGTTTTGTGAGAAGATAAGGATCAAACATTATATATGGACCTTACATGTGTTGTGACCCAATATAGTTGTATCGATGTGTAATCTAGGAGTAAAATGGCATGGGAATGGTCAGACACATGGGAATGACTAGAGTTCACGATCATGTCCATGTACTTGACCATTGCCACAGAACATTGGCACGACTAGTGTATACAAGCATGTTCCAAGAGGAAACAGGTAGGCCTCCAGTGGTAGAGACTTTTTATGCACCATCTATACATTTCAAGATGTATAAAATGGATTCCTAATATTTTTCTAGAAAATAACACTTCAAAGTGACAATTTGAGGTCGCACTTCATGTGACCCAGTGTACACATTGTATACTTCTCCCAAGAACTTGTACTTTCTGTATCTCCTTCTTTAGGATATGAATTTTGTCCCACTAGTAGCCTATACGGAGTAGCTTTACCCATGGTATGTGATGGTAAATTTTATAGTGGCTTATGATATATGATGTCATATGTTATGATCTTGACACTGTTTCAAACTATGCTTTACCAATTGAAGTGATTGGGATGAAAAATTAGAGATATGTCAGGGATGGTTCTCCCCTATCACACAAGGGCATGGGTCCCCAATACTCAATATATAAGTTGATTCATTACTCTCTAATACAGAATTATGGAACATTTACTCTATTTAAGGAGTTATAGTCCCCATCTTCGATCTCCGGCAGTTAGAAGGTCCTCTATGAGAGTGAGTTTTAACTCAGTTGTGGAGGCTAGTAGTGAGGAGCAGGTCCCTCCACTCAGATTCTTGTGAGGTTTTGTAAAATATTGGGAATCAATATGGACCTTTGGATCTATAGGTTGACTCATTATTCAGGTCTAGGTTTTAGATATAGAGATCTCATTTTCCTCTAATATGAGTTTTTTAGCAGATATATATATATACGCTATTTTTTCACTCTTGCTATTGGTTGAGCGAACTTATATTATATCATTCAACTTCTCCCATTGTGGTTTTCAAAGAATATTATTGGGTATGTATATACTCACAGGTTCATGGGAATTTCCATCATTTTTCATTCCTTATACAGATGATATACATATCTAGGGTGACATCAGTGGAGCTTAGGGAAACTAGGGTAAATTGACCGTCTTTGATGGTCAGACATATATATCATGCCCTGGGAACTCTTTATTTTTCCATTTTCTAGTTTTTTTCTGGTTGGGACATCTTTTATTATTGGGTTTGTATTTTCTCCTTTATTATTAGGCTTTATATTTTCATATTGTAACGTATTCCCTATAGTTTATTACATGCATGGTTATAACATAGATGTTTTAGACTTTTATTATTCCCACAACCTTTTTTATATATATGTTTTCATGTGTTTGTGTGCAAGTACATAATCTAAGGTATCCCTTTTAATTTATTCCATCTTGGCACTTTTTAATATCCCTTAACCTATTGGAAGCAGGCTTGGGGATGTCACACATGGATTGTTGCCAGCTAGGTGGGCCCCAGTGGGTTGGGTTGGGATATTTTGTATAAAAAGTGAATTGAGACTTTTTTTGGTTTATATTTTAGTCAAAATGAAATAAAACCAATATAACTTCACCCATAATAGTGTCATGGATTTATGAGAATGATGTAAATTGTAGTAGGAAACCCATTAAATTTTATTTCCAAAGGGGAAAAATAAATAATGGTGGAGAAATAACTCAAGGGGGAGATAATGATCTTGGGGGGGGGGGGGTGATTGATCTTTAATTGGTGGATAAAAAAATCATAAGGGGGGATTTTTTGCAACCATAAGATGTTATATGGTGTTTCTTATCAATATGCTTTATGTTTTAAGTCACATAAGATTTTTAAATTAGCTATGTTTTCCTAGAACATTTCATTCCATGAGAGAAAGGTTACACTATGACTGGAATAGTTGTATGAAAAATTTGTAAAGGCATGTGATTCATAAGATTCATAAGTATTGTGACATATATATTGTTCCATGATGTGACTAAGATGAATTAAATGATTTTGGAGCATTTAAAATTTTCACATGATGAAATATATTGGCATGGAATGAATCAACCTTTTATGAATAAGGATTGATCATAAGAGATATCAATGCTATGGAAATGTATCCACATCATGATGGGAAAGAGTTAAAAAAATGGATTTGTGTTGAAGAAGAAAGTCATATCCAAAGAGTAATTAGTATATTATATATGGTTCATTCATATATCACGTAGTACTCCTTACTTTTTTAGATTTATAAATTCATGTTACACATCATGAAACAGATGACATGTCGTAATGGTTGTTAGAAGGGCCACAGTGGTTCTAGAGAACTAGTGATTATCATGCCATAAAGGAAAAATCATTCCATAATAAGGTCAATCATAAAATTCAATTTAAGAGGTCAAAACATGAATTTCTACCCTAAAAAATCTATAGGACCATGAAGTTTTTAGTTTAGGTTGTATTACTTATCTAAAAATTTACATGATGTAAATGTTCATTTTTTGCCACGACTCATATAGAATTTGAAATAAGTTATAGGATAAATTATCTTTTCAATCCATGAAATAGGATATCCCACTGTGATTCTTGAAATACGAATAACTAAAATATAAATTATGATGTGGTAGATCCTATTGGTTTGGTTTTTATTTGATAAAATAATAACCACCCATTCCTATTTTCATGATGGAAATCAATAAAAATATTATATAAGGGTTTTAATTGAATAAAATAAATTTGGAAGTTGTCTTAGATTTGATTTTTTAATTTTACATTCAAACACTATGGGAATATTCTTTATAGTGGTTTTGTAGAGAAAGAGGAATCACACATAGGAAAAAAGAGAGTAATATTAAATATTCATAAATAGTGAATCAATGATGAAGTTCATTGAATATTTGGAATTGTGAAGAGAGGGGTGACTAACCATAGTAACATTGAAGTATAGGCCAGGAAGATTAATCTGTATTGAATTACATTAAATATTTATAAGTAAATATTTAAGCATCATGGAGAATAACCATTGTTGAATTTTGTTATAAATTTTTTTTCATATCATTGTGTTTCTACAATTGTGTCAACTATATATTTGTAACCCTATTGAATGTAGTGAGTGGAAGAGAGGAAGAAGCTATGGACATTGGATAAGTAGTGATATTATCCAAATGTTATAGTCACATAATTTTGGATTATAGTTAAATTGGAACATCAACACATCATTGATATTTATTTATTGTATGTAGACCAATGTTGGTGAACCGACCTAAATCGTAGTATCTTTACCTATTTATATTTATGTATTTTTTTATTTTATGTATGTTGAAATAATTATAGATTGAAGGTGTCTTTATCAACATAAATAAAAGATCCAATTATGTTTTAGAAAATAATAATTCTAATTTCACTCCAACTCACCCCCTCTTAGGGTGTTCATTGGGACCTTAGGTTAAAACACATATATAAGGTTTTTTTTCCTTATATGAAATTGAAGGTGATGTACTATTAAAGGTGATAGCTAAAAAATTGAGCAAGATGGAATAAATAATCCGGATTTGATGGATGTTAAAATAATTAACTAATCTGAATATTTAATATCTTGAAGCTTATTTTATGAAGAGATAAACCTTGATGAACTTGATATCTATTTTATCCTTTGAGGGGGACAAATTTAAAAAGATTCTAGAAGGTATTATTTCATAAAACTCTAAATTTTTTGAATAGTTACTGAAATAATTTCATTAAAGAGGTATTTATGCATATTCTCTTACCCTTTTTTAAGAATTAATTCTAATTATATATAAGATAAGTAGTTTTATTAATGGCATTAAAAATTTGAGAAAGGAGAGGATTGATTTATCAAAACATAACCTAAAAGTTGATTGGAATGTTTTTAATCTATGATTTAAGATGACTATAAGAATTTAGGTTGGAAAATATCACAAGAATATGATAAAAAAAATTGGTATCTATATGAAAACATCTAAACAACCCTCTAAGAATAGAATTTTCAGATGGAATTATATTATGGTTTGATTATGGGAAACTCTGTTATCCCAATTAGAGCCTCTTTTTTTGTTCATCGATCATCGTTCTAGTAGACTTAGAATATAATAATTTATGGTACAATAATTTAATATAATTGATAATATAATCTATGAAGTTTCATTTTATTTGTTATGAATAATGGGGAGAGAGAGGAAATGGAAGAAAACAATATTAACATTTAATTTTTCTATAGGTGTTTAGAATAAATCTAAAGGGAGATATTATTGAAGCCAGTTGGTATTGAGATGTATTTATTGTTAATAAGAATGATATCAATATGTATTAAAAGAGAATAAATTATAGGGATTTTATATCTTTAAATGCATATTGATGAGAATAATGTGTAAATTACTATTCATGATGTCATAATATATTGAGCTACCATTATTTCATGAGAATTGGAAGAAAATATTGAAGTTTGGAAGTGTGTTCATATCATTATTCACATATAACTGGGATATAATTCCATTGTAGATACACTTGGATACATAGAGATATATTCACATGGAAATAATGTTTTTTGAGTTTTTAATAATAATATTTTTTCAAGAAGAATATTCATTTAGAAATTATTTTTTGAATTTGAGTTTACTACAACGTGATATTTATTATGAATAAACTATTTAATAAGTTAATGATTTATCACATGGACTATTGAAAACATTTTATATGATATCTATATAAAGAATTTGAGAAGACAATATGATGATGTTTCATACTATGTATTTTCAAATTGTGAAGATAGATGTTAATTTTATGTAGGATATACTTAGATGATGTTTGAGGAGGAGATAAAGTTGGATGAGGCAATAAAGGTCCATTATAATACTCCATGGAGTATTTACATGCATCGTGTGTCATTTTAATTGTTCTAGTGATGATTATTGATGATTTGAAGTTACTCTAAAAGTGTTTCGAAGTTCTTTTTATGAATATATATAGTATTAAAGAATAACTATCGAATTTCTAGATGTTAGATATTTCTAGAGAAAATGTTTGGAATCATTATTTCTAAAATAAATTTATATTACATATTTTCAAGATGATTGGAAGTTGTTGAAGAAGTTATTTTTTCTAGTATAGTTTTTCTAGATGTTACATTATGAGTGTTGAATGTTGATGTGTATCTTAAAGAAGACATATTAATTTGTGTGATTGTTATAAGATCATTGAATAATTTTGAAAATGAAAATACCCTTAAATAATTTTTAATGGTAACAAAACCTTATGTAAGGGTAACAAATGAATATGTAATAGTCTAAATATGGTTCCCATTGAATTATGGAAAAGGAAAACACTATATGAGAATATGTAAATGTTATCACAATGGATTTTTGAGGATTTATAATAGGAAAAAATTGTATGCCAATACATACAGGTTTACATGAACAATACATAAGATTATTACAGTTGTAAATTTTGGAAACTTGGAAAATGGAAAATCCTCACTTTGATACATACGAGTTATAATTTAATACATAAAGGTATTTATCAACAGAAATCCTTGAAGTTATGACACTCACTGTGACATGTAAGATTACTAATTTTGATATGTAAAGGTACATAGTGATAAAGAAAGATGAAATTGGAAAATATGTAGAGCACCCTCTAATATATAAAGGTAGGGTTACAGATATATAATGGGATTCTTAGTGAAGAAGGAAATATATATAAGGACCATTATTATGATAGGTAAAGGTTATTTCATGGATACATAATGGTTACTCTTCAATATAGAGTGATAAATAATGGTTATAGAAATATCCAAAAAAATGTAATATTTTCATATATTAACATGATGTTTTAGAAGTTTAATTTTTAGTAGAAGAATTAATTCAGACGATGCTAGTTCTATTCTATAGAGATTAAAATATCATGATATCAATTATGATCATGATTCAATCCATTCAATAATGATTTTTAAATAATATGTGTTGGAAACACATAGTGATATAGTATATCATTCCTTGAAGTTATCTATGGATACAAAATCAATCAAAGATAGTTCCATAATTTGACATGGGGTCACACCATGAAGAGATTCCATGAAAAACCCCTGTAATGATCAAAAGAATCCACATTTTCAGGAAGATATTTACACCATGATACTATCCATGTATGTTTTCTTACTGATGTGGATTACAAAGATGTATCTTTTTATGGAAGTTTAAAGAAATAGAAATATGTGAAATATCTGCATATCATGTGGAGTTTAAAATATTGATCTTATGCATTAGTCTGAATATATTTTGATGACCATGATTGATGGAGTGTTCGATCACTAATTTTAAAAAAATTATGTTGAATGTTTGAAAATAATATTCTGGTGATATACTGAAATGTTAGATACTAAAAAAGGATAAGAAGAATATATTGAAGTGAGAGAGATCCTCATGTAATTTTATTATAATATTTTATCTATTGTAGAAGTTATCAAATAGTGATAACTGATGTTGTTATTTTTCTATATATTCTATGTGTATAGGAATTGAGAAAACCTACAATGATATAAAAATATTATCTTTCTGTGTTGATGGAAAAAAGAAGGGAAAGAAATCAACTTGCTTCTATTGATAATAATTCAGCTGAAGAAGAAGAACATTGATCATCCAAAACTACAATATCATTATATCATATGGATTAAATCATAAGATTATTTATTGATGGTTCTATGTGCGGTAAAAGTGTGTGCTGGTGAGATATATGTTAAAATTACTTTTAATTATCACTCCGCAAAACTATGAGCAAGGATCTTTCACATTAAATTTATAATTGATTTATTTAATATATGAAGAAATGAATACATGGGATTAAAAAATATTTTTATTAATGAATGTTGATCATCCAAAAAATCGTTTTTGGATTTATTTGATTGTTCTGTGAGGATCCAATGATATAATCCCTCTAGTGGTGATCCAGACGTGATCCTGTGATATTCAAGAAAAGCCACTCGATCTCTGGGTGCTAGCGTAGAAAATTAAATGTCTTAAATTATTCAATATTGATCTCTTATTCTTTGTTCCTGATGAACTATCACATTCATTTCTTTGTGTTGAGTGGGAGAGAGAATGAGGATTTGATAGAGACCTATTTGTGAAAAATAATTTTCTCTTTTTTGATTTCACACTAATTCTCCACACAATAGACATAACTATTTATTTATGTAGCTAAGGTTGAGGTTAAAATAATAATTTAATTTCATGGAAGCCATTAAATAATATTATAAACATTAATGAAACCCCATGCCACATAATAATAACAATATTTCTATTTTTTGGTGTGATCCAAACTGCGCAAATTGATAAATAATATTTATCATCTTGGAAATAATTACTTATCACCGAACACAGTCTGAGCCCATTCAAACTCCTATAAAAAAATTTGAATACCCAAAGAAAAAGATTTATTCTAATTATTAAATATTTTATTCAAAAATCAGTAAATAAATAATTATTAAATATTCAATAATATATATATATATATTATTAACAATCTAGTGAATAAATATTTATTTAATCTATGCGATAGATTAAACCAGAATAAAATTATTGCTCTATCGTAAGAATAATATTTGTTCCATTAATTAAATTCAAATAGAATTTAATCAAGATCAATAGAAACACTTAGTGCATGACCCAATGGGATTCTTGTTGTCATTAGGTGGGCTTGCCTAAAGTTGATGATTACTATATAACAATGGTTTGAGACACCCAAGAGAAATAACATAATGTCGCAACATTGACAACCACATATGAATGTTCACTGTAAAATATAATAAATTTGTCATAATATCTCATCAATCAGGTTTCTCATCTATGTCGCCAACCTATATGATTGATACATCTTTCTTTGAATATTTGAAATAAACCTTATCACACCATTTCCATGGAATTTAACATGATAGTTATATTCCAATACAAGGGATACTTATAAATTTCAATAAATATGGTAGGGAAAAATCCTTCCTCAAATTATCTATTAATGACATGTCAATCATGATGCACCCAACACACCCTACTTCCTGACAACATATTTTTTTGATGGTTTCAGATAGTAAATCTAAGTGTGGGAGTCATGATATCCATAAATGATAATCTTAAAGTCTAAGTACCACTACACACATTTGAAGATAGGAATATATGAAGACACCAAAACATACTGAATTCCTACATGTGGGTTTGTTTGCATAATCTCCCCTCTCAGAGATTAACATGTGTGAAATTAATGAGAAGATGTCACATCCACTTATGAGCACGCTCACCTGACGGTCTATATACTATGTTCTATGTTAATGTATCTTATCTAACCACATAACTACGCTTAAGAATATCATCATAGCACATAAAGTTTATCAATATAGTGGGGAACTTCTAAGACCTTATCAATGTGGTAGATACCCAAGGACATTATCTCGTTAATTTTATGAAGAATAATAATAAATACGTGGTAAGAAATTTCTATTAATATTAAGTTATTTGAATATAAAAGTAATATAAGGTAAAAATTAGTTAGTTCTAGGAAGACAAATACAAAAGTCTCCCACTTTCACTAGAACTAACTAATAAGCGTCAGGTTAGTCCTCACATGTTAAACATGCTTTTTCTGGGTAAGGATATAGTTTCTAGGCCTACCACAATTCCATTACAATTGTCCGTTAAGGAATATTTTTGTGCAGTAAATCTATTTACTACAACATAATTATCTTGAGAAAATCCCTTAAGTAATGATTTAACTGAGTACCAACTTCTTGTTCCCATTTTAGAATCATGATATTTTGATTATATCAATAGTAAAAATTTATCATAAAAATATAAACCTCTTTCTTTTGGTATAACCCAAAATCAGAACAAGACATTTCTAAACTACTTCTTAAGCTATATCAAAATCTTCTACATACTCAGATATTATATATGTGGCAATAACCAGATGTAATAAGTTTTTATTTCATATTATTATAGCCTTATCGGTGCCAATAGATCAACTTAAAGTATATAATGATAAATATTTAATTCCCTTGATCAATAGTTTTATCACTTCTCTAGGTATAACGAACTTGTTCAATTTTAATTTTCAAAGTACTTTCTAATATTTCAAACTAAAAGTCTATGAAATTATGTTGAATTTATTTTTTATTCACCTATTGTGATATATGTATCATTAATGTCATGTGTCAGTACATATCATGGCACATGAGACAAATTCCATTGACTTAATCTTGAGAAATTATTTTGATCTCCATAATCTCTTCCAATTCTAATGTATTTTCTAAAGATTCCTCTATCTTTACCAAGTTCCATTGACTTAATATGCTCTCTGACAAGTTGTCTTAAAGATTCCTCTATCTTTACCATGTTCAATCATTTACTTTAATGATCATTTATTAAATTTCTTAAATTAATCTCCTAAATTATATTAAGTTACCTTATCCATAAGAATAGTTTACATGGCCATGTTTAACCAAATTTAAAATCATTGTGACGTACCTTTATGTATAAAGGTTTCTTTATCTAAAATATGATAAGTAGTTGTTTTTATATCTAGTTCCTTAGATCAATTGATACTAAGAAACATTAAAGGGAGTAAAAAATTAAACTAAATTCATTTTTCTTTGATTTTTTTTATCTTGTATTGATTACATATGAGTCTTATATTTTTATCCATCATTAATTACAATGTATATGAGTTATTCAAGAGTAAATTAACTAATATTTTATTATTTAGAGTACCATAAAAACATTTATTCCAACTATGAAATAATGTATCATTATTTAAACCCTGACAATGTGATTAATTTTTTGGTAACACTTATTAAAAACTTCAATCAATACATTTTATTTCACTTAATAACCATTCTATGATTTATCATTTTTTTGTATTTAAATACATGTATGTTGTAAGCATATTGAATTTAATATATAAGTGGGGAATATAAACTTAATTAATATACCAGAAGTGGATGCACCTACTTGCTTCTTCAATTTATTGCACTTTATTTTCCAATGTCCAAGGTTTTCAACTGAGAACTGAATAGTATATTGTTCATACTTCAGCCTTTGAATACTTTATCTATTTGAAGGATGTTGTGAAGGATATTTTGACTATATAGTAGACATAGGATCTTAATCCTTATCTTTATAAATTTTCACCATAAGGAGTATAGAAATAGGTTTCAACCAATATTTATCTACTTGGTAAACCATGGAAATTAGTTTCATCAATGAATTATCTATTTTGTTTATCCAGGCTTGGACAAATAAGAATTATGTTTATAGTAAGGATAATAAAATAAGATTAATGGATAATTTATTATCCAAGTGGAATCCCAATTTTTGTAATTGGTAAATATAATCCATCATTTTGAATTCACTATCAATATGTATATTTTCTTCTTCCATTTTACACTGATATAGTTCATTGAAAATATTATTTAATTCAGACCTTTCCTTATCTTTCTCAAGAGAATAAAGATGTGAAATTATAGTGTAGGCATCCAAGTATTTTTTCCATCGACTCTCTGGTCATAGTTGAAAATATAACACAACAGATATAAGAATAATCCTCAATATATATTTGGTAGGATTCCCTTTCCATTTTTCACCTATTGGGGTGGAAGAACAAGAGTAGGGGATTCCAATATATAATAAAGACTTTATGATAATAGTGAATCACATAAATTATTGTACCACATCTGAAAACTTGTATTTGTAAGGACATAACATAATTTAAATAATTATTTCACTACATTCATGGTTTTACTTTCCATTTTTCTACAAAAATTAAAAAAAAATGGTTAATACTTTACATGATTAAAAATTATATGAGAAATAATACTAATTTAATTTTCTTAATTCTCCAACTATTTTATCAAGTACCAATATCCCTCACCATTGAACATGGAATGTATTGTTATTAAGACATTATAATGTAAAGGATCCATATTCTCCTTTGCATAACCTCAATAAGGGTTGGTCCAGCTACTTGAAGGTATTTAGTTAGACAGGTACTTGCCAACTGTGAGCTTGAAACTCCTTGATCTGTTGAGTGTAATCCCCTATCATAAAATCCTTATTTGGATTTATTAAATATTTACCTCTAAATTAAACCAAGTCTTTCAAGGGTGACTCCTATTTATGTAAAATGGTTAAGTTAACCAAAAACCTTTATAATAACTCTATTTATTAAAGTATGTGTCCAAAAAAGGGTTGGTCAAACAGTTAGTTCAATTGAGTTTCATTTGTAATCTAGTAATGGAAGAACATGTATGAATTAATATTAAATTTATGGATTTTAATTTTTTATACATAAATTTTATCTTTTTTTATCCTTTACATGTCTTGTTAATATTGAGTGGATGTTACTTAATTAATTAATCAAGTTGGATAAAACATTAACTCATAATTCATTTATTTAATTTATTTTTTCACATTAATTCATTAATTTCTATTATTAGATCCTTACATTCATAAAATAAATAATTTCCTTGATAGATAGAAATAAATAAATAAGTAACCCATTCATGATCTTTATATAATGGTTGATTTAATGATAAGACATTAAATTAACCTTTGAAGTTTGGGAAATAACTGATATTATTGGTCTTGGTATGAGTTATAACATTCCACTTGTGCATCGCCTGAGTTTGCGTCATAATGGTTTCATCTTGAACCACCTCCACACTCCTTGGGATACACCATTAATTATATATATTTATGAATCCCACACAAGTGAGGGGAACCAAAGAATTATTTTAATAGAGGATTACATAAATATTCATAAACACAGAAGTCCAACATAATAATGGTGGGAGGGATTACTTGTAGGATATCACATTAAATTTAATAATAAATAATTTCAAAATAATGAAATAAACTAAATTAAGACTTCCAACACATACAAAGGTATTGTTCAATATCATGAATAGTTATACAAGTAACAAATACACAATAGTAAATGGCTATAATTCATTTATTTTTTCTTTCTTTATTATTAAGATAAAAAAGGTTACATTAATTAATTAATTAATTAATTCTCTTTCAACTTAATGATCATTCGAACTTAATTAGATATATCCATAAATTATGGCATTCATGGAAAAAATGGAAGAACCAAAAATGAAATAATTATTACAAAAAATAATTGACCATTTAAAAATTATTTAAAACCATTATTAAATTTTCAAACACACAATGGTGTTCTAATAATAAAATAAGGTTTTAACACTATTTTTTTTAAAAACATTAATGTAATTTTTAATTCTGTCTATTAATGAGATAATAAATGACATTTACATCTAGTTATATTTCATGTATCTATATTTTTGTGTATCCAGGGTACACACCCGAGTCTACGGTGTGTACCTTGGCTGGAATACATGGCATGTAAAGACTAGTTACACGCCATGTGTTTTGGTTTCTGTCTATATGGGATGCATGCCTGGGTCATCAGCATGTGTCTTAGTGGAAAACATGGTGTGTACAGGCCATATATATGTTGTAGGATCCCAATTTCATGTTTATGAGAAACACACCGAAGACTCGATGTGTTCTCAAGTGGATACTACATGATGTGCATAGACCAGCTACACACCATGTATCTCTTTAATTCATGTGTATGTTTTGTCGCAAAGTGTCTTGGTGTGTTCTTTGGATGTGAGATTTGATTAACTAGAGGTCGTGTACACTAAATACATGTCATTTATATCATAAATACTCCATTTTTTCTATCTCATGTGATTTTGACCATGTATAATGACCCCACAGATTGATCGATTGACACTGTTAACCTGTGTATACTACATGTCATTTACACCAATACACATCATGTAATTCAACAACCATGTTTTAGGATAGATAGTCAACACACTGTTTATTCCATGTGTAATTATTGAGTGGGGTTCCATGTATCCCTCAGTGCATCCAGATGCATCACACCAGGGTATATGACATGTACTTCTGAGTACAGGTCATGTAAACCTGTCTTACCAGCAAAAAATCTTACAATTCCGGTGGAATATCTGGTCATTCTTCATACGTTCTTAGACCAATAAGAAATCTAAAAAATGAATGAACATTATTAATATGTCTAAAAAATTTAATTCAAACCAGGTTAAAGAATAAATAACATGAAATGAAAATCTAATCACAATTGTACATAGATAAATAGTCAAATTAATAATTATAAATTTATATGTGACTGCTCTGACACCACTCAGTGGTTCCATGTGCAATAGAAGAATGCAGTGTGGGACGATATATTAAAATTTATTTTAATTATCATTACCCGAAACTATGATCAAGGATCTTACACATAAAATTTATAAATAATTTATTTAATATTAAATGAAATGAATAACTAGACTTTGGAAATTTCTTTTTTGGTGAATGTTGATTGTCCAAAAAGTCAATTTCTTTTATTTATTTTACTCTGAGTATTCATGGATAAAATTTATCTAGAAATTATCCACACATGATCCTATGATCTCTGAGAAACACCACTCAACCTTCGAGTTCTAGTGCGGTGAAATGAATGGATGTTGTTAATCATTTTAGATTGGTTGTTCTTCAGTCTTAAAGAAATAACTCTTACATTTCTCATTATTGAGATAGAGAGAGGACGAGGAGTTGATAAAGAATTCATTGTGCTCAATTACTCATTATTTTTTTATTTCACACTAATTCTCAACATAATAGACATGACCATCCATTTATAGAGCTAGGGTTTTGGATAAAACAATAATTTAATGACATTACAAACATTAAATAGGGTTATAAATTTTAACGAACCACATGCCACATAATAATATTATTATTACCATTTTTTGGAACATGAATACTTCTAAAAATTTATACATAATATTTACCAGATTGTAAAAAATTATTTATCAATGGGTGTAGTCTTAGTCCATTCAAACTTCTCTAGCATTTATTGAATACCTGAATAAAATATATTTTTATATTAAATAAATATTTTATTCACAAACGAGTAAATAAATAATTATGAAATATTCAATAAAATAATTAAATACATTTTATTAGAAATACAGTGAGTAAATATTTATTTAATTTATGTGATAAATAAAACTTGAATAATATTATTTCTCAATATTGAGAATATTATATATTCCATTAATTAAATTTAAAAATAATTTAATCCATATCAATAGAAACACTTAGTGTGTGACTCTATAGGATTCATTCTTGTTGGAATTAGGTGAGCCTGGATAAATTCCACAATTACTAAATATCAACGGGTCAAGTCACCCTAGAAGAAGAAATTAACGTCACAAGGTCAACAACCACATACAAATGCTCACTATGTAATATAGTCCCTTTTACACAATATCTTATCAAGAAGGATTCACATCTGTGTCAAAAACCTATATTCTTGATAAGTCTTTCTTTGACTATCTGAAATAAACATCATTACATCATGGCCATAGAATATAATGTGATAGTTCTATTTCAATCAACAGGCTAAGATATCAAATTTCATAAAGATGGATGGGATAGATCTTTCCTCGACTTATTCATCAGTGAAATGTCAATCCTGATGCACCCAATTTACCCTACTTCTCACCAACATATTGAATGAAGGTTTTGGTTAGTAAATCTATGTGTGTGAGTCATGACATGAATCAATGATAGTATTAATTTCTAAGGACCATTATACATGTTTGAGAATAGGAAGATCATATGAAACCAAAACATGTTCAATTCATTCTGGCGGGTTTCTTCTCATAATATCCCATATTTTAGATTACCATGTGTCGATTTCCTGAGAAGAATCCATATCCTCTTACAAACATGTGAACCTGAAAATCTACATACAATGTGACCAATGATATTATATTATCCAACTACAAATCTATATTTAGGACATCATCATAGCATATCAGGGTTCTCAACATTGTGGAGAACATCTATAAACTTATCAATGAGATAGATACCCTAAGACATTATCACATTAATTTTTGAATAAGAACAATAAATACGTGATAATAAATTTATATTAATATTAAATTCTTTGAATAAAATAGTAATATAAAGGGAAAAGTAGTTGGTTATAGGGAACTAACTCCAACACTAATATCATAAGTTATGATTTTTATGACCAACCTATGATATTCTTATATATTATGGTTTAAATAATTTTGAGGCATCTATTGAAATTGTTGCACATTGAAGAAGAAGATCATATATTTTTTATTCAATTAGTGACTTATTTTTTACTTCTGATCATATGATCCAAAAAATATAGGTAATTTTAAAACAAGGAATAGTGTGTGTAAGATCTTGAAAACACATATTTAGTGGTTTCATTATAACAAGATGGTTTTAGGAGTAAATGACCAAGGATATACCATTTCTCAAGATTCATATTGATAATAAAAGATATTTTATGTGCATGTGGTATAACAAAAACTATAAATTTAGGACATAGTAATCCATATTAGAGGTAAATATCAATAATATATCCTAACATTCCTTGTTGTCTAGTTTTCTGTTTATCAATGCATGCATGCAAACAGAATGAAAAAAAGGAGTGAGAGATCCATTCACTAAATAATTGAAGAGGTAATATATGAAAAAAGATATTAATTTATATTAGGTTACTCACAATTATTCGTCCCCACTCTCTGTGTGGTGAGTCAATCATAATAGAACCTCAATTTGTATTTGAGCTATGATTCCACCTTTAGTCGGATTCTCATGAAAGTACCAATTTTGAAGATTTATAGTTTCTATTTATAAATCCATGATGAAGTGTAGAATTTGAGATGACATGTCCATTAGTGATAAAGATTCTATCTATAACAAAAATCTTAATAATATAATGAATAAATAGATGAAATTATAAAGAAGGAATTCCTCTTGTCAAAAGAGGAAGAAAATAAAGTTTCCACTTACTGTAATCTTGAAGAAGAAAAATACAGAGTGTTAGAAGAATATATGGAGGATGAATCCACTAAAAATTACACTGAAAACATTTTTATTTAATAAGTTCAAGTTATTCATGTAATCAAGTTGTAAATTAAATATCTCTTAAAAACTATCCCCTAGATGATCCAAAAACAAGAGGGGAAAATAAATTTTCAAGGATTCACTAGAAGAATTGATTTCTGATTTAAGGGACATCATGTATAATTTTCCTAAAGATATAGTCTCTTTTTATTTGTGTTACTTTAGAACAATGCTGGAGGATATCACTCATCATGAGGAAGAATTTGAAAATTTTGTGAAAGATTTGGAACAAAGGGTGTAAAGGTGTGTACAACTCTCTAAACATGAAGGACCATAAAAACAATAAATATAGATTCTAGATAAAGGTAATATATATTTGAGATTTATGGGATATATAAAATTTAGGACCATGACAAATTAATGAAATAACTTTAAGAAAAGAATGATGCATTAGAAGAAAATCAGAAAGATAACATTGATGTCAAGAATGGTCAGTTGAAGATCAAAGATGATAGGATAAAGGATCCTGAAAAATCATTATAAGAAAAATCAAAAATAAATCAAGAACATGAGAAAAATATTGAGATGATTAATAATGAGTTTGGATATAGAATGAAGTTGGTAGAGGATGAGAAAAATATCATCCACCGGAAAGTCTTAAGTATGAAGTTAAACTAGAAAATCAAGAAATTATTCGAGTTAAGCCTTAAAATAAGTTAACAGAAGCATTTTTTCTTCAAAAAATTATAATATGTATATTTATACTAAAATAAATATATTCTATTGAAATTAATTATTGATATCAACTAAGTATCAATTTATAGAAATCTAAAATTAATAGGTACCATAATTCCTAGGAAATTATGATTTTGCTACTTTTGGTTTCATGTACAATGAAGACACTAAATAAAAAAATTAAAAAAAATGGATAAAGAAAATTGATTATGATCACACCATTATATATGTGGTAGATTTTTGTAATTGTAGTATAAGTTTCTTCTCAATGGAACACCAAATAAAGTCCAAAATATCATAATAATAGTAATGTATGAATATAGGGTAGATTATTCGAAAGAGTGAAAGATTGAGATTATTTTTCTATTGATAGTGTTGAGTAATGTTTGGCCAAAAATAAATTTAATTTTGGAATAACATGTATACATGTAGAAATCAAATAAATCCTATATTAGTGGTTATTAAGGATGAGATGAATCAAAGTGAAAAGAATAAGGGTACAAACATGTCAATATAAATTAGATTTTAAATCATGGAAAGTATCCAAGGATATTTCAATAAGATTGGTCATAGTTAAGGATACATGATTGAAAAGATCAACCAAGCATGACCAAAAGAAATTGTTTATAGAAGACCCAAAAATCTAAATAAAAATCAAGAAGTGGAAAAAAGGTGGGGATTCCTTGGATAATATACAAAAGAAATTTGTTTAACAAGCCACAACCAAGAAGGATAAGAAGGATTCTTCACCAAATACAAAAAGAAGATGCATATATTTTTGTAGTAGAAGAAACACCATGGACTATTCAAAATAGATATTGGAAATTAGTGTTGATATAGGAAAGCCTAAGAAACAAATAATTTAATCAATTAATGATATAAATAAAAGGTTTTGTTTGGTGGAAACATCCATAAAAAAGAAGTTGAGGTTTATTGGAAGTTTCCATGAGATATTAACTTCATGACCCATGATAAACCATGTTGAAAATACCAACAATATGAGCATGTTTCTAGTGGTTTTGTGATATTTTGACTGGCACAATTCGAAATTGAAAAAAGATAGAAAATACATAAGAAAAATCAAGTTCTATGTTGAAGCTATAAATTACACATGAATAAAAACTCAAATTTCTTGAGAGGTTTTCTAAAATTAATGGTCCAATAGTACTTTAGAATATGTGTGGGAGTTGAAATAAGGTTAGTCATAATTCCAAGGATTTTTTTATTATATTACGAGCCTAATTGGAGATACTAAAAAATATGAATCTGACACCAAAATAACCATATTCCATGATGGCTAATATAAAGAAATATATTCTATATAAAGAAATTTATAAGAAAATAAAAGAAACAATGATTTCCAGTGTTGGTACATGGAAAACTAAATAAACTAGCATGAAGAGTCCTACAAGACATAGAGGATAAATGAATGGAGTATATTGGTTGACAATTAACTCTTATCAACATTTTTCTCAATAAGGTGAGAAGTAGTTCTACTCTATTCCTATACTTAGAGTTCATGTTATTCTATACTTTTAATTTAATGTGAGTTATGATTAAAGTGGGGGAGATAAAGAAATTGAACAAGCTAGAATAAGTATTCAGGACTTGATAGATGTCACCATATTAAAGTGATATAAATATTTGATATCTTGAAGCTTATTTGAATAAGATATCTACCTGTATGAATTGAATATGGAGTTTATACCTTACATGGGAGAAGTTATATAATCTTAAAAAGGTAATATTTCATAAAAGTCTGAAATTTCTTGAAATTTCATAGAAATATGACACTAATGAAGTATGCATGCCTGTTATACTAACCAAACTTTTCAAGAATAAATTATAATGTAAAGGAGTAGATTTTGATTTATCAATGCCATTAAAAACTGATAAATATGTGGGTTAATTTATATAATTTACCCTAAAAGTTTGTTGGAATGTTTTCAATCTTTTTGTTAAGATGAGTGAAATAATTTAGGTTGAAAAATAAATTGGGAATGTGTTCAAATTTTTTTTACTAACCTAAAAATATCTGAAAATCCCCTAAGAATATTATTTTGTGTTTTTATCATATTCTGGTTTGATTATATACATCTTTTTTATCTTGCTTATATCCTCTCTTTTTTTACATAGAGAATTCCCTAAGTAGACTTAGAGTGATATAATTGATGGACATTGATTTAATAGAATTAATAACACCCTTTCTCAAGTTTCTTTGTATTTATTATCAATAATGGGGATATATAATAAAACTGAAGAAGAAAACATATTGAAACATATTTTCTATAATGGTGTTAATAACAAATCCAAAAGGGGAGACTGTCGATACAACTTGGTGTTGAGTTATATTTTTTTCCAATAAACTTGAAGTAAGTGAATGTGTTATAAATATATGTTAAAGTATAATATCATGAGTGGAGTTTGTAGATACCTATGATTGTTGATGATAATAAGGATGAAATTCCTAGGAAAGGAATCATTATATGTTTAGATACCATTATTGTATGAGCATTTGGGAAACACCATGATGCTCGGAAGTGAGAGGATGTTTATTCATATGAAAAATGGATATGATTCCTGTTGGTCGGAGTGGACACTCAAAGGGGGGGGGGGTAATTGAGTTCCAATTAAAAATTTCTATTTAAAAAGAGTTCTATTAAAAATCCCCCAATTTAAATAACCAGCTAAACTGTATTGAATTTGAAATAGAGTAAAGGTTCATCTAGGTTATCAATAGAATGATTATTTCTCAGTTAATCTAATCTGGAGATTAGATTAGTTTTTGAAACTAACCTAATGGGTTACAATAAATACAAACACTTTCTAGTTTAACTATTAGAGTTACTTGAAAACATATTTATATTTCAATGTACTTAGCAGTGGAATATTCTATATAGTTTTAACCAAAATAAACAAGCACAACAGTTTTAACCAATAGGTTCAGTCTCAAGATGATACTTAGTCCCCTCAAATAGTTTATATAAACTTTGGTCCACAACCTGGATTGGGGTTTACAATAGTACTCAGACTATCCAGGTCCTCAGACCTCTACCACAGTTCTTCATGGGAAATCAAAAATAACAACAGATTATAGGCTATCTAGTTCACACTTGACCTCTACCACTATCCACAGTGGGATACTAAAGTTTAAGGGAAATACTTCATGAGGATTTATAAATCCTCTAGTTCAGTACAGGAGACACAGTGGGTTTGAAAATACAGAGCACACACACTCATCAAAATGTAAATAAATGAAACACAATAGAGCTAAACAAATAGTGATTAGTTTATGATGATCTATGTGTTTTGAGTGAAGCTCTGGTCTCATGATTGATGCAGATGAATCTTTGAGTCCTTCTCTGGTTTTTGGTCAAGAAAAATAGAGTGTCATTTTTGTATTTGACTTCTTGGTCCAGGTTGATTAGCTTGATCAGCTTGAGTGTAAGTGAAGTCATTGGAGCTCTTTAATCGTTCAATGATCAGGTTCTAAAGATTTAGTATGTATTATTCCTTCTTATTCTATGCAGGTAAGTCCTTGTGTATCTCCAGAATATTGTTTCGTATATGCATGGAAAGACTGATCGACTCTTGTACACCAGTTGTTTTCTAGGTTTCCTTTTATATATATGTCCTCAGCTCCGACAATGACAATGATTACCATTTTATAGGTATGAGGTACGGTTTACTAACATGCCAACAACTATCATTAATTAATTGTAGATTCATCAAAAACATCAAATATGACCGTTACTAAATAAAAAAATAGAAATAGGGTTTAGAGAAACAATGACTAGTTTTAATTACTAGCTCTTTGTGTCAGTGAGCTTGTAGTGGTGGACATTTAATGGTAGGTCTTGAATAAGTAACTGTTAGTCTCTTTAATGTTAGCTCGCATGAATTTTTAGCTCCTTCTATTGGTAGAACCGTCTATCAGTAGTTCCTTCTATCAGTAGTTCCTTCCATCAGTGGCTCCTTCTTTCTGTAGATCCTTCCATCGGTGGATCCTTCTATTGGTGACCTTTTTTAATCGGTGAAATTATGTATCAGTGACCCATACCGGTGATCTTGTAATGGTGGACTTCATAATGGAGGTGGTTACTCTGTATCGGTCGACTTGTGCAAACCTGTAGACTTATTCTATCAGTAGCTTAGTTGTAATGGTAACTGTCCGCATACCAATGACCTTTTCCATAGTGGTACACATCTGTACTGGCGTACTTACCCTTATCAGTAGCTGTCTGTTTGTCTGTATCAGTAGCTCTTGATATAACAGTAGACTCTATTTATCGGTGATCCTTTCTTATCAGTAGGTCTGTAACAGTGATTCAACCACTTAATACTAACATGTTCTATGCAAATCATATCCAGACCAAGTTAGTATTATTTTCAAACATGTATAAACGTAGATAAACATTTATTAACATATTCCAATGATTTTTTTATATATTTTTTCAACAGAATTTAACATATAGATTGGATTATCAAAACATATTAAAACATAATTGAGGTTATCAAAACAGGTGAGGTCAACAATCTCCCCCTTTTTGATAATCACAAATTATCGAATTATAATCCAAAATAATAATTATTATATCAGTGTAAAATATATTTGTTCTCACTTATCATAGTGAGAAAATACATTGTCAAATGTATCAGAGAATAGAGTAGTACATGCAAATGTAACCGAGGTATGAAACAACTGCATCAAAGGCAGAATATATTATTCTCATAATATATTATGCTCATATTTATCCCGCTTTACTTTGTACAAAAAATGTACCAGAGGTAGAAGTATATTATTCTTATGGTAGAAGTTTATTATTCTCATATTTATACCCCTTTTTTATTATCAAAAAGTAGTAAATAATAAAAGCGAGTAAGATATTTTATATTTTTTGGGGAAAAATACATAGAAATACAAAAGTGTGATTCCTATCAAATTTCCTATCCACTATTCAATCCACTTCCTCAGCATGTGATTTGTATTTTCCCTTGGAATCAGATGTGGATTTAGGCTGGGTAGAAGCAGGTGGAGGCTTTGGAGCACCAGTGATAATCAGAGGAGGCTGAGCTACTGATACAGTGCCAGGCCTATAATGTGTAGCTCTATGGGTAATCATAGGAGAGAGACTATGGATAGCTTGAGCCAGTGTCATATGAGGAATGGAGTCAGACTGAGCAGAGGTAGGCAGAGCTGTAGGTACAATGATAGGGGTACTGTGTACATGAAAAAATGGTAGCAATAGATTCCGAAAATCCATAATGATTCCTCCTCCTTTTTCCAAAGCAGAGATAAGGTCATCTTCGTTCTAAAGAAACTTGTCTAGAGCCGGAGTCAACTCCCTGAGCTTCCAGACTTGTTCTCTGAAAGCTTGAGTGACTGGAGGTAGCTTCAATTTTTCTAAAAGAAGCTTAAAATGATTTTTCAATTGATGTTTAGTATAGGCCCTATGGATGTAGTAATCCACATTGTCCTTTACTTATTTCTGGGAAGCAGTGGCCTCTCTCATAAAATCCTGAACAACTTTCCTTATATCCTTAGTGGTAGTCCCCACTTGGGTCAAGGTAGTAGAGTCTACATATCCACCAGTCGAAGACTGTCAAAGCTCTTCTCTCAACACTGCTCAAATCTGATCAACATCAATAGAAGCACTGGATGAACCAAGAGGTTTGATAGTGAATGCAACAGTTTCCTTAAATGATTGGGTCAAACTACTTATCAACTTCTTGACAACCAAATCCTGTGTACTTAAATTTCCCTTGATAGTATTCTTAAAGGCTTGAAACACATCCATAAACTGTTTTATTACTCTCTTGATATAATTTATGTCAGTAGAAACTTGGGTTTGGGAACTAACCAAGGGATGGAAAGAAGAAACAGATTTCTTCAAAGCAATAACAACCTCTGCCCAAGTTTCAATATGAGAAAGATGTATTTTGATTTCATTCACCATCTCTTCCATAGTGCTTGACACATTTCATCCAGTAGAGAGTTCAAATGATCTTTCCATTTTGCTCAACTATTCAACAAAGCATCTCTTTATGTCTTCAATAGATGCAGTCCAAGTCTCCTTCATCATAGCCTTTAAAGACTCAAGATCCACCTTAGTAACCAGATTTCCAGGCACAACTACAGGTTCTATTTTAGTCAAAATACTAGACACAGATTCATTCATAATAGATTTAATGGATTATATTAAAGAGGTTTCCATTCTTCTTATCTCTTCCACAGACGAGGCCTTAAGATCAGACTTCAACTGGTCTAAATCAGCTTTTTTTACCACATTCTCAGGTAGAAACTGAGAAAGGATATTGTAATTAAATTGTGGTCTACTGATGGGTGTCTCATATTCAGAATCAAAATAGTCCAACCCAAAAACTACATAACTTGGGTCTTCGGCCCAGTCTTCAATCTCATGAGCTACTGATATAGTACCAAGTCTGGTGGGATGCTCCCCCTCAATCTGTACATTCTCCTGTATAGGTTTATCAATAGATGCTTCATCAACCCATTCTTCCTCATAAGAATCCTCTAAAACCATATCTATTTCACTAATAGAAGGTTTATCAAGAAAGGGTACATGTTCTATCATCTCAACCAGAACATCTTCTATAGGCACAACATAACTTCCAATCAGCAGACTTAAGATTAGTATACTCACATCTGAACTATCAGAAACATGTTCTCTATTTTAATATAATTCTTCCTCATTCTCTAGAGCAGGTTGGTCTTACTCATCAATATGGTGTTTTTCATTGCTTACATGCAACAATCATTCCTTTCTAGATGACATAACTTCAGCAACTGGACTTGGAGGCTAATCTGGATCCCTTCCATCAGCTATAGAGGTATCCTCCTCATCAGTATCATCATCCTTGCTATATGTAGGTTCATTTTCAATAGGTCCTCGACCTGGATCCCTAAAATACATATGCGTAGAAGGATGATCCATAGGATTAAACCTATCATACTACTTCCCTTCATCACTGACCCATTCTCTTCACCACGGATTCCAATTATTCTTCATGTATTTACAAACCATTTTGTTAATAAAATTTTTTTCTTTCATAACCATAGTCTCATCCTGATAATTAGCTACACCTCTTACCTTGATCATCATAGAAATCAGCTTTACAAAGAATAGTGCACTAGTTTTTGATTTTGGCTTGGAGATATCTTCAATTTGAATCATCAAAATCCTACACAGATTCACTTTGACACTACGCCTCAGTACATATAACAACAATATGTCTTTGAATTTATGATTTGCAAAATATCCTCTTCTTATACTCAACACATGATGAATTAATTTTAATAGCAACTGGGTCTCTCCATTTATTTCTGTAGCAACTAGCTTTCTTGGTGTACCATTTCCAGTTAATTCATTCAAAGCAGCTTCACACTCAAAGATGTCACTAGTAAGAGGTAAATATTTCTAAAAATACCCAAACTCTCTTTCCTATGGAACTTTCAAGCACTTAACCCACTCAAAATACGAAAAAGATATTCTATTTCCATTCAAAACTGATACCATTCTGTTCTCATCTTCCGATTTCTCAAAACGAACAACCTTATAGAATTATTTTACCAGCTTCAAATAATAAGGACCATTATTATTTGAGAAGCACTCCACCCATTTTTCCCTTAAAGAACTTTTAGAAACAATGACTTACTGATCATCACCCATTCTACGCATAGCTCTTTATCAACAACTATTTCCCTTTGAATGAGATGCGGATTTGTAGGCTTATTTACTTCACTGCCACCACTATACTATCCTTTGAGTCTCTTGGCATTCCGCACATCATTATTTTCATGGTCTGAAGGCCTATTCACTCTTTCCATTCTGTGAATCGCGAGGATTAGGGTTCGAGAGAAACGAAGGTTCCAGAGCTAATAATTGAAGGTAAAGGGTTTGAGTTGGATTGAGAAGAGGTCAAGACTTATGTTTTACCATTTAGGAATCAAAAAATAAATAAAACATAATAAGTATAATAAAAATGATATAGATTCTGACGGCTAATGGTACGAAGTTTAAAATAGTGCAACCTAATGGTAACACATATCAGTGAGGATTTCGGATGGTGATGTATCTTTATCGGTAGGGTCCACTAATAGTGAGGTATAACGGTGAGGTTTATACTAGTGAGGTATAACATTTAGGATTAGGCTAACAGAGAGGATTATGCTAACGGTGAGGATTGGGCTAATGGTGAGGATTAGGCTAATAGTGAGGATTGGGCTAACAGTGAGGATTAGGCTAACGGTGAGGATTAGGATAACGGTGAGGATTAAACTAAAGGGGAGGATTAAGATAATGGTGAGGATTAGGATAATGGTGAGGATTAGGATAGGGTGAGGAATAGGCTAATGGCGAGGATTAGGTTAAAGATGAGGATTAGGATAATGGTGAGGATTTGGCTATATAAATTCTATCATTCCTAACTAGTGTCTAATGTGACTTAACCTATCTGAACATAAAGGTTTGTTGAATATATCAGCTAATTGATGTTCAATACCTATAAATTCAAGAGTAATATCACCCTATTGGTAATGATCTCTCAAAATGTGGTTCCATACATCAATATGTTTGGTCCTAGAATGATATATAGGATTCATAGATATATTGATCACACTAGTGTTATCATAATTTATAGTTACATGTCTAAACTAATATCTATAGTCCAATTATGTATGTTTCAACCACATAATTTGTGCACAAAAACTACTAGCAGTAAAATATTCTACTTCAGTAGTAGACAATGCAATAGTGTTCTTCTATTTACTACACCATGATATCAGGGACTTACCTAGAATATGTCATGTTCCAAAAGTTCTCTTTCCATCTAACATGCAACTAGAAAAGTCAGCATCTGAATAAATTATTAAATTGAATGATTGTTCTTTTGGATAAAATAATCCTAAGTTAGTAGTATGTTTAAGATATTTAAAAGTTTTTTAACAGCAAGAAAGTGTGACTCTTTTGGATTAGCTTTAAATCTATCACACATACACACACTAAACATAATATCTGGTCGGATAGCAGTAAGATAGAGCAGACTTTCTATCATACCTCTATAGTTGGTCTGATCCACTGGTTTTCCAGTTTCATCAGCATCCAACTTACAAATAGTACTCATAGGTGTATCACTTTCTTTAATACTATCCAAACCAAAACGTTTTAAAAGATAATTTGTTTATTTACCTTATTTTAATACAATACCATTTTAATTTTGAAAAACTTGAAATCCAAGAAAATATTTCAGTTCTCCCATTACAATCATTTCAAATTAATTTTTCATACTCTTTGAAAAATCAATACACAGAGTATATTTAGAAGATCCAAAAATAATATCATCAACATATATTTTTACTATCATGACATCATTGGAAATTATTTTAATAAAGAGAGTTGGATTAACAATACCTTTAGAAAAACATTTTGAAATAAGAAAACCACTAAGTCTATCATACCAAGCTCGTGGGGCTTGTTTTAAACCATATAAAGCTTTAGAAATATTAAAAACATTATTTGGAAAATGAGGATTAGTAAATATAGGTGGTTGTTAAACAAAAACATCTTTAATTATAATTTTTTTTAGAAAAGCACTTTTAACATCCATTTGATATAACTTGAAATTCAAATAAGCAGCATGGGAAAGTAGAATCCTAATATCTTCTAATCTAGCTACTGGTGAAAAGTTTTATTCATAGTCTATTCCTTCCTCTTGACTATATCCTTGTTGAACTAGTCTTGCTTTGTTTCTAACTATGTTTCCTGATTCATCAACTTTATTCCTAAAAATCCAATTAGTGCCTATAGCCAAAGTGTTCTTAGGACTATCAACTAATTCCCAGACTTTGTTTCATTCAAATTGATTTAATTATTCTTGTATATCTATTACCCAAAATTCATCATTGATTGCATAATTGATATTTTTAGGTTCTAACTGTGAAGGAAAGGTGTGATGATCAACCTGGTTTTTTAGAGAAGCTCTAGTCTATGTCCCTCTATCCTGATTACCTACAACAACATCTAAAGGATGATTCTTTAGAATCCTAGTTGATCTAGTAAAGGTAGGACTAGAAATTTCATGTTTTTCTCTAGGTTTGGGTTCATTAGAAGCAGATTATGGAATATTTCTAGAATTAGTTGTCTTTACAATAGGTTCACTAAAATTATCACTAATGTTCAGAATAGACAAATCTTCTTCAAGATTTTCACGAGAAGGTTTAGGTTCATGCGGATCAGTTTCATCAAATTTGATGTGAACATACTCTTCACACATTTGGTTCTTTTATTAAAAACTCTATAGGGTTTTCTAGATAAAAAATAACCTATAAAGATTCCTTCATCACTATTAGATGAAAATTTATCCAGATTATCTTTAGTATTGAGAATAAATAATTTTCCAACAAAAACTCTGAAGTAACTAACTTTAGGCTTCCGATTATTCCATAGTTCAAAATGGGTATTTTTAAGAACAGGTCTAATCAAGACTCTACTTATAATATAACAAGTTGTATTGATAGCTTCAGCCCAAAATTAAATATGTAGGTCATACTCATTAAGCATAGTTCTTACAATTTCTTGAAGGGTTATATTCCTTCTTTCAACTACACCATTCTGTTGAGGTGTCCTAGGGGCAGATAAATTGTGATTATATCCATTTTGTGAGCATTATGACTCAAATTCATGATTTTCAAACTCACAACCATGATCACTTCTCAAGGATTTAATCTTAAGACCATTATGGTTTTCTACAGACTTGGAGTATTTCATAAAGTAAGAACAAGATTCACTTTTGTGAGATAGAGAATATGCCCAAGTATATCCAGAAAAGTCATCTACAAGGACATAGACATAGTGCTTCCCAATTAAAATAGAATCTCTGGATGATACAAATAAATTCATTTGAACCAACTCAAGAGGTTGAGAAGTTGAAACTTCTTTCATTGTTTTAAAATAAACTTTATGTTTCTTTTCTTTTTAACAGGGAGTACAAAATATGTTTGATGGGAATTTGAGTTGAGGAAGGTCTCTAACTAAATTTTTCTTATTGAGTTTTCTAAGGGAGTGAAAATTTCTGTGTCCAAATATTCTATTCCATAGCCAAGACTCTTTATGAAAAGAATTTAAATAAGTAACCTCTTGTTTGGGTAATGAATTTAAATCTACAGCATTCACATTTTTATTTCTCGAGGTAGTAAATACCAAAGCATTTATATAATCAAATACATTGCAAGCATCATTTTTAAACTTAACATTAAATCCATCATCACACAATTGAGAAATTATTATGTGATTATATTTTAATACATCAACAAATAAAACTTTAGAAATTAAAATTGAATCATTGTTACCAATTTGGCCTAAGCGAATGATTTTTACTTTTGAATTATTACCAAAGGTGAAATTTCCTCCATCAACCTTGATTAAAATTTTGAAACATGAGTAATATCCAGCAATATGCCTTGAACATCCACTGTCCAAGTACCATGTCTTCCTACATGAACTTTTTAACCAAGTTTCCTACTAAACAGGTTTAGACATAATATGGTTTTGGTACCCAGATTTTCTTTTCCCCAGACAGGTTAGAAAGAAAAACTTTTGGTACATAGATTTCTCTAATGGGTTTCATATAATCAATAGATTTAAAGGATTTTGAATGATAAACTTTGTTTGATCTATAACTATGTGAATAACTAGTTGAGACATAAGAATTTATAGAACTGGAACTAGCAGCAAACTATCCAGTTTTTGGAATATATATATTTTTCATGATATGTCTCTGTCCAGGTTGATATACTAACCTAGTAGTATACTTTGTTGCTACTTGTTTTCCTAGAATTTTTGTAAAAGTGTTATTTCCATTTTTGAACTTCCTTAAGTTTATTCTATGTTTCTCATTGGACAATTTCTATTCAGTATTCTCCTTTAAAAGTTGAGCATTCTTTTCCTTTTATATACTAATATTAGATTTAACAAAACTAGTCAAGACATACTATATCTTTAAGGTTTTATACTTTTCTTTCAGCTCATTTCAAGTATCTTCCAGCATGTTAAAATATTTGAAAAACACTTCACTAGACATGCTTTTAGAATCAGAATCAGAATAATCTCTAGAATAATAAAAATTTAAAGCAAGAGTATCCAATGTTACCTCAGATGTGTTTGTCATGAAACAGATATTAGCTTTTTGATATTTTTCATCCTGAGTGGAATCATAATCACTTGAACTATCTTCTGAATCACTCCATGTTGCTTTCATATATTTGTTTTATTTGTTTTCCTTGTACTCATATTTCTTGTTGTATTTTAATTTTAGACATTCTTCTTTCACATGTCCTTTCCTCTTGCATTCATTGCAGACAATGTCATCACTTTTGTCAGTTCTTTTCTAATACTTATTCTAATGACCTTTATTGTAATACTTTCCCTTATAATTGTATTTTTTGAAAAAGTACATCTTTCTATAAAACTTCTTGAAACTTCTGGCTATCTAAGCCATTTCAGCATTGTTTTCAGATGCACACTGTAACATCCCAAGTAAGTAATGAATAATAGATATTTTTATCTATGTCTATTAATGAATTAGATAGTGTTTTAGAGGCTCAAAATGAAAATAAATCCAATCTTAAGCATGGAATACACTAATACTCTTAAAAGATTGTTTTACTGCCTTTTAATGGAAAAACCTTTTTAAAATATATCTTTTGACAATTTTATAAACAATGTTTGTCAAATAAACATATTCTTTATGATTGAGACATCAAAATTTACTTTGTGTGAATTTTTGGTATTTTTCTGACAATGTTCATTTTTTAATGAATAGTGAAAAATACTGCATTTTACATCAAAACTGCTTTTTAATCTAATTTATTTATATGATTAGATTATCTTTTGAATTGGTTTTGAAGTGAAATTAGAATATATTTTTACCATTTAATCCAATGGTGGTCATTGGAATCAATTTCACTTTGAAATTGGACTTAAACTGGTGTCAATATTTTAGTACTTATAGTTTCATAAAAACATGCTATTTGCTCTGACATCGGGAATTAATTATTAAATTAATAAATGTGACTTATATGTCTTGAATTTTTTAAAATAGACTTCATTTTTGAATTCATAATATCAAATATAGCTTAGGGTGAAGTTTTGGTATTTTTCTGAAAAACTCCAATTTTTGATGAATAGTGAAACCACTAAGTGGTAATCAAGCAAACTGATTTTTCAGTTAAATGAAAGTTTACCACTAATGTATATTGAATTTTGAAAATCCGACATACATGGTTGTCATTAGTATGTAAAATTTGGTTCAATGGGATGAAAATAATTTTTTGGTGAATATTAACTTTTTTTCATTAATCGCGATTAGAGGTAATTAGTGTAGTTTAAGGTAAAAATAATGCTTTAATAAAATGAGATGAGCTTGAAACATGTCCTAACCCTATTGGTTGTGTCATGGCCGACCAAGAAAACCCATGGGTTGATTTAGGGGACCCCATGGATCCACTTGGGTGAGATAATGACTTTAATGCCTTTTTTTAAATAAAGGTGAAAATGACAGTAACATAAATTGTTTTACTAAAACAATTTTTAGAAGGGGTTATACTAATCATATTTTTGTCTATAAATATTCATTAGAAATATAAAAAGATTTCCTACATCATATTTTTTTTTATAATTTTTATACATTAAATAAATTAAATTATTTATGACATCATGATGATGCAGCGATGACCTCATTATTTAACGATTAAAATAAAATGGAATGATAATGTAATATCTAAGACCTAAACTTGTCAAAAAACTATTGGATGGGAATATTTCGAAGCCTTATCATATTATCTTCTAAATATATCAATTTGGGACCTTATAAATTCGAAACACTTTTGAAAATAAAATAATAGTTTCATGATTTCCAAAAGTTCCCCTCCTCTCCTCTTATAAAAGGCCCCCACCTCTACCTCATTTCACACACACCTCAAGCCTTTGGCTCGGCCAAAACCTGCCCATTTACTCTATATACATCCCTCTCCACATCCTAGAGGATTCCCTTTGGGCAGAATCCTTTCAAAGGAAGCCTTTAGGCTCAAATCAAAAGGAGTTACACTTTTAAAGGTAATTCATTCTCTCATGTTCATTTGTTTTATTTTGCTTCTCCAACCCCCTAAACTCTTTTTATTTACTTCTTTTGTAACAACACCAGTATATTCAATATAATAGGATGTTTTTATAAGATTTATTCGAGCTACACTCTCACACAACTACATCAAATGGTTAAAGAACATACGGTTTCCGTGGATGGCGAAATTCTGCCTCCCAAAACAATGATTGTTCAATACTCATTTAACACCTTCAAAGTTGGCCATTATGATGTCACTATTTTTATATATGATATATAATATGTTTATTATTTCCTTAAGCTTCTGTATTTTTCATTTATGGCATACCATTATTGTTTCCATTATGGGTAAACACGATATCTTCATTTTAGGAAGTGCGGACTACTGCCCCCTGAAAATGATTTTATTCGTTAATACCATATGTGGGATGTGTAAAGTATAAAGTTAATGATATTATATATGTTATTATACTGTAATTATAATATACTCTTATATCATTATGATTCCATTCCATAAAATACGAAATAGAAATGGAAGTAGCGTTCATGCGTACGTACGGCTTACCGTCTCCATGAATGGTGCATTTCATTTCTTACCTCTAAATGTGATGTAATATTATAAATACATGTATATGCTGAATATATATGATATATATGTTATCCAAATCATTAATATCATTCTGGATATAACAAACCTTTGACCAAATTAACAACATGTAAGTGTAAGAAGTCTATTTTCGACTTAAGAACCAAATACCGACAAAATGAACATTGTTAACTTAAATGATTACATGATGTTCATAACATGGTATAAAAGGAATAATGAACTTTAATAAGGTTCTTAAGAAAGAAGTGATTAACTCATGTTTATTATTCAGGAGATTAAAGAATGTTCGGGTCAAGTCGGATACGAGGTATGGGACTTCGTCTCAATCTCCTTTCATTGAGGCATATTTTGTTTTATACACAACCTTCTTTTATACGGTGTATAAACCCACTTGACTTTTACGTTTATTCAAAATGAATATTTTTTATATGAAGCGTTTACTAAACTACAAAAGGGAATGTTTTTGTCGTACATATGCGGCGACAATGACTTCTCCGCCGTCGTGACCGTAATTTGAGTTTCGGCTTCCTCTACAAGCCGTACCTTCTTGTTAAAAGAAAAATAAATACCATGTTTTACTTTTCTTTTATTTTGGTATTGAAAATGGTTTCCATAATATTTTTATATCAATGTGTTGTATTGATATCTTGTGATTGAAAGGTGGGAATGTTATGTTTCCTTTATGCATGTTTTATGTGATACGATTATGTTGAGGTTCTTGGGCATTATTATGAAGACGGATGGTTCCGTGATAAACTAAGGGTGGTTGAGCCCGTTATAGCTCTCCAATGCATTGGGTAACGCGAAGGAGTGAAACATTAAGGTTTCTCCGATGATATTTAGGGAATATACTATGATAGGTATTCCAAACATAACCAAGAGGGTTACTCCCTACGTAAGAATGTTATGAATGCCTCAAGTTACCTTTATGTCTTATGATTTCTATGATTTATTCATGATTTGATGAGGTATGTTAAAGTGCTTATGTTTTATGGGTAAAGTATGATCTCATCCTTATGTATATATGTACCCATGTTTCCTTTCCATATTTTTATATCCCTTACTGAGCTTTTTATGCTCATCCCAAGTTTTTTTGAAATTTTTTTCATAGGTCAAGGGAAAGGTACATGATATGATGATAGTGTCAAGGAAGTGTCAAGAATAAATCCATGTTTTATTTTAAATATTTTTCCATTGATGGGAATGAAGAATACTATCTTTATGTAACCACTTTGTTTATATGTGGAATGTAATGCAAGTTTTATGATCTAATTCTCTAAAACTATAAACCTGAAAAGATCCTCAATGTGTAATCTTGTAATAACTCAAGATTAAGTAAGGTTTAAGGTTAGGGCCTTATAGTTGGTATCAAAGGTCGGTTTAGATAACTTTAGGAGTTAGAATTCTATTAAATTATTATCCGAAAATATTTTTTTCTGAAATGATATAGCATTTAAAGATTACCATGTTGCTTCGCCTAAGATGTTTCTGTGTTAAGAATGGTTTTTCATAGAGGAAACAGAATAGCTTTTCTAGGAAGGCATAAAGAGGGAAATGACCTTTCAAATCAGTATCCTGAGATGGTCAGAATCGGAACTAAACAGTTTGTTGCAGTGATGGCTCGGTTGACTCGGGTGAAAAATGTTGGTTGTTTTTATTGATTATATCTTGGTGTTTTCTAAAAGTAAAGAGGAGCATGAAAGACATTTAAGGGTTATCCTGCAAACCTTAAAAGAAAATAAATTATATGGAAAGTTCAGCAAGTGTGAGTTTTGGTTGCAACAAATTTCTTTCCTTGGTCACATTGTTTCTAAAGATGGGATAACTGTTGATCCTGCAAAAACAAAATTTGTGGAAGAATGGCCAAGACCCACAAATGTAATTGAGATTCGTAGCTTCCTTGGTTTGGTAGGCTATTACCTATGGTTTGTTAGAAATTTTTCACGGTTATCTAGTCCTACGACTAAGCTAACTCGGAAGGGTATTAAGTTTATCTGGACAAAATAATGTGATGATTGTTTTCAAGAATTGAAAAGAAGATTGGTGAATGCTCCAGTTTTGGCACTACCTTCCAGGAATGGTGAGTTTGTTATATACAATGATGCTTCATTGAAAGGACATGGTTGCATCCTAATGCAGAATGATCAGGTAATTGCTTATGCTTCACGACAGTTGAAAACTCATGAGGTAAATTACCCTACACATGATTTGGAATTAGCTGCTGTTGTTTTTGCTTTAAAAATTTGGAGGCATAATTTGTATGGAGTAAAGTGTGAAATATATACCGATCACAAAAGTTTAAAGTATATATTCACTCAGAAGGAGTTGAACACGAGACAAAGGAGATGGCTAGAATTAATCAAGGATTATGATTGTACAATTCATTACCATCCGGGAAAAGGAAATAAAGTGGTTGATGCTTTAAGTCGAAAAAGTAATGCCTCATTAGCAATGTTGCGTTTGGAACGAGATCCTTTGGTTAAGGATTTGATGAACTTTGGCATAGAAGTTGTTGGTGCAGGAAGTTCTTCTGTTTTGTTTCAGGTATCAGTGAGATCATCTCTATCAGATAGAATCAAGAAAGCACAGAAGCAAGACAGTGAGTTGCAGAAAAAGGTAGACCTAGTTCAGAAAGGTAAGTTGCCTGAATTCATCATTGATAATGATTGTGTTTTGACTTTTGGGAAGAGATTGTGTGTGCCTTGTGATTCACAGTTGAAGAGAGAGTTGTTATGTGAAGCTCATAGTTCTTCGTTTTCTGTTCATCCGGGCAGTACTAAGATGTATAGAGATCTGCGGGAGTATTACTGGTGGGATGGAATGAAAATAGATATTGTTGATTTTACTGTGAGGTGTTTGACATGTCAACAGGTTAAAGTAGAGCGGCAGTTACCGAAAGGGATGCTTCAACCTTTACCAGTGCCAGAGTGGAAATGGGAGAATATATCCATGGACTTTGTTGTGGGATTACCGAAGACATCTCGAGGTAATAATGCAATCTGGGTTATTGTTGATCGATTGACCAAATCTGCTCATTTCCTTTCTATACGAGATACGTTTTCCCTAGATCAACTTTCCCATTTGTATCTTATAGAGATAGTCAGGTTACAAGGAGTTCCCCTCTCCATTGTATCTGATCGTGATTCCAGGTTCACTTCTATCTTTTGGAAAGGCCTTCAAAAGTCGTTGGGTACTGAATTAAATTTTAGTACAGCTTTTAATCCTCAATCAGATGGGCAGTCAGAACGAACAATTCAGACCTTGGAGGATATGCTACGTTCTTGATCTATGGATTATCAGGGAAGTTGGGACTAACATCTTTCTTTGGTTGAATTTTCATATAATAACAGTTTTCATTCCAGTATACAGATGGCACCATTTCAGGCATTATATGGGAAGCGGTGTCGAACTCCACCTTTCTGGGATGAAGTGGGTGAAAGGAAGTTGATGGGACCAGAATTGCTAGAAGAGATGGTAGAAAAGGTTCAGCTGATTCAGAAGCACATGAGAACAGCTCAGAGCAGGCAGAAGAGTTATGCGGATAACAGGAGGAAGGATCTATCTTTTGAGGTAGGTGATCATGTTTTTCTCAATGTATCACCATGGAAAAGTGTTATGCGATTTGGTAAGAAATGAAAGTTGAGTCCAAGGTTCATTGGACCATATGAAATTATGGAGAGAGTTGGATCAGTTTCATATAGAGTGGCTTTACCTCCCGAGTTTATCTCAGGTACACAATGTTTTTCACATTTCGATGTTGAGAAAGTATATGCCAGGTCCATCTCATGTTTTGAGTCCAGAGGTAGTTCAGCTGGAAGAGAACCTATCTTATGAGGAACAACCGGTCCAGATTCTTGACCACAGGGAGCAAGTGTTTCAGAATAATTTGATTAAGCAGGTAAAGGTTTTGTGGAAAAACCACATGATGGAAGAGGCAACATGGGAATCTGAAAATGCAATGAGGGACAAGTACCCCCATTTATTTGATAAGTAAATAAATTGTGGGGACACAATTTTCTAAAGGGGGGAAGGATGTAACATCCCAAGTAAGTAATGAATAATAGATATTTTTATCTATGTCTATTAATGAATTAGATAGTGTTTTAGAGGCTTAAAATGAAAATAAATCCAATCTTAAGCATGAAATACACTAATATTCTTAAAAGATTGTTTTACTGCCTTTTGATGGAAAACCCTTTTTAAAATCTATATTTTGAAAATTTTATAAACTATGTTTGTCAAAATAAACTTATTCTTTATGATTGGGACATCAAAATTTACTTTGTGTGAATTTTTGGTATTTTTATGACAATGTTCATTTTTTAATGAATAGTGAACAATACTGCATTTTACATCAAAACTACTTTTTAATCTAATTTATTTATATGATTAGATTATCTTTTGAATTGGTTTTTAAGTGAAATTAGAATATATGTTTACCATTTAATCCAATGGTGGTCATTGGAATCAATTTCACTTTGAAATTGGACTTAAACTGGTGTCAATCTTTTGATACTTATTGTTTCATAAAAACACGCTATTTGCTCTGACAGCCGGAATTAATTATTAAATTAATTAATGTGACTTATATGTTTTGAATTTTGTAAAATAGACTTCTTTTTTGAATTCATAATATCAAATATAGCTTAGGGTGATGTTTTGGTATTTTTCTGAAAAACTCCAATTTTTGATGAATAGTGAAACCACTAAGTGGTAATCAAGCAAACTGATTTTTTAGTTAAATGAAAGTTTACCACTAATGTGTATTGAATTTTGAAAATCAGGCATACATGGTTATCATTATTATGTAAAATGTGGTTCAATGGGATGAGAATAATTTTTTGGTGAATAGTAACTTTTTTTTCATTAATCGCGATTAGAGGTAATTAGTGTAGTTTAAGGTAAAAATAATGCTTTAATAAAATGATATGAGCTTGACACATGTCCTAACCCTATTGGTTGTGTCATGGCCGACCAAGACAACCCATGGGTCGATTTAGGGGACCCCATGGAGCCACTTGGGTGAGATAATGACTTTAATGCCTTTTTTAAATAAAGGTGAAAATGACACAAACATAAATTGTTTTACTAGACCAATTTTTAAAAGGGGTTATACTAATCATATTTTTGTCTATAAATATTCATTAGAAATATAAAAATATTTCCTACATCATATTAGTTTTTTTATAATTTTTAGACATTAAATAAATTAAATTATTTATGACATCATGATGATGCAACGATGACCTCATTATTTAACGATTAAAATAAATTGGAAAGCTAATGTAATATCTAAGACCTAAACTTGTACAAAAACTATTGGATGGGAATATTTCGAAGCCTTATCATCTTATCTTCTAAATATATCAATGTGGGACTTCATAAATTTGAAACACTTTTGAAAATAAAATAATAGTTTCAAGATTTCCAAAAGTGCCCCTCCTCTCCTCTTATAAAAGGCCCCCACCTCTACCTCATTTCACACACTCCTAAAGCATTTGGATCGGCCAACCCCTACCCATTTACTCTCTCCACATCCCTCTCATCATCCTAGAGGATTCCCTTTGGGAAGAATCCTTTCAAAGGAAGCCTTTTGGCTCAAATCAAAAGGATTTACAGTTTTAAAGGTAATTCATTCTCTCATGTTCATTTGTTTTATTTTGATTCTCCAACCCCCTAAACTCTTTTTATTTACTTATTTTGTAACAACAACAGTATCTTCAATATACTAGTATTTTGTTATAAGATTTATTCGAGCTACACTCTCACACAACTACATCAAATGGTTAAAGAACATACGGTTTCCGTGGATGGAAAAATTCTGCCTCCTGAAACAATGATTGTTCAATACTCATTTAACACCTTCAAAGGTGGCCATTATGATGTCACTATTTTTATATATGATATATAATATGTTTATTCATTCCTTAAGCTTCTGTATTTTTCATTTATGGCATACCATTATTGTTTCCATTATGGGTAAACATGATATCTTCATTTTAGGAAGTGCGGACTACCGCCCCCTGAAAGTGATTTGATTCGTTAATACCATATGTGGGATGTGTAAAGGATAAAGTTAATGATATTATTTATGTTATTATACTGTAATTATAATATACTCTTATATCATTATGATTCCATTCCAGAAAATACGAAATAGAAATGGAAGTAGCGTTCATGCGTACGTACGGCTTACCGTCTCCATGAACGGTGCATTTCATTTCTTACATCTAAATGTGATGTAATATTATAAATACATATATATTCTGAATATATATGATATATATGTTATCCAAATCATTAATATCATTCTAGATATAACGAAACTTTTACCAAATTAACAACATGTAAGTGTAAGAAGTCTATTTTCGACTTAAGAAGAAAATACCGACAAAATGAACATTATTATCATAAATGATTACATGATGTTCATAACATGGTATAAAAGGAATAATGAACTTGAAAAAGGTTCTTAAGCAAGAAGTGATTAACTCAAGTTTATTATTCATGAGATTAAAGAATGGTAGGGTCAAGTCGGATACGAGGTATGGGACTTCGTCTCAATCTCCTTTCATTGAGGCATATTTTGTTTTATACACAACCTTCTTTTATACGGTGTATAAACCCCTTTGACTTTTACATTTATTCAAAAGGAATATTTTTTATACGAAGCGTTTACTAAACGACAAAAGGGAATGTTTTTGTTGTACGTATGCGGCGACAACGACTTCTCGGCCGTCGTGATCGTTATTTGAGTTTCGGCTTCCTCTACAAGTCGTACCTTTTTTTAAAAGAAAAATAAATACCATGTTTTACTTTTCTTTTATTTTGTTATCAAAAATGGTTTTCATAATGTTTTTATATCAATGTGTTGTATTGATATCTTGTGATTGAAAGGTGGGAATGTTATGTTTCCTTTATGCATGTTTTATGTGATACGATTATGTTGAGGTTCTTGGGCATTATTATGAAGACGGGTGGTTCCGTGATAAACTAAGGGCGGGTGAGCCCGTTATAGCTCTCCAATGCATTGGGTAACGCGAAGGAGTGAAACGTTAAGGTTTCTCTGAAGAGATTTAGGGAATATACTGTGATGGGTATTCCAAACGTAACCAAGAGGGTTACTCCCTACATAAGAATGTTATGAATGCCTCAAGTTACCTTTATGTCTTATGATTTCTATGATTTATTCATGATTTGATGAGTTATGTTAAAGTGCTTATGTTTTATGGGTAAAGTATGATCTCATCCTTATGTATATATGTACCCATATTTCCTTTTCATATTTGTATATCCCTTACTGAGCTTTTTATGCTCATCCCAAGTTTTTTTGAAATGTTTTTCACAGGTCAAGGGAAAGGTACATGATATGATGATAGTGTCAAGGAAGTGTCAAGAATAAATCCATGTTTTATTTTAAATATGTTTCCATTGATGGGAATGAAGAATACTATCTTTATGTAACCACTTGGTTTATATGTGGAATGTAATGCAAGTTTTATGATCTAATTCTCTAAAACTCTAAACCCGAAAAGATCCTCAATGTGTAATCTTGTAATTACTCAAGATTAAGTAAGGTTTAAGGCTGGGGCCTTATAGTTGGTATCAAAGGTCGGTTTAGATAACTTTAGGAGTTAGAATTCTATAAAATTATTATCCAAAAATATTTTTTTCTGAAATGATATAGCATTTAAAGATTACCATGTTGCTTCGCCTAAGATGTTTCTGTGTTAAGAATGGTTTTTCATAGAGGAAACAGAATAGATTTTCTGGGAAGGCATAAAGAGGGAAATGACCTTTCAAATCAGTATCCTCAGATGGTCAGAATCGGAACTAAACAGTTTGTTGCAGTGATGGCTCGGTTGACTCAGGTGAAAAATGTTGGTTGTTTTTATTGATGATATCTTGGTGTTTTCTAAAAGTAAAGAGGATCATGAAAGACATTTAAAGGTTATCTCGCAAACCTTAAAAGAAATTGAAATTGTATGGAAAGTTCAGCAAGTGTGAGTTTTGGTTGCAACAAATCTCTTTCCTTGGTCACATTGTTTCTAAAGATGGGATAACTGTTGATCCTGCAAAAACAAAAGTTGTGGAAGAATGGACAAGACCCACAAATGTAACCGAGATTCGTAGCTTCCTTGGTTTGGCAGGCTATTACCGAAGGTTTGTTAGAAATTTTTCATGGTTATCTAGTCCAATGACTAAGCTAACTCGGAAGGGTGTTAAGTTTATCTGGACAACAGAATGTGATGATTGTTTTCAGGAATTGAAAAGAAGATTGGTGAATGCTCCAGTTTTGGCACTACCTTCCAGGAATGGTGAGTTTGTTATATACAGTGATGCTTCATTGAAAGGACTTGGTTGCATCCTAATTCATAATGATCAAGTAATTGCTTATGCTTCACGACAGTTGAAAACTCATGAGGTAAATTACCCTACCCATGATTTGGAATTAGCTGCTGTTGTTTTTGCTTTAAAAATATGGAGGCATCATTTGTATGGAGTAAAGTGTGAAATATATACCGATCACAAAAGTTTAAAGTATATATTCACTCAGAAAGAGTTGAACATGAGACAAAGGAGATGGCTAGAATTAATCAAGGATTATGATTGTACAATTCATTACCATCCGAGAAAAGCAAATAAAGTGGCTGATGCTTTAAGTCGAAAAAGTAATGCTTCATTAGGAATGTTGCCTTTGGAACGAGATCCTTTGGTTAAGGATTTGATGAACTTTGGCATAGAAGTTGTTGGTGTAGGATGTTCTTCTGTTTTGTTTCAGGTATTAGTGAGATCATCTCTATTAGATAGAATCAAGTAAGCACAAAAGCAAGACAGTGAGTTGCAGAAAAAGGTAGAGATGGTTCAGAAAGGTAAGTTGCCTGAATTCAACATTGATAATGATTGTGTTTTGACTTTTGGGAAGAGATTTTGTGTGCCTTGTGATTCACAGTTTAAGAGAGAGTTGTAATGTGATGCTCATAGTTCTTCGTTTTCTGTTCTTCCGGGCAGTACTAAGATATTTAGAGATCTGCGGGAGTATTACTGGTGGGATGGAATGAAAAGAGATATTGCTGATTTTACTGTGAAGTGTTTGACATGTCAATAGGTTAAAGCAGAGCGGCAGTTACCGAAAGGGATGCTTCAGCCTTTACCAGTGCCAGAGTGGAAATGGGAGAATATATCCATGGACTTTGTTGTGGTATTACCGAAGACATCTCGAGGTAATAATGCAATATGGGTTATTGTTGATCGCTTGACCAAATCTTCTCATTTCCTTGCTATACGAGATACTTTTTCCCTAGATCAACTTTCCAATTTGTATCTTAAAGAAAATAGTCAGGTTACATGGATTTCCCCTCTCCATTGTATCTGATCGTGATTCCAGGTTCACTTCTAACTTTTGGAAAGGCCTTCAGAAGTCGTTGGGTACTGAATTAAATTTTAGTACAGCTTTTCATCCTCAATCAGATGGGCAGTCAGAACGAACAATTCAGACCTTGGAGGATATGCTACGTTCTTGCTCTATGGATTATCAGGGAAGTTGGGACCAACATCTTTCTTTGGTTCAATTTTCATATAATAACAGTTTTCATTCCAGTATACAGATGGCACCATTTCAGGCATTATATGGGAAGCGGTGTCGAACTCCACCTTTCTGGGATGAAGTGGGTGAAAGGAAGTTGATGGGACCAGAATTGGTAGAAGAGATGGTAGAAAAGGTTCAGCTGATTCAGAAGCACATGAGAATAGCTCAGAGCAGGCAGAAGAGTTATGCGGATAACCGGAGGAAGGATCTATCTTTTGAGGTAGGTGATTATGTTTTTCTCAAAGTATCACCATGGAAAAGTGTTATGTGATTTGGTAAGAAATGAAAGTTGAGTCCAAGGTTCATTGGATAATATGAAATTATAGAGAGAGTTGGATCAGTTTCATACAGAGTGGCTTTACCTCCCGAGTTTATCTCAGGTACACAATGTTTTTCACGTTTCGATGTTGAGAAAGTATATGCCAGGTCCATCTCATGTTTTGAGTCCAGAGGTAGTTCAGCTGGAAGAGAACCTATCTTATGAGGAACAACCGGTCTAGATTCATGACCACAGGGAGCAAGTGCTACGGAATAAGGTTATTAAGCAGGTAAAGGTTTTGTGAAAAAACCACATGATGGAAGAGGCAACATGGGAATCTGAAAATGCAATGAGGGATAAGTACCCCCATTTATTCGATAAGTAAATAAATTGCGGGGACACAATTTTCTAAAGGGGGGAAGGATGTAACATCCCAAGTAAGTAATGAATAATAGATATTTTTATCTATGTCTATTAATGAATTAGATAGTGTTTTAGAGGATTAAAATGAAAATTAATCCAATCTTAAGCATGGAATACACTAATATTCTTAAAAGATTGTTTTACTGCCTTTTGATGGAAAACCCTTTTTAAAATATATCTTTTGAAAATTTTATAAACTATGTTTGTCAAAATAATCTTATTCTTTATTATTGGGACATCAAAATTTACTTTGTGTGAATTTTTGGTATTTTTCTGACAATGTTCATTTTTTAATGAATAGTGAAAAATACTGCATTTTACATCAAAACTGCTTTTTAATCTAATTTATTTATATGATTAGATTATCTTTTGAATTGGTTTGGATGTGAAATTAGAATATATTTTTACCATTTAATCCAATGGTGGTCATTGGAATCAATTTCACTTTGAAATTGGACTTAAACTGGTGTCAATCTTTTGATACTTATTGTTTCATAAAAACACGCTATTTGCTCTGACAGTGGGAATTAATTATTAAATTAATTAATGTGACTTATATGTTTTGAATTTTTTAAAATAGACTTCATTTTTGAATTCAGAATATCAAATATAGCTTAGGGTGAAGATTTGGTATTTTTCTGAAAAACTCCAATTTTTGATGAATAGTGAAACCACTAAGTGGTAATCAAGCAAACTGATTTTTCAGTTAAATGAAAGTTTACCACTAATGTGTATTGAATTTTGAAAATCCGACATACATGGTTATCATTAGTATGTAAAATGTGGTTCAATGGGATGAAAATAATTTTTTGGTGAATAGTAACTTTTTTTTCATTAATCGCGATTAGAGGTAATTAGTGTAGTTTAAGGTAAAAATAATGCTTTAATAAAATGAGATGAGCTTTAAACATGTCCTAACCCTATTGGTTGTGTCATGGCCGACCAAGACAACCCATGGGTCGATTTAGGGGACCCCATGCAGCCACTTGGTGAGATAATGACTTTAATGCCTTTTTTTAAATAAAGGTGAAAATGACACTAACATAAATTGTTTTACTAAAACAATTTTTAGAAGGGGTTATACTAATCATATTTTTGTCTATAAATATTAATTAGAAAGATAAAAATATTTCCTACATCATATTATTTTTTTTATAATTTTTAGACATTAAATAAATTAAATTATCTATGACATCATGATGATGCAGCGATGACCTCATTATTTAACGATTAAAATAAAATGGAAAGATAATGTAATATCTAAGACCTAAACTTGTCCAAAAACTATTGTATGGGAATACTTCGAAGCCTTATCATCTTATCTTCTAAATATATCAATGTGGGACCTTATAAATTCGAAACAATTTTGAAAATAAAATAATAGTTTCATGATTTCCAAAAGTGCCCCTCCTCTCCTCTTATAAAAGGCCCCCACCTCTACCTCATTTCAGACACTCCTCAAGCCTTTGGATCGGCCAAACCCTTCCCATTTACTCTCTCCACATCCCTCTACTCATCCTAGAGGATTCCCTTTGGGAAGAATCCTTTTAAAGGAAGCCTTTAGGCTCAAATCAGAAGGAGTTACACTTTTAAAGGTAATTCATTCTCTCATGTTCACTTGTTTTATTTTGCTTCTCCAACCCCCTAAACTCTTTTTATTTACTTCTTTTGTAACAACACCAGTATATTCATTATACTAGGATGTTGTTATAAGATTTATTCAAGCTAAACTCTCACACAACTACATCAAATGGTTAAAGAACATACGGTTTCCGTGGATGGTGAAATTCTGCCTCCCGAAACGATGATTGTTCAATACTCATTTAACACCTTCAAAGGTGGACATTATGATGTCACTATTTTTATATATGATATATAATATGATTATTCTTTCCTTAAGCTTCTGTATTTTTCATTTATGGCATACCATTATTGTTTCCATTATGGGTAAACACGATATCTTCATTTTAGGAAGTGCAGACTACCACCTACTGAAAGTGATTTGATTCGTTAATACCATATGTGGGATGTGTAAAGGATAAAGTTAATGATATTATATATTTTATTATACTATAATTATAATATACTCTAATATCATTATGATTCTATTCCAGAAAATACAAAATAGAAATGGAAGTAGCGTTCATGCGTACGTACGGCTTACCGTCTCCATGAACGGTGCATTTCATTTCTTACCTCTAAATGTGATGTAATATTATAAATACATGTATATGCTGAATATATATGATATATATGTTATCCAAATCATTAATATCATTCTGGATATAACAAACCTTTGACCAAATTAACAACATGTAAGTTTAAGAAGTCTATTTTCGACTTAAGAACCAAATACCGACAAAATGAACATTATTAACTTAAATGATTACATGATGTTCATAACATGGTATAAAAGGAATAATGAACTTGAAAAAGGTTATTAAGCAAGAAGTGATTAACTCAAGTTTATTATTCAGGAGATTAAAGAACGGTCGGGTCAAGTCAGATACGAGGTATGGGACTTCGTCTCCATCTCCTTTCATTGAGGCATATTTTGTTTTATACACAACCTTCTTTTATACTGTGTATAAACCCCTTTGACTTTTACGTTTATTCAAAAGGAATCTTTTTTATACGAATCGTTTACTAAACGACAAAAGGGAATGTTTTTGTCGTACGTATGCGTCGACAAAGACTTCTCCACCATCGTGACCGTTATTTGAGTTTCGGCTTCCTCTACAAGACGTACCTTCTTCTTAAAAGAAAATTAAATACCATGTTTTACTTTTCTTTTATTTTGGTATCGAAAATGGTTTTCATAATGTTTTCATATAAATGTGTTGTATTGATATCTTGTGATTGAAAGTTGGGAATGTTATGTTTCCTTTATGCATGTTTTATGTGATATGATTATATTGAGGTTCTTGGACATTATTATGAAGACAGGTGGTTCCGTGATAAACTAAGGGCGGGTGAGCCCGTTATACCTCTCCAATGCATTGGGTAACGCGAAGGAGTGAAACGTTAAGGTTTCTCCAAAGAGATTTAGGGAATATACTGTGATGGGTATTCCAAACTTAACCAAGAGGGTTACTCCCTACGTAAGAATGTTATGAATGCCTCAAGTTACCTTTATGTCTTAATGAAATTTATGATTTATTCATGATTTGATGAGGTATGTTAAAGTGCTTATGTTTTATGGGTAAATTATGATCTCATCCTTATGTATATATGTACCCATGTTTCCTTTCCATATTTTTATATCCCTTACTGAGATTTTTATGCTCATCCCAAGTTTTTTTGAAATGTTTTTCACAGGTCAAGGGAAAGGTACATGATATGATGATAGTGTCAAAAAAGTGTCAATAATAAATCCATATTTTATTTTAAATATGTTTCCATTGATGGTAATGAAGAATACTATCTTTATGTAACCACTTTGTTTATATGTGGAATGTAATGCATGTTTTATGATCTAATTCTCTAAAACTCTAAACCCAAAAAGATCCTCAATGTGTAATCTTGTAATAACTCAAGATTAAGTAAGGTTTAAGGATGGGGCCTTATACACACTCTTCACTTCTTGAACTATCACATTCACTTTGAATTTTCCCTTTGAACTTATTTTTTGAAGAAAAAGTCTTGAAAGCTATAGACTTCTTTCTTGGTCCATCATCTTCTATCTTATTTACTTTTAGCTCTTCTTCATACATCATTAATTTACCAATGAGTTCCTTGATAGGTAAAGCACTAATGTCACAAGATTCTCTAATTGAAATTGATGTGCCTCTCCATCTGTCTAGAAGACATCTTAATATCCTCATGATTTTCTCTTTTGTAGGAACAACTTTTCCAAGTTAGCTCATAGTATTTAAAATTTCGTTGAACCAGAGATACATGTTAGAAATAGGTTAATCAAGTTTCATTTTAAAATTATCATACTTATTAGTGTAGGTATTCAATATAATTCCCTTAACATTGGTTTTTCCCTCATGGGAAATAGCCAAAGTATCCCAAATTTCATAAGCAGTCTTACAAACAGATATTCGATTAAATTCTTCATCTCCTAAAGCACAATACTGAGCATTCGTTGCTTTACAATTATTATTGTAAGCAGCTTTAGTAGGTTCATCCAAATGAGTTATTTCAGTTTCGGGAATCTTATAGTGAGTCTCTATAGCAGTCTAGATGTAAAATCCCATAATTTCTAAATGAATTTTCATTTTCATTTTCCATTGGAAATAATTAACACCATTAAAGAAAGGTGTCATGTTTGTAGCTTCACCTTCTAGTATATTATCCATAATTTGATTTTAGAAAATATATTTAAAGAGATAAAATTTAGAAATAACAAAAAAAAATAGATCTTTAATATACAACTAAAATCACAGTTAAAAATAGAGTGTTTGTAAATCCTTTGTTAATAAAAACCCTGTGATACCATATGTTGGTTGGATTGGACACTCAAGAGGGGGGAAGGGGTGAATTGAGTTCCAATAAGAAATTTCAATTTAAAAAGTGTTCTATTAAAAAACCCCCAATTTAAATAACAAGCTAAAATGTAGTGAATTTTCAATACAGTAAAGGTTCAATTAGGTTCTCAAGATATTGATTAGTTCTCAGTTAATCTAATCTGAAGATTAAATTAGCTTTTTAAATTAACCTATAGGGTTACAAAAAATACAAACACTTTCTATTTTAACTATCAACGTTACTTTAAAATATATTTAAATTTCTAAGTACTTAGGAGTAGAATATGATATATAGTTTTGACCAAAATAAACAACCACAAAAGCTTTAACCAAGAGGTTTAGTCTCAAACTGAGATTTATTCCTCTCAAACAGTTTTTATAAACATTGATCCACACCCTGGATCAGGGATTACAATAGTACTCATACTGTCCAGGTCCTCAGACATCTACCATAGTTCTTCATGTGAAATAAAAAATAACAACAACTTACAGGCTATCTAGGTCACACTTGACCTCTACCACTATCCATAGTGGGATACTAAAGTGTAAGGGAAAGACTGAGTGAGGATTTATAAATCCTCTAGTTTAGCATAAGAGACAGACTGTGTTTGAAAATACAGAGCACACAAAATGCTCAAAATGTAAATAAATGAAACACAATAGAGCTAAACAAATAGTGATGAGTTTAGAATAATATATGTGTTTTGAGTGAAGCTCTGGTCTCCTTAGATTGATCTAGATGAAGCATTGAGTCCTTCTTTGGTTTTTGGTCAAGAAAAATAGAGTGTCGTTTTTGTATTTGACTTCCTGCTCCAGGTTGATCATCTTGATCAGCATGAGTGTAGGTGTAGTCGTTGGAGCTCTTTAATCCTTGACAGTTCAGGTTATATAGATTTAGTATGTATTCTTCCTTCTTCTTCTATGCATGTACGTCCTTGTGTATCTTCAGATGATTATTTTGTATGTTCATCGAAATACTGGTCGACTCTTGTACACCAGTTGTTTTCGAGGTTCCCTTTTATATATATGTCCTCAACTCTGGAAATGGGAATGATAACCCTTTTACAGGTACGAGGTATGGTTTCCTGACATTCCAAAAACTATCATTAATTAATAACAGATGCATTAAAAACATCAAATATGACCATTTCTAAATAAACAAATAGAAATAGGGTATATAGAAACAATGACTAGTTTTCATTAGTAGATATTTGTATCAGTGATCTTGTAGTGGCGGATGTGTAACGGTAGGTATTATATCTTCAACTGTTAGTCTCTTTAACGGTATCTCTCTTGAATCGGTAGCTCCTTATATTGGTAGCACCTTCTATCTGTAGTTCCTTCTATCGGTAATTCCTTCCATCAGTGGATCCTTATGTTGGTATCTCCTTCCATCGGTGGCTCCTTCTATAGGTAAGCTTTTTGTATCAGTGAACCTATGTATTAGTGACCCATACTGGTGAGCTTGTAACTGTGGGCTTCAAAATGGTGGTGGTTACTCTGTATTGGTCGACTTGTGCTTACCGATAGACATATTCTATCAGTAGCTCAGTTGCAACGATAACTGTCTGTATACCAATGACCTTTTTCATAGTGGTAGACTTTTGTACCAGTTTTCATAGCATTATTGGTAGCTATCTGTTTGTTTGTATTGGTATCTCTTGATATAACAGTAGACTCTATCTATCGGTGATCTTTTCTAATTGGTAGGTTTATAATAGTGATTCAACCACTTAACACTTTTTTGTTCTATGAAAATCATATCCAGAGTGAGTTAGTTTTATTTTAAAACATGTATAAACATAGATAAACATTTATTAACATATTCCAATGATTATTTTGATATTTTTTTCAACATAATTTAATATATAGATTGATTTATAAAAACATATTAAAACATAATTTAGATTATCAAAACAAGTGAGGTCAACAATTCTATTGGTGATTCACTCAGACATAGAGATCCATTTACATGGAAAATATGTTAATTTAAGTTACTACCTATAATAATATGGTATGAAGAATATTAATTTGAAAAATATGGTTAGAAGTTCTGTTTTTTGTTGCTTGGTTTTTCATTTGAACAAACTCTTTAAGAGGCATATTAGTTTTCCCTTAGAGTTGTAAGAATTCTTGATATTATAACTTTGTAATGAAGTTGATATGATTAACTGAATAAGTTCCATACTAATTATTATCATATAACAAATACATATGTTATAGACATGAATAATATACTTGGATGATTTTTGAGGAGAAGTTATGATAAGGAAATGAAGGTACTTTGGGATACTCTAAGGATTATTTATTTGATACATAATTATTTAGAATTATAATGGTGTTTATTTAAGGTGATTTGATATTTTTACAAAGTGTTTTAATCTATTTTTTATAAGGCTTGGTATCCTAGAAGTAGATTTATTGAATATGTGGAAGTTACCAAAATATTTAGATGATTTTTAGAATCATTATTTCGAGAAGATGTTTACATTGAAGATTATCTAGATGACTAGAAGTTTTTAAAGTATGGTTTTATGGAAGATATTATTCAGAAGTTACATGATGATTTGTGAATACTAATGTTCATTTGAAAAATGAAAGGTGAAGTAATCAAGAAGTTAGAAGCATGTTCAAGAATTAATTAGAGGGAAAATATGTTTTTAATACATATAGGTATCAAAACCTTGAGGTTAAAAAATAAATATTTAAATGTATTTCTATAGTTCCCACTAAAATATGTCTAAGGAAAAAAAACCTTATGAGAATATGTAAGTGTTCTCACGATGGATGCGTAAATGTACTCAAATGCCTAAGGATTTGATATAGGAAAAAACATTACAACTATATGCATAGGTTTATTAATAGAATAAATATTATTATAGTAACTATAAATTAATTAAATTTAGTAAAGGTAAAATCCTCACCATGATCATAAGAGTAATAATTTCTTAATTAATGTTATTTATCACTATAAATTGAAAAAATATTGACACTCACAATGATACATACTATAAATAATTTTGATATGTAAAGGTATTGAGTGGGAAGGACACATGAAATTTTAAAATTCCATGAAATGTATTTTGTATGTAAAGGTATAGTGCTTGATACATAAATATAATCCCATTGAAAAAATTAATGCATAAGGTGTAACACCCTTGAAATTCAAAAGAGCGAATTTTTATTCGATAACATGTTTGACACACAACACTAAATTTAGAAATGAATATAATCACTCTAGAATTAATGTTATATTAAATATTTTAAAAAAAGTTAATGTATTCTATATATTTCAGTTGACACAATACTGAGTTATCTTTCATTTCACGTAACAACAACTTTCTTCGATGACGTGCGTTACACACAAGGTTGAGTTTTACCGAACAACAATATATTATTAAAAATCATTATTTAATATAATAAGATATAACCTAGAAATTAAATTATAGGTTATTAATATTATAATCATAATTATATATTTTTATATATATTAAATTCATAGGTTACTCATTAATTAGATTTGAATATAAAAACCAATTTAATTCAAAGGAAATGTTTTTTTCTAACAAAGGTGTTTTATCCTAATAAATTAAATTAATTAGTATTAGTAAATGATATTAATGATATATATATTTATATATTTAATAAAATATTATTTATATTCATATTATAGATTTTATAAGCATATGATAAGAATAAATCCAGTTTTATGCTTAAAAATTGTATTCTTCTAAAAAGGTAAGTTGGCCTCCTTTTAATGGAGAAACTATTTTAAAACCAATTTTGGAAACTTTTATAAATTTTATATATCAAACTAAACTTCATATTTTAAATAGTAACATAAAAATTAGCTTAGGGATAATTTTCAGAATTTTTTTGTGCGGTTTCATTTGTTGATGAATGGTGAAAAATACTAAATTTTAATTTAAAACTATATTCTCATACAATTTATTTATAGGGATAAATTATATTTTTGATTGTTTTTGAAGTTTATTTAGACAAATTTAACATCAATAAATCAAATTTAGGTAATTTTAATCAATTTACCTATAAAATTTTAATAAAAAAATAGTAAACTTTTGAGCATTTTTACTCTAAAAACCCGCTTTGTTGTCCCATCTATAGGATTAAATTTAAATTAATTTATCCCACTTATATTATTGGAATTTGGAAAAATGGATTTCATATTTGTAATAAAAATAATTTATAATTTATATTATGTTAAAATCAGTTTTTGAGAAAAAATATTAGTGAAATTAATTAAAATTGATTGTAATGATTAAGAGAAAAATTGGCTTAGCAAGGGACTAAACCTTAATCTTAAGGGACAAAATAACCTAGAAATGATTGAAAAATCCATTTTATGTTAATATTTTGAACTTATCCTCTATTTTATCAAATTTGTTTCATTATTGGTTCCACATGACATATGCAAACATGGGTGGAATTTCCTTTTCGAAAATTTATAGGAATACCACTCCTCTACTATAAAATAACACTCAACCCTCCTACTTATTCATACATATAAATCCATTTTAATCACAAAAAATATTATCAAATAAGTTCCAAAAATCCCTCCAATAAACATATAATCCTCACCTTGGGAATAAATCCAAATAAGGATGTCTTTTGGTATAAACCAAATGGATTTACCAAAAAAGAAGGTAACATTTTTCAATGATAACTTTAATTTTATTTACTTCTCCACCACCCAAAAATATTATTATTACATAATTATATAATAACCCAAATATCCAAAATATACTGAGATATTATTATTCTAATAGTTTTAACTACACTTATAGAAACATTCTTCTAATAGGTAATAAACTTACCATTCCGGTATAAAGTGAACTACCGCCTCACGAAACGATGTTGTTCATTTTTCCTTTACCACCTCTCACGGTTCGGAATTATGATGGACATGCTATTTATATATGATATATTTTATAATCATAATATATTCATACTTATTTTATTTTTATAAAACACAGACCATAATTAATTCCATTTTTTATAAATACAATAACATCGTTTGTGGATGTGTGGACTACTACCCCTCAAATTGATGTGATTCGTTCATGATATATATAAAATGTGTAAAGGATGGTTTTAATAATCATATGTGAACATTATGAAATAAATATTATACTTTAATTATAATATATGTACACATATATATTTATATATCATTTACTTTTCATTCTTCTAAACATGAAAAAGATATGGAAGTAACGTTCATTTATAGGCCGGACCTACCATCTCTATGAATGATGAATTTAATTTCTAATCTCCAAAAACGTTGTATTATTATAAGTACATGTATTATGAATATATTTTATAATTAAATCATGTTTTATATTCTTAATATGATGGAATCATGATCAATATATTAAGAATAAAAAACAAGTTAAAATATACTCGACAAACTAGAAAATTAACACCTCAAATAGTGAAAATAATGAAAGATTATTAACAAATGGTTAATAATTTATTATAAGAAGCTAATATATGATATTATAAATATTATTATGGTTGAATAATAAGTTACTGACATTATTAAAACAATTATATAAAAGTATAAATTATGTTCACCCAAATGTAAATGTTAGGTAATGGTTTATTCTCTCACTTTTCTTTTCATGAGGCACATACATATTTTACCACTTAATTATTTTGTTTTGTTTATATACATACCCTAATATATTTTATATAATTAATAAATTTATCATAATATTATTTATATTTTATTTTTAAATTATTTCTTTCATGGGATTTATAATTCAAAAGTCACCATGTATTATGGGACTTCATCTCAATTTCTATTCTTTGAGGCAGGATTTATTAATTTTCACCTAATTTCTCATATATGGTGTAAATACTACCAGATTGACATGAAATATCATGAATAATTCATTCTTACTAATATTTTGAATTTTAATTTTAATTATTTCATCTAAGGGGATTTACACCTAATATTAACGAAGTGGTAAAAAATTCATATCTCAATTCCTTTTCATGAAGTTTTATTATTACCTATATGTGATTAATATTATGTGATTATGTGTATAATAACTTTTAATCAATATATTGATGTATTTACACTTTCTATATGTGTATTTACGGTTCAGACACATAATTAATTCATTGATGAATTCTCACTTCAATGTTATGATCATTTTAAGGGATTATTTAATAATTTCATTCAAATAAAGATTTATAATTCTTGAAATTAAATTAAATAAATTTATATAGAAATTTTTCAAAAAACCCTTATTTTTATTCCCCTCTAGTTATTCATGACCTTTTTCAAGTAATTGTACCATTTTGACACTCTTTGGTACTCAAAATGTTTTATAAAATGTTTTTAAGGAAACCCAACATAATTTATCTATTTAGTAAGAGATCCGTTTTCTTTTAAAAATCATATTTCATTTAATTTTTTTCAAAATTATTTTTAAAATAAAAGGATTTTGAAAAAAATCAAAATAAAAATGATATTTTCCTCAATAATTTATTCAAAATATCTTTTTATAATACTTCTATTCATTAATGAAAAAAAACCCTTTAATTTCACTCCACTTGGGTTCTGTTTTATTGATATCATCCTTATTCTTCCTCTAGATGGTTATTGATTCATTTATCAAAGGATAATATTGAAATTCACTTAATTTATTCCATTATTACTCTACTTGAAATATTAAATTTCATATTCTCATTAGACATTAAATTTCCCTAGTTATCCATATCATTTATCATGGATATGTTTATTTCCTAAACTATATATCATTTTACATACACTTTTTACTTTGATAGTTATTTTATTATTTTCTAAAATAATGATAAATCTATATTTTTCATTCAATACATATATTCAATAGGGTATATTTTAAATAATTAAATCAATTACTCGATATGAGGAATGCTTTAGATTAGAATTGATGGGTGGGGACAAGACATTATGTAGCCCCTAGGTGCATCGATATTTTCTCATGAGAAAAATTAGTTGTGTAGATTAAATAGGTTTCTATATGTAGTTTTTAACTGTCTTGTAAAAGGACTTAATGGTATAGGTTTTCATGTTCCTCAAACATGAATAATAATAATTAAGCATTTCTTTGATTGAGAATTGAGTTATTTATATTATCTATAATATTTTTTATTGAAATTATATATGGATGAATTTAATTCTCATTTTATTGATTAAATGGGATGTGTTTTAGTTTCTTACCTTTCCATATTGATTATGCCTTACCTATTAATTTTAATTACATGTTTTTTAAAATTATTTAACATTCAATGTTGATTTATTCTCATCAATTAATTATTTATTCCTATTTACTATCCCATACTGAGTATTATACCACACCCTTATTTTGTTTCCTTCCCCAGGATTCCAAGAATTATACTAAAAAAATTATGCAACGATATTCTAACTGCGAATAAATTTTTCCTTGAAAGAAAAACAATTATGTTGTAATTAGTGTATTGAATTGTAATTTAAGACTCATGAATTTATTTGGATTTATAATAATATTAAACTCTTTGATCATTCTATATTTTATTCCTTTTAATCATTCCAATTTAATGGTATTAGACCCCAGTTCCAAGCTTATAGGGTCGTGTTTCTATAGTTGGTATTATAGGAAATATGGTAGAAACCATGAGAACTAGATTTATAAAAAAATATAGTATGGTAGATAAAACTAAGGAACAATTTGAGGATAAATATATAAGAATATCCTAATGTTTTTGTAAGGTAGATATTATGTGGTTCTTATTAAAAATAAAACCCTTTATAAATACTACAAGTAGATGTAGTTCTGGAACAGATGTACCTAGTGGTTAGAACTCTGAAAAGGTGTGTCAGGCCTGACTCGAGTATAACCTGGCACTAAAAAATGGGCCTTACTGTGCACCTAATTTGAAACTCCAAGAGGATATGATTATGATAATTCAAATTTTCATTAAAAACAATTATGAAGGATTTGAATAGATAATAAAAATGAATTACCTAGGTTAAACATTAGACCAAGGAATAACATATGCTGAAATAAAATGGTTGAAGTATTTACTGGGATTCTAGAATTAAATTTTATAAGTATTTCTACCAATAGTATTTTAGTTATAAGAATCATGAAATATATAAGTATTGATTAAAATTTTAGAAGAACATATGTATTCATTAACTTAACTGTGATGGATATCATTATGGGATTCTTAGATTATGGTTGACTATAAGACATATGTCTTAAACATATCTTTAGGTTTTTTGTTATTAAATTTTTTTAAAGGAATTTATGGAAAATATATGTTATAATGGAAATTTTTATTTGATGAATAATTCCATTTCATTTTATAGACATAATTTTAAAGGAATTTATAAACGTTAGGGTTAAATAAAAATAATATTATTAAAATTTGATTAAAAAAGTAGTATTGAAAACCTTTGTTAACAAGATATTTAATGATTAAATTTCAAGGATGTCCATAATACTTTTTAGAATGTTATATGAATAATATTAATACGGTTTTAGAAAAGTAAAACCTATATGGCAGGTGATAACTCATCATATCCAGCAATGCCATAGGTCTTGAACCCATCACAGAAAGACGATAAGGGCTTAATGCTAACCACTAATCTACACAATGTCCTGGTTAATATGTCATTTTTTAGTCCAAATATTTTATGAATACATATAAATGAATAACTAGTAGTAATAATTTTAATTTTTATAGATTAATGTATTTAATATATTGGTTTTGGAAAATATTTAGAGACAAACGTAAAGGCTTGTTTTATGAATCTCACGATCTGTAAAATGTTGTTCGTCTTGCGTATAAATTCATTATAGAATATATATTTCTTAGAGTAAGAGATGAATAATAATTTGATCGAAGCACTACCAAAAGATGGAATTTTTCATATGGAATTGAACTGTATGAAGTAAGTAAATTTACTTATATTCTTATGTAGTAAAATAATTACTCAACGTTAGAAAAATATAAAAAATTTATCCTAATACCATAATTTTTGTTTAAGTAATGGTCTTTAAAATAATCACAAATTTATGGATTTGAGGGCATCAAATTTTCATTTATAATTAACTTGTTTATGATTTATAACCTTAATCACTCCATATAATTATTTATGCTTTTTCTCTATGCCTTTGTTTCACATTCCACTAATGTTCTCCTATGTAAAAACCAACTTTTTAGTTATTCCATGTGACTTCTGTACTTCTCATTCTATATTATTAAGAGAATATTTTATTAATTCTTATCACAATGTTGGATTTCAATAATAGAATTTTGAAATATCAGACCCTATATTTTTTAGATAAAGTTTAAATTTCAAGGATTCAATTTATTTAAGATGGGGAGAAAGTAACACCCTTAAAATTCTAAAAGAGAATATTTTTAGTCAATGGCGTGTATTCCATGAAACACCAAATGTAAAATGTAACACCCCGACCCCAGTTACCCAGAGTCGGTGAATTATTACATAACTTTGGCATGATCACAAGAAATATCAAGTCTCGAAAGACCGATTAGTTTAGTAGCCTCGGAATAACTATATTCATTCATAAAGTTTACATTACATCATAAAATGAAAACTACAACAACATAGTCTCCATATTACACACTTATATCCCCTCGTACAATCCCTACAGGTCATTCATAAAATAATTCATCATATCTTGTGAAAAATAAAACATTGAAAGGGGTGAGCTCAGATGCTCAGTAAAGATAACAATATAGCGGAAACATTAATAAATAAGCATAAACATTTAAGGAAATGTATAGCTAAAAAAGATTTTTAAAGTTTAACATCAACATAATATGGAAAGAATAAAATGAAGTAATGCCATTTACTTATTCACATGGATATTCTACTAGTCGAATAATCACATGAAATATCACTAATCACTTTCATAATGATGGAATTCATAATGGCAGACTATCATAACCACATAGCCAAGGCCTCGTGCCAAGAGTAAAAATAATATTTTGTCAAGGCCTCGTGGAAAGACACTATATGGTCTCATGAGACCTACCGATGCATCGAGGAGCTATAGCAGGCTCCACCCGTCACTTACTAAGTCCAATTCATTCCTCACATGAACAGGTTTAAACATAACATAAAAATTCGTATTAAAACTATCATACGAAATATCAATACTTCCTCCATAAACCATGAATGGTATAAAAATAACACATCCACAGTAAAACATATCACAAAACCTTCAATACAATATGGAAGTTTTTTATCATAATAAATCAACTTCAAATAAGCTTAAAATCCATCAAAGGATGTTGACATAGATTAAATCAAAATTATTTGAGAGAAATATCTATTTTTGAAATCATTGAAAAGTCACAAATTTAAAAAGGAAGTAATTTAAAAGAGATTTTTGAATCAAAGTGTTTGATACCACTTTGAAACTTTTTAATGGAATTAACATTTTAAAAAACATTCATGTCCATATAAATAAATCCATAAAAACCATTTTGAAGACATTGACATTAATGAGAAAGATTTAGAAGAATGAATATTTAAAACATTTGAAATGATGTTTTAGTAAAAATTCCCTTAAAATAATACCTTTGAAAACTCTTTCATAAAACATGGACATGGATAATAAATATGTCCCAGTAGATACTTATGTAAAAACAACCTCGGATAATAAAGAGATTGTGAAATTAACCCTTAAAAATTTGGTAACTTACGAAACATTAAACCCATGAAAGAGGTATCATACAATGAATATGTAAATACACATAAATTAAAGTGTATTACACAAAGAATACAATTATGGGCAGTACATACACCACACAAAAGGTAATATTGGCAATATGGCATGAATCTCACGGGAATAAGGAGTGAGTTGAAAACCCCTTACCTTGTACTTTTCCTTGATAGTGTGCATGTTAACCTCCTGTATAATAGTTATATCATTGTTATTAAATTATAAGAGAATCATATTCATGAATATGATATCATATATGATCTTTTAATATAGCTTTGTTAATAATATTTTAGTATTATCGTCGTTTCAGGTGTTAACTTATTCGTTTTCCTTTATATGCTTTGTTACGTAAGTCATGTTTGTTAGGGTTAGGTTGTATCTTATTCATATCCAGAATGATATAAATTACTTATACATTACTTTTAATCATCAAATGATAATTTTTCTTTAATATATATGATGGGGAAATGAATCTCATCGTGTTCGTGGAGATGGTAATCCGTACGTACGCAGGAACGCTACTTCCATTTCATTTTTCATTTTAAAATGAATCAAAACCGAATGATACATAGGTATATTATTATTCCAGTATAATATAATATACTATATGTTTTACTTGAGTTCATTAACACCATCCTTTATAAATTCCATGTATGGTATGAACGAGTCATATCACTTTGAGGGGGAGGTAGTCCACACTTCCTCAAATGAAATTATCGTATATACATACAACATGAAACGAATAATGGTATGATAAAAAATGGAATTACAGAAGCTTATATATAAAATTAATATCATTAATATCATATTTAATTATATTTCCATCATAATGGCCACCATGAGAGGTGATAGGAGATAATTGAACAATCATCGCTTCGTGAGGCGTTTGGTTACCATCCATAGAAACATTATGTTCTTCACCCATTAGATGGAGGTGTGTGTAATTGTAGTTCGAATACTTCTAATAACAATATCCTAGTAAATTTAGGATACTGTTTTTTTTATAAAAGAAAATAATAAGAAAGAGTTTAGGGGTTGGAGAAGTAAAATAAAAGAAAGGAAGCTAAGAGAAATCATTACCTTTAATTTGGTTAACTCCCGTTAGTTTGAACCAAAAGGGACTATTGAAGTTCCTTATGCCTAAGGTAAGGATTATAAGAGGAGGATAGGTATGTAGGGAGATTAATTGGGAATATTTTGGACGAGCCAAAAGGCTTGAGAGGTGTGAGGAATTGGTTAGAAGTGTTGTCCTTTTATAAGGGGGGGAGGGGATCTTTAAGAAAAAACATAAAGAATTAATTTATAATAAATTGAAATTCGGGTTCTAATGGCTCCAAAGTATATTATTAAAAGACTAAGGTGGGTTGGGTCGGTATCATTTCAACAAATAGATTTTAGACCGGTTTGGGTCATTATATTAACCTTATCTTTTAGTTTTAACTCTTGGTTAATTAGTTTGACACTTACCATGTCACTTTGTATTTTTATATTATATAGTTAATAAACTTACCATATACCTCCAAACGACCCCCAAGTGGTCCATTAATGATAAAAATATCATGATAAAATTCTTCCAGCCTAATCTTATATTTTTAGGAATTTAATATCAATTAATAATATAATATTTATTTTAAAAACTCTTTTATGTAAATTTTGACACTATTTGGTATTTGATTTTTGTAAAAATCATAAAATCACGATTACTTAAAAAAAGGTTAATTAAATTAATTCTATCATGTCATATTAACCAATAAAATTCGTGGAATTCATTAAAAGTCTCAAATTATATTTATTTGGGTATTTATAATATCAATTAATATAATATTTCACTAATAAGGTAATTACTGTAACATCATTGTGTCGTAAATAAAATAAATTATTTAATGTCTAAAAATTATAAATAAAATACCATTATGTAGGAAATATATTTAGTTTTCTAATGAATATTTATAGTCGAAAATATAACATATATAACCCTATATAAAAATTGTTTTTCTAAAAGATATAGGCTTATGTCATTTTTGTATTTACTTTAACTTAATTAATATAAAGTGTCATTATCACTCACAAGTGGATCCATGGGGTCCCTAAAATCGACACAAATATGGAAATGGCAATAAATGTATCAAAAAATAGGGTTAAGACACGTTTTAGGGTAATTTATTATTATTATAATATTATTTCTTTACACTTATTTACCGGATTTACCCTTTAACCATGGTAAATAAAATATTTATCGAAATAATTATTCAAAATGTATAAAAATAAAAGTTATCTATTGACAAAATTTGGACATCCTGATTCCAAATATGGAGTCCATTTTTCCAAATACAAAACACAAATGTGGTAGAAATTTATTTAAAATTAATTCCCACTGTCAAACAAAAAGCGTGTTTTTAAGAGATAATAACTATCAAAAGATTGACACTTGGTTATGTCCAGTTTAATAGTGAAATTATGTCCAATGACCAAAATTGTATTAAATGGTAAAAATATATTCTAAATATACTTTCAAAACACTCAAATTCATAATTTATCACTATTAATTATTTCGATTAAAAAAGTTGTTTTTATTAAAAAGTTAGTAATTTTCACTATTCATCAATATATAAAAGTTATCCGAAAAGTACCAAAATTTCATCCTAGGATAACTTCGATATTATGAATCCAAAAATGAAGTCCATTTTGAAATATAAAATGTATAAATTTTCAAAAAGTATGTATTACTATTTATAATGCTAGTTTGATTGGTTGTGGTGTGTGTTAGAACTCGAAGTTGTGTACAACACGCGCTACTGTATTATTCAAAACGAAGCGTACCGAGGAAGCTTGGGGTGTTACATTGTAAATTTTTGATGTCCCAATTATAAATAATAATTTTTTTAGTCAAATTTAATATATAAAAGTTTTAAAATATTGGATTTAAAAAGGGTTCACTATTTAAAAGTCAGTAAAACTGCATTTTTGAAAAATACTTCTTTTATCTGAAAAAAATGAATTTGTTCTTACATTATGTCTATGAAACCCATATTATGGACTCTAAAATTATGAGTATTATATAAAGTTCAAAATTCAGTTAATACTATTCATAACCTCTTTTTAACGGCTAGTTTGGTAAGTCATGGTGCGCTTGAACTCGGTGTTCCGTGTAGTGCAAGTTATTGAAATATCTTGAAAAAATAACGCACTATGAAATCATGGGGTGTTACATAAAAATGAATATAAACCCTCTAGAATTTATGACATATTTAATATTTTAGATAAATTTAATATATTCTCTAGCTTTAAATTCATGAAATACTTTGTTATCTTGCATTTAATGAAATAACATCCTTCTTCGATGACTCACATTACACACATGACCGAGTTTTACCGAACAAGAATATGTTATTAAAATAATTTTTTTTAATATAATAAAACATAATATAAACATTAAATTAGTGGTAATTAATAGTATTAACTAAATTTTTAAAATAAAAATAGAATTAATTCATAGGTTAACAATTAATTTAAAATGAATATAAAAACAAATTGAATATAAAGGAAATACTTTTATGCTTATAAAGGTGTTTTATCCAAAAAAATTAAATTAATTAGTATTAGTGAATGATATTAATTATATATATATATATATAAATTAAATAAATTTTTTTTACATTCATCTAATAGATCTTATAAGCATAAGATAATTATAAATCCAATTTTCTGTTTAAAAATTATATTTTTCTGAAAATGAATGTTTACCGCCTTTTCTTGGAGAACCTATTTTAATTCCATTTTTTGGAAATTTTATAAATTTTATAAGTAAAAATCAACATAAAATTTGTAATAGTAACATAAAAATTATCTTAGGGTGATTTTTTGGTATTTTTCTATGAGGTTTTATTTTTGATGAATAGTGAAAATGCTAAATTTTAATTCAAACCTGCCTTTTCATCTAATTTATTTATAAGGTTAAACTATATTTTTATTGATTTTAAGGTTTATTTAGATAAATATAAAATAAATTAATACTATTTAGGTAATTATAATAAATTTAAATTTGAAATTGGATATAAAAACCAAGTAATGTTTTGAACTTTTTTATTTTAAAAACCCACTTTATCATTGAATCGGTAGGATTCAATTTTAATTAATTTTTACAACTTATATGATTGTAATTTGAAAAAATGTATTAATTTTTTTAATATGTATAATTTATAATTTATTTTAATTTAAACTTAGTTTTTCATCAAAAATATTTGTGAAAGTAATTAAATTAATTATAGCGATTAAGAGAAAATTAGCTTAACAAGGGACCGAACCATAAACATAAGGGACAAAATGACCTAAAAATTTCTCCAAAAGGAATTATATGTTCATATTTGTACCCTATAATCCCTTTTATATAATTTTTTTTATTATTTGAGCGAATTTACATTATAAAATGTGGGTGGAATTCCCTTTTAAAAAATTTACAAGAATGCTACTACACCCCCACTACAAACAAACACTCACCTCTCCCACTTATTCACACCTCTCAAGCATTGTGGATAGAAAAAAATCTTATAAAATAAGCTCCAAAAATCAATAAAATCAACCGATAAGCCTCACCTTGGTCATAAACCCAACCAAGGAGGAAATTTTGTATAAACTAAAAAAAGTTACGTGAAAATGAAGTAACATTATTCAATGATCACATTCATTTTATTTCCTTCTCTACCCCTAAAATATTATTATTACATGATTATATACAAATAATAATTATAGTAAATATAAATTAATTTTTTACTCTATATTTTCATCCCACACTTATACACACTTACATATAATGGGTAAAGAAGTTTCCATTATTGTGTACGGTAAACTACCGTCTCAAGAAATGATGTTTTTCATTTTTTACATTACCACCTCACATAGTAGGGAATTATGATGGAAATGATATTTACATATGATATATTTTATATTTATATTGCATTAATTACATTTTAATTTTTATATCATACATATGTTAATGGTTTCTATTTTTTAAAAATATGATATGATCGTTTGTGGACTTATGGACTACTACCTCCTCATAGTGATGTTATTCGTTCACGGTATACATGGATTGTATAAAGGATTGATTTAATAAAAATATGAGAAATTTATGATAGATATATGATAATGTAATTATAATATATATATATATATATATATATATCATTTACTTCTATTTCATTTAAATATGAAAAAGAAATGGAAGTAGCATTCTGCGTACGTATAGCTTACCATCTCCATGAACGGTGCATTGAATTTATAATCTCCAAACATTATGGATTATTATAAATATATATATAATAAAAATGTAAGATAATCAAATCAGGTTTTACATAATAGATATTTTGTAATCATGATCTATTTAATAAGAACAAAAATAACAAGTTAACACATACTTGAAAAACTAGGCAATTAACACCCGAAATTGTGAAAATAATGAATGATTATTAAAAAATGGGTAATAAGATATTATAAGAAGTTAATATATGATATTATTATTATTATTATTATATTTCTATTATAAGTTTCTTAAATTATTAAAACCACTATAAAATAGGATAAATGATGTTCACCCGAATGGAAATGTAAGGTAAGGGATTATTGCCTCACTTTTCTTTTCGCAAGGCATACACCATTTTCACCGCTTAATTATTTTATGTGGAGCATATACATACCCTACTATATTTTATATAATTATTACATTTATCTTAATGGTATTTATATTTTAATTGTAAATTATTTATTTCATGTGTATTATAATTCAAAATTTACCATGTAATAATGGACTTTGTCTCAATTTCTATTCTTTGAGGCATGCTATATTCTTGTGCCCCTAATTTCTCATATATATTTTACATACTAACTCTTTGAAATTTAGTATAATTATTCATTAATTATTCATTATATTTTTAGTTTTAATTTTAATTATTTCATCAAATTGTATTTACACTTAAAGTTACCCAATTTGTAAAGAACATTCATATCCCAATTCATCTTCATTGGGTTACATTACTACCTCATTGTCATTAATATTATATTATTGTTAGTATAATGACTTTGAATATCTATTTTTATATTTACACATATTATATGTGGGTTTTTTGTTGACACACATAATCAATTCATTGATCAATTCTCACTTCAATTTTATTAACATTTTAAGGGTTTATTTTACAATCTCATTCTAATAGCGATTACACATAATTGAAATTAAATTAAAGAAAATTACATGAAAATTATTCAATAAATCATTTAATTTTATTCTCTTATGGTTATTCATGACCGTTTTCAAGTAATAATATTATTTTCTACACTTTGGTAGACAAAATGTTTCTGAAAATGTTTTTCAGGAAACTCTACTTCATTTCTCTCTTTATTCGAAGAACCTATTTCTTTTAAAAAACTATTTTATAAAAATGGTTTCAAAAGTTATTTTCAATGAAAATTATATTCAAAATAAAAATTATATTTCCCTCAATAATTTTTTTAATATATATTTTTAGAATACTTACATTTATCAAGGAAAAAACCCCTTATTTTTTACTCTACGTGGGATATTTTGTATTGATACCATCCTTATTCTTCCTATGGATGATTTTTTTATTTATTTAGCCAATGATAGTTCTGAAATTCACTTCCATGACTCATTTTTTGGTCCCATTGAAATATTAAATTTTATATGATCATTAGAAATTGAAATTCACTTAGTTATCTATATAATTTATCATGGATATGTTTATTTCCTAAACCATATATCATTTTTACATATTGTGTTTAATTTGATATTAATTTAATTATTTGGGGAAATATTGATAAATAAGTATTCATTATTCAATACACATATTTTATAAGTCATATTGTTTATCAATTAAATCGATAACTCAACATGAGGAATTCTTTTAATAGGAAGTGATGGGTGGGGACCAAACATTATATGTCCCCTCAATGCATCTACACATTCTCAAAAGAAAATTTTATTGTAAAAATTAAATAGGTTTCTACCTATAGTTTTAAACCATCTTGTGAATGGTCTTGAAGGTATGTGTTTTAAAGTTTCTCAGAAAATAATTCCAATAATTAATAATTATCATTATTGAGAATTCAATTATTATAATTTTGCATGACATTTTTTCATTAACAATATTTATGGATGAATTTTATTCTCATTTTATTGATTAAATGGAATGTGTTCCAGTTTATTACCTTTCTATATTGAGTAAGACTTATATAGTTAGCTGAATTGAATATATTATCATTTATTTATGTTTTCATGTTAATTTATTATCATTAATTCATTATTGATTACACTTTACATTCCCTTATGGATCATTTGATCTCACACTTATTTTGTTTCATTCCCTAGGATTCTGAGAAGTATACTAAGAAAGATATGCAAGGATATTCTATGTTGAAATAAATTTATCCTTAAAAGAGAAAAAATTTGTTTTAATTAGTGTATGCCATTGTAATCTAAGACTAATGTTTGTATCTGGCTAAAAAATACTATGAAACTCTTCAATTCTTCAGGATCTAATTCCCTATAATCATTTGAATGTAACGATAATAGAGACTAGATTTGAGCATATAGGGTCGGGTCTCTACAGAAGGGTCATTCCCCAGACACATAAAGGTAATTTATAAGATACATAAGGATTAATCTATAATATATTGTAATATGTATGGGTTCTAGGCTTGGACAGAAATATAAGATTTATAGATGTTAAGAGGATTATTTGGAAGTTCAAGTTCTATAAAAATAATTAATTCTAATGATATTTGTTCTGTTATTCAATAATTTAAATATCATTATTATTATGTCATTATAATAATGATTCAAGCAAATCAATGATTATATTTGAATAAGATGAGTTGTAAATACACCATGAAAAAGAAAATAATGTTTTAAAGCTATCTATGGATGTAAAACAAGATGAATATGGTTCTATAATTTTATACATGATCATTCCATGTGAAGATATCATGACACAATCTTACAAAGATAAAAAATACACATTGTGAGGAAGATATTTACACTATTATAATATCATGGGATGTTTTCACATTGAAATTGATTATAAATATATTACTTTTTATGGATTTTTGAATAAGAAAGATAAATTTGTGATAAATATGGGTATCATGTGGTGTTTAAAGAAAAGTCTTCTGAATTAGTTTAAATAAATTTTTTTTATCATAAATGATAGAGAAATGGGGATCCCGAATTAAAGGGTTTTCATATTTAATGATTGATATAAATATACAGGTCATATAATGAGAAGATAAATAAAATTTGGTTATAAAGAAGATGTTTAAGTGAGAGATATCATTCCATTGTAATATTCTAATATTTTACCTCTTATTGATTTTTTCAAAGTGATAAAATGGATTTTTTTTATTATTATATATATTCTATGTGTTTAATAATATAAAGAACCAACACTACTATTATAAGATTATCCCTGTGCCTTGAGGATGATGAAGAAGTGAAAGAGATTACATTTTTTTCTATTGATAATCATTCCTGTTGAAGAAGAAAAACCCTAATCACCCCAAACTATGATATCTCTATATCATAAGTAATGAAGCTTATAATTACTTATGTCAAAAGTTATGATTGACAAAAACCAACCTTCAATATCCTTATATCATATGTTCTAAATAATTTTAAGTCATACCTTGATATTATTGCACATTAATGAATAAGAGTTGATATTTTGTATCTAAGAAGAGACTTGTGACTTCCAAATAATCATTATTCAAGAATGATACAATAATAACTAAATATTTGTTATGGAAGGTTTGGTTGATTCTAGATCTATAAAAGAGAATGTTTTTTCTTGCATTATACTTGGTTGGTGCTAAGAGTATGAGTTCAAGGATATACCCTTTTCCTAATTTTTTTGATTATAAATGAGTTTCTATGTGTGATATGGATAAAAACCATTGTACATCGGAGATATAGTCATCAAAATTCTAGGTGAACCTCATTAAAATATCATGACACGACACGTTGTATGTTTTAATATTTTTTTATTTCATGAATGAAAAAATAGAAAGAATGGAATGAGACATATATTCACTAAGTAGGAGAAAAGGAAAAAGAGGGGAAATTATTTTAATTAGTATTAGGTATCTCACATTGATCCACCCCCTCTCAGTTTACTGTTACAATCCCTATATGACATCAAACAAAAAATATTTTCTAATTAGATTAATATTTTAGTCAATGTATATATTAATGTTTTTTTAAATATAAATTATATATTATTAGGGTAAAATATTTGAATATTCATAAATAAAGGGAAAACATTTGGTCATAGACAAATCTCAATGTTGATCACTAACAAGGCGGGGATGAATGATCATAAACATGTAATCAAAATATTAATGAAAAAGAAATAAAAAATATGTATAAAACATTATAGAAGTCAAAATATCATTTTCTAATACCATATCATCATATATAAATTATATATGAGTATATAATTAATGGCCTAGATAAATGATTTTCCCTAACAAAGTTTTTTGTTAGTATTATCTTTTTATTGACATAGGATAATAAAGGGAATGGATTTAGATGTAATGCCCATGATAATCACCATATTTTTTAAAATTATGACATCCATCATAGTAATAATTATTTATGAACCCCTAACCCCCATAGATTTTATTAATTTCAATGAATTTTATCAAACCTTTACATAAAAAAATTTGATAAAAAATAGGTGAATCAAAAAATAATATAATTACACATCCAATTTTAGTTACACCATTAAAATCCTTATCTAGAAAACCCAGGGGAAAACCATTTGATAGAGAATAAGAGTTGATAATTCCTAAAATTCCCTTATAATATCAAGATATACATTAAATTATTATCCTCGTAAATTTATAAATTATTTTCTTAAAAGTTTTATCTAGTAATACCTTTGTGAATAATTTTTTTTACTTATTACATGGTCTAATTTTTTGGATATCAATATCAACTTCCTATTGAATATCAAGTGTCAAAAATTAATTTTGTGTGATATTTTTTATCATTATACCTTGGATATAAAAAAATTTTAATTGTGTGTTTTATAATATGAATTATTATTTGGACCATTGGGTAATGATGTAAGATCTAAGGCCCCCTATGATGGGGGTTTATTTGGAAATTAAACATTTTATCTCTAATAGTCACTTTTCAATAGATCTTGTTCATGTTTTAGCAATAATAAAGTTTTAATCTATTTAACTCTCAATGTACCCACACCAATTATAAGAGGACAAATAAATTAAATCACATAATCACAAAAGTATTTACTTTTTTTATCTGTACTGGGCTACTTCAAAAGATAATACACATGGAGATGTGTTGGTGTACCAAAAATCCACTAATAACATACTATTTTTTTGGACATAATGATTTTGGAAATGGAACTCCCCATTAAGGGTTACTCCCTTCATGATGGTTTAGGGATAGTTCCCTATCTCACAAGGGTAAAAAACTTTTATCCTCTCCATACACACTGCTTCAAAGAGTAATAGACGTGATATGGGCATATATACTTTTGAAAAATGAATATATTAAAATCATTGTCAGTGTATTTGTAAACCCATATTTGGTGATATACTATCCTACAATCCTTAAATACCTTCTTAAAAGGAAATACATTATAATTCACATGGTAATAAATTAGCTATATTGTCTTATTATAAATCCATATTTTATTATATTTTTTACATTGGCATTAATTGAGGACTTCCCACTTTTAATCCTTGTCCATTATCACTTGATTTATTGAATTTTGGTTCATTCAATAAATAAATAGTTTTCAATGAATTATTATGGTTTTAATTGATTAAAATGTGAATTCTATTTTCAATTTTCATTAGGCCTTCACATTTTATTTCATTGTTTTATAGGCTTTTTGGGTGAGAGATTTTCTATATATAAATAATTTTAAATTTTCATAGTCTATGTCAGATTAAATCATCAGATGCATAAGAATAAATTTAATCAAATGACTGCTATATAATATTAAATCCATATTAAAAGGCACTCCATAATACTAAATCCATATTTCACTTTGATATTGGGATCGTTGATAATACTAAACTTAAAAATAATGATGTTACATAACATTAACTCCCATCATCCAAGGATATATAATATTAACTCTTATTGGTTGAAGTTAAGTAAAATTAACTCTATATCAATGTTAGAGTAACTCTTCATCCTGTGTGTGAGTATATGAAAAAAGGTCTTAGTAAATGATACACATATGGGCCTCCTTTCATAAGAATAAGATGATTTAACTTATGGATTTACATCATCAAGCAGAGTTAATAAGAATATACATGAAGAAAGAACCAATATCATAATTATGAAAAGGTGTGGAAGATATAGAGCTAATATATCACTAAATTATTTGCATAGGGAGGAAAATATTATTATGTTAAAGGATAAAAAATTAACATAAAAGAATTATTATGTGTTTCCTAGTCTATCATAAGATTCTTTGGAGGTCCTGTATTGATCTACTATTGGTGAAGGAGATTGTGACATGTGAAGAATATATCATTGAAGAGGAATAATTCAAGAATATTTAATTTTTGTTTCTAAATAGGAAAAAAAATTATATGTAAAAGAGAGGTAATTTTAGGGATTTTGTTCTATGTTATAAATAACTGTGGTCGGGTAGTGATATTTATCCTTCAGTGATGAATGATAACCTAATAATGAATTTAAGGGAGTGAATATTTTATGTTGTTTGGACTCCTAATCATCAATTTGTTTGTCTTGATTCATCCCATTTTATGTCCATATGTAAGGTGTTGTGGAGATTTGTGATGACATGTTCACACCTAGAAACTATTTGCTTATTTATCACCTTTATTATTTTTCCTCTTATTTATTCATTTTGGCTTTAAAGAGTGGATTTAGTTGGGTTGTTTGATGTGATTATTTTTTAAAATTATACCTAATTGATATTCAACTTTGTGAGAAGTGTTGTAGTTGAGTGTTTTATTTAACAGTAAAAAATAATGTTTCATGTAGTGTGAGAGATCCACGTATAGAGGGTTTACTATTGAAGGTGATATTGGTGATTTTACTTGAGCCATTGATCATTTGATTGATTAAAGACATTTTTTATGATTATATTCATTATTAGAACTATGATAGACAATATAACAGTGGATCAATTGAGAACTGGTTAAGATTCATGCTCAAACTATTCATCTACCAACTTTTATTTCTATACATTCTTACATTTGTTTTCATTTTTTCTATAACTTACATCCAAATATATTTTTTGAATCTCCCTAAATCCACATTATGGTTAAGTGTGAATCTCATAAAATAAAACCCATTAACAAACAACCACCCTAAATTGAAATGAAAGTAACATGAAGATTCTTCAGATCACAATTTAGAACGAGGCTTCTAATATTTACATGATAAAAAACTTATATCAAGATTGGGATTTTCATTGAGGTAAAAATTATTAATATAGGTGATAAAATTAAAGAATATAAGTTATTAATCATAGTTGAAAACATTTGATTACATTTCTACATATATAGGTTCATCCTGCAGGTCAACATAGTCCTCGAGTTCAACATTGAGGCATTTTCACAATCTATCAGTATGCCATAAAAGATCCTTTAGTGATAAATTTTAATTTTAATTTTTGAAACATAACAAATTACATTAATATCTTGATGTATTTAAAAAATAATCATAAATTAATTTCATCTATTCATATAAATTTAAAGGAAATGAAAATTAGACATTTGTTTGAGCTTCCTAAACTCCACCTGCACTAAATGTGGAAGAGTACTCATGATTTAACGTTAAGGGTTCTTATTCCATGTTTGGTTTTTATGGTAGTGTCTCAAGTTTTTGGGACAAAGGATATTATTTATTATAAATGGAGTACGGTTTTTATTTGTTTCCAATCCACATTAGTTTAATTAGATGTTTGTTTTTGGAAAAGGATGTTTTTTCATAATGCCAGTCCGCAGAATGGGATTTTCGGGAACAAATTGTGGATCATGAAAAATAGAACATTGAAAAGGGAACTTCTAACCACATATTAAGAATAGTTCGTGGAAAATAAAATGGTTTTTGGTGAAGATTTTTGGTACATGGGATGGCTTGTTTTTTGTGAAAATTAGGTAGATATCGGTTCACTAAAGAGCTGGTTTGTGGTACGTCTTGTCATTTCCAAAATTGGGGTGGTGATTTTATGAGCTGAGAAGAGCCTCCATGAAGGAAAAGTTGTTACTATAATCATATAGGGAATAATGGTTCATGGGAGAATGGAACGCGGTGAAGATTTGGTAAATCTCGGTTTATCAGATTATGTGGATCTATTTTTTTATATAAGGAGAATTAATCCCTTAATTAAGGTGCGACACTAAGATTAAAAAATTAGAAGGAATTTTGGTGAATTCTTGAGAGGTTCATAGGAATAAAACCCTACAAATGAGACTTTGATTAGAAATTAGGAAGTATTTCTAAGAAGTCTAGAACATTTTGTGAAACATGGTTAGTGGAATATGGTTCATATAATATGGTTCATGGATGATAGTTCAAGGAGTTGGTCTAGAGAGAAGAAGCAATAAGTGGATGTGGTTTATGAAGGAAATATGTGGTGGTGGTTATTGGAGCAGTATGTGGAGGTAGTTCTCTAAGTACTCATAGTACATGGTGTAGTGTAGTACGCGAGGGAGGAAGTCTAGTATGCAGAGTACAATTTCACAAATGAACAATACGTGGAAAAGTAAATTACTTCCACAGGTAAAAACAAGACTTCAAAAGATCATCCATCTAATGTTGAGGATTCATGATTTAATACCAACCCAATAAAGTGACCTTCAAATCGATAAACTAAGTTTAGATTCTTCCCAACATTGTGAGTAAGGGGGATTCAACGGAAGTGTTCTGAGTGATGTGGTGTGATATCCCTAAAACCTTGTAAAGGTAGTATTCCTGACACATAGTAACTGTGATGAAATTTTGTAATCCACAAATAGTGAAAATTATTGTACTTTTTTATGACTGAAACACTTTTTGAATACGATCCTTGGACTATCCATTAGTAGTATACCTTGTAAAATTGATATAATGTCTCTCTGCATGTGAATGTTTGATTTTCGGTCGAATCTGTCATACAGGTTTAACGAGTTCCTACTAGAGTGGGAACAAGATCCATCATATTAAAAGAAAATGTTAATACCTAGATTCACCCCTCTTCTCTTAGGGTGTTATGGGGTCTTAGAAGTGGTATCATAGCGTATGGTTTACGTATATTAAATACTCTACAGTAAAGATATTTTTTATTGAAGATTTAAGTTTCTTTCTTGATTCAACAATGAAGAAAAGTTTTGATAAAGATCTATTTATCTATGGGAAGAAGTATTTATCCACCAATCCCATGATGAATAGTACAAAGAAAGAGAAGATACAATTGAAGAAGCCTGTATTATCTAAAGAAGAGGTAGTATATGATTCTCCATGCCTTTCTAAAAATAATGATATTTCCAACCTGGAATGTAAATAGAAAATGTCTCAAGTTTCTACCAATGATAAGTATAACCTTTGTACCTCATGTAAACCAGGATATTCAAATTATCAGTTTGTATGTGTAAGGACCTTTGAATGTTTTCCTCAAAATAAGGATTCTATCACAAGTGGTAATGATGATCAATCTACAACCTCACAAGAATTCTCAGTTGATAACCTGAATGGCCCGAAGGCCCCTTTTTTTAATTATTTTTTATAACCCCCCTTTCAAGGGATGAGGGGGAAACCTTACAAGTCCCATAGTCTTAGGTGATTAAATTTCCCGTAGTCTTGAGAGACATTACATGACCCAAAGGTCTTAGGGAATTCAAATATACTATAACTACAATGAACCGCCCCTTCCTAGAAACTGCTTCATGTTGGTAGCTCTCCACCATTGCATTGTCATCTGGCTAAGCATCATGTGCAATCATAGGAAGGTCTCGATGGCGTATCCACACCCTATCATTCTTTCCCAACCCATTTGGTTTTTATTTGGTGAGTGCACCTGCTCTGAATCCTCCTATGGGGATACTCCTTTTTTTAGAGTCTATCAGGGGAAATTGCATGTGGCCCAAAGGCCTTGAGGTGGCCCAAAAGTGTTAAATGTGGCCCGAAATCCCTACTGACTTGAAGGTTTGGGTGGCCTTAAGGCCTTAAGGACTCCAAGCCCAAACCAGTGACCCAAGGTGAATAGTTCCTGGCTACTACCATACCTGCTACAGTACTGCAACAGTACTACTATAGCGCCCCCGTAAATATGCCTCTTCCTGATTTCAAACCTAGGTCTCATGGACGCACTTAAGGATACCTCACCAATTGGGATGAGGCTCATGTTCTAATTCTCTGTTGATAGATTAATAAATTTTATGCATGAAATTTTTTAATAAATGGCATCCCTTGTTTGATGGGTATTTGAACGTATATAGGTAGAAATCACCCAACTATGAAAAGAAGATGATTCTATGGAGGAAGCTGTGAAAAACTCTCAGAAATCACATCATGATGCTGACATAGAAGAATAATTAGAAGATGATACAATGGATGATTAAAATTCATCTGAACCTCACATAAGAAAATAAAGAGGATAAATTGATCAATCCAACATCATTTGGAATTGGAAAGATCCTATTTTGACAATAATAATGAAGAATAATTCACAATTTATATTCATATCAGCTATGGAACTATCACCATTTGAAGAAGCTACAAAGTATGAATCATGGGTTAAATCCATGAATGAAGAGTTGGATCAGGTCAATAAGAACCAAACATGGGAACTATTTAAGAGACCCAAAAAAAACAATGTTATTTGTATCAATTCGATTTTCAAAAAAAATGGTGAGAGTGGGAATGTGATCAGTAATAAGGCATGGATGGTGTGTAAACTCTATTCACAGATCGAAGGTGTTGATGTTAAAGAAAAATTTGTTATAGTGGCCTTACTAGAGTCAATCAGACTGTTTCTGGCCATAGAAATTCAAAGAGTATATAAAGTGTATCAAATGGATTTCAAGATAGATATAATAAATGGTGTTCTTGAAGAAGAAGTCTATATTGAACAACAAGTGGTATTTCTTCTTAGTAATGATGAAATGAAGGTTTTCAAATTAAATAATGCACTATATGGTTTGAAACATGCACCACAAGAATATTACTCTCAGTTAGATTATTATCTAAAGAAGTGTGAATTTTAAAGAGGAGGAGTGGATCACAATCTCTATGTAAATAATTCTCATAAAAACCAGTTCATGGTTCTAGTGTACATGGATTATAATATATTTTCTGGAAGCATGCAAGGATCGGTAAATCATTTTTCAAATCACATGAATTCAGAATTAGAAATTTCTATAATTAATGAACTCAAATATTTATTAGGACTACAAGTGATTCATATAAAACACTACACATTAATTTCTCAAGAATAGTATATAAGAGAGGTGCTGAATGAAGTTAACATGCATGATTCCATACCAATATCAAATCCAATTGCAGATGAAACAAAATTGGGAAAGCATGATGATGGGACATCTGTAGGTCACACAATGTTCAAGGGAATCATTGAAATCTTATTATACTTAACTACAACATGGCCAGATATTTTCTTTCCAACATGCTTTGTAGACTGCTTTTGATATAATCTGAAGAAATAACATTGGGAATTAGTTTAACGAATCATGAGGTACATTAAATGTACTCACAAATATGTGTTTTTCTTTATTTTAGGAAGAGATAAGGAACTGTTGGCATTTTTTGGTGTTGAATGGGCTAGAGATGTTGTGGAAATAAAGTTCATGAGTGTTGGAGAATTATTTATTGGTAGGAAATGTGTAGAATGGTTAAGTAAGAAATAAGAAATCACTTCTCTTAGTACAACTCTAGATGAGTTTATCTCCTCTATAAAGGAATTCACTCAAATACTATAGATAAATAAACGACTAAAGAATATTGATGATGAGGTGAAACAACCAATGATGATTCACTATAATGACATGAGGATGATCTATCTCACAAATAATCATGTTCAACATTCTTGAATTAAGCATATTGAAATCATATATCACTTCATCAAGGAAAATGTTTAACTAGGTGTGTTTAAACTTGATCATGTGGGAACCGATGAGAAAGTGACTGATATTCTAACTAAGACATTGGTAGTGGTTATGTTTAAGAAACATTATATGAAACTCAGTGTTCAACCACCTCCAAGTGCATGAGGAGGTCATGAATGTTACAATATCCCTAGTTTTTTAATTTCTTTAAATCTATTTTCTGAATAATTATAGGTTTATGGGGGATGTATAATCCAGGGGGAGTATTCTTATAGCTCAATATGTCAAAATTTGATTGTTTAGATATATTTAAAATCGTGTAGAATGGATGAATTCAATGTTTTATGATACAAATTATGGTTCAAACAAGTAGGATGAAGTATGAAATATTTTTCTAGTGTCAAGACAATGGGGAATAGAGGAATTCAATAATGTTACAATAGGGGAGAATGAAAAGAGGGGAAAATTTTTGGAAGACAATGAGAATGGAGAAAACAATTTAGTGTTTGGTATCAAGATAACCAAATTCATGATTCCCCACTTGTTTTCTACAAAGATCATTGCTCTTGTAGACATAGAGATTTGGATGAGTTATATCTCCTTTATCTTGTTTTGGTTGGTGCTGTATTGAATTTTTCTACGGATTTCTATCAATCCCAAAGGGAGAGATTCTTGGAACCAAGGATGTTCTTTTCTGGAAATGGAGTATGGTTTGTGTTTGTGGTAAATTCAAATAAGGTTAATCACGAGTTTATTTTTAGAAAATTAAGGTTTTTCATAGAGGCAGTATGTAAAATGGGATTTTTGGGAACAGTTCACAGATCATGAAAAATTGTACATGAAATGGAGAACCATGAACCACATAGCGATAACCGTTTGAAGAATGGGAAAATATTTGGGGTGAAGACTTGTGGTATGTGGGATGGCTTGTCATTGTAAAAAATGAGGTGGATATCAGTTCTAGGGATGGTTTGTTGTTAGAGGAATTAAAGTGGTGATTTTTGGAGCCGCAAAGGGCCTGCATGAAGGAAATGGCAGTACATGGACCACGTAGTGAAGAACGGTTCGTGGGAAAATGATACGTGGTAAAGATTTGGTAAATCTAAGTTTACTGGATTATGAGGATGGACTTTCCTATATAAGAAGCACTAATACCTTTATTAATGTGTGTAACTGATATTAAAAATTCACAAGGAATTTTGTGAAATCTTGAGTGGTTCACTGGAAGACAACCTCACAAATGAGACTTTTATTAAAAATTCGGAAAGAATTTGGTAAAGTCTAGATTGTTTCACAAAACATAATTTTGGGAACACATTTCATAGAATATGGTTTATCGAAGACAATTCATGGAGGATTTGGTCTATAAATAAAAATTAGTACGCGAATGCAATTTTTGAAGGTTGTACGCGGACACGGTTTGTAAAGGCAGTACGCGGTTGCAGTTTTCAGAGGTAGTATGTGGATGAGGTTTATGAAGAACTCAAAATATGCAGTGCATTGCAGTACATAGAGGAAGAAGGATAGTATGCATAGGAAATATTTTTGAACAGACAGTACACAGAAAAGTGAATTACTCCCACAGGTGTAAACATGACTTCAACAGAGCATTTATTTAGAGTCGAGGTTGCACGATTTAATTCCAACCCATTAAAGCGAACTTAAAGTTGATAAAATAAGTTAATATTCTTCCCAAATAATTGATCAAGGGGATTAAATGGGAGTGATCTAAGGGATACAGTTTTTTATCTCACAAACTTTGTAAAGGCAGTGCTGCTGGAAATGAGTGATTGTCACTACTGGAAACATGATCTTTCCCAACACTTCTATACCAACGGTTTGTAAAAACCGTTGGTATAGCTACTCTTTCCCAACGGTTCATCAAAACCGTTGGGAAAGGGCCTAAAAACACACCCTTTCCCAACGGTTTTGGTGAACCGTTGGGAAAGAGTGACCTTTCCCAACAGTTCACCAAAACAGTTGGGAAAGGGGTGGATTTTTTCCCTCTTTTTCCCAACGGTTCTTGAGAACCGTTGGGAAAGAGTACCCTTTCCCAACGGTTCACCAAAACCGTTGGGAAAGGGTGTGTTTTTAGGCCCTTTCCCAACGGTTTTGGTGAACCGTTGGGAAAGGGTACTCTTTCCCAACGGTTCTCAAGAACCGTTGGGAGAAAGAGGGAAAAAATCCAGCATACACCCTCCTAAAACTACACCCACCCAGAACCTATCCCAACGGTTCTGAAAACCGTTGGGATAGGTCTATCCCAACGGTTTTGACAACCGTTGGGATATGTTCATTGATTTTTTTCCAGATCTACTAACGGAGAACATTATATAAATCAAAAATTTAAATAATTATGATAATACATATATATATTTATGAAATTATGTTTACAAAGTGATGTTAGCCTAGTGGTTAAGTCGTTCGATTATAAACGAGGGGTCCTGGGATCAAATCCCAGTGGTGATTTTATTTTTGGAATTTATATACCAATGGTTCCATTACCGTTGGTATAGATTTCATATTACCTATACCAACGGTTTCCAAAACCGTTGGTATAGGTCTATACCAACGGTTTTCGGAGAACCGTTGGTATAGACCTATCCCAACGGCTTACTTGGCTACGGTTCTCCAAACCGTTGGTATAGGCTATACCAACGGTTTGGAGGCCTATACCAACGGTTCCAAACCGTTGGTAAAGGTTAGTTTTCCAGTAGTGTGTGCTAAACTTATATAATCCACAACTAGTGAATATTAGTGGACTTTAGTACGAACGACATGTAATTATCATATGATCCTTGGAATATCCCTTAGTGGTGAACCAAGTAAAATTTTTGTGACTTCTCTATACATGTGACTGTTTGATTATTGATCGAATATATCATATAGGATTAACGAGTTTCTACCAACACGGGAACAAGATCCATCATATTAAAAGAAAAATTTGACACCCTGATTCACCCCTCCCCTCTCAAGGTGTTCTAGGGTCCTACATAAGTACCTTAGGTAAATAATTATTATTATCCTTTGAACAAAAAAACGTACCTATATATCTATTTGTCAATGGTTTAGGTAAGTTGGAGTAGTCACTTCTTCTAGTCATTTTTCATGGAGAATATTTTTAGAACACAATATCCAACATTGTTTTATTCCCTTTAGTTTAACCTGAAAAAAAAATATGATTCATATTGTGTATCCTATTCATTATCTAATGAATAATAAGGAGAAATAAATGTATCTATAACATTATTGATGAATTTATCACCAATTGCCTCCTAGTCACCTTGTGATGTTAATTTTTCTTCACGTAGTGAAGCATTAACCTTATTTTTTCTCATAGAAATTTTGCATTGCTACCCCTAATAATTATCCATGATATCCTCTATCAACACCTCAAACACATTATTATTCTTAATATTCATATATGATTCATCAACTCAGTGAAAAACATTTTACTTACCTTCAAAAGATAGATTTCATTACTCTATTTCAATTAGTTGATCATTTCCCTGATCTGGGGTTATCACCAATACTGATAGGTTAGATCCATATAACTCGGTTCCCATGTTCAAATCTTGGTATGAAGAAAAACAAATACTCAAAACATATTTATAAGAGGGTTTTACCCCTTTTACTCTTAATGGAGGGATGATACTTTTGATACCTACTTTCCTAACATATTTGATTGGATCTTATTTTGATACCCCCAATTTCCCTCTTCTAAGTTCATTTGACCTAAAAATATAGTTGGAAGTCTCTATAATTAAATTATTTTAAGAATCCCAACCTTTTAAAAATTTATACTCATACTGAGATCTATCTTTCAACCAACCCAAATCCACTCCACTTCCTGGTCGACAATGCGGCAGTAGATAACCTAATCGATGATAGAAGGCATAGAAATCACACCATGACACATATATGATGCATTTTTTATATAAAAAATATTCTTAAATATCAATATATATGAATTATAATACTCATGGAAGGACATCATATTCATTATATATGCAAGGTGAAATTTTTTGAGACACAACATTGGTCAACCTATCTATATAAATAAAACACACAAACGTATCTCCAATCATTGTGAGGATATTTAGATTCTAAAAATGTATTGGTAATCAAGGAAGAAAAATCCACACGGTCTTGTTATGAGGGTTATGAAGCATGTGAAAATAGTAAGTCTATCTAAAAATGAATAATTAAATTCCACTAAGATTTCTCTAGGCATTAGACTTGTTTAAAACTGGATCATCTTTATCTTAAAAATGAATCAATGGATATCAAAAATCTTGGAATCCCACAATCCTGTGTACATTAAATCCCCTAGATTCCACTGAAAAAAATGGTCAAATGCATCTACCGAAGGGTGAAACTTTCCACTTGAGTGTTTTAAAGGATGGATGATGGATTCATGAACTCCAGATAAGAGATATGTAACTTAGGAATAACTTTCTCACGGAAGGGGACCTTCGGGCTAAGAGAAATACCTAGAAAATCTAGAATAATCACTAGTATTGAGAATGGGTTGAAAGTGAAAGAGATATAAGAGGTTGAACCAATAGTGGTTATTTCCCCCAACCCCTCTAGTGGGGAGGGGGGAACTCGATAATAGTCCATCAACACCCGTTCTATATGAATCCTTGCTGAACCAAGCACCGCTTGAGTCCTGATACTTTTTCCACTATTGTTTTATATGGTCTCATTATTTTCAAATTTAATAAAACATAAAAGAATTTTGAAATTTACACTATAATGGAAACATTCCTATTTGAGGTGATTCATTGTGCGGAGAGTTGATAAATAAATTTTTTACTGATCTCTATGATCAGGCCATATTATATCGAAATCATTTTTTACTAAAACATCACATTTCTCTATCTAAGATCATGATTACATTAATAAATTATTATATAAACTGTATATATTGAGATCTATATTTTTATCCCTCTAAACATCATCATACATGTTAATGGTCTTCCATTTATCTGTCTTACTATTAATTAATCAAATATAGCATTGTCCTTCAATTCTCTACCAATTGTCAGTAAAAAATGTGTTTTTATATATCTACCTCCCTCCCTCCCTGTGGTAATATAAAATCCAAATAAATAGTTTATTTTTATCATAAATAATTAGCATCAAGTTCTAGGATTTTTCCAAGTCATTATTCTATATTTTATCACCATAATGGTGTCAAGATTTAATTTAAAACTCCTTATTTAATGGTCAGGCATATCTTGATTAAATAGTTCTATTTAATACAATTGATCCTTCAATATGATCTATGAAAATAAAATGTGAAATATTACATCATCACTATATCTCAAATATTTTACATCAATCATAATGATGGAAACATTCTCTCTCATTAGTCAAATATTAATTCCATGATAGTTAATCTTCATGACATTCCATTATTGACATAATAAATCTTTCTCAAAAATTGATCCATAAAATTTGAATATATTCATTCTCATTGCTCTTACACAACATAAAATTTATTACATAGTCAAATTTCAATCACAATAAATGTTTCACTATATTCAATTTGTAATTATTCCCATCATTAATATGAATTATTTTTAAAAATATCTAATTTACATTCTCAATAATATTTACATGATTTTATTCTAGTCAAAATACCATGTTATTTCAATATATGGGTCTTCAAATATATATAAACATATTTAGTAAAACATCCTATATAAATTCTAATATGTATATATATTTAAAATTATAAAAGATATGATTTTTTCATCCATGGAAAAAACCATGTTCAAGTAAACAATGACATGGTTTCCTGGTTAAATGTTTGACAAAAAAACCACATATATTTTTATCCAAATATCCGCCAGAATAGGATTGGTTAATTATTTCAAATTATATATGTAAAAATCACCATAGAATGGTTTTCCTAAAAAAATGACACAGTTTTTATCCTTACAATTATAGTTTCATCTGAAAACTATCACAAGAAAAAACACTCATTGTTACTACCTCCGCAGCGATTAGTTTTAGGTTTTCTATAAAATGGTCTATAAAAATACAACCACTGTCATATTCATAAGTAAGTTTAAATATAAACTCTATAATTCTCACTTATTTTACATACTCATTATGAGGGAGTAATTTATTTCATCTCCCCATTTTGCAAACATACATGAGAATAGTGATTAGCTCTTCTCTATAAACTATGATTAGACCCCCTATCTAAAATCTCAATGAAAACTATGAAATGGTTTAATATTACATGGCCTTTATGAATGATTATTAAAAAATAACAACCATAGTTATTGTATTTTCCACACTTTGATGTGATTATTATAATCAATATGTGTTTTATCCTTAGTATCTTTACAACTTTATGCCATTATCATTTATTCTATTATAAAAAATAAAAAATTCAAAACACTTTAAATCTATGGTCTAAACCATGAGGATGTGCACACAATTATGAAATGGTTTCACTATATTTCACTAATTTATCTTCTATTATCTAATAAAACTCTCCAATAGCTCTTATATTTCACCTAATTTCTATATAAAATCAAATATGTAAAAAAAATAAAAATATTTCATTTGAAAAAACATTTTAGGACATTTGAATCACTTATAAAAGCTAAATAGTGGAACCATAATTTTTAAATAAACTTCTTGTGTTCTTCCTTAAACTTATTATGACAACCTATCAATATACCCTTACCTTACATTTTTTACATCTACTATAGTGACTTCAATCCATGAACTTCTTCATATGTCAATGTCATGTATCTCTGTATGTTAATTACCAAATAATGAAATGTATCAGCTTTCTCACCACATACTTAATTTCTTAGAAATTTCTCTTTACCTCACCATGAATGATATTATCTATATCATGTAATTTTATCTTATTATTATAAGTATCAATGTATAACCAATAGTTGATAACATATAAAAACAAAAAAAACATTTGGTTGAAATAATTAACCATCTGTAATGTTATGGTAATATCATTATTTAGAGTTAATCCACAAGTATATATTATATTATGAATAATAAATCACAAATAAACAAATTTCGGACTTTACTCAAAAATTATAATGAGATAATTATTATAAATAGATGTTATAAAAAAAATTATATAATTATTTGAAATTGACGTTCCACCATATATGAATAAATTTATAGTTCGAGATATGAATTTATATAAATCAAAAACATATATACAACATTATCATAAAAAATTAATTTTTATTAATTTTTTTCAATAAAATTTCCTTCATCAAAATATCCTTAAATGTATTAAAATATACGATAGTTATCATTACATTTTCTCCATGTATGAGAAGAATTATACATGACCAATTAATTCATAGAAAATGATATATATGAACATGTTTTATTTGTGAGGTACATTGGAAGTCCAATAACCTTAAGTTATTATTTTTAAAAGACAAGAATTTCATCATTATCCTCTCATGGTCAAAAAGTATATTTATAATGATCAATGGATCTTATAACCATTAGTGTACACAAGTGATGAAAATTATTCATATAAAATTTTTATTGAACTCTTGAAGTGTATCCTAATTATGGAAGGTAATTATATCTTGTAGATGAATAATCTTTCATCTAAGGTTGGAATTTTTTTGGTACAAAGTATTCTTTTCAAATAAATTATTTATATATTTTGTTTCATTTTACATCGCATTAATATTCCTAATAATGTTCAAATCATTAATATATACCATGAATATATCAAATTTAGATCAAGTACTTTTTTATGAAAAAACATAGAAAAATTAGATCATTTTTAGAACCTTATTTCCTTAAATATTTACTCATATGAGTATTCTGCATATTATTTGAATGCTTTAATCTATATAATGATTTATTAAATTTAATAAAATAAATATATTTAGGTTTATAGAATTTTAAAATAATTTATAATACTTACAGAACATATATTTTTATTATTATGAATGTTTCATATAAGTATACAATCATAACATTCAATTTTAATAGTTCAAGATGATCCTATATAAAACAAATCATGAGATAATGATAAAATAAAACATTTTTTAAAGGAGAATATGTTTTGTCATAATAAATCCCTAGTATTTTTGAAAAACATTTAGCAATTAAGCCTGCTTTAAATAACATAATTTCATTATCTTCATTTTAATTTACTATAAATTGTTATTTATAACCAATAGGTTTAATAACATTTAGTTTTTTATATTAAACCCAAAAAAATCATGTTTTCAAGTGATTTTACTTTATATTAGACTACATTTTTCCATTTCCCTTAATATGGTCTATCATGAATATTATTTAAGGATCACATTTCTTAATCCCCAATGAGAATACCAGGTTTCATGTGGAAGTTCCCTTAGATGATAAAGTTGTAATTTTTGTTAATTGGTAGTTGGTATGATGTGAGTCAATGTGTATTAAGGGCTGAGTTGGATAGAATGAACCATTAAAAGAAGAATCTATATTATGTTTGAAAATAAAGAACGAAGCAGTTGCCCATACATTATAGGTAAAAAATATAAAGAGACATCAACCTTGGAACAACTAGTTGGACTCATTCTATGGGTTTCCCCAAAAAAATGAATTAGATGGTATTCATGTGTGTTAAATGTGATAAAGTATTTATTTTTTTCAAAAATAATCATGAATAATCTTGATTTTATTGCTATAGTGAACAACTTAAATAAGATGGTATTTTTATGTCTTTATTACTAAATTAAATGGTGAGATGAATTGGATAGTCTATCCAAATAAACGTTGGGTTTAAGGATAATCATATATATGTTTGAGGATATTGGATTAATTTTTTAACTAATTCAATATGGATCAATATGAGTCAGAGATAGGATAGGTCAAGTTTGATGATGTTTGGAAATGCAGTGTAGAACTTATGTCTTTGGCTATAAATGTAATTATTCTATAGATAAATCATAAGTCTTTTTTGCAAAGCATACATATTTTTATCATTTTTAGGTATTTGAGACCCAAAATGTGTCTTTTGGATGAAACGTATGTATTTAGAGTAAATCATATGACTTTCCCATGGTATGAAAATGGTAAAGGCGTTGAGTGTAAGTCCTTTAATGTACTAAATGCAAACCTTTTCCCATGAGAATATGTCATCCAAGGGAAAACATAATCATTTTAGACATATTTGAAAATTCAATGTTTCTAAGGGATGAAATTGAAATTCCTTGGGTAAAATATATTCCTTTGAGATAGAACCTTAGTCTTTTATACTTAATGAAATTTAGAGTTTCTTCTAGATGAAAAGAGAGTTTTCCAGATTTGATGTCTGATGAAGGAAATCAAGTTTAATTATAATAAATTTTTTCCTCATAGATTGAAACATAAAAACCACATTAAATGGTGTGTGATTATTTAATAAAATAAATATAATATAATCTTCAATGTTATAAAGGATAAATTCAAAGAGGAATTAAAATAGAGTTTCTAAAATTATTTAATTCTGATGTGATTAAATTTCCAAGGATCCTAATGCTATTTCTAAATGATCCAAATATCATGTTGGTATTATGATCCATGATTTATGTTTTATTTTAAGATGAGATGATTGGATATTATTTTTCTATCAAGGAAGAGATTTTCAAATGAGTATTTATGAAAATAATATTGGTGATAATAATTTTAGATAAAATATTATGATGCAAGATATGCGCTTTATTGTTCTAAATATCATAAAGGGAGTTGTAATTCAAGATTTATTTGAAGTTAGATGATTCTATATGAGAAGTTATTCGATTTTTCTGGTCATTTTAATTTCTACACTGATATTAAATGGTTTTATTTAGCTATGATAAGATTAACCAAGTTGGAAATGAAATAATTTATAATGATTATTCAACTGGATGGATTGAAGTGCAGTGAATGTGATGATTTATTTAGTATCATATTTTGGTACCACAGATCATTTCATTATGACACAAGAAGGAGATTAAATTGAATATTATATATCTAATACAACAATGAGATGAGTTATGTAATAGGATTTAGTGATGCTATGTGATTTAATCCAAATCCAATGTTGAAGGATTTTAGTTTCATATTTTATTGAGAAATATGAGTTGAGCAGGAAGAGGAAGAAGACGAGGAAGTCTCAAACCTTTTGGAAGACTATAGAATACATGATGTTGGGAAACTAAAATGGGCATGTAAATGTGAAGAGAAAAATAAAGGTAGCTCATATATTTATATAAGAGACAATGGCTTTCAAAAATGTAATATTGAGATCATGGGATAAACCCATGTAAAAAAGGTGAGAAATTAAATAAAACAGATGGTTACTAAATTAGTTAGGAATATTATTTACTGAACAATTGAAAATTGACATTCCCAATGAACTACATATAAATGGAGAATGATTGTGAGAGGGTTCATGTGATTGATCTGAGAGTTACACTGTTTTATGTGAAATACTCAAGAAATCACTTGAGGAAGAAGAACTTGAGGTAGCCAAAACTATGCTAAATATGATAATAATATGGGTATCAATAATGAAGTAGAAGAATAATATCTTATAACATAAATTTTCTTGGATGTTTGAGAAGAAGTTCATAGGAAAGACTGACTTACTATGTGTGATTATTATCAACTAGTGAATATCCTTTTAGTGTTTGAGTGATACAACTAGTTGAGTAGTTTTTATAATGATTTGTAAAGTTGTGGTGAAATTAGTTACTGAGTTATAGGTAATATTCTTGAAGATATTTTATAATTTTAATAATCTACAATGGGGTAGGAGGACATTAATTTTTAATGAAATGAAATTAATGAATAGACTAGTGATCTATTTAAATAGGAGAATAATGTGATGGACATAAAAACTAGTGGGATGCCAATATAAACAAGTGTAGTGAGATATTTCAGGTGTTTACATGTATAATGTTTTGAACATCATGCTTGTGTAATATTGAGTGCATTGGTTTCATGATGATACCTAGAATACTAAAAGTTTATTGATTATAGATTTTTGGAAATATAGGATAAATACTTTATGGTGGGAGAATAAGGGTATCAAATATTAATACAACTAACATTTTGGATCCTATTTGGTTATTAATGAAAGAAATATTATCACCCTTTCCCATAACAATGTATGAGAAAGAATGGAAGAACATAGGTGGCATAGAAATTTTAATTATTTCTCCTACACCCAGATATATCCAAGGAGCATACATAGGAAATATTCCTATATACAAAATCCATTAAAGCATACCGGTATTAAAAATTTCAGAGCAAACTCAATATCCTTCTGGTTCTCTGTCATTCACAATTTGAAACCTCACTACCCCCTCAACTGAAGTGTGCTCACTACTCTATTAGAATAATATTTTCTTTATCACTTGAATTAATATATTTTACAACTCAATTAGTTTATCATAATTATCTACTTTTCAACCACTTTAAAAATAACAATTTACCAAAAAAATTTGGGTCAATCACTTTTGGTTCATGTAGGATACACTTTTGTGAATCCCTTTCTTAACTTTCACTGAAATTTCCAATCGTGAAACACAACACTTTCATAAAACACAAAAACCAACATGAAACCCAATATTTTTTTGAATCATAATAAATTTCATGAAACTACCTTAGTCAGGTTGACACAAGTTGTTTCTTCTTAGAAATAATGTTCTTATAAATCCTTAGCATAAGAAAAACCTTCATGAAAATCTTTCTCAAATTCAGAGCCATTAGGTCTTCGTTAAGGTTTCTTTTGATCAAATGAGGGGGTATCCCCATATTTATATATGTTATCTACCATTTGTGAAAAATTTAATATTTACATGGTCTTTTTGTGATATTATTAATTCCTATTCATGAAAATCACGACCTTCATGAAACTTTCCAGGGAATTTTCATAGTCGTAAAATTTACTATCTTTCATGAAACCTTCTTTTGTGAATCACCAATATTTCATGAATCACAAAACATTCAGGAAACATCATACTTTAATGAAACACCAAACATTATTAAATAAAAAATATTTCCCATATTTTTACAAGGAAGACCTAGAAATCCAACTTTCACAAAACTTGTGTCATTCGCTAAATTTTAGACACAAAAATTTGGAACACTGGGAAATGAAGTGACATTGTACATGAAACTTCTTGTATCACTTCCATATCTTTCATACATTTGTCTTAGATCTTTTTCAATATACCTTTTCAATAATAATATTAGAACTTCATAACTAATCTTTCCAAATTTTATTTTCAACAAACATAATAAATCCAAAAACATTATAAACTCACCTCATGGATTTTTCCAATAATAGGATTATAGAGGAGAATCCATACCCCATACATTCCAAGTGTGACAAGGAGTAGGTTTCTCTAGTGGGAATAAACCTTGTTAAAATACATGTGTTATAACTGCTACTTTATCTGTATAGAATATAGTTAAATTATAGGATAAGAAAACAAGATCCAATAGTCTTAACAAATATTATAAGTTCAATTACAAATAGGATTAAAGGGTTTAAATAAAGAAATTTAATTTTGTAAAATTCAACAACACTTGATTCACCCCCTCTCCACCTTGGTCATGCCTACACGATCATTTAGGAATTTCACATGTTATATTAAAAATTTTCATCAAAAATGATCTCTATTGAGTTCAAACATTTTATAGTGTTAGTAAAATTTGTTGAATTTTCCTTTTGATCATCTTCTTGAACATTATGTACAAAATTATATTGATGAATTCCATGATTAAGTAAACTTCTATTTTCTTCATGTTTATTCACTTTCTCAACTATAATGGGTAAATTTTATTTCCATGGTGAGGATATTTATCATTTTAGAAAAGTATTTTACTATTATTTAGGTTTATATTCGAACTAATATTGTTTTTACCATTTAATTTATCTTTTGATATATTTTTTCTAGTAGGTGGATTTAATGTGGGTATATATGATTTTATAAACTGTTTTAAATAATTAAATTGATTTGAAAATATTCAAATTTTCAAATTAATGATCCTAAACAGTTTTATTTTATATTGATTTCTATGAGAATCAAGATTCAGTAATAATTTTTCTTTAATATTTCTTTTAATGATGATTTATATTCTTATTTTATGGTAGGAAATACATTTTTATCAAAATTAAAATCCCCAAATATTTTTATAGGTACATATCTTGTAATTTTTCAATATAATTTATAATTATTGGAGATTATAATCCAATATAAATAATGATCTTTTATTGGGGTCTATTTTTCATTATAGGGATACGGTTTTCCCATAAAATACACAACCAAATATTCATAAACGGTAAATATTTGGTTTTTGATGACTGGATAATTGTAAAACGAAATAATCATGACAACATGATAGTACTTTTTTAAACCATTTGTACAAAAATTCATGTCACCATTCCAAATTAGAAAATTACGTTTTCAGAAAAAGTGGTTTAGTAATATTATAAAATATTTTCAAATAATTTAAATAATCCATTTCTAGTGTTATCTTGAGAAACATGATGTTCAAAACCTACACATAAATAATATTTAAATAATGTGATGATCATTCAACATCATTATTATGAAAAATATAATTAATTATATAATCTAAGAACTTTTCCCTTTATGTGATTATTTGGAAAAGTTATACTATAAATTATAGGAAATGATTTTATAATTAGAACACATGGAACTTCCTAGTAGATTCAGTAAAAAATAATAAAAATTCCTAAATGGACCACATGGTGGATGTATTATAACAAATATATCCCAATGGATATTTTCCATGAATAAAGGATGTTAAATTATTTAGTTTGACGGATATGGTCTTATAATTAGTTTTCCATGAGAATAAGTAACTCAAGATAAATGATTAAGTGTGCTGAAATTTTTATCAATCAATGACTGAAAATGAGTAAATTTAATAAATTTTCTCATCATAAGTTATTTTGGATATCCAAAATTATCATGTCATATAAAAAATTTATAAATCTTAATCAACTTATAGTTTACCATATTTTATTTATTTAATATTTATTCACATGGTATAAAATAGATGTAACCCTTGAGATTTTTTGACAAATTATTTTTACTCATTATTAATGCTTATTATATTGAGTAATTCAAAACCTTCCCCGTCCATAATTTTTATATGAAATGTCTTCATGAATATTATTAATGATCAATGGATTTTATCAAGACATAAGAGAAAATAATACATTATTTATTTAAAAATTTATACAAGTTGATAGACTTTTGTTCTCTCTTTTTGAACCACAAATTTATTTTATACTATTGGTTAAAGTGTTCAAATGAGAACATTAAATTTTTTAAATAATAAAATATTTCCCATATTTTAGAATCATATAAATCATTGAACTATTAATAAGATAAATTTCTTCAACATGAGAATTAATCTCAATGGGGTGATTCATAACATTCATTTCTAATAGAATAAAATGATATATATATATATATAATGTAAAATATAATGGAAAAGAGTTAAAATAAACCGTTTTTATTAAAATTAATACTAAATAAAATAACTTATCATCCATAATAATTTATATATTATTATTATGATAAAAATCTTCAAGGTTCGTAAAGAAACGAGTGACATAAAAATTTAGTATATCAGTATAATAACCCATTGATTGATGAATAATGTTTCCATTAACACTTTTCTACTTACCTTTAACTAATTATTAATTAATAATAACAAAATTATTATATCATCATCATACAAGTTTTGGTGGTATTATTTCTCCTTTTAATTTAATATTTTATCATGACCTGACATGATAATAGAAGAACATTTAGACTTTGGAAGGGTATTGTGTAGATTCAATATTATTTTATTTGAAGGTTTCACTTAATCTATTTGCATTCACATACATTTCAGCATCCAAAATCCATGAAAAGAAGTTTTTTATAGTGATATATAGAGAGTGAAAACTGATTTTAATAATGTTTTTCATGAAATATATTACATACAAGATAAAATAAACTTGTTTATGAAATTAGAGATTGTATTATTAGTATGATTGAAAATTGAGATAATATCACCATTTTATACCATAAAATCATTCAAAATCAGAAGTGATACATCAATCATAAATAAAGATAAATGTAGAAAAGATGATGAAAACCCTGCATAAAGACATAGTAATAATATTAATTCAAAATAAAAAGGTACGAGATATATGAAAGTATTTATGCCGAATGTAATTTTTTTTCTTTTCATATTATTATATATATGATATGTTAGAATATAATCAATAGAAAAAATTGATCCATATTTTACAAAAAATCTAATCATAATGATTATCTCATCATGCATGGAAAATAATGAGAAGTCTGGGTTGAGTAGTGGTGTCTATAGAAATCACCATATTTTAGTAAACTATTACATTCCATATTATATTATTTTAAAATGACATGTTAAATTATATATATAAAATATTACTGTTATTAATAGAGTGCTTATCAATTTATATCATATATTAATTAATTAAAACATTAAATAAAATTAAATGTAACCAATTAATTTTTTTTTAAAATTAAAATTAAAATTTAATCGTAATTTTTATATGAGATATAAATAATTGATTAAAGATTGTAGTCAAAATTTATCTTTTTTAACAACTAATAATTTTACAATAAAAAATGATTAATTAAATATAAATTAAATGGAGCCATTGATGTCTTCCCTTAATTTTCTTATCTCTTATTAGAGTCTTCCACTACTATAGAACATAGTATATTCAAAGATACACTTTATTAGTTCTAAAAAAGTACTAGTAAAGGGGGTAACTTTATCTGTGACAAAAAACACTAATAAATGGCACACCTTTGGCAGCAATTTTCAATGTTGATAAAGTACTCCTTTATCAATTCTTTTCTTAATGTTAATAAATTTGTGTCCTATATCAGCACTAAAATGACTCTTTTTAGCACTGATAAAAGGTACACATCATAAATAAATTATATACCATTAAATATAATTTTTATAAATATAAATATATTGATATTAATATTTATATAGTATATTTTACTAAATATTATTTATATAATACTAAATATATAATTGCATTAAATATATAACATATTCAGTGAAAAAGGGATTATAAAATAATTAAAAAATTAAGATTAATTAAAAATAAAATAATTAGTATTGAGTAATAGAAATTGAATAAAATTCTGATAATAAAAATTTTATTTAATTAACTTTTCTTTTATGATATTTTCAAAAGAAGGCTTGAACTTCAAATGACCACAATTTTTTATCCAAGTGTCTATTTTGGCTCCCTGAGATATCAAATCAAAGCATTCAAAAATATATATGCAGTGTTTTTAATATGGAACCACGAACCCCATTTTTCATGTTAAAAAAAGGAATGGAAGCCTACAAAAATGAGTTTTTTAGTTTGGATACCCTAATTTTTGAGCATTTGATGTAATTTCAAATTCGTTTAAGAGGGTATTGTTGGATTTTTTATGGATATTTAGTTTACATGTAAGGATTACTTTCGTATGAATATTATCATGTTCAAATTTTATGATTTTTATTTTTGTGGTGTTATTTATAAATAAATAGATATATATATATATTCTATATATTTAGATATAAAAATTTAGTTTTATAAATATATATTTAAATATACTTACATGTTAAAGATATTTTTAAAATATATAAACCATATTGTAGTTGAAATTTATTATCCATTATATTTAAAATAAAAATTTGTTCATTTTATTTACCTCAGAATAATTTATGAACATATATATCTATAAAAATGTATATATAATTTTATATATAAATATGTGTGTGTATGTATCTATTAAAAAATAAATATATATTTATGTATATATTCTAAATATATATATAAATATTAATATGTCTACATTAAAATAAGTATATATTAAAATATATATATACATATAAATAAATATGTCAATATATAATAAGAAAAATCCTCTAAGCTTGTGGTAAGTGTTCTTTCCTTGTGTGTGTGTGTGTGTGCATATATCTATCTTTATATATTGTAAAAAATATATATTAATATATATATACAGTCATATATATAAAAAACACCAATAAAAATATTTAAACTTATAGATACACACACAAATATATATATATAGAGGGGGGGAGAGAAGTCACACACATACACATATAAACACACACACACACACACGTATATACACATACAAATAAATGTATGTAGATGCCAAAAAAAGTCTGTAACTCCCAGAGGAAGTTTCAAAATGACAAAGAGAGGTCATATTCGGACCTAGAGGCCCGGTCCGGAGGGCCCGGAAGTGGTTTGAGAAAAATTGGGTGATGTGCGTGGAAAAAATGTCCCGCGTGAAAGGCAACCCGGGATTCGCAAAATGTCCCAGTGCCAGCGCGAAATAATTTCGCGCCCACGTCCCGTGCGGTTGATATTTCGCTCCGCTGCCTCTGTCGCGCAATTATTTCATTCAACTCTGGATTCTGTGCCACAAGGTGCCTATAAATAAAAGGAGACCCCCTTCCTTTTCAAGGGAGGAATTTGAACCGGCTCCCATGCATGAAATTGTGCACGCAATATGGTCTTGAGTCATGGTTCTTTTCCACGCCAAGTCTCCCCGGGATCCGCCTTTGCGCGAGATCCCTCTGGCTTAGACTAAAGTCCATCCCCTTCGGGGTCCGCCATTGTGAGCAGTTCCTTCGTTTGCGCGCAGGCCGGCCAAGTTGCGTTCAATCCTTCCTTTGCGCGTGCACCCCTTCCCTTGTGCGTAATTCCTTCTTTTGCACGCAATCCCTTCCTTTGCGCGCCGACCCGGCTGTTTTCTTGTGCATCCCTGAATTGCGCGCTGACCCGGTGTTTTCCGCGCAGCAGCCTCAATTGCGCACATGGCTACCCTATTGCGCGCAGACCTTCCTTATTGCGCGTAGCCTATCCTGTGTGTCGCTCCTATTGAGCGCAACAGTATATAGGCTCACACCCGATGGTCCATTCCGTGGGGGTTGAGACCCCGCACCCCCGCTCGGGGTCACTGTCGGGCTACGGTCCCGGCCCTCCGGGCCTGTCCCTTCGCTACGGTCACAGACCCCCATAAAAATGGAGAGTCGCACCACAAACTATTCGGGCCGGGACGTCAGTATTTTCCATTGCGCCCTTATGCGCACCCACCTTCCACCTAGGGAATACCATGATTTGAGATACTCCTCCACACACTGCGAAACACCTTGAGTTGACATATTCCTATTAGTTCGTTTCCTATGTCATGAGTTGAGATTCTCATCATCAATTCCCCTGAGAAGAATGCCCTATCATTCAATAATAGGATGCCTCTTGTTCCTAATAATAGATGCCTTATGCTCCAAGCATGAGATTCCATAGTACTATCTACATGACTATAAACTGTAGTAAACCATGTGCTCCAAACATAGGATGCCTCTTGTTCCAAATAATAGATTCCTTGTGCGCCAAGCATAAGATGACCAATTCCATGATTACAGTGGCGTAGTTTCAAGAGTGTTGGAATCCATTCAAACATTCCATCACTCCACCCCACGCTTTGCGTGTCCTTCATTCGGATCTGCATCCACTTCCAAGTCTAGAGAGACCCCCTAACGGTACAGATGCTTGACCTGTGGTCCAGCTGCTGTAACAATATGGATGATATACCTTTGGTCCGCCTGTTGTCACAATATGGATGATTGACCTGTGGTCCGCCTGCTGTCTTGGGCCAACGCCCCGAAAGGCCTTGGGCGACACTTTGAGTCAGGTCCTGTTTCTCGAACATGGTCAGCAGTCGACCCCTCATTTATTTGTCCCCATTCTAGGCTAACGCGATAGGATGCTGTGTTGTGAACATGGTCAGTAGATATCCTCTATCTCCACGCCACTCTCATTGCATTCCGAATACTGTTCATGTGATTAACACTTTTCATATCCCTTTGTTCGGTTCGATTCCAACGCCCTTGGCATTATCCCGCTTGTGCACTTCCGCATAGGTGCATACCTAAACCCACCAGTGAGTTGGGATGCCCTCATGACCAGACATGAGGAAGAAATTATGGGTTGCTTCCATGCGTAAGCCCTGTCCATCGTTGCCGCTCCTTAGTGGCGCCTGGGCAGCTTCCTTGCGTAAGCCCCATCCACCATAGCCACGCTAACGTGGACCGATCGATGGTTCGCCCTGCGCCCCCCCTTCACTACGGCCTCGCCGATGCCTTCCCTCCCACAAGGGGTAGAGGGAGTTGGTCATGTAAGCCCTAGGGGTGTGGAGTGAACCCACCTCGTCTAAGCTGCAGGACGTTAAACTGCTAAGCACCTCATCCTTAACACATGACGTTAAACTGTGGTCTGACCCCATGCTTCACACGCAGGGTCCCCCCAGCTCAGGTATTCTTTACGCCCGCTCGTCTCCACGGGAATGGACTCTTCCTCGCATTGAATGAGATCTTCCTTGTCGGAGTGGAATTTGTCCAGGGGGGAAGGTCTTCCTCAGAGCGTATGCCCCTAGCCACTCTTGAGGAAGGTTTCACCCATGCATCTTCGTACTTCCCCCTGCCAAGGCCAGTGGAGTCCTTTTCCCACTGCACTTTGTCGCACCATGGGCCTCCACCCTAGAGTAAGCCCCGACACCAAGTTCTGCTAACCACGCGTAAGACCCTGTTTCCTCTTTGGGCCGCTCAACGCATAAGCCCCATTCCGCTTCTCACGGACGCACCCTTTGCGACGTGATCATCTGGTCCCTGCTGCCTCTTGTTTATCACACCGAGCATGACTCACGTGGTCTTAGAGCGTGCATCGACCATGACATCCTCATGGGCTGCCTCAGAGTGTAAGCCTCATCCCAGCGAACTACGTGGACTTTGATCCGTGCTAACGCATGGTACGTAGGAAGCCTCCATGAGGTTCAAGCCCACCACCCGGTCATTCCGACCTCTCCACGTAAGTTCCCCGACCAACATGGGCCACCTCAGAGCATAAGACCCATACCCACATTGGGACTCCTCAGAGCGTAAGCCCCAAATCCTTCATCCCTCATGACGTTAAACTGTATGCCCTCATCCCACATGACATTAAACTGTATCTCGTCCTGCATGACATTAAACTGTATTCCCTCCCCTTGGGCCGCCTCAGAGCGTAAGCCCCAAGTCTCACACCCACGTCCCATCCTGACTTCCCCCTTGAGCCCACGTGCCTTGGGAAGCACATGCCCTAGCCCGGTGATCTTACTTCCTCCAGGATCCAGTCCATACGTTCATTCCCACAGGTCGTCTCTTCAGGTGTCCCACCGTACCACAGAACTACACGGACTTTGATTCCCTGCCATGGGGATACGTAGGAAGCCTCTACAAGGTTCAAGCCCATCACTCCACCACCCATCCTAATCCTTACTCGGGCCGCCACATCCCAGTGAGATCATGCCACCCCATCCCATTCCATGGTATCTGGGAAGCCGCCCACGTGCTGGCCCCAACATCGGTATTCCCCCTAGGGGGTCCTTCAGCCCGATCCATCTCTGCAAGACGTTAAATTCGTGACATACGCCATGTTAATCATGGTAAGCTGAGGAAAACCACAGATGGTACACAATCCCCGCGTTCGATGTGGGATGCCTCGGGCTTCCGCGCCCTCGAGAAGCCCTGTGATAAGGGACAGAAGACAGACATGCTGATCCCTAGCTTCAAGACATGCAAATGACACCCCAACGTGACCATTCTCCTCACCAAAGGTTGTTTCCCCGACAAGACCCCTTGGAGCGTCTCGACAGAAGCAGCGTAATTAACTGGCATCCATGTAGATATGGCACTGGGAACGAGCTTCACGAACCCGTCTTAAATCTATGAGGGAGACCCAGACTAGGTGACGAGTTCCGAGGAGGAATCCATGGAAGGAAAAACCGAAATCCCATCATCTCGGTTTCGATCAAGGAGCAGACATACCTAAACAAGGAACAGATGTCGCCCGCCTTTGGAAAGCGGGAATGTGGGGAAACAAGTAGCGCGTCCTCCCCACTGACGGATGCGCACGCCCCAGCGAAAGCGTCGGAAAAAATGTAATTAAAATAAATATTCATTTAATAAATACATTATTAAAAATTTATATGTAGACACAAAATTATACATAAATATATACTTATATATATATAAACATAATTTACACACACACATAAATACACACACACACACACATGTGTTTATTTACAATAAATATGCATTTTATAAATACATTATAAAAAATTATATGTAAATATACTATAATACGTAAATATAAATATAGATATATATATACATATTTTATAAATGTATTTAAAAAAATTATATAATTTTATAGAATTGTATGAATAAATATATATGTAAAAAAAAGAAATATTTATACATAAGTAAATATATCATAAAATATCATGGAAAACATGATGTAATAGTGGTAAGGTCATTCATATTGAAGGAGGAGGTCATAGGTTCAAATTTCAGGGGAATGCATGACTGAAAAATTGGTTGGAAGTTATTATAAGAATTGATAGGGGTGACAGGATATCATGGTTGGCTTCTAGTTTTTGTTTTGTTTTATCAATTCATGAAACTAGAAATAGTAAATGCAGTGTTGGTAAAGGTTGCGATTGCTAGAGGCATCTTCAAAAACTATTTTTAATTTTACCATTTCTGAAAAATAATTGATAAATTTTGTATTTATCGGTGCTAAAAAATACACTCATAAAAGTCCCCCTTTATTAATGTGTTTTTGAGTTTTTATAAAATATTCTTTTATCATTTCTTCTTTATGGGCTGATAAAAGATATCATCTATAAAGAATTCTTACAATATTAATACTTTTTTAGAACTAATAAAAATGTAATTTAGCACTGATAAAAGGTTCTTCTATAGTACTGTGTAATTCTGATTCTCCCATTATCTATTTTAAAATCAATTTTTCCTTACACTTTATTTTCTTCTTTCATAGTTTTGGTTCCCTTTTGGAGGAGTTTTACCCTAATTTTGTTACATATTTTTTAGATTTATTTCTCCATATCTACATTTAAGAGTCAATCTTTCCCTAATGTTCAACCTGATGAGGATCCCAACCCTATAGTGGTAGATCTCACTCTTTGTTGATCTAGTAACTATCTTTTTGGGTCTCCCTTGGTCTTACTAAGTGATACTTCCATCCCAATAATAATTTTTTTCACCTAATTTAACCTGATGCTTACATGGTTCAATGAACTTGATGTTTAATTTCTTTCATTGGTGATAGTGGAAATTTTGATGGATTATGGGAGATACTCAGTTAATGAATGGAGTTTTTATTAGTCATTAACCTATTTATTTAGGGTTTTCAAATTTTTTTCCATATTGATGTTTTGTACAGGATCTATCTTGGAATTTATACCATGTTGTCTATTTCTCATATTTTGGTCTTCTTCTATTATGGTCTTGGATTTTTTTTATTGCGGGATTTGGAAATTTTCACTATTATTATTGGTATCTAGTAACTTTTTCTGGATTTTTGGTGTTCCTCCACTTCTCCCCATCTTTAGTGGTTTCTATAGAGATTGTTAGGAAGGTGGTGTGGTAGAGATGGCGGTGAAGTTTACCTTTATGATATATAAATAGTTTTTGTTTTAGGTTTTTCCTTAACAACGGTGGAGGGTGATCAACGGTGATATAATTTATATTATTATAAATTTTGAATATTATTAATTTATAATCTTTTATGAATTATAAAATAACTAGAAAATACACAAACAAACCCACCTAAGGATATTCCAACCAATGTAAATCTGTATTCTAACTATGAAATTGTTCTATTAACTTATTATTTTCTTTAGAATTTATAATAAAAATAATGAAAATATCATAGAAATGAAAATTTTAAATTTCATACAATAAAATATAATATAAGATAAATAATCTAATTTTTTTAGATAAATAAAAAATATCATTATATAATTTTTGATTTTTTATTCACTAAAAATTAAATACTTCATTTTATTTGAGATTTATTTCTTATTTTATTTTATATGTGATGATTTAAAAAAATGTCAAAATTTTATTTTGGATACTGTACTTCTATAAGTGCTTCTTTGTTTGGTATTATTTCCTAGTGCCTACCCTTGGGTCGATTCTCCATGGTCATCCATCTAGAAAATTCACTTGGTTGATCATTTCTCCTTGATTATTCCATCTTGAGTCATAAATTATCATTATATCGTGGTCCATGTTCCCTCATAGTGTGATTTATCGGTGTACTTTTGCATAAAGTGTTTTCCCTTGATCAATATTATCCGATTTTGTGAGGGGTAAGTTGTACTAGAAATCTGTAGAACACACAAACTAGATAGAACGAAACATGGGATTTTGTATCCAAAAGTTGAATTCAATATAAACAAGCCATTCAAGATTCAAGAATAAAATAAACGAGTAAATAATAAAAAGATTTAATGTTGTTTGATCCTTTTGGGGTCTATTTTCAAAGAAATAACACAAGCCACACATAGATTTTTATTATGTTCGAAAATAAATAGGTACAATATAAAGAATACCCAAAATTAAGAATAGAAAAAACATGAGAAACAAGTTTTGAAAGGATTATTAAATAAAAGAAAGGAGTCAATTTGAAGAACATACTAACCCTGACAGATTTAAATCTTTTCTGGTGGTCCTAGTCCTTTATTTGTTGTTATTTTATTCATCTGAGCTTGATGTATGTAGACAATTCTTAGGCATTGATGTATAGAAGAAAAATATCATTGGATTTTCTTGGTTTTCCAAAATCCTCTCTTATTTTTCACAAGGATGCTACATTTCCATAGTAATACACCATGAGTGGTGAAAAGTAGTGAAAAATATATTTAAAAGTATTTAGAACCAAATATGAAATAGGGCATAACTACTTTTAACCTGTACGGTTTCACCAAATGAGAAACTGGAGTAAGGATCGTGGAGAGGAGATCCAGAATGAATCTAATACAGAATCTAAATCTCATAGTGGTCATCAATCCCCTGATATGACATTGCACCTTCAAATAATCCATCCAACTAGAATATTACATTCAATGGAAACCGAACTGAAATGAAATGACACACTCGAGTGGTAGAGAATAGGTGGATGATGAAAATTGAACTAAATATCATTGAAATTAATAACCATAAAGTAATACATGAAGGATTAGTGAAGATTAAATCATGAGTCATCTGAACATAGTTTTCCAATAGAGTTCCCCATGGAAAGATAGTGGCCTAGTGAAAATCCCTTGTCCAACATAATTAATTTGAGATTAATAAAACGAATTCAATCAATTTGCATGCATGTAATTTAAACAATTTAAATGGAAGAATAAAAAACATGTAATTTCAATATGAAAAAAATGAAACACCTAAATTCAAAAATATCTATTATTTTCAATTGAAATTGTTGATTTTCTTTCACTTAAGGTTATATAATGGGATCCAAATTGATTCTATCAATGAAAATGAATTATATAATACCACAGCTTTAGTTAAAGTATTAGGTGGGTTATCATTAATGTGTATCTTATTGAAACACATGGTTCTATATTCTATAACACCTCTAATAAAAAATAATCTTATATTTTTTTATTTATTTACCATATAATACTAAATTATTAGATAAATGTAATTAATATTGACTATCACTATGTACATTAATAGCAGAATTATAAAGGTTGAGTCCAATAGAAAACCCCTTGAACCATAAGGCCTCTTTAAAATCCTTCATCAAGTATATATATTTTGATTTTGTGGTTGAAAGTGTAACCAATGATTTCTTATTTCACTTAAAGGAAATAGGGCCTCTATAATTAGTGAAAAAATAACCAGTTAATTGTTTTCTAGTGTCAATATTTCCTAAATAGACAGCATCTACAAATCCAATAACTAATTAAGCAGTATCCACATTTTTTCCATAACATAAATAAAAATTAGTGGTATAATATAGGAACCGGACCAGCCACTTTAGGGCATGCCCATATGGCTTCCCTAGAGTGGCAATAAATATAATATGTGTGAAAACTACAAGGGATACATTCAGATTAAAACAGATCATATTATACATGTTGCTACCAACTACCTTTGTGTAAGAAGTTTTAAACATGACCTCAATATCAACACCAGTAGTGGGAGGTCGGAGTAAATAAAGTGTAAAGTGTTGTCATAAAGGTATGATCACATGTTTTAGTGATTCAAATAGGTAATTTTTAAGGATTTTCAATAAGTATGCATGTTGTGAAAGATATAGATGTTTATTTGTTCTATCCATTATAATTTCTACACCTAATATTTTCATAACTATCCTTAATACATTCATTTCAAACATTCATTTTAATTGAGATTTTACAGCATTAATGAGGTTCATGTTATTGAAAATTATGAGCACATCATCAACATAAAACAATAGATAAATCATGATACTTTTAGTTGACTTAAAATAAACACAAGCATTATACTAGCTCTTAATTAAATGGTTATCAAGCATAAAGGAATCAAATTTTCTATACCGCAACCTTGAGCCATGTTTTTAATAGTAAAAATATTTATTATAAAGGGAAATAAAGATATATTTGAATTATTTAAAGTAACTATTAAGTGGATTCATGTAAACTTTCTCATTTAGTTCACCATGAAGGAAGTCCATTTTTACACCAATTTGTTTAATGTGAAGGTCACTATAAGAATAAAAATAATTCAATATACTTTTTGAATAATACTTAACAACTTGAGAGAATATTTTAGAATATTATATTCTTTCTCCTATAAATAATCCCTTAAATATAATATTCATTTGAATTTAATTTAATTTTTAGTAGTTTTGTATTTAATTATTTAAAAAATCCACTAAAAACCAATTACTTTAGCATTGGGTGGTTATTCTAAGATAGACCAAGTGTGAGTTTTTCTTAAGGAATGCATTTCATCATCCAAGGTAAGGATATTTTATTTTGAATTCATTAAGAGTTTTCTTATAGGTTTCTGGAACATCATCAATACGATCCTGGGAAACATGAAAGGAATAAGAATCCATTTCATATTGGATGAACCAAATATGGGGCTCTAGGAACAATCGTTATACTATCTCGAGTTAACTGATAGTCTATATTATTAGGAGGTTCATATTTTAAATCTAAATTAGAAATGAAGCTAGAATAATCTGGAAATATAGTCTGAGGATCAAGTGGAGGATCATGGATAATAGGCTCAAGATAATATAGAGTCATGGTTTTTTCAACCTCATATATTTCTAGATTAGTGCAGTTAGTTGTGATAGATTTGGATTTGGGAGAACATGAATCATAGAAACCCACATCATTACTAATGACGCACTTTTGGTAACCCAATTTATCATCTGAAATTTTATATCATTTTAGACCCCCAGTATATACCACAAAGTTACATTTAATATTTCAAGGATTTAACTTATTAGATTTTACCGGAGCATAATAGTATAGCCAAAGATTATTATGTAACTATATGAGGTTTGTTTTCCATTCAAAAGTTCTTCTCGGGTTTAAAAAAATTTAATGGAATGGAATCTATTTACGAGGTAAACTACTATAGTGGAAGCTTTTACCCAAAAGGATTTAGGGATACCATAGCATGGAATAATTATTCCTAACATATCTAAAAAGGTACTATAAATTCTTTCAGAAAGACTATTCTATTAGGGGGTTTTCCCAACAGTCTGGTGCCTTGAAATACTCTCAGATTCAAAAAATTAAATAAATCTAGTATATAGGTATTCTAATTCATTATCTATTATTATTATTTTAATCATTTTCCCAACTGGAATTTCAACTAGCCTTTTCTATTTTTTAAAGGAAAAGACATCATATTTATTTTCTAGTATGTAAACCCGCACCATTATAGAGAATTCATCTATAAAGGTAACAAGATAAGAACCTCCACCATGGGAGGTAGTCCAATTTTGTACCCATAGGTGAAAATGTATATATTATAATGGCTATGAAGATTTAATGTTAGACCTACTAAAGGTGACTCTTTTAGGCTTACTTTTCATACAATCTTTACAAAATTTAAGGTTTATAGTTTGATGCCAGCCAACAACCCTTGTTTGTTCAGTTCCTCTAAACCCTTAGAGTTTACATGCCCCAATATCCTATTACATAATAGATTATTATCATTATTAGTGGTATACACACTACCCCAATTCCTTGAATGAAACTTTTCATTCAAGAAATACATCCCATTAATGAGAGAACCCGTTACGATAGTTGTAGAGATTTTAGATATTTTTAGACAACATGATTCAGACCTAAAATTGAAGCAATTTTAGTCTAGAATCCATAAATAAATTAAGTTCCCATGGAGTTTAAGAACCCAAATAACATTAAGAAAAGTGATAATTAAGTGGTCATCATGTTCTATAAAAAAACATCTTCCATATACCGACACCTATTATTATTAGATAAATTTATATATCCTTTTAATCCTATCAAATATAATAATGAATCCATAATGGGACATATGTGGAATGAGCAGCTTGAGTCAAGGAAATAATAATTCCTGAGAGAATTTCTATATTCATTCAACACTTTGACTATTTCATAAACCTAACCCCCAAGAAGATATTGATTTGTGGGATGTTTAATCTCAAGTTCTTTTTTTGGCATCCCATACATTGGCATAGTATGAATAGACTTACCACACTGAAATAAAAGAATTTTTCTTTACCTAGAATTAGACTTAGTCCTAGGTTTATATTATTCGTGAATTTATCCTTAATAAACTATTTCTTTTTAACCCTAGATTTTAGTATTCTTCTTATAAAAAACTATATTCCTTACAATTAGCTCTTGGTCTAGAATATAGTTCCCTAGAGAGTAGGGTATAATTAACCCATTTCGGTTTGATGAGTCATGTCCATACATAATTGTTTCTACTAAAGTGTGTTATGAATTATCTATATAAACTAAAATGTTAATTTAATGATGTTCATCATCAGAAGTTACACATATTTTTACTATATATAACATCACCTTATTGAATTCATCTAAATGGGATTTAATTGAAATACGATGTTTCATTTCAAATGTAAAAATTCAGTGTTTCTTATAAAACCTACCATCTAAATAATCTATCATATATAATTTATCCAGTTTAATATATATACCACTAATAGTAGTTTCAAAAGAAACCACCCTAATGACTTTCTCAGCAAAAGAAAGTATAAAATAACTATGCTCCTTAACAATAACTTTTGGATATACATATTCAAAAATACTAGTGGTATATCTAGTTATATATATAGTTATAATAGGTTTAATAATTATGAAGAGGGAATCAATTAAACCTTTCCAAACAGGAAAGGATATCATCTTAATATTCCATAGATTAAAGACTTTGTCACTACTAAATTTATTGAATTTAGACCAAGTTATTGACATGTTTACCCAAATGATCATTTATCGATTTGTTAAGGATAATGATTTTAGAATTAGAAAGAATTAAAGAGGTTATAGTGTCTTTAATTACAAATTCAATGATAAAAGATGAAAATTGAGATGTTATTGTTGTGAATAAAATAAATAAAAAACCAAAATAAAACCAAGAAATATATTAAATTATTAATGACCACCAATAAGGCTCTGATAACACTTTGTGAGGGGTAAATAATATTTGACTTAAGAAGAATACATGAACCAAAAAGAAATAAATTGGGGATTTGTTTACATAATTTGAATTCAATAGAAGCAAACCATTCAAGATGCATGAATGGAAGTAAGAAGGTAATAACATAGGGGTTTAACATGATTTGACCTTGTTGGGACTATATGCATGGAACAAACCCAACCTAAACACAATGTTTCATTAAGATAAAAAATAAATTGGTATATTATAAATCAATTTGGAAAATAAGAATGATAGAAATATAAGCAACAAGTTTCAAAAGGCTTCTTCAATAAAAGACTGAAATAAAATTGGGGAACTTATATACCTATATTGATTTAAATATATTCTTGGGGTCCTAATATCTTTTCGTTCATTGTTCCATTTATCTAATCTATTAGTATATTGAAAGTTCTCATGATTTTATATATAGAAGTAACATATCACCAGATTTTCTCGGTTCACTGAAGGCCACTCTACTTCTTCACAAGGAAGGTATGTTGTGACAGTACTCTACTAGGAGCGGTGCACCTATAGTGAAAACTGGATATAAAAGGGATTAGAACCAAATATTAAATAGGGAATGAATAGATCCAACCAATAGGGTATCTCAAAAGTAGAAAAACGAGCAAAGATCATAGAGAGAACAACAAAAATGAATCCTATCCAAAAGCCAAATCATTCTAGGGCCATCAATCCCCTAACACACCACTACACCTCAAAATAATCCAGCCAGCAAGAATCTTCCATCGATATTAAACCCAACTGAAATTAAATTGTATAAATGAGTGAAATAGAATAGGTGGATGGTTCATATTTAACAAATAACCTATTAAATAAATGGATAGAAATTTTTCCACAGAGTCTTAGTGAAGTGTCAATTGTGAGTCTATCAAAGGTAGTGGCCCAACAAAGTCCCACATGTAAAGATAGTTTCCATGTGAAAATTACATGTCAACAATAATTAATTTGAGTATAATGGAAAAAAATTAATCAATATTCATGAATATAATTTAAATAATTTAATTGGAAAAATAAAAAATCAAAAAAATTCAATATGAAAACAAATGAGACAAATAAATTCACACATTTCAAAATAATTTGATTTCTACAGATATCCAAAACCAACTCAGATTGATAGAAATACTCATAGACTGAATGTTTATCTCCCAAACACATTATTTTTATATAATAATTACATAGTTATATAACCTCACCCCTAAGATTATTGATATGGAATTTTAATTGATAAGTTTTTTTGAGGTAAAATACTCTTGTTTATTGAGAGAGAAAGCATACCGTGGATATCCATTTGTGTTACTTCCTGGTTTAGTGCACTGATTCAACAAGAGATAGAATATGGAGAGGATATTTAATGGATGTTACTTAATTTACAAAGAAAAAATGACTTAAAGTGGTTGGATAAATTGGTTCAATTATATTTATTATTCTTAGTGTAATGATAAAGATCCTATAGATTTTAAGAACTAGTGGATTGAATAAAGTGGCTCTCTTACCTATCCCATTTGGATTATCTCAACTATTTAAAGATAATTTTGAAGGACAATATTTCCTTATCTCGATGATGACAGTGCACAACACCAAGTATAGGGGAGCTTCAAAAGTGACGAGATTGAGCCCTAATAAGGGGTTATCAATCCAGTTTTATTATTTTTTTAGTTTCATGATGCCTTATACATGATACATATTAGTGTTTACATTGCAAGTGTATAACACATTTTCTATGGTCAAATTTATCTGTAGAAACCCAGAGCTCAAGTAGGTTGTGATTTCTATGTTCAATAAAAATACTCAACATCTAGATAAGTTCTTTGGCTATTGTTTTCTCAATTCTGTATCACTTATAATTCTATCTTATTTATTCATAGTTAAACCAACATTCTTATACCCCATGAAAATAAGTTAATTGATCAATGTACATAAATATATATGTATATTTTACACTTTCTTTTATCCTTTTGCAACTTATGTGTGATGAAATAATATTGTTCAATATTTATTGATTCAAACCATTTAATTTTATGCCTATATACCTTATATAAATTATTTATATTTCTATTTAGAATGTAAATAATGTTTCTACGATGAAATAATTTCTTCATTGTATTTATTATATCAAAAATCACATTTGTTTTACTCTAAATGATCAATAAATATTTCATATATTATTCTTTCTTTCACGATTATAATACTTGATTCTCTTAAACTATATCTATGTTGTTTAGAGGATTAATATCTTATTTATCTTTATTATTTAATTTTTATTATGTTATAAGAATTTAAGTATAGTGTCTTGGTTTCTACTTGTATAATTCAATTAGCTTGAATCATATATAAATGCATCATTTGTGAGATTGATTCCAATTTACTAATATATTTCCACAATCTAGTGTGATAATATTCATTTTGGAAATAATATTCCATTCCTAATAATTTAATTTCAATATCAAATTTCTTCTATGTATTTGTTTTTTCACAATAAAACATTGTTTTTATAATCATAATCAAATTTTTTGTGATTTAGTTTTGTCAAACTAACACTCGACTCAAAGGATTTTTTCTAGTAAATGTGGAACTAATACCACGATAAGAAGAAACTCCCCATAAAATAAATATCAAACCCAATTTGAGATTAGTGTTGTGTTGAAACAAATCAAAATTATAATGTTCAATAATTAAAATGATTTATTATGTTTCATATTGTATAATAGGATTGTTTTTCTTTTATTAGTGACAGGTAAAATTGTTTTTAATAATTATATTTTTAATTTAAATGTTTTAATCCAACCAATTTGATATTTTAAGGGTAATTATTACATTTTTTGGTTTTAGTGGTAATTGAGCTTCGTTGAAAAAATGTCCAAATTTTGTACTTTTTACTATTTTTATTTAATTTCATATTTAAGAGATAAACTTTTTTTATACTTATACAAATTTAAGAATTATTGTTTTGTATTTTATATTAATTGGGATTAATTTAATAAAATTATACTAGTAGCTAAATCCAACTATTTGAGGTTCAAAAGGAGCATTCAAGTTGAGCCTTGGATTTTGTGCCCCAATCAATCAAATTTGAAAATTGTTCCATATATCCTAAATGTACGAATGAATTGATCCAAAATTTCTAAATGAGTAAGAAATTATTTCTATTAAATATTTCTTTAACTATGTTTAAGTATGATTATTCCAATTTTAAGGCCATAAATAAATGGGAACTTAGTGCTTGGAAGTATGAAGTTCTATCACATCTCGAAAAGTTATACAGAAAAAATATCAAATAAAATAGTCCACACTTGTCAAAATAATTTTAAATATTTGTGGGGTAACTATGAAGACATAAGGGAACTACTTTTACTAGTAGCACACTAGCATGTTCTGTAATTTACTACCACAACTAGGAACAAAACTTCTGAGGACATATTTGGATTAAAAAAAATTCACTTATCTTGCCTATAAATGTACACCTCCTCTTCCATTAAAAAATTTATCCAATTTAGTAAGAATTTTGTATTTCATATGTTTTTGTTTTACTTTTATTATATATATCCACACTTATAATACCTATCATCTTTATCTTTTTCTTCTTTTTTGATTTTCTCTTTAGTTTTTCCTTTATGTTTTTTCATTGTTCTTCTTCACTATTAGCTCTTGCACTAATGATCATGAGTGACTAAAATTTGAAATCTCGTAATAAGGATGTATTAGTGTTTGAAAATAAACATTTGATATTAATGATTAATCCCTAAGGGGTGGGGGTGAAGTGGTGATTCTAATTCATTTACATTTTGTTGGTGAAACAACCCTCATCACCAGTTAAATTGAATCATAATCACAATTTAACACACACACACACAAAAAGTATGTAATCAATTTATAAGTTTCAACTCTAAAAATGAGAAGGATGGACCTTAGAATTATATAGATTTCATTGATCCTTTAACCCAATAGTTTCAACATGAAGGTACAACGAGCAGGGTTTGTCCTTGAACTCATATTACATTAAGTCACTCGACTGTGATAGTACATACCACACTATAATAATGAATAATAAAAAATATAAATTCAATAAGAATAAATTCTTCCATGTAACACCATAATAATTTACAATATATTCCTTTTCAATAAATTTAATTTATTTGATATTTTGTGATATACACAACACCAAGTTTAAATAAAATAAGATAACCCATTAAAACGTTATAATTTAAATGTGACTATTATAAAATTTTCATTAATTTTGAAGGTATGAATAAGAATAAAGAATTTATAAAATAAATTTTTTAAAAACATTCAATTTTTATATATTTATTATAATTAAAAATAAAAATAATTTAAAGAAGAAGAAATTTTTTCTTAAAAGTTGTTCCCTTTCTAAAAAACTGTATCAATGAATTTTTCACACATATTTTAAAATTAATTTTTAAAAATTTAATTAAATTTATGGGAAAAAGCATCATTTTTGAAATCATCATTTCATAATTATCTTAGAGTAAATTTTTGGTATTTTTTTGAAAAGGTTGATTTGTTGATGAATAGTGAAAATAATGATTTTTTAAAACCAAATTTTCATTAAAATTATTTACATGTATAATTTAAAAAAAAGAAAAAATATTTCAATTATATTATAATTATTTTATTTTCGTTTATTTTAATAAATTATATGGTTAATTTTTATATAAAAATGTTTTTTACTTTTGAATGTTTTTTCTTTGGAAAATTCATTTTTTCAACATATTTATAGCTTTACTTTTAAATAGAATTATATCAATTATGTGGATGTTATTTTAAAATATATATTATATATTTAGAATAATAATAATTTATATTATCTAATATTTTCAAGTTAATTTTTTACCATAATGAATAGTGAAGACAATAAAAATTAAATACAACAATTAAGGTGAAAATGAGTTTACCACATGCTTAAACTGAAAATAAAAGAAAAAAATGAAATAAAACTTTTAGAAAACATAATTAATTGAATTATTTCTAATTTATAAACCATAAGTTTTTATAATGACCCTTTTTAGATCCTTTTTCATGTGAAAAATGTGGGTACACTTTATTCTTTTAAAAAATTCTATTTGTTTCCTCTTCTCCACTTATAAAAGGATACTCTATCCCTTCATTTGTTTAAACCTATAATGATCTATAGGGTTAAGAAATTCCTTAATATCGGTCCAACATCTTTATCCACATTTTAGGTATTCTTTTCTTCCAAAAAAACCAAATCTAGTGTCTTTATGAGTAGTTTCAAAGGAGGTTTATCTAAGAAAAGGTAATCATATAACAAAGCTCTTTTATTTTATTTATTCTTTTACCACCTTAAATTATTTATTAACACTTAAAATTTAATAACACTAGTATAAAATATATACTATTATTTTATTATTTAAAATTAATAACCTATATCCATCTTTTCTTCCATCAAATGGGAAATGAAATCGATGATGGTGTGTACAATGGACTACCGCCTCATGAAACTACATAACTCGTTTTCCATCAAAAAATATCTCAATTTTATAAAATGATAGATTTAATGTATATATATATATGTTATTTACTATATTAATATAAATTTTTAATTTTAATATCATATATAATTTCTTACTTTCCATGCTGTTTAAAATACAATAATATCACTCGTGTGTACGGCAGACTACCACTTCACGAAGCGATGTGATTCAGTTTTCATTTAAAATTTACATGGAATGTAATAAGGATAAATTTAATGACTCAATTTAATATATATTCCATTTTATTTATTATTTAAAATTAATATACAACCCAATTGCTTACCTTTTATTTTATTAATGGAATGATATCATCGCTCGTGCTCACGTAAGACATGATGTCTCCAAAAGTGATGTGATTCATTTTCCACGTAAAACATTAATGAATGATTATAAAAATATATCTAATGAGTAAATATGGTATTTAAAACATTAATATTATTTTATATAATATGTATCTATATCCTATACATAATAATTTAAACTTTCATAACAAAACATTCATGAGAAAACCAGGAAATTAACACTCAAAATAATGAAAATAATAAAAACAATGAAATGTTATTAACAAATGGGTAGTAAATTGTTAAAATTCGATCATATATAATATTATAAATATGAATATGGTTCTTATATAAGTAAATAATATTCTTAATACCATTATACAGTAGGTTAAATCATGTTCAAACAAAATTAATCTTAAGGTAAGATAATTTATATCAATTTCCATTTCATCGAGACATTGTTGTTGATGTGAACCTATTCACTTTCATGTGGTGTATACACTAGAGCCTTTTTGAATTTAACAATAATACATATTAATTCATGATTTATTTTAAAACCTATACTCCTAATGAATCTATGACCACCTTTCATTTGTGTTTTAATTTTTTTATTGTTAAAATTTTCGAGGAAATACCTTTCTAATGATCATTTTTATTGGTCATTAAATTTATATTAAATATCCACATTATTTATATCAGGGATATCATAATTTTCTAAATTGTATACCATTTTTTCATATATTTTTTCCTTTGAACTATATTTTATTATCTGGGGAAATATTGATAAATATTTATTCTTTAATCAATATGAATATTCAATGGTAAGACTCATTATTCGTGAATTAAATTGATTATTTGATATATGTTGAATGCTTTAGACATGCAGCTATGCGTTGGAATTAGTTATAGATAGATAATTGATGCATATTTAGTCTCATGTTGTGAATTAGTAAGCTATAATTAAATAGGTTTTAACACATAGTTTTAAAATTTCTTATGAAAGGTCTTAATAGTAGAGTTATCATGATGCATGAGATCATGATGTCTAATAATTTAGAATTTCTTGTATTGAAAATTTAGTTATTATTATCATTGAGATTTTCACATTTATATTATATATGGATGAATTCACTTCTCAATTTACTAATTAAATGGAATGTGTGTTTAGTTATTTACCTTTCCATATTGATTATGCCTTATCTAATAATTATAGTCAAGTTATTGATTAAATGAAATATGTATTCAGTTATTTATGTTTCCATGTTGATTATTCCTTATCTAATCATTATAGTCAAGTTATTGATTAAATGGATTGTGTTTTAAGTTATTTACCTTTTCATATTTATAATGAGTTAACTAATAATGATATTCAAGTTATTTATTAATGACATGTGTGTTTTGTTATTTACCATAAAAAATTGATTATGCCTTATCTAATCAGGATAGTTAAGTTGTTGATTAAATTTCTTGTGCGTTCAAAAATTTAGCTTTCCCTATTGATTATTCCTTTTTGATTTGATATATATTACACTATACATAACCCTTACTGAGTATTTGAGCTCACCCTTTTCTTATTTCATTCCCTCAAGATATAATGATAGATTAATTGAAAGACTACAAGGATGAAGAATGTTTTCCATTAATATGTTTTGTTTTCATTATTTCTAATATAAAATGGGTATCATGTATGTATTTTATTTTTTAATACTACTAAACGTATAGATCCTTTGAGATATGATCCCTTTTATCTTTTTCCAATGTAATAAATTAGACAATGAATTCTTGTTATGAGAGTCAAGGACATTACATTTGGTATCAAAGTATGTTTAATGGAAACTTTGGGAATGATATTAATGAAAACATTGATTGGAGAACATAACCCTATAAAAAATATTGAGGATAATTATATAAGAACATACTATTTTTTTAATGTAGATATTATATGTTTTTTCTAGAAATATATCTCTTTTTGGATACTACATGTGGACAAGGTTATGGTATAGATGTAGTTATGTGTAATAACTCAAAAAAAAGTGTTTTTGAATGACATGAGTGTTACCTAGTATATGAAAATGGGACTTACTATACACATGGTTTGAGAATCCAAAGTGATATTTTTAGTATAATTCACATTTTGTTTACAAAACAAAGTATTAAAAAATGAAGATATCACCAATGAATCCAAGTGTGGGATTAAAAGATAAAAAATTCATAAATTTTTAATTTATTTTAAGAGTTACACAATTTTTATAATAATCCATTTTGATTTAAAGTCATAAATGAGATAACCAAGTATATTCCATTTTTTAGAAATAGTTCATAAAATAAAGAATGATATCAATGATAGTGGCCAATATAATGATTTCCCTACTAAGAAATTTATTGTAGATAGAATTGGAACTAAGTAGATCATGGCTATATTACGGTAGATTAATCATGTTATGAAAAATTGTTTATCCTAAATTGAGAAACCTATTCTTCCATAATGAGATTCCCCTACGTTGGATCGCTTCATATTATAGAAGACCCCATCATTTAGTGGGACTACTAATCTAATGGTAATAATATATTACATCCCTTGAGAAAAATATTATGTCTTTGGGACCTGATGAAACATAACATGTTATAATGGAATCATACTATCTCGAGGGAGATGTTGATCAGCCATGGTAATTTATCCATAATACTGGGGAGAAAGAAGAAATAAAACTAATTGAATAGAGAGATTTTAAGGGAACATTATTAAACAAATATTTCCCTCATGAGTAATGAAATAAAATGAAGATAATATTACTTAATTTAAGGAAAAATGAAGAATAAAGTAATGTGGAGTATGAGGATACCATTAAAATATTATCTAGTTATGCGACAAATTACACATGAAATATGGAATTCAATATCCACCATTTATTTGAAGGGATTAATCCAAGTCACTGAAGGGAACTAATCTCTCAAAATGTTTCATCATATGATGAAATCATTTCATGAACCATAAAAAAAGAACTATTTTTCTAGATATTATATGTTCAAGGTAAATCAATAATATATGAGTTTTACTGAGAACTAAGAAAAAGGTAATGCATCAAAGAATAATAAGAGAACAAAGAAATTTTAATCTTATGAAAACAATGGAAATAATCATCCTGGTAAATTCTTCAAGGGAAAGTGAGTTTTTTATAATAGTTGAGATAAGGGTCATATGGATCATGAATTTAAGGGGAAGAAACAAATCAATGATGTCTAGTGCATCAACTACAATTAAATAGGGAATTATTTAAATCATTGTCCCAAAAATCAATGTATCTACTATAGAAAAGTCCAATGGGATAAGACTAAGATTATATGATGACTACAGAAAAGGTTGATGTACCAAATTATGTGGTGGAATGTACTTTAATCATAGCCTTAAATTTATCCAATTATTTATTTTACCTAGATCATCATAATCTATTATATCATTAATGTTTTCAAATAAAATTAATTATCTCCTTAACACTTTAATAAAAGGGTTTTTAGTTAAAAAACCCTATGGAGTTATCACTATAACAAATATATGTTAGGAAGTCCCCATTATAACATATAAATTTTCGTTATTTGAAGACTTTATTATCACTCCTATAGTTGAATTCAATAAAATCCTCAGTATGGAATGGATTTCCAAATATAATGAAAAAATTTATTACAAGTAAAATGAAATTATTATTCTTGATAAAGATGATAAATTACTTGTATTTAGAGAAGATACTTCATCATTTGTTTCATGTATAGATCCCCCCAAAGTATAACATATGAATGGGATTCTTGTGGAAGGAGAAACACAATATATGTATGGATAAATTAATATTTAAATTAAGGATATACCCATTTTATAAGATTAAATTGATGTATTGTCTAATGAATTATTAGTATATCCAATACATCATGAAGTTGAGTTCACTATTGATCTAATACCTGATGGTAGACAAATATAAAATACTCCCTATAGAATTTTCGTTGTGAAATTAGTGGAGTTAAAGAAACAACTAAAGGATTTGTGTGATAAGGTATTTATTCACCCTAGTTTTTCATCATGGGGAGACCCCTTTTACATTTTGAATAAATTGGATCCCTGAAGATATGAGTTTATTATAGGTAAATCAATTCCATTATGATAAAGAACAAGTATCCACTACCTTGCCTTGATAACTTATTGGATCTACATCATGAATCCAAATATTTTTTATAGATTGAACTTTGTTCTAGGTATCATTAATTGTGAGTAACGAAGGAAGACATTAAATAGAAATCATTCTGAACAAGGTATGGATATTATGAGTTTACATTAATTTTATTTGGATTTAATAATGCACCCTCTATTTTTATTAATCTAATGAACAATGTATTTTAGGAATATCTTGATGATTTTTTTTGTATTATTTAATGATATCTTGGTTTATTATAAGATATATGAAGACTATGAGAATAAATTTTGTATCATTCATGAGACTCTTAGAAGAAAGGTGTCATATATAAATTTTATAAAGTGTTATTTTTAGATTCAAGAAGTTTATTATCTTGGCCATATGCTCTCTAATGATGGAATATCATTTGATCATGTAGAGATAAAGGAAGTCAGAGAATGAACTACACTAATGAACATATATGAGGTATATAGTTTCATTGGTTTGGTAGGTTACTATAAATGGCTCATTCATAATTTTTACTTATTGGATAACCCATTAACCAAACTCACATGAAAGGGTGTTAATTTCATATTAAAAAATAATTATAAAGATTGTTTTGATGTTATTATGTGTAGATTGGTCATTTCTATTATTTTAACTCTAATGTTAGAAAATTATGGGTTTTTGATGCATATTAATCCATCAAAGAAAGGAATAGGTTGTTTGCCTATGTCATAGAATAAATTTATTTCATATGCATCAAGGTAGTCAAATAATCACAAACAGAACTATCCAACCCTTGATCTTAAGTTGGAAGCTATAATATTTTCTTTAAATATACAAAGACATCATCTTTAGTGAGATATATGTGAGATATAAACAAACCATAAGAGCCTAAAATATATATTTTCATAAAAATATATCACCATCAGTTTAATATGATGACTCAAGCTACTGAAGGATTATGATTTTTCTATACACTACCACCCGGGGAAGAAACATAAGGCAACAACTTCATTAAAAAGGAATGATTATAGAATTCTAACCCAAATGAATATTTAGAGGGATACAATGTTCATGGATCTATTAAAAAAGGATATATAAATTATTAAGGTAAGGGAGACACCACTCTTTTTTAAAATGTATGTGAAATCAAATCTATTATAAAAGATAAAAAGTTATCAATATGGTGATGAGAATTTTTTGAATAAAATTAAAGTTGTGGATAATGAGAAGTTGGTAGATTTCATTTGTGAAGACAACATTCTGATGTTTGTAAAGATATTATGTGATCCATCTATACCTAATATAAAATGTTAGTTACTATATGATTATCATAGTTCAAGTTTATTTATACTCCCTAGTAGTACTATGATGTATATGAGTGTGAAGGAATATTTTTGGGGGGATAACATGAATCGTGAAATTACTAATTATATGCCCAGATGTTTGGTTTGTCAACAAGTTGGAGTTTAGAGATAGCATCCTTAAGGAATCATGAAACTTATTCTGGGTACAATGTGTAAATTGGATGAAATTACTATAGACCTTTTCATAAGACTACAATAGACTCTTAGAAAGAAGGATTCAATAAGATAAATTATTGATCTCCTAACCAAATATACACATTTCATTGTTATAAGTGATTATTTACCACTTGAGTACCACAAAAGGCTTTATATTAATGAATTTTTATGAATTCATGGTAGATAAATTTTGATTTTATCTAATCATGATCCCCATTTTATATCCTAATTTTTGAAGATTTTTATAAGGCTTTTGACACCGATCATCATTTGAGAATCTCCTACCATCTAGAAACTAATGGAATGTATGAAAGGACTATTCAAACATTGGAAGATATTATGATTCCACACACACTTGACTTTCATGGTATGTGGGATCATTATTTACCTTTGGTAGGTTTTTTGTAAAATTAGTTTCAATTCAAGTGATAAAATTGTGTCGTATGAAGAATTATATGGAAAGATATGTCATACTCTAACTTGTTGGGATTAAGTTAGTAAACTAAAACTTGTAGCCCTAGAGAATGTTGGAGAGACAACAGTAAAGGTAAATACTATTAAATAACATATAAAATCATCTCAAAGTAGGAAAAAGGGTTATTCTTACAATCTATGGATGGATTTGGTATTCCAAGTGGGGGATTATGTTTTCTTGAAAGTATCTCCATAGAAGGGTCTTATAAGGATTGAAAGAATAGAAATCTGAGCCCCATGAACATTAAATTCGTAGAAATTATAGCATGTATTAGAGCATTGGTTTATCTTTTTTCAAATCCCCAAGCCTCTCTAAATTACATGATGTGTTCTATATATTATCATTAATGTAGAACATACTAGACCCAATTCGTGTTCTCACCTCTGAAGAGATAAAATTGAAACTTGATTTATCATACTAAAGGGAACCCTTCTAAGTTCTTGATACTAGAGAGAAATTATTGAAGAATTGTATAAATTTATTTGTAAAGGTAATTTGGAGAAATCATAAAATGAATGAAGAAACATGGGAACCAGAGGAAGTTATGAGGAAGAGATACCGTAATCTGTTTTGAAGAAAATGTCACCAAAATTTCAAGGTATTTTTATTATAGAATGGCATAATGTAACACCCCAAGAAATTACAATATATTAATTTTATAATAACTTTAATTTATTTATATCTTGTGATATTTGTAAAGTCGAGTTTAAACGAAACCCAATACTCTATGAAATAATTATTATTCAAACAAGAACATTATAAAGTAGATATTAAGTTTGTGGGTATTAATAGGATGAACTATTTTATAAAATTTATGGTTTAAAAATGTTAATTCGATATCTATTTATTATAAATTAAAATTTAAATCATTTTAATGAAATAGAAATGTTTTATGAAAATTTTGTTTCTTTTAAAAAGCATTTTATCACATTTTTTATTTTAAATTTAAATTTTACAAAATTTAAATATTTATTTTGTAAAAATAAAATTTATTTTTTAAACAATTATGTCAAAATAAATTTATGATGATTTTTTGGGATTTTTCTGAAATGTTTCATTATTTTATTAATAATGTAAATTACTATTTTTTATTAAAAACTACATTTTGTTTAAAGAATTTAAAAGTATAGTTTTGTTAAAAAATTATTTTAAAAGAAACATTAGTTATATTATGTTATAAAATAAATCCAATTTTGGTTTTTATAATCAATATTATGCTAAATGTTGATTAAAAACATTTTATACTTTTGAATGTTTTTCTTTGGAAAAACAATTTTATCAACGTGTCCACGGGTTTAATTTTTAATTTAATTCTAACACTTATATAAATTGAATTTTGGAAAACGGAATCCATATTTGTAATTAGAATATTTATATAATCTAATAAGGGAAAATTAATTTTTGACCATAATGCAAAGTGAAAATAGTAAAAATTAATTACTATGGTTAAGGTGTAGACAGGTTTACTGAGGGGTTAAACTAAGATGATAAGGGTTAAAAATATCTGAAGACCTATAAAAACCACATTTTATCAACATATTATAACTTATCACCTATAATTTTCCATAATGATTGATTTTGGATCCTTTTTTTGTGAAGAACATTGGAAAACATTGTTGTTTTCCAAAATTCCATGTGTGTTCCTTCCCACACTAATAAATGGCCACTCCCTCCCTTCACTTATTCATACTTATAAAGCAATTTTTATTGAAAAAAAACTCCAAAAATATATCCCAAAAATCCATATACATATTATGGAGATTATTTTCTTCCAAACAGTCCATCCCTAGTGTTTTTAAGAGGAGATCCAAAATAGGTTTCTCTAAGAGAATGCAATCATCTTAACAAATCTATTTCATTTTCTTTATTCTTTTACCACATTAAATTATTTCTTAACACTTAAAATATAATAATAATATTATATATAATATACTTATATGTTATTATTTTAATGGAATAACCCATATACATTAACCCTTCCATCAAATAGGAAACAAAATCATTGATCGTGTGTACGGCGGACTATCGCCAACCAAACTAATGTAACTCATTTTCTATGAAAACATCTCACGATTGTATATAATAATGGATTTAATGTATATATATATATAATATTTATTATATTATTATAATTTTATAATTATAATATCGCATATACCTACTTACATTATATGTCGTTTAATATATGATAATGTTTCTTGTGTGTACGACGAACTACCGTCTCATGAAGCGATGTGATTAGTTTTTCACTTAATCTTTATATGGAATGTAATAAAGATAGATTTACTGAATATATATGATTTAAAATATCTGATATTGATTCTTTAAAATTAATATATCACCCACTTCTTTACCATTTCACTCATTAATGTAATGATATCATTGCTTGTGCATACGTACGACCTACCATCACCACGAAGCGATGAGATTCATTTTCCATGTACAACCTTATAGAATTATTTTAAAAATAAATATAATGAGTAAATATGATATTTATAACATTAATATAATTTTAGAGATGATTTATTTATATCATATACACAAGAACCATAACTCTGATGAAAAAATACGTATGAGAAAATAAGGCAATTAACACAAAAAACAATGAAAAAAATGAAATTTTGTAAACAAAAGGGTGCTAAAATGTTATAAGAATAACATATTTTATATTATAAATATTAATATAGTTTTTTTGTAAATTAATAACATTATTAAAACCATTACTAATGATTTTAAATCATGTTTTACCAAAATGATGTGTGAGGTAAGGGATTCCGTCTCAATTTCCATTTTATTGAGACATATTTGTTAATATAAACCTATTAACTTTTATTTTGTGTATATACTACCAATTTTATGCATTTAAAATGAATACTTATTTATTGATTATTTTATTTTAATAAACAATATTCTTGATGAATCGATGGTCACCTCTCATTTCTTATTTAATTTTTTGATTGTTAACTTTCTCTTGAGATAATCACTTTCTTTTCATCATTTTTCAATGGAAATTACATTTATATTAAATATCCATATTTTTTATATTACGGATATAATTATTGAATAAATACTATTCTATTTTTATATAAAATGATTACTTTTAAATTTATATGATTATTTTGGGAAATATTAATAAATCTGTATTCTTTACTCAATACAGATATTAGATGATAAGGATCATTATTCATGAATTAAATTGATCATTCAATATATAAGGAACACTTTAGAAATGCCGTGATGGGTGGGATATTATTATAGATATCCCCTTGATTCATCATTAGTCTCATGAGGTGAATCAGTAGTCTAAAATTAATGTGGTTTTTACACATACTTTTAAACTATCTGGTGAAATTTCTTGATAGTACCGCAATCCCTTTTTTAGTATTTTTAAAAGACACATTTTGGTTAAAGGGGGAACCAACAAGAGGGACCATCATGAGCCATGAAAACTACCCCAGAGAACCACAAATTGTAGAATTGAAAATTCAAAAATACAGGTAAAAAAACCCATCATCACCACCCAAGCCTCGTGTCGCGTTCCCACCTCGAGCAACAAACCATGAGTCATGCACCCTAACACCATGCAAACCCATCATAGGTGAGACCAAATCTGGTGAGATCCTCTAGCCATTGAACCATCACAACATCAAACCACCCTCACAGAGTGAGTACACCATATCAAAGCACAAAAAACCATCACGACGTCAAGAACAACCCCGACGACCACCCTCACCCAAAAATGCTGACACTGGGGAACACCATCGTCAATGTCATCATAGAGGTATCATGATTATTGATATTATGAAGTCCAATAATTAAGAAATTACTTCATTGAGAATTCAGTTATAATAATTATCCATTATATTTTTTCCTTGATATTATATCTAAATGTATTTAATTATAATTTTAATAATTAAATGTTATATTTGTTTAGTTATTTACCTTTCCATATTGATTATTCCTTATTAAATCTGGATAGCCATGTTATTTATTAAATGGAATGTGTATTCAGTTTTTTACCTTTCCTTCTTCATTCTTCCTTTTCTAATATTGATAGTCAAGTTATTGATTAAATGAAATATATGTTCAATTATTTAACTTGAGATATCTATTATTACTTGTATAATCATGATATAAAGTTATTAATTAAATTAAATGCAAGTTTAGTTATTTAAATTTTCATATTAATTATAAACTTTCAAATCATGATAGAAAATTTATTGATTAAATGGAATGTTTTTTTAGTTATTTACCATTACATATTTTTAGGCCATAGCTAATCATGATAGTCCAGTTATTTATTAAATCAAATGTGTGTTTAGTTATTTACTATTCTATGCTGATTATTACTCAATGATTCATGATGGATTGCACTCTACGTAACACTTACTGAGCATTTGATCCCACCTTTTTTATATTTATTTTCTATAGGATATAAAGATTAATTCATTGAAATGTTTGAATTATGCCAAATGTTTTATAATACTATGATTATTTTTTATTCCCAATGTAAAATGGGTATCATTTATGTATTTGGTTTTGTAAGACTATTAAACGGATCTATCCTTAGTGATGTGATCCCTTTATCTTATGCCAATTTAATAAATTAGACACCAGATTTGGCTTTCTAGAGTCAGGGTTGTTATATTCCAACTATAGCATTAAATTGTTGAAAAATTTATCCTTTTATTCTTTTTCAACCCATAGAAACAAAGTTATTAACTCTCCACACTATTCTAACATAAACATTTCTTTTTCTTATCTTTATCCTCTTCTTCTATCCACCTATTTTCTTTAAAAATATCAATGAAATTTACAACACCCAAGTTACACAATAATATACTATTTCTTATTATATTTGAATTTAAAATCTAGATTCAAATTCAAACATCCAACCTGTCTCTCGTACTTAGCATTTGGTTATTTTCTTTCAATAGATCATCACAATCCATTTTGAATTTGGTTGTTAACAAAGACTGTGATAACCAACAAATTCCTCAGATGGATCCAACATTGCATTTTTTCTCAAAAATACCCATAAACTCCCTTATACAATATGGTTATAGGTATTATCGCACAACCTATATATTTTTATAATTATTCAAATAACTATTAAACGTGGCTACAAGGTGGTATATGGGGTCCATCTTGGAGGAATCAAAAACTCTTGAATCACTGAAATCTATCCCACTTCTCTCTGTAACATGGTATGTTCACTGCATCATAACCATTCGATATTTCACATGACTACAACATGGTCCCAGTGTCATGGCATGGAGGTTTCAAAATATATAGAACCACTAAAATTCATAACAAGTACTCAGAATCTTGTTCTAAACACTATAAAAAATAGGTTTTAATATTTCCAATGGAACCCACTAACTTAGCCTCCTCGACATCATGGAATAGTGGTTGCAGAATGGTCACTGATATTGCAGTGTTGTCCATGTTCCATAGTGTGGTCCACTGCTTCTTCCACATTCCAACATATCCACTTCTCCTCCTTTTAAACATCTTATATCATGAACATAATTCAATACATATAAGAAATAATAACACATAACATAGTATCATAAAAGTTTGTTTTCATATGATTTATGCATTGAAAACAAAAGGAAATAAAACCCATCATATCCTTTAGGACAAATCTTCAACTTCTACCACAACAAGAGTAGCAAATCCTAGGCTCAATATTCTCTACCTTTAGTTATTATCGTCAACCAAGGAATATAAATCACTATGAAACTATAAAACCATAGAAATGGATCAATGTTAAATAATAATAAGACTATGTGGGAGAAATATATATAGGAAATAAGAAAATCGTATAAATAAAAACATGTTTTCTATAAGATAATGATCTATAAGTACCTTTAATCACAAGAACATCATCATCACATAAACTATTCTTGCATACTTGAAATATTACCATAACCACTTACAATAAACTGTTAAAATATTCCATACATACTAAATTCAAAGTCTACCACTTTTAATAACTCTATCAAAATATATACTTCCCCAAAATGTAACACATATCAATGGAAACTCCCCCTAAATTGTATACTCACTCTTTAAAAAACATTAGGAAGATAAAACTTATGGAATTATTTATATTATAAAATGTTCTCCCACATTGACTGCAATATCCAAGTACAAGATGAGATAGGTGATAAGAAAAAAATACTTTATCCCTATAAAGAGTGGGGTTGAACACTGAATTTCAACCTCAAATTCTAGAAAATTTCATTCAGTAGTGGCTTGGTGAACACATCATCAATTTTCTAGTTGGTGGAATAAATTTCAATTTTAAATCATTCGTCTCTACTATCTGTTTAATGAAGTTATATTTTATATCAATGTGATTATACATTGAATGTTGATCTAGATTTTTTGAAATTTTAATTTCAATTTGATTGTCATATCCCAATAGTAATAGAAACATCACGTCAACTTTTACATAGTTCAGTTTAGTATTTATATATAAACTTTTTATTGAATCATTAGTGTAATCCACATATTCATCCCTAAAATTTCTCAAGGTAACTGAATTATTCTTCTTGAATGCCAAAAAAATAAATCCTTCTCCAATAAAAAAGGCTCCACCAACTATATACCTCCTATCATCAAAGCATCCTTCCCAATCTGTATCTAAATAACCAAACATATTAAGCTTACCTTTATCTTTATATTTCAACCCAAAGTATATTTTTTTTATGAATCTATGTATTCTATTTTCATCTAGGAAATGAAACTCTTTAGGTTCACTTTTATACCTTGAACAAAGTATAAAAACCTACACAATATTCAATCATGAATTTGTAAAATAATATAAGATTCCAATCATATTTAGAAATTACCTTGGAACAACTTATTTTTCATTTTTATATTTTTTTTAACTTTGTTCCTATAGAAATTGGTGTTGAAATTTTATTTGAATTATCTATGAAAAATTTCTTCAATATATCATTATCATACTTCATTAGAGAAATTTATTATCCAACAAAGTATCTCATCTCACCAAGCATGGAAATTTCAAACATTTTGTTTATTTATTTTGAAAATTCTTCAAAAACATTTTCATAACTTCCTAAAGAAATAATGTCATCTACATAAAAAATGATAATAATAAATTCCTCATTATCATATTTAATGTAGATATTATTATCAACTCTACCTTTTCTGAAATTCAGATTCTTTATGAATGATTTATATTTAATATAATAAGATCATGGGAATTTTTAATCTGATATAAAGCCTTATTTAAGTTATAAACACAATTATCATCTTAAAAAATTATGAAACCACATGGCTGTTCAATAAATACCTCCTCCTGTAATACATCGTTGAGAAAGGATTAATTGAAATCTATTTGAAATATCTTGAAATACCATTGTGATTAAATAATAATAAAAATTATTATAGTTTTAAGTCATTTAATAAGTGTAAAGGTTTCATTTAAGTCAACTAATTCAACATGGAAATAGCCTTTGCACACCAATATTGAATTATTTCTCACCAATTCACCTTTTTCATTCATCAGGTTTTAGAACGGTCGCTTTGTCTCAAAATGTTCATTACTTTGGGATTAGATACTAACTCACAAGTGTTATTTGTTTCCATATGATCTATCTTTTTGTTCATTAAATAAACCAAATCTTGATGTTTCATTACTTTTTCCATGAAATTATGTTAAATTTAATAGAATAATGAGATGTGATATTTTGTCCAAATATTTATTCAAGTTTGATTCTATTCTCCTTGATTTTGAATTATATTTTGGACTTGTACTTTCTTTATCAACTTGGTATTATGTGAAAAATATTTTTATTCATAAATTGAATTTTCTAAATCAACTTATTCGCCTGGATCTTCTTCGATTTTCTCTTAATTTTCAAAAGCTTCACATTGATATTTTCCAAGAACAGCTTCTTCATCCTCACTTTTTATGTTCATCCCTTAATGAGAGTTCACTTAATTTATGTGTTCCATTAATTTTATATCAACAAAAATAATAATATTCCATTTATCTTTTTTATAAAAACAATATCCTCTTCCCTTTAGTGGATAACCAAGGAAGATACCATTAACATCCTTTCCTTCATATTTGAACATAGTTTCACCTTTAAATTGGATAATTCATGGGATTCCAAAGACTCTCAAACACTTCAAACATGGATATTTATTTTAATACATCATATATGATCACATATCTAAATATCTATTATGATGAAAAAAATTTTGGTTATGAACTACTATTCCAAGGGATTGTCTCTTGAAATAATGAGATGTTTCATTCTCTAACAATATAATTTAATCTATCTCCAAAATAATTCTGTTTTTTATTAATCCACGCCATTTTTATATGGTGTGTATGGTGAACTAAGTTCTTGAATAATTATATTTTTTCAAGATAATCATCAAATCTTCCACTGGTATAATCCTCACCATTATCAGTTTAATAATATTCAAAGAGTAACCACACTCTTTTTCAGCACTTATCCTAAAAATTTTGAACCTTTCAAAATCTATAATTTATGTTTCATAATCATAATACATGTAATTAAATTATATAAATATATAAAGGAAATACAATACCTATCTCTATTTATTGAATGCTTCCTCATAGGCCTGAAAATATCAGAGTGAATTAGCTCTAAAAGATGAGGGGTTTTTAATTAGAACATATTGTATGAAACATTAAATATATTTCCCTTTTGACAAGTGGAACACACCCAATTCCATTATCTATTCAAATAAGTAACATCATGAAAACATTCTACATAAATGACTTTTCAAATGTTATTTTACACAAGATGACCAAGTCTTTGATGCCATATTTGATTTTATTCTTTCCTTCTTAAATAAAAAACATCCCTTATCATCAATAAGAAACAAATTACCTCTTATTTGTTGTTATCTTGTAAAGATACATCAATGTTTACATATCTTTAAAATAAATCCTTCATTATGAAAAATCACTTCATACCCTTCATCACATAAATGAGACTCACTAATATGATTGTGTTTTAGTCTATCAACATGCAATATGTTTTTATATTTCAATTAATCTTTACCAATAAATGTTGATTCAACGCCTTTTGTTTTGAGCAACCCACCATTTAAAGATTACATCAATCCTCATTTACATTTTTCAACATCCCTGGGTAGATTTATAACTCTTATCGTGTGAGAGGAACAACCATTGTCCAAAATCCTTTGACATTATCCTTTAGATGCTTTATAGGAAACATAAAATTCTATTGATTTTTATTTTCCATTATACTTATTATTCTGAAAGTTATCAGTATTTTATATTAAGAACATTTGTAAAGGTTGTATAAAAAGACACCATTTAACAATTTACTTGGTTTCTCACATCATTCACAATTATCTCTTAATGGTTGAAATATATATTTAATTTTTAGTTTAGATTTCACAATTTGTCTCTGAATTGTTCTATTTTGGGTAATATTAATCCCCCTTAATTTTTTTTGTATTATAAACCATATTGACTAGTCATTTTATTTGTAATTAAAACAAAATATTATTTTCTTATTCCCAAAACCTCCATAGTTTCAGTAAAAACCAAAAAAAAAGCAAATTTTCCTTTATAAGAATCATGATATCTTGAAATGGTAACCCATATTTCAACCTTCTTACCACCATTAATTTTGGATACTTTACCCAATCCACAATTGAGGTGAAATCTTAACTATTTCCTCTTCAGGTTCATCTTCTTCCTGACTCTTTTTACTTTTCCATTTGTAGTATTTTGTTCATTCAAGAATATGTATTCATTATATCAAAAATCTATAGAATTAATTGTTTTTTCTACAAACTTGGTCTTCCTGATTTGATTATTTCTCTCTAACATAATGCATGTTCTGTCAATTTCCCCCTTTCATTTTTGGCTGATCTTTTATGATGCCCCTTAGCCATATCTTTACATGAGATTTTCCAAGCTTCATGAATAGAGTTCAAAAATTTTAGGTAAAACTTTTCAATATATTTTCCAAACTCCCTAATTTCCATTGTAAATTCTAATGATACTTCTATTTTTATTTCACTCCTTCCATATTTCCCCGTGAATTATTCATTTCAACAAAAAGATCATTCATGTAATCAACTTCTTCCTGAAAAATTAATTTTTATTCATTAAGAACAAATTCATTGCTTCCATATGATTGATTTTTATTCTTCATATTTCTTACCTATTTTTTACATAGAGATCATTGATACACTCCATTTTTTCTATTTTTAGTAATAATTCCATTTTATTTTAATCACTATATTCAAATTCACTATATATCCCACTAGTGAATTATTCTTCATTCACATTTTCGATGTGCAATTTTTCACCAACTAATACTCGCATCACCATTTTCCATTCCTTATTATCACTATCAGTAATTTGACAATTAGATACGAAGTTTAACTTATTAAATTTTGAGAAAACTTTCTTCTTACCTATAGAAGAAATCCCTATATTTTCAAACTTTTATGAAATTTTTCAAAGAATCTCCTTGGAAGTTCCTCTCCTTCATCACTGAAATCATATTCTTTTAACCTTCTAAAATTTGTAGAAAAATTTATGAGGGTTCCACTCCCAAATAATTTCAATAGAGGTTTACCTGTAAATAGTCCCTTACCCCTTCTCATATTTCTATATAATAGATATATAATCTTATAAAACTTCTGATGCTAATTAAAAAAAATATATAAATAAAAATCTTCTTCATAAACCATCATCTTATACTTCTCTTGCATTGATAAATGAATAGAAATTTCTTTTTCAACCTTGAACTTTGTCATGAGAACACATAATTTTTAATCTCATAAGTAATGAGAAGGTAATACAAATAATCTTTAGGAAGTGATTATGGATCCCTATCTTCAAGACTAGGAACATTTGCATCAAACATATCTTGTAAGATATGAAGTATCTTGTCAACCACTACAGTATCCTCTAATTTATCACAATAACTTATAATTATACTCATAGTATCATTAATTATAGTATATAATTAATCTATATATTTATCTTCTAGAATTTTCAGATCTTTATATTTTAATATCCTAATCTATAACTTAGTAGATTTACATTTTTATTACCTTTAATGATATTAACAGTTTTATCCCAATAGCATTTGGTTGTTACGATACCTCTCACTTTGATAGATTATTTTTTAGATAGAGGTGGAATTAAATAATTCCTATAACAACCATCATTCTTAATATTCTTTTTATCTATTGGTGTCAATGAAAAATTATCAACATGAGGTGGAAACACTTTTTTTGCAGCCTCAAGAACTTCCAAACCAATTAATTAAAGATAAGGAAACATCATTTTTGTCTAGATATGATAATTTTTTCAATTGATTGTGGGAAGTTTCTTTCTATTTACAGAATTATGATTTTCTATAACAATATTCAAATATTCAGAAACAAGCGCTTCGAACAATGATAAAATTCTTCTCAAACATCAAATATAAAATACCAATGAGGTAAAAACGCCTTTGATATCACTTTAAATGATAACTCCTAGATCAATAAGTAATCAATATGAGTGTTGGGGTGAATTATTTATATTAAATCTTTTATATTTTATTAGTGAAACAACCATCATCACTGGTTAAAGTGAATCTTGATCACTATTCAACACACACACACACAAGAAGACAATAGATTAATAAAGTTTGCCTCTAAGAAATAGAATTATATCATTTGGAATGATCTGGATTTTGCAAATATAATATGACTCACCAGTTTCAACATGTAGATACAATGACTAGGGTTTATCCCTAAAAACATATTACATCAACTCTCCTAATTATAATAGTGCATCCCACGCTATAATAATGAATACTAAAAAATATGAATTCAACATGAATAAAACCTTTATTCTATTGCCTTCAAATACTGAATTACTTCTCATCTCATTCTTTTTCTTCAACATATAGAAACATAGGTATGAACTCTTCACACTACGATAATATACACATTTCTTACTCTCCACTTTATACTCTTCTTCTTTCCACCTTTTCTTTCCCATTTTGTTTTCAATTCACAACTCACACATTACATAGTAGTAGACTATTTATTATTATATTTGAATTTTAACTTAAAATCTAAATTCAATTGATCAACCTCTCTTTCATAATCATCCTTTTTCACATTGGTTCCAATATATCTCAGTCATCTATTTTTTAATTTGTTTGTTAAAATGAACTTAAATAACCACCAAAGTTCTCAAATTAATCCAACACTGCATTTTTTTCAAAACTACCTAGAAACACACTTCTATAGTGTGGTTATACTTCTCACAACACAACCTATCAATTTTTATAAGTTTTCAAATAATTTTTATACATAGATGTGGTGTGGTCCATGGGTTATGATGTGGAGGAAATAAAAACTCCATTTCCATTGAAATCCATCCCACTTCTCTCTATGAAATAGCCTGGTCAATGAGGTGTAGTCATTAAAGATTTTATATGGCTACCACGCAGTCCTAGTTCTATGGAGCTAAGGTGCCAAAATCTCCAAAATCGCCGAAATTCAATATCACTACTCTGTGGCATGGTTTGACAACTATTCCTTAAAGGTTATAGTATTTATAGTGGCACCAAATAACCTAACCTCTTCTGATGCATAGATAATGGTATGTGTCATGGTCACTAATACTAAAACATGGCCCTTAGACTTCATAATTGTCTACTACTTCTCTTATAAGATAGAATCTCTACTTATCCTTCTTAACCTAAACACCTTGCATCATGATCTTAATTCAAGAATTATAAGAACAAATAACACATAAAATAGAATCATATAATTTTATTTAAATATTATTTGTGCATTTATAATAAAATGTATCACTTCCTTTTATATCATTTAGACTAAATAGTCAACATCACAAAAAACACAACAATAAAATTAGAAAATATTGGGAATAATAGTTTTTAACCCAGGTCTTTAAACATTAATTTTTATTATTTCTTATTTTATTAGAGTTAGGATGAGGGTGATATTTGTGGGAATATACCTTTTGTGGCTGCAATTTTTACTCTAGTTTTAGATTTCTATTCTATAATATTCTACCTCGATCATGTATGTGGACATGTAGTTTACTTAGTGATTGTTAAGTTCACCACATATTTATAACATGAAAATAATAGGATATTATAATATATTATGGAGTGTTATAATTTGGTAAATTTGAAAATAATAATAAGTTGATGAAATTTCACTTTGAGTAATTATCTCACGAGTTATTCATTTTTTCCTAACTTCATCCTTTCTGTCGACATTGCATTGCATGTTTATTTTCCAATATTTAGTTCCATTTCTCAATCCCCAAATTCAATTACATTTATTTAAAAAATATATTAAAATATATTAAAAATTGAATTAGATTTAGTGAGTGTTTTTACCATTAAAGAACCTCAAGAGAGATAACCCTAGCTAATAACTGTGTTGCACTAGGAAATATAAATTGTAGGTATTACCCCACACTCTAACAGAAGTTTCAAAAATTAGTGATGTTTCTAGGAATCTAAGTGGGGTTCATTAACTATTTTTATTCACATTTTTAAATAAAATCATTTAATTTCATTTAAAAAACCTAATTAAAACCACTTTATCCATGATGTATTTCAATTCAAATCATTCTTCTTAGACTAACCACTCTCAGATGCAATAATAATTTCACAATGATAAAGAATCCCAATTTCAAGGACATAGAGAGAAAATGTAGAACCTAGAGAGAAAACTATAATCAATCACTGAATATGTTCACACATCTTGGGATCATAAACAAGAGAACAACTAGAATCAATAGAAAAGGAAGTTCCCCCATTAATTTTCCATGTTGAAGAACCTAAGGAGACCAAGAGGGAATTATATAAAGATCTATTCAACCTCTCTTAGCCATTACTAAACGTAGTTTTTGAAGGATAACTTTTAACAAATATACATGTGGGAGATTAATATTATTTTGTTGAGTATTGGTCAATTTTTTTAAAACCTGAAAATGTATGTGATTATCCAATCAATTTCAATGAATATTTCACACCTCTCTACCTCTCTCTTATATTGGAATATGGAAACACCAAATTTGATGAATTTTATGAAAATATAAGGAATCTAAAATTCCTACTTCCATACACTACATTCTAACTACAAAAGGCACTGAATAATAAAAAGGAAATTTAATCTAAGAAAATTAAGGGAGATAATCTTTTCTTAGAACACTTTTTGTTATGATTTTATTAGAGATGAATTGAGTAATACCTCCCCCTTTTTGAATTTTTCATATTTGGTGGAAACATGGATTTCCATAGAGGATGAAGAGAAATATTATGATAAGCCAAAATAAATGAACACAAATCTCCATAAATCTATTAATCATTTATTAGAGGGAATACATGAGTAAATCCTACTGTATTTTCATGAAGAATGTGGATTTGGAGCTACTTTACTTAAAGGGGGTGATTTATTTATCAATCCTTTCTTGTTTAATTCACATAAAAATCAAATTATCACTATGTTTCCCCTTATTAAAAATATTGATGTAGTAGATTAAAATGAGTAGACCCTAGAAAAATATAATTAGTATGAGGCCAAAGAAGTTGGAAAAGGAGGATGACATGTTCTTTTTTTATTCCATAGCAATAAAAGATGTACTATATTGAAATACGTATGGATATGCTAAACATTATTTATGGGTTCCTTTACAAAAAATTTGTAGAGAAGAGAATTGTACAGAAGAAGTTTGTATGGTTTATGAGAATGAAACCACACCCACAATCAGATCGAGGATAACCCAATAGAACTTGCTGACTAGGGGAAATAAAAACCTGACACCCAATTAAGGCATCGAACCCATGATTTATTCCTTTTTTTCCATAATCCCTTTCTATATTTTTTCATTAAATAGGATTTATAAGTTTTGTTAATATTTTATTTTTGTATTATAGTAAATGTAGTAAGGGTATCATTTCTAATATTCCATTGGAATATATTGTTAGGTTGTGTATCTCCTTGCCTTCAGTTTTGCTGCCCTTTTTTTATTTTTTTATATGTAAATTCAGTGTTGTAAAATCCTAAGTGTGGGGGGATTCCAATATTTTTTTTATATTTTGTTTTTCTCTATTTTGTTTTTCATTTTTTGTTTTTTTAATTTTTTTTCTAATTTTAATTTTTGGTGTTTTTTTTATGATTGAAATTTTAGATTTAAAATAATTCCATCCTACTGAAAAATTTCATTCTAGTTTTGATTATTTCATTGATTCTGAATCTGTTGAACTTATATTATTTATGAGTATGTTTTTATACTACTTTCATATAATTTTTTGGAACTGGTAATGGGTTTTAAAAAAACAAAATTTCAAGGAATTAGAAATATAATATGAGGTATCTTGATTTTTGAAATTTTCCTCAGTTAACTTCCCATTATGAAAAAGGAAAACCTTGGAGAAATACCCAAAAATATATCCATATAGGTCCTTTAAAAATGGATTAAAATGGGAAATTGGTATCTCATAACAAATATTTGATAAATTTGGTAAAAAGTGTGTGGGTAAATATATTTCATTGTATTATCCAATAAGTGTTTTGTATATGACATGGTTGGGAAAATTCAATAATTCCTTAATTATCAAAAATGAATTTATTTAGGTGTGAGGAATATTGAATTACAAGTGAAGAATTGGGAAACAAATTTATAAGAATATCATTTTTAATTTATCAAGGAATTCAGAAATAGAGATTTGGTTAAGAATCTTCAGAAAGAAAATTTTTGATAGTTCCATTCATTGAAATATTAATCCTAGTAAATTCGGTTTCATTTATAATATTGGAACTTGGAAATTTTCATGAATTGAATAGTGGTCGGGGGTGAGACTTTTATAGGCGGCTTGATATTTTCAATGATGAATGAATATATGTTTCTATTCCTTTCTGGTTCTTATGCTTGAACATGGGCATGATGCTTATTTTCATTTGGTTGAATTCTTTGAATTTCATACGTGTGCATTCTTTGAGTGTGGGTGAATTGGTAGTAGAAATATTTTTAATAATTTTACTTTTAATATAAATTTTTTTATCCCAAAAATTTGATAGGTTAAATGTAATTATTAAAATTTTAATATTTAGTAGTAATGTGAGTCTAAAGAAAAAAATGTCCTAATTTTAGATTTTTTTTCTATTTTATTTACATTCTTATTTTTGATAAAACATTCTCTATATTGATCTAAATTAAAAAAAATATGTTAGGATTGTTTGTTTATTTGGATAAATTTCAAAAAATGGCACTAGGAGATAAATACAAATATTTAAGGCCCAAAAGGGGCATACAAGTTTCGAATTAGAATATGTGGCCATAAATGGATACTTTCAAATATAGAACCATATATACCAAATTAAAAAACCAATTGAGATAAAATTATTGGGACTAAGTTAGAAGGATAAGGAAGTAAGAAAACGTTGCTGTTATAGAGTGTTGTCTTTTGTTGTCAACGAAGCTAAATCAATTCACTTTTTAAAAGTCTTGTCAAAACCAGACGATACTTTGATGATTTGTATTTCACAAATATCATAAGATTGGAGAACTTGTGATGCAATCCTTATGAAGGAAAGGGAGAGAGAAAGAAGTAGTGCACAAGTATGCAGTAGGCGCACAAGTATTCAGTAGGCGCGCAAGTATGTATAGGCGCACAAGTCATATTTCAAATATCATTATTTCAAAAATATGGAAAAGGAAAGAAGGCATGCAAGTGCCAAGAAGGCGCGCAAGTACCAAGAAAGACGCGCAAGTACCAAGAAAGGCGCGCAAGTACCAAGAAGGCGTGCAAGTCCCAAGGAGGTGCGCAAGTTTCAGGGAGTCGCGCAAGTGCCACGAAGGCACACAAGTACCAAGGAGGCACGCAAGTGAATGTGATGCACATGTTGCTAAAATGCCAATAACAAGGTGACTACCCTCTTCATTTCTAAAGGCTCGAGATTTAGAGAAATATTTTGAGCTCTGAGCGCGCAAGTCGAAGAAGTGTGGCGCACAAGTTTTTGAGGCGTTCAAGTTGAGACTCATTTTTAGGTGGCGCGCAAGTGATGGGTTTTCCAAAAAGAGGCGCAAAAGTATATAGGTGGCACAAAAGTATTGCATGTCCACAAAGTGGCGCACAAGTATAAAGGAGGTGTGCAAGTGGAAGGAGGAGTGCATGTGCAAGGAGGCACGCAAGTGGAAGGAGGCATGCAAGTTCAAGGAGGCGCGCAAGTTGAAGGAGGCGCGCAAGCTGTTTTCTCCAGGAGGTTTCTACCAGCTTATGGGTAGGAAAGTGAAGAATTGTTTTGGATGATTTGTTCCGGGAAAGGTCATCAAGAAGCACAGAATTATTTCATTACCCTATTTTTTCTAAGTGGGAGCACACACACTATTGTATTTTTCTCAAAGTGCTACACAAGTGTAAGGGTATATCCTACTTGTTGTATTCTACATAAAAGGATTGTTTTCTAGTGGTTTGTGTGGTAATAGATTATTTCCATACAATACCAAGGACATAACTACTCTTATTGAGTATTGAACCTTGTAAATCTTGTGTTCTTGTGGTTGTGTGTGTTCAGGAGGGAAGAAACTATTTAACAGGAGGTGAAGGTTGTTTCATAAAGAAGGAAACTTAAAATTAAAAAGATATCACTGATTCACCCCCTCCCCCTCTCAGTGATACTTGGATCCTGACTGGGAACTTCAATTAGTATCAAAGGGAGGTTCCCTTCGTTTATTCTTTGCTGAAGTGTTCGAAGAGAAGCTATGATGGAAAATATAAATAGCGTGAACAGTAAGGGGATTCTGATTTTTGAGGGAAAGAACTATCACATCTTGAAGGATATAATGATCTGTTTTTTATGTCTCTTGAATATGATGTTCTTGAAACTACAAAAAATGGATTTCCTGCTATTGATGACAAGGTTCCTATTACTCCTGTGTATAAGAAGAATCTTGATAATGATGGAAGAGCTAAAAATGTGTTACTCTCATCTCTGTCTGAGAGTGAATTTTTAAGAGTGAAAGGTGCTGCTACAGCCAAAGAAATCTTGGACAAACTGAAGAACATCTATTAAGGAAATACAAAAGTGAAGAAGGCTAAACTACAAATCTGGAGACTGAAGTATGAATACTAAAAAATGGGAGAAGCTGAATCTGTTGGGGACTTCTTTACCATGATAAATGACATTGTCAGCACTATCAGATGCCTTGGTGAAAAGCTGAAGGATTCTACAGTCATTGAAAAGATCTTAATAATTCTTCCCAACAAATTTCATGCTAAAGTTTCATCATTGGAAGATATATACAATGGAGAATTATCTCTGGATTATTTGCATATCACTCTTATCACTTATGAAATGAGAAGGGAAAAGACTACGAAGAACAAAACCAAAGTTGATAGAGAAATGTCTCTTAATGCCGCCAAGAGAGAAATGTCTTAGAAGACTCTTGAGGAAGATGATGTTGTTGTCTATGACTCCGAAAATGAGGTATGTGAAAACACTTATGAAATTTTATCCTTGTTTTCTAAAAATGTGAGAAGAGGTAAGGATAAAAAATTTCTTCAAATAAAAAATAAGAAGCTTATTTTCGAAAAGTGAAGAAGAAGATGATAGTGAGACTGGATCTAAAAATTCAGTTGTTGAGAAAGCCAGAGAGAAGAACTTTGTTGAAACTGTGAATAATGATGATTATGAGATCAGTAGTTCTAAAGAAGAAGAAAATCAACTTGAATCCTATCTGAAAGAAGAATTGAAGGAATGTTTGAGAAAGATCAAAATGCTTGAGAAGGAAAACAAGAAGTTGAAAAATGAAAATTCTACAGTAAAAAATCAAGAAGGTTTTTCTAATGAGAAAATCAATATGAAAAAGGAGATTGATGATCTGAAGAATTCTCTTGAGAATGGAAAGAATCACAATGATCATCTTGAAGTAAAGCTGAAGGCAAAAGAAGAAGAGTTGGAAGTTGTCCAACAAAATTTTTATAAAACTAAAGAAATGAGTATCTGTTTCAAAAACTCTATCACTGAAGTTTTTGAATGTTATTTGAAGGAGGAACCTAAGAAGGATAAAAAATGGTTTCCTTCAAAGGTTGAAAATACAAGTAAAAGTGGTTCTGAAATGAATAATACTAGGAAAGCCATGTATGTTGTAAAGACCAATAAAATTGGGAATTTTTCTATTTTAATGAACCCTGAGTTCAAAAATGATTCAAAAAATTCTGAATCCGGAAAAGTTTCCAAAACATCTGGTTTTGATAGAACTAAAATGGAAAGAAATACTTTGATTTATAACAGAAAGGCTGGTGGCTCAGAAAAGAAAGACAGGAAGGTGGTTGTGAAATGTGTTCTCAATTCTGGTCAGTATGGAAATTTCAGAGGCAAATACTCTTTCTATGGATATTGCTGGTATTGTGGTGGATTCATACATACTAAAAATATGTTTTGGTTCAACCAAAAACATTACTATTATTCCACAGGTTATGGAAGGTAGGGTTTGAGGGGGAGTCAATATCCTCAAAGAAAGAAGTCAGAAAAGGTGGTTGTAAAGAAAACTGAGAATGTTGGAGTAAAGATTAAAAATTGGTTCCAACCCCTGGAAACTATCTATGAAAGGTATGAACAACCTGGACATCTTGCGAAAGTATTCCTTGTTTTGTTACCAGCACAACAAATGCTCATTAACAATTCTCAGAAGCCAGAGGTGAAGAAAGAAAAGGAATAAGTAAAAGCTCTTGTTATTGAAACCGCTTTGAAAGCTAGAAAAGGATAACATCCATAGATTCTTGATAGTGGATGTTCATCTCATATGACAGGAGACTTAAAGCTGCAAAAGAATGTGAAATACTTCAAAGAAAGAACAGTGACATTTGGAAATGATGAATCTCTAGGGATCAAAGGTTTTGGATCAGCCATCAAAGGAAAAGAACAGATGAAATCTAGGAAAAACTTATATGTTGATGGACTGAAACATAACCTACTTAGTGTGTCACAAATCTGTGATGAAGGAAACAAAGTTATCTTCAGAAAATATGGACTTATTGTTAAAAGTGAAAATGATGGAAATATGGTTACGAGAGGCCAACACACAAATGGGAGTTTGTTTCATGTTGGTGAAGTGCAGAGCTCTCGCTACATGGGTGTAGTGGATGAAAATCAGTTATGGAAAAAAGGCTGGACATATGTGTCGGAGAAATATGTGCAAGTTATCAATGAGAGACAGTGTCCGAGATATGCCTGATTTATCAATAAAAAGATATTAGTGTTGCACCATTTGTGAGAAAGGGAAGATTACAAACTCTATTCATAAGAGAGTTGAAATTTTCTCAAAAAGACCATTGGAACTCATACACTCTGATATCTGTGGACCAATGAGCAAGCAATCTACAAATTGACATAAGTATTTCATTACTTTTATTGACGACTTTACTCGCATTACTTGTGTTATTTACATGAGACATAAGTCAGATGCTCTGAAATTTTTTTAGAGTTTTAGGAGGAAAGCAGAGAAGGAATGTGAGTATTTGGTGAAGAAGTTGAGAACTGATAATGGTGGAGAGTATAAGAATGAGGATTTTTCAATATACCTCGAAAAACATGGAATTTGGCATGATTTTAGTTCACTATACACACCTCAAAAAAATAGGGTTTCTGAAAGAAAGAATCGAAGATTGGTGGAAATGGGGAGAACTATATTACTTGAACATAGTCTTTATCATTATTATTGGAGGCAATCCATGAGCACTGCAATGCATATACAGAACTAATGTTTCTAAAGGCCAAACTCAGATATTACTCCATATGAAATGTTCTATGAAAAATCTCTAAGTCTAAAACACTTGAGAGTCTTTGGGAGTCCATGCATTATAAAGAAAAAATGTGCAAACCTGGGAAAGTTTGAGAAAAGTGGAGATGACGGAATATTTCTTGGCTATGCTCTAGAAGGAAGAGGTTATAGATGCCTCAATAAAGAAACAGGAAGAATTGTTTATTATTCAGATGTAAAAGTTGTTGAAAATGCTGAGAAAGAAAACCATCCATAACTTGATGTGGAAGTTGAGCAGGATAAAGAAGTTTTTGTTAACAATTCTGATAATGCTACAGACTATGTTAATCTTACTCAAGAAGAGGAATCTAACTCAGAGATCTTGAGTGATGAGGAATATGTTCAAACAATTCATCCTATATTAAGGAAGCAAGTGGAGGCTCAGAAAATTATTGGAGATAAAGATCAGTGGGTTCAAACAAGAAGATAAACAAATGCTACATCACATACTTATCATTATTTGAAAGTTGAACCAAATGATGTAAATGAAGGATTTGAGCATCCAGAATGGGTTCATGCTATGAACGAAGAGCTTGATCAGATAGAGAAGAAAAATACTAGGTAACTTGTACCTAAGCCAGACAATAAGAACATTATTGGTATAAAGTGGGTTTTCTGGAACTAGATGAATGAAGAAGGTGAAGTAATAAGAAACAAAGAAAGATTAGTTTGCAAAGGGTATTCACAAATTGAAGGCATTGATTTTTATGAAACCTTTGCTCCGGTAGCAAGATAAGAAACAATTAGAATCTTTCATGCCACTACTGCACAACGAGGTTACAAAATCTTTCAAATGGATGTAAAATCATCATTCTTGAATGGTGACCTTGACGAAGAAGTTTATATTGATCAACCTTGTGGATTTTTTATTGGAAAGAATGAAAGATATGTGTGCAGATTGAATAAGGCTTTGTATGGGCTAAAACAGGCTACAAGGGAATGGTATTCTAAATTGGATACATGCTTGAAGAAGATGAATTTTAAGAATGGTAGAGTTGATATCAATCTTTACATCAAGGAGGGCCACGAGTTTTCACTGATTATAATTGTTTATATTGATGGCATCATCTTTTCTGGGAATGATGAAAGGTCATGTGAATGATTTTCTGAGGAGGTGAAAAAGTTATTTGAGATTTCTATGCTGGGTGAAATTAAATACTTTCTTGGGTTACAAATCTCACAGAAAAGTAATCATATCTTTCTGTATCAAGAAAAATATGCTAAGGAACTTCTGAAGAAGTTTGGAATGAAAAATTCGAAACCAGTGTCCACACCTATCTCAGTGGGAACCAAGTTATCTAAATATGGAGAAGGCAATGATGTTGATCAAAAATATTTTCGAAAGCTAATTGGGAGTCTATTGTATTTGATTGCCTCAAGACCCGACATCGTTTATGTTGTCACGTTATGCACAAGATCTCAAAGTGATCCTAAAGAATCACATCTGATTGCTGGAAAAAGAATCCTCAGATATATTAAAGGCACAAAAAATTTTGGAATTAGGTATGATGGCTCAAGAAATATTGATCTATTCAGGTATTCTGATGCTGATTTAGTAGGAAATGTGGATGACCGAAGATCCACATCTGGTGGAGTTTTATATCTGGGGAAAATCTGTGTTAGTTGACATTATAAGAAATAGAATTCAGTAATTGTTAGCATAGCTGAAGTGAAGTATGTTGCTGCTACTCAAGCTGCAACTCAACTAATGTGGATGAAGACTCAGTTAGAAGATCTACTTGTTGAAGTGGAGCTACCATTGCTCTTATGTTGTGATAATCAGAGTGTAATAAATCTTACAAGAAACCTGGTACAACATTATCGTTCAAAACACATTGATATAAAGTAACACTTCATTAAAGAGAAGGTAGAGAAGAATGAATTAAGGCTGGAATATGTTCCTATATCTGAACAAGTTGATGATATATTCACCAAGCCTTTACCAAAAGAACCATTTTCAAAATTGAGGTTGAACATGGGTGTCCAAACTCCTCATCAAGGTTAAGGTATGTGTTTCTGTCCCCTATCTCATCATGCCTTTGGATAGTGTTGTCAAGGGGGAGAGTTGTTTCATAAATCTATCCTTATAGATGCATGCATAAAGGTGGAGTAGTGGGTAAGCTGTGAATCCAACATGTATGTGTGTGAACTATCCTAACTGTTTATTGCAGTGGTTGTAGGAAACAATGTTGTTTTCCAGGAAAGTTGAGGAAGTGAAGAATGCTGAAGTAGAAGCATGAAAGATGTTATGAAGAAGGATGAGGAGGAAAGTTGAGGAAGTGAAGAATTCTGAAGTAGAAGCTTGAAAGATGTTCTGAAGAAGGGTGAGGAGGTACGCTCATGAGATGTCATAGTCACTACTTTTGGACAGCATGGTTTTGTCTGTCAATAATTCTTCTTTCCTACAATGATTTAGCTCACGTAGGCTAATAATTTTTGATAAGTAATCCATTTCATAAGTTTACAAAGTTCAGTGATTTATGAATTAGGGTTGACTACAAAATCCAAAGGGGGAGATTGTTAGGACCATGTTAGAAGGATAAGAAAGTAAGAAAAGTTTCCTATTACAGAGTGTTGTCTTTTGTTGTCAACAAAGCTAAATCAATTCACTTTGTTAAAGACTTTTCAAAACCAGACGATGCTTTACTGATTTGTATTTCACAAATATCATAAGTTTGGAGATCTTCTAATGGAAACCTTATGAACGAAAGGGAGAGAGAAATAAGTAGGCGCACAAGTATGTAGTAGGCGCACAAGTATGTAGAGGCGCGCAATTCATATTTCAAATAGAATTATTTCAAAAATATGGCAAAGAAAAGAAGGCGTACAAGTGCCAAGAAGGCACGCAAGTACCAAGAAGGTGCACAAGTACCAAGAATGTGCGCAAGTCCTAAGGAGGCGCGCAAGTGCTAGGGATTCACGCAAGTTCCACAAAGGCGCTCAAGTACCAAGGAGGCGCACAAGTGAATATGATGCGTAGGTTTCCAAAATACCAATAAAAAGGCGAATACCCTCCTCATTTCTAGAGGCTCGAGACTTAGAGAAATATTTTGAGCTCTGAGCGCGTAAGTCGACGAAGTGTGGCGTGAAAGTGGTTGAGGCACGCAAGTTGAGCCTCATTTTTAGGTGGTGTCAAGTGTTGTGCTGTCCAAAAAAAGGCGCCCAAGTATATAGGTGGCGTGCAAGTATTTCCTATCCACAAAGATGCGCGCAAGTCTAAAGGAGGTGTGCAAGTGGAAGGAGGCGCGAAAGTTCAAGGAGGCCCGCAAGTGGAATGAGGTGCGCAAGTGCAAGGAGGTGAGCAAGTGGAAGGAGGCGCGCAAGATATTTTCTCTAGGAGGTTTCTACCAGCTTCTGGGTAGGAAAGTAAAGAATTGTTTTAAAATATTTGATCTGGGAAAGGTCATCAAGAAGCATAGAATTATTTCATTACCCTATTTGTTCTAAGAGGAAGTAAATTCACTATTGGATTGTTTTCAAAGTGCTTCACGAGTGTAAGGGTATATCCTACTCATTGTATTCCACATCAAAGGATTGTTTTCTAGTGGATTGTGTTGTACTAGATTATTTCTATACCATACCAAGGATGTAGCTACTCTTATTGAGTAGTGAACCTTGTAAATCTTGTGTTCATGTGGTTGTGTGTGTTTAGCAGGGAAGAAAATCATTAATAGGAGGCGAAGGTTGTTTCATAAAGAAAGAAACATAAAAAGAAAAATATATCACTGATTCACCCACTCCCCCTCTTGGTGATACTTGGATCCTAACTAGGAACTTCAATTGGTATCAAAGGGAGGTTCCCTTCATTTATTCTTTTCTGAAGTGGTTGAAGAGAAGCTGTGAAGGAAAATCTAAACTGTGTGAACAGTAAGGGCATTCCGATTTTTGACGGAAAGAACTATCACATCTGGAAGGATAAAATGATGCCTTATCTTATATCTCTTGGATATGATGTTCTTGAAACTACAATAGATGGATTTACTTCTATTGATGACAGGGTTCCTCTTACTCTTTTTGATAAGAAGAATCATGAGAATGATGGAAGAGATAAAAATGTGTTACTCTTATCTCTGTCTGAGAGTGAATTTTTAAGAGTGAAAGTGTTGCTACAACCAAAGGAATCTGGGACAAACTGAAGAACATCTATTAAGGAAATACAAAAGTGAAGAAGGATAAACTACAAATCTGGAGACTGAATTATTAAGGCATGAATATGGGAGAATCTGAATCTGTTGGGGACTTCTTTACTGGGATAAATGACATTGTCAGCACTATCAGATGTCTTGGTGAAAAGATGGAGGATTCTACAGTCGTTGAAAAGATATTAAGAATTCTTCCTGACAAATTTGATTCTAAAGTTTCATCATTGGAAGATAGAGACCCTGAATAATTATCTATGGTTGATTTACATAGCACTCTTATCACTTATGAAATGAGAAAGGAGAAGACTCCAAAGAACAAAACCAAAGAGAAATATCTTTTAAAGCTGCCAAGAGAGAAATGTCTAAGAAGGCTCTTATGGAAGATGATGTTGTTGCCTCTGACTCCGAAAATGAGGTATGTGAAAACTTTGATGAAATTTTATCCTTGTTTTCTAAAAATGTGAGATGTGGTAAGGATAAAAAGTTCTTCAAATCAAAAAGAAGAAGCTTGTTTTTAAAAAGTGAAGAAGAAGATGATAGTGAGACTGGATCTGAAAATTCAGTTGCTGAGAAAGAAAGAGAGAAGACCTTTTTGGAAACTGTGAATAATGATGATTATGAGAGAATTAGTTCTGAAGAAGAAGAAACTCAACTTGAATCCTAACTGAAAGAATAATTGAAGGAATGTTTGAGAAAGATCAAAAGGCTTGAGAAGGAAAACAAGGAGTTGACAAATGAAAATTCTGCAGTAAACAACCAAGAAGGTTTTACTGATGAGAAAATAAATATGAAAAAGGAGATTGATGATCTGAATAATTCTCTTGAGAATGAAAAGAATCGCAATGATCATCTTGAAGTAAAGTTGAAGGCAAAAGAAGAAGAGTTGGAAGTTGTCCAACAAATTTTTTATAAAACTAAAGAAATGAGTATCCGTTTCAAAAACTCTATCTCTGAAGTTGGTGAATGTTCTTTAAAGGAGGAACCTAAGAAGGATAAAAAAAGTTTGTCTTCAAAGGTTGAAAAGTAAAGTAAAAGTGGTTCTGAAATGAAGAATACTAAGAAAGCCATGTATGTTGTAAAGACCAACAACGTTGGGAATTCTGATGTTTCAACGAACCCTGAGTTCAAAAATGATTCAAAACATTCTAAATCCGAAAAAGATTCCAAAAATTCTATTTTTGATAGAACTGAAATGGAAAGCAATACATTGATTTATAACAGAAAGGCTAGTGGCTCAGAAAAGAAAGACAGGAAGGTGGCTGAGAAATGTGCTTTCAATTCTGGTCAGTATGGAAATTTTAGAGGCAAATACTATTTCTATGGATACTGCTGGTATTGTGGTGGATTCGGACATACTAAAAATATGTGTTGGTAAAACCAACAACATTACTATTATTCCACAGGTTATGAAAGGCAGGGTTTGAGGGGGAGTCAATATCCTCAAAGAAAGATGTCAGAAAAGGTGGTTGTAAAGAAACCTGAGAATGTTTGAGTAAATATTAAAAATAGGTTTCAACCACTAGAAACTATTTGTGAAAGTTTTGAACAACCTAGACATCTGGCGAAAGGATGCCTTGTTTTGTTACCAGCACAACAAAAGCTCATTAACAATTCTCAGAAGCCAGAGGTGAAGCAAGAAAAGGATGAAGTAAAAGCTATTGTTCTTGAAACCTCTTTGAAATCTATAAAAGGAGAACATACATGGATTCTTGATAGAGGATGTTCATCTGATATGAAAGGAGACTTAAATCTGCTAAATAATGTGAAAGACTTCAAATAATGAACAATGACATTTGGAAATGATGAATCTCTAAGGATCAAAGATGTTAGATCAGCCATCATTTTAAAAGAACAGATGAAATATAGGAAAACATTATATGTTTATGGACTGAAACATAACCTTCTTAGTGTGTCATATCTATGTGACGAAGGAAACAATGTTATTTTAAGAAAAGATGGATTTATTGTTAAAAGTGAAAATGATGGAAATATGGTTACGAGAGGCCAATGCACAAAAGGGAATTTGTTTCAAGTTGGTGAAGTGCAGAGCTATTGCTACATGGGTGTAGTGGATGAAAATTAGTTATGGCATAAAAGTCTGGGACATATGTGTCAGAGAAATATGTGCAAGTTATCAAAGAGAGACGGTGTTCGAGATATGCCTGATTTATCAAGAAAAATAGATTGGTGTTGCACTATTTGTGAGAAAGGGAATATTACAAACTCTATTCACAAGAGAGTCGAAATTTGCTCAAAAAGGCCATTGGAACTCATACACTCTGATATCTACGGACCAATGAGAAAGAAATCTACAAATGGAGATAAGTATTTCATTACTTTCATTTATTACTTTACTCACATTACTTGTGTTATGTACATGAGACATAAGCCAGATGCTCTGAAAATGTTTAAGAGTTTCAGGAGGAAAGCAGAGAAGGAATGTGAGTATTCGGTGAAGAAGTTGAGAACTAATAATGGTGGAGAGTATAAGAATGAGGAGTTTGCAAGATACCTCGACAAACATGGAATTCGGAATGAGTTCAGTTCACCATACACACCTCAACAAAATGTGGTTGCTGAAAGAAAGAATCGAAGTCTGGTGGAAATGAGGAGAACTATATTACTTGAACATAGTCTTTTTCATTATTATCGGAGGCAAGCCATGAGCACTGCCATGTATATATAGAACTGATGTTTCTATAGTCCAAACTCAGATATGACTCCATATGAAATGTTCTATGAAAAATCTCCAAGTCTGAAACAATTGAGAGTCTTTGGGAGTCCATGCATTATAAAGAAAAAAGGTGGAAACCTGGGAAAGATTGAGCAAAGAGGAGATGACAGAATTTTTCTTGGCTATGCTCCAAAAGGAAGAGGTTATAGATTCCTCAATAAATAAATAGTAAGAATTTTTGATTCTTCAGATGTAAAAGTTTTTGAAAATTCTGAGAAAGAAAAGCAGCCATATGTTGATGTAGAAGTTGATCAGGATAGAGATGTTTTTGTTAACAATTATGATAATGCTGTAGACTGTGTTAATCCTACTCAAGAATCGGAATCTGACTCAGATATCTCAAGTGATGAGGAAGAGGTTCAAACAAATCATCCTATATTGAGGAATCAAGTGCAGGCTCAGAACATTATTGGAGATAAAGATTAGAGGGTTCAAACAAAAAGAATAACAAATGCTATATCACATACTTATCTTTATTCAAAAGATAAACCGAATGATGTAAATGAAGCATTTTGGGATCCAGAATGGGTTCATTCTATGAACTAAGAGCTTGATTAGATATAGAAGAACAATACATGGGAACTTGTACCTAAGCCAGACAACAAGAACATTATTGGTACAAAGTGGGTTTTCTGGAACAAGATGAATGAAGAAGGTGAAGTAATAAGAAACAAAGGAAGATTGGTTTGCAAAGGGTATTCCCAAATTGAAGGCATTGATTTTGATGAAACCTTGGCTTCGGTAACAAGATTAGAAACAATAAGAATCTTTCTTTCCATTGTTGCACAACGAGGTTACAAAATCATTCAAATGGATGTAAAATCCACCTTCTTGAATGGTGACCTTGACGAGGAAGTTTACATTGATCAACCTTGTGGATTTGTTATTGGAAAGAATGAAAGCATTGTGTTCAGATTGAAGAAGGATTTGTATGGGCTAAAATAGGCTCCAAGGGCATGGTATTCTAAATTGGATACTTGATTGAAGAAGTTGAATTTTAAGAAAGGTAGAGTTGATAGCAATCATTAAATCAAGGAGGGCCAGGAGTTTTCACTGATTGTTTTTGTTTATGTTGATAAAATCATCTTTACTGGGAATGATGAAAGGTTATGTGATAGATTTTCTGAGGAGATGAAGAAGTTATTTGAGATTTCCACGCTGGGTGAAATGAAATACTTTCTTGGGTTAAAAATCTCACAAAAAAAAGAATCATATCTTTCCATCTTAAGAAAAATATGCTAAGGAACTTCTGAAGAAGTTTGGAATGGAAAATTTGAAACCAGTTTCCACACCTATCTCAGTGGGAACCAAGTTGTCTAAAGATGGAGAAGGTAAAGAAGTTGATTAGAAAGAGTTTTGAAAGCTAATTGGGAGTCTGTTGTATTTGAATGCCTCAAGACCCGACATCGTCTATGCTGTCACGTTATGTGCAAGATTTCAAAGTGCTCCTAAAGAATCACATCTGATTTCTGGAAAAAGAATCCTCAGATATATCAAAGTCACAACAAATTTTGGAATTAGGTATGATGGCTCAGGAAATATTGATCTATTCGGGTATTCTGATGCTAATTGGGCAGGAAATGTAGATGATCGAAGTTCCACATCTGGTGGAGTTTTCTATCTGGGGAAAAGCTGTGTTAGTTGGCATACCAAGAAACAAAATTCAATAACTCTTAGCACAGCTAAACTGGAGTATGTTGCTGCTACTCAAGCTGAAACTCAACTGATGTGGATGAAGTCTCAGTTTAAAGATCTACTTGTTGAAGTGAAGCTACCATTACTCTTAGGTTGTGATAATTAGAGTGAAATCAATCTTACAAGAAACTCGGTACAACATTCTCATTCAAAACACATTGATATAAAGTACCACTTCATCAAAGAGTGGGTAGAGAAGAATGAATTAAGGCTGGAATATGTTCCTTCATCTGAACAAGTTGATGATATATTCACCAAGCCTTTACCGAAAGAACCATTTGCAAAATTGAGGTTGAACATGGGTGTCAAACCTCCTCATCAAGGTTGAGGTATGTGTTTATGTCCCCTCTCTCATCTTGCCTTTGGATAGTGTTGTCAAGGGGGAGAATTGTTTCATAAATCTATCCTTATATATGCATGCATAAAGGGGGAGTTGTGGGAAAGCTGTGAATCCAACATGTATGTGTGTGAACTATCCTAACTGTTTATTGGAGTGGTTGTAGGAAACAATGTTGTTTTCCAGGAAAGTTGAGGAAGTGAAGAATGCTGAAGTAGAAGCTTGAAAGATGTTTTGAATAAGGATGAGGAGGAAAGTTGAGGAAGTGAAGAAGGCTGAAGTAGAAGCTTGAAAGATTTTATGAAGAAGGCTGAGGAGGTACGCTCATGAGATATCAAAGTCACTACTTTTGGACAACATGGTTTTGGATGTCAATAATTCTTGTTTCCTATAATGAGTTAGCTCAGGTAGGCTTAGAATTGTTGATAATTAATCCATTTATTAAGGTTACAAAGTTCAGTGATTTATGAATCATGGTTGACAACAAAATCCAAAGGGGGAGATTTTTGGGACCAAGTTAGAATGATAAGGAAGTAAGAAAAGTTTGTTGTTACAGAGTGTTGTCTTTTATTGTCAACGAAGCTAAATCAATTCACTTTGTAAAAGTCTTTTCAAAACCAGACGATGCTTTGCTGATTTTTATTTCACAAATATCATAAGTTTGTAGAACTTGTGATGCAAGACTTATGAAGGAAAGGGAGAGAGAAATAAGTAAGCGCGTAAGTATGCAGTAAGCAAGCAAGTATGTAGAGGCGCGCAATTCATATTTCAAATAGCATTATTTCACATATATTGCAAAGGAAAGAAGGAACACAAGTTCCAAGAAGGTGCGCAAGTACCAAGAAGGTGCACAAGTACCACGAAGGCGCGCAAGTCCCAAGGAGGCACGCAAGTTCCAGGGAGTCACGCGAGTGCCACGAAGGCATGCATGTACCAAGGAGGCGCACAAGTAAATGTGACACACAGGTTGCCAAAATGCCTATAAAAAGGTGACTAACCTCCTCATTTCTAGAGGCTCGAGACTTAGAGAAATATTTTGAGCTCTGTGTGCACACGTCGATGAAGTGTGGCACACAAGTGGTAGAGGCGCGTAAGTTGAGACTCATTTTTAGGTTGCGCGCAAGTGTTGTGCTGTCCACAAAGAGGCGCGCAAGTATATAGGTGTCACACAAGTATTTCCTATCCACAAAGATGCGCGCAAGTATAAATAAGGTGTGCAAGTTGAAGGAGCCGTGCAAGTTCAAGGAGGCGTGCAAGTGGAAGGTGGCATGAAAGTACAAGGAGGAGCGCCAGTGGAAGGAGGCGCGCGAGCTGTTTTCTCAAGGAGGTTTATACCAGCTTCTGGGTAGGAAAGTGAAGAATTTTTTTGGAAGATATGATCTGGGAAAGGTCATCAAGGCGCACAGAATTATTTCATTACCCTATTTGTGCTAATAGGGAGCACACACACTATTGGATTGTTTTCAAAGAGCTACACGGGTGTAAGGGTATATCCTACTCGTTGTATTCCACATAAAAGGATTTTTTTTCTAGTGGATTGTGTGGTACTGGATTATTTTTGTACCATACCAAGGACGTAACTACTCTTATTGAGAAGTGAACCTTGTATATCTTGTGTTCCTATGGTTGTGTGTTTTCAGCTGGGAAGAAACTCTTTAACAGGAGGCGAAGGTTGTTTCATAAATATAGAAACTTAAAAAGAAAAAGATATCACTGATTCACCCCCTCCCCCTCTCAGTGATACTTGGATCCTGACTAGGAAATTCAAAAATTTATATTTGTATATAAAAAATTTCTAGGAATAATTTATTTAATTGTGGATGACTTTGATTCTTATTATTTAAAGGATATAAATTCTTGATAACTCAGTGCAAGGGAATGTGTAGATTCATCTTATCCAGAAAATCTTTCCAGAGTAAATATCTCATAAAATCATCTACACTTTTCAATAGGAGTTAAAATTAGGTGGGAGAACATAAAATTAGTATAGGAACAATTTTAAATATGAATACATGTGAATATCTAGTAATTATCTTCCCTAACTATAAAAAAAATTCATTAAACATATTTAGAGAAAAAAATTCATCCATCTTACCAATAAATGTACACATACTCTTCCATTCAATAAATTGTACAATATAATTTCAATTTTTTAGTTTCAATGATTATATTTTACTGATGTAGTATATATCTATATATCTAATATATATCATCTTTCACTTTATCTTTTATTTATCATTTTATAATTTGTTTTTTTTGTTTTTCCACTTTTCTTCTTCGTTGTGATATCATTCACTCATAATCATTAGTGACTAACATAGTGAATCTTGATGGGGGGATAAATCATTGTTTAACCCAAGTATTCAACATTTATTCTTATTATCTCCAATTTTTATTATAGTTAGGATGCTGGGGTATTAATGGGAAAGGCACCTTTGTATCACCAATTTCTACTCATGGTTTAGCTTTATATTAGGCAATATTATTCCTTAATATAAAATGTGAATGTGTGGTGTAATTAGTGATCATTATGTGCACCACATATTATAATCATGGTTATAAGAGGATGATCACACATATAATTAATTTTTTTCATTAGGTAAATATGAAACTAATAATAAGGCGACTAATGTTCACTCAGGATAATTCTACCAAGAGTTATTCCTTTCATCCTAAATACATTATGTATATCTACATTTCATTGCATGTTTATTTTCCTATATTGAATTAAATTTATCAAACCTCCATTTATTATACTTTACTTTCATAAATAGAAAAAAATAAAAATTGAATAAGAACTAGTTAGTGTTTTCACAATGAAATCTTCTCATGAGAGACAAACATGGTTAACCACTTTTCTACACTAGGAAATATCAATTTTACGTTTTTCACAGCCTTATTCTAAGCATGAAAATAAATTATGTATATTTCTATATCATTTTATATTATTATTTTTTTATATGTTCACTGATTGAAATAATGTTTTTTTTCTGTGTTAACAATATATTGGAATTTAGGTATCCTTGTTAGGATTCTAGGTGAATTTAAAGGATTTTTTTGGGTAGGAGGGGTCAATGTGAGGTTATCCAGGTTAGAGAGATGCGTAAATAGTATTTTTTTTGAGTTTCCATATATAGTATGGGTGTTATTGTTTATGATATACCTTATCGGTATTATTTCCCTTAGATTATGTTTGGGATTTTTTGTAAAGTTTTGTTCCTCTATTTTTATCCTATAATAAGGTTTTTATTGTTATTGAAATTATAATAGAAACAATAAAAAAATATTCCAGAAGTTCTGTAAAGGGGGAAATGAAGTGGGAGAAAAAGTAGGTGAAAAAGAGATTTACGTGGTTTTGGAATAGTCTATACATCCTAGGAGAGGATGAGAAATTCACTATTTTTAGGATAAATATATAGGGTACAATATCAATGGTACAAAAACCTATATCAAAATTAAGATCATTAATTAACTTCATGCTATAGTAACTCACATTTCATCATTGAAAATTTTATATCGTAAGTCCACTGTGTTATTGTAATTGTAGCAGAAGTCCACAAAACTATCAAACCATAGTCACCAATGTGTAAGATTATATAGTACCATGTTATAAAAGTATCCACTACTACAATATTTATTTTCAATGTTGTTAATCTGGTGCATAGTATGTGTTTCTATAATTTTTCTCAACTTCATATGATGATCGAGAACCACCATTCCAACAAATATCTTGGGAAATAACAACATATGAGATTAGTGGTTGGGAATAAGAATATTAGTGTATTAGCATCATTGTTATATGTGTGATTGTGATCAAGATTTAGGAAAACACTTTTGGGACCTCTTTAATAATGTTAGATTAGTAATAATATTTCATTAGGTTAACTAGATGGATATTTATTTCATGGGTCATTGGCTATGTTTCGTCGAATCACCTATCAATTCTCATGGATATGATATAGTTCTCATAACCATGGTACTGTATGTGACAGAAATGGTAAAATTTTTATTTCTAAAACATGATTTTATCACGTGTTTATGAAATCATATTCTAATGGGGAAATTCTAGATCTTATCATTTTGGAGTTTTGGGATATTTATTATAAATAATCTCTCAATTTCAATAGTCGATAACATGTATCAAGAATATTCAGTGGTGTAATATATTTCTATATATCCATTTTGAATTCAATATGAGGATTAATTTTCTTTAAAATTTTACATTTTTTCTTTTGGAATTTTTTCTATTATTTATAATTTTTGTTGAACTTTTCATGTTCGGGTTATACTCTTTGAATATATGAGATTTTTTTCTTAAATTATTTGTTAAAGATGATATATTGATCTATTTAATGCATGTTGTTTTAGTGATGGTGTTATGATATATAATTCCTCAAACTCACAATCTCAATTCTTGACACAATTAACTAAATGCATATTCTCTTATGAATTTTTTTAGAATTATGTTTAAATTTTTAGTATTTTTAGTGTAACATTATAAGAATTTTTTTGGGTCATTGTTTTTTAATAGACCCAAAGGTCACCATGACCATAATAATATCAATTTATACTTTCATCACTATCATATGAGTGAGTGTTCAACCCAAGGGATGGCATGAAAGTGATCTAAGGGATTTATTTATCATTAAAGTACTAAAAATAGCGGAAAGTTGTTCATGTTGAGAGGTAATAAAGAATAATTAAAATTGACAAACCTAAAAGTGATTATGTGATATGTTAAAAGTCGTAGATAAAGAGTTGTGTATTTGTAAAATATATGATAATGTGACTGTTTTGGTGATACTAGGGAACTATTGTCTTTGTACATTCCAAAAAGATTATTTCATTATTTAAATATATACTCTCAAGATAAACCACACAAAAAATAAACAATTAGTATTAAGAATTTTCCATTTTTCTCAAACCAATATCACATCTATTAGATATTAATTTAGATCTAGTAAAACAAATAAAAATTAGAAATTCCATCACCAAAATAAATATCATCAAATCAGTGATAACTTTCCCTTCATATAATTACACTATATATCGACTAGTTTATTTTATAGGATAGTTTTCTAAAATGGTGAAAATATTGGGATCTAATTTTCAATCATTGTTACTTTGAATAAATACAAATAACAAATTTATTTTAAAAGCATTTTTTGAGATTTAAATCATGTATTATACAAGAATTTCATTTATCGATAATTTATTCAAATTTTGAAGGAATCGTCGCAAAATAAGAAGAAGAAGTGAAATTAAATTTTACATTAAAATAATCATGGAAGAAATTAGACTAAATATAAATAGAATAAAGGGAATACAAACTATACTCATCGAATTGTTTCTCTGATATTTCTCTCAACTCCATAATTTATGTCATCACTCTAGCACCTCAGTTAGAATCCAGGTCTCTAATCCATCTCTTGTTCATTTTATTAGGTATTAAATAGAAAATATTGAATACACTTTGACTATTCCATAAAATATATTTCATAATATTTTAATCCCCTAATTTTTTATATGCCTTCATCATCAAATTGTAACTAAATCCCTAAATTTACATAATTACACTAGAAGTAATGATCTATCCTTTAGGCCCACTAATTAAGAACTCATAAATATTAAAATAGAGTAATAATAAAGGATTATAGGATTTTTTCCAAACTAAACATCACTTAAATCCTATTCATAAGTAAATAATCCAGATTAAATAGATGATCTCTTCAAATATTTTTATACAATTAGATTCTTCATTTTTTTAATCTAACACGAGGAGGTTTTAATATAACGCAATGCCTCACAATTGGCCATGATACCATGTAGTTAATATTTTATATACACCTTAATATCTTACATGACCTCTTCAATATCTTACACATGTTCTTTAATATATTATAATGGCTCTTCTATTCCATATTTTATCACATATAAGGTATTATGTGACTTTTTTAATGAAACATGTGTCATGAATTAATCTCACATGATCAAGATAACAAACCCAAATATTGCAATGTGATGAATAATATGTATCACATGAGTTTCCTAGAAAAAGATATGCATGTCCCAATAAAAAAAATAATTTTTATTTGTGACACGTAAAGAAAAAAAACATGAAACATTAACTTCATGTAAAATTATTAATTTTACACATAACAATAAAATAAAACCTATTTGTGATTAAACACATCACTTTATATTTTAAAAAAAATAAAAAAATCAATTCCAACTAACTCTTTAGAATTAAAATTTAAATCCAACATATGTTAAAACATAAAAAATAGTTTTAAATAATATATTTATGATAAATTAATGGTAATTTCAATCATTAAAGTACCAATAAAATATTTCACAACCATTTTCAATGTAAATAACTATATAATCAAATTTATAATCAAAAATACAAAGAGAAACATTATTTGATAGAGAATACTAAATAATGATTAGTTCAAATTTTAAGACCATTTTAACACAAAAAAATGAATTATTAATAATTATGTGTCAAATATTTATAATAATAGTGACATATCAAATTCACCAACACTTTGTTATTTATTATCATTAAAATTTTAAAAATAAAAATTTCACAAGGAAAACGATTGGAAATCAAGAATGAGAATAAAAATAGGCCAATCATAGTTTCAAACAAGATTATTTTCTCTATAGATGTAATGTAAAATGAACAAAGTATCATATATTTTAATTAAAAATATTTTTAAAACTATTTTATTTGTGAATATAGTGATAAAAATTATTTGGTAGAGAGTGGATAACATATTTAAATAATTTCCTAAGAGTTTCCAAAATATTACCTTTATAATCAATGGATGAGTACACAATTATAACACAATAAATAAACCATAAATATTCAGATAAATATTTAATCCATAATTACAAAGTAAATATAATGAATGATTAATGTTCTTTGAGAAATGAAAAATTATTAATAATTTAGGCAAACCATTCATAATAATTAAAAAATTATTACAAATATTCCCAACCACAATTTAAAATAATATCTAAAAGAATTATCAAATAAATTTTTTGTAAATGGATTCACTATCCACCAGAAAACTTGATTTGAAACAAATGAACAAAAATTAAATTATGAACCCATGAAATGGATTTTCAAATGGATGATAAAAAAATTCCATAAAAATGGAGAACAGTAAAATAAAATAACATTACAATGTAATCCAATCACTAATTTTTTTAACTCAATTAAATTATTATTAGACATATCAAAAGTGTATTTAAAGAAAATAATATTTTAAAAAAACAAGGAACATTGACATGAAAAACATGATATATAGTTTAACACGGGGAATGAGCCTTACCCCACACTTAAAACAAAACATTGTCCTGAATGATAAACCCTAGGGTAGAAGATAAAATAAATATTTTACATTTAAACTAATTTATATAATCAACATCTAAAAGAAACAAATAAGGTCACAATAACAAAAAACATCATGTTTGGTATAAAATCTAGAAACTAAATATATATATTTTTTACTATTTATGCATGTTAATAGAGGAGGTTCACAAAGATATTCAATATAACAAAAAAATATCTTGTAATGAACTAATTTTATCATTAAAAAAATTTAAATATACTTAAACACACATTTTAATAAAATTTACATCAAACTATCAGAGGTATATATAAACAGTTTCAATAATTTAAACCATAAAACAATATGAAAAATGATAAATAATAATTCCCTAATAGAAATATATTTTTTCAATGAATTATATCCATGTATTTCACATTTATCACCAAAAATATCATCTTGAGTGCCTCAATAATTTACTTACAAGTAAAACAATTTGAAAAATTATAAACAATAGTGAAATTACATTAAAAATGAATCCAAAATTAAAGATTATTTAGGAAACTGATTTAATGGAGCTCTAAGTGTGATGAAAATAGCTAAAATTCCATTTACACCATAAAAAATAATCGGGTTTCATCAACTTCAATTCAAATGGATAACATACTATTTTCTATCACTAATTTTTATCTTTGTGTCTACTATTAAAACCTATAGATAAATATAATATACATTAGATTATATCATTTAAAGTTTAACCATAATGAAGTTACGTTTAGATTTAGAAATGTATGATGGTGATCTTCAAGCCACTTTTTTATAAAATTACTTGATAATAATTTTAAACCACTTACTACACTCCAATTGATTCCATGGGACAACTCCTGAGACTCAATAAAGAAAGTATGGAGTAATAAATTCTTATTTATGACACTTTAAAAAAATTAAAGACACAAACATTATTTTATTGAATGTAATAAAATCATTGGTTGAATCCCATGAAATGGTAGTTTTAAAGTCCATAGATGGATTATATAATGAAAAAAATCAATAATCACTTGGTAGATGTGGTTTATTATCTATAACCAACCACATATTGAAAACTCACTCATTTTATAATGAAAAATAATCCTAGTGGTCTTTAAATTTTTTAAGGAAATAACCATGTTCTCCAAAAAAACCTAAATATCCTTGAAGGACCCCTTTGATGAAATAACACAATAGGTCTTACTTTTTAATGGTTAAAACATGCTTTCTATCCACATTAAAATTCAGGTTTGCTTCATATCATTTACTTTTTGTTTGATATTGAAATAAGAAATAGAGAACTTCTATAATTATAAAACTATTACCAAATCTTACCTTAGAAAAAATCTCTTTGAATCCATGGAAATATGTGTGACCACTTATAAATTTATCAAATTGTTTTTAGGGATATATTTTTTCATGTTGGTAGGAACAAAAATTCACCATTAATTCCATATTTTAAATTTTCTCCCTCGTGATTTCAAACTATCTGGAAATAATTATGTAGACCTTGTTTTCATTTCAAAATCTAAGGAAGAGTTGATACATTAATTATAATAAAATAGTTTAAAATAAATCTCTAATATACAATATTCAAAAATGAAACTTATCACAAAATTAATTTTTTATTTCAGGAAGCATTGGTTTCTCTTCTAACACAAGAACACGAGTCTCATTTTATACTTATTATTTTTAATGAACTATTTTTTTCTTAAATATTGGATTATTTTTTTAATTTCCAAAATAATTTTATATCTTGAATTTTAAAAAATGGTGGTAAATTGATCTCTTTTTAAAAAACATCCTGTTTTAGGTTTTTTCCTTAAATATAGAAATTTCTGCCTCAGAAAATTTAAAAAATATTTCCCCTTCATTGGATACCAACTCTAACAAATTTTCATTTAATTACTCCAAATAAAATATTTTAGGTTTCAAAAGAATTAATTTATTCATATATTTTTCCCTAAATTAATATAAAATTCCCATAGTTTTAAATCACTAATATACACTAAAAACCCCATTGTTACTTTTTCTAAAGCATGTTTATCATTATTATTTAATCTTCCATAAGAATAGTGTGACAATAATATTAAATAAATTTCAAGGATTGGAAATTAAATAAGAATATCATTGAACCTATCTAATGTATCATAAAAACACTCTCAATTTCCCTTAATGTAATAGGTGATCAAGTGCCTAAATTACGTACATCCTAATCCAAATTCTTTATATATTTTTTATGTTTCTATAATGTGAAATTTACAAAACAATTTTTTTAAAAAAATTACTAGAATACGCAAATAAACAATCAGAATTCAATATAATATGAACTAAATAAATATTATAATAATGGGTTCCCTAGACCCAACATAAATAGTACATTTCTATTACCACACTATGTATACAGTTAGTTATTAATGATGTAATCTTACCATAATAGTGTTGACATTTCTAAATTAACTATTTAAATATTAATGTCTATAGATTATATATCATATCAAAAGGTTATAATGTTTTACAATCTATAATGAGAACTTATAGTTACTATAACAATAAAATTAAATATATTTCCTTTGGTCTATATATATCATTCAAACTATACAAAAATGATGTTTGACTATCAGGTTCTGGGGGATCACAAGCATTGAGAATTTTACTCATGAAGTTTTTACATAGTGATATTGATTAAAAGATATCACGAGGACTTAACTACCAATTGGAACACCACATGTTTTAGATGTAATTGTTAGTTCCTATATGTGAACACATGTAATGGTCTCCTGAATTGAGATTAATATTAGTCGATACCATTTGATCACATACATTGATGTAAGGAAAAACTATGGAATTAAAGTTATAGTGGGGTAGATTTCTTTGGGGGTTTCATTGGTATTATGGCATTGATTTAATAATAAAAATATAATTTTTGTCTTTTGATTGGAAGAGAGATCCCAAACCATACTGATCAGGATGGTGGTACCTTTACTAAATTCATGGCTATGGTAGAGGAATGTAAGTCTTCCTAGTAAGGTCAACAAACAATAATATTATAAAGGATCATGACACAAGTGAGAGTCATTATTTATGAGATATCATAAGATAAAGAGATTATATTAAACGGTGTGTGGTTATAGGACGATTTTCATTCCAATGACTACTCCTTATCTCTTTAGGAGCTTTAATGGGTTTCTAAACTCCACTCTTGGTCTATGAATAGTATTCACTACTCTTTAGATAAGGTCCTAGAGGGTAACACACTAATAATATTCAAAAGACTACCTTATTTTGATAAATAGTAGTTTATGACAAGTTGGGTTCCACCATAGGGTTTGGGATATGTCGGAGAATTTATAATTTCCAAGGAATAAATAAATAAATATTATTCAAGTTTAGAATAATGAGTATTGAGTTTATTCATTAAATTCATATGCAAGTTTTAAAGTAAATACATGGTAGAATATTATTCAAAAGAATATTATTTTAATATTCAAGATTCATTTAATATTAATAATTTCAACAATTTGAGTTAATGACTCAATTTTATCACATAATAGATTTATTACATTACAAGAAAGTGATAGAAATTTAAATGATGTTGAAAAAACATTAAAATAGTTATAATATGTCGTTTATAGTGAGGAATAAATATTTTTGGGTTGAGAAACCCTTTTTGGTATTTGAGGATATCACTATATAAAGAAGAAGAGGTTCACACATGATACACTATTCATCGAACAATGGCTGAGAGCCTCTATATCCTATTATGATTCCTAGTGAGAGAGAAAAAGATGATTTTTGGTCACGATAAATGTTCTTTTTCATGGATTGGTGGATTTCCACTATGGTGATAATTTGGACGTTGAAGGCATCCTTATATTTCCACACTAGCACCCGTAATTCGATGATCAACACTCCCATAGACGTTCAAAGTATGTGTGGATGATATAGAGGGGTTTAACAATATTTCCTCCAATAAATGATCATCAGTGATGAGAATATGTCGAGCACTGCTTTATATCGAATTAGGTATTATTATTTTTATTTTTCATGCATAAAATTCATCCAAAGTGATCCTCAAACTTTTAATAGGGTTGTTATTTGCTGATATATTTACGTCGACCACCAGTAAAAAAAATTAAATCCTCTGCCCATCAGCTTCTACTGCATGACCTAATACTTTAATAGGAATCAGATATATGCATGATAAATTTAAATCTAGAAAAAATATAATTGATAATAAATTTATGTAGATGGCGTCAATATAGTCCTAACATTGCAGACAACATTTTAATTTGACATCAGATGGAAAAGTTGTGTCTATATGAAGTTTCTAATTCAATTTGAAACCACAATTTTTGCAAGTATTAAATCAAAGATAATAAATATTTAAGTATATGATGTTGTTTCCCAAACATAATCAGCGATGTGATTTTGGGTGAACACACTATTCCAATCAGAATTCGGTGGAAAGAATAGTCTTTTTAGATAACCATTCCTTCCATTGGAATGTGGTATTTTTAAATAAAAAAGAAACAACATATTATCTCAAGAATTTGAAAATTATAATTAAGACTTGGGTGGGAGGCTCGGTTCTTATGGATCAAAGGAAAAAAATTAAATTAATTGTGGGTAAAAGTCACATGGGTAGCAAAGACCCCAAAAAAGAAAATGGGGGGGGAGCAGTTGGATTCCCTTATAAGACAAAATAATAAAAAAAAAATTTGGGGCTTGTCACATTTCCACTTCCCAATGGGTGAACTATCAGGCCATTCGTATTCCCCAACGGGCCAATGTCTTGCCTTCCCACCAGGCATCGTCGACCAGTCTCCACAATTCGCCACCCAGTTCTGATGTAGGTGACCCAGAGCCCCCTCCAACAGCAATAAGCCCAACTCAAAATGCATGTAGGTAGGTCCCGCCCGACCTACCCATCCCCATCCAGACTACTCGGGTACCCGATAATTTTTTTAAAATGTTTATATATATTAATTAATTTATGTTTGTGTATATATTTCAAATTAAGTTATTTTTTGAAAAAAAATAATTGGGACCATGTGAAATATTATATTTGAATTAGAACTAATAATTAATTATTTCATTTCATTTATTAGCCCTTTATATTAATTTATTACAAATTTCTTTTTATTACATATTTAAAATTTCCTGTCTACCAATTTTGATGAATGACTGACCAATGTATGTATGATGTTTTATTTGTTTAATTAATTATTTCAATTTCACGTGATAGATGGAATTTATTATTAAAATTATGCGGTTTGTGAATCATAAGCTTTTATTCTTTAATATGTATAAGGTATTGCATTACCATATAAAAAGTAATTTATCTATATTGGGCACTCTTAATACCCCCTCACCTATGTGATATTTTTTATGTATCATGAAGATGGCATATGAGGACATTTTAATATGTGGAACACACAAACACGAGATAATATTGTTGACAATATTTTGTTACATTAGACTGGGGTGTGGGCTACAATATAAGTCAAGATCCATCTTAGGTGTTGTGCCCCTTAGGTCATGGTTGATCCAAAGAGTATAAATGGATCGTCCAATATTAAATTCTCATGATCAATCACATAGTTAATTTAATTTATGCATTGTTTATTATTATTTTGTGCATTTTCAAGCTAGTGAGAACACATAAAATAATAAACTATAATTCATAGATTAAATCCATATAAGATGAGATGAATGTTTTTCTATTTATCACATCATCAGTTGGGAGTGTCATCATATAGTACATGAATATCAGATGGAAAATTATTTCATTCATCGAGAGACAATTTAAAACCATAAAAAATTATTAATCAACAAATTCCTTCTTTCATTTGGATTTGAACACAACTAATTTTTTTGGCTTATCATCAGCCCAAGTTGAGGGTGCCTCTTACTACTGAGGAGTTCTTATGTGAGTGATGGGTTAAATTAAATAAATATTATAGAAAATAACCAGTCATATAAATATTTTTTCATATTTAGAGTAAAATCCTTGAGTAAATCATGTCTATGATTTTAAAATTTAGAACTTCATTGAATATATCAATGATCCACGAGTTAATATAGTTTACATCCACGTTTATACCTTACAAGTCACTGAGTAGTGGCGTAGACATAACATGTAGACTATGTGTAGAGTTTTCAAGGATCCCTTCCACTAGAATAAACTAGAGATTGAGTATTCCAAATCTAGTAGTGAGGGATAATAGAGTTCGAAAAAATAGTGGGATATATTTAATGACTAAATTAGTTAGTAATGTCTAATCATTAATCAATATAAAAGTACTAATCTTCTAGATTTTGTATTTTTAAGTGAAATGTAATATCACAAGTATACTAAGATTAATTTTGGAAAAATTTCAATGCACTCACAATCATGAGTTTCCAAAAGTAGTACAGGTTCTAGTACAAAGTAGTATGATATAGGAAATTCAAGGTGTTGGTGCCCCCACTACCCGTTGAGATACCTCAGGAAGAGAGAGTATGAAAGGTACTTATAGGAGACCCAAGTATGACATAAATGATGGTTACATAATAATTCTATGATTAATTTCTGATGTGAGTTGCATATATAACATTAGACAGGGATGATTTCATATCTTGTCTCATCTCTGAGAGTCTTGGAAGGATAAAGTTAAGAACGATAAGAATGGGTGATCATTACACTGTATATGTAAAAATTGAAAGATGAATCATGATATTTCAATATATCACATATAATTTTCACCCATATACTATAGTTTCGTTTAATATCACAAAAAAACAATATGAATAAAATGAGACATTACCTTTTGGGTAAGGTTCACCAAGTGAATAAGAATATAAAAGAATATTAATCATTAGTTCTTATAATGAAAAAATTAAAAGACAAAGAGAAAATGATAATTAAAAGTGTGATACCAAAGGCACGTTCACAACATCCTTAAAAGAATAGAGGTTTGTTATCATACAAGAGTATCTTCCTTCGCATGTCATGAAATAAGTATATATAACATTAAATTCAATAAACTAAATTGAAGAATCAAGCAGTCACTTCTTCTTTGGGTATGCTCATTAATTATAAGTAATGTTTATATTATACTTATTAGGTATTAAAAGAAATATTATTATCACATATTTATATTTTAATGGAGTAACCATGTAAGTATAGAAACATTTCAAGATGTAAGGTGTGTTCTTCAAGCGGTCAAGAAAGGGTTGTTCTAAAGTCAGCAGTGAGAAATACACAACTTCCAATTTCCATGTTTATTGATTCTAGTTGAACTTTTGTTGTGTATCACCAAAAAAATTATCTCTTATGGTTTACACAAGGATACATTATTCCATAATGTAATTAATGTTTTTTTCGTGTATAATACTCCACTAATAGTTTATTAATTATTGTATCATTGAAAATGCATGATGAAAATGAAATGTGAGACTCATTATTCCTAATTTTAGTAAGGTAATTATTTTTCAAGAAAAACTAAAAATAATTTTCCATGATATATCATGTATGGTATTTTTACTTTTTGGAGCTAATGACCTTAGGTATTTTTGACACATTGAAATTTTAGTTTTGGAAAAATAAAACTTTAAAATGTAAAGGAAGGCTATAACTATTTTTGAATTAGTTCAGCTAGATTGCACGAACTATTCTAATTTATATCTTGTGGTAAATATACATCATAATATTTCATTAAGTTTTTTATATATTAGAAATGTGAAGTATGTTATATGCATGGTTAGAAAATATGAGTTCATTTGGGACCATGGTCTGAAGAGTATCTTGACCAAGCATTCATCGATTACGATAATGTATCATGGACTAATTCCTAAAGGAAAATTACTTATACATAAAATCTATGATATTAGTATGGGGATCAATAATGTTTCCTACATTCAAAACATTAATCAATAAAATATAAGATGGAGTAATTCCAAAATGAACATTTCCTTATACACATCTGATTCATAATGTAAGTAAAAGGAGTTTCAACGTTGAACCCAATATTCATCATAAAATCATTCTATATTTTTTAGAAATATGTCAGAAATAGAATCCCTATCCCATAATTATCTTCCAACTATAATATTATAAAAATACATTATGTCAAAAAAACCCATGTTTAGATGTGAAGTGTTTGTTAAGGAAATAAACAAACATGAATCACGGAAAACTCAATGTGAAACTAAATTAATTATCATAATGTTTTCTAAAGACATTACAAAAATCCATCAAATATAGAATTCATAGTTATGTTCAAGACTATATATATCTATAAAAGGGTGAATGTTTCTAATTGAGATTGTGGGAGCAATATTGAATTTTATTTATTCAATGAAGTAGATGAAAAAAGAGTTGACATAGGAACAAGTTCCACATGAGTTTATGGAATGGGAATATTCCAATGACACATACAACATAGGAAGGATAAAACCATGGTAATGGTTTTATATTCACCACAGCGGTTGATACATAATTATTTGAGAATAATGGATCCTACATGTAAGCAGAAAATGGAAGCAAGATAATATTGATAAGATAAACTAAAATTCAATTATGGATTCTGTGTATCAAAGTACCTGGGGATTATTATTTTCAATTCTACGATCGGTATTCAAGGGATACTATACATGGGTTGTAAAATAATGGTAATATCACATACATGACTTATTTAGAAGGAATTTTTCATTTAATTTCCATTATTGATTTGTTTTGGTGGATTCCTATGAATTTTGGTGGAAAAGGAGGGTTTTCAATATTTGGGCCAAACTGTGAGCCCATTTCCAAATTTAAAAAACAATTTTGTTTCTTTGATAAATCCTTAATTTTTTAACATTGTTCATCCATTACAATTCTTACTTGGAATACCTTGACCTATTAACACCACCATGTCAATTTAGAGCTTTTATAAATCCTTAATCATAGAGTATTTGAGTTTTTTATTAAGTAATTGGGCATTCCCGTAAGCCCATTTTCTGATTTAAATTATTATTTTAATTCATTAATATATCTTTATATTTTTATTGTTTTTCTTTTATTCCACATCCCCCTCAAATAAAATATCCCTAGGATCACCCTGATCATCGTTTTCTCTTTTTTTGAGCTCATTTGAACCGAAAATTAGGGAAAAAGGTTCAGGGTTTCTCAAACAGTCCGTATTTGAGGAGGTAACTTGCTTGCTTCATTCATTTTTCACTCTTTCTCCACCATTTCAATGCCCAAATGACCTCTTTATCCCCATTCAAGCCTCACTATCAGGGTTTTTTTCATTGAGATTCAAAAATTGGTTTATTTGGGGTGATTTCTTCAAGTTCACTTCATGTAAGTGTTTCTCTCTTTGATTTCATCCATTTTATTAGGGTTTACTCCCTCTTTATTGATGTTCTAAAATATCAAGAATTTAGGGTTTGAAACTAGGGTTTTATTTGGTGTATTTTTGGTGTAATATTTTGGTTTTAGGTTCCTCTTCACTTCTTTGTGGTGTGGCGTTAGTGTGGTTGATGTTTCACCCTAAAATTTGAGGGATTCGACACTTTCGGTAAGTGGTTCCATGTGTAAACAATTATTGATGAATTAGCTTGCTATATTTACTCATTCTTCATATTCCTCATATGTTTTTTGTGGTGAAAAAACTTTTCATGATTTATTTGGTTAAGAGTTTAATTTTATAGTGGCATTTTAGATTGAAATTCGGGGTTTTTCATGTGTAACACTTGGGGTATTATTTGGGTGTATTTTAGGACAAAGGATATTGCTTTACTAAATATTATTTTTGATTTCAATTATTATTTAGTAGGTTGTTCGTGCTCTATTGAGTATGAAAGATGGTTTTTAATGGGTTTAAGGTGTAAAACAAAGTTGTACTTCTTGAAAGTGATTTTGAAAACGTGTGTTTTTCATGTGGATATTTTTTAGTATTGTTTGAGGTACTTGTATAACACTTGGGGGTGGTTTAATAAATGTTATTTGGGCTGAAAATTATGTTTTTAATTGGTATTTGTGTGATTTTGTCCTCGAATGTTGGTTTTTAAATGTGTTTTATGTGAAAATATTAGGTACACTCCTTGGAATTGTTTTATGATAGTTTTGAATGTTTTAAGGATTTATGTAAGAAGTGAAACCATATTGGAAAACTGTTTTGGAGTGTGTATATTTTGAAATGGTACATTTTAAATGTGAAAGGGGTTTTTTGTGATGTGTTCCATCTTGTAAATGTTTTATAACATTGTTTGAAGTATTTACTAAAGTGTGTAAGATATGTGAAAGTGATGTTGGATGTTTTGTGTGAGTGTGATATGAAAATTTGATTTTGGTTATAAAAATGGTATTATGTAACATGTGAGTGGGTTGTTATGTGATCTGGAATATCTTGGAATGGTTTTATAAAATTGTTAAATGTATTTGTGGAAGTGTGAACGAAATATGAAAATTGTTTGGGGCTATATTAGTGTGAGTCAGATTTCAAAATCAATTTGAATGAAAAGTGCACTTTGGTGACTTGTGTGGTATACATATGGTATTTTTGGTGAATTTGTGATGTGAGAAATGATATTTTCATGTCAAAAATATATTTCTTGACTTTTTGAACTTGTTTGAGAATAAGGGGAGAACCTGAGTATCTAGGTGGGTGAACGTGTACTAGTATGCTAGTGAACCCGTGGGGTTTGGCCTCAGTTTCACTTAGCAGTATTGACACTTACAACTCTAACAAAACTATGATGATGATGATTGGGGACCACTAGGTTATGGGTATGTTCCCTAATAGTGGATCGTGCATGAGAATGGATATTTTTGACGGTCACCCTCACCGAGATAGGAGGTACCTGGGACCCACAATGAGATAGTACCTAGGGGTTATTTCCTATTGATTGTGCTCATTAGTTACTTTGTGCTTGCTGTTGGAATACAGTATAGTTGTCTGGAAAATTCAATAGTGTTGAAATTATTTTTAAAAGTGTTGACTCATAATAATATCCCACTTGAAAACTGTTTTAATTTTTAATTTGCATCTTTTAGAAACTGTAAATTACATTTTATATTTATAAAAACCTGCAGGATATTCGTCTTTGAATGTTTATCCTATGGGATTTCTTAGTGGTGGTATCCTACTAGGCATTTTATAACACCCTACTTACACCCTTGGGTGTCAGTAGACTTAGTTATTTTTGTTGTCGCAAGTTGGCTTCAGTTTTTAGTGCCAGTGGTTCGGGTTTCAAGCAGTTCTTTGGTGGTGAAGTCTTGTGGAGATGGCTTGCGGGCAGTGCCCCTTTCCATGAGGGTTATTGGGCTGTTTATTTTGGTTTTTTACCTTTGTTATAGTCTTGGTGAGTTGTTTTAAACTATATAATTCAGTTCTGAATTTTTTTAAAGGATTATTTGGTTTGTAAAATCCAGATTCATTTTATTGGATTCATTTGTTATTTTATGTTTATAAACTAGGGTAAATCATTCCTAATTCTAATTTCATGATACTCGGGCACTTGTCCCATCCCATGGGGATCGAGAATGCCCTTCGGGACTTGTCACAGTCTGGGTTTGCTGCTGGTTTCGGTGGCTACCAAATTTGGTTCATGATGAAGTGGTATAAAAGGTCGTACATGTTAACTATTTGGGTCTTGTTAGTTGGGGAAGACTCAGGATAGTCTAGAGTTAGGATTGTCGGGAATTTGTATCCCAGTTCTGGGTAGTGTGCCTAATCACCAAACATCATGATGGGATTCAAGATTCCAAGGTAAGTAAGAATTTATCTAAGTCCTTTCGTTTTCTTGGTTTGATGATGACTAGGGGAAATGAAAATAGAGTTGGGTTAACGGTCTCAGTGAGCTAGTAGGGCCTGAAAATCCATGTGGAAATGGGGATATTCCCTAGAACTCTTTCTATGATGGTGATGTGATTGGAATATGGCTACCAACCATATGTCCAAGTCACCCATTGAAACTAGCATCCTCTCACATTTTCTTGTGTTCGTTATTTTTGAAATCTTGAAACATTGGATTTGATGTGACTTGGTTTTAAGAAGTGCATAGTTTTTGTTAAATTATTTTCAAATAAAGAGGGAATGGTTTGATTTATGAAATGGTGGAACTGAATTTTAATAATTATTTTGAAATTGAAAATGGTGTGTTGACACCTTTTTTTTAAAGCCGGGACTATATTGAAGTTGGTTTTGAAGAAGTGTTTCCAATATTGTTTTATAAAAAATCAATGGGTGTTTTAATGGGATGAGATGTTTAAAAATTTATTTGAATAACTAGAAAGTGATTTCTTATTTAAATGTTTGTGTCTTTCTGAAAATTTTTTTAAGATGTGAATTCGTATTTTGATCTTGTGGTTAGTGATTTTGAGAAAACGGATGTGTTGGTTGACCGTTTTGGTTTTGAAAAGTGGAAAGAATTTTTTTCTAACCTTTGGTATTTCCACGACAGACCACATGCATGGAGTTATATGGGATGATGGATGGTTGAGGTATGACTAGATTAGTTCTGGGATAGATATGTGGAGTGTGCTCAGTGTGGCACAGAAACTTTCATGTGTGAGGCCTATAGGGTACCACTGGTGGATATGATAACTGTTGAATGGTTTATTTTCAAATAAATGTTTTTAATGTAAAACATGGTGTCTTCATGACTGATTTTGTATGGTGTGTATTATTTGTTTTGAAAGAGTCGATGTTCTGGGATGTTTTGAGACTAATAACCCCTCCTGTTTGAACTGTGTTTTGGGTCTGTGTTTGGTCGGTATGTTGGGTAGAAGGACTGGTTAGTAGTGTCTTCTGGGATATTTTTTGGGACACCTTTATGGTGGTTGCCTTCTTATGTATGGATCTGGTTTATGGCATGTTTTGACAATTGGACCATATTTTTTGGGTCCTTGGGTTCTCTCATTGGATAAGGTATGCCCCCATTAAGGCTTATTGCACAACTGAAGTCTAACCCGAATTGTTTCACCGTTGGAAAATCCTCCAGTTGATCAATGTAAAGAATATTTTCTTGAGATTTGTAGAATTAGATTACACCATTTGCATTATTTTTTTCTTTCATATCCTCTTTTAGGGGGAGAGTGCTCGTGGAATGTTGAAGGAGAACTTAGTTTCTTAAGTTTCCCAGTTCGTCGAAGGTGGAAGTGGTCTGGGGCTGTTAGTGTGGATGAGTGTCTCGATAGTGTCTAAGAGGACCTCAGGGTTCTTCATAGTTTATTTGAAGCTGTATTTCTTGTTAAACCATTAGTTTTGGGAATCTAGTCATGAGATGTTATTATGGACACTTTCTTTACTTTTGTGTTGTTTAGGGACTTGGCATAAGGTTTGGTTCCATATATTGTTTTTATCAGTCACAATGGTCATGTTCGATGATGACTTGTGATTTCATGTTCTTATTTGACTATAAAGGTTAAGGTTGTGAAATCCTCTAAGATTCTCTATTATGTTAGGAGTATGTCTCCCTTGGAAAAATGTCAAAATCCTCTGTTTAAGAGGAAGGAGTTTATATGTGCCCATTCCTTCTGTTGTTTCTCACCCGAAGAAACATGGTGTGATGTGTGTGCATCTTCTAAGACCTTGTTTCAGTGAAATGTTGGGTTAGGGGAAAGTGAGTTTGGAATGTGTTAGTTCTTATTAAACTAATCGGAGATTGCAGTGTAGTTGTTTTTATCAACAAAAATATAAGTTTTGTTCAGGTGGTTTACAAATCCTAACTACGAGGTCGAAGATGCTTCAAAATTTTGAGCTTCAACCATAGTTCCTAGAGTGAATATGGTGCATAGTCAGGGGAAATACCAAGGTTTTTTAAACCCTTCTATAAGTCCTATCATCAGTTTGATTGATAGTAAGTGTTTAAACCTCTGGTGTCATCATCCTGTTCCAGTTGTTCATGTTTGGTGGTAAAGTTAGTAGGACCTTGTTTCCATGTTGTATCCTGATTTTATACTTTCTCCATTTTGTTTTTACTGGGTATTTGAAGAATGTTTTGAAGTTTGGCTAGACAGGTTGAGCGTATAGTATTTACATGGTGAGTTGTATCTTTTCCCTTGAAAATCATGTAGATAAAAGGATCCCCACATTTAGTGCACATTTTCCCAAACCATATGGACGAACAGTGAGGCTATCCCAACTCTTTAAATTTTAGAGTCATTCTATACTGGCCCATGCTAGTTGGTTAATATGGTTGGTTCTTATGTTGGGGAGACCAAATATGAGTCTTATATATGTTCTTTTGTAATGGTCCGAAGAAAGTACACCCCTTGAACCAGGGAGTCCGTTCAAGGCTCCCCTATTAGTGCCCTGAATCTATCTTGAGAAAATTTAATTTGTCTCTTATGGTGGGGATCCCATTTGTGTCTCCACATACTAGTAAGTCAGATTGGTCCTTGGTCTTAGATTGGTGGGAGTTATTCTCGTTCGGAGCTATCTAACGGCCAATATCTTCTTAGGGTAAACATTGGTATTTGAGAGTTCCCAATAGTTTAGTTAAATCAAAGTAACTGTAACCTTGTTCATTGTTGTTGTTCATCTAGGTAGATTACTTGAGACTTGTACATATAGTGTTTTAGAATTTTTCTTTTGGGGATAAAGTCTGAATGTTCTTTATAATTTCATGAAATTGATGAAATTTTTGGTTTGTGAGTGTATTCATTCCTTAATTGATCACTGGAGGTGTTTTGGCCTTTCGGGGGTGGAACGAACTTGGTGAAGGAGTACATTTCTGGTCAATTTAATTGGGTTTGGTTTTTGCTTTTGGTCTTGATGTGGCTTTCCAGGGGCAAAAAGTTTTATGGTGTGAATAATTGTCACATTCATGACTTCTTTATAAGTAATTTTTCATTTAATATCCATTCTTTATTTGTTTTGGGGGATTCCTATGAATTTTGGTGGAAATAGTGGGTTTTCAAAATTTGGGCCAAACCGTGAGCCCATTTACAATTTTAAAAACCAATTTTTCTTCTTTTAAAACTCCTTCATTTTTAACATTTTCCATCCATTCCAATTCATTCTTGGCATAACCTGACCTATTAACACCACCAAGTCAATTTGGAGCCTTTATAAATCCATAATCATGGTGTATTTGGGTTTTTTATTAAGTCATTGGGTCTTCCCATTAGCCCATTTTCAGATTTAAATTATTATATTACTTCATTAATATCTCATTCATTTTTTATTTTTTTCGGTTATTCTTCCTACATCTCAAAGAAACTATCCCTAATATCACACCCATTATTGGTTTCAAGTTTTTGGATCTCATTTGAACCGAGCATTAGGGCAAACTTTTTCAGGGTTTCTCAAACCGTCCAGATTTAAGAAGGTAACTTGTTTCCTTCATAAATAATTCATTTTTAACAATTTATCCACCATTTTAGTCACCACATGAAATCCTCAACCTCATTCAAGCTACAATATCAGGTTTTGTTTCTTAGAGATTCAAAATTTGGTTGATTTTGGGTGATTTCTTCAATTTCTTTTCAAGTAAGTGTTTCTCTCTTTGATTTCTTCCATTTCTATAGGGTTTCCTCCCACTTTCTTGATATTATAAAATGTCCAAAAGTTATGGTTCAAAAATATGGTTTTATTTGTTGTATATTTGGTGTAATATTTAGGTTTTATGTTCCTCTTCACTTCATTTTGGTGCGATAGTGGTGCGATTGATGTTTCACACCAAGATTTGTGGGATTCGACACTTTTGGGAGGTGGTTCCATGTGTAAACAATTATTGATGAGTTATCTTGCTGTATTTACTCATTATTCATATTCCTCATATGTTTTTTGTGGTTTGAAAACTTTTCATGATTTCTTTGGTTATGATTTTAATTTTATAGTTTCATTTTAGCTTAAAATTGGGTGTTTATCATGTGTAACACTTGGGGTATTATTTGGGTGTATTTTAGGACATATGAAGTTAGTTTACTAAATCTTTTTTGGGCTTCAAATTCTTATTTTATAGGTTCTTGGTGTGACATTGAGTTTGAAATAGGTTTTTTGAATGGGTTTAAGGTGTAAAACCATTTTTTACTTCTTGAAAGTGATTTTGAAAACGTGTGTCTTTCATGTGGATATTTTGTGGTATTGTCTGGGGTATTTGTATAACACTTCAGTGGTTTAATAAATGTTTTTTGGGCTTACAATTTTGTTTTTAATTGATATTGGTGTGATTTTGTCTTTTGAAGATGGTTCTGAAATAGGTTTTATGTGAAAAGCTTGGGTACACTCCTTGGAATTGTTTTACAAATGTTTTGAATGGTTTAATGATTTATGTAAGAAGTGAAACCATATTGGAAAATTATTTTTGAATGTGTATACTTTGAAACGATACATTTTTAATGTGAAAGGTCGTGTTTTGTGATTTGTTCCATCTTGGAAATGTTTTATAACAATGTTTGAAGGATTTACTAAAGTGTGTAAGAGATCTGAAAGTGATGTGGGAGGTTTTGTGTGAGTGTGATGTGAAAAATTGATTTTTCTTATAAAAGGGTATTATGTAACATTTGAGTGGGATATTATGTGAGTTGGAATATCGTGGAATGGTTTTATAAAATTGTTTAATGTATTTTTGAAAGTGTTAAAGAAATGTGAAAAGTGTTGTGGGCTATTTTAGTGTGAGTCGGATTTCAAAATCAATTTGACTGAAAAGTGGATTTTTGTGAATTGTGTGGTATACATGTGGGATTTTTGGTGAATTTGTGATTTTAAAATGATATTTTCATGTTCAATGTATATTTCTTGACTTGTTGAACTTGTTTGAGCACAAGGGGGAAAACCTGAGTATCTAGGTGGGTGGACGTGTACTAGCATGCTAGTGAATCTGTGGGGTTTGGCATTAGTTTCACATAGCAAGATTAAGACATAAAAATATAACAAAACTATGATGATGATTATTGGGTACCACTAGGTTATGGGTATGTTCCCTAGTATTGGCTTGTGCATGAGAACAGATATTTGTGATGGTTACTCTCACTGAGATACAAGGTACCTCAGACCTAGAATGAGCTAGTGCATAGGGGTTATTTCCTATTACTTGTGTTCATTAGTTACTTTGTACTTACCATCGGCATATGGTATGGTTGGACGGAAAATTTAGTAGTTTTGACATTATTTTTAAAAGTGTTGACTCTTAATGATATCCCACTTGAAAGTTATTTTAATTTTAGAGTTAAAACTTTTAGAAATTGTTACTAGATTTCCTGTTTATGAAAACTTGCAGGCTTTTCATATTTAAACGTATACCACATGGAATCCCTTAGTGGTGGTATCCTACTAAGAATTGAAACACACCATACTTACCCCCTTGGGTGTATGTAAACTTGGTTATTTTTGTTGTCGCAGGTTGGGTACAGTTTTTAGTCCCAGTGGTTCGGGTTTCTAGCTGGTCCTTAGTGGTGAAGTCTTGTGGAGATGGCTTGAGGGTGGTTCCCCTTATCATGAGGGTTATTGGCCAGTTTATTTTTGGTTTTTTACCTTTGTTATAGTCTTTGTGAGTTGTTTTAAACTATGTAATTCAGTTCTGAATTTTTGTAAAATATAGTTTGGTTTAAAAAATACAGATTCGTTTTATTGGATTCATTTGTTGTTTTATGTTTATAAACTCGGATAAATCATTCGAAATTCACATTTTATGATAATCGGGCACTTGTTACAGCCCATGGGGATCAGGAACTCCCTTCAGAACTTGTCATGGGCTGGGTTTTATGCTAGTTTCGGTGGCCACCAACTTTGGTTCATGACAAGTACTAATAAAGATCGTTTGGAAATACCATGTCTCTAAGCATAAATCCATTATATTTTTACATTCCATAGTTACTTTCTACAGTCATTTTATTTGGAATTAGATGAAAATAACACCAATCTTGGAAGATGGCTATGAAATGAAATCAGAAAGGGTTGGTGACACCATATAATTCCAATAAGTGGTAGAAGTTAATGAAATCTAGATTTGATTAAGGTAAGAAAAATAAAATATAATATTCATTAGTATTGAATTTTTTCCATGTGTCTAAAAGGATTTAGTGGGAGATTTATATTTTTTCAAGGAAAATGTATCCAATAACATACTTAAAACATCAATTGGTTTTATAGTTAATTAAGACTAAAATGAAAATAATACTCAAGATGTTGACTTGAAGTATCAAACTAATTTGTATATAATGATATCTACTAAGGTAGATCTAATGGTTTAATTTTAACAAGACAATAGAAAATATACTGATAAGTTATATAAAAATAAAAGATGGAAAAATTCAAGAGAAAATTATTACCATTGTCACATTAAATAATTATCTCCAAGAAGACATGTATGAGGCATGAGAGGAGATTAAAGAGGTGAGTATAATTCCATAAGCTCCAAAAGTGGATTAATCACACATGACATGATATGTACTAGATATGATATTTCCAAAATATAATTTTTTGTTGGAAAATATCAAGAATAACTAGGAGAACTACATGGAAAGCTATCAGAACAATCCAACTATTCTTGATGAATTATAATGTACCTGGTGCATGGAGAGGAAGTGATGTTAGTTAAAATGGGAAAAATAGTATCCCTATGGATCAATGTGATATAATATCATAGTTTCGATAAGGTAATGAGCAAGAAATGATTATTCAATTTAGTGGTATCCATATCTACAAATATCGAGTGTGTTTCAGTTTCTGATGCCGCTATGAAGCAGTGTAAACATGTATCACAATTATCACTAGTTATTAAAATTAAACCTAGTAACAAAAGTTCTGTCATATTATAAATTATAATAATTATATTTAAGGTACTAGATGAGATGTCATGTTTGGATAGTGAACAAAAGGATTAAACACAGTGATATAAACTATTGAGGAGTCTTACTCAATGAGGAGAGGTCATAGATATCGAAATAACGACAAATTAGAGATTTGGTAATCCAAATGACTAAATATATAACTTAGTAGAATCATTATCATATCATGTGAGAGCTAATAATTTCAGATAGCATGCTGGATCTAGTGCAAGTGAGAGTGTTGTAATAGTGGGTTCCCTAGACCGAACTTAAACAGTACTTTTGAATTACAATACCAAGTATATAGTGACATATACATGATGAAATCATACCATTATAGTATTGATATTTATGTGTACACTATTTACATGTTAATATTCATTTCTTATTCATCATATCAAAATTTTATAGAAGTTCCCAGGCTATAATGAGATCCCTAGGATATTATGACATTAATTTCAGACATATGCCATATGGTCTTGAAACATCATTATAATTGGACACAAATGATATCTGACTATATGGTGTTTTGAGATCATAATTATTAAGAATTATTCTTTTGAAGTTTTCACTTGGTAGTATTGAGTAAAATATATCAAGAAGAATGACTCGTCGATAGGAACACCATATGATTCGAGTGTCATTGGTAGTTCCTATATGTGAACACATGTAATGGTATCCTGACCTTGAGATTATTATCATTGTATATTATTTGACCATAAAGTATGATGAAAGGAAAATATTATATCATTGAAGTCGTTGTGAGGTAGAATGAATTTGGTGCTTTATTGGTGTCATGAAATTGATTAAATAATCAAGATGGAATTTTCCACTTAAAATTAGAAGCGATATCATGGGCCTAGTTGATGATGATGGTAGTATATTTACTAAATTCATGGCCATGGTAGAAGAATTATTGTCCCTCTATTAATTTCAATAATCAATAAAGTATGTAAGGATGATGACACAAGTGTGGGTACTAATTTATGATAGATCATGAGACAAAGTGATTATATAACATGATGTGTATTCATAGGATGGTAATAATTTCCATGACTACTTCATATCTCTTTATGGGCCTTAATTATTTGCTAGAATTTGCTCCTCGTTTTGTGAATATTATTCACTTCTATGTAGATAAGGATCTAGAGGGTCACACACTAATCGTGTTCAATAGTTTACCATATTATAATGAATGTGAGTTTAGGAAATGGTGGTCCCCACGAAAATGTCTGAGATTTGTCCAATAATATACGGTATCCAAGGAATAAATAAATTGATATTATTCACGTTTAGAATAATTTGTATTCAATTTATTTGTTAAAAGTATTTACAAGTATTAAAGTAAATACATTGGAGAATATTATTTGAACTAATATTATTTTAATATTATAGGTTCATTTAATATTTTTAGGAGCAATGATTCATTTTATTGGATCTGTTTTATCATATAATATACTTATCATATTAGAAGAACGTAATAAAAATATAAATGACATTTATGACCTAGTAAAATAGTTATAAGTTTCCATTTATTGTGAGTAATAAATAATTGGGGGTTAGAGAACCTTTTTATGTATTTTCATATCTCAGAATATAAATGAGGAGAGGATCAAACATAATAAACAATTCATCACATGATGGGTGAGAGCCTCTATCTCCTCTCCCACTTCTTAGAGAGATAAACAGACAATCTGAGCCCCCGATCAATGTTATTTTTTATGTATTGGTGGACTATCACTATAGTGATCATCGGGATGGAAAAGGCATCATCGAATTTCCGTGATAGCACCTAGATTTTGATTAACGATGCTCTCAAATTTTTTCGAAGAATGTGTGGATGATATAGAGGATTTTGTATTTGGATATTTCATGAAATGATCATCAGATAGGGCATATTTGACTATGAATTCTAATGAAATGAGGTATTCTTTGTTTTATTTTGTAACTGTAAAATTCATTATATGGGATCCTCAAACTTTTACTGGGGTTACGCTTCATGAGAGACAATGTAGTTAAGTAGATTACTAGTGGAAAATTATAAATCACCTACCATAATATTTTTCTACAGACCACGATACCTTCAAGAAACTATTTGGAAAGGTATTTTTGTGAATTAAATATATATGAAAATAATGAAAATAGAGAAAATAAAAAATTCTTTTGTATTTTTTATATTTTTTAAACATGATGAAACTCAATACCAAACCTTATTTGGTAATTCACCAAACTTTTGATCATGAGAGAGGTTGTAATGGTCATCAAAATATCAATTTATAATCCCTACCGTTGAATAGATGTGAAAGGGATAACCTAAGGGAAGTAAAGTGAGTCATATAAAGGATTTATTTATTACTAAACTGTTGAAAACAATTGACATGTTTTCTTTCTAGGAGGGAAGAATACAGAATTAAAAATAAAAGAACTATAAGTGAGTATATAAAATGTTAAAATTATTAGAAAATGATTTATGGAGTTGGAAAATAAATGGTGATGTGATTAGATTAATTATTCTAGAGAACCTTGGTCTTTATAGACTATTAAACAATTATTTAATTCATTAAGATTTATAGCCTCAAGATAAATCACACTAAAAATGATCAATATTTATTGTTTTTTATTGTTATTGAATGAATATAACCTCAAAATTAGATCCAATACAACAAATAAAAAGTGGAAATTCCATTACTATAATCAATTATCATAGACTTAGTAATAAGTTTTCACTTTATAAAAATACACCTCCTGTCGATTAATGTAATTGATAGAATAGTTTTCTAAAATGATGAACAAGATTGGATACTATATTCAATCATTATTACTTCAACTAAATCCAAAGAATATATTAATTTTAGATTTTTTTAATTTTAATCAGGAAGGAAAATATAATATCATTTTATGATACTTTATTCCAAAGTAACATCTCAAAAGATGTATAATAAGATCAATTAAACATGACATGATTATAATCAAGGAATAGAATAGAATGTATAATAGTATCTTATAATATATTTACCTAAAATAATTACACCAAAAACATGTTCAATATAAAGTAAAAGTATATTTCACAATACATAAATGATCGACAAGACTAGAATAAAGGAGGTAGAGAAAAATAAATTCCCCTCAGTAATGATTTTCTCTTTGAAGGTAAATGAGATCAATAAAGACGTATTTATATTTGATTCTTCTTACGTAGTTGGATTTATAATTGTTTTAATTTGATATGAGCTGATTTTAATTCAATATATCACCTCAGACCTTGCTACTATCCCACTTTTTTAATCTTCCTTTTCAACCTCAATATTTTTTATGATCTGTAAAATATCATGTGCAATATCTTCAATATCTTATAGAATCTCTTCTATGAATAATTTAACCATGCATGTGGGATTTTGTAATAGGTTTCATCTTACACGAGGATTAGATTAATATGACATGAAATTTCATGAAGTAATGAATATTATATATGCCCTGTATTACTTGAAAAAAATAAGCATCTCCCAATACCACAAATCATCCCTTTAATAGTGCATAAATCAGAATTTAATAGCGCTAAAAAGTGCTATTTTCTTAAGTGCCATTAAAAGGAGGGACCCCATTTATCAGTTCTATAAAAGAGATGATAAAGGTGGTACTTTATCTGTGGTAGTTTAGTGGTGATAAAAGACCCACTTTTTTAGTGATATTTCTTGAACTGATAAAGGGATCACTTTATCAATGTGAGAAATAGTGCGGATAAAGGACCAAATACTGTAGTGTGATGTTTTAATTACAACACAATAAAACAAAAACCTATATATGGAAATTTCATAATAATTTAACTAAAACAAATATTACCTCAGAAATAAAAAAATACTATATTATTGACATTTTTTATAATGTTTTGTACAACTAAATTAGAATGTGTTGTCAAAACAAATCAAAAAAATCAATGTTTCATTGTCTTTGGCACCTGAACCCCTCTAAAAAAATTCATGATCATGGTACCAGTTTAGGAAAAAAACACCACAATGTGAGAAAAAGAATCCAATTTTATAACAAAAAAATCTTAAATTAGTAATACTATAAATAAATAACTTAAACATAACATGAAACAATACATGAATAAAATGTTAATTTTAATTAAAAAGACAAACTTATAGTCATGCTGGTCACACTATGTGTCAGATTGAGGTGTGACAGATTCTTATATATAAAAAATGTCTTATGGATCATTTTCTTAAATTATCAAAATAATCCAAAAATGTTTTCTTGGTTTAGATTATGTCACTTCTCTTTTTTACTAAAATTTCACTTTAAACTAAAAACATGCACTTTTAATCATATCAGTCACATCATGTGTTAGTTTGATGTGATACTAATTCTTACATGTCAAAAATTTCATAAAATAAATTTTCATAAAGTATCAGGGTAATATGAGTTATTTTTCTTGGTTTATATTTATTAAAACATGATTGGAATTTAAAATGTCAATTCTAAACTAATAAAAGACACTTTGAGTCATACCAGACATTCCATGTATCAGATTGATGTGCATATGATTTATACAAATAAAAAACGACATATAGATCATTTTAATAAAGTATCAAAACAATTTAAATGGTTTTTCTTGTTTTTTATTATGTATCTTTTCTTTTTTACAAAAATGTAAATTTTAAATAAAAAGATACACTTTGAGTCATACCAATCACAACGTGTGTCAAATTGATGTGCGGCTAATTCCATCACATCAAAAATGACTTATGGATCATTTTCCAAATTTATCAAAAAAATCTGAATGTGTTTGCTATGTTTTCATTATGTCACTTGCGTTTTAACTAAAATTTCAGTTCAAACTGAAAACACAAACTTTGAGCCATATCGGTAAAATAGTACTTCTGTTTGAAATGAGACTTATTCATACACATAAAAAATGACTTTGGAATTATTTTAATAAATTATCAAGGCAATCATAATGTATTTTATCTACTTTTATGGAGTGACACGCATTTTGAACAAAATTTTTAATTTTAAATTGATAATGGACACATTGAGTCATACGAGGAACAACATATATCTTATTGAGGTTTGAATGATTCCTACACATCAAAAATGACTTTTTGTTTATTATCCTAATGTATGAAAATAATTCTTATTCATTTTCCTAGTTTTGAGTATGACACTTGTCTTCCTTACTAAAATTTTAATTTTTTTAAAAAAACACATTTGGAGTCATACGGGTCACACCATGCATCAGATTATGGTTCGACTAATTTCTATATATCATAAATAACTCTTGGATATTTTTTATAATGTATAAAAACAATATAAATGTGTTTTCTCTATTTTCAGAATGTCAAAAGTGTTTTTAGTAAAATTTCATTTTAAACTAAAAACAAATTGTTTGAGTACTACTGGTCACATCATGTGTCTGTATGATGCAACACTGATTCCTATATATCAAAAATTACAAATGAATTGTTGTTTGATATTATGAATACAATTAGAGAATTTCTTCCTGGTTTTCAATGAGTGACACTTATTTGAACTAAAATTTCAAATTTAAACTTATAAAGGACACTTTGAATCATACGAGGAAGAGGGTGTATCGTATTGACGTGTGGTTGATTCGTACACATCAAAAATTTCTTATGGATTATTTTCCTAAAATATCAAAAAATATGGATGAAGTTTCTCTATTTTGAGTATGTCACTTTTCCTTTTTACTAAAATTAATGTCAATTTTAAATAAAAACACACACTTAGATTCATACCGGTTACACTGTGTGTCATGTTGAACATCAGATGATTTATACACATAAAAAATGACTTATGTGTCATTTTTCTAAAGCATCAAAATAATATAAATGTGTTTTCTCAGTTTTGAGTATGTCACTTTTGTTTTTTACTAAAATTCCATTTTAAATAGGAAATAAACAATTAGATTCAAACCAGTCACAGCATGTGTCAATTTGATGTGATACTGATTCCAATATGTCATAAATGACTCAGAATATTTCCCAAAATTATCAAGATAATTCATGTTCCTTTTATTGTTTTTTAGTGACTGACACATGTTTCAATCTAAAATGTCGATTTTAAACTCATAATGGAGACTTTGAGTCATACCGGGCATGCCGCGAATCCGATTGAGGTGTGGGTGATTCCTATATATCATAAATGAATTGTGTATAATTTTCAAAATGTATAAAAATAATATGAATGTGCTTTATCAATTTTGAGTATGTTAATTTTTTTACTAAAATGTTAATTTTAAATAAAAAGTCACAAGTGAAGTCATACCAATCATACCAAGCGTTGGAATGAGGTCTGACTAATTCCTACATGTCATAAATGACTTATAAATACTTTTCTCAATGTATATAAACAATATAAATGTGTTTTCTCAATTTTCAATATGTCACATCTATTTTTTACTAAAATTTCATTTTAAACTGAAAACACACGATTTGAGTCATACCAGTGACATCATGTATTTGTTTGATGTGTGACTGATTCCTATATGTAAAAAATGAATTATGAATAATTTTTTCTAAATTATAAACCAAATCAGAGATTTTTTGCTCAATTTTTAGTTAGTAATACTTGTTTTCAAATAAAATTTCAATTTTAAATTGATAACAGAAACTTTGAGTCATTCTGGTCACATCATGTGTCGATTTGATGTGATAATGATTCATAAACATAATAAATGAATTATTAATCATTTTCATAAATTATCAAGAAAATTAGTGTGTAATTTCTTGGTTTTCAATGAGTAAAATGGGTTTTGAACTAAAATTTAATTTTTAAACTCATAACAGACATGTTGAGTCATACCAGACATAGAGTATATCATATTATGGTGTGTATGATTCCTACATGTCAAAATGTCATACCAATTACATTACTAAATTAATAAACAATATGAATGCATTTGATCAGTTTTTTAGTATGTCAGCTGTCTTTTTCCATTTTCTTGCCTTTTTCATGCCCTCCCATTCGATTTGGATAGCACATTACAAGGTGGATTATTTAGGTTCCAAAGTTTGAGTTTCAAACTATTTCAGTGAAGGTTGTCGTCATGTTGTTGCATTGGTTGCGGGTGCGTTAGGTGGATCTACTCGTTGTATGTGCTTGAAGGTGGCAACAAGATTTGCAGTCTTCTTTTGGTTTGGTCTGGCATTGGGGTGACTATTTCTGGTGATGAGTTTTTATTTTTTATTTGTTTTTTTGTGTGAATTTTAGATGTCATTTTGTTAGTGTTTTGGATTTGGTTTTGTGTTTTGTGGCTGATCTCTCCGGCTTTGCGGGGGAAACTTGTTCCAGCATCAATGGTGAAATCTGTTTAGTTTTTTTTATTCTAACAGTGAGGGGAAGGTGGAAGACATGAAATCTATGAATTCACCATGAAGGATTCATGGAGGAGGATGAATTGTGCCGATTTAGTTGTATAGTTTTGTTAATGCCTTAGAGATGATTTGGTTTGGTCTGTTTGTTTTCTAGCACTATTGTCTTTTTGAATGTTGTTCACCTAAGACCGGCTGTTCAAGACTCCTGATTCCATATTGTCTTCATAGACTGATCTAGATGAGGTAGAGTTGAAAGTTTTCACCATACTTATGCAGTTTGGACTTGGATATTTGAGAGGGTATGACCTTGACCATCGGTACCAGCCTGTCTTTTTATAGGACAACTTGTTGTGCAACTTTAGAAGGGTGGAAACTGGTCTTATTGTTGTTTATGATTGAGAGGGCCTTTTCTTAGTTTCTTGATCTGGTTTTTTTTGGATTTTGGACCATTAGGTCACAGAATGATGTTTTAGTCACTGAAGTCATGTTCCTAGGTGTCTCACTTTTTACATAATAGAATTTTTATAGTAAAAATAGTAATTTTCAGCCAGTTAGTCAGTCATGACAATATGAATTTGTTTTCTTAGTTTTGAATATATTACATTTCCTTTTTACTAGAATATTATTCCAAACTAAAAACACACACTTTGAGTCATATCGATTGCATCATGTGTCGGTGTGATGCGAGAGCTGTTACTACATTTCATAAATGAATTATGAATAGTTTCCATAAATTGTCAAGAAAATCTGAGTTTTTTTCTTGGTTATTAGTGAGTGATACACGTATTAAACTAAAATGTAAATTTTAGGCTAATAACAACCACTTTAAGTGATACTGGGTACACTGTATATCAGATTGAGGTGAGGTTGATTGCTAGACGACACAAAATACATATGAATAATTTTCATAAAGTATCAAAATAATCTGATGTGTTTTATTTTTTTTATTATGTTACTTATATTTCTTTACCATAATGCCAATTTTAAATAAAAATTTACATTTGTAGTCAAATAGGTCACACCTTGTGTCATATTGTGGTGTGGTTGATTTTTACACATCAAAAATAACATATGGGTTATTTCCCTAACGTATCTAATCAATTTGAATGTTTTTTTCTTCAATTTTATGCATGTGATGTGTGTTTTGATCTAAAATATAAATTATAAACTAAAAAAATACAATTAAATTCACGTGATGAACAATGTATATCAAATTTAGTTGTTGATAATTGATGTGTGTCCTCGTTTCCTTTATCTTTGTTGAATCCTTCTTGAGCACAAGAAGCTTCAAAAAAACCACCCCAACTCAAGTAAAACAATCCACCTGTTTATGAAAAATATTCTTATGTTAGTAATACTAAAATAAAATAAATTGAAAATAAATATGAAATAATAAATTAATTTAATGTACTTTTTAAATTGAAACCACACAATTTGAGTCATATCGGATACACCATGTATCATATTGTTCTATACTTGATTCCACCATTTATTTTTATCCTATAATACATTTAAAATATTAGGTTATCCAACGATATAATTGTTTGATAATATGGAATGTTGAATGCATTGAAAAATAAAAAAATCACATCATCATGAGTGCATTGTCCTTATTGAGATCGAGATCATAGCACATGATTGAATCATCCTTGTTAAAAAATTCGGTTCTTATTGATTTTTATGAAAATAAAAAAAATAAGTATCTGATAAAAATGATAAAGATGTTGACATAAAAAGTAGATGAAATGATGCGAAAATAAACTAAATTTTTAATAGGAAGTCCCATATTCATGGTATATGTGTACATTATGAAATTAGGTATGCTACCCAGTCATTTTTTAACAAATCTATTTCATTATAAGAATATGAGTACATTCAACAGTCCTGTAGTACTGGAAAAATATAAATGGACAAAGTATTAATAAATATTTTAAATTAAACTGTAATTATCTTCAAAAATAAATCTTTAGGGATTCTATTTTCTTGATGGTATATGAAATCATTTATAAATTTACAAACATAATAACTACAATATTTTCCATTGTATTGTTTGGAAAATATAGAAACATTGAAAAAAATAAGTAATTTGTTTTGATATATGTTTCCATAGTGAAATATTATTATATATACCCTAATAATTTTCCACTAGTAGAAGTATATAGGCTCCTTCTGCTCATGGAATTTTCTCATGCCATGATTTTGAATATATTTAAACATTTCATTATCATAAAATATTACCCATTAAAACATAATATAAAATATATAACTTGAATTTTACTTCTAAAAAGTTTCATGTAGTGTATTACAAATTAAAAAAATGTCATCATGTGTGGTTGATTTGTTGGGAATAAATGTATTGAATCCAAAAAATAAGTCTTTGAAGTTTCCAAATTGACTATAATGAGTAACGAATGATACCTAAAAAGTGAAAAAGTAATTAAAATAATTAAAATATATTTTATATGATAAAATTGTATAGTTGTACCCATGCATCATTGGTAATAAGAAGAGTCTGGAATATATAAGTTTTCATTCAAACACAACAAACATTTTTCCACTATTGCTTCAATTTTATCTGGTTCTAATTTGGTTTTTTGTGTATAAGTTATATGAGGACTAATGTGTCCATATTTATATTCAAAGGGTTTCCCCTTCAACTAGTATTGATATATATTCCTACAGAAAAATATGGGGTTTTTAGTCATAATTAACATAATAGATCAGTTATTAGAAAAAAATCATAAAAACACACCTCATGTATACATTTACAATTGAGTCTCCTAGACAATCATAATTTAGGATTTCATTTACATTATCAAGATCAATATAGTATGTAATGGACTCCCCATACATTTTTTTCCATATCAGTTAGAACATTACTACCACTTTGTAACCTTTTATTTTCATGAGCTATAAATGTTAGTAAATTAATAAGTTGAATGAGAAGGGTAAAGGAGATTGGTGAATATATTTTCAATTAATTTTTTGATTATTTAAACCATTTTGAGTTGACATTTCATTTCACCCCATCCCATTTTCTTTCATAAATAAAATTCCTTGTTTTATAACTATTTTAATTAATTCTTAAATTTTTTTCATGAAAATTAAATTTTAATTGAATACCTTTTTATTGGAATATTTTTTACAAGATCTAGTGGTCTTGCTATGAATGTTCCAATAGCTTTCTCAACCATATAAATATCTTTTTCATTAAGAGGAACAGGTAGCTCGATGATCAACTAATGTGATACATTAATCCCCACTCTCACATGACCTATTGGAATTGGTCTATTATTTAGAATATCTTCTAGGATATTTAACATGTTTGCCATCACAACAAAAAGATGGGTGGGTGCTGATATATATAAACCACAATCATTTTTACACTTTATAATATCAGTACAAGAAAGGTATCAATGTCGTCCGAATTTTTATTTCACATAAAAAATTATAATGAAATTCATTTCCTTATATAAGACTACTCTTTAAGTGGAATAGATCACCTCAAATATCAGGGGATATCCACATAGTGGTTATTCTTGTGATGTATCTTCTCTTTGATTCATTCCCATAACATTTTCTAGCAACTCTAACTACTTAATAAATTTTTCTTCAAGATCAGTTAATCATGCGTAAAACTCTTCCATTTTTTTCATTACCACTATTCATTTCTATTCTCTAAATATGTTTTTCATGTCATCCCAAAACCTATAGATCTGACACAACTATACTTTTCTGGATGATTCAAGGCCACTGATAGAATCTATTCATCCAGTACAGGTAATAGTGATTACTATGTCATATTCGGATAAAAAATTTAGGAAAATAAACAATCATTGTTATGTAATACTGATTTAAAGAAAACAATTTTTATTATGTATTAATTCCACTTTATTCCTACACTTTTTTGTGTTTTGATATAATATTATTCCATATTTATTTACAGGTGATTCCTTTCATAGCACATGATGTTAGATTTAAGTAGCTTTAGATTTGAATTGATCAATATGAATATAAATATATGAACATAATTTTATTGTTTTTTCATGTAATATAAAATTTTTAATGTATATTTAAAATATGTTACAATTTGTTTTCAAGTGATGCATACCTCGTCCTTGATTTATAGTAGGGGTACATTGGTTTTCCTACCCACTTCTTATTTTCAACCCTAAGTTTCGGTTTCATAAATTAACAATTTTTAATCAAACCTATTAATACATGTATTTACATACTATGTATTACGAATCATAATGTACCTGTAAATATGTCTCCTCATGATGGAAAATAAATGAATCCCATGCTTCTTGGATTATCAGGTGTCCATACATCTTTAGTGGGTGAGGGTTTATTTTCCCTTCAGCATCTTTGAGATGAAACTTCATAATAATTATGAGAAAGCCTCTATGATCATTTAGAAAAAACATTAATAAAAAATTCATTAGATATTATTCAACTATAAATACACTCTACTTGAGATAATGATAAAAAAGTCAACATTTTAAAGAAAAAAATAGTGAAATAAAGAAATATATCATAATTTTACCCTAATCTCATCCCAAATCAGTGTCTTAGGAACAAGAAAATCTTTTTTCCACAAATATATATCAATCAACATGTGTTTTTGAGTTCTGAGCCTAATGAAACTACTAAACATGGCATTGTTGTGGTTAATATGTTATCCATGTTCATTCCATCTAACCTTGAATTTAATTCCTTTTATTCCCACCTTAATATATTTTTAACACTATCACACTAAGATGCTCCTATTTTTTATTGTACATCAGTTATTTTCCATCTACTATTTCATTAGGTTCAACACTGTCAATATATCGTTCCTTCTTATTGGTAGCATTAGAATGTAAATAAGGTTGGTGTTCCTATGCATTGGGAGCACCAACAGGCTGATAAAAATATTGTTTTTATGATTAGGAGAATCTGCTTGTGTAGAAGTCATTATCTACAGAAGTGGTTTAAAATTTTATTTATATTACATAAATGCAGAAGTGAATAGATAACAATATGAGGAAACACAATGTTTATTACAAAAAAATTTAAATTTACTATTGAACTCACTTTTTTTTAAAGGTTGAAGGGATTTTACCTCACTATAGAGTATCCAAATCCCTTCATTGTGGTCCCATCTTCCACAAAATACCCCATCTACATTGGGACCACTGTAAAATGATTATTAATTCCCAATTAAAGGTTCATCCTCAGTTGAATTTTGATTTTACACTTTAGTTGTTTTGGTTGATAACAGAGCAATTGACTGCTCTTGGTTTGCAAAATCTGAAACATAAAATAATTGTACTATTTTTTATTCCATTATAAATGGTTCCTCTTTGTACCCTTCCTTATTGAAATCCACTTTGACAAATAATAATTCATTTATTTTAACAAAACTTTTGTTATCAGCCCACTTTCATGGAAAAATTTGAACTTTGAATTTTTTATAATCTAATCCCAATTTTTTTTAATGATGCTAATGTTTGAAATATTCACATAATTTGGATTTCAGTCCTTGGTACCAGATACATGTATCACATTAGCCATAAGGGTTTCTCAATTATTTTTTTTGGGACTTCATTCATCATGTTAATTTTTATAGAATGTATAATTATTATAATATAACACAATCACCCTTATTCCTTTAGCTGTCCATTGAAGTCATTCTAAAATTGAATCCATATTTTCAACTGAATCCTTAAAAATATGATCTTAAAACAATCCTATAAACTACTGATTATGTGAATTTGATATCTTTATTTCAACCCTTTATGGATTCAAATTTCAAATAATTTCTTTATGGGTTTCAACATATGGGTAAAACTATAAACTATTATGAGAAATATAATGGTGGTCCTACTCCTGATCTATAATAGTAATTTTAACAACATCTATTCCAGAAATTCATTCACCCAAAACTCACCTAATATGATAAGATTTATGTAAACCAATACATTCCGCACTAGACTAGTAGTCGGTACAAAATTCAATTACTTACTTGATAATATATTTCTCTTCAATACAACCTTCTAGATGAGTTTTTTTTACAAAACCTTTCAAAATATTTGTATACCATTTAATGGGTGTAACATCCCGACCCAACTAACCACTAAACCGGAGGCCGGACCGGTCGCCACATGACCTCAAGCGCACCTCCTCATATGCCAGAGGCTGCCGACTAGCAGCGAGGGTCTAAGGATAGTACCTGGGGAGACTATAACCTAATTTTAGTGTTCAAAAATAGACAAAGGCAATAAATAGTGAAAACGGTATAATAAATGAATAAGTAGCGGAAAGCATATTTTATAAATCTGTACAAAACAAATGGCCAATTCCAAAGTATAAAACGGATTCATGCATGACATGAAAATTATATAAAAGTAGAAAACAGTTAACAAAACATCAATCTTTACATTTCAATGCATAAATAAATAAATAATGACTCAAATCCCCACAGACGATCTCCTCGAGCATCCCGAGCCTCCGCTCGGTCCTATGCTCCTAACTCCCAAGTAAATGCATACAGCATAGTCCGACAACCAAATAGAATCTACTCGTGTACCCAGTGCAATGGTGGCCCAAGTAGTGTGTAAGATATAAACCTTTGTAGTCCGGGACCACCGGTGTCTACCCCAAACCAGAAATTTAATAAATATCTTATAACATGTAAAAGCATGCATAAATTAAGTAAACAGTACAATGTAACTATATACCCAAGTACCTGCTTCAGCCCTCAGGTGGTGTCTGAACCTGCATTATACATTTGTTATACATACTCAATATTCATTACATAATCATTCATCAGTTATTAATTATTCCAATCTTAATAAATTATGAAGGTCTTGAGATTCGGCCTATACCCAACATCTCCCATATAAATCACTCACCACAGATGTCTCTAAAGACCATCTATGTAATCAAAGTAAATACTAATTCCATGCTTGTGCTTTGGCTTGGATAACGCATCATAAGTTATTCAATTAAACCTTTCATATACTAAGTCTGAGCCCACCAACTAAAACTGGTTCACCTAATTCATAAATAAGTCTGAAACCTTCCTCATAAACAATTCACAAAACAACATGTCTCAACAGCCTTCATTAACCATTAGCTAATTTCATGCATGAACATTTGGACCCACAGTCCAATGTCATAATGGGTATAGAACATCATCTCTAGAACCCTCGTGAGTATTTGGAGCATCAGTCCATGTCCCACAACCCATGGGTATTTGGAGCATCATTCCCTGACCCATAAAAGAATATTTTCTTGTAAGATAGGTGTAGAACGCCATGTCTAGCACCCCGTGAGTATTTGGAGCTTCAGTCCATGTCTCAGAACCCATTTATCAATCATACAAATATATTTATCATTGGTGTAGAACACCATGTCTATCACCCTGTGAGTATTTGGAGCTTCAGTCCTTGTCTCACAACCCATTTATCAATCATACATATATATTTATCGTCGGTGTAGAACACCATGTCTAACACCCCAAAACCATTCATTAATTTATTCATTAATTAATTAATCCAATCCGTTAAATAATTCAACAACTAATTAACAACATAAATCACCCATCAAAAGTGAATCCTTAATTAACCATTCATCATCTCAATAGTAAATAAATAATTAACAATTAATTGTTCTTAGCAATCCAAATAAATAATTAACTCAACATTTAATTATCCAAATTCATTAACAAGTCTAAACCCATCCACTCAAATAGTGATTCATATATTTAGCAACCATCTCACATATCATCTCATAATATAGAACAACTCCATCCAAGACAACTTAATGCATGGAAATCTAACAAGTATCAAAAAGTACCCTTGTCCTAAAGTCGTAATGAACAATCAATTCACAATCTTAATTTAATGCATGAAAATTAATTAATTCCAAAATTAATTAATTAAATATTATATCTTAAACCAATCATAAATTAATTAACCATTTAACATTTAACATGTAATAATTAATCCATCCATTAATTATTACCAATTTCCAATTTATACTTCTGAACATGTCAAATATTCAATATTCCCAATCATCATTAAAAGCCACACATTTTATTCCAAATCATGACTTGATAATTAATTCTACAATTAATTACCCTATTATACATTCTACCCATTCAAATCATTTAACTATTTAATCATATCACTTTAACAAAATTAGCAAAACATGATTAAAAACAACCCAAGTTCATGCCCTCATTTATCTCACATGGGCAGCATCATTTAATAACTTCAAAAGTGTTATGCATCGACATATCATAATCAAGGAAACTTACATTCTCAATTTATTTAAAGAAGCTATAATTCTTAAAATAAAGTGTTAAGGATTTGAGACCCTACCTCGGGGTGGCACCATTTTAAATCTAAAACGCTTTAATGTACTTGGCAGCAACTAGTCCACAACTAGTCCGTAATCGCACATGTGCACACCTTTATATATATATATATATATGTGCACGTTGTTTACATTGATCAAAATAAATTACATATATTAAACCGGTAACCAGAATCAAAGTTGTAATGAACAACGCACCTCTAACTTGGTAGAAGGAACTCATAAAAGAATTTAATATGCCATAATATAACCGGTACAAAACCAAACTGCGGGTTTAGAAACTAACCCGAACCAATGGTGGAAAGGAAATTTGAGACCATCTACCTCACCCTTGGTAGCGGATGTCATATTATGGACCAATGGGTCCTGAGTCAATATTCGCATATCCTAAAAAAAGAGGAACACAGCGATTGGATTAAACCCGAACCTTTGGGTTTTAGATGAGAAAACAAGGCAATAGAGAGGAGTCAAATAGTCGATGAGAATCACCAGTTATATGCAGACGGACTCACCTTACCAAGGCGGACAATATTCACGAAGAGTTCCAGGGTAATCGTCGTGCGCAAAGTGGAGTCCGAGAGAGGGGTGGTGGGCCTCTAGGTATTTCCCATAGGGGGGTTGCGCCACGGAGGTCGCACACTGCAAGGGAACTGCCCAGGTGTCGCGCTACTACATGGAGGGTCTCTCGAGGGTTCACGTGCCTCTTGGTTGCACCGCAGGAAGGAGCTCACACCAAGGAGTGAGCTCTAAGGAGGGAGGAAGGGGCCGCGTCATGGGGAGCGCTGCTGCGTGCGTGTTTCACCTTGTGCGTAAGGAGGAATAAGAGGGTAATTCAATTCCATTTATTTTCTTTTTCAAATCCCTAAATTTATTGCCATTAATAATAGTTAATAAGGTCTATTAAATTTTTTATGAGTTCTTGGTACCAAGTTAGAGGTGCGTTGTTGATTACAACATTGATTTTGGTTACCGGTTTAATATATGTAATTCTCATTGATCAATGTAGTCAACGTGCACAGATATATATATATATATATATATATATATATATAAAGGTGTGTGAATGTGAAATTACAGACCAGTTGTGGACTGGTTGCTACCAAGTACATTAAAGCGCTTTAGATTTGAAATGGTGCCACCACGAGGTAGGGTCTCAAATTCTTAACACTTAAGAATTATAGCTTCATTAAATAAATTGAGAATGTAAGTTTCCTTGATTATGATATGTCAATGCATGACACTTTTGAAGTTATTAAATGATGTCGCCCACGTGAGATAAATGAGGGCTTGAACTTGTGTTATTTTAAGCATGTTTTGTGATGATTATGACGTGCATGTAAATTGTTAAAGTCCTGGATGAATCACTTTTTGAGTGGACAGGTTCAGACTTGTTAACGAATTTGGATAATTAAATGTTCAGTTAATTATTTATTTGTCTTGCTAAGAACAATTAATTTTTAATTAATTATTTATTATTGTGATGTTGAATAGTTAATTAAGGGTTGACTTTTGACAGGTGATTTATGTTATTAATTAGTTGTTGAATTTATTAACGGATTGGATTAATTAATTTATGAATTAATGGATGGTTTTGGGGTGATAGACATGGTGTTCTACACCAATGATAAATATATATGTATGATTGATAAATGGGTTGTGGGAGAAGGACTGAAGATCCAAATACTCACGGTTTGATAGACATGGTGTTCTACACCAATGATAAATATATATATGTATGATTGATAAATGGGTAGTGAGACAAGGACTGAAGAACCAAATACTCACTGGGTGCTGGACATGGCGTTCTACACCCATCTTACAAGAAAATATTCTTTTATGGGTTAGGGACTGATGCTCTAAATACCCATGGGTTGTGAGACAAGGACTGATGATCCAAATACTCAAGAGGGTGCTAGACATGATGTTCTGCACCCATTAATTGACATTGGACTGTGGGTCTAATTTTTCGTGCCTGAAATGAGTTAATGGTTAATGAAGGCTGTTGAGACATGATGTTTTGTGAATTTTTTATGAGGAAGGTTTTAGACTTATTTATGAATTGGGTGAACCACTTTTAGTGGGCGGGCTCAGACTTCATATATGAATGGTTGAATTGAATAACTTATGATGCATTATCCAAGCCAAAGCACAAGCTTGGAATTAGTCTTTACTTTGATTACATAGATGGTCTTCAGAGACATCTGTGGTGAGTGATTTATACGGGAGATGTTGGGCGTAGGCCAAATCTCAAGACCTTCATAATTTATTAAGATTGGAATAATTAATAACCGATGAATGATTATGAAATGAATATTGAGTATGTATGAAAAATGTATAATTCATGTTCAGACACCAGCTAAGGGCTGAAGTAGGTACTTAGGTATATAGTTACATTGTACTGTTTACATAATTTATGCATGCTTTCACATTTTATAACTTATTTATTAAATGTCTGGTTTGGGGTAGACACCGGTGGTCCCGACCTACTGATATTTATATCTCACACCCTACTCGGGCCGCCATTGCACTAGGTACCCGAGTAGATTCTATTTGGTTGTCGGACTAAGTTTTTAGCATTTACATGGGAGTTAGGAGCACAAGACCAAGCTGAGGCTCGGGATGCTCGAGGAGACCGTCTGTGGGGCTGTGAAATGTAAAGATTACTATTTTGTTCAATGTTTTCTACTTTTTTATCATTATCATGTCATGCATGCATCCGATGTATACTTTGGTGTTGGCCATTTGTTTTGTACAAGATTTATAAAATATGTGTTCCGCTGCTTATTCATTTATTATATTGTTTTCTCTATTTGTTGATTTTTTTTATTTTTGAACACTAAAATGATGGTATAGTCTCCCCACTGACTATCCTTAGGCCTTCGCTGATAGTCGGAAGCCTCTGGCATATGGGTAGGCGTGCTTGAGGTCAGGTGGCGACCGGTCCAGCATATGGTTTAGTGGTGATCTGGGTCGAGACGTTATAATGGGGTATATCTAACTTTAATGTACATGACCAAATAGTCAAATATTTAATACCAAGTGAATCACCAAGTTAACCATCATATCAAATAATGCTAGCGGGATGAACATTTCCAATTCACATAATATAATGAGAATTTTCTTTTTATAGTTGTAAATTTCATCGATTCTCTAACATTACTGCATATTGATTCAAAAAATACATATATATTTGTTAATGTATGATGAAAATTCTTTGTAAAAGTGAAATATAAATATATAGTCATTAAATCTTGCATTGAAACCAGAGAGTCAAATAATTTAAAACCATTTAATTTTAAATCCATATGCATCAATTAATTTTTTTATTTTATAGAATAAATCCACTTTAGGGTAAGTGGGAACCAACATAAAAACCATAGAAAACACATTACAAAATTCAAAATTCAAAATTCAATCATCAAAGAAAACCATTAGCACCGCGCCCTGAACCTTCAAAGAACACCTTGTATCAAAATTCAAAAGCATCAACTAAAATCCATCAATACCACCTCGATATACCCACCATGACCCATCAACTATTTTGAATTTCAAAAGGCACCATCATCACACCTCAAGCCTACCACCGCTCTATGCGTACCCTAACACAAAACAACTCGCATCCAAAGAGACTCGCCGGAAACTAGTATGCCAGAAACCATCATCATCACCAAAAACACACACCACGCCATAGCATACCATTATTAAAGCATAACACCATCGAAGACTGCCGAAATTGAAGCTGCCGCCTGGAGAAAACACCTTCGACGCTGAAACAGGCCGTCAACGTCGTCGACACGAAATCACGAGCATCACTGTTTTGGAGTCAACATCATCAGCCTCTACCCTATTGAACACCACCAAATGTGGCCCCAATCGCGCCTCGCCTCAATCATCCAGATATACCACCAACGAACAGAAAACCGTAAGCAACAGAGAAGGCCCAAAAATAGAATTCAAAACCAAGGAAACCCCTAAAGAGGGTCGGGAAAGATACCAAGAAGTAGATCGGGGATGAAACCCTAAAAGGATCCTCAAAGACCACAAACCAAATGGCCAAAAACCTTGTATACCCATCACTCCAACTCCGACCTGGAGAGAAATGGTGGAACCCTAGGACAGAGAAGGTTTGGGTAGATGAGGATGACAGACCGACTCCGGTAGTAGCTGGAAACCCAACCTCCACCGAACCACAATCCCAAAATATCTAGGTTAATTCCTTGCCATCCCAAACCCATAGTGGCATGAAGGAACATGATACGAGAGAAGGTAAGGGCGATTGAGGGAATCTAAATCACATACCTTCACCAGAAGAACCATACAACCGCTGAGAAATGGTGGCAAGCACCAGTGGAGAGGAAACCCTAGAGCAATGGAACTCCCCAGAGTGGAGCTAAGGAGAGGATCCGAGGAGCAGAGCTGAGGAGTGGATCCGAGGACTGGAGCTGAGAGATAATTGGAGAGGACATAGTCTGAAACCCTAGAGGAACAGAGGAGAAAGTTTCGAGCGCGCTCTCTGCATAGTGTGCGGAGAGCACTCAAATCAATTCAATCATAAATTCATAATTGAAATTATATTCTTTATATTCTATGAATACCCATATAGAACCATTACATTATTCAAGAATTTGAAAACTGATATCTCTCATTTCCTAGAATTTGTGTAAGAAACGGGAGGAAGAAAAATATGGTATTAACCACTAATTGGTGCCAACTCTTCATGTATTCTCATGTCAAAATGTTCAACCTAGACTTAATCCCATCATTTATTTTTCCAGGTTCATTTATTAATGTGCCAATTACACTATCACATTTATTTTTTTCATCATGTATAACATCAATAAAATTCATGATGTATAAAAAATTCTAGTATGGTAATTGAAACAAAATTTATCTCTTTTTTCCAATCACTTTTCATAAGGTTTTTGAAAAAAGGTTTACCAAAATCAGTGTCTTAAAAATTTACTTTCTCAAATAGTTGATCATCAATTAGTGGATATGGTGTTGTATTTTCTTCTACACTCCCATCAAATTATGTCATCCATGATTATTACTTATGTCACTGGGGTTTAAATTGATGATTTCCTAGAAAAAATTATTCAATAAATGTTGTAACCTAATTGACTATGTAAATCATTCACAAATGGAACACATTTAAGTTCCTTTAATTCAATGTCTTGAAAATTTTCTATAAGAAGGAAAATAATTTATAATCCCACACAAAATGGATTTGGACATGAAATCTTCATTTCTATAAGCATCATACAACATAACACCTGAATCCAGAAATAATTTCCAATCCTTAATCGATGGATCCAAATAAACAAAAATATCATTACCTATTTGTTTTGGTCTTAATATGAGAAGAGATAACATAATGATTTTTCATTTCATGGATAACCTCATTTGAAAGTTATAATTTACCAATATATCTGGCCATGTACTATGAGTGATTATTTGAAAAAAAAGGATTCACTCCATTAGTTGATAGTCCATGACTAAGGTTTCATGTCTTATTTCTAAATTTATGATACTCATGATCAATTCTGTTCAACCGAGGAGATTCTACCAGGTAATGAAGTTTAAAATCTTAATTTATTATATCTATGTGACACATCATTTACCTTGAAGTCTCCTCACTTTTATATAGGCCAAAAAACATTATAATGATTGTAAATTACCATAAAACATTTATAAGACCTGATTCATCTTTCTTGTATTGAGAAGAACCAAATTTTGGTAATTAATTAAGTAATTTTTGGTCCTAAATAAATATTATACCGTCATTTGAATAGACATGTATTATTTTAGAGATCAAACCTATTGAATGTAGCATTTTTTTAACATTATATGTTCATCTAAAAATCTCATTATCTACTGGGAGCATATCATTTAATAGAGAAAGTAGTTTGGTAAAACATGAATAACTCCATATATTTATATCTCTTAAATTATAAATCTTTAGTATGGTTAAAAATTATGTATATTTACTACAACCATCATACAATGACGCCTTTTCATAACTCTGTAAAATCTAAAAAAAATTGCACAATCCGGATGTTTATCTTCAATATTCATCATCATTTATTAAATAAAGTCTTTATCATCACCCAAACATGTAATCACATCCTCTATGAAGTATTCTTCATTTTCCACACTTATAATCATATTATATGATCAATAAAACATTGTGTTATCCCAGTAACTAGATAAATTTACTTTTTCCCTATGTATAGTCCAACATTTATAACTTCGATCTATTACATAATAGATCAAGTGTTTGTCCAAATACAATGGACTACTTTTTATTGAATAACAGCATTATAAACATAGGTAATGAATTTGAGAAGGGTTATATGAATGATCTTTTACAAAAATTATGAACTCTTCTACCATATCTTCATACTATTTTGTCAAACAATTGGAAGACATCTATTTTCCATTCACTTCTATCCTATTTGATTTTGTAATATTAATATTTAACAAAATAAATAAATTCACAAAAAGGGTCCTTTCAAATAATGGGAACCCAAGCATTTTAATGTTTCAAATAATTTCATCATGCTTTGAAGGAAATGGGTAATTGAATTTAACAAAATAATTACTCTATTGGTGATGGGATTTATCCTATGAATTCATCCACAATGATCACTAGTACCAATTATGCAATGAATAATACTCATAGTATTTCATGAAACATAGGTTATTTTCCATAAGAGATGGGGGATGTGTCTCGGGAATCAAAATGCAATAATAACTATTTGAGAGATCAAGTGGACGAGGATGGCAATTTTCTCCTTAAATCTAAATGTTCTTAGGCTAGGGAGTTGGTGAAGCCCAAAAAAATATTTCTTAGTTTTCTATATAAAGTTGAAAAAAGAAGAATCCCAAGTTTAATCTCTATAAGGGGACCCTTGATTGATGTGTACAAGAGAAGTCACATCTGGATGGTCTTACACACACTCATGTTAAGATAGTCATTGTAGTTTCAAAATTCAAATCATGCCTTCAATGACTCCATGAAAAGGAAAAGGATTTTTGTCTGAGGACTGAATTTTAGTAGCACTTAGCTTATTGTGAAGCTATGGTTTTGGGAGTGGGGTCATGATGGATATCCTATGGGTTGGATAGTGGTGTCATTATCAATATATATTATATATGAGGTGAGATTCTAGGTATGAAGGAGGTCTCTAAAAGTTAATATGATCATATAAATATATATACCACCATTTTTCTTTACACATGTATGCGTTTATAAATATAGAAACCACTAAATATTTTGAAACATATTTTAAGGAGTGTTTTAAAAGGAAAAAGAAATTAGTAAGTGACTAGATCAAAACATTAATCAATAAGAGAGGTGAATTTCTAAAGAGTTATTTTAAAAGAAAATGTGTATCACTTATTTATCACCCCTTATCAGTGATAAATTATCACTACCTGAAAATATTAAATAAGGGGTATTCCTTAGAAAGGTAAACCTATATGATCTCCTATAAAATTCTTCATCAAATTTTTCCTTTTTACAATATCCCTATACATTCCAATCTAGTATTTGTCCATTGAATATTTTTGGATCCTTCAATGTTCCTTAGGTTTAGTTAGAGTGGATGGTTTTCTTGGATGATACAAAGGTACACATTATTTCCAATTATTATTTTCATAAATCATATAAAAAAGAAATTCTAAATTTTATTTTAGTTCAAGGTTGGTTATTATCTTAAAGTGGTGGTTTAATTATCTTTTTTTAATCCAAAGTGTTCTGTATAATCCTCTTGTTAAGAATACACCTATGCCTTCTCATATTCCCTTTGAATAAGATGAAATACGTATAGAGTTGAGATTATTTATGTAACACCCGAGATTTTTATAAGAAATATTTTGTTGTTATGTTATATACATCATCAAAAGAATCTTTCACTACACACAACACTATCTTGGCTTGTTTTACATGCAATCGAGACCTTCCTCGATAGCTTGCCTTGTACGCAATACCAAGTTTCACTAAACAACGATATGATATTAAACTATTATTAAAACTTGCCATTATTAATAGTAATACCCAATTTTTTGAATTTTATAGTTTTTATTTTTTCAAAATTGACTTCTTTTTTGGATTCAGAATATCGAAATTAGCCTAGGGTGAAATTTTGGTATTTTTCTGAAAACTTTCAATTTTTGATGAATAGTGAAAACACTAGGTTACTATTTAAAAACTGACTTTTTATTTAAATAATTATTTATTTTATTTAGATTTATTTTATGTGAAAATTGATACATAATACCTATATAAGTTCAATGTAATCCATTGGAGTAATATTTATAATAATTATAGATATAAAAAAAATTTATTGAATTTTTCACCGTCTTTTACCCACATCCAAGGAGAATTTGTAAATTTACATAAAACATAATTTAACCGCTTCTGTGAGTGGAATTTTGAAAATCCTAGAGACACGGTTAATATCTAGGAGTAAAATGTGGTTCAATGAGTTGAAAATAATTTTTGGTGAATAGTAACTTTTTACTTTTATTTACCACGGTTAAAAGTAAATAGGGTAATTAAGGGTAAAAATTTATTTTTATTACCCTAACACATATCCTAATTCTATTGGATAAGTGTAATTCGACCAAATATAAACTTAGTAATAAAATATCACCATTTAGGTCCACTTGGATTAGATTAGTACATTTATTATTAATTTATTTAAAGAAGGGTTAAAATAGTTAAAATCAAAGTTTAATAACTAAATCATTTTTAATATAGGGTTATACATAAGATAAATTCGACTATAAATATTAATTAGAAAGATAAAAATATTTCATACATAATGGTATTTTATTTATAATTTTTAGACATTAAATAATTGAATTTATCTATGACACAATGATGATGCAATAATTATCTTATTAATGAAATATTAACATAATTGATGTTATAAATACCCAAATAAATGTAATTTGATACTTTTAATGAATTCCACTAATTTTCTAGGTTAATATGTCATGTTATTATTTGTTTAATTATATTTTTTCGAACTAATCATGTTGTTTTGATTTTCACAAAAATCAATTACCTAATAGTGTCAAAATTGACATAAAATAGTTTTTAAAACAAATACTATATTATTAATTGTTATTATATTCCTAAAAATATACAGTTCAGCCAAGATACTTATATCATTATAGGTGTATCATTAATGGACCACTTGGGGGTCTCTTGTATGTATATGGTATGTTTATTTACTATAAAATATAAAAATACAAAGTGACATGGTAAATGTCAATCTAATTAACTAAGAGTTAAAACTAAAAGATAAGGTTAATATAATGACCTAAAAATGTCTAAAATCTATTGTTTGAAAGTATTTAGACCCATCCCCACCTTAGATTCTAAATAAATCAATTTGAAGCTATTAAAACAGAATATGACTTTATAATAAAATAATATTTTAAGTTTTTCCTAAAGTTTCCTTCTCCTCCCTTATAAAAGGACACCTCCTCCCTCTCCTCCTCACACCACTTTGAGCCTTCATGCTCAGCCAACCCCTACCAATTTATCTTCTCCACTTCCATAGAAACATACTAGAGGTCCTGGTATTCTTCAAAGACCATCATTAGTTTCCTAAGAGGATATTAATAAGAGGCACTTCAAAGAAGAGGTAATGTCTGTTACCGATTCTTTCAACATTATTTCTTCATCTAATTATTCTTCTTTAGTTGTTTCATTATGAAGTAATAACATAAGTATCACTCATATACTGATATGCTATTATAAATATGAAACAACCCTATTTCACCTTCTATCCATCCTACCACTACTAGAATTATGGTTTTTACCAACGGGTGTTTACCAACGGTTTTCTTAAACCATTGGGGCTGAAGGATTAGGGAACTCTTTACCAACGGTTTCATAAAACTGTTGGTAAAGAAATGGTCAAGGAAGACTTTCCCAACGGTTCACTGAAACCGTTGGGAAAAGTCACCCCATTGCCAGCGGTTTCTTCAAACCATTGGTAAAGGGGTGTTTTAGGTTCCCTTTTTCCAACGGTTCTGTTGAACCATTGGGAAAAATTTCCCCCAAATACAGCTGCGGTGCTACTCTCCCCCATTCGCGAAAGAACCCTAAATTCATTCCTGCTCCAGCGCTCTGCTCCTCTCGCGAACTCCCCCATCCGAAGAGGTGAAAACCCATCTGAAATCAGGTATTTTTTCCTTTATACACATATACTACCTTATTTTTATTGTTATTGATCTAATATTTTAGTTTTAAGTTATCAATCCAGCTCCATCTCTCTGCTACTCTCAAACTCCCCCATCCAAATAGGTGAAAACCCATCTAAATCATCTCAAATCAGGTATTTTATTCTTTATACACATATGGTACCTTGTTTTTATTATTATTGATCTGATATTTTAGTTTGAAGTTTGGATTTTGATGTGATTTCACCATGAAAAATAGGGAAATGAATGAATATTCTGTTAATTAATTAGTTTCCCCTAGAATATCAGTTGTGTTATAATATCCATGCTAAATAAAGGGGTAATTTAATAAAAGACCTTGAATAAATAAATTGTGGAAGTTGAGGTAAGTTTCCTCTATGAGAGGTTTTTTGTTGTGTTTCATTATATGTTGTAGGCTATTTTATGGGGATTGAGGTGACCAGTTGGCCTTTGCGATATGTAGGGTTGTAATGTGATGGTTAGTGGGCATGGATGTGACATGTGAAGTTGTATGATAGTGATGATGTGTGGTGGTGTTGTGTCGTGTGGAGGTGTTGTGTGATGAAGTTGTGGTGTATGATGTGGTGAGATGGTTTTGGTTGTGCGGTGGTTTGTGATGTGCAATATTTTTGTTATGATATGTGGTTGTTTTGGTGAGATGGTTGGTCGATGTAACATGGCGTCGATGGTTATTGTGAGATGGTGAGTTATTGTGTGGTGGTTTTATTAGCTTCCTGGTTATATATGGAAGAAATTATGCTGTTAAAACAAAAAAACAAGATATTAAATAAATGATATGGAATAGAAATGGATGTGTGGTAAATGGATTTAATTAATTTAACATTAAATTAATGGACAATGTAAGTGTGAATGAAGTGGATTATAAATAAAAGTGAGAAATGATATGTGTCTTGTGTGGTGGTGGTGTGGTTTATGTGTTTTATGGTAGTAGTGAAGTGTGTGATTATGTAGTTAATGTGAACCCATAGGTTGAGTATTTTGTGCTCTCTATATATCATGTATTTTTATGTTATTTATACACATTCCAAACCAGAGTTGGATAAAGATACCAACGATCAGAGGTTTTGAGTTATGGGTATTAGTTCTAATATCTAGGATGGTGGTTATATGGTTGGATAACTACCATGTCTTCCCTACTCTTCCATAAAAAGTGATTGACCATGTGTTTTTAGGAAAGATGTGATGTGATTCTCCATGTGTCTTCAGGTGAGATGTACTATGATTTCCCTAGTGTTTTCTGGTGAGGTGTGATGTGATAAGGCTATAATAAGATATGGCATATGGTTGGGGTCATCTAGGGTAGGAGGATGGAACAGGGTTGATGTTATTCATGTTCATGTTACCCTACTAATATGGTTATGGGATGAGGCATGTTGTGATGTGATATAACACATTAAGGTCTTGTTGGTTTTACATTTTTTCAATAACACATTTGTATGTTTTTTTTACATGTGTAGTTGATACCTTGATTATTTTCTTCCTTTATCATTTACTTAAATGTATTTTATATTAAAGTTCAATCCTATTGAATTGTTTATGACAAAATGACTTATATATATTATTTTTACAGAATGGACAGAAGTTGGATGTATGAAACGGATCGGTTCTCAAGCGATTTTCAAAACAATTTGGAGAGCTTTATAGATTTTTCATTTCACAATGATTCAGAATGTGGTCGCATACACTGCCCATGTTCTAATTGTGTTGGTAGACCTTGGTTGAGTCGTGAAGAAGTCAGCTACGACATAACCAAAAATGGTTTTCAACAAAACTACTTTGTGTGGTATCACAATGGGGAGAAAATGAAATCTCAAATTCTTGATGATCAAAATGAAAGGACTGGAATGGAGAATTTGTTAGATGATCGGTTTCCGTTTATTTGTCATCATAAAAAAGAAAGGATTTCGACTCAAGAAGCCTTTGATATGAGGACAACTAATGCATCTAGTGAAAATGATGATATTGATAGGGTGAAAAAATTGAATGATGCTGCAACAACTACAGTATATCGACAATGTGATAAAATAAAAAAGTTGTAATTTTTAATTCGATTGTTTCATGGGAAAACTATGTATGGAATTTCTAATACAACAATCGATTACATTCTTACCCTCTTGAAGGATTTACTTCCAGATGATGCAGATATTCCCTCAAACCACCATATGGCATGAAAGTTATTTGAGGAACTTGGATTTTGAAGAAACAAAATTCATGCTTTCCCGAAAGATTGCAGTTTATTGTGGGAGGAAACCGCTGAACGAAATGATTGTGTAAAATGTGGCACATCCCGCTGAAAGTCAAAATATGATGGAACACCATCCCGTGTTCCACAAAAAGTAATGTAGCACTTTCCATTGATCCCCAGACTTCAGAATCTTTTTATGTCTGATGAAATTTCAATAAAAATGAGATGGCATGATACCGAGAGAAAGAAGACTAATGATGAGTTAGTTCATCCTGCATATGGATTTTCATGGAAGATATTTGATGCTCGACATCCTGATTTTGCAGCTGACGTGCATAATGTGAGGCTGGGTCTTTCATGCGATGGTTTTAATCCGTTTGGGCAGATGCTTACTTTGCACAGCACATGGCCAGTTTTTAGAAACATTTATAATATTCCCCCATGGTTGTGTATAAAAAAACATTTCACTTTCATGAGTATACTCATATCTGGTCCTTCTGATCCCGACATTGATATTGATGTATACATAAAACCTTTAATAAAAGAGTTGAAACTTCTTTGGGATGTGGGTGTGCGCACATACGATGCATGTTCGAAAGACATATTTCATATGCGTGTTGTGCATATGTGGAGGATCAATGATTTTCCAGATTATGCAATGATGTCTGGATGGAGCACAAAGGTAAAACTGTCATGTCTAGTTTGTATGAAGAATACACAATCTAGAAGACTGAAACATCGTTATAGTTTCAGTTTTATGGGACATCGACGATTCTTGCCAAAGGATCATCCATATAGAATGAATCGTCGAAGATTTGATAATACCATAGAGACCGATTATCCACCTCAGCGTATGTCTGGAACAGACGTGCTTAATGAATTGAAAGATTTCAGTTTTTCATTCAGGAAGGGTCAAATGAAATCTGGAAAGAGAAAGAATGTTTCCACTAAAACCTGTTACAATTGGAGGAAGAAGAGTATCTTTTTTGATTTGCCTTATTGGTCAACCAATTTGTTATGTCATTTCTTAGACGTAATGCATATTGAAAAGAATATATGCGAAATGTTGCTTTCAATTCTTCTAAATGTCTAGGGGAAGACAAAATATGATTTACGATCTCGGCGTGACTTGGTGGATTGGGGCATCAGACCAGAATTGCATCATGTGCGTATCACTGAAAATAAATGGCAACTTCCATGCGCTTCTTATGTGATGAAATCTGCGAAAAAAAACAATTTCTGGAAGTATTAGAGACTATTAGAGTTCCTGATGTCTATTCAAGCAACATATCTAAATGGGTCAACAGAAGAGAGTTGAAGCTAAAATCTTTGAAGACTCATGATTATCACGTTCTACTGCATGAGTTTCATCCAATAGAAATCCGTCATCTTTTTTCCAATAATGTAAGGGTGTTTGTTATTCGTTTGTGCCATTTTTTTAGAGATCTTTGTGCTAAAGAGTTGTCCAAGTCTTTCTTTCAAAAAATGTTGATAGATTCCCCATTAATTTTGTGTGAGTTGGAAAAATATTTCTTCCATCATTTTTCACATGCATGCTGCATCTGACTATCCATATTCCCACTGAAATACTTCTCGAAGGACCTGTTTCTTTTCATTGGATGTATCCAACTGAAAGAAATATGTTCACATTAAAGTCTTATGTCCAAAACAGAAATCATCCCAAAGGTTCTATTGTGAACAGTTACTTGGCTCAAGAATGTATGGATTTCTGCTCGATGTATTTGTCTGATCTTACTACAAGAATGAACAGACCAATGATAAATAAATAAGAACAATATGAAAAAATTGAACCCAGTTTTCCATCACTTCCTTAAACAGGAAGAATTCCTGGATCATATACATTGAAGACATTATGCCATGAAGAGCGGGAGATGGCACATCGCACAGTTTTGTTCAACTGTGATTTTTTTGATGACTATATTAGGTAACTAAATTGATTATGTATATCTTACATATATATCTGTTAAACTATTAATATTTTTTATCTACAGGGAACATAAAACAATGATAAATAGGAAGCATCGTTCTTTATCTTTGAGAAGGAGAGAGAATTTTCATAGCAAAGAGTTTTCTTCTTGGTTAAAATTGAAGGTATAAAAAATTAATGTTTAAAATAATAATATCAATATTTAATTAACTTTAATAGTCATTTATATTGCAGGTATTGAGTTTTTCTACTGACTCTGTCTCTGAGGAAATAAGATCTTTTGCTTTTGGTCCTAATACCATGGTTCGTGACTGTAAATCAATTGTTATCAATGGGTACAAATTTATTGTCACTGAACGAACAATGAACATGAGAACAAAACATTATGGTGTTAGGGTTACTTCCAAAACAGATTGTTATGCCAGTGCATCAGATAGTAGACCACGATTTGAAAATGTGGGTTATTATAGAGTTGTTGAGAAAATAATAATATTGGATTATTACTCTCATGGACGAGTCACAATGATGAAATTCCATTGGTTTGATTCGATGACGATACATGGAACATTTATTGATGATTGTGTATTTTGAGTAATTAATATGACTCACACTCTTGCTACCTAAGAACCATATGTGTTGGCATCAATGGATAAACATGTTTTTTATGTCAAATACCAACTTCATCCTGAATTTGGTGTCATAGTTGAAGTAATTCCAAGACATATTTTTGATGATGGGGATGATGGAATTGACACTGTCCCTAGTGCCATTGGAACCAATCCATTTATTTATTTTGATGACTCAAATAGCTCAATTGTCAGAGTTGATTGTGAACCTGAAGTTGTGGTTGAAAATATATAGAATCATTCATCCATGTTCTCAATTCTTTTGGTTTACCTCGAGTTGGGTTTTTAAGGTTGGTAATATTCAAATTGATTTAGTATTGATCACAAATATGTTTTATCTAACTTGACCGTTATGTGAATTTTCAATGTTTATTGGTTGCAGTTTTATTTGAATTGCATTTTATAATTTGGAATTGAACTGTATTCAAACATAGTCAAACAATATTTCTAACTTGGTGAACATTACAACTTGTATGATTTATTAAATCCATTCAAGCTCTTCTAAAACAATTGATAGCTAACTTGGTCGTTATGTGAATTTTCAATGTTTATTGGTTGCAGTTTTATTTGAATTGCATTTTCTAATTTGGAATTGAACTGTATTCAAACATAGTCAAACAATATTTCTATATTGGTGAACATTACAACTTGTATGATTTATTAAATCCATTCAAGATCTTCTAAAACAATTGATAGCTAAATTACCAATGAATCCCCCTATTCCCTCATATATTTAGTTCATTGGGTTACACATTAGTTTTCTTTTTCTTATTAATTACATATTTGTTTTTAAAATGTAGGAAATAAAGCCAATTGAAGAGAGACAATGGGATAAAATGATGGAGAACAATCGTCGAATGACGGAGTTGGGAATTCCATCATTAGTGCCTGTAGTGAGTACTTCATTTCAAATTGATATATTTAAAGAATATATAATGTCATGTGATTAATTTTTTTGTAATCATTTTTGTAGGATCCACCTATACGTCGACAGTTATTCGATGAGGAGCCTAGTACTGGTCCTAGTACTCAGGCCGGTGGTACGAGGAGGGTTCGTACCAGAGGTGGACGAGCAGCTGCGCGTACCTGACTAGACCCTGCCCCTCCCACTGACATGTCATCCTTCCCACATTCTGATCCCAGTGTGTCTTTAGAGACACATGGGATATTTAGGCCTCCCATGTTTTCTCTACCTTCTATATCTTCTTGGCCCATCATTTTCACATCCCAAGATGATTCCCACTCCTCAGTTAGCATCCGGTCAGACAGTTGTCCCGTCTTCTTTTCCTTCTACTTCTGTCTCTATGAGCTTCTATATTCCATCGTCTTCGACTCCTATTCCACCACAGGGTGTTCCATCAGTTTCTGTGGATCCAGCGGCACTCAGCGATCAGACCGGCACAGGTATATTTATAGAACCCTAACATATTTTTAAAGAAATGTTTATTTCCTTTATAACATGTTTTGATAAAATATTTGTTTTTCTTTCATGACAGATACATCTACTGAAAGGAGGAGTGGGCAGGGGCATACACGAATGCGTTTGGTGTGGAACCGCTGCACACAGGTTATGGTGGATTATAATGAAGACAACCAAATGGTTGAAAAAACAGGGCAGCAATGTTGGAGTTTTTTGGCGACGCTTGCCAAATACTCTGACATCATTTCCGTTAGCCCGCTATCATGGAGACATTTTCCACATGAGTTCAAGGATAGAGCTTGGGCAGAGATATGGGTAAAAAAATCTGTTCTATTTAATGCCATGAATTATTTTTGTATTTATATGAATTAATATTTTGATTTCAGATTCGATTTAATTTTCCCGATGGTGAGGGTGCACGATCGGAATGTCTAAAGGATTTGGGCGAGGTTTGGAGAGCCTACAAGCATGAGTTGTATATTGGCTGGGTTTCTAGAGTTGGCACTGAGTTAGAGGCGGTAGCAGTGGTGGATGATTGTCCTATAGAGCAGTATCGTCAGATGATTACTCATTGGACGAGTACACAGTTTAAGGTATTAATAACATTTGAGGTATTTAAATAATAAATTTCATGTTTTTCATTAATAATATCTATTTCATTTTCAAATTTTATTTAGGAATCATCTGGAAAAAATAAAAATAACATTGATGCAAAAAAATACCTCCACACATTGGGACGCACTACGATGCCTGATCATGAGAGGAAGCAGGTATGACAATTGTTTATAAGTTTTCTTTATGACTTACACTTTCTTTTGTTTCTTCATTTATTTAATAGTTTGATAAATTTTTCATATGACTTTAGTTTTCAATGTCATTGTACAGGCAAATACAAAATATTGAATGACGTGTGCTTTGAGCAAAACTGTTTTGCTCAAGTAGACGAAAAAATGATGGAAGTGTCATCAACGAAGAGACTAAGCAGCAGATTGTAAGTTTTAATCAATTGAATTTATTTTTTAATATCTATTTTTTAACTTAATGATATATTTATATTTTTAACAGGCTGCTTTAGAGGCCCTTGATTCCCAAGAACCAGACAATTTTAGGCCAACATATCACTTACATCAGGTGTTGGGAGAAGAGCATTCTGGCAGAGTACGCTGCCGACCCAGGATAGCCCCGACGAGGTATTGGCCCTCCTCAGGTACGAGCTGTAGTGCCACCGAGCTGCATAAAGTTAGGGAACAGATAGAACAGGCTGAGAAAAGGGCCACAGAGACGGCAGAACAATCTTCTATGGAAAACAGTGCGTTTATGAAATTTATTAAAGTTCTATGTCCAATACTTTCAGCAGAGGCCAGCCCAGGTTTTTATGAGTATATGTCGTCGATACGTTCTATATACGGTGAACCAGGTGGAAATTTTAGTGGTGGTCAGGATGATGTACAACTTGACGATGATGATGGAGAGGAGTCTGATGTGGAAGAGGAGGGAGAAGAGGAGGGTGAGGCGGGTGGCGAGGGCGAGGAGGAGGGAGAGGACGAGGAGGAGGGCGAGGGCGAGGACGATGATGGAGAAGAGGATGAGGGTGATGATGATGATGGTGATGATGGTTATGGTGATATGGTACAAGTTGATCCATTAAATTTTTGACTGATATTACTGAGATTTGATATTTAATCTATTCTAGTTGTTGGTTTTATCTAGACTCATAGTATAGTATTGGAGTTGAGTTATTTTTATATATTATCTGTTTGTATGGATGTTGTTGTCTTTTAGTGATTGTGTGTTTGGGAACCCCCCTCCTTCCTGGACCCTGGACAACACCCCACCCTTCTCCCTGGACCCTGGACAGGCCCACCAGACATCCCCCCAGACAGCCCCCGGACAGCCCCCCCCCCCCCCCCCACCCTCCTCCCTGGACCCCAGACAACCCCCGGATAGCCCCCCAGACATCCCCTCGAAAATCCCCTCACCCTCTTCCTTGGACCCCGAACAACCCCCCCGAACAGTCCCGGACAGCCCCCAGACAGCCCCCCGAATATCCCCCCAGACAACCCCCCCCACCCTCCTCCCTGGACCCCAGACAGCCCCCCCGAACAGCCCCCCAGGCAGACCCCCAGACCCCCCCCCCCCACCATCCTCCTTGGACCCCGGACAACCCCCCAAACACCCCCCGGACAGCCCACCGCACAGCCCCCCACCCTTTTACCTGGACCCCAGACAGCCCCCCGGACAGGCCCCCGGACAGCCCCCCCGACAGCCCCCCGGACAGCCCCCCCCCCCCCCCACCATCTTCCTTGGACCCCGAACAAGCCCCCGCACAGAGGATTCTCATAAAATGGACAACATTTTAAGTATATACGTAAAACCAACCAAATGAATTTGGTTTCCATTTAAACTTTAGGAGAACGATCTGTGGGTCATATGTGATATGTACGAGTCAATCTTGCCTTAATCTGAGGCACGGTGTGGTCGGAATCACTATAAGTGGCTCTCTTTTGCTTAAAATGGACAATAATTTAAGTACATACGGAAAACCCACCAAACGCATTTGGTTTCCATTGAAAATTTAGGAGAATGATCCATGGGTGATATGTGACGTGTACGAGTCAACCCCGCCTCAATCTGAGGTGCGATGTGGCCACCAACACTCAAAGTGTCTACCTTTTGTTTTAAAAGAACGTCATTTTAATTGAAAAACATCAACTGGCATACGGAAAACCAAACAAATGCATTCGGATTGTGTCGATACATTAGCACAACGATCCATGGGTCATATGTGACGTGTACGATTCAACCCCGCCTCAATCTGAGGCGCAGTGTGGCCTCCACCACTCAAAGTGTATGTCTTTTGTTTCAAAAGGACGTCATTTGAAGTGAAAAACATCAACTGGCCAACGAAAAACTGACCAAACACATTCGTATTGTATTGATACTTTAGCACAACGATCCATGGGCCATATGTGACGTGTACAAGTCAACCCCGCCTTAATCTGAGGCACGGTGTGGCTGAAATCACTCTAAGTGGCTCTCTTTTTCTTAAAATGGACAACAATTTAAGTACATACGGAAAACCAACCAAACACATTCGGTTTCCTTTGAAACATTCGAAGAACAATCCATGGGTCATTTGTGACGTGTACGAGTCAACCCCGCCTCAATCCGAGGCATGGTGTGGCCGCCACCACTCAAAGTGTCTTCCTTTTGTTTCAAAAGAAAGTCATTTTAATTGAAAAACATCAACTGGCATACAGAAAACCGACCAAATGCATTCGGATTGTGTTGATACATTAGAAAAACGATCTATGGGTCATATGTGATGTGTACGAGTCAACCTTGCCTCAATCCGAGGCGCGGTGTGGCCTCCACCACTCAAAGTGTCTGTCTTTTGTTTCAAAAGGAGGTCATTTGAAGTGAAGAACATCAACTGGCATACATAAAACCGACCAAACACATTCGGATTGTGTCGATTCTTTAGCACACTGATCCATGGGTCATATGTGATGTGTACGAGTCAACCCCGCCTTAATCTGTGGCATGGTGTGGCCGGAATCACTCTAAGTGGATCTCTTTTGCTTAAAATTGACAACAATTTAAGTACATACGGAAAACTGACCAAACGCATTTGGTTTCCATTAAAACATTAGGAAAACGATCCATGGGTCATATGTGACATGTACGAGTCAACTCCACCTCAATCTAAGGTACGGTGTGGCCGACACCACTCAAAGTGTCTGCCTTTTGTTTCAAAAGGACGCCATTTTAATTGAAAAACATCAACTGGCATACGTAAAACCGACCAAACGCATTCGTATTGTGTCGATACATTAGAAAAACGATCCATTGGTCATATGTGACATGTAAGAGTCAACCCCATCTCAATATGAGGTGCGGTGTGGCCTCCACCACTCAAAGTGTCTGTCTTTTGTTTCAAAAGGACGTCATTTGAAGTGAAAAACATCAACTGGCATACAGAAAACCGACCAAACGCATTCGGATTGTGTCCATACATTAGCACAATGATCCATGAGTCATATTTGACGTGTATGAGTCAACCCCTCCTTAATCTGAGGCACGGTGTGGCCGGAATCACTCTAAGTGGCTCTCTTTTGCTTAAAATGGACAACAATTTAAGTACATACAAAAAGCCAACCAAACGCATTCGGTTTCCATTGAAACTTTAGAAGAACGATCCATGGGTCATATGTGACGTGTACGAGTCAACCCCGCCTCAATCCGAGACGTGGTGTGGCCGGAATAACTCTATGTGGCTCTCTTTTGCTTAAAATGGACAACAATTTAAGTACATACGGATTATCGACCAAACGCATTCGGTTTCCATTGAAACTTTAGGAGAACGATCCATGGGTCATATGTGACGTGTACAGGTCAACTCCGCCTCAATCTGAGATGTGGTGTGGCCGACATAACTCAATGTGTCTGCCTTTTGTTTCAAAAGGACATCATTTTAATTGAAAAATATCAACTGGCATACGTAAAACCGACCAAACACTTTCAGATTGTGTCGATAGATTAGAAAAATGATCCATGGGTCATATGTGATGTGTACGAGTCAACCTCGCCTCAATTCGAGGCGCGGTGTGGCCGCCAACACTCAAAGTGTCTGTCTTTTGTTTCAAAAGGACAGAATTTGAAGTGAAAAACATCAACTGGCATACGGAAAACTGACCAAATGCATTCAGATTGTGTCTATACTTTAGCACAACGATCCATGGGTCATATGTGACGTGTATGAGTCAACCCAGCCTTATTTGAGGCACGGTGTGGCCGGAATCACTCTAAGTGGCTCACTTTTTCTTAAGATGGACAACAATTTAAGTACATACGGAAAACCGACCAAACGCATTCGGTTTCCATTGAAACTTTAGGAGAATGATCCATGGGTCATATGTGACGTGTATGAGTCAATGCCACCTCAATATGAGGTGTGGTGTGGCCGACACCACTCAAAGTGTCTGCCTTTTGTTTCAAAAGTACATCATTTTAATTGAAAAACATCAAATGGCATACGGAAAAATGACCAAACGCATTCGGATTTTGTCAATAAATTAGCACAACGATACATGGGTCATATGTGACTTGTACGAGTCAACCCCGCCTCAATCTGAGGCGCGGTGTGGCTGACACCACTCAAAGTTTCTTCCTTTTGTTTCAAAAGGATGTCATTTTAGTTGAAAAACATCAACTGGCATACGGAAAACCGACCAAACACATTCGGATTGTGCCAATACATTATAAAAACGATCCATGGGTCATATGTGACGTGTACGAGTCAACCCCGCCTCAATACGAGGTGCGGTGTGGCTGGAACCACTCAAAGTGTCTGCCTTTTGTTTCAAAAGGACGTCATTTTAATTGAAAAACATCAACTGTCATACGAAAAACCGACCAAACGCATTCAGATTGTGTCGATACATTAGCACAATGATCTGGGGGTCATATTTGATGTGTACGAGTCAACCCCTCCTCAATACGGGGGGTGGTGTGGCTGGCACCACTCAAAGTTTCTGCCTTTTGTTTCAAAAGGATGTCATTTTAATTGAAAAACATCAACTGGCATACGGAAAACCCACCAAACACATTCAGATTATGTCGATACATTAGCAAAACTATATTTGGGTCATTTGTGACGTGTACGAGTCAACCTCGCCTCAATCCGAGGTGCGGTGTGGCCGCCACCACTCAAAGTGTCTGCCTTTTGTTTCAAAAGAAAGTCATTTTAATTGAAAAACATCAACTGGCATACGGAAAACCGACCAAACGCATTCGTATTGTGTCGATACATTAGCACAAAGATCCATGGGTCATATGGGATGTGTACGAGTCAACCCCGCCTCAATCCGAGGTGCGGTGTGGCCGCCACCACTCAAAGTGTCTGTCTTTTGTTTCGAAAGGACGTCATTTGAAGTGAAAAACATCAACTGGCATACGGAAAACCGATCAAATGCATTTGGATTGTGTCGATACTTTAGAAAAATGATCCATGGGTAATATATGATGGGCACGAGTCAACCCTACCTTAATCTGAGGCACGGTGTGGCCGTAATCACTCTTAGTGGCTCTCTTTTGCTTAAAATGGACAACAATTTAAGTACATACGGAAAACTGACCAAATGCATTCGGTTTCAATTGAAACTTTAGGAGAACGATCCATGGGTAATATGTGACGTGTACGAGTCAACTCCGCCTCATTCTGAGGCGCGTTGTGCCTGCCACCACTCAAAGTGTCTGCCTTTTGTTTAAAAAGAACGCCATTTTAATTGAAAAACATCAACTAGCATACGGAAAACTGACCAAACGCATTAGGATTGTGTCGATACATTAGAACAATGATCCATGGGTCATATGTGACATGTACGAGTCATCTCAACCTCAATATGAGGCACGATGTAGCTTCCACCACTCAAAGTGTCTGTCTTTTGTTTCAAAAGGACGTCATTTGAAGTGAAAAACATCAACTGGCATACGGAAAACCGACCAAACGCATTGATATTGTGTCAATACTTTAGAACAACGATCCATGGGTCATATGTAACGTGTCTGAGCCAACCCCTACTTAATCTGAGGCACAGTGTGGCCGGAATCACTCTATGTGGCTATCTTTTGCTTAAAATGGACAACAATTTAAGTACATACAGAAAACTGAACAAACGCATTCGGTTTCCATTGAAACATTAGGAGAACAATACATGGGTCATGTGTGACGTGTAAGAGTCAACGCTGCCTCAATCCAAGGCGCGGTGTGGCCGGAACCACTCAAAGTGTGTCTTTTTTTTCAAAAGGACGTCATTTTAATTGAAAAACATCAACTGGCATACGGAAAACCGACCAAACACTTTTGGATTGTGTAGATACATTATCACAATGATCCATGGGTCATATGGGATGTGTACGAGTCAACCCCACCTCAATATGAGGCTCATTGTGTCCACCACTACTCAAATTGTCTATCTTTTGTTTCAAAAGGACATAATTTGAAGTGAAAAACATCAACTGGCATACGGAAAACCGACCAAACGCATTCATATTGTGTCAATACTTTAGAACAACGATCCATGGGTCATATGGGACGTGTAAAAGTCAACCACACCTTAATCTGAGGCACGGTGTGGCCGGAATCACTCTATGTGGCTCTCTTTTGCTTAAAATAGACAACAATTAAGTACATACGGAAAACTGAACAAACGCATTCGGTTTCCATTGAAACTTTAGGAGAATGATCCATGGGTCATATGTGACGTGTACGAGTCAACGCCGCCTCAATTTGAGTTGTGGTGTGGTCAGAACCACTCAAAGTGTCTGCCTTTTGTTTCAAAAGTACGTCATTTTAATTGAAAAACAACAACTGGCATACGGAAAACTGACCAAACGCATTCAGATTGTATCGATACATTAGCACAACTATCTGTGGGTCATTTTTGACGTGTACGAGTCAACCCCGCCTCAATCCGAGGCGCGGTGTGGCTGCCACCACTCAAAGTGGCTGTCTTTTGTTTCAAAAGGACATAATTTGAAGTGAAAAACATCAACTGGCATACGGAAAACTGACCAAATGCATTCGGATTGTGTCGATACTTTAGCATAACGATACATGGGTCATATGTGACGTTTACGAGTCAACCTTGCCTTAATCTGAGGCATGATGTGGCCGGAATCACTCTAAGTGGATGTCTTTTTCTTAAAATGGACAACAATTTAAGTACATACGGAAAACCAACCAAACGCATTTGGTTTCCATTGAAACTTTAGGAGAATAATACATGGGTCATATGTGACGTGTTCGAGTCAACGTCTCCTCAATCCGAGGCGCGGTGTGGCCAGAACCACTCAAAGTGTCTGCCTTTTGTCTCAAAAGTACGTCATTTTAATTGAAAAACATCAAATGGTATACGGAAAACCGACCAAACACATTCGGATTGTGTCGATACATTAGCACAGCGATCCATGGGTCATATGTGACGTGTACGAGTCAACCCTGCCTCAATCTGAGGCGCAGTGTTGCCGGTCGCACTCCAGGTGTATGTATTATGTTTAAAATGGACATTATTTTAGGTAAAAATATATGGTATACAAAACACCGATCAAATTATGAATTGACTTCTGGATTTGACATATAATTGTCATCTAAATTTTAAATTGAATTATAAATGAATTATGTATGTTTATAATTATGTTAGGAATTCTAATTTAATTATGGATGTGTATAGTTCCACCATTATATGTTAAATGTGTATGAATTTGTTCTCTATATGTAAGTGTTAGTTGGTTATTGTAGGTACAATAATTGTATAAGTATGTGTTAGTTTATTACAGGTACAATAATTGGATTGAAAATGAGAGGCAACCCAAAAAATGAGACCTAGTGGGCAAATTGGAGAGCTGGTTGCAAATTGGGGAGTCGCAGGGCAAATTGCAGAGCTGCTGTGCAATTTTCCCAGCAGAGGCTATGCCAACGGTTCAAAACCGTTGGCATAGAATGTCTATGTCTTGTTTTACCAACGGTTCATAAAACCGTTGGTAAAAATCTTTTTCCAATGGTTCTAAACCGTTGGGAAAGAGGAGATTTTGGTTTTTCCCAACGGTTTCGAAAACCTTTGGGAAAATAATGTAATTTTCAGCCCTTGTTCCCAACGGTTGTAAACCATTGGGAAAAAGCTTTCCCAACGGTTTTCCAGAACCGTTGGGATAGGGGAGTTTTTCTCCACCCTATCCCAACGGTTCACTGTAAACCATTGGGAAACGTTTTTCCCAATGGCTTACTTCCCTACAGTTGGCAGAACTATTGGTATAACATATACCAACGATTCTCCAGCCTTTCCCAATGGTTCTAAACTGTAGGGAAATCCTATATTTCCATTAGTGTACAGAAAATGAAATCACCGCGCGTGCGTACGTACGGAATACCGTCTCCACACCGTGGTGTAATCTGTTTTCCACCACCACCTTACTTGGATGGGTATAATGGTATAAAGAATAAATATATATGATTATTTTAAATTGATATTGATTCTGAAATAGTATACATACACTTCAATACAATTCCACGATCATGGGAACGATATCATCGCTCGTGCGTACGTACGGCCTACCGTCTCCACGATGTGATGCGACTTGTTCTACATGATCTTTATTGCATAATGATTATATAAATGAATTTAATGAATAAATATCATATATATTACACTAATACCATTCTGAAAATTAGGTATCTATAACCTAAAAAGAATAATAATAATTTATTCATCAAAACACGCATAAGAACAAAAAAGCAATAAACACCTGAATAGCAACTAGCAATGAAATATTACTAATAAGAAGCTAATAATATGACCATATATGATATCATAACAATGATTAAGATTCTATAATAAGTCAATAACATTATTTAAATCATTATACAGGAGTTTCAGACACGTATAAAGCAAATCAGACCTATGGTAAGGGAAAATCTCACAATCTCAATTTTTATCCGAGATTGTTTATACATCGGTAATTACTGAGGCATATTTATCATCCACATCCATGATTCATCAATATGTAATATTAGTTATATCATCCTACAATTTTTTAAATCCAATTTTACCCTTCGGTGAGTTTTAGTAAAAGATATGAAAGGAATCTTTTGTCGTACGAGGTACTTTTTGACTTTTTCGGCCAAAGTATGAGAAGAATGTTTTTTTACCTTATACGGCCCAAATGGAATTTTAGAAAATTATTTCCATGAATCTTCCTTTATAAATTATCAAGTTAATTTTTAATCAGCTTCTTTTAGTTTAATGTTTTATGACATGTTAAGAAAGGAAAAATGTTTTTGAAGTAGAAAGGATTTCTTCTTCAAGAATGGAGTTCAAGTGTTTTATCAAAATTATTTCCATCTAAGATAATATAGGGTTATGTTTATATCCCTATGTTTACATTGATTTGATTATGTTATGATGGAATATATTTTATGATGTTCTTTTATCTTATGTGGATTATGTTATGATGGCATGATGTTTAAGAATCCCATTTTTATTACATGGGTTATGCTATGATGTATGATCTATGATTTTGTGGCACACATAAGAATGGTTTCATTATGAGATGGGTGGGACATATATCTACCTCCAATGCATTGGGTAAAGATTTATATATCATGAGATGACATGGCTGGAACGACAGGTTAATCCAGTTCAGTGATATAGGACTGAAACGAGGAGTGAACTCAGTTCAGAAATGGACTTTGTCTGCTAAGATAGTCTTGGAAATGAGTCTTGACTAATAAGAAATGATTCTATATGATTATGTGTGTATGCCAGAAAGTTTCATGTTTTATGTTATGATTATTGGGATTACATTCACCTACTATGATTTTTCCCATGTTATATGATCTCTTTTCCAGGTTAAGATTTCCCAAAATGATATGTTCTTATGAATATGATGTGATTGATATTTCTTTTTTTTATGCTTACTGAGCATTTGAGATCACCCTTTTGTATGTTTTCTTTTCCCCATGTCAGGAAGAAGGATATTAATTAAGATATGCCAAAAGGGACTCTAGATATTATAAAATAAAAGGGAGATAGTGTAGATGATTTATGAACCAGTTGTATATGTTTCCCAGTTTCTAAAGACACTATACCTATACGGTCCTTCCATGGTTTTGTTATATGTTTTAATAAGTGTGTTTCAATTCTGAAGTAATAACAATGTTTATAAAGTATGGGTTGTTATAGTTGGTATCAGAGGAAAAGGAGGTAAGAATGAATCCGATCCTTGGGAACTCTCACATGTGAGTGTTGGACGAAGCATGGCTCTCCTCCCAAGGGCTTCATGAGGAAATGGATGCCACTGGGGATGGTGGTGTGTCCAAACCAGGGGGTGTAGCTGCCCATGGAGTGCCCTGATAGGTATCAATTATAGTCCACTAGAAGTAATTCCAGAACGTTATAGTTGGTATCAGAGGAAAGGTATAGTAAACCTTTGGAATCTAGGATTTGAATGCCTTAGTAAGAACCCTAAGGATAAGTCTAATCATCTAATACAATCGTAATGTTTTAGAAATGGCAATGAATAACTTATGATAAAACCTTAAGTGTGAAATTTATTCTTTATAATGTGGTTTTCCTATTATAAATAGTGTTTCTCACACTATTCTTCTTGGTTGTAGTCAATGGCTGGAACCCAAAGGAACCGTGTTAATGCGGTATGCGACGGGCAATGCAATGATTGTCCCCCTGAACAACCAAACGTTATGGGAGCTGGAATGAAAAATCTTGTAGCCATGCTCACACAACTTTCTCAAGCTATGAATCATGCAGGACTTCCAAACGAGCAATGGAAGGAGAAACATTTTGTTGAATCCTTCATGAGGCAGCATCCACCCTCATTCAGTTGGTCTACTGATCCATTAGTTGCTGAACAGTGGATCAGTACCACTGAAAAGATATTTTCAGTTCTTCAATGTTCTGAACATGACAAAATCATCTTATCAGTGTATCGTTTGGAAGGTGATGCTGATCAATGGTATAATCTCATCAAGAATACAAGGCTAATAGTTGAACATGAGTCCACGGAATGGGATGAGTTCAAGAACTTATTTTTCAATAAGTACTTCCCTCGTATCATTTGAACAAAGATGGATAAGGAGTTTCTTGAACTGATGGAAAAGGTTGATGAATCTATTGGTACCTACGAAGAAAATTTTACAAGATGTGTAATGTACGCTTCTGGGATTATTATCCAACCTGGGAGTAAGATTGATCGATTATTTAGTTGCATAAAACCAAGTCTTCAAAGGGTGTTAGCCATAAGGGACTTCAATAGCTATGATGAAATCGTTCGATGTGCTCTCAAGGTTGAGATGGAGATTGGAGTAACCCATCAGTCCTATGGGTTTGATAAGAAGAGGAAAATGGAATTCAAAGGGAAATATAAAGAGTGCACTGAAAAGAAGATGATTTTTCCCTTATGCTCAAAGTGTGGAAAGAAGCATGGAGGGAGTTGTCTTAAAGGGACAAGTAAATGTTTCAAATGTGGAAAGGAAGGTCATCGAGCATTTGAATGTCGCAATCAAGGGAAGAAGATGTCTAGTGATGCGAACCAAGAAAAGGCTACACAGAGTGCACCTCATAAACTTCAATGTTACAAGTGCAAGGAAATGGGACATTATTCTAATCAATTCCCTAATCCAAGGGTTGTTGATGATGATCGACATCAAAAAACTCTTAAGGATAAAGACAAAGGAAAGTCACATGCAATTTCTATCAGCGATGTGGAGTACAATAACGAAGTGGTGAAAGGTACACTTACCATCCACTCTAAAGTAGCAAATGTTTTATTTGATTTTGGATCCACCCACTCTTTTATTTCTAAAGAATTTTCTAAGGGTATTGCCGTATTACCTCAGTAGTTAGATACTGAGTTAGCTGTGACAACCCCTAATGGAAAAACAGTCGCATCAAAAGTTTATAATTCTTCTCTGATTGAAGTTTGTGGGAAAGTTCGTCCTACAAATCTTGTGATCCTTCCTAGAGTGGAATTTTATGTGATTATTGGCATGGATTGTATTTCTTTATATGGAGCTCATATCAATTGAAAAATAAGGGAAGTCACGTTTCATATTCCATATCAATATATGATTGTCTATCGATGCAAGGATGAACATAACCTTCCAGTGGAAATTTCTTCCATCTTATGGGTCTTTATTCCACTAAATTAAGGTTATTTTTATCAAATGGTTGGAGAGAAACTCACGATTAAGAATATTCCCATTGTACGGGAGTTTGATGATGTCTTTCCGGAGGAATTACCTGGTCTTCCACCAAATCGTGAAGTTGAGTTTTCAATAGAACTCGTACCGTGTGCTTTGCCTATTTCAAAGACACCTTATAGAATGGCCCCAATTGAGTTGCATGAATTGAAGAAGCAACTCCAAGAGAATCTTGATAAGTGATTCGTACGCCCTAGTGTGTCACCTTGGGGAGCACTTGTTCTGTTTGTTAAGAAGAAATATGGATCAATGAGACTCTGCATTGATTATCGAGAACATAACAAGATCACTATCAAGAAAAAATATCCTCTCCCACGAATTGATGACTTATTTGACCAACTACACAGAGCTCAATAATTTTATATGATTCATCTTCGTTCAGGGTATCATCAATTAAGGGTCAAAAGGGAGGATATACCAAAGACGACTTTCTGTAAAAGGTATGGACACTATGAATTTATAGTGATACCATTTGATCTTACTAATGACCATTCTATCTTCCTGGATATGATAAATAGAGTCTTTAGAGACTATCTTGATCAGTTTGTGGTAGCCTTTATAGAAAATATTCTTGTATATTAAAAGAGAAATGAAGAACATGAAGATCACTTGAGAATTGTATTGAAAACCCGGAGAAAGGAGAAGCTTTATTCCAAATTTACCAAGTGTGAATTTTGGCTTAAAAAATTTCCATTTTTGGGTCACATAATCTCAAAAGAGGGGATTTTTGTGGATCCATCAAAAACAGAGGTTATCGAAAGATGGCCGAGACCAACAACAGTAACCAAGATCTGATGTTTTCTTGGTTTGGCTGGATATTATCGGCGTTTTGTGAATGATTTTTCACAATTATCTAATCCACTCACCAGGTTGACTCAAAAAAGATTTAAGTTCGTTTGGACGGAGGAATGTGAAGAGAATTTCAAGGAGTTGAAAAGAAGGTTACCCAGTGCACCTGTTCTCACACTACCTTGTAGTGGTGAATGGTTTGTGATCTACAGTGATGTATCCAAGAAGGGATTGGGGTGTGTTCTCATGAAAAATGATATGGTGATCGCTTATGCCTCACGATAGTTGAAAATCCATTAGCAAAATTACCCAACTCATGATTTGGAGTTAGCTGTAGTAATATTTTAATTAATGATTTAGAGGCATTATCTTTACGGTGAAAGGTGTGATATTTATACTGATCATAAAAGCATAAAGTATATTTTAACACAAAAGGAGCTGAATATGCGCCAAAGAAGATGGTTGGAGCTGATTAAGGATTATGACTGCTCAATTCATTATCACCCTGGGAAAGCAAAAAAGGTGGCAGATGCATTATGTCGACAAGACCATGCTAGATTATCCATGATGAGGATCCCAAAAGATCGAATATTTATGGACTTACAAAGGATGGATCTTGGAATTATAATGGAAGGGAAAAAATCTTATCTTTCTCAAATGAATGTTCAACCATCTATACATGCAAAGATTAAAGAGGCATAAAAAGAAGATGTAGAGGTACAAAAGAAGGTGAGAAGTGTTCCTGAATTCAACCTTCATTTTGATGGGATAATAAGGTTCAGGAATCGGGTTTGTGTTCCTCCCATCCCATAATTAAAGTAGGAGCTGCTGGATGAGGCTCATAGATCTTCATTCTCTATTCATCCTAGAAGCACGAAGATGTATAGGGACCTGAAAGAGTACATTTGGTGGGATGGAATTAAAAGATATTTTGCTAAATATGTCTCTCGATGCTTGGTTTGTCCGCAAGTTAAAGATGAGAGACATAAGTCTAAGGGGATGTTACAACCATTACCCATACCCGAATGGAAATGGGAAAACATCACTATGGACTTTGTCACCGGACTTCCTAAAACATCCAAAGGAAATAATTCTATCTGGGTCATAGTTGATCATCTTACAAAGTCTGCACACTTTATTTCTATTAGAGAGGATTTCTCTATGGATCATCTTTCCAGTATATATGTAATGGAAGTGTTAAGATTGCATGGAGTAACACTTTACATTATATCTGATCGGGATCCGAGGTTTACCTCAAAGTTCTGGCGAAGTCTTCAGCATACTCTGGATACAGAGTTGAGTTTCAGCAGTGATTATCAACCTTAGATAGATGGTCAGTCTGAGAGGACAATTCAAACTCTAGAAGATTTGTTAAGATCTTGCTCTATGGATTTAAAAGGTGGTTGGGATTAACACCTACCTTTGGTGGAATTTTCTTATAATAATAGCTTTCACTCCACTATTCAGATGGCTCCTTATGAAGCCCTCTATGGAAAGAAATGCAGGACTCCAACTTGTTGGGATGAAGTTGGGGAAAGAAATCTATTAGGACCTGATCTTGTTGATGAGATGGTAGAAAAGGTCTGATATATTCAACAACAAATAAGAGCAGCTCAGAGTCGACCAAAACGTTATGCCGATAACCGAAGAAAATACCTAGAGTTTGAAGTGGGTGATAAAGTGTTCTTACAAATATCTCCTTAGAAGAGAGTAATGAGAATTGGAAAGAAGGGAAAGTTGAGCCCAAGGTATATCAGTCCTTTCGAAATGCTGGATCGTGTCGGGGAGGTAGCTTACCTATTGGTGCTACCACCGAATCTCTCTCATGTTCACGATGTGTTCCATGTATCTCTCCTGAGAATGTACGTACCTGATCCTTCACATGTACTCAGCTCATAAGTTGTACCGATGGAGCAAGATCTTTCTTATGGAACAGCCGATAGAGATCTTGGATCATAGTGAAAAAGTCTTATGGAACAAGACCACTCGCTTGGTGAAGTTTTTATGGAGGAACCACCAATTAGAATAAGCTACATGGGAGCTTGAGGATATGATGAGGGAGAGGTATCCTCATTTGTTTGTTACAAAGTGACAAATTTCGAGGGAAAAATTCATTTTAAGGGGGGTAGAATGTAACACCTGAGATTTTTATGAGAAATATTTTCTTTTTTATGTTATATACATAATCAAAGGAATATTTCACTACACACAACACTAGCTTGGCTTGCTTTACACGAAATCACGATCTTCCTCGATAGCTTGCGTTGTACGCAATACTGAGTTTCACTAAACAACGATATGCTATTAAAATATTATTAAAACTAGCCGTTATGAATAGTAATACCCACTTTTTAAATTTTATATTTTTTTTTCAAAATTGACTTCATTTTCGGATTCGGAATATCGAAATTAGCCTAGGGTGAAATTTTGTTATTTTTCTGAAAACTTTCAATTTTTAATGAATAGTGAAAACACTAAGTTACTATTTAAAAACCGACTTTTTATTTAAATAATTATTTATTTTATTTAAATTTATTTTATGTGAAAATTGATACATAATACCTATATAAGTTCAACGTAATCCATTGGAGTCATTTTTATAGTAATTTTAGTTATAAATAAATTTTATTGAACTTTTCACCGTCTTTTACCCACCTCCTAGGAGAAATTGAAAATTTACATAAATCATAATTTTACCACTTCTGGGAGTGGAATTTCGAAAATTTGAGAGACACAGTTAATATTAAGGAATAAAATGTGGTTCAATGAGATGAAAATAATTTTTGGTGAATAGTAACCTTTTACTTTTTTTCCACGGTTAAAAGTAAATCGGGTAATTGAGGGTAAAGTTGATATTATTATTACCCTAACACTTGTCCTAATTATATTGGATAAGTTTAATTCGACCAAAAATAAACTTAGGAATAAAATATGACCATTTAGGTCTACTTGGATTAGATTAGGAAATTTATTATTAATTTATTTAAAGAAGGGTTAAAATAGTTAAAATCAAAGTTTAATAACTAATTCATTATTAATATAGGGTTATACATAAGATAAATTCGACTATAAGTATTTATTAGAAAGATAAAAATATTTCATACATAATGGTATTTTATTTATAATTTTTAGAAATTAAATAATTTATTTTATTTTTGAAACAATGATGATGTAGTAATTATCTTATTAATGAAATATTAACATAACTGATGTTATAAATATCCAAATAAATGTAATGTGGGACTTTTTATGAATTAAACTAATATTATAGATTACTATGAGATGTTAGAATTTATTTAATTAACTTTATTCGAACTAATCATGCTGTTATGATTTTCACAAAAAAAATTACCTAATAGTGTCAAAACTGACATAAAATCGTTTTTAAAACAAATACAATATTATTAATTGTTATTATATTCTTAAAAATCTAAGGTTCATCCAAGATACTTATATCTTGATAGGTGTATCATTAATGGACTTCTTGGGGGTCTCTTGGATGTATATGTTAAGCTTAATAACTATATAAAATAAAAATACAAAGTTACATGGTAAATGTCAATCTAATTAACAAAGAGTTAAAACTAAAAGATAAGGTTAATATAATGACCTAAACTTGTCTAAAATCTATTGGTTGAAATTATTTCGACCCATAACCACCTTATCATAGAGATAAATCAATTTGGAGCTATTAAAACCCGAATATGACTTTATAATAAAAAAATATTTTAAGTTTTTCCTAAAGTGCCCCTCTCCTCCCTTATAAAAGGACACCTCCTCCCTCTCCAACTCACACCACTTTGAGCCTTCAAGCTCGGCCAACCCCAGAAAATTTCTCTTCTCCACTTCCATAGAAACATCCTAGAGGTCCTGGTTTTCTTCAAAGACCATCTATAGTTTCCTAAGAGGAGATTAATAAGAGGCACTACAAAGAAGAGGTAATGTCTGTTACCGATTCTTTCAACTTTATTTCTTCTTCTAATTATTCTTCTTTAGTTGTTTCATTATGAAGTAATAACGTCAGTATCACTCATATACTAATATGTTATTATAAATATGAAACAACCATATTTCACCTTCTATTCATCCTATGGAAAATGAAATCATCGCGCGTGCGTACGTACGGAATACCGTCTCCAAGCCATGGTGTAATCTGTTTTCCACCACCACCTTACTTGGATTGGGATAATGGTGTAAAGAATAACTATATATGATTATTATAAAGTGATATTGATTCTGAAATAGTATACATACACTTCAATACAATTCCACGATCATGGGAATGATATCATCGCTCGTGCGTATGTACGCCCTACCGTCTCCATGATGTGATGCGACTCATTCAACATGATCTTCATTGCATAATGATTATATAAATGAATTGAATAAATAAACATGATATATATTACACTAATACCATTAGGAAAATTAGGTATCCATAACCTAAAAAGAAGAATAAGAATTTATTCATCAAAACAGGCATAAGAACAAAAAGGCAATAATCACCCAAATAACAAGCAGCAATGAAATGTTACTAATAAGAAGCTAAGAATATGGCCATATATGATATCATAACAATGAGTAAGATTCTGGAATAATTCAATAAAATTATTTAAATCATTATACAGGAGGTTCAGACATGTACGAAGCAAATCGGACCTATGGTAAGGGAAATCTCACAATCTCAATTTTTATCCAAGATTGTTTATACTTCGGTAATTACTGGGGAATATTTATCATCCACATCCATGTTTCATCAATATGTAATATTAATTATGTCCTGCTACAATTATATAAATCCAATTTTACCCTTCAGTGAGTTTTAGTAAAAGTCATGAATGAAATCTTTTGTCTTATGGGGTACTTTTTGACTTTTCCAGCCAAAGTAAGAGAAGAATGTTTTTTTAACGTATACGGCCCGAATAGACTTTTAGAATATTATTTCCATGAAGCTTACTTTATAAGTTTTCAGGTTTATTTTTAATAAACTTCTTTCAGTTTAAAATTTTATAACATGTTAAAAAAGGAAAAATGTTTTTTAAGTAGAAAGGATATTTTCTTCTAGAATGGAGTTCAAGTTTTTTATCAAAATTATTTTCCATCTAAGATAATATATGGTTCTGTTTCTATAATTATTTTTACATTTATTTGATTATGTTATAATGGAATATATTTTATGATGTCCTTTTATATTATGTGGATTATGTTTTGATGGCATGATGTTTAAGAATCCCATTTTTATTACATGGGTTATGCTATGATGTATGATTTATGATTTTGTGGAACACATAAGAATGGTTTAATTATGAGATGGGTGGGAACTATATCTCCCTCCAATGCATTTGGTAAAAATTTATATCTCATGAGATGACATGGTTGGAATGACAGGTTAATCCGGTTCAGTGATACAAGACTAAAATGAGGAGTGAACTTGGTTCAGAAATGGACTTTGTCCGCTAAGATAGTCTTGGCAATGGGTCTTGACTAATAAGAAATGATTGTATATGATTATGTATGTATGCCACAAAGTTTCATGTTTTATGTTATGATTATTGGGATTACATTTAAATACTATGATTTATACCATGTTATATGATCTCTTTTGCAGGTTAAGATTTCCCAAAATGATATGTTCTTATGAATATGATTTGATTGATATTTATTTTTTTTACTCTTACTGAGCATTTAAGCTCACCCTTTTGTATGTTTTCTTTTCCCCAGGTTAGGAATAAGGATATTAAGTAAGATATGAAAAAAGGGACTCTAGATATGATAAAATAAAAGGGAGACAGTATATATGATTTATGAACCAGTTGTTTCAGTTTCCCAGTTTCTAAAGACACTATACCTATACGGTCCTTTCATGGTATTGTTATATGTTGTAATAAGTGTGTTTCAATTCTGAAGTAATAAAAATGTATGTAAAGTATGGGTCGTTATAATTTAAGTAAAATTGATTAATTTATATTAGGAATAACTTATTAATTTATCTTGTATAGAGTTGAAGGATTATTTAGAATCCTTATTGATTTTATGAGAAGTTATAAGAACAACATTGGTATTTTCATGTTTCTTTTCAATGATGGTAACATTGTATAAGTTCATTCCTTGGAATTCCTTATTGGTATAGGTGTTATGAAACTAAATTTTGGGGATTTATTTATGAGTAACTATTTATTTAATAAACTTTTCTTTTTATAATTATAAAATTTATTTTAAAAGTCATTATTATTATCAAATTGATATTATTAATTGAGAATAAAATTTATTATAATAAAATGGTTAATTTTTAAAAATAGAGTTTATATGTTAATATTTATATAAGAAAATAACTAGTAATCCAGAAATAATAAAGGATATTTGAGAATTTAACATAAAATATTTTTTAATAAAGAAGTATTTCTTATAAAAAACATAAATTTAAATTTCATTATATATTTTAAATTAAAAATTCATTAATATATATATATATATTAATAGTTTTATTTAAAAACACATTACATATTTTTAATCAAGATATTGAAATTTATTAAATCAGTAAACATCATTTATTGGTAAAAATATCTATTACATGTGAGAATAGTTAAATTTGTTGATGAATAGTAAATACTATAAAGTATGGTAAATGGTAAAAATGATGTATATATTTAAAAAATATATATCATTATAATTTATTAATTTAACAATTAATTCCCATTCTTTCAGAATAAATTTTAATACACAAATAAAAATTCAAAATAATAATAAATTCAAAAATATTTATGTAAATTATTAATTCAAGAAAATAAAAATTATGTATAATCAAAATTATTTTTAAATTATTTGTAATTATTTATATACACTTAATCTATAGAAAAAACATCTAAATCACCCCAAAATAAGAATTTGAGAAGGATTGTAGAGTTTAAAATCCACCATATAGATGCAATCAAGAACTCTACATCTCTAAAAAATGGTTTAACTTAAGAACTAATATTCAGTCATCGAATAACAACAATAAAGAATAGATCAAACACTAACTTCATGAGAACCTAAACCATTGGTTAACCAAAAACTAGACCAAGATGATACCTATAATTCCTTTGGAATGAATAAGAACTCCCTTAAAACTCAAAGGAACAATTAAAAATAAAACTAAAAACCAAAACACATCTTAAAATATGAAAACCTATAACTAATATCCATTATGAAAATTTTTCAAATTCATGGCCGGAGATGTTATTTTAAAACAGATTTTTACATTGTCTCAAATTTGATAAATCTATTTTATTGAAATTAAAATCAAATTTTATTTTATTTTCCTTGTAAATACAGCTTATATATATTCAATACTACTATTAGGTATCCAAAATGTTAATTTAAAACACATTCCATTATGTTTATTTAAGTTAATGATAATTACAATGGGAAACCTGCCTCAATCAAGAATGGTGATGAAGAAACCCTCAATTACGAAAAAAACCTGTCTTAAAAATCCCATCACATATCCAAACAACTATGATATTAAATAAATTTAGAACCCAAACCTAACCTAGGGTTCTGTTGGATCATATGTAGTAAGGGTGAGGTGAGGGAATAACTTAAAATAAGGGAGAAAGGAGAAATAAAAGAGAAATAAACCCTAACCATGATGAACTAGATTTGAATCGCAAAGAACCCACAAAAATGAACTATTTATATGGATAAGAATAGAAGGGATAAGTGAAATTGGCCTTCCATACTATGTATGAAATGTGTAACTTGTAGAGGTGGGTTGGGGGAGATTTTAATTCTAATCGGGTAATATCATAATTGTTTATTTTAGAATTTATTGGTACATGGTGTAATCAGTGGTTTAGGTGGGAGTCTACGATGGATCTCAGTGGAGGCTGGTGTGTGTGGTTAGTCAGTGTCCCACCAACTCTATCAAGAGAATGAATATCACAATTAAAGAAGAGAATAAATAATCACATACCTTAGATCTTGAGAGGATCGATCCATCAAGAATCTTGATGAAGAACATCGACAAGGGTTTGACTCTGTGAAAGTTTAAAGGTGTGAGAGGGAAAGACTCTATTAGGGTTATAATTAAAACATCATGCAAGGATTTTATCAGTGCATTCAAAAAATGCATTGATAAAGTGAGACTTTATCAATGCTAAAATTATAGTGTTAATAAAGATATGTTTTATCAGCACCTTTTTAGCACTGATAAAACTCAATCTTTATTAGTGCTAAAAAATCACTGATAAAGACCCAATTTTAATAAATTAACAAATATAATTAAAAATTAAAAATTTATATAACTATAAATAATTATTTAAAGAATTGAAAATATGTATTTTAAGTATAATTATAAATAAATATATTTACTATTTATATATATTTATTATAATTATATAATTATAAATTATATATTTAATTGTTTATAATTGTAATTATATTAATATAATTATAACCAAAAGGTTCAAGAGTCTGGAGAACCTTCTCGTAGAAAATTTATAAGAAAAATAACATGGAAAGAGACATTACAAATAGGCTTTACATAGATGGGTATACCAACATCCATGAGAGTCTACCTCAACCAAACTAGAAAAAAATATGGTATCAAAAAAAACTAGCTTGAACTGGCATATATGATATCCATTTTTGAAAAAACATCTGCAACCTTGTTGGGCTCCCTATAGACATGAGTGACATCAAGTGTTAAAGATTTAGCAAGACAAAGACATAATAATATAACTACTTATATTAATATAATTATATATATTAATATAATTATATAAATATATATAATGATAAATATAATAAATATATTTATTATAATTTTATAATTATTTCAACATATATTTAATTATTTATAATTATACTTATAAATAAATATATTTATAAAATATTTCTATATAATTATAAATATATTTATATAATTATATATTTTTATAAAATAATATATATATATATATATATACTCAAAAGGATTAGGAGACAGGCGAGCCTGCTCCTAAAAAAATTATTAGAAAAATAAATATGATAGAGGAAGGAGGATGCGAAGAGTCAAGATGCTTGCCCTTATCCAAAAAATAAATCTAAAAATCAATAACAAGATCATTCCCGTAATCATGATCTAATTCATCATCGTCATCAATAGTTTCACATTCTTACTGTGAGTTCCATTGCTTAAAGAGCACAAAGTACATATCCCCGATCTTTTTCTTCTTCAAAGTGGGCCCCTTGGTAGTAGACCTGGTAGAAAAATTTCCATCACTTCCTCATGCACCAGCCTAATCATCATGACCATGTCCTAAACCATGATTTTTTTATTTCAACCCCACTGCAATGTATTATCTTGTTTCTATACCCCTCCCTCCTCTTCCCTCTCCAAAGAAGAAATGTATTTCTCTTTGAGGGTATGATCATTAATATTAAGATAACCAGTGTCCAAAGAATCTTCTCCATTTCAATTGTCAATAATTAATGCTTTCAGAGGGAGAAACAGCTGGGATCCCTCTTAATCAATCACTTTATTTGATGTTGTGATAGAGTCATTCATTCTATTTTTTCCTTTTATATCTCTTTCAAAAAATGAGACATCTTTAATGCGGATGGTCTCCCCATGGGCGGGGATGGGAACTCCCATCGAAGGAGTTTCATCAATATTTAGCCTCTAGACAAGGTCTTTCCAATGGCCATGATCCACTGCCATTGAAAACACCCCTTCTTAAGTCTTGGGGGTGACCATGATCCCCTTTTCCATCCTTCCCACATCATTTACCAAATAACCTCCACCAATTAGGATCTCTAGAGGGGTACCAACACAGGTATCCTATTTTCTTTTTTCCAGAGTAGCATTAGTTCCAGCTTTAACAGTATTCAGTGGTAGGGCCTGATCAATTTTCAGTTTTCACTTCCAATGTTTAAATGAATTTTTTTCATTACCCAACTAAAAGTCAACAAGCGATTGTGCTTCATGTTCCATATCAGACTCGTCGAGTTGTTCATCATTAGGCACTATAATTCCACTAACTAATGCATCCCTAAATGATGCACTAGCCTTGAAAAGTTCCCTATGTATTGTAAGGTGTGTGCAATGGACAACATTATCCACCTGAGTTCCCTCCTCCATGTCGACAACACTATATGTATTAGCTTCTTATGGCATAATCTGAGGATCCATTTCAATCTTCCCCTAGATAACATTTATAGATCCCTCAATCGGATTTTTCTTCTACACTTTTTGAAAAAGTTTTGTTCTGCATGCCCCCTTAAGGAACTAAATATAAATATAATAGATTTATGCAATTTTTTTTCATGGCCTATGATTCTGCATTTAAGGAAGTACTGAGGAAGCCTCTCATAAACAATACGGAGTTTGCAATCATCCTCATCAATTGATAAAACTACCCTATCATCCATCATAGCACTCATATCCACTTCAACAAACAGGTGAGCAAAATTCCTAAACCTAGATTGCTCAATCTCCTCATCTATTTATATAGGAACACCCATCGACATAAGAATATCATATAAAATTATGGGGTGCCAAAGAATCTAGTTAATACCATGTAACTTGATCCAATCATGGACAAAAGAATTTCATACATCCGTTGGACTAATTTTCCGATCCCACTCCCTGATATGGAGAATACCCAGCTTGAGGGAAACTGAACTGAATCCCCACACACAAGTCTTCAATTAATCAGAAGCGAAGATTTGATGGAAGAATCCAAAGCCCATAGAAGTGTATTTCTAGTCATAAAATCCCCAAATACCTGATAGGCGCACCACCAGAGCATCAAATCACCCTGTTCTACAACTCCAAAGACGGGGAATAGACCAATAATGGAGTGTTTCCTTTTTTCCAATCATTCTAGAATCACATCTAGATCTTCTTTCACATGAACTATGTTCCCCTTTCGGCAAAGACCACAAACCATGGAGTCTTTAAAGAGAGATAAAGAGTGGTGCGCTGTGTCTGAGCCACCATGACCACCAACCTTTCATTATTTACCTTTTGAGACAACCTTGTGGTTGTCAAAGCATCCATGATGAATAATGGATTTGGCCAAATTAGGAGCCAACAAAGAATTCATGAGAATGAAACCCTAAACACCATAGAATCGAGCAGAGGGGAGCTCTCAACCAAAATCCATCAATTATATATATATATATATTTATTTAAATACAATGAATATATTTATTATAATTTTATAATTATTTAAGTAAATAAATATTTATTTATATGTATAATTATAAATAAATATATTTAAAAAAATTATATATATTCATAAATATATTTAAAATTTTTATATATATTTATAAATATATTTATATAATTATATATATTTATATAATTATATATTTATTTATTTATTAATATATAAATAGGTAAAATTATAAATATAATATATATATATTATTTATATATATTAATTATATTTTTATAATTATTTAAATAAATATATTTATATATTTAATTCTAATTCTAATTATAAATAAATATATTTATAAATACTTGTATATAATTATATAATAAATATATTATTTATTTTAATATATTTACAATAATTTTATAACTATTTTAATATATATTTATATAGTTATATATATTAATATAACTTGGAAGGTTCAGTTACCGAGCGTATTTGTCTCTAAAAATTAATAATGAAAATAAAAAGCAAAAACATCGGCAAACAAGCGTCTGGTACAAGGGCCCCACCAAACTAGAAAATTAGAAAAACACCACTAAAAAGAACATCAAAAAAGGCCCAAAGAAACACACATGAAGGCCCAAAATCCCATAAAACACTGACAACTACCAATCAAAAAGTCTTCATGCACGTGACCATATTAAGGAGGCTAACAGAAAACACTCCACCTAAGGACATCATCATGGATGAAGCATTAACTTCACCAGAGAATGGCGTCGGGCTCTTCATCGTCACTACTCATAGAATCTAGATCATACCAGATGTCTATCATTAGAGGTGTCAACATTAGCACGTCATCAGTGGGAAATAATCACCATCACTGTCCCATATCACTGACAACTCGTGAAACCCAAGAATGCCACACCCGTCAGCATCTCATACAACAGTAGGTCATCTCGCAGCCACTAGCATCACCATAAATGCCAGTATAAAATGTTGGACATAAAAAATGGACCTACATCCAACACAAAAAAACAGCTTATGGGCTTGTCCATATTTTCCCAATCTAAAACAATACCTATAATTAAACCCAAAAACAAAAATGACAAAAGCCCACCCTGACCCGCACGCAACAGATGACATTGAAATATGATGACATCTAGAAAAGTCAAGATGACGTTGGCTTGTCTCGAGGTCATCTCCATCCTCCTGAGGTTGTCCTTATCCAAATCTCGAGGTCATTATCTCACATCTCAAGGTCATCTCATCCGAGAACATTTCCAGCAACAACCACTCCAATCGTCGGCCCAAATTTCCTCTGTCGTTGGCCACCCATATCCTACCTATGGAACTTCCAACCTGCAGATTAAACCATTGGTCCCCTACCATCCATCTGTCATTAGGCCATCATTGGCTCCACCAGGATACCACACCTCCCATCAATATTAGCCTCACATCTTGTAATTGGAACCAATGATTTTCCGAATAATCCCCATTTCAATTAAGAGAGAGAATCACTCCATAGATATGATAGAAGCTATCCGTTGACGAGAGAGTATATGTCTATCTCTAAATATATATTTATTTCATTATAATTTTATAAATAATTTTTATGCATTTTATATATTTATAATTTTATAATTAATCTAGTACATTTCATACATATACACATGTACACATGTTATATATATGTGTACATCCTATATACACATCCACAAATACATAAATATATATCAATACATTTATACACATATATCATTAGTATATACACATATCCAAAACACACACATGAAACATAATGCATACACATATATGCACATATAGAATCACTCTTTGGAAATGCCTCACTTATGGAATGTGAAGCACTAAGAAAAAGAAATGATAAGGATATTTCGGTGGATTATGAGGGTGAGAGGTACCCCCAAGGCCATACAAATGAAATGGAAAAATTATTTTACTTAGAAATCAATGTTATATTTGACCAAAAGGAACCAGATGTTTTTTGATACGAGAATTATTTGACAGTCCAAAGATTTTTATCAAAGAACACTGAAGATGTTTGTCGGCATAATCCAATGATTTAATTTCATGATCATTCATGGAAGTAAATGAGAAACATCATTCTAGAGGGATCCTCGGATTCATCATAGAGGGAAGAGTGTGTGCTACCCCAACTGGCTAAGTCATGGTGGAGAGGGCGACACCCAAAGGAAAGAGGTTAGTATCCGAGGAATTTGGGATCTCAAGGGAGTGGCCTAAGTTGACCTCTTGTTTTCCTTATTTGTGGGTATTTCGAAAAAAAAATTGTCTCTCTTTCCATCCTTTTTCGTACATTACTATTTTTATAATAATTTTTCCGGGTTTGGGTTGGCTATCCAACTCTTACTTGATCCATTTGGAGTATGTATATCATATTTTGAAATTATACTTACATATATATAAAACTACTTATTTTAATATAAATCTGATTTAAAAATATATAAATATATATATTTATTTATAATTACAATTATAAATAAACAAATATATATAATTATATATTTATATAATTAAACATATTTATTAATATATACGCACATATAATTATAAATATAAGAAATATATTTATCCTGACAGTGACAGCGTGAGAGGCGGGGGTGGGCTTTGGCCTTAATTAATTTGGGGGAATTGGTGACGGCCCCACTAGAAATGATGGGGGCAGTTTTATCTTGTTATTCTAAAGGCGACGATGTGCGAGATGAGAAGGCGGGATGTGATGGGTCGGCTCCTGTGGGGGAGACCGATTACATCAACGATGGAGGTCAACGTGTGAGGTGGGAGCCAAAGCGGCGGGTCTGGATAGTAACGACGATGCAGGTCTTATGTGGCGGGTCTTGAGGGGATTGTGATGACAGTGGGGAACTCTTCAGAAATATGTGTTGAGAAAATATTTCCACCAACAATGCTGTTGATGGCTAATGGTATGCGACAGTTGAGCTCGATCCGGCGATGAAACACAAGATGTGCGGTGCTGCTTTCTACAGCTGAGATAACGTGCTTCGACCCATGGGCTGAAATAATGGGCTTCATCCCATGGGTTTATGATAAATATATATATAAATAAAAGGGGTGTTATTTGGTCTATCCCTGGGGAGCTATGGACTTGGTTACTCCCTGAATGCGTGTGCGTGTGTGTTTGTTTGAATGTAATTATACCCCCAACCCATAAAATATATATAATCATATATAATTATATAATTATATATATACATTAATTAATATATAAATATATACAATTATAAATATTATAAATATATTTATTATAATTTTATAATTATTTAAATATAATAATATATTTATAATTATAATTATAAAAAAATAAAATTATAAATAGTTTTATATAGTTATATATATATTTACATAATTATATATTTTTTTATTTAACTATATATATTTATTTATATATTAATATATATAATTATAAATATAATATATATTTTTATTATTTAAATATATTTATTATATATTTATAATTAATTATATGTATATATATATATTTATAATTATATAAATGAATTTATTAAAACAATATATATATATATATGAATTATTAAAAAAAAATATCAATATAACATATTTATATTAATTATATGTATACATGTTTTAATTTATGTATATAAATAAAAATTATTTTTTGAATATAAATATGATGATTTGATATATATTGACAATATTTTTGTTAAATGTTTTTATGAGTGCAAAGAATAGCACTGATGAAGATCCATCTTTATCAGTGACAAAAAGGGCTGATAAATGATACACATTTATCAGTACTTTTTTAGTGCTGATAAAAGTTACATTTTCCGACACTTTAATATAGCACTGATAAAGGTATCATTTTTATCAGTGCATTATGTTTTGTATTAATAAATGTTGGAGCTGGGTAAAGTTTTTTATGTGGTAGCATCCCGGAAAATCAATTAGATATTACATGATCCACTAAAACAAATAAAATAATTGATGCGGAGGAAGGAGGAAAACATCTGGTGTGGGGCTATGTGATGGCGGCAGGGGGGGTACGAGACAACTCCTAATGAAGGACGATGATGAGTTCCATTTACAAGAAAACAAATGGATGTCACTAAGGGATAATGGGAAAGTGGAATTGATGGTGGTCATCGATGGCAGGACCGAGGCAGATATCGTCCATCAGCATTTGAGAGGTAACATTAGTAGTTGTTGTCCACGATACATACCTTTGGGATGCAGGCATATGCGGTGGATGACCACCTCAAGTGTGATTGTGGGGTCTGACCTTGGGCAGAGGCTGGTCACATGAGAGGATATTGTCGAGGTTTTCTTGACAGACATTAGAATGCGGATCTTTAAGTTAATGTATATTGGGGCTTGGGCCAATTTGTAAAGGGTTATTGAAGGCATTCTATAATTGAGCTCGGTGGGTCCATATATATATAATAAATAAAGGGCCTAATGTATGGGTTATCCATTATGGGCCTACGAATTTTCCTTTTGGTCTATGGATGGGTGGTGTGTGTGTTTAAAATGTAATTTTACTCTCAACTACTTTACACACACACACACATATAATTGTATTTCACAATTTATTTTATATTAAATATTTTAATTCATAATTTGAAATGGTAGAGAATTTCAAATGTTTAATTATGTGTTAGGGAAAATTAAATGAATTTTTTTTATTATAGATTATTATAATTTAATATTATTTTAAATTATGCGACTTAAATGTGTTGGGATTTCCCTTTTTTTGGGTCGTTTCATTTTTCATGTGCCCATTTTTTTGGCATTCTTGCCTATAACCTCCTTTTCACATTCTCTATATCTATATATCTACCCCATTTTCTTGGATGGTGGTTACTCCTTGTAACTCGCATCATTATAGGCTGGTAGAAGAAATGAGAATTGGATTTTCAAGGATTAAGGGTTTGGGTTATTTTAAAAATTAAGATTGTATTTTTTTCGAAGCAATTTGAAAACTCTAAACTGAGGCTTCACATATTTTTTATTATTTTTAGGGATTCTAGAAGTTTTTGATTAGGATGAAAGAATGTGGAAGATGTAGAAAAGTTCCCCAGATACCACCGAGTACCCAGTGGACTTATAACAGGTACATAGTATCTTTCCTTTGAGGGGGGTGGGCATCTAACAAGTACTTGGTGGCCTATGGATTTTTTAATAAAAAAACATTAAATTAAATTTATTATTAAAATAGAAGTATTCCCCCAAACTCCTTTTCTTCCATAACATGTGGTGCTAAGTCCCATCCTCTAACTCCTTTTTACACCGATTACTCTATTTGATGAATGGTTTAATGTGAACAGTGGAAAATGTATTTCTACATCCTAATTAGACTTATATAGGGGTGACCTATAATTAATATTAATACATATGGGTAATTCCACTCAAAATTATCTCAGGACCACCCCACTCTTATGATCACTAGCCTGATCCTTCTTTGGCCGAACCTAAGCTCTGGGTCCTCCCTGTAAAGGACAGGCCCACCTACCACCTGAAACAACTAGGGTACCCTTAACAAATCTCTACCTATATCCATTTGAGGTGGCCATGTGACTTTAATCCTACTCAAGGATCATCCTAGGTTCTGGATGAATTTTTTATGAATGTTAATTCTTTACATTTTTTTTAGCTCGAAATGGTCATCGCTATAACATAAAATTCTATTATTGAAATTTTACTTTAAAATGATATAAACTTAAATCATTTTTTTTCATTTTCTATAATAGAACATAAAATTTTAATTACCTTAATATGAATTAAATAAATTAACATTTCATTCACATTATCAATTAAATTTAAAACAAAATGAAATTAAACTCAAAAAATGTATGCAAGAAATATATTGATCAATTCCTCCATTTTTAAATTATGCATTCCCTCAAGAATTTATAACTTAAATCACAAGGTAACTCATGATGCCATTATTTAAATGAAAATTAAAACAAATTAAACAATTATTAATAGGGAGAACAAACATTGAAGCTTCACATAGCATTTCTCTTCAATTCATCATTTTTTAAATAATCCCACCGACAATGTATTTTCTCATCCCTTTTAGAAATTGGTGGTGGTAATCCTAACATTCATTCAAGATTGTAAAATTATTATTATTAAAAATTAAAATTTGTGATTTACCTCACATTTCTTTTTATTCCTACTCATAATTCAAGGTAACAATTAAATTATATTTTTTCCCATACCCTGAATACCTGCCCATACCCTTATGATTTCATTGGATCTTAAATATTTACTTTGTAGAGAAAAATGTCAAAAAAATCATGGGGGATTTAAATTTGGATTCAAACATCCTTGATGATTAATATTGGTAGGTAATTGAAGTGAAAAACATTAAATCTCAAAAGGTGGTTTATCTCTTTAGAAAATTTCATTATATTCAAAAGAAAACCTCAATGACATTATCTTATATTGATACTTCCACCATTCCCTAAAACTCAAAATTTGGATTATAATTTGAAAATAATGAATAATGAATCACACAAACTTATTTTTATTTTATTTTTTTTTCATTTTTTTGAATGTTGAACTAAAGATAAGTCTTGAATCCACCACTCAACCCTAAATGATCAAAATCATTGGTTGATTAATGGTGATTTTTGACTCTCCTAAGTCGGACCTTTTTATTACATTTTCATTTTTTCATTTTTTTTCAAGAGGGGTAACAATGAAACACAATGAATAATAAACCTTTTCCCAATATCCCATAAAACACTCACACATATTCTCCACAATTATGTACATCCTTTTTTACTATAAAAAAAACTATCCTCACTTGAATTAATCAATATCATGAAAAACACTAAGAGTGGGGTAGGAAAGGATAAGATTGGATTGTAATGTGGCTCTTCCCTATCATGGTTATTCATGGATTATATGGGTTGGAAAAATAAAAAATTTAATAGTGGATCTCAAGGATAAGGTATTATCAATAAATTCCTTAATCATATTAAAAGTAACTTTGTACAATCATAGATTTGAAAAGATATAGATGCAAGTTCAAATAGGTGGAATTTCCCAAGATATCTCTCAAGAAATATACATAGAAAATAGTTAAAAATATTAGGTCCATATTCCTATCAGGAATGAGAGAATATAAATTAGTCAATCACTAATGGAATTTCTAAAAATATTAAATCAATTATCATGAATTACAAAAATTAAAAACATTACAATGTAGGAGAATTTCATCCACATTAATTAACATGTCCCCCTGAATCAAGTTTCATAGAATCAACACCCACATTCTTATATCTACTCATCCATCCCATCATTTCAATCATTAAATATTATTAACAATGAAATATAAAAAATGACGTCATGGGCTTCCTAATTTGTCTTCTATATCAAAATTATAGGAAATATCTAATTATGGGTATCCAATTTTTAATTAAAAGTAAAAAAATAAAAATACAGGGAATTAAAAATAAGTAAAAAATTAATTCATTTTCCCCTTTCACTTTGAGTCGCATATTTTTCATTTTCTCACTACCTTGGTCTTTATACATTTTATCATCATGGGCTTGAAATTAAAAACTGTGAAGTAAAAACACAATACCCATTCTCATAAAAGCTCAAAACATACAAGTGTACTGTAGTAAATCCTAAAAAACATAAACCCTAAAATAATAATTATAATTTCTAGAAAATGATAAAAAAAAGTGTATTTTCCCCATAGAATCACTTTTTTTAAGGTCATTAATCTCGAAATTAAATCTTTGATGTCAGGTGAGAAAAGATAGAAAGGATTTTAATCGATTCAGATTTAAGAATGGTCGAAGCTATGATTCCAATATGTTGATGAGTAATCTTACCTTATCTTAAATTATATTCAATATTCCTCTATGTAATACATTTTCCACCGCCTTTGGACCAATCCTCGATTTTTAGACTATTTTAGAATATCGAAGGACTTTTTATAGACTACCCAAACCTGATGTCTCACCTTGAAATGTTTTGGTCTAGTGGTGACTCAGCTATCCTTAGCTTCAACAACATTAACTCTTCATTTTTATTCTAAAGATAATCTCCACTACATTTTTTGTTGATTATACTATCATCCGCAACATTTAAAAATGATATCCACATGAAAATCATCATCCTCGTCACCCTGGATCTTCTTTTCCCAGTAAATGTTAAAGCTAATTTTCTCACCACCAAAATTTAATCTAAGCTCATGGATTTGAACATCAATTATGGATCTCCCTATAACCAAGAGAGGTCTTCTAAAAGTGAGGGTTTTTTTTGATTCATCAATATCAACATAAGGAAGCTAGCTGGAAAAAATAATTCAACCACTTTAATGATTAAATATTCATGAAATCATTATGGATGTTTCACCATTATGTCTTCTTGTTATAAAACAAATATTATAGGTTTTATATCCTCTAATCCCAAACTCTTAGATATATATTATGACATAATATTAACACTCTCTTCTAGATCACACAATGATTTCCCACAATTATTAGACTAAATGCTAAAATGAATTGAAAAGCTAATTAGGCCTTATTGCTTCTTTGATAAATTATATCATAGATGAGAATTCCCCCATGAGTGTTATTGTGCCCATCTTATCATGTTTAATCTTATTCAACTAGAACTTTAATAAATTTTATATATTTTGTAATTTTTTATATATATTTATGAAAGATAATATTATTATAAAACATTTTAAATATTTCATGAAATTTACCTCTATTATCATCTAATTTCCCTTGTTGTACCCTACTCGTAAAAAGGTAACGATGGTCTGTAGGGTGGTTGATATTATCTTATTACCATTTTATTATCTTCTATTTCCTTTTCTTTTCACATTCCTTATATTTTCTCTCTTTTTCTTCTTTTTTGTTTCCTAATTTATTCTGCACTATTTTCTATATTTTCCCCACTTTATAATCTGATGATCTTTATTTCTCTATGTGTAGGGAAATATTTGTCTCATGGTATTAATCTTCTTGTCCTATCCTTGATTTGGATTTTAAATTTTGGCTACCTAGATCTCTATATTTTTTCATGACAACCCCTTGATTAGCATTGAGTTCTTCGATAATATCCTTATTATTTGTCAGGAAAGTCGACTAGGTTACTGACGATGATGTTATATAGATTTAGAGAGAATGACCTTATTTTTTTAACCTCGATGTCCTTTTTTGGTACCCTTGATTATTTTGTTGTTGAAGCCTCTAACTATGAAAATTGTTTTAATGATTACAATCAATGTAATTAGAATATTTTATTTAAATACCAAGGGGTTTGTGAATGGCCATCATCATGTCCATCTTCTTGGTCAAGGAATATAATTATATATCCACCCATCTGTTGTTATAAACCATATAGAATCCTCTCTTTTATTCTTATTCACCTTTTCAATTAAAGCTATTACTTTTCATGTCTTCCAAAAGGGCGTCACTCTCCTCTAGTTATTCATTCATCAGTGAACCTCCAACAAGAGCACTAATGAGTAATATATTTCCCTAAGATAGACCCTTATAGAATGTTTTAATTAGTATAAAAATCTCAAAACCATGAAAGGGAAATTACATAGTCATGTCCTTAGGACTCTCTCATGGATTATATAGTGATTACTCATTAAATTGATTATAGTTTAGAATATTAATCTGAATATCCTTATAATCTTCGAGAGATAAGAAACATGTTTGGAATTTCATTACTAATTTATCCTATGTGATTATGTAATGAGGGGAAAAATTTTGGATCCATTATTGATCCTTATATTTATAATAGAATCAATGTATGAATAGGCTTACCACATCATTTCAAATATTGTTGAACTAGAATTTATCACAATGCATGAGGAAACTTCCCAAGTGATTGTTTGGATCTTCATGTGGTAAGCTGATAAACTGTATATTTTTTAAAATCAATCATATTAACATCAGATAGATATTGTAGTGATTAGTAGAGATTTTGTTTTCTATAATACTCTTTTAAAACCCATGCTTGATGTTTGACCATACACAATTAGTGTTCCCAACCCCAGATCTCTCCCTTGTATCTCTTGTTTAGGTCACTATTACCTCTTTTCCAGTACATCCATCTCTTCTTTAACATTATTTTTTATATACTTTTATCTATCCTAGGGTTATAGTTGAGAAGATCCCCTTATACTTTCTCATAAGTTTAGTTGTTATGCAGTGATGTTAAAACTGTTGGAACCAGGCTCTTCAAAGCATGATTTGGTGTATGGTTTGTGTTTGTTGTCAATCCTCAGTGGAAGTTCCGAATGTGTTCCAGCAAAGTGATCATACAGTTCAAGCAGACAACAGTATTGAAGGTGGCGCTGTTTCCCAGTGTTTGCCAAATTTTTGGGCCTCAAAATCGGAAAATGAAGACATGGATTGTCTGCAAAAGGAGCTTCGCAGAAAAAGGAAGTGGTGCGCGAAATATAAGAGGCTTGCGCGAAAAACCTAAGTTAGGCGCAGAAAACAGCGGGATGCGCGAAATAGTTTTTTCACGCAAACAGTGTTTCGAAATCAGAGAGGTGAAAAATGGAAAAGGCATGGGCTGCGCGGAAAATCAGGGGTGTGCGCGAAATACTTAAGTTGGGCGCGGAAAACAGCGGGATGCGCGAAATAGTTTTTTCGCGCAAATGCTGTTTCAGAATCAGTTTGGTGAAAAATGGCAAAGGCATGGGCTGCGCGGAAAATAAGGGTTGTGCGCGAAATTCTTAAGCTGGGCGAAAGATTACGCGCCAGATGAGAGGTTTTCCGCGCCGAAGGGGATTTTGCGCGCAGTGGTCTCAGTCGCCTATAAATATGAGGTGACCCCCTTCATTCAGGTAGTTGGAAGACTTAGAGAAGATCCGAGGTCTGATGTGCGAAAAAGGTTAGCGTAAAGGGGCTTGCGCGAAATATTCGGAGTTGCGCGAAAAAGGGGATTTTTGCGCGAAAATATTTTTCCGCGCGAAAAATAATTTTTGCGCGCAATAGGAAGGTTTTGCGTGCAAAGGGTTGGTGTTGCGCGCAATTGTTAGTCAGGTTTGTCTACACGTTCTGGTTATCCGGTTCAGTGGTTCTGTGCATTCTAGTGCATCTATTTCGGAATTCGATGCAAGCAGAGTCTCATGCTGAGCAGAGGCAAAGACTTCAATGCAAATCTATTGAAGAGACCTTCACGTCTATAAACTGAGTGGGCCTTCACCAACGGCAGTGAGCCAGGGGGAGTCAACGGGAGTGACCCGAGGGACGCAGTGAGCTATCCCTGAACAATTGTAAAGGCAGTGTGCCTGGGACAGAGTGTCTGTACCTGAACTTTTGTATCCGCAGCTAGTGAAGCATAATGGATTTAGGTACGACCGGCAACCTATCGGCGTATGCTCCTTGGACGTAGCCCTTAGTGGTGAACCAAGTAAAAATGGCTGTGTCTTCTCTGTGCATGTGAATGTTTTCATTCTGATCATAATCATCATATAGATTCAACAAGTTCCTACCAACGTGGGAACAAGATCCAACACTTTAAAAGAAAAAGTGGTCACCCTGATTCACCCCTCCCCTCTCAGGGTGTCCCGGGGTCCTTCAAGTGGTATCAGAGGGAGGTTGCTGGTGTTGAATCTGACCTTCTTCGTCATGGAAAACGCCGTCAATGTCAGGGGAGTCCCTCACTTCGATGGAAGCAATTTCCAGATCTGGAAAAATAGAATGAGATCTCATCTAAGATCTCTTGGGATGGAAGTTCTTTTTTCTACTGTGCAAGGAATACATATCACTGATCCAACAGGTCTGGCTATGACTGAAACAGACAGGAAACTTCTTGATGCAGATGCTAAAGCACAGAATGCTCTCACTGCAGCCCTTTCTGATCATATTTACCTGAAGGTGATGAATTTCACCTCAGCAAAATCTATGTGGGATAAACTTGAGAATATTTATGAAGGTGATAGCAAAGTGAAGGAGGCGAAACTACAAGTGCTACACAATCGGTTTGATGATCTGAAGATGCATCCAGACGAGAATGCAGACTCTTTCTTCAATCGAATTACTGAAGTGGTTGGAGCAATTCGGGGTCTAGGAGAAGAAATTAAAGACATTGATATTGTAAAGAAAATATTAAGAAGACTTCCACCTCTGTATAATGCGAAGGTGTCAGCTCTTGAGGAAAGAGATCTTTCCAAACTTTCTCTAGATGACTTACTGAGCAGTTTGGTAGCATATGAAATGAGAGTCAAACCAGAAGATGCTACGACTCGGGTGAGCAAGGAAATGGCATTCAAGGCCATGGATAAATTGAAAATCTCAAAGGATAGTAGCGGTGATGATGACGAAGAGAAAGAAATTCTTTCTCTCATTGCAAAGAAGTTCCAGAAGGGGAAAGGGAAGTTCAAAGGGAAGTTACCTCTCGCATGTTTCCGTTGTGGAAAAGTTGGGCATATTGCCTCTCAGTGCTTGAAGAATATAAATGATGATGACAGTGAAGATGAAAACTTCAAGAAGCCTCAAAGAAGGTTCTTCAAAAAGGGAGAATTCAAATCTGGTAAGAAAATGCAAAGGAAGAGTTTTGTCTGTGAAGAGGAAGAAGATGACAATGAATTCTGTGATGAAGAAGAACCAGAATTCAAAACTGGGAACCATGCTTTTATGATGGCCACTGTTGAAAAGTCAGAAGATACTGATGATGAAAAACAACTAAGAACTTGTGTAGATCCTGAGGTGCAACTTAAGGATGCAGTTAGTAAGCTTAAGATTAAATGTAAGAGCTGCAATAAGTGGAAATCAATTGTAGAAGAATCAACTGAATATGTTGATCAACTTGAAGCTGAAATTGAACGACTGGAAGAATTTGTGAAGGTACAGTCTAAAATAATTGAAAGCAATGATGATGCAGTTGATCTGAAGCTGAGAATTGAAGAGCAGGCAAAGGTCATCAATGACCTCACATCCAGACTGGATGAAAAATCCAAGACTGTTGAGGGTCTTGAGGAGGAAGTAGTTACTCTAAGGAGTAAAATGGAGACAGAATCAGTTCCAAAAGAATCGAGGAAGAAAATACAGTTCGGAAGATTCTCAGATGCAGAATTACTCGCAAGAGCCAAGTGTGGTTCAGATGGGGTTGGAAAAGTCTTGAGTGATCAAAGACCTGCGTGCATGGGAAAGAGTGGAATTGGCTGTGAGGCTGAGTCATCAACTGCTGGAAGTGAAAAGATCCAAAAGAAAGACAAGATGAAAGTTGAACATGATAAAATGTTACCTAGAGTGCTGAAAAAGGAACCCTCAATCCAAACTAAAAGGAGACCTGAAAATTATCCTCAAACATTCAAAAATGATAGACAGTCTTACTATTCTCCCAAGGAAGAAGGTATAAGGAGAAATTCAAGTGAGAAGACATTCCCACTCATGAAGTGTCAGTTCTGCGGCTATCTGGGCCATACCATGTCTTATTGTGAAGAGGCAAGAAGCTATCTGAATGGAGAAGATATAGATGCTCAACAAAGGAGAACAATCTCATATCCTAATTCTCATAGAAGAAATAATTTCTATGGATATTGTTTTTGTTGTTCTAACTTTGGTCATAAGGCCGTTAATTGCAGGCAGAGAAGAGACATAGACACCTCATACCGAAGTTCAAGACAAGTCAAGTCTCATCAACAAGACAGTGTTGCTCTTTTAAACAGGTTCTCACCTCTCACAGAAGACTTTGACTATGAAGAACCTGGGTATGCGGAAGAGATAGTTGAAAGGCCATCAGTCCTATATACTCAATCTAATGTCTCATGGAAGGAAAGGAAGAAGATTGAGAAATCGAACCTTGCAGAGGTTGCCCTCAAAGCTACAAAGAACAACAGTACCTGGATTCTGGATAGCGGTTGTTCATCTCATATGACGGGTAATGCCGGCCTACTAACGAATATCATAAAGAATGTTGATGGTACAGTAAGATTTGGTAATGATGGGGCTCTGAAAATCAAAGGGAGTGGAAGTACCCAATTAGCTAATGGAGAACTAAAGAAGACTGAAGTCCTTTACGTAGATGGCCTACGTCATAATCTCCTCAGCGTGAGTCAACTCTGTGACTCAGGACTTGTTGTTACTTTTAATCAGAAAGGCTGCACTATCAAGGAAAAAACTGGCAATTCTCTCATGAAGGGATGCAGAACAGAAGGAAACTTGTATCAGGTTGATAGTGAAGAAAATGTATGTTACATGACTGTTGAAGAAGAAAACAATCTGTGGCATCGGAGATTGGGACACATCAATCAACAAGACATGGAGAAAATATCAAAATTGAGAATTGTCATGGACATTCCCAACCTGAAGCGTGAGCGTGAAAAATCGTGTGATGCTTGTATTCGTGGGAAGCTGGTCTGCAGTTCATATCGGCCAAAGAAGAAAAGGGAATCTCACCTTCTTGATCTGATTCATACAGATGTTTGTGGTCCAATAAATGTTGCAGGAACACATGGAGAAAGGTACTTTGTCCTTTTCATTGATGATTACAGTAGAATGGTATGTGTGATGGTCATTCACAGGAAAAGACAAGTCCTTGACTGCATGAAAACATATCGGCGAATCGCTGAGAATGATACTGGACGAACAATCAAAGTGTTGCGATCTGACAATGGAGGAGAATACACGTCCATTGAATTTGAAAATTATCTGGAGAAGCATGGGATACAACATGAGGTAGCTGCTGTGAGAACTCCACAACAAAATGGAGTTGTTGAACGAAGGAATCGACAGGTGAACAACATGGCACGAACTATGCTGATTGAGAGTCGTATTCCACGACATTACTGGAAAGAGGCTGTTCAAGCTGCAGTGTACATTCAGAATCGAACAGGACTTTATATGGGTGAGACGAAGACACCATATGAATTGTGGCATGGACAGAAGCCTTCTCTAAAATACTTTCGTGTCTTTGGAAGTAAGTGCTTCATCAGAAACAAAGAAGGAAATCAGGGGAAATATGGTGACAACGCAGATGAAGGAATCTTCCTCGGTTACTCAATGAACAGCAAAGCCTACAAATGTTTCAACAATCGTTTGGGAAGGATTGTGGAAAGCAATGATGTTAAGATAATTGAAGAGAAAACCACAAATGCTTCACGGACGTCATATGCTGATGTGATAGAAAGTCATGAAGAATGTGGACATGAAGAAACTACAAATGCAGAAATAGAGGAAGCTGTTCAAAACACTCATCAATCACATAATGATGTTGACTCAGAAGAAGAATCTGAAGAAGAAACTATGGCTGAAGAGAATACTACTGAACCTCGCAGGAGAAATAGAAAAGCTGAGATTGATCCATCCAACATAATTGGGGATAGGAGTGCACCCACTCAAACCAGAAGGATGAGGAATACCACGCAATCTGCATTTCTATCAGTTGTAGAGCCATCCTCATTCGAAGAAGCTGAAAAAGATGAATCTTGGGTGAAAGCCATGAATGATGAATTAGATCAGATTGATAAGAATCAGACATGGGATCTTGTCCAGAGACCCGAAGGTCACAATGTGATTGGTACCAAATGGATCTTCAAAAATAACTTTGATGAGCATGGAAGTGTCATCAGAAACAAGGCACGACTGGTATGTAAAGGATACTCTCAGATTGAAGGCATTGATGTTGAAGAAACCTTTGCTCCAGTGGCTAGACTGGAGTCAATCAGGCTTTTCCTTGCCATGGCACTCCAAAGAGGATATAAAGTATATCAAATGGATGTCAAGACAGCATTCTTGAATGGTGTACTCGAAGAAGAAGTCTACATTGAACAACCAGTGGGCTTTGTCTTGGGTACCGATGAAACAAAGGTCTGCAAACTAAAGAAAGCTCTATATGGTTTGAAGCAGGCACCACGGGTGTGGTACTCACGGCTAGATTCATATCTCAAGAAGTTGGAATTCAAAAGAGGAGGAGTTGATCACAATCTCTATGTGAAGAATTCTCCAAAAGATCAATTCATGGTTCTTGTCTACGTTGATGATATCATATTTGGTGGCAGTAGGAAGAAATCAGTGGATGAATTTGCCAACCACATGAAATCAGAATTTGAAATGTCTATGATTGGGGAGCTCACATATTTCTTGGGGCTGCAAGTGATTCAAAAGAAGGAATACACATTCATTTCTCAGGAAAAATATGCAAGAGAGCTGCTGAAGAAGTTCAATATGCAAGACTCCAAACCAATGTCAACTCTGATTGCAGTTGGAACTAAACTTGGAAAGCATGAGGATGGGAACTCTGTTGATCCCACCATGTATAGGAGGATCATTGGCAGCCTACTGTACCTGACAGCGACAAGGCCAGATATTGTCTTTGCAACATGCCTTGCGGCCCGCTTTCAGAGTAATCCAAAGGAGGAACATATGACAGCAGTAAAAAGAATCATGAGGTACATTCAAGGTACGCATAACTTCGGGTTATTTTTTGCTGCAGGCAGGGACAGTGAATTATCAGCATTTTCTGATGCTGATTGGGCTGGTGATGTCGTAGATAGAAATTCCACTAGTGGTGGAGCTTTCTATATTGGGCAGAAATGTGTTGGCTGGTTGAGCAAGAAACAAGAAAGTACTTCTCTTAGTACTGCTGAAGCGGAATATATCTCCGCCACAAAAGCATGCACTCAACTTCTTTGGATGAAGCAGCAGCTAACAGATATTGGTGATAAGGTGCAGCAACCAATGGTGATTTATTGTGATAACAAAAGTGCAATTGATCTTACGAAGAATCCGGTTCAGCATTCTCGTACAAAACATATTGAAATACGGTATCATTTTATCAAAGAAAAGGTTGAACAAGGCGTGATTAAAATGGATCATGTTGGAACTAATGAGCAAGTGGCTGATATCCTAACCAAGCCATTGTCCGCGGCTGTGTTCGAGAAGCATCGGTTGAACCTCGGTGTTCGACCACCTCCTACTGCATAAGGAGGCACCGGAAGTCCCCTCTCCCCATTTGTTTTTACTGTTTTTATCTGCTTATGACTGTGATGCAGGTTTATGGGGGAGATACTATCCAGGGGGAGTATGGCTTGAGCTGAACGTTGAACAATCTTTTCGGTCTTTGGTTTTATTGTCAATGGGGGAGAAAGGAATAAATTCAAGGCATTCACGGCAAGAGAATTCAAGGCAAGAAATTCAAGGTAATAAATTCACGGCAAGAAATTCACGGCAAGAAATTCTTCTGTGATGGAAGTGTAAGATTGTGATAACATCAGGCGTCATGGAGAATTTCAAAACACTAAGACCCAATTCAAGCTTCCTCTCTTGTTTTCTACACCGAGCATTGCTCACGTAGACTTAGAGTGTTGGCTGAGTTGATTCTTGCGTTTTGGATTTGCTCATGGTTGGAGATCTATTGAATTTATTCTGATTGCCAACAAACCCAAAGGGGGAGATTGTTGGAACCAGGCTCTTCAAAGCATGATTTGGTGTATGGTTTGTGTTTGTTGTCAATCCTCAGTGGAAGTTCCGAATGTGTTCCAGCAAAGTGATCATACAGTTCAAGCAGACAACAGTATTGAAGGTGGCGCTGTTTCCCAGTGTTTGCCAAATTTTTGGGCCTCAAAATCGGAAAATGAAGACATGGATTGTCTGCAAAAGGAGCTTCGCAGAAAAAGGAAGTGGTGCGCGAAATATAAGAGGCTTGCGCGAAAAACCTAAGTTAGGCGCAGAAAACAGCGGGATGCGCGAAATAGTTTTTTCGCGCAAACAGTGTTTCGAAATCAGAGAGGTGAAAAATGGCAAAGGCATGGGCTGCGCGGAAAATCAGGGGTGTGCGCGAAATACTTAAGTTGGGCGCGGAAAACAGCGGGATGCGCGAAATAGTTTTTTCGCGCAAATGCTGTTTCATAATCAGTTTGGTGAAAAATGGAAAAGGCATGGGCTGCGCGGAAAATAAGGGTTGTGCGCGAAATTCTTAAGCTGGGCGAAAGATTACGCGCCAGATGAGAGGTTTTCCGCGCCGAAGGGGATTTTGTGCGCAGTGGTCTCAGTCGCCTATAAATATGAGGTGACCCCCTTCATTCAGGTAGTTGGAAGACTTAGAGAAGATCCGAGGTCTGATGCGCGAAAAAGGTTAGCGTAAAGGGGCTTGCGCGAAATATTCAGAGTTGCGCGAAAAAGGGGATTTTTGCGCGAAAATATTTTTCCGCGCGAAAAATAATTTTTGCGCGCAATAGGAAGGTTTTGCGTGCAAAGGGTTGGTGTTGCGCGCAATTGTTAGTCAGGTTTGTCTACACGTTCTGGTTATCCGGTTCAGTGGTTCTGTGCGTTCTAGTGCATCTATTTCGGAATTCGATGCAAGCAGAGTCTCATGCTGAGCAGAGGCAAAGACTTCAATGCAAATCTATTGAAGAGACCTTCACGTCTATAAACTGAGTGGGCCTTCACCAACGGCAGTGAGCCAGGGGGAGTCAACGGGAGTGACCCGAGGGACGCAGTGAGCTATCCCTGAACAATTGTAAAGGCAGTGTGCCTGGGACAGAGTGTCTGTACCTGAACTTTTGTATCCGCAGCTAGTGAAGCATAGTGGATTTAGGTACGACCGGCAACCTGTCGGCGTATGCTCCTTGGACGTAGCCCTTAGTGGTGAACCAAGTAAAAATGGCTGTGTCTTCTCTGTGCATGTGAATGTTTTCATTCTGATCATAATCATCATATAGATTCAACAAGTTCCTACCAATGTGGGAACAAGATCCAACACTTTAAAAGAAAAAGTGGTCACCCTGATTCACCCCTCCCCTCTCAGGGTGTCCCGGGGTCCTTCAAAAACCATAAATTCAATGCACTAGAAGAGTAAGGTAAAATATAAATGAAACATAAGAGTAAGTGAAAAATCTCATTTATCTGAATTAATTTGAGAATTTATCCCCCAAAATAGCATTGAAAATATGAACAACTATGGGGTGTCATTAATTACAATGGGTTAAATATTTTATATAAAATATAACTCCAATAAAACAATAACTTCTAAAATTAGGTTTTTATTTTTGGTATTTTCAATTTTAAATATTCTTATTTATATTATACCTTTTAATTTTTATTATACAAGCATAAAAAATTAATTTTAATTTTGTCTTATTAATATTATGCTCAAATTTCATATACTGGATATTTTTTGTACTGGGTTTTAACTGGGTCGCTGCTTATCCTCTATGCCATTCACCCAATCCATTTCATTACCTCTGCATACAAATGACTTATCAATGATACATTGTGGATTAATTCATGGTCATTGATCATTGTTATCACCTATATGATATGTTTCTTCCATCTATTCCAGTCTCCCAAGTGTTCTCATATCATTTTTGTTTAGTGTGGCTCTATAGTACTTTTTGGTTAGACATTTTATTTCATGGATTATAGGGTTTTATAGGAATTGATCACCCCTACCTCCTATATCATTTCTAATTAATTATATCTTCACGTTTTTGGTTTTGGTTATCCCTCTAGATATATAACCCTATATTCAAAAAGTCATTCTATCTCAGTTATAACTCTCTGTACCTATCATACATTGACGTACACTACAGGTGTACTGCTTCTAGTGGAGTTTAAATGGAATCATTCATAGAGAAGACATGTGATGATTACCTGAGCGAAGAATACCTAAATTTCCTAACTAGGTGAGTCCTTCAACCTTGATGATCAAAAATTATCTATTATATCTTCTCGATGATGGATCAAAGAGAAAGTGATAGTCAAACTATAAGATATTGTCTTTTTCCAGGAACATCCTTCTTTGAGTTTGGTGTCAAATGTATTTTTTTGGGGTTTTATTTGTTTTTAAACCGTGGTGGTTGAGTCTTGGTTGGATATTTATATCCTTTGTTGGAACAAATGACATAAAGTTTAGCGTAGTTTTTTTTGGAATTAATGGAGTTTGGGTATAAACATGACAAAAAGGATCATGAAGGTTTTCAATGGTTTGATAATATTAAGAGGAGGTTCATATCCTTATATAAAAACTGGGATGAAAACTTTATACAGAACATTTACATGTCGTTTAAATGTATTATATAATGTGTAAACTTTTCCAAACACTTGTCATGAAGAGTTTTAGGTCGTTAAGTGGTTCATGATTTGAAAATAATACATGCCAGGAAACTGCATTACACACCGTGAAATGTTACAGAATGATAAATATTATGCTAAGGTTATAAGTTATTTATCATATCTCATTAATTTAAAAGTACATATCATGAAAGGGTTACATGTTGTGTATTTCGCATCTCTAGTGGTTTTAATCTCATCGTACTTATGATTCATTCATTCGTTAAGTGTAGCCCTTCCTCCTCATGACCTTATTATGTTTTCCAATTGATTTTGGATTCTTCCCTTTCTTTTTTTATTTCGTGTCCAAGTGAATGATCTATGGTTATTCATGTTTCTTAGGTTCTCCCTTCTCTTTAATCGTTACTCATTATGGTTGTTCTTTTTTTATAATGGTTGGTTTTGGAATTTTATATTGAACTAGGTTGATCTAGTTTCTTCTTGTGATCTTCTACACCTTCATCCTTGTTGGATTTTTCGATTGCAAGCATTGCATTAATCTCCAGTTAATGTTAGTCTGTCTAAACCTGACCCTATGTTCTGCTTAATAGTCAAGTATATGAAATATCGCGAATTACACCGACGTAATATCCAATATAATTAATGTATTCAATGATTAATAGTAAATCATTGATTGGAATATTGGTTTGATCCCTGGGATTCAAACGTTGATGTGGCCTACCTTAGGGATACCCATTGGGTGATAGAACCTTTGAATAATAATAACAAGAATAATGGTTTAAATTGTGTTTAGAATGAAATGAGATTGAGGTGATTTCTTGATATAGAATAACATTGTTAATATCTTATGGGATATTGATATTTCTATTGATAAATGGATATATATTTATATATATGAATGTAAAAGTGAAAGACAAAGGGTAATTTTGATAATTAACCATTGATCATTATGATGTGATATTGTGATATCCATGATATTACAGCATATTGAGTTGAATATGAAATTCTTATATATAGGTTTTTTCTTAGAGGTTAAAATTATTATATAGAAGGCTATTCCTGGAGTTACATTCTGAAAGTTTTATATAGTCGGCTATGCCCAACGATATATGCTTAAATGTATATATAGTTATCTATACCCCATGATACATGATGAAATGATTATATAGGTGTCTTGGCCAAATTGATGTGGAAATTATTATATATAGTGTTGTGCCCATAGGTTGAAATTATTAAACATAGGGTTTTTCCATTTTTTGATTATTCTATGGTTTATGGTTATGGTAGGCATGGTTGTACTTTATGCTCAAAGACATTCTAGCATGGTGTCAAAGTAATTTGGTATCTGTATTGTATTAATTGATTAATTAATACAACTATTATCATATTATTTCATTCACTTATTCATAGACATATTTTTTTTATTCATAGTTGTTTTGATCTACTATGTTTTACTCACACCCTATTTGGGCCACCATTTGGTACCTGAGAAGATTACAAGGATGCAGGTTTGGACAAGGGAAAGAGACCTTACTGTTGATTTTGTTGCTTGTTGGATGGGCTGGAGTTTAGAGATTGTTCTGACATGGGGTTTGGGAAAAAGTTCGTTTGGAATTATATTATGTCATATAATTGTTTTATTCATATTGTCTTCATTTTGATATTTAGATTCATCTGAGCTTTTCATTACATGATTTATTATTTTTGGTTTATTAACTAATATTTTTTACTTTCTAGTCGTATGCTATATGGTTTCCACTATTCTCTGACACTCTTATATTTTTATTATTTTATTTTTACATCATGTTTATAATATACTGGGGGTATGGTCACCCAACTATATTCTTCACACTCACACTTGTAGTCGTCATCCTTTGGAATATGGGGAGGAACACTCGAGGTGTCTTAACCAACCCATTCTATACACATGAGAGAGTGTCAAATTGGGGGACGTTACAAAGTGGTATCGGAGTAGAATGTTTTTTCTTTTATTTTTATTTAATATTTTGTAATGGTAGAAAGGATACTAGGATGTGTTAGAATATGGTAACGAGATTGTTCATGGGAGTATCTAACCCATGTATGGGGGAAAACCCGAGTGCCTAGGGATTGGATTTCTATTCATGTTATTCACTTGTTAAAGTTGATGACCTAGGTTGATTCACATGTTGTGTGATGTTATAGTTTCATGATTTTATTTTTTCTTATGATTTTTACTTCTGTCCAGGTATGGTGTGGGATGAGTATGCATGCATCATGATAGGCATATAAGGGTATATATTAACATGTATTTTTTATGATAAGGGAATATTTATTACAAGTGTTATATACTTTCCTATATAAACTATGAAATGAGATACCATTTATATATAATAAATGAAATAAAATGAACTTTTATGACATGATAAATACTTTTAATCCATGTTTAGAGATACCATGAGTAGTAGTTCTCTACTGTTTTCACATGTTGAGGTTAACCTTTTTGTTATTGCATATTTTCTAAGGAGTGTGTTTGTCTTGCAGATAAAATGCTTCCTTGTCATCTTTGAGTTGAGCATCAAGAGAGTGTAAATCATCATTCTTATAATGCCGTTTAGCTAGAGATGATAGCTTGGGGGAGTCAGGATAGATCCCAAGGAAGAGGGGTTAGTCATCTATATGCTATGAAGACTACTATATCTATTTTGGATACAATTTCATCTATCATCAGATGTATGTTTCTCATTACATATAACTTTTCTTGTGTTTTTTATAGATGATAATCACATTCATTTTTATCTACTATTTTTAAAATTGGTATGTATTTGGTTTTGTAAACCTGGGATAGTGTTTTGACTATTGGTGCACCATTGGAAGTTTGATCAGAGAATGTTAAATGTCTCAACGCATGTTCCCTAGAGATTTGTGGATATAGTTTCTTTTGGGAATTTTTTCTTTTAGAAATGATAGGTTTCAATTTGATTCAAGGTATGGATTGGTTAGTCCTATACTAGGATAATTTTTAATATTATCGGTGGATATTTAACTTTCTATATGTAGAACGAGGAATGTATTCTCACTAGTTTGAGTGAGACCATCAGGCTGGTTCTGTAGGAACAATACAGTGAACATAGAATTTTCTCATGGCTCAGATTTCAAGACTTGTTCTTGATGACAGTGAAATTCATTGAGATTATTTCCCTTTAATGGTATACCATTTTCGAGAAATTTTTCATGATGGGTTCTATAGATTAACTCTTGAGTGGGATAACGAGTTCAGGTTTGAGTTGTTCCCAGGAGTAAAAACCAGTTTCTATCCCATCGTATAGGATGGATCCAATAAAGATTTAGGAGCTGAAATTCTAGTTGTAAGATCTAGAAAATAGAGGTTTCATATGGACTAGTATGTCTTCATGGAGTTCTCTATTTCTTTTCTCTAAGAAGGCTGATGGTACCATGAAATTATTTGTGGATTATTTGAGATTGAACCAGATGATGGTCAAGAACCAATATTCACTTCCACAAATCGATGATATCTTTAATTAGATGAGAGGTTCTAAGATCTTATCCAAGATAAATTTGATATCAGGATAATACCAGTTGATGGTGAGACCATTATACATACCCCAGACTTATTTTAGGACAATGTAATATTGAATTAGTACGTATTGATGTCTTTTGGTTTAAAAAATGCCTCGATAGTATTCATGGCCTTGATGAGTCAAATCATTCATCCTTTTTATTGACTATTTGGTGGTGGTTTTGTAGATGAAATATTTGTTTACTCAAATTTAGAATACGATCATTGCAAACATATTAACATCATTGAGAGAGAATAAAATTTATGACAAGGTAACAAAATATAGTTTCTGGATTGATAAAGTTCAATTCTTGGACCGTGTCATCTTAGAGGCAAGAGTGTCAGTGGTACCATATAAGGTTTTAGTTGTGTTATATTGGTATCATCCTAGTAATTTCTTCAATATTTATAGATTTATGGGTTTGACAAGTTATTATCATCATTTTATCTAGGAATTATCTCATATAGAATCACTGATGGTAGTGCTAACTATGAAATGGGTGATGTTTTCTAGGTCAGATTATTATGAAAGAGAATTTTAGCATTTGACAAGAATGATAACCTCAGAACATATCCACACTTAACTACTGCCGATTAAAGAATATACCATTTACCATGATGCATCCAGAGTTTCACTCAGGGAATTTTTGATGCATGAGGATCAGGCGGTTGCTTATGTCCTTAGACATCTAAGTCAACATGAGAGGAATTACCCTACTCATGATCTGGAGTTAGCTGTGGTTGTACATGCCCTGAGGTGATGGAGACATTATCTTATGGGAGAGTTTTTTATGTTGTACATGGAAAATAAGATCCTTAGTTTCATCTTTTTTAGTGATAACTGAATTTTTAGTAGAGGTGGTGGGTCGAGTATTTATAGACTTTCGACTTTGAGTTAGCTTATACACCATGAAAGGGAAATGTCATTGCCAACACCTTGAGCCATAAGACATAAACAAAGGCAGTTTGGGAGTCTTACGATGGGTGGATGATGGAAAAATTTATATACATGCATCTAGATTTTATAGAGTCCTAGGGATGAGTATCTCTGACTTTTATATCTATTATACCAATTTTTTGAACCAGATCAAGACAGAGTAGTTATCTAATCTGGAGGGATATGTTTTAAGAGAGAGTTTATATAGTGGGGAGACACCATCTGGATAGTGTCTTAGTAGAAACAATTCAATTGTTTTCTATGGATGAGTATGGATTCCTATGGGCTTTCGTAAGAAGATGGTGAGAGAATTTTATGCTTCTAGATGGGTAGTACATCTTGGTTTGACAAAGATGTACCATTATATATGTAGATAGTACTGGTGGTCAATATTGAAGGAGGCAGTGAGATTTTTGGTGAGATGTTTGGCCTATTATTAGGTGAAATCCGAGCATGGGAGGCCAAATGATATCTTGTAGCCTATGACAATTCCTGAGTGGAAATGGGATGATGTCAAAATATATTTTATAATGAGATTTCCAAAGACAACCTATAACAATGATACAATATGGGTGATCAGGGATCCACTGATGAAGGTATACTACTTCTTTATTATTAGGGAGACCTTCACCATTGATGATCTAGATATTCTCTAAGTTCATGAGATTTTTTGGATGTATGGTGTTACGAGAAGTATCATTTTAGACATAGATCAATGTTTCACATCATAGTTCTTGTAGGGTCTTCAAAAGTATTTGGGATCACAAGTTATTTTGAGCACAACCTATTATCCTTAGACTAATGGGCAATTTGAGCAGACTATTCAGGTTCTAGAGAATATGTTACTAGCCTGTGTTTTGGATTTAGATGGTTCATGGGATAAAAATATAACAATATTTGAATTTTCATATAATAAAATCATCCAATAATCAATCTAGATAGTGCCTTTATATGCTCTGTATGTTAGTACATGTCGTTCTCCTTTTTATTAGTTTGATTTAGGTATGTTAGAAATTATTAGACCCAGTCTCATGTAAAAGACATATGAGCAGGTTCAATTGATCAGTAGGTGGTTGATGACTATGAAGAGTTGTTAGAAATAATACATTAACCATTAAATATGACCACTGAAATTAGATATTGGTCATCATGTTTTCCTTCAGGTGTTTCCTACGTTGGAGAAATGTCATATCAGAAAATAAGGTTAGCTAACACCTAGGATTGTCGGGCAATTTGAGATAGTGGACAATGTTGGTCTAGTGTCATAGAGATTATCCCTTCCAAAAATCTACAGTTCCATGCATGACATGTTTCACGTGTCGCAGCTTTAGAGATATTATCCTGACCCTTCTCATGTGGTGGACGTTGAGGATGTCGAGCTTTATATTGATGCATCCTTCAAGGAGCATCCGATATGAATTTCAGATAGTAGTGAGAATTATCTATAGGGTAGGACTATATGATTGATTCAGGTAAAGTGGTCGTATGAGAATATTTAGGAGGAGTCAAGGGAGAGAGAGTCTGATGTATGATCACAGTGGTCAAAACATTTCACTGAGAGCCCACAATGATTGTTGGTGTAGCTTGGGGATAAGATGTTATATAGTGGGGAGGTTATAGGATCCCATATTTTTCAAGTTATTTCCCTCTTGGAGTTTTGTGTTAAACATATTTCATCTGGTTTTCCTTTATTTTTAAACATTGTTGGATGAGTCTTGTTCAAATATGGAGATCATTTGATGTGGAAAATGATCTAAAGCTTAGAGATGTATGTTTTTTTAATTAACGGAGTTAGGTTATAAATGTGTTAAATGAGGTTTTGAGGGTATTCCATGGTTTGTAAGTATTTTGAGGTGATTCAGATCCTTATATGGAATATAGGTAGAAATCTGTCTGCTGAACATTTACATATCGAGTAAATGTATTACATGACATTTAAAATTCGCCAGAAACTTTCCATGTATGGTTGCAGTCCATGAAGTGGTTCATGACATAAAAAAATACATACCACGAATTTCCATTACACACTTTGTACTGTTTGGTAAAGTTAAATATTAATCCATGGTGATCTGTTTTTTTATGTACTTAATTAATTGTGAAATACATGATGTTAAAGGGTTACACACCATTTATTTCTCAGCATTATCAATATTAACCATTTTTTATGTATGCTTGATTAATTTTTTTGGTGCATCCATTCTACCTATTAAATATAGGATGTTTTACAAGTAATTTTAGAGTCATACCTTCCTTTCTAGATTCCCCATTCAAGAGAACGATCCTTGTTGAGTTGTTCTACTTTGGTTTTCCCTTCCCTTCTATCATACCTCATTATGATGGTGGTTTTTATTTACCGAGGTTTTTTTTCGATTCTAATAATGACCTATTTTGATCTAGGTTCTTCTTTTAATCTTATAAACCTTATTCCTTATTTATTTTACCACTAGAAGCACCTCATTAATCAATAGTTAAAGGTGGGGGTCTAAACCTAACCCCACAATTTGTTTAATTTTCAAGTATATGTAATTTTTAGAATTGCACCAATATAACATGCACTTTAATTAATTTTTTCATAGATTAACGGTAAATCATGTATTGGAATATTTTTTTGATCCCTTGGATTCAAATTTTAATGTGACCTAGATTAGGGATACACATTGGGTGAGAGAAAAATTGAATAATAAGAACTTGGCTGATGGATTATAGTGTGTTTTATATGACATGAGATTGAAGGTGATTTACTGATATAGAATCAATTTGGTAATATATTATGAGATATTGATATGGTTATTAATAAATAAATATGTATATATATATATATATAAATGAAAGTGAAAGTGAAAGACAACTGGTAGTTTTCATAATTATCCATTGATCTTTATGGTGTGATATTGTGACATCCTTAACAATACGACCTATTGAGTTGACACTGAAATGATTATATATAGGGATTTTCTTAGAGTCTGAAATGATTATATATTGAGATATACCCAGTTTTACATGATTAAATGATTATATAGTGGGATATGCCCAGTGGCACATGCTGAAATATTTATTTAGCATGATATGCACTGTGTTACATGCTAAAATTATCATATAGTGGGCTCAGCCCAATTGATGTTGAAATGAATAAATATAAGGCTATGCCTGGAGACTGAAATAGTTATATAGAGGGTTTTCCCAATTTTTTTACTACATCGTGGTTTATGGTTATGGTTTGAATGGTTAGGCTTCATGCTTATAGATATTCTAGCATGGTTCCAAAGTAGGTTAATTTATGTATTGTATTAATAGATTAATTAATACACCCGATATCTCATTTTTTTCATCCACTTGTTATTGAACCCATTATATATATAACTAGTGGTGTCGACCTACTAATTTTTACTCCCAACCTATTGAGGCCTACTTTTGGTACCTGAGTAGATTACATGGATGAATGTTTGGATATGGGAAAGAGACCTTGTTGATGATTTTGTTGCTTATTGGATGGGTTGGATTTTAGAGATGGGTCAAACATGGGGTTTGGTACTATTGTATTTTGGGATTGTATTGTGTTAGATAATGCTTTTATTTTTATTTATTTAAGTATGAAATTTACATTCATCTCATCTTTTCATTACATGATTGATTATCATTGGGTAATTGATTCCTCCTTTTACATTCTAGTTGTATGATATATGGTTTCTTTAGTTCATTATTACTTGGGTATTATTAATATATTATTATAATACTATTTTGTAACTCTATACTAGGGGGTATAGTCTCCTTGATATATTCTTCACACCTCATCGCTAGTTGGCAGCCACTGGCATATGGGGAGGCACGCTTGAGGTACTGTAGCCATCTCATATTGGCCATGAGAGAGAGTACCAGATCATGGGACATTATATACACATGTTTATCAAACATTGTAAGTTTTATGTTATTGTTTCTTTTTTTTTTAAATCCTTAAAAACTTTGAATATCCTCTCATAATTTCTATTTCATTTATCTTGTTTATAATATATCTATTGATTTTGATATTAATAAAAAATGTGAGTGTGTGGGTGATGTTATTGCCATGAACTTAGGTCCGAAATGTGTAGAATAATGTTAAATCCTTATGTTATCTTTACAAATTTATTAATTACTTTCATCTTGAATGATCTGATTTTCTTTCAATTTGAATAATGTAAACAAAATATTGAAACATTCATTTTTAGGTTTGTGCATTCTATCTCTTTCTAGTGCACCTTCCCCCAAACAAGGTTGTGTTAGAGCCTCATTGGATTTTCTATTTTTTAATATATCTCTTGTTTCAATCTGGTTTTTATTTTAATTCCACACGTCAATATCATCTTGATTCACCTATTCCCCTTTCTATCCACATTCAAAGTCACTGTAACCCCAATAAATTTTCTGATTTCTAAAACCTTATTGAATAATTAAGTATACCCATTGATATTGGACATATCATGGGGGAATATAATTATCATTGATTGTAACAACTCAATATATAATCTACCAGGTAAACATATGAACAGTTGGGTTTGAAATTGAAAAATTTGATGTAGATAATGACTTAAATATGTGGAATATCAATATGAGATCCTTTTTGGTTCATCAAAGATTAATTGATTCTTTATTTGAGCCTAAAAACGTTTTTAACTGTATTTGAAACTTTACATAACTCTAAAGTTTATCAAGACATATCCCCAGATGTTATAGTTAAGGCACATAGTTATATTATTCTTTATTTAGGAGATAAAGTGATTAGAGAAGTATCATTAGAAACTAATGTTTCTAGTATATTGATTAGTCTATAAAAATTAAATATGAAAGATTCAGTTTCTTTTAGACTTCCTAAAATTTTTGGCATATTAACATTCAAAAATTAAATTTTGTGTGTCTATTAAATCCCACTTAGATGAATTTAATAAATCTATGTTAGTTTTAGCCAACATAAATGTGTCTATTAATGTTGAATATCAGTCCATGATTCTTTTAATACCTATATTAAATAACTATAACACTTTTTAGAGACCATTATGTATTACCATGACTCTTTAACCCTAGAATAAGTTATGTTTTCCCTCCTCTCTAAAGAATTGCATTTAAAACCTATAGTAAAAGGTGAGGAATAAATCTTATTTAGAAAAGGTAGGCCAAAATATAGGGGTAAAAAGAAAGTGTATAATAATGATAAATGGAATAATAATAATAAAACACAGCATAGGTCTACGTATAGGGAAATAAATATTTTTTTCTTTTATTATAGTAAAATTAGGCACATTATGCCAAAGTGTAGAAATCTTAAACAAGACCTTGAGAGAAAACTGACCACTAACCAGTCCCTTCTAGTGGAATATGGTTCTGAAACTACTACAGTGTTGAATATATCCATCCATTATCTCACCCATGTTTTGGTCTTGGAATCAGGCTTCTCATTCCATATGTGTCCCTTTAGGGAGTCATTCCTATATTTTATTGAAATAGTATAAGGAATTTTCATTTTAGGAAATAATAGGAGGTTTAAAGTAAAGGGGAAAACATTTATTTTAATAGAACTAAATGAGAACAACATTATCACTTTATGATATGTTAGGTGGGTTTCTAACCTCTATAGGAATCAGATTTCCTTAAAAATTATACCCCAAAAGGGCTTCAGCTTTAGGTCTGAATTAGGCTACCTAAAAAACTCCAAAGGCTCTAGGACTATCATAAAGAGTTCTATCATTTATGGGTTGTATATATTCAATGTTAATTATATAGACCCTATCCTTTTACACATATCATTAAATGATTTTAGGCATAAAAAACATCATATTATAAGCCAAGGATCGTAAAGCCTAGTATCTTGGATGACTAGGTACATAAAACTGAAAACATGGGACTAAATAAAACATTTATTTATTTAATATTCATAAAGAGATCCTGACTTCCATTGTAATAATGAATCTTCATAGGATAACTTACAGATAACATGAACAACAGGATGATCTAAATAGCCTGGTAAGGGAGTTAAAACAAGAGTAAAGCTTTAGCACGTGGGTTAGAAGGCCTAACATAATGATATAAAAATTCATGGAACATATAGAATCATAACATAAAAACATGGGATCATATAAACATGGAGTCAGAGTAATGTTTAAGAAACCTAAAACATGACTTTATGATGAGTCAATTATTGTTTTAGAAAGATGAGCACAAGTCAAGGACAATCATGAAAACCATTGCACATGGTATCACAGGTCAAGGATAACCACCAAAATCATTGCACATAACGTCTAATGAGACTAAACATTACCCAATTAATTGGATATATATCTTTCCAAACCCATAATAAACTGTTCATGAATATTATTTCCACATAATAAATCATACATAATCAATCATACATAAATATAAGGGTACTCATGGAAAGAAAAGGGTATCATAATCCTGTCCCAAAGCATAATAAATGTGTGTATCATACAAGTGTTTGTGAAAGAAAACAATAAAAAAGTAAATGAAAATTAATAAGGTAAAATAGTCATATACAATGGTAATATATGTAAAAAATAATTGAAAACTTGTAAGAAGAGTATTATAAAAAAATTAGCATTAAAACATTTTAGTGTGGTTTTAAGGAAAATATCAAAGAGCATTTAAAATAGAAAAGGGAATAATATTTTATATAAAACCAGAAGTGAAAAAATAAGGTTTTAATAATAAAAATACTTATTTTATAAAAAAAAATTGATTAAAATATAAGATAGAGTGCACTATAAATTGGGTAATAATTTGGGAAGATCTCTTAAAACGGGTTTGCTTATTGAGAAGTATTGAGGAGGGAACCACTTAAAACATGTATATATCCAAAATAGAATGATGAATGGATATTGATACATGATTTTAGAACTTATAAACAAAATTTATAATTTTTCCAGAAAAATAACTTATAACTTCATTTGGGTAAAAATAAATATAGAGCAACTTGAAGGAATAATGGAGGTTTGGGTAAAATCTCTTACCTTAAGTCTGATGGTGTCCTTAAATTTATCTTAATGTCATATAAAACCAAATTAAATTCATTAATTCATATATAAATAACCTATTATTCATGTAATTGATTTATTATAACCTTATTAAGTTCATTCATAGTCTTTTTGATGGGTTAATAGGTTCAATTTCATTGGTTTGGAGCGCTTGTTTCCTTGATTTTCAGGATTGGTTTACTTATATACATATAAGGATAAACATATAATATGGGAATGGTTGTCCAAAATTTCTTTTCTATTTTATTAGTGAACATAGTGAATAATACATGGTTATAAAACTCTTTTTATTATTTGGAGTGAAAATGAATCATTATATAAAACATTAATAATAACTGTTTTTGTTAATTTGAGGTTTGTGATCACATAGAACACAATTTTGCTTTATAAATTAATATCATGAGTATAAAATATTATAGAACCTTAAATTAGGCATAATAAAAATATTATATTCTAGTTCAACCATAAAAATGGTTTCATGAGTAGAATTTAATATGGTAATAGAAATTGAAAACCTGTCGTCCTGGAATCTATTAAATTAACACCTCTCGAATGGTGTTTTCATTTCTACTATAAAAGGAGGGGAAATGAAAAATGCTGATGAATTATTAAATTATCATAAAAAATTACAGTATATGTAATTTATTGGATTTATCATAACATTTGGATGAAATGAGTTGTGGAAAGAAAAAAGAAATAAAGGAACTTGAATGAAAATAAAAGAAATGAGGAGAGGAATTTACCTCTTGAATATATTTTCCTTAAGAACCTATTTAGGGGAGATGATTTTAACTTTTGAAGAAACAAGGGGATGATAGATGTGGGATAGGGTATTAAGAAGAGATTAAAGTAGAATGTGTACTAGGAACAATGCTTGAGAAGAGTGAAGAGAAGAGGTAAAGAGGGGTGGTATTTATAGTGGAGGAGAGGAGGGGTTTCCCATTATTTTAATCATTACATTAATATTTTTTTCAAGAATATGAATAGTATTGATTATTGTAACCAAAAATAGTAAATAAATTATGTGAGTTTGAACCAATGTCCATTTACATAATCCATGACTCAAGAATGATATAGAAATTTAGGTTTTAGCATTTATCGTAAATTAATTTTACTATTCCTAAAAATCATGTATTTTAGAAAAAAATCCCAAAAATTCAGCCCAACTATTTTTTGACATATAAAATTGAAAAATGAACTCCATTTTATGGGAAAAAATCTCTAAATATTTGAAATTTACTTTTTAATCAAAATCATGATTTACATGAAAAATACAAATTTAAAAATTAAAACTGCTTTTCCAACACTTTGAAAAATTATTTATGGTATCTTAAAATTATATTATAATAATAAGTCATAAAAATACTTATTTATTATTAAATTTTATGAAAATAAATTTTATTGTAAATTATTAAATTAAATATTAAATTTTAATTAAATATACATGCCTTAAAAAAATACCAACACTCAATTAATATTTTTTAAAATATTTACTTACATATACTATGATATATTTATATCATATTTTTACTTATAATATAGAAATATTTTATTTATAATTTAATTAGTGAGGTTACAATTCAATTGTTTGGTTTACTATTTACATGGGTCACATTAGTATTCCTTAGTTCAGGTAACTATTTCCTCAGAATATGCTCTTTAACTTCTAGGGATATCTTTTATTTTACTAAATATTCATTTATAAGGTTTTTATTATGTTCTATAAGTAATCTTATAGATTATACTATAAGATATAATTACAATAAGAGAATTTTGTTGATAAAACATTGGCTCTTTACATTCTCCCCCCTTATAAAATTTTACCCTGGAAATTTTGTTTTACATTCTAAGCCTTAAAAAGATGTGGGTAATTTTCCTTCATTGCTTCCCCTAGTTCCCATGTTTCCTCTTCATAATTATGGTTCTACCATAGTACTTCAACTAGGTAAGTAGTATTTCTCTGTAGAAAATTATCTATACGATTCAAGATATTCACTAGTTTCTCCTCATAAGAGAGATCATTCCCAAACTTTACCACCTCTGAAGAGAGTACATTTGAAGGATATGGAATGTAATTATTTAAGAGGTATATATGGAAGAAATCATGTACTTTAGATATGGTAAGTGAAAGTGCTAGTCAACAGGCCACAACACCAACACAATCAAGAATCTTGAATGGGTCGATGTACTTGGTACTTATCTTTCCTTTCTTCCCAAATCTCATGACCTTCTTCCATGGAGACATGAGAAGATATACCATGTATCCAACATTAAACTCAAGGTCTCATCGATGATTGTTTGCATAGATATTTTTCAATCTTTGGGATGCATTGATGTGCTGCTGAATGGTTTTAACCTTCTCCACCATTTCTTAGACTATTTCAGGTCCTAGCAGCTTCTGTTCGTCAACTTCACCTAAATATGTTGCTTTTCTACACCTTTTCCCATTATTGTATTCATATGGTTCCATTCATATGCTTAAGTGGAAAATATTGTTGTAAGAGAATTCAACCAGTGGAAGTTGTTGGTCCCATCCTCCTTTAAAGTCCATAGAACATGCTCTCAGTATGTCTTCTATTGTCTGAATAGTTTTCCCAGATTGGCCATCAGTGTGAGGATGATTTTCCATATGAATTTAAGTTCAGTTCTTAAAGCATGCTGGAGACTTTTCCAGAAATTTTAGGGGAATCTCAGATCTCTATCAAATACAACATATAGTGGTACTCCATGCATTCTTACCACCTATTTGATATATATATATATATATATATATATATATATATATATGTTTGTGTGTGTGTGTGTGTGCAAGTTGATCCATTGAGAAGTCCTATTGAACTATGATAAAGTGAGTTATCTTTGTAAGACGGTCCACAATAAACCATATAACATTATTTCCTATGGATGTATTTAGATGTACAGTGACAAAGTCCATGGTAATGTTCTCCCACATCCATGTTGGTATGGATAGTGGCTTCATCATACCCTTAGACTTTTGTCCTTTAGGCTTAACTTGTTGACATACCCGGAACTTTGATGTATACTTAGTGATCTTCTTCTTCATATTGTCCCACCAATAGTTTTTCTAAATATATTGATACATGTTTGTTCTTCATGGGTTAATAGAGACATTTGAGCTATGTTCATCATTCATATGATCCATCTTTATCTCTAGATCAGATGGTAAACATAATTGTGACACAAATATTACAACTCATTCCTCATCCATCTTGAACTTAGAGGATTTTTAATTTATAATAGCTTCCACTCTTTTCAGAATTTCCACATCTTTTCTTTGAGCATCGTTTATTTTCTCTATCAGGGATAGTTAAGAAATCATTTGAGAAAGGATTGATTATTTTCCTACCTTAATGATTCTCATGTCCATCGTCTTCAAATCTAAGAAGATTTGTTCCATATCAACTGTCATCATTGATAAATATATAAGATAATTTCTACTTAGAGCATCCACCACCTTATTTTCCTTACCGGGATAGTAGTGGATTGAGCAGTCATAATCCTTGATGAGATCTAACAATATTCACCGGTGTATATTAATTTCCTTCTATATGAATATATATTTAATACCCTTGGGATTAGTATATATCTCACACTTCTCCCCATAGAGATAATGTTGCTAGATTTTCAATGCAAAGATCACATCCTCCAACTCCAGATCATGTTTGGGATAGTTTTTCTCATTTATTTTTAGCTCTTTTTGAGCTCCTTAAGTATTTTCTCACATTCTTGAATCTAGATGAACTTCCCACCCTTTCATGTCAAATTGGTCATTGGTTTTTAAAATCATGAGAAGTTATTCAAAAATCGCCAATAATACCTAGATAGACCTAGAAAGTTTCTGATCTCTATTACAGATGTTGGCCTAAGCCCCTCTTCAATTGAATTTGTCTTGGAAGGGTCCATAGATATTACTTTTATAGTTATTACATGCCCCAAGAATGATACTTCCTCCATACAAAACTCAAATTTAATGTACTTTTCATAAATTATATCCCTTAGCAAGGTCATCAGCATAATATTCAAATACCCCTCATGTTCTTCCTTACGCTTGGAGTATATCAGAATATCATCGATATATACTACCAAAAATTTGTCCAGGTAATCTCTAAAGACTTTATTAATTAAATCCATGGATATTTCTAGAGTCTTAGTGAGTCTAGATGACATCACTATGAACTCATAGTGTCCATACCTCATTTGAAAGGTAGTTTTGGGAATATCTTCCTTCCTCACTATTAATTGGTGATATCCCGACTGAAGGTTCACCTAAGAGAGATAATTGTTCCCATTAATCTAATCAAACAAGTCATATATATGTGTTAGGGGATACTTGTTCTATATCATGAATTTATTGAGCTCATAATAATCAATTCATAGGTGCATTGGACCATCCTTCTTCTTGACAAAGAGGAATGGTGCTCCCCAAGGTGAAGCACTAGGGTATATAAAACCATTGTCTAGATTCTCTTGTAACTACTTATTTAGCTCTTCCAACTCTAAAATGGCCAATCTATAAGATGTATCACATATGGGTAGAGATCCGAGAACAATTTCAATTGAGAACTTGACCTCTCGAGCTGGAGGAAGTCCAGAAAATTCGTTGAAAAATACATCCGTGTAGACCCTTACAATTGGCATGTCTTCGAGCATGATTCTCTCATTTGCTCAAACATTTGAGCAATATATGATTTTTCATAAGGAATTTATATCCATGCTTGATACAATGATTCTAAATAAGATTCATCTTCCTCCTTACACTTGTAATGAATTAGAGGATGAGTCCGGATATGAAGAGTGATATACCTTTCCCAAAAGTTGATGTTTTCTTTGTATAAAGAAATTAAATCTATTCCCAAGATAACATCAAACTCCACTAAAGTGAGTATAATGATATTTTTTGGAAGGTTCAGTTGAAAAACGTTAATCAGGGAGGAGTTATATACTTTGGATGCAATAATTTCCCTATTTTCCATCCATGTAGATAAATCAAATCCTAAATTTTGAGGTGGTGTTTTAGTAGTTATACTAAACTTGAAATATATGAAAGAATGAGTACAACCAGAATAAAATAGTATATTAGCTATTATTGAATGAATAACTAGCATACCTATCACCACATTATTTTTGGGCTACACCTCAGTAGTATTGATAGCATAAGACCTTACTTGTTGACATGTATTTTGTTGTTGATTGCCCCTAACAAACCTGGTCTTAGGTAAATTGTTCAAATAATCACCACGTTACATGTAATTGTAACACTGCACTACAGGATGAGTGTTGATCTGACCCTTCCTTTTATCTTCCTTGTTAGTGGGATTCTTCATATCCCTTTGGATTTTTTTAGCCAAATGTCCCATTATTACACATTGGAAGTAATTCCTGGTTCCCCTTAAACAGCTCACAGGACACATCTTCCCACAATTTTGACTCATGAGATGTTCAATATTCTTTCCATTATGGGATTTATTTGTCGAACCACCCATATTAGATTCCATTTTCCTCTTTTTTTATTGTGCCCATGAGACCACTAAGAGTCTCAAATCTCCATTTAAACCTTGAGAGAACAACGAACAATCTATTATTAACTATCAAAGTCATGAATCACCAAAAAATTTCATAGAATTGACCATAGTGTGCTAAAAAAGTGATTCAACTTGCTTTTGGTGTTCACAAAAAAGTAGGAGGCATATGTTGCAAGCCTTGTGAAGTTTGCTTCATATGCCCCGATGGACTCATCTTCCTTCTCCTTAAGTCTGAGGAACCCTATTTTCATATTGAGGTGGAGGGTTTGGGGAAAATATTTATTGGAACACATTTTCTTGATTTTCCCCCAATACATGGAATCAATTTTCTCTCAGGACTTCGTATTCCTGATTAGTGTCTACCACTGATAAGCTTCCATATCAAAACGATAGACGACAAATATGAATTTCTCTTATTATGAGAACTAGAGTACAAAGAATAACTTTTCAATGGAGTCAATCCACTATTCTATGAGGGGGGGATTAAAAGATCCACTAAACACGAGAGGCCTTTTTCGCATGAAGGATTCAATGGAAACTCTCTCTTTCCTTGGGGGAGGAGGGTGTTCCACAGGATTCAAGTTATTATTCATAACTTGATCCAGCTGAGCAAGTACCACCATAACGTTTTGAGCACCCGTTCCCATCATATTGGATGTATCAATAGGTAAATAATCACATTTCCTATCACAATGATTTTTTTCATGTGTTCTTCTATTTCCATCAATTAACTAAGAAAAAGTGCATACAATTTGGGTTCTTGAATACTTAGCTAATAATCCTAAAAAAGGAAACTTTAAACATAAAAGGTTAAAATCTTAAAGGAAAAGTATGTCCTAACTTTTTATTCCCTCGGTTTCAATCTAGGTTATCAATGATATGTTTCATAACACATATTATGATGGGATTTTTTTGTTCCCTTAATAATGGTTCATACTATGCTTAAGAATTTACTAAAGCATATCCACTGAGGGTGTGAAACCAAGAGTGTATCAAGGCCCATTGTCATGCACCGGTTCCCATTAGAGTCTAGATCAAAGTGGTGTTTTTGAGTTTTACCCCTAGATAAATTTGTGCCAAATCCACATCCACTTGTTTGTATCCAAACAGAGATTTATTTTCTTGATAAAACACTTAATCTATACTTACCAAAATTTAGGGATGTTTTCGTAAAACATAGTATCATTCCTAGGGTTCTTACTAAAGTCCTCTATTAATAATCTCCAAAAATAAATAGAACATGCCTCTAATACAAACTTTAGAGACTCTAGCATTTTACACATATCATTACATGATTTTAAGTATAATGAAACATCATATTACAAGATGAGGACTGTAAATTTTAGTGTCTTGGAAGACCAGGTAGATAAAACTGAAAACATGAGACTAAATAAAACATTTATTTATATTATATTCATAAAGAGATCCTATCTTCCATTTTTCTCATACATATTCATAGTATATCATGGGGATAACTTGAAAAATGGATGACCTAAAGATCCCAGTAAGGGAATAATCATAAGAATAAATATTTAGAACATGGGTTAGAAGGCATGACATAATGATATAAAAAGGAACGGAACATATAGAATCATAACATATAAACATGGGATCATATAGACATGAAGTAATAGAAATGTGGTAGAAACATAAAACATGACTTTATCATGACTCAAGTATCATTTTACATTAAGGATCACAAGTCAAGGTTAACCACCAAGACCGTTGCACACGGTAGCACCAGTCAATCCTAACCGCTAAGATTGTTGCACATAATTTCTCATGAGACTAAAATTTACCCAATGCATTGGAGAGATATTTGGGATAACCCATTATAACATGTTCATGAATATTATTTCCACATAATGAATCATATATAATCAATCATACATAAATTTAATGGTACCCATAGAAAGAAAATGGTATCATAATCATGTCATCAAGCATAATAAATGGGTGTATCATACAAGTGTCCATGAAATAAAGGAATCAAAAAATAAATGGACATTCCTAAGGGAAAAAATAAATATATCATGGAAATATATTTAAAATATAAGTCACAACATGTAAGAATAGTATTTAATAAATTTTAGCATTAAAACATTTTAGTGCGATTTTAAGGAAAATAAAAAAGAGCATTTAAAATAGGAAAGGGAATAATATTTTATATAAAACCAAAAGTAAACCATGTTAATTTTAATAATAATAATACATATTTTATAAAAAAATTGTGGCTTAAAATAGATGATATATTTCATTTGAAATTGGGTATGAATTCAAGAAGTTCCCTTAAAAGGGGTTTGCTTATCGGGAAGTATTGAGGAGGGAGCCACTTAAAAACACATATATCCACAAAAGATAAATATGAATGGATCTTGATACATGATTTTGGAACATATTAAAATAATTCATAATATGTAAATAAAAAATAACAGATAATTTTATTTGGTTAAAAATAAATATAGAGCAACTGGAAGGAATAATGGAGGTTCAGGTAGAATCCCTTACCTTATGTCTAATTGTATCCTTTACTTGATCTTAATGTCATGGATAACACAAATTAAATTCATTAATTAATATTCAAAAAACCAATTATTCATGAAACTAATTTAGTAAAACCTTATTAATTTAATTCATGTTCTTTTTATGGGTTAAGAGGTTCAATTTCATTGTTTGGGAGGGTTTGTTTCCTTAGTTTTCATGATTGGTTTACTTATATACATGTTAGGATAAACATGTAAGATGAGAATGGTTTTCTAGAATTGAAGTTGTTTGTTATTAGTGAAAATACAGAAGATTACATAGTTATAAAATTCATTTTTCCATTTGGATTGAAGATGAATAATTATATAATACATTAATGATAACTGTTTTTGTTAATTGGCAGTTTTTTATCCCATCAAACACATTTTTCTTTATAAATTAATATCATGTGTAAAAAAGATTACAAAAACTTAAATTAGAAATAATACATATATATTATATTTGTTTTCAACCATCAAAATGGTTTCATGACCATAATTGAAGATGGTAATAGAAATTGAAAACCCATCATCCTTGAATGTGATAAATTAACACATCTTGGATGGAGTCTTCATTTATAATATAAAAGGAGGGGAAAGCAAAATGAAGATGAATTATTAAATTATAATTACAAAATTCTAGTACATTTAAGGTAATAGAGTTATCATAACATTTGTATGAAAGGATGTTAGGAAATGAAAATAAAGAAAGGAACTTGAAAGAAAATAAAATAAATGAGAAGAGGAATTTACCTCTTAAATATATCTTCCTTAAGAACATATTTAGAGGAGAGGATTTAGTATTTTGAAGAGACCAAGGGATTATGGATGTGGGATAGAGGATTAGGGAGATATTTGAGTTGAATTTGGACTAAGAAAAAGGCTTGAGAGGAGCGAATAGAAGAGGTAAAGAGGGGTGGTATTTATTGTGGAGGACATGAGGGGTTTCCCATTATTTTAATCATTTGTTTAATATTTTTTCTCAAGACTATGAATAGTCTTCATTCGCGTGACAAAAAATAGTAAATATAGTATTTGAGTTTGAAAAAATTTCCATTTACATCATCCATGACTCATTCATGATGCATAAATTTTGGTTTTAGCCTTTATCGTAAATTATCATTTTTTACTATTCATTAAAACTTCAAGTATTTTAGAAAAATATAAAAAATTTAAACCAAAACAATTTTAAATTTTTAGAATTAAAAAATAAACTTCATTTTATGCAAAATATCTATAAAATATGTCAAATTTAATTTTTATTTAAAATCATAATTTACTAGAAAAATATAAATTTTAAAATTAAAAATATTTTTCCAACACTTTGAAAAAATAATTATGGTCTCTTAAATTTATCATAGAATAATAAGTAATAAAAATACTTATTTATGAATAAATTTTTTGAAAATAAATTTTCTATTAAATTACTAAATTAATCATAAATTTTTAATTAAACACACATGACTTAAAAAAATACCATCACTTTATTACAAAAACTTAAAATATTTACTTTATAATAATATGATGTATTTATATCATGTTGTAACTTATTAGATGGATAAGTTTTATTTATACTTTCATTAGCAAGGATATTGTTCAATTGTATGGTTTACTACTCATAATTGTCACATTACTATTCCAATGGTCAAGTTACTATTTCATCAGTATACGTTCCATAACTTATAGATATACCTTTTATTTTACTCATTATTTATTTATACGGTTTTTACTGCGTTATATAGGTAATATTATATGATTACACTATAATACATAATTATAATAAGGTAATTTAATTGATAAAACATTGGGTTGTTATAGGAACAACCATTAATGGAATTTGGGAATTATATATACCACAAATACTGATAATACCCTGTTATGCCATTTGAGATAGGAGAAAGTAAGCTCGAAGTGTTTAAAATAACTTAATAAAAAAGGAATGTTGACTAATATTACACCAACATATCTTCCCATTTTTGAAGATCGTGTAATGGGTAAGCCCAAGAGAGTCACCTTTAATAGGACTAACTTTAATGATATCCACACCTTAGAATATATACATTAATATTTGTGGGAACCATCTAGGACTACCTTCAATGGTAGAGGGTCATATTCTGTTCCCTTTATAGATGAATTTTTAAGATAGGTTTGAATTTGTATACTAAAAAACAATGTGCTATTTTTTAGACCTTTAAAACCTAGAAAGGACTATTTGAGAATCAGATTGGAGTGAAGATTAAAATAATGTGAATAGAAAATGGGATAGAGTACCTCTTCACTTATTTTGTTCAATTATGTTAATTTTAGGGGATTCCAAGACACCAGATCATTAGAGAAACCCCCAAATAGAATGGTCTTGCTAAATGAATGAATAAAACCAATTTAGAGAGTCTGAAGTATGCTTTCATTCATGGGTCTCCCTTAATCATTCTAGTAAAATACTACCACTATGGTAGTGTACCTCATAAATAGGTTCCCATCCTCTACTAATCACTTTAAAACCCCAAAAGAACATTAGAATAAAAACCACCCTCTTATAATCATATAATATTCTTCACTTATGTTTCTTATGATCATATAAAGACTTAAAATCTTGAGCCTCGAGCTATAAAATATTTTTTTCTGGGATATCATGTGGGTTTAAAAGGTTATAATAAGTGGTTTTATAAATTCGAATACCAAATATTCATTATTAGTAGTGTTCCCGGAGTCGTATTCTCCCAGATCCAAATCTGTCACACCTTAATGTAATTATCTATTCATTGATGAGGTTGATAAAATCAAGCCTTCAAACTAGTTTTATGCTATTGTCTAGCCTCCTCAAAATGATCCTCAACCTATCTACCAAGATGAATTTATCTCTATTTCGGATTCATATTCATATTTTAAACCTTAATCTAATAATATTTATGATCAATTAAACCAAGATATAGTTAGGGGGTCCCTAGACCTCCTTCTTGGTTTAGTCAATATGGAATGGCTTCTAATGCCTTTCATTTTTCCTAGAATCTTGTTGATGATTATCCTCAGATCTATAAGAATAACCTTAGGAAAAAAGAAATAAAACAGTGGATCTTTTCCATGGATGAATAAATACATTCCTTAACTAAACATCACTCTTGGTCTATCTTAGATAAACCACCCAATGTTAAATTAATTGGTCTTATGTGGATTTATAAAATAAAAGTAGATAAGACTATAGGAAAGAAAATTAAGTTTAAATATAGACTTATTTCCAAGGGATTCCGTCAATTAGAAAGAATATACTATTCTAATTTTTTTTCTGTAATTGTTATGCATTCTTCAATAAGAATATGACTTGTATTCAATGCTTACAGTGACCATCACATTGAAAAAATTTATGTGAAAATTGCATTCCATCATGATGACCTTTATGATAAACTTTACATGAATCCCCATTATGGATACCCTAAATAATTCAAATCTAAATTAGTTTTCTTTTTAAAAATATAATTGTATAGTTTAAAATAGACATCAAGGAAATGGTATCAAAAAATTTATTCTTTTATACCTATAAACCATTTCATTATGAGCCAGTACGAAGCCTGTGTTTTTAAGTAAATTAAAAATAACATGTCATATCTATTTTTTTATGTTGATGACATTTTTATTATTTTCAATCTCATGAAGCTTATTATTGATGTTAAATATCAATTAAAATGAATGCTTGAAATAAAGGACTTCGGTGTAAAAAATAAAATTATAGGTGTAGAAATCATTCTAAATAGAACAAGTAAACTATTATATCTTTCAAAACAAGATTATTTTTTTCTTTTTAATTTTCTTGTTTGAATCTCTCAAATCTATTATTATGACATTTGGACCACATTTTAACTTTATTTAACTCATTCACCCATCGATGCTAGTGATGTAAAGTTTGTGTCTAAAATTCCCAATGCCAATATTGTTGGCATTATCATGTACTTCATGATATGAAATCAGCCTAATATGGCCTTTTCAATCTACACACTTAGTAGGTTTATGAAAAGTCCAGGGAAGCCACATTGGAATTCCTTAAAATGGAAGCTGCACTATTTTTCATGTACTTCTGATTTTAATTAGTGTTATTTTATGAATGTGGATAATATATGAATGATTATTCTACATGTATATAAAAGAAATATTGATACTATTTTTTCATTAACTGGTTATGTTTCCAATTCTTATAGAGGATGTATTTATTGGAAATGGAATATACAGTATGTGGTTTCTCGTTCAAGCATAGAATCAAAATAAATAGCCTCAACTGAGGCTATTAAGGAGGAATTATGGCTCTAGGGTTTTTCTACTAAACCTAATCTATATGATTCTACTAGTAAGGTGTATAATGATAGTCAATATGATCTAAATTTATCTAAATATTTATTATGTAATGACAAATCAAAACACATAGAAATTAGAGAACATTTAATTAGAGATGTTATTGAATTTAGAATCATATGTGTCTATAAGATACATAAAGATGATAAACCAACTGATAGTTTGACTAAAGCTATGGAATTATCTAAATTCAATTTTTAGGTATATTGAATGTGGTTCCTATTCTATAGCAATAGGTGCATGAACATCATCAATTTTAATTAATAGAGGAGGAGATTTGTGAATTTAAGCATTTTCAATTTGAAATATACCTATTAATATTCTTCCATTTAATTTTGATCAAATCCATGCATGAAAAATTAATTTTTATTTTTTATTAATATTTTGCTCAAATTTAATTTACTAGATATTTGATTTAATGGGTTTCCATTAGTCTGCTACTTATTCTTGTTAGTAATCCATTGCATGTTTATTAAGAGTCAATGACGATTTTTGTCACCTATTGGATCTATGTCATCCATCTGTCCTAGTCAATCAAGTGTTCCACTAGCTTTTCTATTCGGTGTGGATTCGTGATGATTTCTGGTTAGGCATTGGATTTCTATGTGCAATGTGTTGTAGGGGAATTGATTACTCATTCCCCCCATCACTTTATCACATTCATGCAATCTATGATTTTTTGGTTTTGATTCTACCTCCATCTCTTGAAATATATCCTTGGAAAGTCCTTATTTCTTGGTAGTGATTTTCTATTCCCTCCATCCTATGTTGTATGTTTTTGGTGTACTACTTTTGGTGGAGTTCTGATGGAATCCTTCATAGATAATCTTTCTGGCCGAGTACATGAGTAAAGAATACCTGACTTCTAAAACTAGGTGTGTCCTTAAACTTCTAAAAGTACGAAAACATTTCAACAACTTCTCGATGATGGATTTAAGAGAATAGGATAGTCAGACCTGTGCGTCTGACATTATATGATTCATGTTCTAGTTTCTCTTTTTGTAGAATTAAATTATTTAAATATCCTGTCTCTTTTTCTATTTCATTTATCCTGTATATTATATATCTATTTATTTTGAGCTCAACAAAATGTGTGAGCATGTAGGTAGTGTTTTATCCATGATTTTAGGTCTAAATATGACTAAATCATGTTAAATACTTCTGTTATATTTACATATTTCTCACATGCATTCATTTTGAATGATCTATTTCTAATTTATTTGAATACTGTAAAAAAAGGCTCAGACTATCCTTTTTGGGATTGTGTATTCTATCTCTTTCTAGTGAACCATCAACCTATCATATGTATTATATAAAAAGTTAAATATCGAGTCAATATGGATGGATTAAGAATGATTAGATTTGTTTTCAGAATTATTAGAAATATCAGTAATTTTGGTTTTGAATGAATCAGTAAGAGAAAGTGTACTAAGATTTTTAAATAAAATTTCTTGAATTAGTGAAGTAATAGTTCATAACTTAAGATAAATTTTTTCATAATTTGAATCATGTGAGACTCCTCTTAGAGTAAACACTCTCTCTTCAGGTGATTATCCTTTTTTAATATCTCATTCTTCAGTTAATCAAATAGATAGGTAATCCAAAACCATGTTTAAAAATAATAACCCCTTCCCACCCAATATATATGGAATTAAAATAATTTTATATTTAATGCATTCATATACATACCTCACTCCACCCCAATGGTCATGGTAGGAAGAAGAAAATAAAATGTAAGAATAGAGGAATTAATAGAGAAACACCTCAGAACAAAGCATGAAAACACACTGTACTAATTAAAATCCCCCAAAAATAAATTTATTAGAAAAAAAAGGTTTACCCCTAAATACTATTTTTGATGGAGTGTAAAAAATCTATGAAAATAATACCTAGTAGAAACACAACTCCACAACAGCATCTTCCAGAATTTCTCCCAGAAGTCCTGTCAAATATCCCCTTACGCACCATCCCTCCTTCTCCATTTATAGGAAAACCATACTCCAATATATCTACACATTATACCCCCTTTATATTCTCATATCATGAACCAGTGAATTCTATATCCATTTAAATCTCTATGTCATATCTCTTCTTTAAGTTGCTCATCCCCACATGTGATAATACCTCAATAAAATGAAGTATCTGGAATATCTGTATAAATGTGATTGTTTCATATTCATTTCAATATTTATCTTATATTCACTATTTAAAATATCCCCATCCTCATTAAATATAGGTAGTAATCCATGTTCAATAATATTCCTCAAATCCTTCACAATGGCACTCGCATGGCCCAAAGATAGCCAACTTGTAGATGAGTATATATATATATATTCTGTGGCATAAAAGTACCATATGCCATATAACATATTTATTATTATATATATATATTAATATAATAAAATTTATATAATTATAAATATACTAAAATAATTTTAATTATATATATATAAATATATATTGGAAGTGGTGGGTGTGTTGGGTGAAAATGGACACTACAAAAAATAGGTCTTAGTATTAGTTTTAATAACCACCACTAAAAAAATAACCATAAATATTATTTATATTATAGTAGTGATTATATTAAAACATTGTGATATTATTAAAAAATTTATAATCTATTTTTTTAAACTACCACGGAATCATAAAATATCAAAATACTCAAACCCTCTCTACCCAAACTAGATCTCTGATTCCTCAACCCCTCTCCCAGATAGACTTCCCAATAGATGAGGATTTCCCCTCCCTTGATCTGTCAGCCTCTACCCCCCTCTCCAAAAAAAAAACGGTGACCACCCCTCCCCCTATCCCCAATGGATGACGACTACCCCTCCTCCCTCTCCTCAACAACCTTCCCTGAAGATGACTGGCCCCAATCCCCCATCTCCCCAATGACCTACTCCCTGATGACAAAAATCCCTGACCCCCCCTCTCCACGACAACTTTCTCCCCAAAATTGAACACCTCTCACACCTCCCTCACCTCTAAAACCTATAACCCTCAACACCCATGCTCCCTGATGATGATCTCACAATTCCCCATTGGTCTTTGATGACAATCCCCAATAGTGACCCATCTTCCCCTTTTCTCAGCTCCTCTTAACTCTTTTTCGATAAATGTATATGATACATTTTGTATTTTTCTAAGTTTTTTAATTAAATTATATAATTTACTATGTGATTTAGTGTTGTGTTGTATTTTTATAAGGTTTTTAATTAAATTAAATAAATAACTGTGTGATTTAGTGTTTTTTAAAATGTCTTTAATTTTAAATATTTTGTGGATCTAAATAAGCTTGATTTTTTACTATCATTTGAGAGTGATAATATATTTTCAGGAAAATACCCTGAAATGTGGACCTGGATTAACACTTTTTTTAATCTAGTTTTCCACTACTTTATTGATTAACAATGTATTTTTTTTGTGTATTGGATGTTATTTTGAGTCTCATTTTGAGTTTATTTTTTTTCAGGACACCTTTCTATAAATCCTTGTAATACATAATTTAAAACTATCTCGCTACTTTGAAATATTATGTGAAACATTTTGAATATTTAAAAAATTGGGTTCTAAAATTTTTATAATGACCAATTACCCTATTTTACATTTTTATAAATCCATTGATTTGTATTTTCTAATATATTAAATTCCAAGTGTGGATAAATAATAAAACATTATGTTTAAGTATATTTTATTTATAATTTACTTTTTAAATACACAAAATTCATGTTAAAATTTTACCATTTTCATATTATGGTGTTTTAATGTATTATAAGTATATAATTGAATTTATTATTATTATTTTTGTTTTAATTATATAAACATACATTTAGAATCGTAATTCCATGTTTAAATATAGTTTTAGTTAGTTTTTTTAGAAATACATGTGTCTCATATTTTTAAAGGTTATTGTAATTTTATATCGTGGTTTTAAATGTATTTACATTTATCATGAATATATTTTATATTTTTTGAATTAAAAAATTTTCAAGCTAGAATAAAAGAGACAATTTCACTAGATATCACAATGACAAGTTCTTTTTTTAAGATACAAAAAATATTTATTTTCATAATTATCGAAGCAAGAGCTAGCTATAGATACAATCGTGTCTCTACTATATAAAAAAATTTAAAATATGAAAAGAATAAAAGTTAGAGGTCTTTTAATTTTGGATTGAATAATTTTTATGCTGAATTTTTGTTACATCGAATGAGTAACCTACCTTGGTCAATGATGAAGTTTGGCGATGTATAATTTTGTTTGTACTTGTTTGATTAAACATTTATATCTTTGTACCAAAATGTAATGAGAGAAGTGTGAAAATTCAATACCTATGGATAAAATTAGGGTCAATTTATCTCAAAAACACATTGTTATGCCAAGGTTTTGGATGAATTTTTAGATTATACAATTGAAACCCGGTTAGAGGATGGTAGAATAAAAATTTTGTGTCCTAATTTTAAATTTAATTGATGGTTGAATAAAAATGAAGTATAGTAGAATATGATAATGAAATAGTTTCCTACTCAACATGTATGTTGGCTTTGGAATGGTGAATTGAATTTTAAGTAAATTAAATCCAATGATCATCCTGTAAACAAAACACAAAGTAACCTTCCAAAAAAGAAATTAGTTCAAATTTGATAAATAACACATTATGATTTGTAAGATACAATGTCGAATATTTAAATAGATTAAAAAATATTCATTTTATCATAAGAAGGTTAATTATTCTTAGAACATCAGTGAAAAAAATGAGTTTGATAAATTAGTTGAAGATAGACAATACAAAATCTATGAAGGGTGTGCCAAGTATTCAATGTTTTATTTTCTACTTAAGTTATATCATATCAAGTGTATTTTTGGAATTACTATAAACGTAATATCAATGACTTTAGACATTGTTTATTATACATTTAGTGAATTGATATGCCCATAGGTCATCACGACCCTTGAAATTACATTTATTAACCTCCACTAGAACAGTGGTGCAGGGTGGATCCACAGAGAAGTCAGGTGAGTGCTCTAAGGTTTTTACAACCCCCACTCTTGTCAGTAGTGGGATTTTTTTTTGAAATTTTGAAATTTTTAATTTTTTTATATATTATTTTTATGATGAAGTGAAAATAATGTCACTAATTCTATAAATATTCTATTTAATTAATTGGAAAATGAAACAGTTAAAAGTAACAGTATATACTAAAGGTAATAGAAAATATAAACAGGAGTTATGAGAATTGATCAAAAAATGAGCTCAAAAGATTTGAAATCTACCATTAAAATGAATGAATCTTCATATGATTAATTCCACACCTCAAAAAATGAGTTGTCAATCATTCCTCGCAAGAAGAATTGACACTCTGTATTATAGTTCTTGAGGTTCGCAACTTCAAAAACCACATACAATGATTTGATTTTAAGATTCCAACAGAAAGCTATCTCGTCGATAGTTTCTATAGTTTGAATTTCTAGTTTTAAAAGAAAAACATCAATGATCAATCTCACTGAAAGAAAATTGATGTTGAAATTAAATGGATTTAGGTGAAAATTGAATTTATGTTGAGAACCAGAATCAATCTCTCCAAAAGAATCTGATTCGTTTTAAAAGAGTTATTGTGAAGAGAATAAAGTATGAACCAATTGTAATTCAAATTTCCCAAGAAAGAAATAAAACTAAGATAATATTCAATCTAAATCATCAAATACAATGTAAAAATAATAATATAGAGGAAGGATAATCCTCCCTCTACGAATGAAAATCTTGAACTTCTACCCTTCTCCTGCAACTCCAAGTCATAGGTATTTCTCTTGGTGTCTCCTAGGAGTTACGCTCTTGAATTGTATTGCATGGAATCAGAATGAGAGTCTTGGGATCTGCTCTCTAATGGTGTGTTCTTGGAATGAATGAGAATTACTCCCCTTTGTTCTGTTTCTACTCTTCTTTAAATACCATCAGTCAACTACTGCATGTCACAACACGTTTCCACCGACTTCAAAAGTCCTTCACTGAAGCACCGCAAACATGCGTTTTTTCAGGACTGATAGGTCGCACTAGTTATTCTCTTGTAACTAACTCATGCTGAGTTAGTTGTGTGAAACTGGACGCTTTTTATGATTTTGTGTGAACCTACACATGTTTCTAACTCCACTGTGGACCTGCAAATCTAAAAGAAAATAACACAGTTAAAACATGAAGAAATTTAAATAATAGATATTATTTTTTAAAAGTATAAAGTTATAATACTTTTTAAAATGTAATTTAACGTTAACTAATAAATACATTAGTTGATAGATATTATTTGATTTTATATATTCTAATCAAATTAATTAATTAAAATTTTTAAAATATCATATTTATTAAAAAGTTATTAATTAAATTAAGTATATTATTATATTTATTAATTTAATAATTTTATGACTTTAAACTATTATATTAAAATTATAATAAAACATTATAAGCTAAATAAATATTTTATAAATTAATTTTAATTAACTATTTTATTAATTTTATAATTAAAATTTGTTTATTAATTAAAAATTAAATTGTTATAGGTATCAACATATATATATTTCTTAGTTTATTTTAATTTAATTACTAGGATTAATATTTTAGTTGAAGTTATTTTTAATTAATTACTATATATTATAATTTATTTAATTGTTATTGTTAATTATTTATTATTATAACAATAATATGTTTTATTTAATCTTTATTTTTTAATTATACACTTCTTCCCCCATATTCTTCCCCCACACGATGTAAGGGGGGTCTTGACTGTTTCTTTGGCAGCACCTCAACACCGAAAACCTCCTCCACGCAGCACCTCTTCAACCTAGTGTAAGGCATCCCGAATTTATATGGCGGCGACTCCATTCATCCACAGTACATAGGTCTGATCTTCAAAAGATCTGGACTCTCAAACCCGGCGACCACCTTTCCTCAGATATACAACTAACCGACCATCTGAAACACTATTTCAATAATAGCGATGCAACCTCCTGCAACAGTGGCTGGCTCCATGGAATCGTCCTTCAAGTCTATTTGATTAAATCATCTTGATTCTTGAATCTATAGTTTGTATCCGGATATGGTGGTTTAGGTCTGATTTGATCCGGTTTTTAGTATGTGGTGTGGGAATTGCAGAGGCAAGGTAGAGGAAGATTCCATTGGCGTAACCTCAGCAAAGAACCAATGAAATCCCCTTGTAGTGTATCTCTATGCTCATGGTTCTTCGACTGTGATTCCTCATTCGTATCATGGATCATTCCAGGAGATTGCATCCCAGATCGTAGTAGTGGCAGATGGCGAGTTGGAAGAGAGGGTCGGTGGTAGGATATTTTGAAAATCAGTGGCAGGGGATGTACGACAAGAGAGTATGAAGGGAGAATCAGTTCCATAGGGATGAGAAACAAATGGAGCTGAGGTAGAGAAACAGTGGAACCGGAGTAAGGATATGGTAAGACCATAAAAACATACTGTGGCAGGGCTTAATTAGAAAACTATGGCACCCTAAAGGGGTACAACAGTAGGGATTACGGTTACATGAGTAACGGTACCATAGGGTTACGATGGCTAAAAGTACGGTGCCACTATGAATACATGAGACCGTTATATCAAGATGGTGCCACTATGACACTACAAAATAAACAGAGTAAAATAAATTAAAATTAAATAAAATATAAACAAAATAATTAATTAAATCTAAAAGTTAATTAAAATAATTGAAAATTTAAGTAAATCATAAACATTAATAAACTTATAAACCCATTTAGACTTACGTTTAGTTATTATTAACTTCAATTAATAAAACATAAATAGTTACTAAACTAAAACTAAATTAAAAATAAATTTAATTATTAAAAGTTAATATAAAATTTAATCATTTATAAAACAAAGTTAAATTATTTATAAAAGTTACTGTATCAAATTAAATTAGGTAATGTAAATAGATAATTATTATACAATTAAACAATTATGTCAATTATTGAAATTAAATTAAATAGATGCAATGAGTTTTTAAACAAAAATTTATAAAATTGGAATTGTTAAAAGACAACTAATATTTAGATTATGTTATATTAAATTAATTAATATTTAATACAAGAAATGATTAATTGAAACTACATTATTTTTGTGCAAAATCTAGATTAATTAATTAACTAATAAATTTTAAACTATTTAAAATGCAGAAAAAAACCAACAAACTAAATAAAATGTTTTTAGAATATAAAATTAAAGTACGATATAAATAAATATTGTAAAGATAAAAATGAAATTTTAATTATAAAAATTGATTAAATAACATATTTAATATAAAACATAAAAAAGTTTGATTATTTAATACAATGTATAAAAATAGTTAATTAAATCATTAAAAATTAAATAAAAAGATGTGGCAAAACTAGGTAAAAATAATCCCACATGAAATTCTCTCATAGTTAAGAATTGTTTTTCGTCAAATAATCTCATGTTTTATTATCTTTGAAAAACAAATTGTGGTATTTAAGATACTGTTCAAAATGTAACATGTTGATCAGTTTGAAATAAGGATAAAATCATGTCAATAAGCTTTTGGAGATAAATTGTAAAATTATGTCTTGCCTAGAACAAATACACAAAGGGTAATAAAGAAAGAAAAGATCATCCAAAAAAGGTGTCCTACCTCATATGTGACATTACTTTGTGACTCACTTCAATCCAAGATTAGGTTCTAATCCCAAGAGTGACAAGTTGTAAAATATCTGTGGAATCAAAAACATTACAGAGGAACCATTTATTTTGACTCATCACTTAGGTTCCAAAAATAAATATTTTTTTTTGTGAATCATTTTAATGATACATCCTAAATGACTCTAACATAAACCAGTTGACCCCTTATTCATTTGGTTTTCATCATTTCCTTCACCTTAATGAACTTCTTTTTAACCCTAGACACTTTATTTAATTTTTTCCAATCCATGTATCATGTGCTAAGCATTGTGCATGCACAGTTATTCAAAGTGTACAAAGGAATTTTATAGTAAACAGAAACGTACCCAGTATCTAAGGTCTCAGAGATTCAATATGGGATCACAGCTGCCCAAATTACTCCGGTTTCAAAATATTTCTATGAAAACCATTTACATTTTCTCATTAAGGTGACTAATTTAATAAATAAATGAAAAATGAATCCCATAGAATCAAAATAAAACTTCCAATTCCAAGGCTTATGATCATAACTCCATTAAATGGTTACCCATATCACTCTCAGAAATAATTCCAAAACCAAGATCTCATAAAACCACTAAGCAAGACCACTCAGAAATCATACAACCACATTAATTTTAGTTTCAAAGATTAGCTTAACTACCCATTAACCATTATCCTATGGCAAGAACCATTTGAGAAATAGTGCACAGTTTAAAATTATTAAAAAAATCAAAAAAATTAATTATTTTTTACAAAATGTTTGAAGTGAAGTGGGAATTGACAGACTTACAATTACGCACAATTTATCACAGTCATGAATTGACCCCCTCCCCCACACATAAAACCCAACTTTTTTTCCCAAATTTGACATTTAATGTGGAGATTAAACAATTAAGGTTAAAAAATATATTTCAATTTAGTATATGATGACATGTATAAAGGGTCTCTTTGAAGATAAAAAATATTGTTTTCCACAAAGATTAATTTACAGTCAGTTCATAAGAAAGTACATGCATTAATATTAAAGTCCAATGAATCATTTTCAATATAGCTCAAAAGTAACATGTGAAGTGTAAATTCACTGTGTATAAGGTGTAATAACTTTAACATATTGAGTTCAATAATATGTTCAATTGAGTAGAAAAATGAATTCTAAAACACCCCAACCTAAAGTGGACTCAATACAATTTTTCATCCTGTATTTACCCCCCCACACTTAATTTAAACAGTGAGTGATTTTAATAGCAATGAAATTCAGTTTTCATTAGTGAAGTACATGCAGAAAATCAATTTACATAGTGACATAAAACATACTTTCCTTCCAATACAAGCATAATTTTCAACATATAAAGAATTTTTTAATTTCAGCAGCAAGACATGAAGTAGAATTTTCTAATACAAATAGAATTTTTAAAAGCAGCAACATATAGAATAGAATTTTCATGCAATACATGCAACAATTTTTTTAAAAAAACATAAAGGAGTAAAAAAATTGAAACAAAAATTAACATTAAGGTACTTCCCTGACATAAATTTTTTTATAAATCTTCCAACAAGGGAATTCAACTCCTCCATGAAACCAACTGCAACATCCTGAAAATCTGATCATGTAATACAAATAAAAATAACTAGTAGTGATAGAACATATAAAAGGAAGAAAAGAAATACTTTAATAAAAGTAAAACAAAAACAAAAACAAAAGTAAAAACAAAAGAAAGAACATGGGTTGACTCCCATGAAGCACTGAATTTAAAGTCTTTAATTAGACTTTATTTAATCACATTTTTTGTTTTATTTATTAACACAAAACAACCATGGGTTACATCCTATACAGTGCTAGATTTAAAGTCCCCAACCAGACTCACCTAGAAACTAACCATAGTCACTAAGAGGGTATGGTTTCCTCAGTAGGAACCACCACATGTGCTTGGACCATTTTATTTAACAGAAATATGAGATTTGTGGGAAACAAAACTCAACACAAAAAAAACTGAATTCTCATATCCTGAATTAATCACTAAGAGACACCCCTTGACAGTAGTAAGAATAGTGCTGGGCACTTCTAGATTAAGTTCGGATTTTCAATATTTGAATACACATTTTGGGACAACACTAAACTAGGTGATCCTAGGTGTGTGACCTTATTCTCACAGCTATCTCTCTCAACCTCTTCTTCAATGGTAAAAGATTCACATTCATGGGTGAAAATGGGTAAATTCCGATTAGTAAGTTCAAAAAGGGATTCAATAGAGTGTTGAAAAGAATCATGTACAATGGAACTAAAGCATGATTCCCCCTATGGACTACTATCTGTATCATGACAAGGCTCATTACCCTTCACAGTTAAGGATGAAAGCGACTGACAGGGAAGAGAATTTGTTTTATCACAAATAGATTCAGGTCTAACAATGTTATAAATCTCTTCCAAAAGATCTTAATATGTTAACTCACATTGAAAATATACTGCTTCTATCAACTAAATTCTACAACAATCATCTAGTGTTTTCTCAACCTCTACTTCAAGTTCATGTTCAAAAGCCTCAATTTCTAAAACAATGTTTTTAGTATTTTGCAAAATGTTTAAATTAGGAAGAGTAAAGATAAATTTAGCATCAATAAATTGAGATTCGAGTTTTTTAAAATATAAACATTTACCCCCATGTATATCAATAATATTTTAAATTTCACTGCACAATGTTTCAGAAAAGATATTATTATGAGAATAGGGAAATGAAAACTCATCAGTTAGTCTTTATTCAAATATCATTCCCTCATCCTCATCATCCAATAAAATTTCAGATTTTATTGGGATTACAGGTTCTGAACATGGAAGAGATGTTTTCAATAGTGGTTCAAATATTTCAGATTCTTTAACATCCACTTTAATGTTCTCTTCTAGATTACATCCCATTTCTAGTTCAGGTTTAATGTTCAAGATTTAAGAAGTTTTGGGTGATAAATTTTTTATATTCATGTTTTTAATCTCATGTTTATCTTCTGACTGAGTGACTTCAGTCTCAAAACTTCTAAAATAGTGATTTTTTTCAAATGTAGGGATTATGAAGATAACATGGTACTGCTTTTAAATATGTTTCAATTCATTTTTTGAATTTTCAAACTTAACAGCATTAAAATTCTTTTTTGTATTTTCAATGTTATTAACTTGATTCAGTGAGTTGGTTATTTCTAGATTTAGTTCAATAGAATTATATTTTTTAAAGAGAATGGTTTCATGCCCAGTTTCACTATCAATTTCCTCTTCCACTTGATTTTAAATTCAATTATACACATTTTCTTTTTCTTTTTCTTCAATTTATTCTTGTTCTTCAACCTTTTGTTGTAATTCCAAGAGCATGTTTTTAAATCTTTTCATTATTATATCTTGATCTTGAGAATATATAAGTTGAATTTCATTGGTTTTATTTAACCAAGTGTTCAATAGTTCTACCCTAGCATCAAATTTAGAATCAATTAGGTCAATTTTAGATATGGTGTGAGGACTAGACTCATATTGTTCATTTTATTCAATGTAATCAATCTCTTGTCTCTGGTAATATACACACTGCCCGGTAGTGTTCCCATAATAGTCACAACATATATAGTGAGGCCCACATTGATTCCAGTTCTCATGAACTTCCATTTTTTACTAGAAGATATTAAACACACAATAACTCATAGTGAAATAGATTTTTCAAAAATAGAACAAGCAGCAGAAATAGTTCACATAGTTTTTTTAAGCAAGTTTTTTTGTTTGCTTTTTATGTTTTTTTTAATTTCTTATACCTTAAGAACACTCAGCATATGCCTTCGTTGTCAATGGATCCAAATCTTTATGTGACCAGAGGTCTTCACAGCCCTCAAAATTACATTTACTAACCTACACTAGCATAGTGGTGCAGGGTCGATCCATAGAGAAGGCAGGTGAGTGCTCTAAGGTTTTTAAGCCCCCCACTATTTTTAGTAGTATGGAAACATTTTTTTCATTTCAAATTTTTAATTTTTTTATATATTTTGTTTATGATGAAGTGAACATAAATGTCACTAATTCTGTAAATCACATATTTACTTAATTTTAAAATGAAATAGATAAAATTAATAGTATATACTAAAGCTAACAGAAAATATAAACATGAGTGCTGATAATTGATCATAGAATGATCTCAGAAGATTTGAAATTTACTAGTAAAATGAATGACTCTTCATATGATTAAATACACACATCATAAATGATTTTTTAATCCTACCTCACTAAAATAATTATCAATCTTTATTATAGTTCTTGAGGTCCGCTACTTCAAAAACCACTTACAGTGATTTTATTTTAAGATTTCAATAGAAATCTATCTCACTGATAGTGTCTGTCATTTGAATTTCAGGTTTTAAAAGAAAAACATCAATTATCAATCTCATCGAAAGAACATTGATGTTGAAATTAGATGAATTCAGGTGCAAATTGAATTTAAGTTGAGAACCAAAATCAATCTTTCCAAAAGAATCAGATTCTTATTTAAAAGAGTTATAGTGAAGTATGAACCAATAGTCATTCAAATTTGCTGAACAAGAAATTAAATTAAGATCATATTCAATCTAAAGAAGAAAATACAATGTAAAAATAATAGGACAGGGGAAGAAGAATCGTCCCTCTATGAATGAAAATCTTAAACTATTGCTCTACTCCTGTAACTCCAAGTCAGCGGTACCACTCTTGGTGTCACCTAGGATTTCTGCTCTCAAATTGTGTGGTGTGGAATCCAAATGAGGTTCCCCAGATCTTCTCTCAAATGAAGTGTTCGTGGAATGAATGAGTGTGCCTCCCCATTTTTCTATTTATTTTCTACTTTAAATACCATCAGTCATCTGTTGCATGTCACTGCACGTTTCCTCTAACTACAAAAGTCCTTCACTTAAGCACCGTACACATGCATTTTTTTGTGACTAACACGTTGCACTAGTTTTTCTCTTGTAACTAACTGTCACTGAGTTAGTTGTGTGAACCTAGACGCTTTTTAGGATTTGGTCTGAACCTGCACATGTTTCCGACTACACTGTGAACCTGCAAAACTTAATCAAAATAACATAGTTAAAACATGAAGAAATTTAAATAATAGATATTATTTTTTAAGAGACTAAAGTTGTAATAGTTATTAAAAAATAATTTAATGTTAACTAATAAATTTTTTAGTTGATAGATATTATTTTATTTTACATCTTTTAATCAAATTAATTAATTAAAATTACTAAAATCTGATGTTTATTAAGAAGTTATTAATTAAATTAAGTAAATTATTATATTTATTAATTTAATAAGTTTATGACTTTATACTAGAATATTAAGATTATAATTAAACATTATAAGATAATTAAATATTTTATAAATTAAATTGAATTAATTATTTTATTAATTTTATAATTAAAATTAGTATATAAATTAAAAAGATAAATTTTTATATTTATTAACATATATATATTTATTAGTTTCTTCTAATTTAATAATTATGATTAATATTTTAGTTTATATTATTTTTAATTAATTAGTATATTTTATAATTTATTTAATTTTTATTGTTAATAATTTATTATAAGAATAATAATATGATTTCTTCTCTTTATTTTTTAATTAATCACTTCTTCCCCCCATCATTTTCCCCAATGCGCTGCAGGGGGGTCTTGACTGTTTCTTCAGCAGCACCTCAACACCGAAAATCTCCTCCACACATCACCTATTCAACCCAGTGTTAGGAATCCCAACTTTACACGGTGGAGACATCCTTCATCCACAATGCATAGGTCAGATCTTCAGCAGATCTGGACTCTCAAAGCCAGCAAACTCTTCTCCTCAGATATGCAACAAAACCCTCCATCCACGACACCATTTCCACAGTAGTGACACAACCTCCTACGGCAGTGGCTGGCTCCATAGTGGTGTGAATAGAACTTCAAGTATGTTTGATTAAATCATTTTCATTGTTGAATCTACAGTTTGTATCTGGATATGGTGGTTTCATTCTGATTTTAATCTGGTTTTTGTATGTGGTGTGGGAATTGCGAAGGCAAGGCAGAGGACAATTCCAGTGGAACAAGCTCAGCAAAGCACCAATGAAACACCCTTGCAGTGTATCTCTATGCACATGGTTCTTCGACAGTGATTCCTCATGTGGCACACGGCTCAGTCCAGTGGATTGCTTCCCAAATCACATCGGTGGTAGATGGCGGGTTGGAAGAGAGGGTCAGTGGTAGGATATTTTAAAAATCAGTACCAGTAGATTTGTGTCAAGAGAGTACGAAGGAAGAAGCAGTTCCACAATGATGAGAAAAAAATGGAGCTAAGGGAGAGAAATAATGGAACTGGTGTAAGGATACGGTGAGACTGTAAAAGATATATTGTGGCAGAAATTAATTAGAAAACTATGGCATCGTAAAGGGGTATAACAACAGGGATTATGGTGACAAGAGTAATGGTACCACAAGGTTAAAGTTGATAAAATTACAGTGCCACTATGAATACATGAGACCGTGAGATCAATACAGTGCAACTGTGACACTGCAACAATAAATAGAGTAAAATAAATTAAAACTTAAATAAAATCTAAACAAAATAATTAATTAAAACTAAAAGTTAATTAAAACAATTGCTAATTTATGTAAATTATAAACTTTAATAAATTTATAAAACCATTTAAACATAAGTTAAATTATTATTAACTTGAATTTATAAAATATAAATTGTTTCTAAACTAAAACTAAAATTAAAAAGAAATTAAATTATAAAAAGATAATATAAAATTTAAACATTTATAAAACAATGTTAAATTATTTATAAAAGTTACTATATCAAATTAAATTTGTTAAACTAAACAGATAATTATTATATTATTAAACAATTATGATAATTAATGAAATTAAATTAAAGAGATGCAGTGAGTTTATAAACTTAAATTTATAAAAGATTAATTTTTCAAAGACAGCTAATATTTAGATTATGTTATATTAAATTAATTAATATTTAATACAAGAAATCCTTAATTGAAACTACATTATTTATGTACAAAAGATGAATTAATTAATTAACTAATAAATGTTAAACTATTAAAAATACATACCAAAATCACTAAACTAAATAAAAAGTTTTTATACTATAAAATGAATGTAAGATATAAATTAACTATTGTAAAGATAAAAATAAAATTTTAATTATAGAAATTGATTAAATAACATATTTAATAATAAAAATACAAAAGTGTGCTTATTTAATAAAAAGTGTAAAAATAGTTAATTAAATAATTAAAAATTAAATAAAAAGATATGGAAAAAATATGTAAAAATAGAGCCACATCATGAAGAAAATATCCTTGAATAATTCTATGAGATAAATAAATTCATCAAAAAATATAGACGTGATTATAAAAAGATACATGCAAGACCTAATTATTGTAGGATTTTCTAAGTAGAAGAGTTTGATAAAGAAGAATATATAATATTCCATAAAAGAAGATTTAAGTTAATAAACTATAATGTGAGTATAAATCAATGAAACCCCAAGAATAAATAGAAGAAGAAAAATACTATAAAGGTATTGTGTCACTTTCCTCTGATACCACACTTGAAATGATTATTCATGTCATTTAAGACTGCATATAACATGAAGTGGCATGCTCAATATAGTAATGATGGCCTGATGAGACATCCAAAAGTTTCAACAACATGTAAATTTTTTAATTCATTATATCAATATTTTCCATTTAACCCTTATAATGTACATTTGGGATTAGATTCTGATGGTTTAAAACCTTTTGGATCATTATGTTCTAATTATATAATTTGGATAGTTTTTTATCCCATTTAATCTACCAACATGGATATTTATAAAGAATAATTTTTTCATTATTTCAATTATTATTTAAGGAAATAAAATGTCTTTAAATGACATTGATGTATACCTTCGACCTCTAATCAAAGAATTGTGAGAATTATGGGATGATGGGGTGGAAACATATAATGATTCAATGAGAAAACTATTCAAAATGCATGTTTATTTAATGTGGAAAATTAGTGACTTTCCTAGAATAAAAAATTTATCTGATTGTAATAATCATACTAGTTGTTCTTGTCTAGTTTGTAATTTTGATTTAGAAACTCAAAAATTACCTCATAGTAGAAACTGTTGTTTTATATGTCATCGTTGATTTCTTGAAACTTCTCATAAATTCATGTTAAATAAGGAATAATTCAATGGAGATATTTAATTGAGAAAGTCATCAAAGGTTCCATTTGGTTTATAAATATTGGGATAATTAATGAATGTCACTAAAAATTTGAAAAATGTTTTCAGTTTGAAGAGTGGGGGAGGGTATGAAATACAATATCTAAAGGATATGAAACATAATAATTGAATAAAAAGATTATATTTTTCAAAAATCTTTATTTGGAGTTAAATTTCACACTTCATAGTTGAGATGTATTATATATTGATAAGAATGTCTATGATAATGTAATTTTTAAATTGCATAATGTGTAGGGTAAATAGAAGGAACACGTTAATGCTTATAAGGATTTGGATTCAATGAATATAAAAAATGATTTTTGGGAAAATTATAATGGAAAGTATCCTTTAGATATTTTATAATTAAAATTCACAAGAAGACGTATTCCTTCAAACATTAATGAATGTAAATGTTCAAGATGGATATTCATCTAACATATCAAGGGGTGTTGACTTAAAACATCAAAGGGTACATGGATTGAAAAGTCATGACTCACATATTATAATGGATCAGTTGTTTTCATTGTCATTTCATAATACATTACATAAAGATGTAATTGTGTTTCTATTTGAGTTTTGTACCTTTTTCAGATATCTTTTTTTAAACTATAAATTCAAATAATATCGATAAACTTACAAAAATAATTTTTTTGACACTTTCGTTTAGAGATATTGTTTCTCCATTCATTATTCATAGTCAATATTTATTTGGATGTTCATTTGGTTAAAGAAGATAAACTTGGTAGATGGGTACACTATCGATGGTTGTATCCAAACGAGAGTTATATTGATATTATTTTGATTTTCATTGGTGAATTCAATTTTATAAAACCATCTAATTTTTTTAATATGTTTTTATTTTCTTCATTAGATAATTAGGTCATTTGAAATCATATGTGAGGAATAAATCTTGACCAGAAGGATCTATTATTGAAGGTTAAATAGCCAAAGAGGGCTTGACCTTCTATTCTATGTATTTGGATGGGATGGATACTAGATTCAATCATGTTATAAATGTTGATGACATCTCCACTAATTATCATTCTAAAAACCATTCATAGGTATTTCAAACTATTGGACAACCAATTAGAAATGGGAAATTTTTTACAATGACATGATTGGAGTTAATGCAAGTAGATAGATATGCTATAATCAATAGTCTTATTGTAGATCCATTTATTAAAGAATTAAAATTGAAAAAAAAGAGGTGACTAAGGGGTTGATCTCAAAATGAGGTGGAATCAACAAAATCTATTAGTAAAAATATTTTTGAATGGTTCACCTATCGTGTAATTATATACTCATATTCATATTAATGATGTGTAGTTATTTTTTCTATGATAAAATAAACTCTTTATATCTTCTTATCTAGATAATTAATGTTAAAAATCAATAAAAAATAGGAAATTATTTGAATTATTTGGCTCATTGTCATCTAAGGAAGGCTAATATATTTGATGCCTAAAATATTCATGGCTTTAGGTTTCATACAATTTATCATAGAGAAGATTTTAAAACTCAAGATAGTGGTGTATTTACACTTTTTCAGGTGGGAGACTATGTAAGATGAATGATATGATTGAATTCAACTATCACGGTTGGTTTTAAGTTGTATTATTAAAATGAAAGTGGGGAAACATTGAGAGGGGTATGATAAAATATTTTTCACATTTTCTTATGTTAAATTATCTTTCATGATCCATACCGGTGAGCATATAGAGCATGATCCATTTATCCTAGTTTCACATGTGAAGATGGTATATTATGTGGATAATGAAATACATGAAGGCTGGAGTGTTGTTGTACACTTAAAGAATATTGACTTATATTATATGGTCGATGAAGATCAATTGGTACTTTAAGATAGTGAACCTCATCAACCAAAAAACATTGAACAAATTTTCTTAACAATATCAAAAAATAGAACTTACAAAAGTGGGTGAAAATAAAACACTTTTCATAGTGGAGGATAATAAAAATAAAGACAATGAATATAAAGATAATTAAATGTGTAAATTGGTAATGAAAATATATTAAACTTTCTCATTGATAAATGTTTTGTACTAATAAAAATTGTTATATTTTTTTCTATTTTTTTTTGTTTTTCATTTTTTATAAATTTAACATAACTGAACTATTTGAATGATTGGAATGTCGAGAACAAATAAATTTCAAGATCCAATCTGGTCATAATCTCGAAGAACACCACCACTACTTCTATCTTCAGTGGATCTGTGTGATTCTATTGTACCTGAGAATAATTGTGATCTTACCATTTCCCAGGTGTTATTGATACCCCACCATCTGATTCACCTCCAGTGGTGGATTGGTTGGCCACCCATCCATCTGGGGGATATTTGCGACATACCATTATTGGTATGTGTGTCGTTATATAAAAAAATATTTTATTAATTTTTTTTAAAATTTTCAAATAGTTAAAGATAAATATATAATAGATATATATATTGACAAATTAGATTTACGAGACCTAAAGGAATTCAAAATCATCATTCCATTTTTCGAGTTTGGGGTGCCTACCTGTGATACTGTCAGAACCTATGGGAAGATTATTAAGAAACTTGCTTGTGAGATGATGATATTTCCCATTAATTATTAAGGTTAGAGGCATATTCACACAACTTATAAAAATGAGGTATTTGATAATAATGTAAAGGTAATATTAATTTAATATTCGTTGATAAAAAATTTAAAAGATAATAGTAAATTTTTTTATTACAGTTATAGAGTGTTCTATTTTTTATTTCTAGATTTTTTTTACATTTTGATGTCCCTGACTCTATTTCACGCCCGTGGTATCTAAAAATACTTGGTAACAATTAGAGATATTTTAAGTTGATATTATGGGATGAGTTTTAAGAAACATTGATAAGGTCACAACAGATGTATGAAAATATACTTAAAGGGATTTCTTAAGAGTGATGGAAGAATTTTTTTGATGTTAGATAACACCACATGACTTTTTTATTTTTTTATAAAAAGAAAGGAAAAAGAACCTAGAAGAAGAAATTAAGGGGGTCTGAATAAATGCATCCATAGGGCATCAGCACAAGAAAAATCAATGCCCTTGGGAGGAAAAGATCCAAGACTAGAAAAGATAATTACATAAACATAATAAAATTAATTGTTTTTATTAATGTTTCTATTTTTTTAAGAATTATTTAAAAAATATTGTGAATTATGAGAAATAAGTCATTCACCATATCATTGGGTCTCAATGTTTTTTATGAAAAAGAACAATTTTGGTTTGTACTTTATCCATTATTAATTATACCATTTTATTATTTGTCATGATTTTTCTATCTTATTTATTTATAATAGAAAAGTCTAATGAATTAGGTCACTCAGTTGGCCGAATAATGATATAGTTTAAAGTGCATAGGAAAACTGATGGAAGTTTTGTAAATGGTCCAACCAGATACTTTGGACTAAGTACTTTTCATTACTATTTCATGTTATTTTATTACTATAAAAATTTAATAATGAAATATATGTTATAATAATAAACAATCCTTAAACCTAATTAAATGGGGCCTACTAAATGGATCAAATGATACTAATTTTTCATTATTTGATACATATAGGCACCCCCAATTAATTGGGTTTATGACTTGTTTGTTGTTATATTTTATGTTCCAATATTATGTATTTATAGTAATGAAATAATAATAAATAGTAATGGAAAAATTATTAATTAGAAAATATTATGAAGTTCAGATATTTTAAAAATCATCATTAATATTTTTTTATTAACATGTTAATATTCAAGAAGGATGAGATGTGAAACCTTAACAATCATCCTCAGTTTTTGAGAATGATGCAATTGCCGTTGTTTTAGGGAAGGAACATACCAGACGTGTATGGGGGATGGTTTCTAGGAATACTCAATTAGTTTTCTTTGGTATGGAATCATAAAGAGTTAATAATACACCTGTTGGGGGTTTGAGTAGTGTCGTTGATCGAGAATCACAATGGAAAATTACAAGGCTTAAAGAAATGGTGAAAGAACAAGACTCTTATAGGAAAACACAGGATTAGTAGTGATCAGTAATGGAAAATTCATTAGTTTCTATTTTTCAGTGGATGATGGGCGTGATCCTTGAAGAAATTTTCGGCCTTATAGATTATCCTTCCAAGGTAAATTCTAAATTCCATAGATCATTCCCACATATTCAATGAACACATAAAACTTCCATAAATGAAACTAAAATGAAAATTTTATATTGAAAACACACACTTTGAGTCATAACAAACAAATATTATTCTAGATTTATGTGTGGTAGATTTATACAAATAAAAAATTAATTATAGATTATTACCCGTAAGTTTGAAAACAATTCGAGCTTGTTTTCTTGGTTTTAACATAGTAAATATTTTTTAAATGAAACAATGCCTTTAAAAATTTGTTTCATAGTTTCAAAATGATAAAAATAATTTAATTTCCATGAAATTAGAAGACAATAACGATAGATTTAATTTTGAAATGTAGGAACTAACAACCTTTCATTCTGAGTTAAAGTTTTCCCAAGATTCCCGTAAACATGTTTTTTATGTTTTAAAACACTAAAACATGAGTGTAATGGTATAAACCATAGAAAACAACTTAATATTATCATGAAATCATGGAAAAACATTTGAGTTAGTTTTTTGTGTAATAATATGAAACATGTCAATATGATGTTTGTTGTGGTTGGAATGACTCGATAAACATTTTCTAGAGTTACAAAAGCCTTTAAAAATGTGTGTCAGGGGGTAAAAACTAAAAAAATGTTAGTTTTATTTGAAATCATAGGAAACCCATCCTATAATGATTTGGTAAATTTAAGAAATGACAGATCCTCATTCCAAGTAACAATTTTCCCGGGATGCTCGTAAATACATTTTTCGTGTTTTAAGACACTAAAATGTGAATGTAATTGTCAAAACCATAGAAAAAACCTAATGTTGATGTAAAATTATTGTTAAAACAATTTTGAATTATTTTTGAGATGTACATGTATAAAACACATCAATCCAACTTGCAGTGTGGTTAGAATATCTTAAAAAATAGTTATAAAGGTACTAAAGCCTTAAAAAACATTTTTCTGGGGGTCAAAATAAGAAAGCTATTTAAAATTACCATAAAATCATAAGAAAAAGACCATATATTGATTGGTAAAATTTAGTAACTGACAAAATTTCATTCTGAGTTACTATTTTCCTGGGATACCTGAAAATGAATTTTTAGTGTTTTAAAACACTAAAACATGTTTGTAATGGTCAAAACTATATAAAAATAACTTATATTGATTTGAAATACTGATAAAACCACATTTGATATATTTTTTTCTGTGTATTCATAGACAACACATCAATTTTACATGTGGTGTGGCCGTAATTATTCGATAAACAATTTGTAATGCAACCAAAGCCTTTAAAAATGTTTGTCGGGGGGATCAAAATTAGACAAATAATATTAGATTGTCATGAAATTAGAGGGCAATGACCATATACATGTTGTTGAAATGTACGAATTTACAACCCATCGTTCCAAGTGACGGTTTGCCCGGGAGGACTATAAAAACGTTTTTTCATGTTTTAAAACACTAAAACATGAATGTAATGATAAAACCCAAATAAAATAACCTAATATTGACATGAAATCATGTGGGAAACAATATTTAATTTTTTTGATTTTATGCACAGACAACATGTCAATCTAACTTGCGGTGGGGTTGGAATGACTTGGTAAATAGTTTTTAAAGGTATTAAAGCATTTAAAAACATATGTTTGGTGGATAAAATAGGAAAATGACATCATATTGCCACAAAATAGATAAAAATGACCATAGATTTATTAGATAAATATAGGATGTGACAACACATAATTCTGAGTTACGATTATCCTGGGATGCCTATAAATGTGTTATTCTTGTTTTAAAATACTAAAACATGTGTGTAACTATCAAAACCACAAAAAAATGACATCATATTGATGTGAAATCATGGTACAACCACCTTTGAGTTAATTGTTTATGTGTATGAATATAAGAAAAATATATCTAACATGTAGTGTGGTTGGAATGACTCGGTAAATAGTTTTTAAAGGTACCAAAGCCTTGAAAAACGTGTTTCGAGGGGTCAAAACCAGACAAACGATGTTGGATTATCATGAAATCAGAGGAAAATGACCATAGATTGGTTTTCGAAATGTTGGAACTAAAAAAACATCATTCCGAGTTACGATTTGTCTGGAATACTTGTATACATGTATTTAGTTTTTTAAAACTCTAAAACGTGTGTGTAATGGTCAAAAGCATAAAAAACAACCTCCTGTTTATGTGAAATTATAACAACACAAGTATTTATAGAATAATATTTATTATTATTCTTTAATTAGATTTTTATATTAATTATGTTAAGTAATTCTAAAATTTTATGGCCATTTATTTAAAACATTAATTTTTTAATTATGGAATTTTAAATTGGAAAAAATAATTACATTTTTAATCTATAATGTTGAAATTATCTTAGCATTAATTTTTGATAATTTTTTTAAAAAGATTAATTTTTTGGTGAATGGTAAAAAAATAGTATTTTTATAAACTACAATATTTATTTTTGACATCATGAAGACATAATTATGATATAAAATTTATAAAATTTATTGAATAATTAAATTATGATTTTATAAGATAAATTACGTCTATATCTAATTCAGAAAATGTATGTTATGATTTATTTCATGATAAGTGTAAAAATTATTGTTAGTTATAACACAATGATTGCACATAACTGGTAATGTCAAATTTTGTTCATTAATAGTTAATTCCTAAAAATAATTTTCACAACTTTTTTGTTAATTATTTTGTATAATTTATTTTTTTGGCTATTAATTTCTAATTTCAAAGTTATATTACATTTATCTAATCCAAATTCTTGTGCAATTCTTGCATAGGGAAAGACAAAATAAAAAAAATTAAAAAACTATCTTGACATTTACATGAGTGAATATAGATAATAAACGAATATAGAAATTTATTTTTAACCTAATAAATTTATTTTTATGATAGTAATTTATTTTTAAATTTTATTAATTAAATATTTATCTTTAATTCATGTGCAACGCATATGTAGTGTTAGTGCAAGCATAAAAAAAATAAAAATAAATTAATTAAAATTATAAGAATTACTAAATGAACCGTATGACTAAATACTTTTCTATATGAAAGTGTCAACCAATATCATATTTTGATTCAAATTTGGGACATTTTAGACCCACATTAATTAATTTAATCCCTTTATAATATTTTATTTAAAAGTATCTCAAGTTGTTCACACTATAGTTTTTAATATGTATAATATTTTAATATATAATTTTCTAGAAGTTTTCTTTGAAAAAAATTATCATTTTAAATATAATAATTTTATCTTATTAATGAATTTTTATTTTTTATTTTTATGAAACAAATAATTACTATATTGAATTTCACAAAGATAATGTAGTAAATATTTAATTAATGAATATACCAAATTAATTATATTAAAAATAATAAAATAAATGTAATTTGATATTTAACCTATTTGAATAATTCCCTAGATGAATGTGATATTTATATGCTATAATTAGAAAATTAATTTGAATTTTAAACTTTTTTTGGTGTATTTAATGTCATAGTTATGAATCATGTTTAATTTGGTAAGAATTATTTTTCCTGAATATAATTTTTAATTAATTTATTTAAAAATACCAAAAAATATTGAATAAGTTTAAATATGATATTATTTTGACTTCAATGTAACCCCATTTATATTTCGCATTTTGGAAGTCTTAAACCGTATAATAGATTTATTATATTATATGAATTTGAGTAATTCATAACTTACTACTCACCTCAATTATAAAAAAAATACTATTTCCTTTACAAACTTTCATCTCATTAATTTATATTTATCACCTATCTTCAACCAAATTACATTCTCATCAACTCTTTATATATTTTAGAGATTTTTTTCTCACAAAAATACCACTTCCATGAGCCTAAGGGGGTTCACAAGGAGAAATTTTCAAGAGATGAATTCCTTCTTTTTCTCTTTTAAATTCTTTCTCACATTTACATTATCCTCAAATAATTTTCAATAATGCATGATAGATATATTATAATATATATACTTTATTTTTTTTGTTTTATGGTATATTCGTATTAAAATCTCTCATTTTATTTTTTATTCTTAAAAATGAAATCGTCGTCTGTGGTGTGTCAATTCATCGCTTTCATGGACGATGAGTTTTCATTTCTATTTTTCTGAAATCATTGAAAGTTTTAATTCCCATGTAATTGATTAAAATGGACTAATTATATATTTTTTCTAACTGTTTTAGTATTTTTTCTTTTTAACAAGGAATTCCATAATAAACTGACCATGGAAACCATGAAAAGAACATACCTGAAACAATATAAATAACAAAATATTTTTTATAAATGGGTGGAAAATGTTATAAGAAGGTCACGTAATGTATTATAAAGATGATTTTAGTTCATTAATAAATTAATAAAACTATTCAAACCATTATACATGATGTTTGAACACTTTTTAAGGGAGTCTAATTAGAGTTAAGGGGATTTCTTTTTTAAAATCCTTTTAAATATATCTTTTATGAAATTAAAAAAGATTGTTTTTTATTAATGAAATAAGAGATTTATAATTCTATCATGATGATTTATTAATATAATTTTTTCTTTATAAGTGTTAATTTTTATTTTTAAATAATATTATTTAATTATTATTTGTGCATTATTTATATTTTGAAATTCAATTTTAGGAGAAAATTGTGTTTCAATATCTGAATGTCTTTTGATCATGGGTTTAAATTATTTATCAAGGGTTTTATTCATGATATGTTCCTTGTAATTTTTTTATTATGTTTTGATCCCATTATAACTCATGATATGAAGGGTTAAGCCCCATTATAGCTCAAGATATGACGGTCTGAGCCCCATTATAGCTCATGATATGATGTGAGAGCCCTCTTATAGCTCTCCAATACATTGGGTACTCCATATATGAAAGTAAATCAAAAATATTATTCCATTTGTAAGGGTGAATGTAATAGTGATATGGTAAATATGTTCTATGGAAAATAAAGGATTTTTCTATGTTCACTAATGAGTTTTCAAGAAAATGGGTTTTAATGAGTTTTTATGTTTTCACTGGATTAATGATATTATTTATTTATATTCCTTATTGAGATTTCGTTCTCACCCCAAGATTTTTAAAAAAAATCACAAGGTATAAGGTTGTGTAAGAAAAATAAGGAAACCAAGTTGAATGCTATGAAGGTTTTTCAACAAAATCATGTTTAATTTTAAATGTTTTTAATTTTGGATGAAATGGATACTATTTTAATAGTATCCACATTGTTTAAATGTAGGTTGTTATGTATCTATTATGTCCTCATTTTTTAAATCCCTAGATCCAAAATTATTTTCAATGTTAAATAATTTTAAATTATCAAATAGACTAAAGATTATGTAATGCTTTAAGGCTGAGTTCTTATAGTTGGTATCAAATGATGGTTTAAATAATCGTATGGGTTAGGATGATGTTAATTGAATAACATATATAATATTTTAATTTATAGTTATTTTAAAATGATATAGAATTTGAAGATTACCATGTTTCTTCATATATGATATGTCTGTTCAGAAAGATTATCTCTATAAGAAACATGGAAGATGGAGTAGGAAGTTAGAGAGAGGCTGATATATTTCCAAATATCCATCCTGGAATGGTGGGAATTTGAACCGAGTAGTTTCTGATAGTAACAGATCAATTGAATCAGGAGATAAATGGTGGTGTTATTCATGATAGATAGTTTCCTGATCTACCATGAATGAACAATTATTTTATAGAGAATTTCATGAGGCAACTTCCCCTATCATTTAGTGGATCATCTGACTTAGTGGAAGAAGAGTATGGATCAAGGATTTGGAAAATATATTTAATGTCATGAGATATTTAGAACATCAAAAGGAGTTCCCCTTCTTGTGAAAAGTGTGGTAAAAATTATCTTGGATAATGTCTTGTAAATTCTAGGAAATGATACTGATGTGGAATTTTTGGGAACATGTATCATGAGTTTAAGGGAAAGGATCAACAAAATAATGAAAATCTGATGGTAAGATGCTTCAACTATATGGAATTGAGTCACTTTTCTAATATATGTCCAAATATAGTCACTCAAGGGAGAAGTCACAAGATTAGAAACAGAAGGGTCTGGGAAAATCCTTTATAACTAATTTAGTAGATAATGATCCATAAAAATAAGTGGTATTAGGTATATTCCTTGTTTTTAGAGAATATGACAATGTGTTGTTTTATTCAAGATCTACACATTCATTCATTTCTGCTAAATTTTCTACTAAATTTGAAATTCCACCTCAAGAAATGAATCCAAAACATATTGTGAAAACACCTAGAGAAAATATTGAGGTAAAATGAAATTATAAGAATCTTCCTATTGTTTTCTGTCGAAATAATTTACATATAAACGTCATTATTTTGACTTTAATAAATTTTAGTGTTATCCAAGGTATGGATTGGATTTTTTTCTTACTAAGATTGATTTTAGAGATAAATAAGTTACTTTATAGAAAGAGTTTAAGTTTCTATATAAGAATGAACACATATCATTGATAACATACTATGAAGTTGAGAAACTGATAAAAGATGGAAATAAAAGTTACCTTGCACATATTTTTTAAAATAAAGGAAATTTTCAGATTAATGAATTTCTATTGGTAAATGAATATCTTGAAATTTTTCCTAATGATTTTCCTGGTGTTGTTCCAGATCAAGAGGTTGAGTTTACTGTTGAATTAATTCCCATTACTATGCCATTTTCAAAAACCCCTTATCGAATGGCTCAAGTAGAACATCTAAGGTTGAAAAAGAATTTATAGTAATTATTAGATAATTCTTTTATCCTACCAAGAACTTCACCATGTGTTCTCCTATAATTTTTTATTAAAAAGAAATATTGTACAATGAAGATTTTCACTGATTATAGAGAGTTAGATAACATCACTATTAAGAACAAGTATCATTTACCTCATATCGATGATTTGTTTGATCAACTCTAAAGAGAATGGTATTTTTTAAGGTTTGACTTCAGGTCGTGGTACCATTTGTTAAAAGTAAAGGAAGAATACATTATGAAGACTATATTTTATCCTAGATATGAGAATTATGAATTTTTAGTTATTCTATTTGGGTTAACTAACACACGTGTTGTAAACCTAGATCTTATGAATAGAATATTCCATGAGTTCTTGGATAAATTTGTGGCTATGTTTATTGAATAAATTTTTGTATGTTTTAAAATTAAATAAGAACATGAATGGAATCTAAGTGTTTTTTTGAAAACATTAAAAGAAAAGAATCTATGTGGGAAATTTAGAAAGTGTGAATTTTGGTTGCAAAAAATTAATTTACTTGGTCACATTGTTTCTAAAGATGGAATAATTATTGATCCTGATAAAATAACTGTTGTTGCATGATGTACAAGACCCAAAACTATAACTTAAATTCATAGATTTCTTGGTTTATAAAGATGTTACTATAGGTTTGTTGATAACTTTTCATAGTTATCAAGCACACTGACTAAGTTAAGTCTAAAATGAGTTAAGTTCATCTAAATGAAGGAATGTGATGTTTGTTTTGAAAAATTTAAAAGAAGATTGGTTAATGCTCCAGTAATGGGCGTGCCTTCCGGAAATAGTGAATTTGTCATCTATAGTCATGATTCATTCAAAGGTTTTGGTTGTCTCCTAATATAGAATGATCAGATAATTTATTATACTTTATGTCAGTTGAAACCTCATGAGTTAAATTACCCTACACGTGATTTGGAATTACCTGCTATTATTTTTGAATTAAAAATATTGATGAATCATTTGTATGGTGTAAAATTTGAAATATATATTGATAACTAAAGTTTTAAGTATATATTCACTCAAAAAGATTTAAAAAAGATACAAAGAATATAGCTAGAACTAATCAATGATTATGACTGTATGATTCATTTCCATCATGGAAAATAAAAAACGTGGCCAATTCATTGAGTCGGAACAATATTGCTACATTAAACATGACAAGTTTTGAAGGTGGCCCTTTGGTTATTGATTTAATGATTTTTGGCTTGGAATTTATTAGTGCAAGAAAATACTCTATTTTGTTTTAGGTGTCAGTGCAACCGTCTTTATCAGACAGAATTAAGCATGCACAGAAGGAAGATCCGGAGTTGCAGAAAAAGGTAGAATTGGTTAGAAAGGGTATGTTGACTAAATTTAACATTGATAGAGATTATGTTTTGATATTTGAGAAGATATTATGTGTGCATTGTGATTTAAAGTTAAAGAAAGAGTTATTATGTGAAGCTCATGGTACTCTTTTTTAGTTTATCATTTCAACACTATGATGTACATGGATCATCAGAAGTATAACTGGTGGGATGGAATGAAAAGTGCTATTTCTGATTTTACCATGAAATTTTTGAAATTTCAATAGGTTAATTCATAATGATAGTTACCAAAGGGGATGATTTAGCCTTTTCCAATGATAGAGTGGAAATTAGAAAATATATCCATGGACTTCATGGTGGGACTACCAAAGACATCTCAAGGTTATAATAAAATCTAAGTTATTATTGATCATTTGAATAAATATGCTTATTTTATTGCTAGTAAATATACTCTATATTTTCATAAACATTCTCTACTATACCTCAATGATATTTTCTGGTTACATGGTGTTTTTCTCTCCAATGTCTCTTATCGAGATCCCCGGTTTACTTTTAACATTTTGAAAGGCCTTCAAAAGTGGTTTGGTACTGAATTAAATTTTTTCACAGTCTTTCATCATCAATATAATGGACAGATAAAGTGAAAAATTCAAACATTGGAGGATATACTTTTATCTTGTTTAATATATTACTATGGAAGTTGAGATCAACATATTTCACTAGTAGATATTTCTTATAATAATAGTTTTTATTCTAGTATACAGATGGAACCTTTTGAGTTATTATACGGATAGCAGTACTGAACACCATAATTTTGGGATGAATTTTTGGAAAGGAAGTTTATGAGATAAAAATTAGTAGAGGAAGTGGAAGATAAAGTTTAGTTGATTCAGTGACAGATGACGACAACTCAAAGTAGGTAAATATTTTTTATAGATAACAGGAGGAAAGACCTTTCTTTTGAGGTAGTTGATAATGTTTTCCTTCAAATATATCATTGGAAAAGTGTTATGAGTTTTTTTTAAGAAAGGAATGTTAAGTATACAGTTTATTAGACCTTATGAAATCTGGGATAAATTTGGACCAGTTGCCTACCAAGTAGCCTTGCCTCCAAGTTTATCTCAAGTACACAATGTTTTTCATGTTTCAATGTTAAGAAATTATGTGCCAGATTTCATCTCATGTTTTGAGCCTATAATCAGATCAGTTAGAAGATAACCTTTATTATGAAGGGAAACATGTTCAGATTCTTGATCATGGAGATAAAGTATTGCGAAACAAGGTAATTCACCAGTTTAAGGTTTTGTGGAGTAACAACATGGTTGAAGAAGCAACATGTGAATCTAAAAATGCTATGTGGTAATAGTATTACCGTTTGTTTAATAAGTGAATAAAATTGTGAAGACGCAATTTCAAAAATGGGGGGGGGGGTGGAATGTAACAACCCTTGTATTTACAAGATCATAATTATTAGTATAAATGAATTAGATAGATATATTCATTATGTTAAGTAATTTCTTAAATAAATAATTTATTATACGGGTTATTTATTTATAAAATTAATTTTTTAATTATAATATTTTAATTTGAAAAAACTATTTTCATTTTTTATTTTAGAATTTTGAAATTATATTAGCATGAATTTTGCAGAATTTTTTTTAAAAAATTAATTTTTTAGTGAATAGTAAAAAATAGTGTTTTTATAAACTACATTATTTTTTAAAATCATGAAAAATTAATTATGATATAAAATTTATAAAATTTATTAAATAACTAAATTCTTATTTTATAAGAGAATTTATTTATATAAATAATTCATATAATTTATATTATAATTATTTTCACGATAAGTATAAAAAGTATTGTCATTGCCTACGTATCACCTACACAACATTGGAAATGTAAAATTTGGTTCGTTAATAATTGAGTCCTAAAAATCATTTTCATGACTTTTTTATTAATTATTATGTATAATTTTTGTTTTTGGATGTTAATTTATAATTTTATAGTTATATTACATTAAAATTATTCAAATGCATGTTTAATGCTTGTATAGGGCAAGAAAAGAGAAAATAACAAATTTAAAAAGTTTTCTTGATATTTATATAAGTGAATATACTTAATGAATGAATATAGAACTTTATTCTAAACCTAATTAATTTATTTTTATTATTGATATTTATTTTTAATTTTTATAAATGAAATAATTATCATCAATGCATGTGCAACGACGATGCAATGTTTGTGCAAGGATAAAAAAAATATTTTTTTTTAATTAAAATTATAAGAACTATTAAATGACCTAAAATATAAATAAATATTTTTATATAAGTTATTTTATACCATTATCATATTTTGATTCTAATTTGAGACATTTTGGACCAACATTAATCACTTTAACTCCTTTATAATATTATATTTAAAAGTATGTCAAGTTGTCCACACAATAGTTTTTTATTTTTATAATATTTTAATGTATCATTATTAATAATTTTTTTGAAAATAAATGATAATTTTAAATCTAATAATTTTATATTATTTTTGATAATTTATTTGTAATTTTTATGCAACAAATAAATAACATTAAGGCTTTCACAATGATGATGAAACAATTATTTAATTAATGAATAAATAATATTAATGATATTAAAAATAATAAAATAAGTTTAATTTTATATGTTTAAGATAATTCAAGAATTTTATAGATTAATAAGATATTTCTATGATATAATAAAAAAATTTATTATAATTATAAACTTATTTTTGATGTGTTTAAAGTCATATTTATGAATATTGTTTAATTTGACAAAAAAAAATTCATGAATATAATTTTTAATTAAATTATATAAAAATACCAAAATATATTCAATAAGGACAAATTGGATAGTATTGTGTTTAAAATATAATCCCCTTTAGATTTTAAGCCTTTTGTAAGTCTTAAACCCTATAATATATTTATTATATTTTAATAATTTGAGTAATTCCTATATTACCCCTCTCCTCAAATATAAAAAGGGACTCATTCCTTCCCAAACATTCATAAAATTAAGCCATATTGCTCAATTAAATTATGAAATATTCGACTCTCCTCATCCCTTTATATATTCTATAGATTTTTTCTTACAAAAATACCACTTCCAAGAGCCTAAGGTGGTTCTCAAGGAGAAATTTTCAAGAGGCAAATTCATTCTTTTTCTCTTTTAAATTATTTACCACCTCTACCTTATCATCACCTCCTATAAAATATTTCATGATAAGTCCAATATATATATATTCTTTATTTTTTGTGTTTATTGTATATTCATCTTAAAATCACTCATCTTCTTCTTTTATTCTTAAAAAAGAAATAGATGTTCGTGGTGCACCAATTCACCACCTTCATGGACAATGAGTTTTCGTTTCAATTTTACTGTAATCAACGAAAGTTTAAATACACATTTAATTGATTAAAATTAACTAAATATATATTTTTTTTCTCACTTCTAGAGTATTATTTATTTTTTATAAAGAAGTCCATAATAAACCAACCTTGAAAACCATGAAAAGAACACACCTGAAACAATGGAAATAACAAAATATTGTTAATAAATGGGTAGATAATGTTATAAGAAGATCATTTAAGGTATTACAAACACGAGTTTAGTTTGGTAATAAATTAATACAATAATTCAAACCATTATGCAGGATGTTTGAACATTTTTTAATGAAGTCGAATGGGAGTTATGGGACTTTCTTTTTTAAAATCATTTTAAAAGTCTCTTGTATGAAATTCAAAATGATTTTTTTATATACGGTATGAGCGGTTTCTCCTGCTATCATGATGATTTATTACTATAATTTTTCCTTTATAAATTTTCATATTTATTTTTGATGAATATGGTTTTATTATTATGTGCATGGTATTAATATTTTAAAACTCATTTTTATGAGAAATTGGTATTTTGATATATGAATGTGTTTTACTCATGGTTTTAAACGAGTTATCAATGGTTTTATTCATGATATGTTCCTTGGAATTTTATTATTATGATTTTATCCCTTTATAGCTCAATATATGATTGGTTGAACCCCATTATATCTCAGTATATGATGGGTTGAACCCTATTATAGCTAATGATATGATGGATGATCCCCCATTATAGCTCTTTGGTGCATTGTGTCCTCCAAAGATGAAAGTCAAATGAAAAGGTTATTCCATTTTAAGGGGGAATGTAAGAGTGATATGCTAAATATGTCATAATACAACTACATTATTAATCTATGTATTCTGATGAGTTTTCAAGGAATGGGATTTTAATGGGTTTTATGTTTTCACTAGACTAATGATTTTCCTTCTTCATGTTCCTTACTGAGATTTTGTGCTCACCCGAAGATTTTAATTTTTTTCACATGGTATAAGTATATGTAAGATAAATAAAGAATACATGTTGAATGTTTTGAAGTTTTTTCAATGAATTCATGTTTTATTTTAAAAGTTTAATATTTTTGATAAAATGGATAGTGTTTTAGTAGTACTCACTTTGTTTAAATTTGGGATGTTATGTATGTATTATGTCATAATTATCTAAAGCACTAAACCTAAAAAGATCATTATTGTAAATAAAAGTAATATTCTCGACTTAAATAACGATTATATAATATTTTAAGTCTGGTTCCTTATAAAAATCAATGGACAACTACTGTTGAGTTAATTTTGACATATATACAAATACCCCACAACAATTTATCATCTGGTGCTGTCCGAAAGAATCGAAAAATAGTTTTTAAAGGTACCAAAGCCTTTAAAAACACGTGTTGTGGAATAAATTCTAGGATGAAAATATTGGTTTTATAGAAAATCAAAGTAAAAAATACCGTATATTTTTTTTGGAAAATAGGAACTGACGAAATGCCATTCCGAGTTATGATTTTCTCATGATGCCCATAAATGCATTTTTAGTGTTTTAAACACTAAAAGGCATGTTTAATGGTCAAAATAATATAAGATGACAATATATTAATGTAAAATTCTGGTAAAAACACCATTCAATTATTTTGGAAGTTTGTGAGTAGAAAACACGTCAATCCAACGTGCAGTATGGTTAGAATGACTTGGTAAATAGTTTTTAAAGGTACCAAAGCCTCAAAAAACTTGCCTTAGAGGTCTAAATGATGAAAACAATGTTTTATTTACATGAAATCGTAGGAATATAACCATATATTGATTTTTGAAATTTATGATCCAACGACACATCATTCCGAGTTACAAATTTCCCGGGATACCCATAAAAGTGTTTTTAGTGTTTTAAAATACTAAAACCTATGTGTAATGGTCAAAAGAAAAGGAAAAGACCTTGTATTAATATGAAATATTGATAACTCCACCATTGAGTTATTTTTGAAATATAGAAAATGATTTCATATCAAATTATTTAATTTTTTATATATTAAATTAGGCACACCACACGTCGATTTAAAAATTTATTAGAATGTTATCTAATTGTCCCCTTTTTAGTTTCAAGTTTTGAATCATATAATAAATATGTGATTTTATGTTTTTAAAGTGTTTTTAATGATATATTATTTTTTTATATTAAAATATATTCTCTTTTTATTAACAAAATAATAAATTTTATGTGCAACATTAGGAATATATTTTGTGTCATTTCCCTTTTGTATTTATTTTATTAAATGTTATTGTTTTTATTGTAGGTGACAGATGATGGAAATGGGTAAGAGGTTGACCATTACAATTCAAGTCATTTTTTAGAAGGAAATAATGATTGTTCTTAGATTCCATGGTATATTTAAATTTTATCAATGATTCTGTTGTAATCCTAATTTATTATGTTATGTTTTAATTGATGTTATTTTTTGTTATAATTACTGAGATGATGTGCACTACTACAAATACAGGTTTTATCAGCACTCAAAACAGGATTTAACAGTGCTAAAAAAGAGCTGATAAATGCCCTGCCTGCTGTAACATAAAATTCTACAGCAGCACATCCAAACAGACCTGCAAAAAATTCAGCTTCTCAACAAGTATAACCATACAAAATTTACACATATTTCATAAGGTAATTACACCAAGTATACCCATACAACAAGTATACCCATACACTATTAACACATAATTAATAAGTTAATTAAATACATAAATAATTAAATTCATAATTTAGGGGTTTCGGGTGGCCGTCTAAGGGGGGTTAGGGGATGTCTAGGGGGATGGGGGTGTCTGGGGGGGGTAGGGGTGCCTAGGGGGTCTAGGAGGTTGGGGGCTCTCCAAGGGGGGTGGGGTGGTGTCCTGGGGGTGGTGGGGGCTGTCCATGGGGGTGGGGGTGTCAAGGGTGCGGGGGTGTCTAGGTGGTGGGGTGGTTTCTAGGAGTGGTTGGGGGAATCCAGGGGGTGGTGGGGTGTCTGGGGGGTGGGCTATCCATGGGGGGTGTCCAAGGGGTGGGAAGGTGTCCAGGGTGTTAGGGGGGGATTTCCAGGGGTGGGGGTGTCCAAGGGTGGGATGGTGTCTAGCGGGTGGGGACGGTCCAGGGGGTTGGTGGGGCTGCCCAAAGGGGGTTGGGTGGTGTCTAGGGGGGTGGGAGTGGCCGTCCATGGGTGTGGGGGTGTCCATGGGTGGGGGTGTCTAAGTGGTGGGGTAGGGGTGTCGTCCAGGGGGTTGGTGGGTGTCCAGGGGTGGGGGCGTCTGGGGGAGGGGGTTGAGGGGCTGTCTAGGGTGTGGGTTGTCAATGGGGGTGTCCAGGTAGTTGGGGGGATTTCTAGGGGGTGAGGGTGTCCAGAAATGTGGGGAGGTGTCGAGGGTGTGGGGTGGTGTCCAGGGGGTGGGGGTGGTCCATGGGGTGGGGGTGTCCAGGGAGTGGGGGCGGTGTCCAGGTGGTGGGGTGGTGTCTTAGAGGGGTGGGGGCATCCAAAGGGTGGGGGCCTTCCATGGGGTTGGTGGGTGTGGGGGTGCTATCCAAGGTTGTGGGGGGGTGTCAAGGTGGTGGGGTGGTGTCTATGAGGGGTGGGGGTGCCCTCCAAGGGGTTGGTGGGTGTCTAGGGGGGTTGTCCATGGGGGTGTCCAGGGGGGTGGGCTAGTGTCCAGGGCCACACCATGCCTCATATTGAAGTGGGTTTGAATCTAACACATCAAAAATTTCCCATGGATCATTCTCATAATGTATCAACACAATCCGAATGCATTTGGTCAGATTTCCATAGTACATTTGTTGTTTTCACTTAAAATTTGTCCATCTTAAACAAAAGAGAAACACTTTGAGTGATATCGGCCACACCATGCCTTGGATTGAGGCATGGATGACTTTTACATGTCAAAAATGACCCATGGATCATTCTCCTAAAGTATCAACACAATCTGAATGCGTTTGGTCATATTTCCGTAGGTCAGTTGTTGTTTTCACTTAAGATTCTATCCATTTTAAACAAAAGAGAGACACTTTTAGTGATACCGGCCATGCCATTCCTCTGATTGAGGAAAGGTTTCATCATACACATCACACATGACCCATTTATCTTTCTCTTAAAATATCAACCCAATATAAATGTGTTTGGTCAGATTTTCGTAGGTTAGTTATTGTTTACCCTTAAAATTCTATCTATTTTAAACAAAAGAGAGACACTTTGAGTGATACCGGCCACACCACACCTTATATTGAGGTAGGGATGACTCATAAAAATTAAAAATGAATCATGGATTGTTACCATAAAGGATAAGCACAATCCGAATTTGTTTGGTCAGATTTCCGTATGTTAGATGTTGTTTTCACTTAAAATTCTGTCGATTTTAAACAAAAGAGAGACACTTTGATTGATAATGGCCACACCGTACCTCGGATTGAGGTGGGGTTACTATTTAAACAAAAAAAATGACCCATGTATTATTCTCATGAAGTATCAACATTATCCGAATGATTTTGGTTGGATATCTGTATGCCAGTTGTTGTTTACACTTAAAATTATGTCCATTTTAAACAAAAGAGAGACACTTTGAGTGATATTGGCCACACCGTGCCTCGGATTGAGGCAGGGTTGACTCTTACACATAAAAAATGACCCATTTATCTTTCTCCTAAAGGATCAACACAATCCGAATGTTTTTTGTTGGATTCCCATAGGTCAGTTGTTGTTTACACTTAAACTTTTATCCATTTTAAACAAAAGAGAGACACTTTGAGTAATATCGGCCACACCGTGCCTCATATTGAGGAAGGGTTAACTCATACACATCCCAAATTACCCATGGATCATTCTTATAAAGTATCAACACATTATGAATGTGTTTGATCAGATTTATGTACATCAGTTGTTGTTTTCACTTAAAATTCAATCCATTTTAAACAAAAAAAGAGACACTTTGAGTGTTGTTGGCCTCATCGTGCCTCCGATTGTGGCAGGGTTAACTCTTACATGTCTCAAATGACCCATGTATTGTTCTCATAAAGGAACAACACAATCTGAATGTTTTTGGTCGGATAAGAAGGTATTTTGGATATTTTACTAGTATTTCTTATCCAAATCCCAAAGAAAAGTGGTTCATCATTCTTGCATGTTGCTGGTGCATTTCATCTTTTAAAATGGGAAAATGACTCTTTGGAGAAAGAATGTTTTATTTAATAACAATTAAAATTTTATTAATAAAATTTATATACAACAATGTTTCATCTTTTGATCCCCTTATCCCCTCCCAAAAATGACTACCAATTGTACACACACCCAGGTCAAATCTTCATGTTATTTGTGTACAATCTTCCATCAAGTATGTGGACCACTCATTTCTAAACAAATCTATTTTGTCTTGTGAGTATGATGCTTTTAGACTATCATATTAGCACTGTAAAATATATAAATAAATAAATAATAAATAAATTAAATGAAATGGTATTTGTTTTTGAAAATACCTCTTTAGGGATGTTAGTTTGTTGATGAAAATAAATCTCATTCATAAATTTACAAACATTATAACCGCAATCATTATCGTTTTCTGTTTTGGACACTGAAAAAAATATCATTATGAGAATATGTATCTTGTGTTGATATGTGTTTGGATAGTGAAATTTTATTATATATACCCTGATATTTGTCTAAACATAGTACTGGATGTCCTCCTTATGATTAGCCCCTGTCCTCATTCCTTTTTTAGACGATAATGATACACCACCCAATCATAATAGAATCCTCAGTAAAAGATAATATAAATTATATTACCTGATGTTTATACCTAAAACATAGGATGTAGTGTCTTACAGATTCACAAACTTCATCATGTGTGGTCAGTTTGTTGGATATCCTTGCATTGAATCCAGAAAATAAATATTTGGATTATCAAAGTTCACCGTAATTAGCAGACAATGTTTCCTAAAAACAAAAAAAGGACTAAGTAATAAAAGAAGAGAAATATAATTTATATTCTTTAATCGTAGAGTTTTACCCCTGCATGGTTGGTATTAGGAAGAGTCTGTCATCTATAATCTTGCTTTCAAATGTTTTTAGCAACCCATTGACTATTTCATCCTTTTTTGATGGCTCTAATTTCATTAGATGTGTTGATGCGGTATGAGGACTAACGAGTCCGAATTTTGGCTCATCAGAAAATTCCTCTAACTGTTTTTCATATATACATCTATCAATAATATAAAATGAATTTAGTCATAATTTTCACATTATATCATCTTTTAGAAAATCAATTCATGAAAACATACCCCATATAGAAATTTACAAATGTGATTCCTAGAAAACTGGTTCCAAGGATCTCATTTAAATTTTCAACAGCAACAAAATATAGACTTTCCTCTCCATATATATTATTTTTTGGAAACCACTATATGACTACTACCACTTCTTAGCTTCGTATCCACATGAGTCTTCAATGATAGTAAATGTGCATAGAGAACAGGTGGTGTTATTGTGCTTTCAGTAGCTCTTTGGGATCAGTTGGTCAATTCTTTAGATGCTTTTGAGCCGACATTTCTTGTCACCCCCTTCCCTTTATCCATCTATAATAACATTCATTGGTTCAGACACTTTTTTCATTAATTGTTAAAGTTTTAGCTTGAAAAAAGGAAATAAATGCATCTTTGTCCCCATGTACTCTTACAAGTTGTGAAGGCCATGAAATGATTGTCCCAATAGCCTTTTTAACCTTATGAATATCATCATCATCAAGTGGAATAGGTAGCTGTCCATTTGAATCATGAGCTACAGTAATTTTCACTTTCAGATGATCTTTCGGATGTGGTCTATTATGCAGCTTGTCCTCTAGGATGTTGAACTATATAGCCCTCGTTAAAAGGTGATAGGTGGGTGTTGACAAATATAAACCAAAGTCATTATCACCCTATAGAAGATCATTACAGGAAAATTATCAATGTTTGTATGATTCACATTTCATGGGAACAATTATTAAAATATTGATTACCACGGATAAGACAACTCTTTGCGGGGAATGTCTCACATCAAAGCTGGTGAGGGTAGGAAAATATCTTCATGCACTGGTTGTTCCTGAGTTTTGTCTTCTCCTTGCGTCCCACCCATAAAAGTTTCTAGAAACTCTCCCTTCCATTGAAATCGTTCTTCAAGAGTTTCTAGTCTTTTGATCATTTGTTTCATTTTTTCATCTCTATCATCTGTTTCTTTTTTTCTCAAGATATACATGGTGTGTCACCCTAAACCCCACACCTCTGACACGACCGTATTGTTCTGGCCGCTTCAAATCCATTGATAATAGGTCTGCATCTGCAACTGGAGTAGCTGATTCCTCTGAATGTCGAATATAAGAAAATAACTAATTATTTTTATATAATAGAAATTTAAAACAAATATTTTTATCTTCGTGTCATACTTACACATATTTCCCACACTTATTGTGTGTTTTCATCTATTAGATTCCCTTCCTTATTCACATGTGCCTCATTCCATAGCACATGAGGTGGGATACAAGTGTCTTTGGTTTTAGACTCATCAATCTACATATAAATATAGAAAGGTAATTATGATGTTTTTTCTTGGCACCTAACAAGATTACTGTAAATTTAAAATAAGAACCATTTTATTTTCTAGTGAAGTGTACCCCATCCTTGCTTTACTATAAGGGTATGTTGGTTTTGATGCATGTTCCTTATTTTCAGTACTGAGTTGATGTTTCATAAATGAAATATTGACAATCAAAGTGATGAATACACGTTTCCTCAAACAATGTATTATAACCCATAATGTACCTGAAACTTATCATCCCCACGGTGGCCAATAAATGCATCCCATGATTCCTGGGATATCAGGTGAGTGTAGACAAGTGGTGACTGCGGGTCTATTTTACCTTTGAAACCTTTCAGGTGAAATTTTGTTAAAATAGTGTGAAAACCTCAATCAATCTTTCCTAGAAGCCTTAGTACATAATTTTTGTGTGAATCATCTACTATAGATGTACTCCGCAAGATATTTAGAAGATTAAGACATTGTTTCATTATTTTATTTTCTAGTAAATTAATGAAATGATATCATAATGTTACCGTAATTTCTTCATATATCACAGCCTTCAGCCCGGACACAACATGGTCCCACAAATCTATGCCAATCGGTACGTGTTTCTGAGTGAAAATTCCATTGTAAATACTAAACATAGACTTATTGGGATTCACATGTTGGCCTCATCCATTCCATCCGACTTCAAATTTGATATCTTTTCTTTTCGCCTTAAGAACCTTGGCTAACACCGTCAAACTACGAAGCACCTATGTTTTATGTGATGTCAGCCTTCATCCCTGACCATTTCATCAATATCAACATCATCTATATGTTCATCTAAAATGGTAGCAATGGAACGTGTAGATGGTTGTTGGACCTCAACACTAGGAGAAGCAACAAGTTAAGAAACTTTTTCTTGCTCTGCACTGTGAGCAGCCGCAGCAGCAGCAGCAGTAGTAACAGCTTGAGAGACATGATCAGCCACAAGGTTAGGAGCACCAAAACGTACAGAATTCATTATCTAGAAAAGTGGATGAACAGTTAATTTAGATTACATAAATTCAATAATGATAAGATAATAACATGAGATAACAAGATCTATATTACAAACAAAATATAACATGTTTATTGAACTCTCTTTCTTTTTTCAATAGGTTAAGGGATTTGACACCTCTATTGATTATCCAAAACCCTTCATTGTGTTATTCACTAAAAAAACATCATCTATGTTGGGACCACTATGAAATGATTGCGGCGCACCACTAAAAATATCGTCCACAAATGAATTTTCATCAGACCCTTCATTTGTTTTGGACAATAACAGAACTATCGAACAATTTCAGTTTGTGGGATCTAGAACATAAAAAACTTGTACCACCTGTGATGCCATTATAAAATATTCATCTTTGTACCCTTCTTTACTAAAATCAAATTTCACACATCCCAATTCATCTATTTTAACACCACTATTGTTATCAACCCATTTTTATTAAAAAACCCGCAATTGGAATGTCATATAATCCAAATCCCATATTTGTTTGATAATGCCAAAGTATGACATATTTTTAGAAATTGGATTTCTGTCCTTACTATTAGAAACATGCATCACTTCAGACACAAGTGTAACTCCACTATTTTTCATGGTACTATCTTTATCATGTTCATCTTTATAGAATATATAACCATTAATTACATAACCATTGTAAGAAAATACATACACACTTGTTCTGGTGGCTATCCATCGAAGTCATTCTGAAATTGAATTCGTATTTTCATCTAAATCCTTAAAAATACGGTCCTGAAACAATCCTATAAATAGGTGATTATATGTATTTGATATCCTTTTTCAGCCATTGATGGATTCAACTACCTATGAATTTCTTTATGGGTTTCAATATATGGAGCAACCTCCCAACTTTTATGAAAAATATAAAGGTGGTCATGCTCCCGATCTGTAATATTGATTGTCACAACATCTCTTCCAGAAAATCACTCACCATCAATGTGTCCAGTGTGACAATATTTCAAGAGACCAATGTTTTTCACATCAGATAGGTATTCGGTTCAGAATTCAATGGATTCCTCAACAATATACCGTCCCACTATACAACCCTCTGGCAGACATTGATTTTTGACATACCCTTTAAAAATATTCATATAACATTCAATGGAGTACATCCATCTATAGTGCACATGACCACAAAGTCGAATCTGTCTCACCAATTGAATCATCAAACAATACATCATATCAAATAATGTTGGCGGTAAGAACATTTCTAATTCACATAATATGAAGACAATTTCTCTTTCCATAGCTGGCAATTTTTCCGGTTCTAAAACATGGCTACATGTAGCTTTGAAAAAGAAACAAAGTTTGGCTAACGTATGATGAACATTCTTGAAAAAATGCGACTTAAATTTATTAGAATTAAATCTTGCATCAACACATAGCAGTCATGTGATTTCATACATTTTAACTTCAAATAATTCATTGACACGATGTTCTTGATATTTGATGAATTCCCCTATGGAACCTTTACATCATTGAAGAAGTTTCAAAATTGATATCTCTCCTCCCTAAAAAGAGTGTAAGTAACTGGAGGAAGAAACATTCTATTTTCACCCTTCACGGGAGCCAACTCTTCTCGTATTCCCATGTCAACCATGTCCAACCTTTCCTTAATTCCATAATTTGTTTTTCCATGGGAATTTAGCAACATTTCGATAACACTATCACATACATTTTTACCACATGCATCACATCAAGAAAATGTCTGACGTACAAACAATTCCAGTATGGTAATTAAAAAAAACTCATCTCTTTTTCCAACCTATTTTTGTAAGTTTTTTCAAAAATGGATTACCAAAAACATTGTTCACTTCTTTTACTTTCTCAAATAGGTGATCACATTTTAGTTGATATGGTGCTATGAATTATTCTTAACTTCCATTGAATGATGTCGTCCATGATCAGTACTTATGCCGATGAGGTAGAAATCTATGATGTCCTAGAAACACAGATTTTGATGAATGTTTCAACCTAATTGTTTTGGTATCTTCTTCACACACGAAAAAACCTTAGGTTCCTTTAATACTATAGCCTCAAAAATTTCCATAAGCAGGGAAATCATTTATCATACCATACAACATCACTCTGAACGTGAAGTATTCACTTTTATAAGAATCATACAACATAACACATGAATCCCACAATAACATCAAATCCTCTATCAAAGGATCCAAATAAACGTCAATATCATTACCTTATTGTTTTGATCTTGATATAATAATAGATAACATGATGAATTTTTTCTTCATGCATAACCAGGGTGGAAGGTTATAATTTACCAACATAATAGGCCATGTACTGTGAGTGCTGGTTTGAAAACTAAAAGGATTCACTCCATCTGTAGATAACGCAAGACGAAGGTTTCTCAGCCCTTTTCCAAATTCAGTATACTCATGATCAATTCTCTTCCATTAAGGAGAGTCAGCCAGATGACATAATTTTCCATCTTTATTTCTTTTATCTGCATGCCACGTCAATTTTCTTGCAATTTCTTCACTTCCATATAGATGCCTAAACCTTGGAATGATTAGAAATTACCATACAACTTTGATAGGAATGGATTCATCTTTCTTGTATCGAGACGCACCATACTTTGGGCATTCTGTAAGTGATTTCTTCTCCTTGAGAAACAATATATAGTCTTTTGGGAAGTCATTTATTCTTTTAAAAATCATACCCATCGAGCGTAGTATTTTTTAGCTTCATATGTTCGGTTTGGAAGCTCATTATCTTCTAGATCATGTCATTCAAGAGAGCAAGTAGTTCTGTAAAATAGACATCACTCAATCTATTGCCTACTTTCAATTTATACAACTTCATTACAGCTGACAATGATATATATTTAGTGCTACCAGCATACAATAGCGTCTTTTCACAACTCTTTTACTTCTCAAACTACATAGGGAAATCACGAAGTTCATCTTCAATTATCCTTGTCATTTCCTCAATACGATTTTCATCATCATTGACATCTATAATCACATCCTCCATATGGTCTTCTTTATTATACATATTTGTATTCAAATCTGATGATCCATAAAATGCAGTTTTATCCTAGGTAGTAGCTACATTCACTTTTTCTCCGTGTTTATTCCGACATTTATAACTTCGATATATTCCGTGACATATAAAATGATCTTCCAACTCCTCTAGAGTAATTAGTCTAGAATAACAACAACATAAACATGGAAAAAGTATTTGAGAAGGATCCTTTGAGTGATCCTTTTAAAAAATGATGAACTCTTTCACTCTTTTCTCATACTCTATTGTCAAATTATTAGCATCCATCCAATATTTATTCATCTCCATCGTATTTGAATCTCAAATATTAGTATTTCTGGATCAAATACACAAAACAAGACATCCAAATACAGTATAAGAGAACCTATTCCGTATAAAAATAGAGATTAATAGAACCTAACCGTTTCCAATAAATATTTGGAAATCAATAAAACCGGGATAGACCCCCCATAAAAATCAACACACTTTCCAAACCCCTTACAAAGGGGTTAGCGGGGGAAAAATAACCTAGTTTTATTCAAAATTACTATGGAATATCATAGGTTTTGTTACCCAAATCAACATAAGAAATAGAAAATTAGGGTTACTAAACATAAATTCTATCATGAACATCTAAAGAATATGCAATAACTCTCCCTTGCTAACATGGGGCTCTACCAACTCCTACCATATACCTAGAAAATAATTGATTAAAATAGTAAAAATAGTTTCTTGTACCTATTTCTAATAGTACTATAAGAAAAGTAAAACCAACAAAGAACGTACCTCCAAAAACTCATGGAGCCTCCTGGTAAAAAGACAATAGTGACTATAACTATCTAAGATTCTAACCACTAACATACCTATGGTTTGACCTGGTTACTCACCAAATTATTTATTGTGGTGACTCTTTACACTTGTAGGGTAATGTTTTTTTACTACAACACGTTTACACAATGAAATTTAGTGTCATTTCTAAGGACATTGTTAGGAACATGGGCTAGCTGGGGCTGTGTAAGGGGGTATTTACAGTTAGGGGCAGTACATTAATTCTGTTGTTGGTATATTCTTGTCAGTTGTAGTGGATAGTTTCTAGTAAGGTTAGGTAGGTTAATAAATGGGGGGTTGGTTGGTGCAGTGGTACAGGGTGGTGCAGAACGGGGGGGGGGGGGGGGTTGGTGTAAGGGTAGCGAGTGGGGGAGGGGTTGGTTGGTGCGTGGAATGGGGTAGGGGAGGGGCTAGTGTAGTGTAGGCTAGAGGAAGAGGGGCTGGTGTAAGGGGAGGGGGGAGGGGGGGCTGCTGCAGTAGGGGGAGTGGGAGGGGCTGGTGCAGCATGGAAAGTGGGAGAGGGAGCGGATGGTGGTACTGGTGGGGCTTTGGTAGCAGGGGTAGGGGTGGTGGGGGTGTAGTACAAGGGGGGAGGGGGAGGGGCTGATGCTAGGGAATGGGGGGAGGGGCTAGTGAAACAGGGGTAGGGGGAGGGGATGGTGCAGTAGGTGGGTAGGGTCTGGTGGTGGGGCTAGTGCAGTAGGGGGTAGGGGGTTAGTGGCGGGAGGGGGAAGGGCCGGTGCAGGGCAGGGGGAGGGACTGGTGGAGCAGGGGGAGGGGGAGGGGCTGGTGCAATAGGGGGTAGGGGCTAGTGGGGGGAACGGGGAGGGGATGGTGCAACAGGGGGTAGGGGGAGGGGAAGGTGCAGCAGGGGTGAGGGGGAGGGGCTGGTGTAGCAGGGGGTTGGGGGAGGGGCTGGTGCAAGGCAAATGTGGAGGGTGAGGGGCTGGGGCAGTAGGGGGAGGGGGAGGGGGTGTTCTGGGAAGAGGGGGATGGTGCAGTAGGGAAGGGGTTCAGGGGGGAGGGGGTTGGTGGGGGTGGAGTGTAGATGAGGGAGGGGCTGGTGGAGCATGGGGGTAAGGGTTTGGTGGGGGTGCATTGCACGGGGGATGGGGCTGGTGGAATTTACCATTGATCGAAGTTAAGAAACCTCCCACTACCCTAAAATGAATTAACCACCAAAATACAACTGTTCAAATGTTCATACAACTATCTAAACCCAATGTCCTCTTCGAACGAATACCATTCACCTTTCAATGGATGCACTACTCTGATCTCGTCATCTTTTGTGGCCTTAGTGCATGAAGACTGGAGGCCACTCCATGAATCTTGGTTTAATAATAAAAGAACCTAAATGACTTATAGGCTCCACTATGAACCGTATCATGGAGATATTCAATTTAGAACACTATAATTTCACAAATACACTCATCATCTCTGGTATATGGGTTTATGCATGCACTATATCCTTACAAAGAGTTAACCGTAAGTCTCCCATATGATGCATTCCAGAATTACTCGACATTCATAGGGAAGAAAAGTATTCTTCCTGCACACATCACATAAAACCATGCTCACCAACTAAGGTAAATATAATTTAACATCCACAAGGTTGGATACACTTTCTATATTCTAGGGGTCCTAATCACTATAATAAAAAGAGCCTTCCCCATAAACATAATCACCAACACATCATGACACCCACAAAGTGTAACCAATTAACAATGAGGCGAGTACTATCAAAACTCTTCTTTTTCATGAAGGGGTTTTCAAAAATATCACTTTCCCCAGTATAGATAAACTCACTCCTCCATATGGAGGAGGAAAAAAACACTCAACATTAATAGAATATTCATGTATAACAAGGTCTATCTTGAGGTTGCACGAGAGTATCAAACCCTCATACATGTTATGCTTGGTGAAAAATGAATTCTTGTTCCAAACATCATAAGGACCCATGGAGAATCATAAAAAAGGCATACATTAGTTCAAATCATCTGCTTACCAAGTATAATAATGCACTACTTGTGTTATTTCATGACATAGATTCTTATAACTCTATGATAGTTAGCATCTAATCCAAAGGTGGGGATCATGGGGAGGAATCCAAACATCACCCTAATGAAAACCAATCTCACAAAACCTATCCACCAAAAATAAATCTAAAATTAGAAGTGGGAGATTTACCTAGACTAGATCGCACCCACGATGGAGGGGGAGCCTTCTGCGCTATGACGGGTGGGAAAGGTGCGACCGCCAGAGGGGGAGGTGCATTGGAGGAGCTGTCGACCGTTGAGAAATGGAGGGGTAGGGTTCGCGAGAAATAAGGTCCAACGGAGAGGAGGAGAAGAAGGGTTTACGGGGAGGAGGATTCACGGAAGGGGTTCCAGTGGGAGGATAAGGAGTAGGGCTAGAGGCGAAGGTCCGACAAAGAGAAGATCGAAGGGGGGGAGTTTTCGTAGGGGTACAGTACTACGAGAGTCTGAGGGCGCGATAAATAGAGGAGACTGTGCACCCAGTTTTATAAAATATGGGACTATGGTTTTATCAATGCTAAAAAAGAACCGATAAAGGGAGTCTCTATCAGTGCTAAAATTTTAGCGCTGATAAAAGGGGGCGCTTATGTTGCCCATTTTTGTAGTAGTGGTGGTTGGTTCTAGTTGATAAGATAGTGTAGAGATAGATGGATGTAGCATAGGTTGTGGGGTGGAGGTATATTGGGAATGGGTTATTGCTAGATATATTTTATATGTATATATTGATGAATGGGGTGTGATTTGATTGAATTAATCAGTTGATTGATTTTATGGTGATTGAGATTATAGTGACTATGTTTGTATTTATGACTGTGGATGTGTGATGTATGAAGTACGTATGATGAGTTTTCTATGTATTTATGTTTTGTTTTATTACACATTAGAGTTTTTATATTTTTATTTTTTATTAAATATTTATAAAAAAAATTAAGAGAAATATTTAGTGGAAGTTTTTATAAACTGCTGCTAAATAAAGAGCAGAAAATCCTAATTGGAAGCAGTTATTGTTAACCACCGCTAAACAAGATTTTTTCTATATATATTAGTGGCGGTTAGGTTCATTTTACATATTTTATTTTCATGTTATTTTTTTAAAAAAGAACTACTAAATTCTCAAACACAACACATATAAAAACCACCACTAAAAGAAAAAAGAGACCACAAAATGACTACCAATAATGCAATACGCTGCAGTTTTAGTAACCACCACTAAAAGATTTAACAAATTTTAAAACTGCCACCCATATAAAAAATTGCTGCTAATGACTGATTTTTTATAGTGGGAAATGGGGGGTGGGTGAGGGCCAATTAATCTAGAGATCAGGAGGCCAACTTCACTTATTTTGCTCTGGCCACACAAACATCCCAAAAAAAACATAACCTACCCCCATTTTATTAAAAAAGAAGAACCCTAGTGTAGCCCTACACAGACGGTTGTGGTGGCATGGAGGTTTGGGGTTTGGTACGACGATCACTCGGTTAAGTCCCATGGCTGTTTTTATTCCTTGCATGCGTAATGCATTACAATGTTTTAAAAACCCACGTGGAAAACTTTTTGGTTTAGGTTAATGTGTTGTGCCACCTGAAGTGGCACCATTTTGTTAAGTGTGAAGAATGTCTCGAGTGTTATTTGAGCACCAAATAGTCTCATATAAATTATATAATTAAAATTTAAAAATAATACAATCAAATGATATTAATTTGATTATTTTTCTTTTCATTTTCAAAAAACAATCATAAATTTATTTTACCCAAATAAAAATAAAATCAATTGAAAGTTAGGAAAAAATAATCAAAAATTCAAAACATAGTGTAATTAAACTCAACAATTTTATGTATAAAATAGTGTGATCACATGTAATGGAAAAGGTAATAAAATTTTAGATGGGTTTTTTAGCTGAAATTAAAATATTTTGTTTTCAATGATATTTCAATTATAAATGGGTTGATGTTTATCCTACGCTTCAGTCTAGGGTTTTTATTTTAAATGGGTTTTAAATTATTTTTACAAAAGGGATAGGGTTTTCAATATTTTTAAAAAGGGGTCTGAGATGCGTGAACCCTGTTCACGCATCCTCCCGAGAGGAAGGATTCGTGAACGTGGTTCACCCAACCCACAGAGAGCTGAAATAAAAAAAACAATATGATATCAATAAATATTAATTAAACATATAGATAAAATAGTAATAAATATAAACAAAATATTTGTCAATATTTATAAATAGTAATTACAAACTAATAAACTTAAATTAAAAATTAAGAAATATTAATAAATATCAATTAAATAATCGAAAATATTAAAATAATGTTAATAATTATTAATAAATATTCATGAATAATATATATTCATTAAATAATTATTAACAGATATTTTTGGTCCACTGCTCGATTTGGGAAATAATGTCATCCTCTACCAACTGATCATGATACCACCTGAAACAAGAACTTATGCACTTATCATCAAGGGTAATCCAATTTATTTTAGGATGAAGATATTAAATGTGATATGTAACTTTTATTGGAATAATCAACCTAAAACTCATGCACTAACTTTAACAAATAGATCAAAAATATTCAAATACAAAAAAGAAGGATATGGGGCCTTTGAGCGCATTCATACTTGATATTTTTCTATGTATTTGATTAATTCAATTATAACCTCTTATTATTCAATTTATTTTTTTATAAACAAAGGAAGAGGGATTTAGAAAAACATTCATCTTTCAATAACATGATCTTCTTGAACATTCTACGGTAATTACGTTTGATTCTAATTAATATACTAATTCTGGCAGTAATTTCATATTTCATCATTTATCTCCCCCTCAAGGGAAACACTCATAAACATCTTTATAATGGTGAATGTTTCCAATAATGGTTTTCAAGATGTTCTAATACAAAGAATACACTAGAATTTATCTTCGACTTATGAATGTCGAGATTTGAAAACTTATATAACTTCATCAAAGATGATCTTATTCAATACTTATTTTTAAAGATACCAAAACATGATCTAACCATGATGATATCTTCGTTGTACTTATTGTCTTGGATATGCTAACATATATTCTTAAAATTCATCAATGATGACCTTCTTTTTTATCGATGGAGTTGGTCCTGTTTCAATAGTATTCATGATTGTACATGTAAACATTTTTTCTAATTTATATTGTGTAGCAAAGATCCATTCGCATTACATTTGGATTGTTGTGTCGATTTGTTTCCCTTATTATTTTTCATGGATGGTGCAATATTAACCCTCTTAAGGGTTGTTTCTTATATTGGAATAATATGAATTAAATATTTTTCATAATATCGATAATTTTATTACATGATGGAGGTATTTTAATAGTAAAATCCTCTAGTGAAGATTGCATACAAGAAGAAATTGTTTCCTTTTATAAATTCTGAATATGTAGCTTCTTAAAATTGGCCAAATGAACATCTAATTCATATTGTAGTTATTCTAGTCTTCAATCATAATCATCTACTCTTCAAAAATATCCATTATTCATTCAAATTATTCATCATAAAATTTAATTTTTTAATCAAATAATCATGTTCTATGATATTCTAGGATTTTACATCTAATTTTAAATCATTGAAATCAATAATATTTATCAATATTTCTTCAAGTTCACACATCTTTTCATCCAGAATCGATTTTATTTCAAAATAATTAATATAATAAATATTTATTAATTAATTTAATCATATTATTTATTCAACAGATATATATATATATGGGTAGATAATTTGATAACAGTAAGACACATACATAATGTATCATAAATAAAATATCATTCTAATCTATACCTCTGGAGTGGATGCTCCTCTGTCCCACAGCCAAGCATATACTGGATGCGCCCATGCTGTGTCTTTCTATGTCTGTGCTCTGGTGTACGTTGTGCATCCTCATCGAAGGCCACCTCCACATCCTCCTGTGTGATAGGCGGTGGATGTACAGTCTCACCGCCGATACCCTAGCCCGCATCTAAGGATAATGGAAGCTGGCTGGAACTCCCACTAACATAGGAAGTAGATGGTTGCTCTACTATGGATGACTGCAATAAAGCATTGATCTAAAACCAGTCATTGCTTTTATGTACCTGTAGCTGTGCCTGAGAAGCTGGAAGAGCATCTGACTGATCATGCTGAACACCCTCCTCCAGTGGAATAATAACATGTGGTCGAGGAAGCTGGACACCCTCCTCTTGTGGAACAGTAGCATCCATAACAGGGTCGTCACCCCCAGGTACATCTATGTGAGGCTCAGCAGGCTTTGCGGCCTTCACAGCAGGTGGTGGATCAAAGAAAATTCCATGATAAATCTTGTCCATTGATGGAAGCAGCTGTGCCACAAGGGTGTAAAAATATGTCAGGTCAAAGGAATCTCTCTCCACTATACCAGACATATAAAGTAGATGAAAAATATGAGAATTCTGTGAAAACAAATTCCATTGTCAAGTAATATGAATAAAAAAAATTGAACAGTGGAAGGAAGAATGCATACCAAATCATTAATGCCCCGTTTGTGCCACGTCCGAAATCTGGCTGGGGACCTGATGTACCAGCCTGCCTAATCAATCTAATCTGTCAAATGAAAACGTACTGTCCCCACCCCTCGCAACTGGGAATCCCACTGTCTGTCCCATAACACAACATATCTGGCATGATAGCTACTCCATACAAAATCCCTCTTCCCGGAAAACTTCATGGAATACAATTAATCAAACTGACTAGACATGTCCGGAACTGGCTGAAGGAATCCAAAACTGCCTCATAACCCTATCCGTCCAATGCCACTCGACTATATTAAAATGAATCAGTGGAACCCTGCAGGAGCCGATAGCAAGCATCGCTCTACAGTACGGAGGCAGTCTCTAAAGGATATCATCTGTATATGGTATCAATGCAATATGAACGAAAATATGAATAATCAATTAATAAATGAATATATGTATAGTAAAGAGTAATGATTTAAAAATATAAAAAATAATCACTTACATCTTCTGGTCAAATGCTGTCTAACATAAGTCTGTAGGCATGAAAATCATGTCTAGGAGAATCTCAATGTCGATGTGCCTGACTCCACCTATAGATAACATTTTTATTTTTACATTTCATAATAGAATCTTATACAATTAAGTTAGATATTAGAAGGAATTAATTACATAGCAATGTCCATGTGGAGACTCTACTACAATATCAATGGGTAATGGCGCATGGGCATGTGGAGCTAAATGAGGGATGTGCTCCCGTACCTACATCTGCAGAAGAACCATGCATCCTGTGATCTGGATCTTATCGATGCGCAAGCGCTGCATATGGCGCTATATGTATATGCTAGGCAGGCAGACCCCTAGCTATACCAGAATTCCTGGTCCAAATTTTCGAATAAAATATAATTACATCAGGTGCAAAAAATATTAGAGTTGTCAACAAAAAGTGTGCCACCGATCAGCCTCAAAATATCTGTGCGTGAAAATCACAACACGATGATGTCATCAGCATCATCTGGTAAATGTGTGATGTGCTGGTATAACCAAGGCATCCACAATCTACCACTAAAGATGGTCCTACCATCATCCTGGACCTCATTTCCTAGTAGTCTATGAACAAGCTCAGGAAAATCTGATGGAACTCGGCCTGTCAGTGCACGTCCGTCGATAGGGAGGTCCAACATAATGGGCACATCATGTAATGTAATAGTCATTTCTCCCTCACTAAAATGGAAAGTATGTGACTCTGGCCCCCATATATCTACAAGTTCAGCAATGAGCTTATGATCAAGAAATGTGAAGTTTCACATCGTAACTCCATAGAATCCAACTAGATGAAGATGGGGGACGATAGCGGGAGGTGGTGCGGTATGATAGAAATGGTGAGATCTGCGTAAACTCAAGGGAGGAATAGGACATCCCTCTAAAATCAGTCGTGATACATGAGTAGCATGAGATGTAAGAAATGGAAAACCTACCATCTCCACACATGATATCATCATTACTTTTTAATAGTGAATTGAATAAAAATTGTAAACTTTTATTTAAAAAAATTAACACAAGAAAAATAAGGTAGAAAATAAAGCAGCAGTGATGAAAAACCTGCATTGAAGATATGGAAGCATGATATATTAATTTCTGTTTGGTGTTTATTTTTTTAATTGTTTTAGTTTCATAAAATCTTTTATGATAAAATCCAAAAATTATAAACATTAATTTAAAAAAATCTTAAACAAGAAAAATATGGTAAGAAATAAAGCAACAATGATGAAAAACCTGAATTGAAGATGTGGAAGCATGATATATTCATTTTCGTTCAGTGTTTATTTTTTTAATAGATTTAGTATCATAAAATTATTTATGATAAAATCCAAATATGATACAAACCAAAATTCAAACATCTCAAAAATGGAGTAGGTCAGAAATAAAAGGATTCAATAATGAAACATTCACATACGAAACAACATATACATATTAATGATATGGTACATAGACTCGATCATGGATGACATGATGTGGAACTCTGTCCTGCCACTTGGGGACATCTCTTACGAGTATGTCCTTATGCGTGACAAATACTGCATCGTATTCTCCCTCCTCATTTTCGGGGCCAATCCATCTCATTTTTGATACGAGTTGACTTTGGTCTTCCTCAGGTCCCCAACCTAGTAGAATGAAGCCAATAATTTCAAAAATGACAGACATTGAAAAAATCATAAATGAAACCAAAACAAACTTATGAAAACCTGGAAATATCAGGGATGATGGTCGATTGATCAGCAGGCAATGTGATAGAATGGAAGTCACGAACAGGAATCCAAGAAGCACTATAATAGTTAACCAAAGTGCTCATGTGATACACCAGGTCAACATATGGCTCCCATGATATATTTACTGAAGCACAGGATGCGATAACATGTCCACATGGATATCTCAATGCCTGAAAGTTTCCGCAATCACAGTACCTATTGTCCAACATCACGATAAACACTCCACCAGTAGTGCATGTCGCCTGGTTGTTGCATTTTCTTACATAACAGCTCCTCTTTTCCCTGTCAAAGGCTATAACATTCCATCTTGAAGCTTGATTTCGTATCCAGTCAATATCACTTTGAAAATGATGAGTTAAATGCATTCTATTTTTCATCCTCTAGTAGGCCTTTTGAGATAGGTCAACAAAGTAGTGAACACATCTAAAAAATGTCTCTTGCACTAACCCTATGATTGGGAGTTTGTGCACACCCTTGAGGACCCCATTTATGCACTCTACTATATTAGTGGTCATATGCCCATATCTCATGACACCATCATATGCTAATGACCATTTTTCCTTTGAAATTTGCATCATATATTCATACACCTATTCATTAACAGTTAAAATATCATAAAGACGTCGATCAAACCTTTTTTTGTGGGGGTTCATATGTTGAAACAATAAGATAATAATGTATTAAAATGGTTATTAATTTTAAAAAAAAGTTTAGAAAACCATACCAAACATAAGGATCTTATTCTTTATGGCCTCATCTCTAAAATGATTATTAAAATTACATGAAATATGTCTAATGAAATAACGATGATAATCATATGGCTTAGTCTAAGAAACCCCATCACTACTCACAGCCTCCATAATCACTCGATGGAAATCAGATATCAGACACACGCCCTGTTTTTGCGTGACATGAACACGTACACCTGCCAAAAACTAGCTCCAGCATTCAAAATTTTCTTTTACAACAATAGTAAAAGCAAGTGGCAGAGGAGCGCGATTACCATCTTATGTGGTAGCAATCAGTAGAACACCTGTATAATTTCCAAAAAGGAATGTGTCATCTACATTAATAAATTGTTTACAATATGGAACGGCAGCAATGCATGGTCTGAATGCCCAAAAAATCCTATTGAACTTCACCTTTCACCGATCAACTCGATGATTCTAGGATACATAATCAACATTTTCCAAATGATAAACAATCTGATTGCTGAGAGACAACAATTCCATAAGTTGTGGCAACATCGCATAAGATTTATCCCAATCACAATACACTTTTTCAATGGCTTTCTGTTTTGCATTCCAAGCTTTGTTGTATGATATTTTATAGTTATAAAACTGTTGAATTATTTCCAGAATAAGGGCAACAAGAACATCCTGACATTTCGTATCATCTCACAAATAATAGTAGATATAAATTCTTTATCATGGGAAGAGAGATCTTGTGCCAATCTGGGATGCAGAAAAGTGTGTGGGCCTTCTAATTTGGTTATATTCCAACATCCATAATATTTATCAAATATTTCTCTTAATTGAAATTTATATTCTGACCCATATTTTTCACAAAGAATGAGATATTTGGTCTTCTTTGACTCATCAACCACAAATGTGAAATGTCGCTCAATGTGGTATTGATTTATCAGATTTTTCATGGATATTTTACTTTCGAACTCCTTCCCAATATATATATATGGCATTATCATATGATGCAGGCATATTCCCTATAATTATAGGGAATTTAGAAGCTGCTGTAAAGACATACCATTCAAAATGTTGTTCACAAGACATTTCCTCAACTAAGGAACTCCAAACTGAGGGTTGATTACCACTAATTGGTGAATATAGTGGATCTCTATCTCTCAAAGGAACCTCAGAAGGTTCATTCCCCACCACATCATCTCCTGATGACTCCCTAGATTCTTCTTCCTTAGATAAACATTCATGCACTATATCAGCACCCAAAGGGATTTCATCTACATTTCCTTCCAAATATTGATCATCTTCTTCATAACATTCTTCCACATGAGTCATATGAGGAGGAGGTAATGAATAAGACTGTTGTGAAGGACCGGCTTCTACAGAGCTCACAAAGCATGGTTCTGTAGTAATCGATCGCACTACATCAATATCAGAAATGACTACAAATAATTCCATCAAACCATTAATAAACTGTCGCATGAATAACAGAGAAGACTCCATCCAATCATCGTCATCGACAATAGGGTACTCACTGTGCCACAAACGCTCAGGATATTGAAGATGTCGGTATCTAATTGAAGTGATTACTTATTCATCCCTCAGTTTTAACCGACTATGAATCTTATTATGAACTTCATCCAATGCAAAACAACCATGGAGATTTACCACTCTGGTAGGTGTCACACAGTAGCTAAAACCCTTCTCGGTATAAATAACCTGACCATTGTAATTTATTTGCGCAGACATAATTACCTACAAAAAAATAATTAAAAAATATTATATACTACATTAAAATTTTAAATTATTTAATTTGGTTTTGAATAATTTATTATCTTGAGACTTTTTTTATGTATTGATTTATCACTGTTAAGGTATAGTGATTGTGATATTATCACAAAAGAAAATTCAATATAATGTTTCATAAAGTTTAATTACTTATGAATATATAATTATGACATGATCTTGAGACTTACGATTAGTTAATCATTATCTGATAAACTAACCACAACCTATGGGTGGACTCTTGTCTCTATTATCAAATATTTCAAAAACTGCCAATCTCTTATCAAACAGAAACACCTACTCTCGAATGAGTTCTCAAATTCCTCTTCACAGACACCTCTTTGGGGAAGCCTGTTCGGGTACACCTCTTCAGGGGATTCTGTCTTTTAAATACAAATTTACTCACATGCATGTGAGGGGGTCTAGGGGTATAAAATACATAACTTTTTTTAAATAGACACGCAGGTCCTTAAACTTTCTGAGAGATGACTCGCAGTTCATCAATGCAGAAAAAATGAAATTATTACAAATTGAATAACCACATACACAAAATAAAACATGCAATTTCAATTATTCATGGTCGGTCATCTCAAGATCAGTCATCACTCTTACCATGTTTTTTTGTATAATTATTATATTATCCATATTATATAACTTTATCTATTACTAAATGAAATGTATATTAAATACTACACCTCTTTTACAAAAATTTAACTTCATGTCTATATAAATATAATTATTAATAACATTTAATAAATTTTATTATAACTAATATAATTAAGATTTACATAATAAAAACTTTTTTTTAATTTTAAATTTTATGAAAATGAAATTTTTTATGGCCATTATTCTACTTTTCAAAATATATGTAAATATATTTTCTACTTTTTTGTTTAAAAATATTATTACAAGTAAATAAAAGTAATATAATTTACACTTACATCAAAACCATTCATTAAAATAAACTTCTCTAACATAAAATACTTTTCCTAAACATTCAACATTTTAGACATAACATATACATTCAATATTCAGAAAACATACATTCAAAAAATTAAATCATACAAAACATTACACATCATGCATAACATATGAAATAAATAAATTATACACACAATTAAACATACAAATTAAATAAATAAACACAAATAAAAAAATTAAAATGTTAAATAGAAATTTTACCTTTATAAAAGTAGCAAATATTTGTTGAAAAAGAATTTATGCAGGGCTCCACAAAAAAATCCCGAGGAGAACAATGGTTTTTGAGGAGGGGATACTTTTATTAACTTTATTGGTGGGATGTGTGAAAATTGTTCATGCATCATTCAGTTGGTCTGCGAACAATGCGTGAACGAGGTTCACGCATCCCTACCACAGCTCGGATACGTGAACCTCGTTCATGCATCATTGATGTGGAGGGATGCGTGAACCATGTTCACACATCCTTCACAAACCATCTAAAGGATTAGTTAATGGGGTTCATGAATCTTCTATGGGGGAAACGATGTGTGAATGCCGTTGACGCATCCTTCCGCAGTGAAGGATGCGTGAACGCCGTTCATGCATCCAAGGCCCATTTTTAAAATTACGCAAACCCCAATCCCATATCCTGAATTTTTTTTATAAAACCCAAAAAAACTATTCAGTCTTTATCACACCAATTTTTTAGTAGTGTATGATGATAAGAAGATAATGTGAGTTGTGATTTTATCTACTGTGTACATGCTGAATATGTACCGGTTTCTTGGGAAGAACTCAAGCAGATATGAGTTGAAACAAGTCCCACCCGCTGCTAATGTATTGCAACACATCCATGAATATTTTTTTAATACATATACATTGAGAATATGTTTCATAGGGAATATGACATCGATACTAATGGAATATAATGAATGATTTATTATTCTGAGAGAAAAACAAGATAAAAAAATGGGGCATGTGGAATTTTATAAGAGAACGAGAGATCACCCTACCTACTGCCACTAAGAAATAAGAGATATGGAATATCATGTTGAGCCACTTTACTTGAATTTAAAATCATCTCCTATAGTTTTCCATTTATTGGAATATGAAAATGACCTCGAGGAAAATATATTGGGGTGTGCTTACTGATATGGCACAAGAATCTCTTGAGAATGGGAGTGTGTTATCATTCAAAAAATACACAACTCAGATTATTTATACTGTATCTTTTCTGATTTTATTTGTGTCGTAGCCTCTTTCTCCAAATAAACTGAGGCTTCCACCTCAAATTTTGAGAAGTGGAAAATCTGTAGGAACTGTATAGAAGAAGAGAGATCAAAGATAACTATATGACTATCTAAGAAGAGGCAATTGAAAGGGAATTTGCTTGTTGAACTGAAAATGTACAGTGTATCAAAGAATAATAGAATGATGATTGTGTCCAATAGTAACTATTAATAGATTTAAGTTGTGGAGAGGAATAGAAGAATACTTCTAAAATTCTGTATGCAGTGAGAAAGAGTAGAAGATAAGAATTCATTGTAAATTTTCCAGAAACTAGACTGCATTTTTTAGGTGAGTAATACCTAGTAAATTGTCTCTAAAGAAGAAATGTGAGTTGTGCTACTATAGAGACCGAGTTGAATTCAGTTATGAGAAGATCAATAGGCATTGGAAGTCTTGATGTTTGGTTGGAGTAAGTGTTTAAAAAAACTTGTGTGATTCTTGTACAAAGAACCCGGGTGATAAAGATACGTTCACTTGTGTAATATAGTGAACACACACACACTTTTGTAATAAAGTGTGTATGGTTTAACGATAATATTTTTTCATCTCCACTTGAATTGATAATAAAATTATAGTATAGAATAAATGAATTAGACATCCCAAACATAGTATGGAGTATGATTACTGGGAGTGGATGAACATTGTATAAAAAGGTTTAATCTCCAAATGGATTAAATGGTCAATAGATTAAATTGTAATTTGGTACAAAGTTTAACTAACCTAATTCAACTCTCGCCCCCTCCCAAGTGTGAGTGCACCTTTATTAGGGAACTTACACATAAAAAAATTTAAATTATGAAATCCAATGATCCACACATACAAAACAATACCTAAACCCGGTCTTTTGAAAAAAAAATAAAGTGGATTTCTTTCTTACTTTAATTTATTAGGGATGAGTATTTAATATTTAGGAATTTGGGTCCATTGAGCATCAAAACATTTAGTTCTCAGTCAACTCATTTTATTAGATTCAAACCATTGGACTCTCTTGTTAGTGGATGATAAGGATCAAATAGATTGAATCTCTTCACCTCCCAGTAGGATGAAGAGCGTCAAAAAATTTCATGGTCTTCATTCAGATAAAAAAATGAAGAGTGTTATATGTTTTTACACTCTCTATGGGGATTCCAATTAAATGGATCCCCCCTAATTTCCCATCCTCTTCATAAATGAACCTCTCATTCCCTCTCACAAATAGTCCAAAATTTTGAAGGCCACCTTGTGACATTTCTAGTCCTCAATGATTTAATGTATTTATCTCTTTTTTAGTTATTAGTTTTTTAGTAGTATAATATTTAATTTGATATTATTTAATTATTAGTATAATATTTTAGTTATAAAGTTTTAAAATAAAATTATATTAATTAGGATTTCATTCATAGTAAACAACATGTCTAATATAAAATTGTGTTTTTAGTATATTGTTTGAATTATTATGAATATTATTAAATTTAATGTTCAATATAAATTTTGAAAAATAAATTGTTAGTATAATGTTTTAATGGATATTAAATAGGTTTAATAATTGGGAATATTATCAAATTACATTTTTAATATTAAATTTTATGGTCAATATTGATTAGTAATATTAAATTGCATGCTTAATAAAATTTTATGATTCTTTCAAACTTTTAAACTCCAATTTTATTTTATTTTCAAGATAAGACCTATTTTTAACTCTACTGAGAGGGAAATATTAAATGGCCTGAAAACCCCATAATACAAGCCTTAAGGCCATAGTGTACATGGTTCAATGGACCAAAGAAACCAAGGCATAATGTGTAGCATACCCTCCCACTCTTCTATCATTTTCCAACCTGATTCCCGAATGAATCCTCCACAACCTGTCATCTCTACCCTATATCTAGGCTCTGGGTGTGGCTGAATTCCATTCACTACTACTAGTTAATAGTCATAAAGATGATCATACTACCTCTTAATCCATCATTGAATGTTATTACACATTCACATCCACTGATAAAAGCTACCCAATACAACCCTGCGGCCCTCAAATGATGGCATGTATTCCCTATTGCCAAATGTCTGTTGATATCCTGAATGGCCTATGTCTTGAATTCCTTATAACTGCACCAAAATCCCAATTAAAATAAATAGTGAATTTTTAATAGTATCGTGCTACAATATTTGATATTGTACTCGCACTATTACAGTTCTATAATACTACTACAGTTCCACAAAAATTCACCTCTACCCACATTTTATCCTAGAATTCATGAAGTCATATTAATAAGTTTCATGTTTAATATTAGTTAGGAATATTAAATATTTTATTTAATAATGTTTTGTGTTTAATTATTAAAATAATTTTATTATAATTACTATATTTTTTATATATAATGTTTTAAATATTAGCGATTGATTAAATATTAGGAATATTATTAAATTTCTTGTTTAATATATATAAATTTCATGTTAAATATAAAATTTATTTTTTAATTTTTCTATTGGTAATGGGATTAAAACATGTTTCAATATTTTATTATTAATAATAATAAAATTAATAATTTTGTATAATCTTGTTTATATAGTTTCCATAAAAATCATATAAAACATTCTTTTAATTAATGTTATCTTCATTTTTCTCTAGTGTCAAAACTAATGTTAGTAGAGAATCACTTTATAAATCTTATATAGATATTTGGGGGCTTTTCCATGACAAAAATTAAGAGCATGTCTACTGTTTACTCTAAAAGACTCACACAAGGAAATATAATTAGATATTGTTTGTTAGAAGACCCACTGTTAAAAAAATGTTAAAATATTTTAAATTCATATTATATTTCACTGATCATATATAATTAATAAAAAATGACTTATTATCGAAAAATATATGTATGTATATGTTTATTAAAATAGTCAAATAATTGAAACTGAATAAATAGTTAGTTATAGTAGACAACTTTAATGAGTTGTAATGACTACAAATTGTATAACTTTAAAACATGTTTAGTGTTTTTTTTCGAAAGTTGAAACAAATGACTAACCAAGTTATAAAATCTATAATATATGGATATATAAAATATAAATATTGGTATTGGGATATATCATATCCAATTATTGATGATGAGGATTGGGAACATATATTTTCATTGGTTAAGAACCTATCCAAAGATCAAATGATGGAGTTGTATTTCATTATATCTATTATTAAAGACATTATGTCAATAATGGAAGTTGGGTCACCATAGACTCAGGATATAATTTCATGTCCTTAGGTTTTTAAATCTTAGAGAGAGTGTAAAGTTTTTAAGGGTAGTCCCCCACATGAATTAAATTTTATAGAGGAAAATTTTGAGGATGATGAAATTAAAAATTATAAGATTAATATGTGGATGAAAAAAAATAATAAAATGAAAAAAAACCTACTAATATGATCCATATTATGTCACATGGACCTTGGAATCATCCACCTCTATTGGAATCATTGTCTGTTGAAGGCATGTCAGGCTTACCAGAATTTTATTGGTCAATTATTACTCCCATGATAGAATTTCAAAAAATCGTTAGTAGCATGAATTTAGGATAGGATATTGGTGTTATATATATTGGGATATAGTTTGATAGAAAGGATTATTTTAATAATATGATTTAATAGTATCACATTCATCAACAATACAATTATGTCATTAAATAATCGAATAGGGATTGTTATTTGATTTAATGGGACAAGTTCAATTCAGAGTATCAGATACATATTTGAGATATACTTGGTAACAATTTACATGGATAGAGAATCTCTAGATTAACTCCACACACGTGCTTTATCCCAATCCAATCATTTTATAACATGACCGTTGATTTGGAATTCATTTTAACTATTATTATTGAAATGATAAGCGAATGTCAAGATATTCAAATAGTGCTTCTTGTGGGGAGAATCAAACAACTTTTTTGTTATTATATTTTTCACTAAAGGGATTGGGTTTCACAAAAAAGGTATTCATGAAATTGTATGTGGCCAAGTATTACTCCTATTTCAATTTACCATAGATTATAGAGCTATTTTGCAACAATAATTAGCTATTATATAAGTTACATGTGGATGAATATGCTAGCCAACAAAACCAACATGATAAATTATAGGTGGTGTTTGATGGATTATTTAGGATATGTTCCTTTGTGTGGATCATTTAAAACATTTCATGAAATATATCTTTATTTATAGCACATTTCTATATGGAAATTATAATGGATCACTGTTGATTACTACCACACATTATGGAAATAATTCCCTTATAGCATTGGAATTTTTTTATTGAGATAGAGAACATATCATCATAGAGTTGTCCCTCGGTTTTCCTTCAAGATTTTTTATGGATGTATGATGAATTTATCAGATTTTAAATTTCCATTGACCAATAAAAAAATCTATACAGTCTCAAGGTCCTATATGGAATCCACCCTAGGCTTACCATCAACACTGTATTAGACACATTTCATGAAATGAGAAGAAAAAGTTTAAGGATGGGTCTATGAATAAAGAAATAATAAATATTGGTATATTTATGTATTTTCAAAAGAATACTTCTAATAGAGATCATACTATAATATATGTTATTAGTAGTTCTCAATTGTTTTATCATACAAACCCCACTAGTAAAGGATAGAGAAGTTTTTCGAAGGCATTCATCAAACTAATCAGGTTGTCTATAACTACATAATGATACTTCCAATGGATAAATGGTCTATAACATATGATGATATGAGGAGATATAAACACATAATAATAAAAATTGTGGAATGCATTAATATAGTCTTCAAGTGAGTTAAAAATGTACATATCATAGGTAAATAAGACTATTAAATTATATTTTAATAAGGAATAGAAAAAATTATATTCACTAATTATTTTGTAGTTTTATTTTGTTATATAACTCTGGGTAGTGGGTAAACACATTGGACCTATTTTATAGTGATCTATGGGATTTTCTTTAACTACAACCAGTGGGATGTCTAGTGTTTTCTCCACAAAACTCTTAATAAATAATATAATTAGAAATTTTTAATTATAATATTCAATATTTAAAAAAAATGTTAATATAATGTTTTAAAATTAAATTAAAGTTCTAGTATAGAAATCCTTCTATCACACAATTTATTATTTAATATATTGTTGAAAATAGGCTGAAGAGGGTATGAATAGAGAGATGTGATATGGGAACCATTTTTAGTGCAAGATTGATCAGGTTAATTTGGAGGATACCATATTTAGTGTCAGTTCAATTGACCATGTTGGGAATAGATTTTAGGTCACTGAGTTCCAGGATCATTTGACTAATAATAGTTGTCATGGGCTTGTGTTTTTACTAGAACGGTGTTACTATGATTATGGTAATTTATAATAATTACATTATCCTGGTGCACTTTTAATCACTATGTATGCTTCCGTACACTTATCTTGAGAGAAATTCATTAATCTAGTATATCAATTGTAGAGTATTAAAAACTACTATAGATATTTATGGATGCGTATAGTCGACTATGAAAACATTAGTATGCCCATTAATTCCCCCACACATCTATTAAACATTAATAGGTCAAGACTTAGATGGAGGTCGAAGCCAACCTGTATTAAGTATGGTATGTGCTGTGCCGAGGAACATGCATCTTCATGGAGGTATGGTTTATGTATCTAGGAAGGTCACACACACACACACACACATGTTTCCCTACATGCATTGGAAAATCATCAAACAATACCCATGAATAATCCTATAATCTAGTTGTTTATGTAAATGTTTTTGTAAGAATTGGTTTGAATAATATTATATATTAAAAATAAATTTTATTTTATTATTGATTATTCTATCATATTATCTCGTGAATAAAAAACATTATATACACAACATAATATATTATTGAAATTAATTTATTAACTACTAAATTTATTATAAATAATTATTAAAATTTTATATATTTATATATTCGAGGATCTCTTATATTCCCTGTAGTCTCATGTCTTATGAGAGTGCTCGTGCGACGACCCTTTAGAAATATTTTTTTGTTGGAGATAACATCATTTACACCATGAGGATCCTCTCACACCCATTATTTTATTCCTCCAACATGATGGATTTTGTAGAAATTATATATCTAAATTCAAGACCATTTTTCATCATTTTATTGTTATATTGGTCAAGAGATACCAACTAGAGACACTCACATTCCATCTTCCTAGACGGAGAAGATAGTTACTTTAGAGGACTTGAAATACATTCTTGGTTTACGTATCTATGGGTATTTAGTTATGGGTGATAAAATTGGAGATTTGTGCGAGGTCATACATCCTTTACTGTGTATTGGCATCATCGGCTAACCACATGTCTTCCAGGGTTAATGATAGTTCATGTGATTGCATGATGATAACATCTTAAAGATTCTATATAGTGTCAAATATTTGATGCTGATTTGACAAACAAATGCATTTATTATATGGATTCTCAAAGGTACATAGTGTGTAAACTACACTACCACCTTGATACACATGGTTCACTTTCCAATACATGGTGATAAAGATAGAACAACTACATACAATTGGAGTTATCTTAATTATCATATATGTATAGATTCCTCTATACAACATGCTAAACAGAGAAACACCAGATTGTGGGATGTGTCATTCTTTTATAGAAGTGGGAATAAGAAAATTTTTCCAGCATCTCTCACATATTTATCACCCCACTTCAATATAACCTTTTGAAGAACTATCCATGGGGATGATGACATGTTCATATCAATAAATGGAGATATTTTATAAATTTATTAATATTATTTATAAACTAATCATATTATACATATTTACCACATAAATTCAACATCAGTTTTATATAAAAACCTATTGGAATGGTGTTCATAGTTTTTGGTAAATTTTTAATTCCCTACTGCCATATGATGTCAGTTAGAGATTAATTTTGTTTACATAAATATTAATTTTAATTTTAATTTTATACAATATTATAATGATAACTGAAGTTTCCAATTGAATAATTTGTGTTTTTAATTAATAATATTGTGATAAGTAATGTAAAAGTGTTCTAAGATGATGAAGGTATTGATGAATGTGCTTCCATGATATTTAGAGAAGTATTTTGAGGATGCATCTCAGTATTCATACTTATATATATTCAAGATAAATTAACATTTACTAGTGATGATTAGAAAAATATTCTTGAATATCATATATATGAAAAGTTTTATAATTAATGGAATCACCAGTCTATAAAATATTTAAAGGTATATTGAAAGGGTAAAATTTTTGGATAGGTTTTGAGTAGTTTGAGTAGGACTGAAAGTAGTTTGAGGAGGAACTTGTTAAAATTTAAGAAAGTTTTTAATTGTTATCCATATGTTTCTAAAGATAATTTTGTAGATATCTGACTTTAATGGACCGAAGGCCTTATATTTTTCTTTGTTATGGATAATCCCCTTTTTAACTAGGTTGAAAGAGAACCATTAAACGACCAGTATGCTCAGTGGCACAAGGCCCAGTACATGAACCAAATGACTAGAGGGACAAGGCCCAATAAATAACCTAGAGGCCCAAACTAACTATACTATAACATCCCCTCCCCTACATCTGCATCATTGAAGGCCTAGATACCGAAATTTAATTTCTTATCTTCTAGAAGTTCCCCATGCAAAGTCACATGGTGCCTAGTACTGATGGAAATGTCTATACCCAATCATTCTTTTAATCCAATTAGCTCTTCTCTTTATGGATGCTACTTGCTATGAATCCTCTTATGGGGCCTACTCTTATGTGGTCTGTATGGAATGATTCTAAGTCATTATGGATTCAAATCCCATGGACCGAAAGCATGAGGTGGACCGAAGGCCTGAAGTGGCCTGATGACTCGGTAGCCTGATGGCCCAAATCAGTTGTTCAATATAATAAAATAGATGAATAGTAATAATTTTAGTGTAACTTCTATAGTTCCTACAACAGTAACAACTACCATGCTACTATAGTGACTTGAAAAATCATCCTCACTTAGATTTGATCCTGGGTCTTTTGAATTCCATGCATAATCATTTCCAACTTTGGTACAGGCTTATTGGCATAAAGTCCATTGATGCACAAGCATTAATTTTAATATGAATAAGTATGATGTGTACTATGGAAAAATAATTATAATTTCTCTATAAACATCTATCTGTGAATGTGAAAACATCATCCTTGAATACTATATGAATCATCACAAATATCAGCTATGTGATCATGGGTTTCATAAGGAACATCTTGGAGCTCTATAAGCATGGATTTACAGACTTGTAAGGATGAATGATCATAAGCATTAATTGCTTATAATACCAATATGGATGAATTCCTATATTTATTAGTGACACATAATCTTTAATCCCAATAAGGATGAATTCCGGGAAGGTAGGAGTCTCTCATATGAATGAGAGGCCCATGTAAGCATGGATGCTCATATAAACATGAGAGTCCCCCATAACCATGGAGGGATGTAAGCATGAAGTCACATGTAATGATATTTTAGGAAATTTGTAAGGGTAATTTCCCAATAATTATTATTCAATAAAAATACAGTCTTGTGGGTATTATTTATCCTTATGATGTTTTTTTGAATTTAGATTGTTTATTATGAATAAATAGAGAATAAATAGAGATTGATTCAGATGATGCAATGTGATATGATCTTTATCGATTCATGAATCATGATAAATCACATGATCATGATACTAGATAATATTGAATGTAAACCATTAAAGGGTTATTATTTTATGCTATGATGAGTTCAGTTTATTAAAAAAGAGTTCCACATCACAACCTATGAAAGGGAGTGCACACGTCAAATACTAAAAAAAGAATAAAAATCTAAAATTTAGTGGAAAGAAGAAGATATGATATTAAAATATCACAAGATGAAATAATCCAAAGTATTTAGGGGATTTATATATAGACTTTGAATGAGAATAAAACATGAAATATATTTTATAATTAAAGGAGAATATTTCCTACCATTCGAGACATGAGGGATTCTTCAAATTTAAATGGAAGGTAAATATTTGTAATATTCTGTGATAATTAAATATTGAATTATCTGAAGAATATTTTGGTTAAAAAACTGATAAAACTATAAAATATTGAGATCCATAATTATGAAAAATTGAGATCCTGATACAATGTATTAAAGAGAGAAAATAGAGTTCAAAGATGGGATCCATTAGTGAAGGAAAAGGGTTTGTGTACCCAATTATTCAAAGAAATGGGGATAACCAATTCTTTTGATGAACTGGATTGAAAAAAATCCAGATTAACATATTCTAAATAATACTTATGCACAAAATTATTAGATCTATACACAAACAGACTACTTGATCGGGGAGGAAGATCATTTTACCTATGTTATGGATGAAACTATAAGTGTATAGATATGTTTCTTTGATTTGATCATACTTGTAAGAGGTGTTTTTTCCAATAGGAATTTGGATACTGAAACATAGAGGGAATCTAAGTGGATATTATTTTTTCTATCCTTGTTTTTATCCTCTTGTGTTTATGGGGGAAGATTTCATGGTTTGGAGGACTAAAAATATTTGAAAATAGTAGTCTATTCTGGAAAAACCTTGTAAATCAGGTATGATATGTCTTATTTACATTATTTTATATATCTAGTGATGTTGTGAAAATTAATTGATAGGATTGGGACCTTATCAATCATACCAGGTTGAGTTCAAGATAAGAAATCACAAAAGAAGACAACTAATTCTCCCCCATCAGTGTTTAATCCAACATGGGGCATCATAAGTGGTATTAGAGTTCATTGAAGATACCACTTGTGATATAATAAATTTATGAGTATGGAGAATAAAATATCTATGGAAATCCTAAGTTTCCCTACTTTCGATGATAAGAACCACCACATTTGGATGAATATGATATTTCATTACCTTCTATTACTCAGTTTAGAGGTAAGATATGATACAAATGTTGGTTTTACACTCTTCTATAAATAAAATCCCAAATATTTTACTAATGATAGAAAGTTCTAAGTGGATGGAAAAGTGTAAAATTCAATTTCATGTCTTTATCAGAGAAGCTATGCACACAATTTATGGGTCTTCAAACTGCCAAATAGATATAAGATAAACTGAAGAGAATATATAAGGAAAAAATCATGGTTAAAGAATCCAAACTGAAATTTTAGTGGAGTATATTTTTGAATATAATGATAAATGATGATGAGAACATTAAAAAATATTTCACAAGAGTCAATGATATTCAATGAAATATAAGGGGGTTTGTTCAGAAGATGGATGATTCCTCAATTGTTAAAAATCCGATGAGAAATTTTATGAATAGATTTCACCGCAAGGTTTAATACTTGGAATATAGAGAAGTTATGTAATTGGATTACCTTTATAACATTCTCATTTCTGGTGAAATGAGAAAGGATATAGCTTTATAGAATAAATTAAAAGATGATATGGATTTTGGGAAATTTAGAAAGGTAAATTCATAGATAATCAAGTTGTAAAATCAATTGATTCAAATGATAAGGATTATGATCAAGAATTCATCAAAATTTTACTCTTATATGAATCAGATTCAATAAGGATACGTTTAAAGTTAAGGGATAACAACCATTAAGGTGATAGAATAATAAGCACAAGATCCTTAACCCAGTTGGTGATGACTCAGCATGTGCATCCAATAGTCCCGAGTTCAAAACCGGGTTGGAGGCACATTTTTGGCTCACTGTAGCAGTACTGTAGTAGGGATTATAGCAGACATAGTTCAGTTCTATAGAAGCCAGAACTATTAATCCGTTTGGACATTCGGGCCACCGTTCTGGTCCTTGGGTCCTTGAAGGCCTTTGGGCATGTAAGGACTTTAGGCCACCTCAAGTCCATCGAGCTACCTCAAGGCCTTCAAGGCACATTAAATTGTGCTTAAAATGATCTGAAAAATTCAACAAGGAGCAGACTCCAGATGGGGATTCAAAGAAGGTGTATTCAGTAGAGAAAAAGCTAAGTTGATTTGTCAGAATGTGATGGTATGACCTTGCCATCAGGACCTGATTGTGCTTGTACAAAAGGCCTAGGTGAATAGCCATGCAAAGGTGGAGAGCTGATATCATGATGTAGAAGCTGGGAGGAGGAGTTCCAAGTGTAGTCTGTATATTTCCTAAGACATATGGGTCATGTAATCTCTGATCCTATGGGTCTTGTAAGGGTTACCCTCATCCCTTGAAAGGGGGGTTATAAAAAATCAATAAAAAGAATTCATTTGCGCCATTCAAGGATAAATAATAATTATAGTAATCATTCTTCCATGGACTTCCCATGGAAGAATGTTGCTGAATATGAATCTAATGGGGAGGATGAGAAATCTCAAAAAGAAGGAAAGAGGTAAGAACAAGATGAAGTATTCCAACATCAATAAAATAATCTTGGTGTGAAATAATGAAAAATATAACTCAAAAATCTCATCATATGATGATATTAAATTTTATTATTGTGTTATGAAAAGTTTTTATTCATCAAGTAGTGATGATGATGAGAAGAAAGGATTGAACTTGCGTTGGAGCTAAATGGTATGTAGGAATCTCATCTTGAGTAGATTTTAAGGCTTATGGAATAAAAGAGGAATATTATGATGAAAAAAGTGGCTAAAGAAAAATATCAACTTATAAAATGGGAAGTATCCTACACTAATGAGATCAAAAAATACATTTTAATAAAATATGGGAAGGAGATGATGCTGAGAGATCTTGAAGAAAAATTGTTTATGTAGGAAGATGAGCTATCTGAGACAAAATCAATATGTCTTAGGGCCCAAAATGAGTTAATAAAGATTATATAAGACTTATTAAAGGCCATTTATGTTAATAAATAATATCAAAAAGTTAGTTAAATTAGGTGTTCCATCAGGGAAGTAATTTATTCACCTAATCTATCTAAACATAAATCTGTTATAACTAATAGTATAGGTGACGCAACTAATGATGAACTTTCATGGAAGATGAAGATAATACAGAGGCCCTACCTCATATAAAAGTAATATAGTAATATGAAAAGGTGAACAATCCCCTCTAGGAAAAAGAAGGAATGGTTTAAAGGATGAAATTCCTAAAAAAATATTGAAATATTCTATATCAAAATTTAAGATCAAAGTTCAAAGGAATTTGTAAATGTTGTGAATGGTATGCACACAAAGATTATTGTTGATGGTATAATGTGTAATTTCTAGGGAACATTTTCAAACTAAGGGGATATTTTTTTTTATTAAAAATGTGGAAAAAAATAGTGTAAAATATCTTTAAATAGATCTAGAAAAAATCATTCCACCCAAAAAATATTTTATTACTATAAAGAAATATGTGGGAGATATGAGAAATAGGGTAAGAAATATAAGGTATTCATGACTAGGATAATAAGAGAAGCTCTCTATGCTATTAAAGGGATGTAATTATATTATAAAAAAAGTATAAAGTCTTGGTTTTAGGATAATATCAAGTAACCATGTGAGAAATCAAATAAATCTATGAATACAAACAATGGATGTTTAATAGTGTGCATAGATCAAATAAAACAGTTTAAAAAATTGACAAATTTTAAATGGATTATGTAGATAATGAAAATAAAGTGGTTACAAAAGAATAGTTACGTGATAATATTCAAAATAAAGTGATCTAAAATATATAGGAATGTTGTTGAAAGGTTTGGACATACAGAGCATGGCACAAAATATTGTAGGCCAATTTTACCTGCTCAAGAATAATCAATGAGAATCCCGATACAATCCCATGGTAGTAAAATTTCCTTTATGACATAGGGGAGGAAAAAAATCAATATATGTAAGAAGATTAATTGATAAAGATTATCACACAATACGGTTTGAGTCACAATATAAAATATGCATGAAAAAACCTTCCCATGAGAATATCAGGAAGAATAAAAGACCTGGGGTGAGAGATGACATTCATCCCAATTGTTATATATGAGAAATAAATGGGGTCACAACTTATTACACTATATTTTATTTAATATGTGATAGAATATAGAGAATTAAAGTTGAATAATGAATTTATCACTATATTATAGAAAATAAGGCGTCTTCCATGGAGTATTTTGACTATTAAGAAGTGGATTTTAGTGCATCCATCGAGGGGAGTAAAGATGTGATGATGCTGTAAAATCGCCATTGAGTAATAAATTTTGAATTTATGGATAGCTTTGGAAAACCATAGAATGAGGTATCTAATTCCCAGTTAAAACACTATTTTTTTGGTTGTTTAAAACATATTATGAAGGGGGTTGATGATTGATTAAAATAATGAGAAAAGGGGATGTTGTGTACTTTTAACATGATATTTTTGATGTTTTTGTTGAGATATGGGAAGGATAAATTTTTTTCATGATATATATATTCTTTAAAATCCAAAAAATTAGTTTCAACATTTTGTATCACATGCATATTTATTTATGTGTAATATTACTCACTATAGTTACATAATATTTATTTTTCTATAAATGATTTTAACAAGTAGACCTACAGTTGTCAAATTATAGGATCTTTGTTAACAAAACCATGGGGTATCATTATTTTCCCATGGGGAACCATTGGATATTAAAATATGAAAAAATTTGAATAAAATGGTTCCTAAATAAGTTATATAAGTTTATAATACCTTTTTTCTTTATTTTTAATAATTGGGAAATGAATTTCTTTGATGTTGGAGAAGATGATTGGGGTATTGATCAAAAAATAAAAAATGGGATATTGAATTTCCCAAATGAAGAAGTTATATTTGTTTTCAATAATGATATGAGAAGTAATATTATTCATTATTGAGATGATAATGGTCCAAATGAAGGTGATTCCGTGTTATTTTTCGAAGAATTTCGTAGTTTCATCTTGGAGTTCTTAGTTGGATAGATTCTAAAAAAATAAATACATGATTATGATGATTAGAGATATTTACATCAAATGAATAAAACATTTAGTTGTTGTAATTAATGGAAAAAATTATCAATTATTTATTTCATGGGATATTGAAGTTATGAGATGATTAAAGTAATTTGATAAGGATTGAAAATAGATTATGGAGGAATTGGTTCTAATTGAAGAAAGTATCGAATTACAGGTTGGGTGTTTCCAAGTAAAAGTCTTTGTCTACACAAGCATCAATCTGAATTTTTATAAGCATTATTTATACTATTGTTGAATAATTTTAAAGTATATGTAATTATTAATCAATGTATATGTAATCATCACCTCTTAATATTGTAAGGATCATAATTAGTATCAACTACATAAGCATGGGTTTCATAAGAATCGTATGTAAGCTATATAGGGATGATTTATCTAACACATAAGTATGAATATATAATCGTCCAGAATTATTATACATTTTATATTGTGTTTTAATGATTTTATTTTGACCATTTTACCACTATGAAGGTGATTATCTTATATTCTGATCATATGACCATTTTTTATTTAATGTCGACATTGAATGATGTTGGATTTGTCTAAGAAAATTCTTATTTAAATGAGAAAAAATTATTTTTTTATTTTTTTAAGGAATTCAAATTCAAATTATAATAAATGATTATATAGAAAAATTGTAAAAAATTTCTATGTCTTGATCTACAATTTCCGTTTACCACTAGTTAAATTGAGCTACCATTAGTTTAAGCTGTCTAATGTTTCAAGATACCATCAGTTTATAAAGATACCAATAGTTCAACTCTGTGACTGCTGAGATCTACCATTTTGTTGTGATACCATCATCTAGAGATACTAACAATGCCTAGTATATTTACCACCATAGCTGCCACCATCACTCGGTGATACCTTCAGTTTAATGGATCTACAATTCAGCACAAAAAACATAAAATAAAAATTACCACAACCTTTAGATAGATATACCTACAAGAGTTTCTATATATAGAAGTATATACCTTCACATGATTCTACCATTCAATGATAATAACACTAGTGGATTTACTTCAAAAAGAGTTACCATAGCTATATAGAATTAATTTCAAAATTATTTCTCTAATGACTAGTTTGTACATTTAATGCTAAAAACAAGAAAATGGATTTAACATTGATTATTCATAAATAACTCCAATACTATCTTAATGTAAAATTCATACCTTTATTTATATGTCACATAGTATGAGGAATCTTGTCTTTTATTATAATTTTTAAACAATGGATAATTGGACATTGAATGGTATAAATTTAGAATAATATACCACAAGAACATAATGAACATTCATGGATATAGAACGTAATTGTCTCATAAATTTTACCAAAAATAAATAAAAAGTTTAACATGTGTGTGTAAGAGATCTAGATAATTATATACTAGAAACATTATTATTTTCTAGACTTCATGATACTCTATTATTTTTATAATTTTTATGAAACTTATTATGGATCTTTTTAAAGACATATTTATGGACTCCTAAAAATTAGAGCTATTTGGATTTGTAAGGACATTATTTTATCATCCTTAATTTCCTGTTCTTTTTGTTTTATAATTATTTTGAGATATGTTTATGTTTCAATCTATTTATTAGTAAAACATAGTCTCCTTTACTAAAATGGGGAGTACATTACATACTATATCAATTTTCATCATTTTCCCAATATATAACTATGGACTAAGTCATGTGTGGCACAGTTTCTTTCTATCCCACATATAAATATGGAAGATGATTTTTTTCTATACAGCCTTATGTGATGTTTTTCTTAAAACAAGATCCAGGTTGTGGATCAGCAAATAAATTGTATGTAGGTGATTTCTATGTAGAGTTGATTATGTTTTGGCTTAAGACTGAACTCCTTGTTTAAAATTTATATATAATTTTTTTCTTTTTTTTAAAAATATAACAAGTATCTATTTTATAATTTATTAAATAAAACATTACTCTGACAGTTAACTTAAATTTGTGTTATATATATTGTGTTCGATATAAGTAAATTCTTTTAAAAAGTTAATATATTTTCAAAATTATTTCAATTGTGTTGTGATTTATATTTTGAAATTTTTTTCCAAATATAAAATTTTGTAATTCTACTAGTTATTTCAAACATTGGTTTTTATCAATTTGGGGGATAAATGTTTTAAATTTTTTAAACATAAATTTTATTGGAAACTAAATTCAACCCCATCTTGAGTTGTCCACTAGGACCAACATTTGGTATCAGATCATCTTCAAAAATAAATTTTATTTTCATCAAATTATAAATAATGAACCTAAATTTATATTTTATCAAATTTAAATATAAATGGTTAATATTAAACTTGGTGGGACTACCAATAATCTGACTTATAATTTTAGTGAAACTATCTATGCTCAATGGAATATTAAAATAAAAATTCATATAAAGAGCATGGGGTTTGATATTTCGACTATTATTATGGATAAATATGAAATACATAAAGCCCCTATGAAATATTAGAGTGATTCCACAATGTATTCCTACGAATGTAACTATAAATCGATGATTTCTTTGTAATATAAATTTGAAAATGATGAATTTAACAAATTATATTATTGTACTACTACTTTTGAAATATGGGATACACAAACTATTTCTCATAAAGTAACATACAATATTAAATAAATGTGTTTGAATACCTATAATATTGAATATGATACCATTAATATGAATCCCGATGAATCCATTTACAATATGTATCTCATTTTTAATGAAATATTAAATATGATTCACTCACATGGAAAGACAATTGATAACAAGGATCATGTCATGAGACTTTTGAGATGTCTACCCGATAGATAGAGAAAACCCTCTATTACCATAAGGTAATCATGTAAAATTTGTATGTTTCCAGTAAAGGAAATTATTGGAACACTCATGATATAAGAAGAGGAACTATAAGTGAACACAGAATAAGAAAACAAACATAAAAGGAAGTTAGTATCCTTCCATAGTTATGACTCAAAAAAATGAGAAGATAAAAGTTGTGAGTTCAGGGGATGAGGAATCACCATCTGACAGTGATAAAGAAATCACTAATTTATTTAGACATTTCAAGAAATTATATAGAAAGAATAAGTTCATCAAGAAATCAAACTATGTAGTTAAGTATGATATAACATGAAATTATAGAAAAGAGTGGAAAAATGATGATTCCTTAAATGAAATAACCTTAACCAAGTGTAAAAGGAAATGAAACATCAAAGATGATTGTTAAAATATCAAATATTATATGAAGCATGAGTAAAAGGTTAATATGTATAAAAAGTCTAGGAAATCTGCATGGAGTACCTCTGAGAATATTTTAGGTGATTTTGACACTATTAGAGAAGAAAAAAAATAAAAAATACAATATGGTTTTATGTAAATAATATGAGGTATCAAATTTTCATCCTTCATATGCTGGAACAATTCCTATATTTTTGATAATTAGAATAATGTAGATAATTTAACCAATTCTGATTTATTTAAAAACTTAAATATAAAATAAATTGTATTTAATGAATTTAATGATAAATATAGTAGTTTATAGACAAATCATTATATGCATGCTCACATTCAATCTGATATTATTATAGAAAATGAGAAGAATTATCCACTTCTATAAGAAAATAATGAGATGAAATTGTATAATGAACATTTAATGAAAGATCTAGTGATATTTACTAATAGAATAGATACTATCACTCAAATTATTAGAAAGTAAATCACACAAAAATACACTATACAATTTAGTTATCAACCTAGATAGAGAATAATTTTTTAAAAAAGAATTTCTTTCAAGTTCCAGTTCAACTAAATCTATAACACCTCTTACTCCTACGAACTTAATAATTTTTTTTGAATGTCTATGGTTATATTATAGGAAACCAAAAAAATAGTTTTGTATTTATAGTGATCTTATGACTAACATATCAGGAACGAAGGAAATATGGGTTCTAAAATTATTTCTAGTTTAAGTCTCTTTTATAGGAAACTTTTTTGAAAAGTTACAGTAATCACTTATGGTATATGGATAGAGGATGTTAATGAAATTTTACTGAGAACTCATTGATCTTAAAGAACCTAATCAAATTTGATGGCGGACATGTCACTTTTTGTGAAAATACCAAAGTAAATATAATAGGACTCAATCAAATCAGTAGCATTTGTACTATTTTAATTTCTAATGATGTATTTATAGATTGATTAAAATATAATATTATTATAATTTAAAAGTTGTGTAATGATAGTTACTATGTTATTTTTGGAAATAATGTTTTCAAAGTATTTGATTCCAAACATGATTTATTTTTCATTCCTATGAAAAATTATAATTTTCAATTTTTTATTTGAGTTCCTTATTTTATCATAATTTTTTGTGTTTAAGTGGGTTTTAGAGAGAATCTTGGTGTTGGAATAAGAGATTAGAGAATTTCAATATACAATCTCTTAAAAAGATAACTAGGAAAATATTATTCCAGGATATACCTAATCTAGAATTCCCAATTAACAATGTATGTAATCCTTTTTGGAAGGGGAAGAAATGAAAAATCTCCTTCAAACCAGAGAATGAATTTTTAAATTCTCAACCTTTAGATTTAGTTCACTTGGATTTTCAAGACCATCTATAGTTTCATGATTTGTAGTAAAACATTATACCTATGTTATAGTGGATTATTATTGAAGATATACATGGGTGTTTTTCCTTTCTCATAAATGTGAATCTCTTTATTGTTTTTATAAATATTATAGACATGAAAAAATATTAGTGGATTCATAATTAAGTCTTTAAGAAGTGATCATTGATGTGAGTTTGATAATTAAGTTTTTTAATCATTGCACTCACAACTTGGCTATAGTTATAATTTTCTACTCCTATGACCCCACAACGGAATGGTGTAGTATAAAGCAGAAATAGAACCCTTCATATGATTTCATGTACCATTCTCAATGATTATTATTTGCATATTTATTTTTAGGTAGATTATTTGAACACAAATTTATATATTATTACTATAATTATAATTAGACCACATTGAATGAAAATCCCTTATGAATTTTATAATGGTAAAAAAAGAAAAATTAATTAATTTAGAGTTTTTGGTTGTAATGTATTTAAATCAATACAAAATAAAATTTAGGAAATTTTTCATCTAAAAGTGACGAAGGGATTTTTCTTGGATTTTATACAACTAGTAAATCATTTGTGATATTTAATAAAACGACAAAGATTCTGGAATAATCTATACATATCAATCTTGGTGAGACATATCCAAACGAACTTAAGACCCCTTTAGAAAACATCGAGGATGATCATTCCAATATGAAAATTAATGAAAAATCATGTGGGAAATTTTCCAAATCTGCTATAAAAAATCTCTCTATTCTGACGAATTGGTTAAACTCAAACCTGTAGATGAATGTTTTGGGTTAGAAACTTATATTCCTGGAGCTATTAGGACTCATAAATATTATCCCTTATATATTTTTTAGTGACCTGTATAATGGAACTCATACTAGATATTCTATTAGAAATCAAGTTGAACTATAATAATTCTTATCATAACTTGAACCTAAGAATGTCAATATTGCAATTAAATACGAATTATGAGTAATTGAAATGTAAGAATATCTAAATTAGTCTGAAAGAAATATATTCTAGGAAGCTGTTGAAAGACCCAAGGACTTCCTAACTATTGGAACTAAATGGGTGTTTAGAAAAAAGGTTTATGAGTTAAGAACAATAATTAGAAATAAATCAACACTAGTTGCACAATGATATAGTCAATAAGAAGGTATTAACTATGTGGAATCCTTTGATCCAATATCTATACTTGAATCCATCAGAATGTTTCTTGCATATTCAGCACATTTGAATATAAATTATTTCAATTTGATGTCAAGAGTGCGTTCTTAAATGGCTATATAGTTGAGGACAGTGTTTTGAGAAACCCCGTAGATTTCAAAACCCTCATCTTTCAAATCATGTTTTTAAATAAAAAAACTATTTATATAGATTGAAAAATGATCCAAGATCATGGTATGATATGATCAACTCATTTTTAATTTCCAAATGATTTTATAACGGAATATATTGATTTATGTTATTTATTAAAAAAATCAAAATATGGTTTAATTATAAAGATATATATTAATGATATTAGTTTTTGGATCATTATGAAATTATTTGTGTTTTAAATTTTTAAAAATTATGCAAAGTGAATTTGAAATGAGTACTATGGGTGAAAATAAATTGGGTTTTGGTTTTCATAATTTTGAAAATAAATATGGAATTATTTTAAATAAAATAAAGTATATTAAAGATCTTTTAAAACTATTTATTAAGGATAGTAAAAAAAATTAGTGATATTCCCATGATTACTATGTGTAAATTGGATCTTGATAAAACTAGAAAACTAGTTGATCAAACCAAATATATAGGTACAATTGGAAGCTCACTATACATAACTTCTAAGTGGACTCATATAATGTTTGGTGTGTGTATTTGTCCCCATTTTAATGAAAATTCAGATAATCACATGTACATGTTGTCAAAATAATCTTCAAAAACCTCAACGGTACAACCAATTTAGAATTGTTCTATTATATGGAAAAATAATTCGAATTGGTGAGTTATTTAGATAAAACTTTTGGTGGCTTTAAGTTATATGGAAAAAGAAATTCTAGAACATGTCCCTTTTTAGGAAAGTACCTATTTTTATGGTGTAGTATAAAACAAAATTATGATACATTATCCACTACTAAAGCTGAGTATATAGCTACCAGTATTTGTTTTGCACACATTTTGGGGATGAAACACACTTTACTAGAATATTGATATCTATTTTTTACATGTTCCAATAAATTGTGATAATCAAAGTGATATAAACATTTCCAAGAATCTAGTGTCTCACGATATGAAAGACATATTGATATAATATATCACTTTTTGGGAGACCATTTTCCAAAGGGTGATATAAATATTGAGTTTATTAGAACTAAACATCATCTTGCATATATATTCAAAAATCCTTTTAATTTTGAGAGAATAATCTATACCAGACATGAATATGGAATGATAATTTTTTGTTATTATTTTATTCTTAATTTTATTTAGGTTCTGGTAGAGAAAAATCACAATACTGGTAATAACATGGATGATCTACTGTTAATCATGCTACTATAAGGATTGACCATTATTCATACCACCATGGCTGATCTACCATTAGTCATGTTACCATAAGGATTGATTGTTATTCATACTACAATTTCAAATCTACCATGATAATCGACCGTTTCAGACCATCATCTACATTCTACTATGACATAGTACCATTATGTGATACTTTGAAATGGAACCATAAATTTATACCATTCATACATTAATGGTTTATGCTACTGTAAGAGTGTACCATTATGAGATCTTGTTCCTTGTGCTATAGTTCATATTATTTGTAATTAAAAATATTATTAGATTTATTTATTTTTCTTAGTTTATTTCTAATTTTTGAATCCCTAAATGATAAATTTTACCTTAAATCTAATTCTTATTTACTCTCCCTCATGCACCACCATTGAGCCATTTCTATTATCTGTTGACCCATAAAACACTATATTCTACCTTCATACCTCAAACCAGTGAAGAAATGTTGTGATTGAAGTGTCTTGGTGAGTATTTTGATGATTCAAATCCCTTGAATAATGAAAGAGGATAATCGAGTCGGCATATAGATCCAAAAAATCCCCACCCCACATCTCAATCTGTTGTAGATTAAAAAGAAATCGATGTTGTGTGGTTGTCTTGAATCAAGTCACTCAATTGGAATGTGATCTAGGACTATGGATGTGTCTAATGGGTCCCAAGGAATGATTGACCATTCTACCCAAGGATGGTTCATGAATTATTCCATTTTACAGAGTACCCGATTAGAGAAAATAATGATTTTATCAATAAAATGATAGATAAAAATGAGCTTGTATTTTCTTCAAATTAGTGGGATAGTTGTTTGAATGTTCTTTACAAATGTATATATGAGGAAAATCAACGTTCATTATCTATTAAACTTAATAAATTATTTATTTAAGATTCATTTTTTGAGTTGACTGGGACTACCACTATGTGAATGCCTATAGAAGTAGAGCCTGATATAGATTGTCATTTTCTATTCATGTTTATTCAGCACATGTTCTATCCTTGGAAGGGGGATTTTATTAAAAAGTTGTATTAAAATATCTTTTTCTTATTTATTATGAAAATAGGGGAAATGATTAATTTATGTAGATATATGATGGTTATTATTATGGAGCTATGTAATCCCTTCTTGAGATCAAACTCTATTTATAACCCAAATTTTATCTATGCTGTATTGTAATCTAGAAGTTTTGTTCTTTAATGTGATGATAAAGTGATTAATTGTGGTGGTTTCTACCTTAGTAAAGTTACCAACAATCATATGAGAGTGAAATGGAATCCTTGGTTTAAAATATGGGTAGTTGATAATGATAGAATTATGAAAAGCTTAATCTCATAAGTAGAAATTTTGGTTATAGCCAAGACCTAAAACTATGGATATAGGGTTGAATACCATGGATATAATATATGGACATGGTTCAAGGTGGTTTTTTCATGTATTGGTGTGGATATAGATAAAATATATAGCCATGGTTCTCTGAGCTATTTCTACAGTTCTCCACTATTGAAATAGCTCTCTTGCCCTGATTTTCTAAACAATGGAAATAGATCCCATAAATATTCACCAGGGAACTTAAGATATAGACAAGGTTGTACTCCATGGAATCATATCTATTTACATGATGAGAAACCATGGATAAAGCCCAATTAAACCATGGATATAGCCCAAAAATAATATGCGCCCAACTTGATTCAATCTATGTACCTCTTCTACAAGCACCATCCACCTAACCACTACACCACAGATGACTTGGGATATATATATATACATATATATTGTTATATATATTATTAAAAACCATGGATATTACATGTAAACTGTAGCTATAGCCATTCTCACTCTTTTTTTGGCGGGTTAATTTCATTCTCGTTCAAGGGTGGGAGACCTATAGCCACCATTTTGAGAAACCGTGGATATAGAAAATATAAAAATACTCTATAGCCAGAGTTTAGGAAAACTGTGGCTATTGCCGTAAAAAACACACTATATCCATAGTTTTACATAAAATATGGCTATATCACTCGGAAAAAAACATTATTTCCATGGTATTACACAAAATGTGGTTATAGCCCTGGTAAAAAACACTATAGCCACGATTTTACACAAACCATGGCTATAACCCAAAGAAAAAAACTCTATAGCCATGGTTTTCATAAACCACAGTTATATCCCTAGAATAAACTATTTCTTTCCATTATTTTACAGAACCATTGCTATAGTTGTAGAAAAAACTCTATACCCACGGTTTCACTAAACTGTGTCTATAACCATCAAAAATATACCATAAAACCATGGTTTTATATAAAATCATGTCTATAACCATAGTATAACTACCTTTAGTGTAACTCCCCAACCCTAGAATCTGGGAGCCGATGCATTATTTTAATACATTGGAATGATTACAAGGAATCAAGTCTTGATGGAACGATTAGTTTAGCAGTCTGGGAAACTAGATACATACATAAGTTCAACATTACAACTTGAAAAGAAAAAACATCACTAATTTATTCTATTAGAAACATCCAAGATTTCATGATTATTCATGCAAGTCACTCATAGCTAACTTCTTCATATCTTGGGAAAATGAAACATAAGAAAGGAGTGAGATCAAACGCTCAATAAAAGTAAGAAATACAGTGTAATATAACATAAACATTAGGCATGGTGAATAATTGAAAACACATGCCTTTAAAAATAGTAAACATGAACACTTTATGGGATGAATATGAGATGAGTAAATAATTCTATAGTAAAACATAGTCATGGGTATTCTACTAGTTGAATAACCACATGAAATATCAATAGATAATTTCATAATGATGGAATTCATAATACCGGAATTTAATTTCTGTATCAAGGCCTCGTGCCAGGACTTAGGGGCTAACTGTAACCGGACCCCGACCTAGAGGGCCACTGTAACCGAACTCCAACACGAAGAGCCTCTATAACTATACTCCAACCCAGAGAGCCTCTGTAATTAGACTCCAACTAAGAGGGTCTATTGTAACCAAACCCGACACTGGAGGGCTTATTTTTCCCAGTCCCCAACCCAGAACATACTAGTCCAACACATTCATCTTAAGAAGAGGTCAAAATATAACATAAACATTCGTATTGAAACTAGCATAAAAATGTAAATACTTCAACCATAAACCATGAATGGCATAAAAATAACTCATCCACAGTGAAACATATCACAAAATCAAAAATACGATACGGAATATTTGTGTCATAATAAATCAACTTCAAACATGTGTAAAATTTATCAATGGATGTTGACATAGATGAAATCAAAACTATTTGAGAGAAATATCTCTTTTTATTTTGAAATAATTTAAGAGTTAAAAAATTATAAAGAAAAAATTTATTATGAAAATATTATTATAAGATTGTAAGGGAAGCTTCGACGAAGTTATAAAGGTGGAAAATATTTTCACCCTTCATATAAGTTAAAAAAACATTCTTACCTTAATTTTGTCGAAAAAGTCATAAAGTACCTTATTTAGAGAATGAAAAAAAGATTCCTTTAAAAAACATATAAGATAAAATAAAGTTATAAATGACCTTAACCCATTGTCTGTTAAATATTAAAAATGTTTTGAAATTAATTTTTGAGAAAACACGGATGTGGATGATAAAGAGGTCCTAGTAGATAATTAGGTATAAAAAACCTCAGATAATGAAGAGATTGTATAATTAACCCTCACCGATTTGGTAACTCACGAAACATACACCCCATGAAAGAAGGATTATTCAATGAAGTTGTAAATACCCATAGATTAAATTATATTACACATCTAATACAATCATATCCAGTTCATACACCACATAAAAGGAAATAGTGGCAATATAACATGAATATCACAGGAATAAGAAGTGAGATGAAATCCCCTTACCATGTTGTAATCAATCGAGTCGTATGACCAAAAGTTAATAACCACAAAACAATTCATATAATAACATAAATATAAATAGAATCGGGATAATGTATATCAAATGGTAGTACACAATACACCATGTTTAATAAATAAGTGGTGAACAATGGAAATCTCACGGAATTAAATGTGAGATAAGAAACCCCTTACCTCTAGTCTGATTTGTCTTGTATGTTCCTTGTTCTTCCTGAATAATAAACTTAAGTTAATTTATACTTGATTAAGAACAATTTTCAATTTTATTATTCCTTTTATATCACTTATTACCTTGCTTTAACAATTACTTAATTATTTGAGTTCATATTGGATATTTTATCGATGTTCAGAACTTGAGTAAAAAATGAACTTGTTATAATTACAAATTTTTTCTGTGTTCAAAATTTCATTATAACTATAATGATATACATGATTTAGATATAATATATATATTATATATCCAGAATCTATATGTATTTATGATAGTACATAACATTGGAGATAAGAAATGAAATGCACCGTTCATGGAGATGGTAAGCCGTACGTACACATGAATGCTACTTTCATTTCTATTTTGTATTTTAATGGAATTAATACAAAATGTTACATAGGTATTTTATAATTTCAGTATAATATCATATATAATATCATTAACTCTATACTTTATATGTCCCACATAAGTCATTAATGAGTCATATCACTTAGAGTGGGTTATAGTTCGCACTTCCTCAAATGAAATTAACGCATTTTACCTATAATGGAAACCATAAAATAATGATATAAATGGAAAATACCAAAGAATAAAGAAAACATAAACATAATATATATATAATATATTATTATAGTGACATATTATTGGCCACCATGAGAGGTGGTAGGATATAATTGAACAATCATCATTTCGTGAGGCGTTAGTTTGTCATCCACAGAAACAATATCTTCCTTACCCATTAGATGGAGGTTTTTGTAAGTTTAGTAAAAATGCTTTCCATAACAACATAATAGAATATTTAGGATACTGGGGTTTTTATAAAACAAAGTAATAAAAATATTTTAGGGGTTGGAGAAGTAAAATAAAAGAAAAGAAGTTAAGAGAAACCATTACCTTTAATTTGGGTAACTCCCTTTGGTTTGAACCAAATAGATTTCTTGAAGTGACTTCTTCCTAAGGTAAGGCTTCTAGGTAAAATAGAGGGATCATGGGAGCTTATTTGGGATGATTTTGGATGAGTCATGGGGCTTTAGAGGTGTGAGGAATGGGTTATAATTGGTGTCATTTTATAAGGGAGAGGAGGGGCTCTTTAAGAAAGTTTGAAAATGTTATTTTCAAATGGTCAAAAACTCATTAAAGTCGAAGATAAGATGATTTATGTTTTAAATAAAATCATCAAATACGAATTTGATAGGTTTTTGATATTGTTTTAATATTAATAATCTTATTTATTTAAATCATTTATTAATGAGGTAAATATTGCATCATTAATGTGTCATACTTAATTTAATATATATGATGTCTAAAAATTTTAAAAAAACCATAATGTAGAAAATATTTTTATCTTTCCAATGAATATTTATAGTTGAAAATATGACTTATATAACCCCATGTAAAAATTTATATAATAAAAGATATTTAATAATGTTATTTTTTTCTTTACTTTATGTTAATTAAAATAAAGAGTCATTATCATTTTTAAGTGGCTCTATGGGGTCCCAATATCGACCCAAGGATGAACATGGTTGGAATGACTCATCCAATAAGGTTAGGAAAAGTATTAAGGTAATTTTGTATTATTATAATATTCCTTTTACATTGAATTGCCCTATTTACCTTTAACCGCTGTAAATAAAAGTCAATAGTTACTATTCGACAAAAATTATTTTCATCTTATTGAACCAAATTTTACTTACTAATAACAAAAATTTATGTTGTATTTTCCAAATTCAATTCACAAAAGTGGTAAATTTTCATTTAACTAAGAAAGATGGTTTTTTAACTACTACTAAGTGGTTTTACTATTCATCAAAAATTGATGTTTTTCAGAAAAATACCAAAAATTCTGCCTAAGATATATTTAACATTCCGAATTAAAAAATGATTTCTATTCTACCAAATTTTAAACAAAGAAGTTTCATTGATTAATTTAAAATTAATTCTCATTTTTAAAACAAATAGCATCTTTTTAAGAAAAAATAACTATCAAAAGATTGACACTTATTTATGTATAATTTCAAAGTATAATTAATTACAATGACCAACATTAGATTAAATAGTAAAAATATTATAATTCAAATCCATTTAAATGAATAATTGAAAACTATAAATTATTTTGATTAAAAAAGTTGTTTTCAATTAAAATTTAGTATTTTCACTATTCACCAAAATATGAAATTTATCAGAAAAACAACAAAAATTTATCAAAACTAAATTTTTATGTCCCAATTATAAATAAGAGGTTTATTTTTTCGAATTGAATATATAAAAGTATAAAATATTATATTTAAAAAGGGTTTACCATTAATAGGCAGTCAAATTGCAGTTTTTGAAAAATACTTCTTTTATCTGAAAAATAGAATTTGTTCTTATATTATCTCTCAAAAAACACATAATATGGATTCTAAAATTATATGTAGTATATAAAATTTAATATTTAGTTAATACTATTCATTACCACTTTTTGAATGACTAGTTTGGTAAGTCGGGGTGCACTCAAACTCGGTGTTGTGTGTAGCACAAACTATTGAATTACTTTAAAGAAGATAACATACTATGAAATCTTCGGGTGTTACATTCTTTCCAACTTTTGGAAATTGTGTTCTCACAATTTTTAAAATTGGGATTGGGAACTTCATTGAAATTTCCACATCAGAAAAAGTGTCAATAAAACTATCATTTAAAAAAAATTCAAAGGTCACCTGAGATAACCAATACTAGGATTCCATGTAGGAAAACATGGATATGGATGATAAACTAAGTGTCAAGTTCTAATGGAGATGGATAGAAAACACGATTAGGAGAAAGTTAACAACAAGAAAACCACAAACTTTTGATGGGATAAATGGTCATTGGTTTCCCAATAAGAAAAGTAAAAGGACAATGTTTTTCTGTTTTTAAGTTCAATTTCATAAAGTTGATGAATTTATTTCTGATATTGACTAAGAACATAAAGATATATACTTAATTTTTAAGTGGAGTTTCATTCATTAATAAAATTCTACCACTAACTCATGTTTTTTTTCAAACGATGAGTATTCAAGATGACATGGTCACGCCGGAAGAGATAGAATCAACTTCTAGAGAATCACATGATACAAAAAGGATAAACTAAATATTTACATTGTCTTTAGAGATTAACTAAAACAAAAATGGTTAGTACAAGATCAGATGATCCCCAAAAGGATAATCCTTTAGAGAATGAAATACTAATCTTAATTTCTAAAATTAAACCAACAATACCCCAAAGTTAAATAAATACCACTCAATAAACATTTGTCCTCAAAATCCTTCAATATAATTCAAACTAGTATTGAAACCCAAAAACATTGATGAATTTGGTTATGTAGTCTTCCACGTTAAATTGTATCTCTAAATGAAACCGACTACTCTTAAAGTCACATACATAAATGTAATTAACCAAATCACATATTCTCTATGATATTTTAATAATTTCCACAAATAACTCAAATCACTATAAATCCACAATAAAAAAAATAGATAAAAATCCACCATTACACCTCAAATGAAATCCCATAGTATTTTATTTTCCTTAGGCATATAGTGTTCCCAACAGAGAGAACGTATTCCAAAATAAAATTTATCACTTAATCACCAAATCATTTTCCTATACTAATGGTATCCATTTGATAAGTCATAAGATCCCAAAACAACTTATTATTGATCAATACGATCATTTAACTAAAAATAATTAGTCACACTAACCAGGGACTTCACGTTGTCTAGTGGTAGGCGATAAATCCCAATCGCACCCTGGTTGTGGGTTTGATTCCCACAGCTTTGTCTGACGTAATGGGATGTCACACGATCTATGTGTTGTCCTTTTTCAAAAAATATATTTTATAACATTCCCGAAATGAGATAAATTCAACAAAATAATTGTAACATAATTTAACCACAAATGTTATCTCATACATCGCATTTTCATCCTGAAAATTAATATCCTGTAATTGCATCAAATTCAAGGATCATATAAACCCAAATGGTTATTTAGAACTATATCCACAACAGAAAAGATAATTATTCCTCCAATAGTATTCTAACATAACAAACTTTAGGGTTACACATACAAGAGAAAATTATTCTAAATTAATCACATCAACAATAAGCACTAATACTTTTAAACATTTCTCCATCCATTTATTTAGACATAGGTTCATTCATGACCAAGATATTATCCTATAGAATAGCGCATTTACTCGGGTAATGCCAAGGTCCCCTAAATTTATAGCAAATGACTGTAAATGGGTTCTTGGGTTTTTTTTATTCTATTGTACTCTTCATTTTTTCTTGACAATTATTTACTTTATGTCCTTCTTTACCACACATAAAGCATTTCTTTGTTCCACTGAGACACTTTCCTAGGTGTCTCCATCCACATTTTCTGCATGATGGAAATTGAGGTTTCTTTTCTCCATGGACTCCACGGCTAGAGCTCTTATCATTCATCACCATTGTCTTCTTTGTTGAGTCGGGGAGTTGGTTAATATATATGTTGTTGATCATATTTTTGGAAAACTGATTCGGCATGAAAACAATAACTTTTACGCCTATCAACATTCCATTTTGTTTCTCATTTACACCAATGTTCCCAACTTGTACATCATACTCAAAGTTACTATGACTTCCTTGGAATTCAGCCATTGAATAAACCCAGAAAGCATTATCTGAGTAACAATAGTCATAAAAACATTTAGAGAATATCATGACACATTTATTTTCAATTTAAAACACCTTAGGATTAGCCATGGTCATTTATTCTCATATTATATTAAAATCCATCAAATCTGTTTGTAAAGAAAGTGTAAATTATCCTAAGAATATCCCCTGGGAGTTTCGTAAGCAATAGTGCAGCAAGGCCCATTGTAGTATACTAGGTTACCCAAGTTCAAGCCCGAAACTCCATGTCGAAGTTTTCACTCCAAGGTACATTTGTGGAAAATCCACCTCTACCTGCTCATATCCAGATAGAGATGTATTTCATGGAAAACACACAAAAATCTATACATTACCAAAATTCAAGGAAGTTCTTCTATAATAATCCTCAATGTATATCTTATTGTAATGATCTCTAATTAGAGTTTATCCAAATCAAGTTTCAATGGTTTGTACTAAACTTCCTCTAATACCATTTGTAACGCCCCGAACCCAGAATCCAAGAGCTGGTGCATTATTTTAATACATTGGAATGATTACAAGGAATCAAGTCATGAAGGACCGATCAATTTAATAATCATGGAAACAAGATGCATATATAAGTTCAACATTATAACTTGAAAAGAAAAAACACTAATTTATTCCATTAGAAGCATCCAAGATTCCAATATTATTCATGTAAGTCACTCATAATAAACTTCTTCATATCCTGGGAAAATGAATCATAAGAAAGGAGTGAGCTCAAACACTCAGTAAGAGTAAGCAATATAGTGGAATATAACATAAACATTTGGCATGGTGAATAATTGAAAACACATGCCTTTAAAAATAGTAAACAAGAACACTTTATGGTAGGAATATAAGCTGAGTAAATAATGCCATAATAAAACATAGTCATGGGTATTATACTAGTAAAATAACCACATGAAATATCAGTAGAAAATATCATAATCATGGAATTCATAATGCCGGACATTAATTTTTGTGTCAAGGCCCTGTGCCAAGACCTAGGTGATAACTCTAACCAGACACCAACTCAGAGAGCCTCTATAACCGAACTCCAACACAGAGAGCCTCTATAACCGGACCCCAACCCGGAGAGCCTCTGTAATCGGACTCCAACCTAGAGGTTCTGCTGTAACCGGACCCCAACCTAGAGGGCTTAATTTTACCGATCCCTAACCCAAAACATACTAGTCCAAAAAATTAATCTTAAGAAGAGGTTTAAATATAACATAAACATTCGTATTAAAACTAGCATATGAAATGTCAATACTTTAACCATAAACCATGAATGGCATAAAAATAAATCATCCGTAGTCAAACATATCACAAAACATTAAATACAACATGAAATATTTGTATCATAATAAATCATCTTCAAACAAGTATAAAATTTATCAAAGGATGTTTACATAGATGAAATCAAAACTATTTGAGAGAAATATCTCTTTCTATTTTGAAATTTATTTAAGAGTCTAATAATTATAAAGAAAATATTTATTTTAAAAATTTTCTTATAAGCTTGTAAAGGAAGCTTAGATGATTTTATAACAGTAGAAAACATTTTCACCTGCCGTATAAGTGGAAAAAAACATTCTTACCTTTTTTTGTCGAAAAAGTCATAAAGTACCATATTTGGAAAACGACAAAAAGATTCCTTTCAAAAACATATAAGGTAAAATTAGGGTATACATTAATTTAACCCATTGTATGTTAAATAGTAAAAATGTTTTGAAATAAATTTTTGAGAAAACACGTATTTGGGTGATAAATAGGTCCCAGTAGATAATTACGTATAAACAACCTCAGATAATGAAGAGATTATAGAATTAACCCTTACCGATTTGGTAACTCACAAAACATACACCCAATGAAAGAAGGATTATTAATTGAACTTTTAAATACCCATAGATTAAATTATATTACACAATTAATACAATCATGGCTAGTACATACACTACATAAAAGAAAATAGTGGTAATATAGAATGAATCTCACAGGAATAAGAAGTGAGATGAAATCCCCTTACCACATTATAATCAATCGAGTCGTATGAAAAAAAGTTAATAACCATAAAATCATTCATAGAATACCAGGAATATAAAGAGAATAATGATAATGTATATCAAATGGCAGTACACAATACACCTCATGTAATAAATAAGCAGCGAACAATGGAAATCTCACAGAATTAAATGTAAGATAAGAAACCCCTTACCTCAAGTCTGAATTGTCTTGTATGTTCCTTATTATTCCTGAATAATAAACTTAAGTTAATTTATAATTGATTAAGAAAATTTTTCATTTTTATTATTCCTTTTATATAACTTTTTACCTTGCTATTACAATTAGTTAATTATTTGAGTTTATATTGGATATTTTATCGATGTTCCGAACTTGAGTAAAAAATGAACATGTAATAATTAGAATTTTTCCAAGTGGTCAAAATTACATTATCTAAAGAATGATATAGATGATTTATATGTCATATATATATTATATATCTAGTATATATATTTATTTATGATAGTACATAAAATTTGGAGATAAGAAATGAAATGCACTGTTCATGGAGATGGTAAGTCGTACGTACGCATGAACGCTACTTTCATTTATATTTTCTATTTTAATGTAATTAAAACATAATTATACATAGGTATATTATAATTATAGTATAATATCATATATAAATTCATCTTTTATACGTCCCACTTAAGGCATTAACGAGTCATGTCACTTTGAGGGGGCGATAGTCCGCATTTCCTCAAATGAAATTATCACGTCTTACCCATAATGGAAACCATAAAGGAATCTTATAAATGGAAAATAGAGAACCATAAAGAAATATATATATAATATATATCATATATAAATATAGTTCCATATTAATGGCCATCATGAGAGGTGGTAGGATATAATTGAATAATCATCGTTTCGTGAGGTGTTAGTTTTTAATCCACAGAAACAATATCTTCTTTACCCATTAGATGGATGTGTGTGTAACTACAGTTAAAATACTTCTCATAACAACATACTAGTAAATTAAGGATACTGGTTTTGTTATAAATTAAAGGAATAAAAATATTTCGGTTGTTGGAGAAGTAAAATAAATTAAAATAAGTTAAGAGAAACCATTACCTTTAATTTGGGTAACTTTGTTTGGTTTGAACCAAATAAACTTATTGAAGTGACTTCTGTATAAGGTAAGTCTTATAGATGGAATAGAGGGATCTTGAGATCGTATTTTTTCATGTTTTGGAGGATCCAAGGGGCTTGATAGGTGTGAGGAATGGTTAGAAGTGGTGTCCTTTTATAAGGGAGACGAGGGGCTCTTTAGGAATGTTTGAAAATTTTATTTTATTATAAACATATCTTCAGTTTCAAAAGGTCCAAATCTCATTAATGTTGAAGATAAGATGAATCATCTTCTAAATAAAATCATCCAATAGGAATTGGACAGGTTTTGAATATTGTTTTTAATTTTAATAATCGTATTTAATTAAATCATTTATTAATGAGGTAAATACTGCATCATTACTGTATCATAAATAATTTAATTTATTTGATGTCTAAAAATTATAAAAAATACCATAATGTAGGAAATATTTTTATCTTTCCAATGAATATTTATAGTCAAAAGGATGTTTTATAAAACCACATGTAAAAATTGATATACTAAAAGATATTTGTTAATGTCATTTTTGTCTTCACTTTAAGTTAATTGAAATAAAGTGTCATTATCATTCTTAAGTGGCTCCATGGGGTCCCAAAATCTTTCCAAGGATTCCCATGGTCGGCATGAATCATACAATAAGGTTAGGACAAGTGTTAAGTTAATTTCGTATTATTATAATATTCTTTTTACCTTGAACTACCATAATCACCATTAACCGCGTTAAATAAAAGTCAAAATTTACTATTCACAAAAACTTATATTCATCTTATTGAACCAAATTTTACTTAATAATAACAACCATGTATGTCGGATGTTATAAATTCAATTCACAGAAGTGGTAAATTTTCATTTAAATGAAAAAGTCCGCTTTTTAACTACTACTTAGTGATTTTACTATTCATCAAAAATTGAAGTTTTTTAGAAACATACATAAAATTCAGCCTAAGATATATTTGATATTACAAATTCAAAAATGTTTTCTATTTTACCATATTCAAAACATATAAGTTGCATTAATTAATTTGAAATTAATTCGCATTGTCAAAACAAATAGCATCTTTTTATGAAACAATAACTATCAAAAGATTGACACTTGTTTATGTATAATATCAAAGTGAAATTAATTCCAATGACCAATATTGGATTAAATGGTAAATATATAATTTAATTATACTTCTAAACTATTTAAATTTATATTTGAAAACTATAAAGTTTTTTGATTAAAAAGTTGTTTTCAATTAAAATTTAGTATTTTTTACTATTCACCAAAATATGAATGTTATCAGAAAAACACCAAAAATTTATCGAAAATAAATTTTTATTTCCTGATTCTAAATAAGAAGACTATTTTGTCTAATTTAATATATAAAAGAATCAAATATTTGATTTAAAAAGGGTTCACCATTAAAAGGTGGTAAAATTGCATTTTTAAAAAAATACTTCTTTTATCTGAATAATTGAATTTGTTATTATATTATGTCTAAAAAACACATAATATGGATTCTAAAATTTTATGTAGTATATAAAATTTAAAATTCAGTTTATAATATTTGCAACAAATTTTTGAATGACTAGTTTGGTAAGTCGGGGTGCGCTCAAACTCGGTGTTGCGTGTAGGGCAAGCTATTGAATTACTTTAAAGAAGATAACTTACTATGAAATATTGGGGTGTTACATGTAACCACAGTTTTGGAAAATTGTGGCTATAGGTCTGTGGATATAGTCAATTTTTCTAGTAGTTCCTATTGAAGAATCCATTTAGGCCAATAGATATGTTTGAACCTGTCTTGGAGTTAGATGAGTTTGTAGAGTACTCCATTGATGAAGAAGTTGGCGATGATGTTAAAGAAGAAGAAACTATAGATGAGGAAGAGGAATCAATGTCTATTTTAGTGGAATAGGGTAGTAAAACTGATGTGGATAAGAGTCCCAATGGGTCTTATTGATCTTCTCGTCCACATATTTCCCTTCCTTCCAACTAAGGTTTGCTCAAATAAGATGATAAAATAAAATAGACTAATGTATAAAATAGTAGGAAAGTGGAGAGATCTTCTTCAAAGACTCATGAGGATAAAATTGTTCTTTCTAATTATTTAGAATATGATAATGATTATGGATATAAGGATGATTAGTATCACCATTATCAGATTTTCATAGAGTCTAGAAGGTATTCCAATGGAGAGTGGAAGTGAATATTCTCATCTTCTTCAGCTAGTAAGGATTCTAGTGATAGGGTTGATGTAGATGGTTTGTAAGGTAATGCTTATGGAAGACATATTGATCTAGTTACCTCATATATAGATTAGGATTGGGCACCATCAAAGGGGTAAAATCCCTTGGATCTTCTAATATTGGGTTAGAGTATTCATAATCAGATGTTGTTGAGGATGATCAGGGCATTCCACTAGATTATGGTGGACCTTCCATCTCAGTTGAGAAGAGATATCCTAGTAGATCCATAGTAGACAAGATTTAACAAGAAAAGTGTTTGGATGTTTTTCTTTTGGTGATTTTAATGTGGATACTAGACCCAACGATTCTTCTACGCACAGCAAGGAGAGGACTCCTCCTTATCCCCTCCTCCTCCTCATTCCATTTACTTGAAAAGAGATGACTTTGATGCCTTTAAGGAATGTTTTCTAATATATCACAAGGTATTATTCAGTATTATATAATTTAGGAAAATAATATTATTGAAGATGATACTAGGATGATTGTTACCATTTGAGAGAGACAGCGATGGAAAACAAATTGCATCGGTTTGTGAGGAGGTAGTCCGACGTACTCACAGTCAACTATTTCATTCCCGATTTGATGGAATATAGGATGGATATATCTTGTGAAATTTGAATTATTAAATATTAGTACAAATAAGATAATTTTGTTATTATTTTATTATTTTTTGACAATATTTTATGGAGTTATAGGAACAAATAAGGAAGACAAACATGGTTAAGAACTATACCACTTCTTCAGAGAACCTCTTTAGTTTTATAACTAAAGCCATCCTAGAATGATTTTAAGATCAAAAAATGGAATAAATGTAGTTTTTATAGATTTGTGTAAGATATTTATTCTGGGATTATCTTATCCAAATGTAATTGGAAGTTTAAAAATGATAAGAGAGGGGGTTCCCTTTTATAAGTGGGGGAGAGGGTGCACATGGAAGATTTGAAAAGAATAAATTATAAACCAGATTTTCATCTTCCACAAGACTCTAAAATGGATCATTGTCAAATATTAGATGATATTTAGTATAAATATGACCACATAAGTTAAATTAGATAAGTTATTATGTCATTTTAACCCTTATATTCTTAGTTTAATATATAGTAAACCTATTTTAACCTTAACTATAGTAGTTAATTTTTACTGTTTTTACAATTCATTATAAAAAAATAAGTTGAAAAAATTATATAATATTAATTATTCTAATTAAAAATATTTAAACCATTTTAAAAAAATAAATTTATAAAATTTCCATATTTTAATATAAAATTAAACGTGTAGATGCGATAAAAAACAATTTTGCAAAGGAAAAGTATTCAAAAGTAAATTAAGATTTTACATAAAACAATATAATTGTTTAAAATTACCTAAATTCGATTAATTATAATATAATTAAACTCATTTTACTCTTAAAAAAATTTAATATAATATTTAACTTATAAAGGCTTTAAACCAAAAAGGCAGTTTTCAATAAAAATCAATATTTTTCAATATTCATCAAAAAATTAATCTTTCCATCATAATTTCCATAATTCACTCTAACATAATTTTTACATTTTGATTTAAAAAATTAAGTTAATTTATTAAAATATATTTTCCTAAATTTTTAAAAATCAATTTTAGCATAGGTACCAAAAATGCGATGGAACTGCTATTTAGAAAAAATATAGTTTTTTAAAACATATCTTTATTTCAGATGACATTTATTTTTATTTACAATCAATTTATAACAATTAAATTTATTTATAAATTTTTAACCCTAGAATTTTCAAAACATAATTACTTCTATTCATACCTATCAATTTAATGGGTAGTTTATAATGGTATATTATTTTACGATTCTTCAAGACACAAAACAGCGTGTATTAGAAACTATCGAAGACATTGGATTTATTTAAAAAGAAATATATTGTAAATTATTATGGTGTTACATATTTCTCCTATGATTTCACATAGATTTGAGAATGTTTTATAAGGTATTGATCATTTTATGCATGTTTTACTATTTTAAAATAACAAAAATATGTTTTTAGTCATTCTATGAAAACGAATAGTCAAATTGACATGGAGTCAGTTTAAATTTTTTATACATAAATATAAAGTTATTTTCCTCTGATTTATAGTAATAAGTGTTTTTTTCTTGGTTTTTAACCCATAACACACATTTATAATGACTATCAAATCATTGAAAAATATAATATTTAGTCATTTTGAGAACACCGCACCATAGATTGACTTGGATACTACTCATTAGAATAATAAATAATTAAAAGGAGGTTTCCTTTGATTTTATATTAATATGGGGCCATTTTTTTGATTTTTACCCTTACAAGAATGTTTTACTTTTTGTAAACACATGAAATTCCTTTTTGGTTATCTCGAGAAAACCACTACGCGAAGTTAGTTTATATATTTCACAAATTAATATTTGGTTCATGTATAATGATTAAACATTAATTTTATCTTAAATAACTTTATAAAAGTGAAGCTAAATAAAATTATAAAAAATAAGTATATAATGAATAGATTGAAAATATAACTCTAATATACTTTAAAACAAAAAAAAATCACTGTACAATGACTAGATACAAATTATATATATATAATAATTCAGAACAGTTTGCCCATATTATAATAATTTTTAAACAGACTTGATATTAACTCTCTATTGAGAATATACAATATTTTTCATCCACTCAAATGTTTTGAAACATAATTACAACAACAATGATCAAATCCTAATTAAATGACAAACATTGAAAAAAAAACATGCTCCAATGAAAAAGAAATATCTTGCTTTGTAAAAACAATATAGCACATTAATATGCTTACCTTTGTTCCATCAATAATTATCATTAAAAAACTAGTTAATGAGAAGGAAGACTAATTAATAATAAAAATATTGAATTGAAAAATAAGAACCACTCATTTTTTTGTGCACGTACATGATTTGGAAAAAAATCAGACAATTTCATTTTCAAATTGATTATAAAATTTACAATAAAATTCCAAATTTATTATAGAATTTGGAAAAAAAACATATTATTTTGTCGTAAAAACAATAACTTCACCCAAATGATGAAAAAACAATATTACAAAAAAATCATGGGAATCAAATTGATACAGAACAACTTTATGTCAGAATAACTAAATCCCTCAACAATATCATCATAAAATTCATTTCCCTATATTTAGGAATATGGGTTCAATAAGAGAAATAATATATGATAACTTTATAAGGAAAATGTCTTAGTTTATGATTATAACACAACACATTTTTTCAAATACGCATAATTGGTTGAAGCTACATGCCCGAAATTATCTTATTTTATAGGATACTAATAAAAACCTAACGATTTTGAGACATACATATCACATGTTAGTTATAAAACAAAACAATCCTATTGATACCTCAATGAAAAATACCAATAGAAATTGTGTAAAGAAAACAACCACAAATAGGTTATCTTCTTTAGACAATATTGTTTGATGGAATCACTTCACAACTACACAACCCATGAGAAAAATTGTGAATGTAAAATAAAATATTTGTAATAAAAATAAAATATATAAATCCTATTAAAAAAATATGAAACATGTCAAACCCCATTAGTTAAAAAATAATATGTATATAGCCCTGATCCTAGAATAGATAAATGAACAGAAATAAATAATTTTTTTTACAAAAACAATTTATACACGATGCACATAAGCACATTAAATACACTTAAAATAAGAAATTTGTGATTTATATGACTAATCATCCTAATGTTTTAGAGAAAACGAATTATAATAAAGAGGATTGAACTCACCTTTTAAACTATATGTAATGTGATTGAAGGAAACAATTATACCTATGTCTATACACATTATTTGGTGGGTTTATTTGTCTCATCATCACCCCAAACACCTTGTTTTCTGTATTGATAAAATCATCTTTACAATAATCTATATTTACAATAACAATGATTATAGAATTTGTGGTGGGGGATGATTCATGAATTTTACTATTAAATTAATTTTTTATAATATTGTGGTTCTAGAAGCAGTATAGGTGAATTTTTATATACAAAAAATAAGCTAATATATATTATGAAAAAATTAGGTGGCACTACCCATGTTTCGCCTATCATAAGAGGAAATTGTATTGTGTTTTTTATAAATAAAGGGTGTATGTCAATGGAATTAACATCCCATTCCAAAGGACATGACATGATACAAATTTTCTAGATGAAAAAAGAAATCGAGATATCATGAGTAGTGAGATCAGTCTTCTTAACCCATTGAAGAATCATCAAAAATGATATAAAATTCAATTACCCATGAGTAAATTATCAATGTTTACATATATATAACCATATTATCAATGGTGATAATGAAATTACCCATATAGTTCAAAACAATTGGTGTAATCTATGTAGTGGATGATTTAAAACAAGCATAAATCTGTGGTGTAGTGAATTGAGAAACAAATTTAATGTAAAATGAAAACAAATTTATCCAACATACCAAAATCTCCAAAAAAAAGTATAAATTTTTTAAGAAATAGTTAATTATCCTAAAAATGAGAAATAAAGTTCATAGGTCAAACCCATGTCTTAAATGTGTAGACATTTTTCTCCTATTTACATTCCAACCTGACATTTATTTGGAGCAAGTAAAATTACTGCATGTGGAATCAATCCAATGTTGTCAATTTGAATTTTTAATTCATCCATGACATGATACAAAACCATGAGTACAAATATTAAATATAGATATAAATAAATTATAATAAAAAACAATTTGTTTTCCTATAAAAATATCAAAATGAAAAAATCTTTTTAATGTAAAATTCATCATCTTATACCCAAAAGACCACATAATATCAAACAAGGAATGATATAGGTCTTTTTAAGACATAAATTAATCAAAACTTCTTATAACACATATCACATATGATAAGTGGTGTAAAAAACAAATCAAACGCGTTTGTTTCTTTTTTTGAAAAAACTTTTTCTTATGTATATTTATGTAAGTGTTTTCAAACCATGCCTTAGGTTAAAAATATTAATGGTGAATTCAAGTGTATAAATAATTAAATTTCACAATAATATCGGTGAAAAAACCATAATCATCTATGAATAATTATATATCACAATTGATTATGTAATATAAACAAGTTTTTCTATAAAAAAATTAAAATATTATATTGTTCATGGAACCAACTATTCCAAAACTAATATAATATATGCCCCAAAAATATATCATCTAAAGAAAAAAAATGAGAATAAATATTTTATAAATCTAAAAAATATATAATGGAAAACTGAAATTATAATATAATAGGAAAAAACTATTGATTTAATATTAATCTTATAGTGTAGTTTCAACCCAATCTCCCCTTGATGTATGTGAAAATGAAAAAAGTGTTTTGAATCAAATTTTTAAACAAAAGAATTTTTAATTTTGATTAATATATAAAATTGATAAGAACAATATAATTTTGATAATAGTAAATCATTTAATCCTAAAGACATGTCATTTCAACTAACACATAGAGATATTTTCCAAATAGAGTTATATAAGAACTATCATTCCTAATTAAAAAGGCCATTATTTGGAAATACAATTAGTCAATCTAAATTTTATTGTGTAAAATATGATCCAATTTGGCTAGTGAAAATTTCCAAAAAAAATTGAATCTTTTCCATAAATCTAGATTTTTATACATATTTGTATTTCCATAAGATAAAAATATTGAAAAAATATCCATTTTTGATTTAGAATAAATTAGAAAGGGTATGGTTTATGATAAAAAAATTACTATAGAACAATGAATATAAAAGTTTTGTTAAAAAATTATTGTAGAAAAATTGAAAAATAAATTCGATTTCAGAATACCTATTTTGGGAAGATTTATGTAAACATAGAACAATTTTAAATCAATTGAATATAAATAGTATACTTATTTCAAACCAAATATTCGATAAAAATAATTATTCATGACATACATATATTTCTTCAAAAAAAATAAAACAAAGGATAATAATGGGAATCTAACCGAGGAATCATGATTGGGAGGAACCATAGTGGGTGTCTCACAAGGGGAGGAGAATTTATTGATAGGAGGGGCCTCGACTAACAAGTGACTAGTGTTGGATGTTGGAGAGTATTATAGAGGGTCTGGGAGGGATGTCAGGGTATGGGGGATGTCGTATGGGAGTGTACAAAAAAGTATTGTCCATAAAGAGTGTTTGGGGGTGGATAATCCATTGTATGGGTGGAATCTGAGGGTGAATTACTACATATTCATATTTTATTAGTGCTAAAAACATAATGATACAATAAGCACCTTTAAAATTCAGTTAATTTTATCTATTCCAAATAAAACTGATAAAGGTGATTTTTACTGTTGATAAAAGGCTCATTTATCATTGATTTCTATCAGCACTTCTTTTAGAACTGATAAATGGTGCCTTTATTTATCCTACATTTATCTTAGATAAAACCTTTTTGAATATTTAATAATAAAATATGAATAAAAAAATTTGATCGACCACTCTAGGGGCCCGACACACACATCCCCAAGAACCACCCATTTGAATATATCATACACATGACCTTAGGAAGAATCCATATGTGATCCCACAATTATAAAATTGTGATAATTGTAAATCATTTATGCCTATTCTAAAAATTCAGAATCCACCAAAAAAGAAGGAATAACCTCTTAAACAAAGCTATTATTCTATCGAATGGTCAACAATTAGGATATTTGATCTAAAAACTCAGTTTTAGAGGTCCTTTTAGAATTTTTGTGAAGCACAAATAGTGTAAAAAATAAACCTTGTATTATAATATACATATTATATTTAAAAGATTTAATTTGATATAATTTTTAGCCTAGAACGATACCTAGATTAATGGTTTTGGTCATTTAAAGTTTTCATCCTGTTTTCAGCTTATCTTAAGATATTAATTTACTTATTAACTTATTTTTGTCACCAATTTTTATTAAATATCTATTGCTCAGTATTAATTTAAAAAACTTTCATTGAAATTATTTTTTAATTATTTCAAAAAAAATTCACTAAATATATTACATATTTAGTGAAAATACATATTTATTATTATATAAATATAATTAAAAAATATATTATATCTATATCAATATAAATATATTTATATACTAAAAAATGGTATTTAATAGAAAATAGTTTTTATGGACAATATCTTTTATCAGTGTTTAAAAATGAGTTTTAGTGTTGGTAAAGGACAAATCTTTATCAGTGCACAAAAAATCTCCAAAAAAGGGGCATTTATATCAATTCTAAAAAAAGCACAGAAAAATGGTATGCTTTTATCAGTTTTTTAGAATAGAAAAAGGTCACCATTATTAGTTCTTTTAGTATTTTTGGATAAAAATGACAATTTTATCAATTTATTAGCAATGATAAAGGGTTGTGGAGAATAACAATATTTTTGTGGTTGTGATGCTGGTGTATGGATTCAAGGAGCATGAGGGTCAGAGTTTGGAAACCATTATTTTGATAAAAAACATATAATCAATTTTAACTCTATTCAGATTAAACAAATTAAAAAATATAAACTAACATGCATATAAATTTTTTCAATTCATGTTCAACATAAAATAATTATAATATAATTTAAAAGAACAATTAATATAAAAAAGATATCAAAACAATGTCACCAAAACTACGAAGTGGAGTTACAATAGGATGATTAAAATAATTCAAAGATACTAAATCCTGATTTTCTCAAAACATCCTATTTTCCCAAAAAAATAATCAATTACTAAGTCCGAAAGTATATTCTAGTGGATAATTAAGTTTATTCTATGTATTAATTAAAAATTCATCCAATGATCATATTGGGCAGTAAATATACTGAATAAAATGAATTTGGATCAATGGGAATGGAGAAACCATCATATGGGGTTTTGTTAATGGAGGGGCATCAATGGTTGAGGGAGAGGGAGGTAATTTATGGTTATTTGTGCGGGTGGGAGTATGAGAGGGGAGGTTTGGGTTGGGGAGAATGGAATGGGGGTGTATACAAATTTTTTATCTTTTATTTAAATGGAATAGTGACCATCACATATTACTAACCCGTTTTCCTTTGTCGAATGAAGTTTCTCAAGTATTGATTTTAATAATAAATATTTTTATGTTAAAATAATTTATAGTTATTAGATACAAATTAAAATATATAAAAAGATACATCAATTTATTTAAAACCTACGTGTCTTAAATTTGAAATTTCTATTGTCATAGCATAAAATGATAAATCAGACCATTTGACTCTATAACTAAGGATATCAGATCATCAAATGATTTTAATGCTCTGTAGAAATATATTCCAAAAATTTTGAAAACCTAAATAAAAAACCATATTAAAAATTTCCACCCATCTATACATACTCATTTTTTTATTTCAACCCACCCATCCTGATGTAGTCAATTATTCCATGAATATCACTGATTATTGTATAATATTTGTCTATTTAATTACTATCTACCACCCCATATTTCACTCTTACTCTCTATAAATATAAATTTCCATGGGACCCTTCTTCAGAAAGTGCGGTGAGCAGTGGGCCAGCACCCCTGCTGATCCCACCAGAAATTTGCTGCCCCACTTGTTACCCAGTGTTCCCTAGTTGGATAGCCATGGGTCTGGTTTGGGGGATTTATTAATGGGATAATTCAATTATTTTTTCATTAGGGATCTCAGTATTTATTTTGGTAGAGGGATTTGGAATGGTCATTTCTAGTTTGATTTTATACACCCCTTTCTCTCTATGACCCCCTTAATGAGGGGGTGTTTCTATATGTGTTTTAACAGAAATATGAAGTGCATATTTATATTTATATTATTTTTTGGTTCCACCTTTTCCTAACCTTATGGTTTGATTTTTGCTAGGTTTCAATGAGAATGTTTCTAGAAAAAGGTATATATCATTGGAAATTGATATGAATTTCATGAATCTTTCCTATAAGACATCTTAAGATATTATTTTTTAGTCATCTGTCATAATTTTAGTGGAGGTATACTTTGTTAAAAAATTTATTTACCTTTTTAGATGAAATTCCCTAAAATTGACGACTTATAGGTGCCAAACAAGAGATCCTTTGTACATGTTGGTGTTGGGGGTTCATTGTGGACCTTCTATAGGCAGTTGATCATGTGTTCAATGAAACAGTTATTCCTAGTGAGTTTTCCAGCAATAATGATGCTTTGTATTTTATTAATTAATTAATTTAAAATTATTGTAATTAATTTATTGTGTCATATGGAGTGATGTAGGATCTTGGGTGGTGATTCCAATGATGTGGTAGTACATATTCAGATTTTTAGGTGTTTATGGATATTTTAAGTAAATAATGTGCTAATTATAATTTTTTTACAATTAATTTTGGATGTTGTGCAGTGTGAGATAGAAAAATAAGAGTATGAATGAGGCTTAATTGTCTTGGATGAGCTTGGAAAAGGCATATGTTTTCTTGTAGGGTTTCTGGATGAGGATCAGTGGTGCTCAATGAGAGGTTAACTCCATGATTAAGTTAGGTTTCACCTACAATACCAATCCGTATGTTTTTTATTATTTAGTGTGAATTATGGTATGAATTAATGGGTTTATAAATAGTGTAAAAGGGATGGTATAGTCCTTAAATGACAAGATGGGGTGGATAACAACATCCATAGGTGATAAAAAGTGTTCCTGACCACTCTAGTGATTTGGGATCACCGTAAAAATATGTTTTTAATCGATGAGGTATTTAATAAGTTAATAATAGATCTCTTATAGACATTGAATTATGAGATGAGATGTGGGATATCCTAGGTTGGGTTCTAAGGGATATTGGGAAGGCATAAGAGTCTTCCAGGTAGAATGATGATTTAGGGATGGTCATAAATCTCATAAATGATAAGGGAATAACTCATGATGTTGGAGGAGAGTCTTGGAATCTTCTTGGATCGATAAGCGTCTAGTGGTACTTGGTGTGGATTTATGGAGTAGGTTTCTATCATTTTATGTTCAAAGGTATATCTCTTGGTAGATGAGTTGAGACCTAGGAGAGGGTCCTGGGTTATATTTAGGTAATGGAATAGGGATTATGAGGGGATTCATAATTGGGAATTAGATCCCACTTTCTAATGATAGGGTTGGGGAGGGCCTTCAGGTGATGGTTCAACTAAGGGGTGGTGGGTGAGGTCTAGTATGTGTTGAGTAGAGACCGAGGTGGGTTGGGGAGAACCAAGTGGATGTAAACTCAGTGGGACAAGATGTAGTGTTATATGAGAGGATTGATGAGGGATAGGCTAGGTTTTATATAGTTTACAAAATTTGTGATGGGATACAGACCATGTGTGATCAATTCATGTGTGTGTGTATGAGAATTTTGAGTCATTCATGTTTTAGAAGGTTGTATTTACTATATTGGAATATATATGTCTGATGGGTGATCCCCATTGTGACGCAGGTATCCATGAGTGATATTGTTTGCCCTTGGGAATCCCTTAGTGACATAGATGATCCCTAGAGCACTAATCAGATCAAAGTGTTTATGGTCAGCCATACCATAAGTGAGACAGTAGTGGAAACATGAGGGACATTTTCCATGAGTGACATGGCGTGGTCAACCACATTTTGAGTGAGAGACAATAGGTTGATCGTACAAGGATAGTACTTCCACCAGTGAAATAATGTCCTTACATGGGTGCGATAGCACGAGACAAGATGATGGCACCACCATGAGTAAGATAGAGTAGGGGATGATGTTTCATGAATGATATGGATATAACTTATAATATCCCAGAACCGGGAGACACTAAACTAGTTCCCTGATCCAGGTCGACACATGGCCTCAAGCACGCATCGCAGTACTCTAGAGGTTGCCGACTAACAGCAAGGGTCTAAAAGGTTATGTGGGGTGACTATACCCTCTTCACCAAAGAAAGAAAAAATATATAACATATGAAATAAAGTAAATAATAAGAAATGAACCAAAACCATGCATTACCAAACATTTCCCAAACAGGGTACAAATCACATCCAAAAGATAAAATTTTCCATGTCATGCTAATAGTACCAAAATTAAAGAAAACCTAAAATAAATAAAAATTGATGAATCCCTAAAATGGGTCTTCAACCCAAGTTCAAATCCCCATCCATGATCATCCCAATCCAAACTCAACTCCCTAGTATAGTGCCCTTGCCCTTGTCATGACCTACAACCATGAAATTTTCTCGAGCACCCAACGATGTTTCAAGCATGGTATAAGTAAAACTCAGTAGGTTATCACCAAAAATATCTACAAAATTACCAGTATAAAAAATTATGGAATGAAAGTACTAAATAAATGAAAAGATAAACAAAAGGCAACACAAGTTCCATTAGTAATTTATTTTTCACGTTTACATTTTTCATCATTTGAACCATCTTCAACCATGAATTCCTTTTATTCAGTTAATCCATGGGTATTAAATTTACATTATTTTAACTATGGCCTAATCTGGTAAATTACTATTAATAATAGAATAATCCAAGTTCCCTACCTCACTAGTGATACTAATTTCATAAAAAATTACAACATACTTACCTTAGAACCGCAGTCTAGGTACTCTCATCAAATGCAACCATTAGGGGAATAGAGACTTTGTCCCATTACCTAACCCATACGTTATGGGGGTGGGTTTAGAGCCTTAGTCTAATACGACTTATGGTCATAGATCCTCAAGTCCAATAACCCCCAAATATCAATACATGTTCAAATTTCCCTTAATCCATTTACCACAATACCATATCACAAATCATACATTACCAATACATGAAATACTAAAATTTCATAATCCATTAAACATATAAAACATCATTAATCCTTAACACATTAAACCATTTACCATTTACTTATCGTCTCCATTTAACCCGTTTTTAATTTTTATACCTTAACCCATTTAGTATAATCAACAATTCCTATACATTATCCCATTTATAAAATAAATCAATTCTCATGCATCAACCCATTTAACATATTCATCAATTAATATTCCATAATCCATTTATGAACTTCCATTAAAAATTCATAATACATTTGACACATTCACATTAATCCATTTAACCCTTTTTCACATCATTCCATACAATCTCTTATGTCATTTCCAATATGTAGACATGACTACCATTGGTGCCTCTTTATGATTTAAAATAACATTTCAACATATTCATTGTGGGATCTAATTCATCTAAAGTAAATAACAATATTAACATCATATTTTTCCAAGTTTGAGAGTATTGGCACACCCCATTGTTGCCACTAAACTGGTATAATCAAACTCAATACATCCCATAGTGATCCTGAGGGGTTAAAATCTCCATTTATCCAACCAATTTACCAAATCTTACTAAAAGAATTAATTTCACAACAAGAGAGAAGAAATAACACAACCATGCATGAAAAAATAAACTTTAATACTATGAGATATATATTTTATACCACCTATCTCGAATCCATAGATGAACACACACTTAAACTTAGCCTTATATTTAAATTAAAGCTTCCATTTGAAGCCCCAACCTAAGATCCACTGAAAAAAGAGGGTTTTAGGGATTTAAGAGAATAAGAATGAAACTAAAATCCTCAATTCAGGAAATAGAATCAATAGGATTGTTAGACATTCCTGAAGCTTCAATATTCACCCAAAGACACTCCGAATATCCTCTAATCGAAGGATATTGATCATTGGGATGTCTTGGTCAAAATGGTTCATCACAAGGGTTCCTGGAGAAGAAATGAGGGAACAAATCTGGTGAGAAACCGTAAAATATGATGGAGAAAATAGTAAAATCCTACTTTTAATGATGTTCATAGTTTTAACACATGGTTTTCCAAACCGTGTACTAACCATGTACGAGCCTCTAACCAAAATGTAGTCTAAGTTGCATGGTTACCATAGGACCCAACACGGTTTTAAAAATCATGTGCCAATTGTACAGAATGCCTATGTCCAAAAATGGGTCAAAGTCACATAGTTTGGTCTCCCCCCTTTCACATTTTTCATAATTATGCACCCCTCCTTCTGGATAGCATGGTTTGGGTGCATGTTTACTAGTAAAAATGTTCCAGCCATGCAACATGAATAGGATGGCTCGATTTCTATTTATTTCATGCCCCAAACCCCCATTATAGCCCCGAGATTCCTCATACACCTGGTAAAAATTTAATTAACCAAATTTAAGGCATTAAAATGAAAATTTAAAAAATAACATACCTCCATGAAGTATAGGATCTTAAAAACTCCCAATCTTATAATGAATTTTCCTCGATCCGCACTCACAAGATTCACTAAACTGTTGAGGTAAATATATTGGGCCACTGAGCCCGCATATCTAACTTCCTCTCCCATGTTTATTTCTAAATATTACTATGCTACAAAAAAAATTATAACCAATGGTACAATCTTTCCCCACAATACATTCTCACTATGATCCACAATATGAACTAGATGCTCCTCAAAGATGTATTAGCCTCAACCTCAACAACCCCCAAACCAATCACATGATATGGATCATGGGAGATACTGTTGAAGATGTGAAAGATCAAAAACATAGTGAATTCCATTATACTAATATGGACGATCCAATTAGTACACCATCGGTCTGATCATCTCCTCAATCTCAAATAGACCCACGTACCTAGGTATCAACTTACCCAGTTTCTAAATCCGATGGTGAACCAACCTTGGAAACACCCAAATAAACACAAGATCTCCCACAAAAAACTCAAGAGCTATATGACACTAATTCTCATATGAATTATGACTACTTTGAGCCATTTCCATATGTTTCCATATTAATTTCATCTTTTCCGACATATCCTATATGAAACTTAGTCCCAAAAAGAATATTTCCCACCTTCAATCCAGCACAACGGAGATATTTATGGCTTACAATTGAAAACCTTAATTGGTTCCATAAAAATTATAGCCTGGTGACTATTTATGTAGGAAAACAAAACATGTGCTATATAATTTTTGCACAATCCACCAAATTCTATGAAACATTCCCATAACATTTCCTCTAGAACCTAAATAGTATGCTTTGATTGTTCATCCTTATGTAGGTGAAAACAGTACTCAAAAACACCTTGGTACCAAGAACCTTTTGTAATCCATGCCCAAAGCATAGTGTGAAACAGATATGATGATCCAAAACTATAGTTTTCAGTACCCCATGCAACTACACTATCTCTCGAACATATAACTCACCCAACCGATCAATGGTGAAAGTATATAAAATTAGAAATAAATAAGCTACCTTAGTCAAACGATCCCCAACTATCCAGATCACATCATTTTTCCAAGGCATCCTCGAGATACCCACCATGAAATCCATCATCATTTCATCCCACTTCCATTCTGGAATGGGAAATTACTACATCAAACCACCTGACCACTGATGATTAGCCTTCACCTGCTAACATGTAAGGCATCATGCCACGAATTCTCCAACCTCTTTCTTCTTCCCGTGGCAGAAATATTTCCTATGAAGATCAGGATACATTTTGGTCAAACTAGGATGCACTTCACATGTCGATGCATGAAACTCACAGATTATCTCTTCTCACATACATGTTGGCACAACAACATCACCTTGAACATAAATGATCCCATCATCTCTAATGGTCCAACTAGAAGGTGACACCCCACCTTTAAGACCTTCCCTAAAATACAAAAATTTCATATCCTCATAATGCCTCTCCTTGATCCAACTTAGACACGAGGAATCAACTGACAAGGATAAAAGGGACATCCTTCCCTATCCATCTTACCTCTAGATGCATCTCATCAAAAAATTCCATAATCCTTCACTCAGAATATGATTCTTAACCCACCTGATTTTGAGTCTGTTGACTCACAACATCCACAAAACTATTTACCTTTATTGATGTGTAAAATATCTCAAATTAAACGGACTACATGTACTCGACCCTTCTTCAATAAAAAACAATTTAAATCATGATAAGAGAAGATATACTTATGGATTTTATAATCAGTAAACACCACAGAACATTCTCATAAAAAGAAGTGTCTCCAACACACTAAATTATAAACCACCACAGATAAATCAAGATTATGAGTAGGGTAATTTATTTCATGAGGCCTTAACATCTGTGACCCATACACCACAACCCAATTATCATACATTAACAAAACCCCAAACAGAATAAAAAAACACATCAAAAAATTAGGTATACTCTTTATTGGGCTCAGGTAATATCAGAATTTGTGGAGTAGTTAATCGATTCTTCAAATCTTAGAAAGAATCCTCACATGCCCTAGACCATTCAAACTTGATTACCTTTTTGGTCAAACCCAAATGTGGTGTTGAAAAATGGAAAAATTATATAACGAATCTTCATTAATGTCAAAAAAAACATATAAAACTTTAGACGTCAGAAAAAATCTTGTGTTGCTCCCAAGATACAACCACATTCACTTTCTCTAAGTTCACTGACATGCCTTCCAATGAGATGATGTGATGCAATAAATTCTCCTTATAATTCTAGAAATTAAACTTGGATATCTGGGAGTATATCATGTCCTCTATAAATATACTCAAGATGATGTCATGATGTTTTCCATGATCATCATGGGTCTTAGAGTACATAAAGATGTCATCCAAAAATATAACTATGAACAGATCCTGGTAAGGGTGAAATTTTCAATTCATTTAAACTATAAACACTTCCATCACACTATTAAAGAAAAAAGACATCACGACAAACTCTTATAATCCATACCTACTCCTAAAGGTATTATACAGTATATCAGAGGGTCTCACCCTTAACCAATGATACCCACTCTCAAATCAACCTTGGGGAACACTAAAGAGCCTCTCAGATGGTCAGAAAGATCATCGATTTCCGGAATACATTATCTATTCTTAACTCTTATCTAACTCAGCTTCCCATAATTGACACTTAACAACAATGATTCATTAGAATTTCTGGAAAACAACACCAGAGATCCCTAAGGTGACGTACTCGGAAGAATGAAACATTTATTCTATAATTATTCCAGTTGATTTTAATATCCCAGTGTTCTGTAGGTGCCATTATATATGGTGGAATAGAAATTGGTTCTTCTCCCAATAGTAATTCTATCATAAACTCAACATCCCTCTTAGAAGGAAGACCTAATAATTCCTTTGTTAATGCATCCTCAAACTGATCCACCACATGAGTATATAAAAGTTCTACTACTACCCCGTCATCAAGCATAAGACAAGACACTTGGGGTGTGAGCTCATCTTACTTCTGACAAACTAGCCCTGTATGGCTTGCTCGGATATCCAATTCACACTGATGTACATACATGTCTCACTCAAAATACATGAACGTTACACTGTTATGGTAACAATAAATATGGTCTTCGTACAACACCATCCATTCCATAAAAAAAATATGATCAATTCCCAACATCTCAAGCACAAACAAGTCCCATAAGAAGTGGTACCCACCAACATGAAGAGAACACCGTTACATTGATTGATATTTTCTGCTTGCACCCCTACCAGTGTATCAATTGACATAATCCCACACACACATTCCACTGCTAGAACAAGGACACCTGAAAATTGAGCAGACATAAAAGAATTCGAGATACATGTGTCAAATAAATCACTAGTGAGCATTACATCTACAAGGATCATACCTCTAATATGATATGGTCCAGCCTTGCCACCCCCGCGTGCAGATTTTACTACATGAAGGTGACCTTACCCTCTACCCTAGGCCCTGATTTGATTTATTGGTGATGCACTACCCTAATGATTTGGATTCTCCTTCCCCAGAGCACCACATCCGCCACCTCTAACAGTGTGAGAGGTAGGGATCCAACTACTGGCCTAGTATGGGGTAATTGTAAAACCCAAATATTTTGTGAATTATTTTTTTTTGAATTAATTTATCTTCTTTATATATTTAAATCCATGTGAAAATACAAATAGTTATTTATATACATATATTTTAACCCAAATTTAAACACTCCTTTCAAACGTAACTGACTTGGCTTTCACTTCACGCAATATCGACTTGGCTTGCGCTAAACACAACATCGACTTGGCGTTTGTTACACGCAACACCAAGATTCTACAAAGCATCATTTTATTATTACTTTTAAATGATAAAATTATAACCTAGCCATTAAATTTGTGATATGAATATTAATAACCAGTTTTAGAATATTTTTTATAAATTTTTATAGAAATAAAACATATTGGTAATGAAAGATATAATTTTTGGTAAAGTCCTTTCAATGTAAAAAAATCATATTTTCTCAAATGAACCAATTTTAATAAAACAATTAATTTTAGAAACATCTGGAAATTTAATTTTATAAAATAATCTCCATTTTTGAATTTATAATTTCTAAATTATCTTAAGCAGGATTTTTGGGATTTTTCTAAGAAAATTCCTTTTTTGATGAATAGTGAAAAATATAACTTTTTAGATAAAAAACTGCCCTTTCTGTATAAGGACCCGACCTTATTACATTCATAAGCATGAATTTAGTCAATAAAACAATTAATTTGACATTAAATATATTTAATGGTTTACATATTTAGATAATTATGAAATTACATTCATAACATTACACATTGTTACATAGTGGATACAATAAAAACAGTTTCTATTTTTCTTAGATTATAAAACATTAAAACATAAAACAAGACTCCTTGAAAAATATTCAACATTTAATGTGTCTTAATTCCTTGAATTACACATCCATTAAACTGTGAAAAATTATTTAAAAACTTGGGATGAGCACAAAATCTCAGTAAAGGATGGAAAAGAAGGAAAAATCCCATTAGTCCATGAATACTCATGATGTATCAAAACATTTTCAAAAGACATGATTTTCACCCATAAATACTTACTTTGTGTAACATGAGATATAAAAAATATCCACACAAACATGAGAACATAAATATAATCATATATGTATCCTGGGGAATTACTTAGATAATCTTGTAACCATTCTTGGCTATCTTATAATTTGTAACCATCACGGCTACCTTACTTTGTCTAACCATCGCAGTTATACTTAGAGTAACCACTCGGCCAACCTCCAACGTACTCATACCCAATGCATTGGAGGGAGATATAGGTCCCACAATTCATCATTAATAATTCCCAAGAATCAAAACATGATCATTCAACATGAATAATTCCATAAAAACATTGCTTTGGAATTTCATAAAACCGAATTTAAAAAGAGTATTTTTAAAGAAAATCCCCTTATAAATATCATACAATTGAAGAGAGACTTAATAGAGTGGATGAAGTATGTATATATACTATAAATACACTTAATGAAACATAATATAAACATAACCCATCACACAAACAATTTAAATAGCATATGAATAATGAAGTAGAAGGTTAACCCAAAGAATAAAAATCGGGTTAAGAATTCCCTTACCTCAGGTTTGTCTTACTTCAAAATTGTTTAAAATTATGGTATAATGGTTAAAATAGTGTTATTAGTATTTTACAGAAACATTTTCATGTTTATAACATATTTTATTATCATTTTATATAATCATTTCACCCTTTAATTGTTAGTATTTTGCTCATTGCACTGTTTTTTGGTGAGTTTCTTACATGATTTCTATGATTGGTTCATGGTGGACATTCTTGTCAATAGGAAGTGAAACTCCAGAATTGGAATGGAGTAGTATTTTAATATAACCAGTAACAGAAATTATTCCATTTATCATTTTTAATTCTTACATGAGGATTATTCATAAGTTAAACATTAATGATGTTCATTTAGATCCTTTTAGTGGTTCTTTGATAATAACAACCTCGTTTTGTCTTATAAATTAGAACCATGAGTAAAAAAGAATTATAGAACCTTCGTCAAGTCATAAAACATGTATTATAACCTGTTTAAACCATATAAATGGTTTCATGACTAGTCTTGAAATAATTAATGGAAATTTTAATCACATCGTCCATGATGTCGATAATTCGACACAAACGGACAGTGTTTTTATTCTTTACATAAGTGGGAGAGGAGAAGAATAATGATGAGTAATTTTTATAAACATGATAAAATCCATAGTATACATGATTTCTTCATATTTCATGCCTCTTTTCTAAAAATATATGAAGAAAGAATAGGGAATGAACTCAAAATAAATGAAAAAGTGAGAAATTTCTTACAAAAATTCGGCAGCCAAATGGCTACACAAATGGTTTTAGAAAATATTAAAAAAATAGGGGACAAGGGTCACCCATACAGAAATGAATCATAATATAGAGATAATCAAGAATAACAAGGAAATAAGAATATGGTATGGAAAATTGAAAATTATACCACATAAAAGAGAACTTGAATAGAAAAAGAAGAAAATTGAGAATTTTCTTACCTTATAGAGTAACCCTTAGAACTCGAAGGTTGGGACCTTGGGGGATCGAGAAAGGCTTGGGAGGACTACTATGAAGGTAATGGGGCCAGAGATTAGTTGAGGAGGAATTGGGAATGATGTTAATGGAGGAATGGGTAGGTATTTATAGGGAAAGTAAGGGAATATTTTAATAATTTTCACGGGACACCTCATGAGTGGTATTTGCAAAACCATGGGCTTTCCCATGGAATTGTCTCATGGTATAAGCCACATGGGACACCTTACACCTTATTTAACTAAAACAAAGTCGACCATATTTATTAAATCATTATTATATCATTAATGATGTCATTAACACACCAAAACTAAAAACTTTATTTTTTACTATTCACCGAAAAATCAAATGTTTCAGAAAAATACCCAAAATTCACCCTAACCATTTATCGACATGTAGATTTATAAAATGAATTCCATTTTTTGAAAATAATATTCTAAATATTGTTAATTTAGTATTTAAATAAAAGCATACTTAATTCAAAAATTAATAATTCTAATTATGTAACTACTTCTGTATCACAGTGAAAAACTAACCTAGATGTTATTATCTTAAAGCCTTAATAAAAAAATTACTATTCATTAGGTCATATCACTATTCACATTACTATTCATAGGGGTCTATTACTATTCGCCAATAAAATATGTTGGTTCCAATAGACTCTAAATAACATACTAAACACAAAATAATATGAATGTTTCTTGAAATTCAGAACACAGAAGTAAAAAAAAGTTATGTTTTAAAGGATAATTAAAAATGTATATTTAGAACAAAGTTCTATGCATTTCTATTTAATTTTAAAAAAATTTGGGGTGTTAAATTATCCCCACCTTCTTGAAATTTCATCCTCACAATTTTATTTACTTATTAAACAACTGAGGGCACTCCTCCCTTATAGAATTTTCAGACTCCCATGTTTCTTCTTCAACCATGTGGTTCCTCCACAAAACCTTTACCTAGTGGATTACCTTATTCCGCAATACCTTCTCTCTTTGATCAAGAATCTAAACCAGTTTCTCTTCATAAGAGAGGTTCTCTTCCTGCTGAACTACTTCTGGGCTCAAGACATGTGATGAATCTGGCACATACTTTCTCAACATCAAAACATAAAAAACATTGTGTACCTGAAACAAACTCGGAGGAAAAGCTATGCAGTATGCAACTGTTCCAACTTTCTCCAAGATTTCAAAAGTACTGATGAACCATGGACGTAGAATTCCTTTCTTACCGAAACGCATCACACTTTTCCAATGAGAGAATTTAATGAGAACATGGTCACCTAACTCAAAAGAGAAGTCTTTCCTTCTGTTATCTGTATAACTTTTCTGCTTTCTCTGACCTATCCTCATGTGCTGCTTGATCATCCTCACTTTCTTAGCCACCTATTCAACTAATTCTGGCCCCATCAACTCTATTTCACCAACTTCATCCCAAAACGCTGGAGTTTGACACCACTTTCCATACAAGGCCTCAAAAGGTTCCATCTGAATACTATAATGAAAACTGTTATTATAAGAAAACTCAACTAACAAAAGATATTGATTCCTACTTCCCAAATAGTCCATTGAACAAGCTCAAAGCATATCCTCCAATGTTTTAATCTTTCATTCTGACTGCCTATCTGATTGAGGATGAAAAGTTGTGCTGACATTTAACTCTGTGCCCAATGACTTCTAAAGTCCCTTCAAAAAGTTATAAGTGAACCTGGGATCTCGGTCAGATACAATGGAAAGAGGAACTCCATGTAACATGAAAATCTCCTTGAGGTACAATAGAGAAATATTATCCAAAGACATTGTATTATGAATTGAAAGAAAATGTGAAGACTTTGTTAGCCAATCAACAATAACCCAGATTGCATTGTTACCTCCAGAAGTCTTTGGTAGTCCCACCACAAAGTCCATGGATACATTCTCCCATTTCCACTCTGGCACTGGAAAAGGCTGAAGCATCCCCTTCGGTGACTTCCACTCTGCTTTATCCTGTTGACATGTCAAACATCTAATGGTAAAATAAAAAATATCTATTTTCATTCCATCCCACCAATAATACTATCGAGGATCTCTGTACATCTTAGTACTCCCAGGATGAACAAAAAATGGAGAACTATGAGCTTCACACAACAAATATTTCTTTAACTGAGGATTAGTAGGAACACATAACCTTTTTCCAAATCTTAAAACACAATCTTTATCAATATTAAATTCTGGAAAACTTACCCATTTTAACCAACTATACCTTTTTTTGAAGCTCATGGTCTTCCTTCTACACTTGCTTAATTCTGTCTGACAACAAATATTGCACTGAAACCTGAAACAAAACAGATTTATTCCCTACACCAACAACTTCTAAGCCAAAATTCATCAAATCATTAATCAAGGGATCATGTTCCAAACGTAGCATGATTAATTATGCATGATTTTTCCGAATTAAGTCATCTTCTACTTTGTTTGCTTTTCCAGGATAGTAATTGATCATGCAGTCATAATCCTTTATCAGTTCTGGCCATCTTCTCGGCCACATGTTTAATTCCATCTGAGTGAATATATACTTTAGACTTTTATGTCCAATATATATTTGGCATTTGGTTCCGTATAGATGATGCCTCCATATTTTCAAAGCAAAAAAACCACAGCTGCCAATTGCAAATCATGTGTGGGATAATTTGTCTCATGAGGTTTAAGTTATCTCGAAGCATAGGCAATTACCTGATCATTATGCATAAAAAAAAAACCAAGTCCCTTTAAAGAAGCATCATTGTAGATGAGAAACTCACCATTCCAGGAAGGTAAGGCCAAAATTGAAGTATTCACCAATCTCTTCTTCAGTTCCTGAAAACAAACACCACATTCCTCTATCAGAACAAATTTAACCCCTTTCTGTGTTAACTTAGTTATCAGGCTAGATAACCATGAAAATTTCTTAACAAACAGTCTATAATAACCTGCTAACCCAAGAAAACTATGAATCTCTGTAACATTTGTGGGTCTTTTCCATTCATCACCAACTTTTGTTTTGGCAGGATCAACTATTATTTCATCCTTATTTACAATGTGCCCAAGAAAAGAAATCTGTTAAAACCAAAAATCACAGTTGTTGAATTTTCCATACAGTTTCATTTCTTTTAATGTTTTCAAAACAACCCTCAGATGTTTTTCATGCCCATCTTTATTTTTAGAAAATACCAGAATGTCATCAATAAATACAACCACAAACTTATCCAAGAACTCATGAAATACTCTATTCATAATATTCATGAAAATAGGAGGTGTATTAGTTAATCCAAATGGTATAACAATAAATTCATAATGCCCATGTCTAGTATGAGAGGCTATTTTCAGGATGTCATCCTCATTCACCTTCAGCTGATGGTATCTGGATCTCACGTCAATCTTGGAAAAGTAATGAGCTTCCTGGAGCTGATCAAACAAGTCATCGATATAAGGAAAAGGATATTTGTTTTTAACAATGATGTTATTCAAAGCTCTATAATCTATGAAAAGTCTCATGGAACCATCTTTCTTTTTAACCAACAAAACAAGGGCTCCTCATGGGATATTTCTAGGATGAATGAAGCCTTTGTCAAGCAAATCCTGCAATTGATTTCTCAATTTTAGAAGTTTTATTGGAGCCATATGATATGGGGGTTTTAAAATTGGCTTAGAAACATTAACTAAGTCAATTGTGAATTCAACTTCTCGAACATGTATGACACTGGGTAACTCATCAGAAAAAATATCATGGTATTCATTTACCACTGGCACATAATTAACTTCAATAGTTCCACTATTTTCGACAATACGAGCAAGATAAATTTCATTTCCATATTTCAATAGTTTCTCAGCTTCCTGATATGTTATCAATTGTATGGGTTCATTCTTGTATAAAAACTAAAACTCTTTCTAAAAAACAACTTCTTTAGCTCTATAGTCAATATTAGCATGATAATCAGAAATCCAGTCCATCCCCAAAATAACATCAAACTCAACGAAGTGTAAAACAACGAGGTTTTCAGCTAAAGTCTTTCCACAGACTACAATAAAAACATTCTTATAATTCCTATTTGCTATAACATTTCCCCCTGGTGTTTTAACAACAAGTTTGGGTCTCATTTGTTGAGGTGATATTTCCAATTTACCTAAAAATTTCTCCAAGATGAAGGAATGTGTAGACCCTGTATCAAAAAACACTTAAGAAAAATCTGAGTGAACAAACAAAGTACCTGATACAACTTCATTGGATGACCTGAAATCTGCTGACATAGTCAAAAAGGATCTTAGTATACATTTCTTCTTGTAGTCTGGATTCTTTGCGTCATTCAGATCTCTCTTTGGGCAGGCATTTTCATAATGTCCCATTACACCACATTTAAAAAACATTACAGTCTGCTTATCAGGATTAGTTTTTGGATCATTTTCATTACAATCTCAGGCCATATGTCAAAACATACCACATTTAAAACACTTCCCAGTTCTACTAAGACATTCCCCAGGGTGCTTCTTGCCACACTTTTCACAAACTGGAAATTGGATTTTCTTACCATCAGATTTCTTTGGTTGATTCTTACCCACTATTTTCTAACTAGACCTCTTCTTCTATTTGTTTCCAAAATGTACATGATCATCAGAAAACTCCATCTCTACCCACTCAACACATCAGACAAGTTTCTCATAACTTAGGAATTCACAGGAGGCCAACTCCCTTCGATACCTTGGCCTCAATCCTGAGTAAAAGCGGTTAATTTTTCTATCAAGATCCAGAATAATATTTGGAGCATACCTCTCTAGTCGGGTGAAGTTAGCTTCATACATAGCCACTGAATCATAATAATTCTATTTCAATTCAAAGAATTGTTTCCCCATTCTTAGTCACACCACCTTAGGAAAATATTTTTCAAGGAAAAGAATTTTAAATTCATCCCACTCTAAGGCATCAAAATATTCTCTAACCCTGATATTCCTTACCATTGACCACCATTGATCAGCTTCCCCTTCAAAACGATAAATGGAAAGAATTACCTATTGATTGTCTAGACATCCCATAACATCAAATATATTTTCAAGGGATTTGATCCATACTTCAGTTGCCATTGGGTCAGAAGATCCATTGAATGCAGGAGGATGTTGTCTCATAAAATGTTCCACAACTGTCATGTTCAGTTGTGATATTTCTGTTGGTTCTCTTTCATGGATGACACCACCATTTATTTCCCGTGTTATCTGTGCCATTACAGTCACAAACTGCTCAGTTCCAATCCCTACCATTCCAGGCTGTAGATCAGGAAGGATGTCATTATGTCGGTGCCTCTCCTCTTCAGCATCCTTGTTCCTTCTGCGGACAACCATTCTGAACAAACATGTCTTAGATGAAGCAACATGGTAATCTTTAAATGCTATAACATTTCGAATTAAACATATAGTGCAAATCATTTATGGTATTCTATTAACATCACCCTAACCCCTAATGATATCTAAACCATCCTCTAATTCCAACTATAAGGACCCGACCTTTTTACATACATAATCCTGAATTTAGTCAAGAAAAAACTTCCTTTTACATTGAATATCATTTCAGTTTTATAGCTTTAGATGATAAGGACAGTACATTCATAACATTACACATTGTTACATAGTGGATACCATAAAAATGGTATCCATTTTTCTCAAATTATAAAACATTAAAACTTAAAACAAGACTCCTTAACAAATATTCAACATTTAATGTGTCTTCCTTCATTGTATTACATATCCATTAACCTGTGAAAAATCATTTAAAAAATTGGGATGATCACAAAAGATCAGTAAGGGATGGAAAAGAAGGAAAAATCCCATTAGTCCATGAATACTCATGATGTATGAAAGAATTTTCAAAAGACATTCTTTTCACCCGTAAATACTTACTTTGTGTAACATGATATTTACACAAGATCCACACAAACATGAGAACATAAATATAATCATAGAGGTATCTTGGGGAATTACTTACATAATCTTGTAACCATTTTTGGCTACCTTATAATTTGTAACCCTCACGGCTACCTTTCTTTTTCTAACCATCGCAATTACACTTGGAGTAACCATACGGCCGACCTCCAACTTACTCATACCCAATGCATTGGATGGAGATATAGGTCACACCCTTAATCATAAATAATTAACAAGAACCAAAACATAATCATAAAACATGAATAATTCCATAAAAACATTTCTTTGGAATTTCGTAAAAACGAATTTAAAACAACGATTTTTAAAGAAAAGCCCCTTATAAATATCATGCAATTGAAGAGATATTTAATAGAGTTGATGGAGTATGTATATACACTGTAAATACATTTAATTAAACATAATATAAATATAACCCATCAAAAAACAATTTAAATAGCATTTGAATAATGAAGTAGAAGGTTAACCCAAAGAATAGAAATCGGGTTAAGAATTCCATTACTTTGGGTTTGTCTTACTTAAAACATGTTTAAAATTCCTGTATAATGGTTAAAAGAGTGTTATTAGTATTTTAAAGAAAAATTTTCTTCTTTATAACAAATTATATTATCATTTTATATAATTATTTCACCCTTTAATTGTTAGTATTTTGCTCGTTGCACTGATTTTGGGTGAGTTTCTTTCATGATTTCAATGATTGGTTCATGGTGGACATTCTTGTCGATTGGAATTAAAACTCCCGAATTGGAATGGAGTAGTATTTTCATATATCCAGTAACATAAATTATTTCATTTATCATTTTGAATTCTTACATGAGGATGATTCATAAGTTATAACATCAATGATGTTCGTTTAGATCCCTTTAGTGGTTCTTTGATAATAACAACCTTGTTTTGTCTTATAAATTAGGACCATGAGTAAAAAAGAATTCAAGAACCCTGGTTTAGTCATGAAACATATATTATAACCTTTTTCAACCACATAAATGGTTTCATGACCAGTCTTTAAAGAATTTATGGAAATTGTAATCACATCGTCCACGATGTCGATAATTCGACACAAATGGACAATGTTTTTATTCATTAAATAAGTGGGAGAGGAGAAGAATAATGATGAATAATTTTCATAAACATGATAAAATACATAGTATACATGATTTATTGAGATTTCATGGCTCTTTTATAATGATATATGAAGAAAGAATAAGGAAGGAGCTCAAAATAAAAGAAAAAGTGAGATATTTCATACAAAAATTCGGCAGACAAACGGCTACACAACATGGTTTTAGAAAATATTAAAAAGAGAGAGGATAAAGGTCAACCATCCAAAAATGAATCATAATATATATATAATAAATAATATTAAGGAAATAAAAACATGGTATGGAAAATTGAAAATTATACCACATAAAAGAAAACGTGAATAGAAAAAGAAGAAAATTGAGAATTTTCTTACCTTGTAGAGTAACCCTTAGAACTCGAAGGTTGGGACCTTGGGGGCTTGATAAAGACATGGTATGAATAATATGAAGGTAAGGAGGCCATATATTTGTTGATGAGGAATTGGGAATTATGTTAATGGAGGCATGGGTTGGTATTTATAGGGAAAGTAAGGGAATATTTTAATAATTTTCACAGGAAACCTCATGAGTGGTATTTGCAAAACCATGGGCTTTCCCATGGTATTTGCTCATGGTATAAGCCACTTGGGACACCTCACGCCTTATTTAACTATAAAAAATTATTCCATATTTATGACATCATTATTATATCATTAACGATTTCATTAACACACCGAAACTAAAAACTATATTTTTTACTATTCACCAAAAAATCAAATGTTTCAGAAACATTACCAAAATTCACCCTAACCATTTATCAACGTGTAGATTTCAAAAATGAAGTCCATTTTTTGAAAATAATTTTCTAAATATTATTAATTAAATATTTAAATAAAAGTATACTTAATTCAAAAATGAACAATTCTAATTATGTAACTACTTCTGTATCACAATGAAAAAATAACCTAGATGCTATTATCTTAAAGCCTTAATAAAATAAAATAGTAATAATATTTACTATTCATTAGGGTCATATCAAAATTAATATTAATATTTATAAGGGTATGTTACTATTCTCCAAAAAAACAAGTTGGTTCCAATAGACTCCAAATAACATACTGAACACAAAAGTAGATGACAATTTCTTGAAATTCAGAACATAGAAGTAAAAAAAAGTTATGTTTTAATGGATAATTAAAAATATCTATTTAAAACAAAGTTCCATGCATTTATATTTATTTTTAGAATAAATTGGGGTGTTACATTATTTTAAATAATTATTAATGTTAAATTATATTTTAATTTTTTTAGGGTCAAATCAGAACAATTATAAATTTATTAATACAATTTAGTTTGTTAGAATCAATTTCACTTTGAAATTTAATATAAAAACATAATAAACTTTTGAACTTCCTTCCACTTTAAAAACTCGTAATTTGATTCCATCAATGGGATTAAAATTAATATTAATTTTACTTATTCTGTGAATTATGTTTATAAAAAATGACATATACCATTTTAATCAATATAATATCTAGTGTCTAATAATATCAACATAATTTTTGACAATTCTTTTTAGTAAAAGTGATTAAGATTATTCACAACAATTAAGGTCAAATTAATCTTTACGACAATCTTAGGGGGACAAATATCCCATAAACTTATCAAAACCCCATTTTATGGCCATATTTCATCCATAAAACTTCCATTATTTATTTAGGCTTGTTTTTATGACTTTTTAAGGTAATTTAATTTTCACGCCTAACTTGTTTTCAAAAATTCCAAGTCCTTTTCCTTCCCTATAAAAGGACACCACCTATCCCACTTACTCGCACATCTAAAACCTATTATGTTATGAAAATAACTTCCCAATAAACTCCCTATTAATCATCCCTTCCTTTTATAATCCTTACCTTTTGAAGAAGGAAATCCAAGGAAGCATTTTGGTACAAACCACAAGGAGTTACCCGATTAAGTGGTAACACCTTCTCTCAAGCTCCTTTATTTTATTTTCCTTACCCACATCTCCAATATCCATATACTATTATTATATAAAAACAATTTTATATTAAATATAATATGATTTTGTGATGTAATTTTTTCACCTACACTTACACACACCTCCATTTAATGGGTAACAAACATACTGTTTCTGGGTACCGACAAACTACTACCTCACAGAACGATGATTGTTCATTTTTACATTACCACCTATCATGTGGGACATTATGAAGAAAAATATATTTATATATGTTATATATTATATATATTATTCCATTAAACTTTCTTATTCTTTTTAAAACAAATATATTTTTTACTTTCCATTTGGTGTTAATACAATAATTTCATTTGAGGAATTGCAGACTACCACCCCTCAAAGTGGTATGATTCATTCATACACGACATGGATTATATTAAGGATGGTTTTAGTCAATAAATATGAAATATATGATATTATAAATATAAATTAGTAATGATATATATATATATATTCATATATATATACATATATTTATTTTACTTTATTTCTTTTAAAACGACAGTTAAACGGAAATATCATTCATGCATATGTACGACCCATTGTCTCTATGAATGGTGTATTCTATTTCATACATATATATATATATATATTATATAGATTATTATTTTACACATATAATTTATATACATGATATTTATATCATTTTTTACATTCTTTAAATCATGATATAAAGTAAAAATACCAATGATATAACAAATTAACACAAATGTGAAGAATAAAGTAAATATTACCCAAAGTGAAACCTCAACATAGGATGGTCACCAAGTGGGTAATATAGGGTCATAATCAAACCATATAATGATATTATATATAATAATATGGTTCTATAAAGGATTTATAATAAATATATATTTATTATACTGGTGGTATGAACAAGTACAATGAGAATCAAGACACAATGTAAGGGGATTTTATCTCACTTTTTATTTCCATTAGATAGCATATATGTTATCCAATCCTTAATTTTGTGTGGTGTATGTAATTCCAATTATATTATTACATGTATCTTATAATTAAATTTTTTAGGTATTCACATATCAATTTTATGATCTTTCTTTCATGGGGTATAAGTTTAAAAATTTACAAAATCGGTGAAATAGTTTTGTATCAATTTTCATTATTTGAGACTCATGGTTTGTTATCCACCTAAATTCTCTTCAAGGTGTATATAATTCCATTTTAAATGTTATATAATTATATTTATTATTTTAATTATATTTTAAGATTCATTAAATTTATTTTTCTTACATAGAGAGTATCATCCCATGTTACCGAGTTATAAGAATTTATTGAGACTATCTTATCACTTTTCATGATGTTTTATATTTATGATTACAGTGATGAAATATTATGATACATCTCTGAATAAAATTCATGAATTTTATTATCCTATGTTTATTAATGATTTATTAATATATTGGTACAATTTATTCCAATATTTGGTACATAAGATAGTTAAAAAGTGTTTTTTAAGAAATCATGACTTTACCCTCTCTTCAGTCAGAAATATATGTTTTTTTAAAACCATGTTTTATAAGAAGAGTTTCCAATAATATTATAATAATATAAAATTATCATTAAAATCAATTTTTACACTTTTTTTTATTTTACCAATGTTTTGAAGGGAATATTATTATCGCTTTCTAAACGAGTCATTTTTCTATCCTTTTTACCAGGAAAAAGGAATGTTCTTTTTACCTTCTATGAAATGTTCAGATTTATCCTCCATCAATACATTGAAGCTGTATTTTTATGATTGAAGGTTAATTTTTAAAAGAATGTTTTTAAAAATATATTTTCACGGAATGTTGTTTTCAAAATATTTTTAATTTTATTTTATATGATTTCAGTGAAAATGGTTTTCAAACATATTTTATAAGTTTTCAAAGTATTTTTAAATAATTTTTTTATTGTTTTGAATATTATTTTTTAAGTTTTCAATGAAAAAGGTTTTAAATATTATTTAAAGTATTATTTATATGTTTTCAAGGTATTTAATATATAAATTATATTCAAATGGTTTTATGTATTAAAAAAGTTTTTTCAAAAATGAATTACATTTCCTCAAGAAATGTTTTTGAAATGTATTACAGAATTATATTCCATCTAATATGACATCCGTTAATGTTACTCATTCCCTTCTAGGAAATGATCTAAAGGTTTCATTAATATTAATTATATATATTAAAAATTTCCCCCATGTCCAATATTCCCTCCCAACCTATGTTCTCTTATGTGGAAACCTAGTTATATATTAATTTGGAAAACAGTTATGGTACCAAATTTCCCTTTTAAGGGAATTTTTAGTATTAATTTCTACAATGTTATTTTCTTTGAATGAAACAATATTATATTAAACCTTTGATAAACCAGAAAAATTTTAATGGAAAAATCATTTTAATGGGGTTGGAATGTAACTCCTTGAGATTTTGTGAATTATTATTTTTTGAATTAATTTATCTTCTTTATACTTTCGTTTCATCTGACACTAAAATTAATTCTTTATATATATATATATATATAAACATTATGTGAAAATTTATTTCTCATAGAATCGACTTGGCTTGTACTACACGTAATACCGACTTGGCTTGCGATACATGCAACACCGACATGGCGTATGTTATACGCAACACCAAGTTTATGTGAATCATCATTTTATTATTATTATTAAATGATATAATTATAACTTAGCCATTAAACATAGTGATATTAATAATAATAAATATTTTTTAAATATTTTTTATAATGGTTTTACATAAATAAAATGTATTGATAATGAAAGATTCTTTTTGTTAATGTCCTTTTTATGTTTAAAAACACACTTTTCTAGAATAAACCTATTTTAATAATAAAATTATTTTTTAAAACTTTTATAAATTGGTTTTTATAAAAAAAATCAATTTTTGATTTAAAATTTTTAAATTATATTATGGATAATTTTTTGTATTTTTCTAAGAGACATGATTTTTTGATGAGTAGTGAAAAATACTGATTTTTCCTTAAAAACTGCCCTTTTGTTTAAGTAATTATTAAGGTTAAAATATATTTTAAATTTATTTTAATGTCAAATTAGATCAGTTATAAATATATTAATACAATTTATGTCATTATATTCAATTTTACATGTTAAATTTAATATTAAAACTTCATAAAATTTTGAACTATGTTTTAATTTACAAACCCGTAATTTCGTCTCGTCTACGTGATTAGATTTAATATTAATTTTCCCACTTCTATGAATTAAATTTATAAAAAATGAAATAAAATATTTTAATCATTATAATATTAATAGTCTAATAAGATCAACTTATCTTTTTATAAAAAAATATTATTAAAAACTGATTAAAATTGATTACAATGGTTAATGTCAAATTAAGTCTATCCATAATCTTAGGGGCCCAAATGACCTAGAAAATTGTAAAAAACCCATTTTATGGACATATTTTTTCCATAAATATTCTATTAATTATTTATTATTGTTTTTAGGACTTTTTAAGTTAATAGGTTGTGTACACCTAACTTGTTTTCAAAAATTCCAAGTGAGTACTTTTCCTTCCATATAAAAGGCTGCCACCTCTCCCACTTCCTCACACCACTAAAACCTCCTATGTTATTAAAATACCTAATAAATACAATACTAAACCAACATACCTTCCTCTTATAATCCTTAACTTTTGAAGAAGAAAATCCAAGGAAGCCTTTTGGACCAAACTAAAATGACTTACCCAATTAAGAGGTAATGCCTTCTCTCAAACTCCTTTATTTTATTTTCCTTCTCCATCCCATAAAATATCCTTAATATATGATTATTTAAAAAAACCAGTATAATAAATACTACTTTTTTTTTTGTAAATTTTTCTACCTACACTTTCATACACCTCCATCTAATGTGTAATGAACATACTTTTTCTACGTACAGTGAACTAGTGCCTCACAGAATGAAGATTGTTCATTTTTCTATTACCACCTATTATAGGGGTCATTACAAAAAAAAATTATACATATATTTTATATATTATATTTATTGTTTTATTATTATTCTATATTACTTTTAAAACACATGCCTTTTTACTCTCCATTTGGTGTCGATATAATAATTTCATTTGAGGAAGTGTGGACTACCACCCCCTCAAAGCGATGTGATTCATTCTTACACTACATGGATTGTATTAATGATGGGTTTATTGAATTTAAAATATGTATATGATATAATAAATCTAATATAATAATTATATATATACATATATATCAATATATTTCTTTTACTTTCTTTTATTCAACACGAACATCAAACGGAAGTAGCGCTCATGCGTACGTACAACCTACTATCTTCATGAATGATGTATTCCATTTCATAAATATTATATATATTATTATAATAAAAAATGTATTTAGATTATATTTATATCATGTTTTACATTTTGTAAGTCATAATAAAAAATATAAATACCAATGATATAACATATTAAGACACAAGTGAAGAATAAAATAGATATCATCCATAGTGAAACATCAACATTGGATGGTTAAAAAGTGGGAAATATAAGGTCTCAATAAAACCACATATGTTATTATATAGTATAATATGGTTATTTAAAAGATTTAAAATAAATTTATATTTATTATATAGGTGGTTTGTATGAGTACGTTGAGAGTCAAGACACAAGGTAAGGGGATTTTATCTCACTTTTTATTTCTGTGAGATACATGTTTTGTTCACCACTCTTTCATTTTTTGTTGTGTATGTACTTACAATGATTGTACTGCATCTATATTATAATTAAATTTATGGTATTAAGATATTAATTTTATTATCTATATTTCATTGGGTATAAGTTTAAATATTTTCAAAATCGTTAAAATGGTTTTGCCTCAATTTTCCTTTATTGAGACTCATGCTTTGTTATGCACCTAAATTATATTCAAGGTGTATATAATTAAATTTTACATATTATATAATGAATTTATTTATTTTCATCATATTTTAATATTCATTAAATTTATTTTTCTTACATAGAGAGTATAATCCCAATTTATAAAGTTATAAGGGTTTATTGATTCAATCTTATAACTTTTCAAGATTGTTTATCTTTAGGATTTCTTTGATAGAATATTATGATTAATATATTACGAACATTATTGTATTATATTATCCTATGGTTATAAATTATTTATTTATATATTGGTACCATTTCTTCCACTCTTTGCTATATAAGATAGTAAAAAGTGTTCTTTTAAAAATTCCCGACTTTACCTTCTCTTCGGTCAAAAATATGGGTTCCATTGAACCCTTATTTTATAAAAAGGGTTTCCAAGAATATTCTAATAAAATTAAATGATCATGAAAATAAATTTTTGCCCTTTTTTTCTTTTAACAATTTTTTCAAAGGAATCATATTATCACTTTCCAAACTAGGCATTTTTATAAACTTTTTACCATGTAAAAAGAATGTTCTTTTTCCCTCGTACGAAATGTACAGATTTATCCTTTGTCAATACATTGAAGCTATATATTCTTGTTTAAAGGTTAATTTTTAAAATAATTTTTTAAAAAGATATTTTCAATGAAAATTAATTTCAAAATGTTTTCAATCCAATTTTATAAGATTTCATGGAAAATGGTTTTCAAAATGTTTTCAAGCTTATTTTTTTTGTTTTAAAGGAAACTGATTTTCAAAATGTTTTCAATCCTTATTTATCAGTGTTCAAATTATTTCTAACAAAATGGTTCTAAATATATTTTCAAGATTTTTTTATATGTCTTTAAAGTGGTTTAAAAGAATTTTTTTAAATGTTTTGAACCTTATTTTATATGTTTCTAAGGGAAACAGTTTTCAAAATAATTTCATGCCCTATTTATATGTTTTCAAGGCATTTTATAGGAAAATGATTTTAAAATGGTTCTATGTATTTAAAATGATTTATCAAAGAATAAATGATATTTTCCTCTATAAAAGTTTTTGAAAGATATTTCCAGATTATTTCATATCTATGATGACATATTTTGATGTTACTCATGCCCTTCTAGGAAATGATCTAAAGGATTCATTCATATTATTTCTATGAATGAGTTATGATTATTGTCATGGTCATTATGAAATATTTTTCTCCTTCACAGGTTATATGTTTATGAAATCCATTTTTCTTTCACATGTTATGTTTATGATGAAATTATTATGAAACATGTATCTTTTTCCATAGGTTATTATTTGTTTACATGTTTATGATACCTATTTCATTTATTGGGTTAACTTATGATTGTTTATAATTTTGTGTCACATGTATGTATTATTTCACTATAAAGAGGTTGAGAAATATATATCCCACTAATACATTTTTAAAGATTTATATCTAATGAGATAAACATGGTTTGAATGAGGAATGAACTTAATTTAGTATTATAAGGCTAGAATGAGAAATAAACTCGGTTCAGTATTACAGGGGTAGAATAAAAAATGAACTTGGTTGAATAATATAGGGCTAGAATAGGTTACGAACCCACTTTATTGAAGGATGTTGTCCACTAATATGGTCTCTACTACATTGCCTTGACTATTATGAAAATCATATTATATTTCTACATGTATTTCAAAATTCCATGTTTTATTCTTATATTATTATTTCATGGCTTCTGTTACTTATTTCTTTATGATTAATGTCTTATGAAATTATATTCTTTATTCCATGATTCAAGTATATGATCATTGATATATAAGGTTTGATCCTCTATTTTCATGATCATGTTATCATGCCCTTATGATCTTAATTATTCTTGCATATCTACCTTATTTACCCTTGCTAAGCATTTGGGCTCACCTATTTCTTATGGTTCATTCACTAGGTTAAGAAGAAAGGTTTTAGGTAGAAGTAATAAAGGTGGAGATATTTTTTGGAGATTTTGAAGACATTTCACAAGGATAAAATATTTTATTTCCATGTTTTCAAATACACTTCCCTATTACAGTCCTTGAGCTTGTATTATTTCAATGTACTGAATATTTATCTAAAATGATGTAATAACCATGTATGTTAATCCTGGGTATCTATAGTATCTGCCCCCATTACTATACTCAACATTGACCTTTATGTTCTATTGGTTCCTAGACGTCAAGGGTTCCTATAAAACCTTTATACATACCCCATTATATCATATGCTCGACACTCAACCGGTGGGAATGGGCACCGGGTAGGCATGTTCCCCAACTAGCCACACTGATAGAAAAACACATGGTCACCACTTTGAAAGGATATTCCTCTACTTTAACTACTCTTTACACCACCACCCTTGTGTAAATACTCAATGTGAAAATTCCAACCATCAGAAGACTCACCACTGGATCATCCTACCAGAACTGCATGTCCACCACCAGAAGCCTCTTTGAGATTACCTTCTGAAATAAGGGCCTAATCCATGACATATTTATTAATATTTAAATGAAAGATGTTTTCCTAGGACATAATCTCGTGTCTTATCCCATCCTAGAAAAATATTTTCTTAGAAGCTTCATACCCTACCAATGATGAAACAAAGCATTGTAGTTGTATAAAACGATCATCATAATCCATGTCTAAAATTATTCACTGGGTATGATTATAAACTCTATAGACAACTCTTGTACCATGATCATAAGATATAAATGATCGATAAAATTTTCCTATAATGTTTCCCAAAATATACCATCATTCTACTATGTTTGAACCAAAATATCCCACCAACACTTTTTCTTATGCTTATAAAATATATGTTTCCAAATTGAATCAATTCTCTGCAGTTGTATCCATGTGATCTAAATTATTCTAGATAGACTATATCTATATCTATATAGCCTCAGTTACAACCTCTTTGAAGAAAAAATTGAGGATACTGCAACTGAAACTCACTATTCAGATCAAACATGCTTGGCATAGCCCACCATGGGTCCCTTTTTACCATTTGGATAAATTGAGAAAATTTCTCATGTAACTTCTCTTCTCCTTGATTATATCAGAACAATGGATTTTCTTGCATCGCTATTGGTGGAGAATTCTTGGAAATATCCTCTTGTCTCTAATCTAGTACACATCATTATGGAGGCATTTTTTTCACAATTCAAATCACATGTCTTAGAACACATGACATAATGATTCCAATTTTTTCATAAGGATCTCCAACAGACATAAAAATCCCATTTTGCATACATTATCCCAGTATACATAGTCACATATAGAACACCAACCTCTACCATCCCTACCATGAGTAATGTACAACATTGGGTAAAATAACTTACATAGTCATAATTCTTTCATTAGACACTCTTCTAAAACCATTTGCACACTCCCAATGCAAATATTTATCTTTTCACACTTTTCTAATTTTGCAACCTGTTATAACCAATATTTTAACTAATTCACAACCTTTATTATGAAAACATATATAACCACTCTTTTACATTTTTTCCATCAACCATTTTCATCATCTTTAGAAGACACCATTTTCATTAAATTTTCATGAAAGTAAAATACATTCTACCTTCATGTCCTATAGATGCATCCCATGTGTGCTTTCCATGATGCATGCCACCCATATCCCTGGGTGCCTATAATGATGAATAAATTAACAACCTAATGTTGTTATATCGATGTTAAAAATATAATAAAACCGTTACATCACACAATAAGTGCATCACCCAATGATAAAATATCATTTAACTGTAAAAAAACAAGTCAAGAACAACAACTACCACACTGGGTACTTGGGTTTTTGCTCATACATGGGTTAGATACTCTCATGCATGATCTCCTTACCATGGGCTGACACCTATTAATCTTCATTAAAAAATTACCAAATACTAAGGCACAAAAAAGAACAATTATGATACCACTTTTTAATGTCCCTGACCTAGAACCCATGAAACTAGTTCCCCAATATGGGTCATCACATGACTTCAAGTGCACCCCTATAAATTAGAGGCTGACGACTAGTAGCGAGTGTCTAAAATGTCACATGGGGTGACTATACCCACTTTACTAGATTAAGATGCATCAAATAACATATGAAATAAAGGAAACAATAAGAAACGAACCAGAAACATGCATTACCAACCATTTCCCAAATATGGTACAAATCATAGTCAAACGGTAAAATATTCCATGTCATGATAACAATTCCAAATGTGAAGAAAAAAAAAATAAAGACAAATTTTTTAATCCCCAAGATGAGTCCTAAGACCACATTTGTATTATCATCTATAAATATCCTAAAACCAACTCAACTCCCTAGCATAGGGCCCTTTCCCTTTTCCTGACATATAACCATGAAATATTCTCAGCTACCCAATGATAGCCAGAATATGGTGTGAGTAAAACTTGTAGTCCACCACCAATGGTGTAAAAAAAATATTTGGTATAAACAGACAGTGCATGAAAGTACTAAATAAATTTCTTTATTAAAAAAAGACTACCCAGGTGCAATTATTAAACATTTTCCACTTTAACGATTTTCATCATTTGTTCTATCTTTATCCATGAATTAATTTTCTTCACATAATCCATGGGTTAGGCATTTACATCATTTTCATTATGGCCTTAGATAGTTAATTATTATGAATAAGGGAATAATCCAAGTTTCTTATCTTATTAGGGATACAAAATTCATAAACAATTACAACACACTTACCTTGGAGCATCAGTCCTTGTTGTAGCATCAAACGAAACATTTAGGGGAATAGAGCCTTAGTACCCTTCCCTAACCCATACATTAGGGAGTGGGGGTGGAGTTAATAGCCTCATTATAACCCAACACATGGGAATAAATCCTCAAGTCCAATACCCCAAAACCATCAAGCCATGTCCACATGCTTCTTTATTTATTTACCATAATTCCATATCACAAACCACAAATAACCAATACCCATAATAATCACATTTTTCAATCCATTCCACATAAAAAACATCATTAGTAGTAAAATCCATTAACACATTTACCATTTACATTGCATCACCATTTAACCCATTTCCCTTTTTATACCTTAACCCATTTAGCATAATTAATAATTACTATAAATTATCCCATTTAACATATTCCACAATTCCCATGAATTAACCCATTTAACATATTCACCAATTATAATTCCATAATCCATTTATGAATTTTCATTACTGATTCATAATCTATTTGACACATTCATATTTATCTATTAATCCCTTTTTCACATTATCCCAAAAAACCCCTTATGTAATTTCAAACAACTAGAAAAAACTAAAATTGGTTCCTTTTTGTGGTTTAAACTAATGTGTCAACTTATTCACCATGGGATATACTTTATCTCAAGTCAACACTAGGATTAAAACCACAATTTTCCATGTCCAAGAATGTTGGTACACCACACGGGTGGCCCTAAACAAGTCTAATCAACCCCAATGCATCCCATAAGAATCATGAGGGGTTAAATTCTACATTTATCCAATAATTTTACCAAATATTACTAAAGGAACCAATTTTACAGCATAATAAAAGAAATAGAACAACCACACATGCACAAATTAATTTCAAGACTATGGGGTATAACTTGTGCACCACCTACCTCGATTCAGTAGTTGAACACACACATAGCCATAGAATTATATCCGAATTCATGCACCCTTTGAATCCCCTACCTATGATTTGTATGTAAATAGAGTTTTTAGGTATTTATAAGAATAATAATGAAACTAAAATCCCTAATCCATAAAAGAGAAGTAATAGGAGTGTCATAAATATTCAGAGCTTTGATCCATAGCTGATGACACTCCAAACAAACTATAATTAGAGGAGATTTATCCTTGTAAAGTCTTGGTCAATATGGTTCATCACTAGGGTTTTTGGAGGAGAAATGTGGGAATAATTCGGGTGAGAATAGTTAAAATCCTAAGGGGGAAAATAATACAATCCCACTTTTAATGAGGCACACGGTTTAGCCGTGTAGTTTTCTAAACCATGTGTCAACCACACTCTAGCCTCTATCCAAAAGGGGGTCTAAGTTGCATGGTTACTTAGGGATCCTTCATGGTTTGAAAAATCATGTGCCAGCCATGTGAAACACATCTATCTAAAAAGGGGTCCAAGTCGAATGGTTTGTCCCCCCTTGCACATTTTTCATAACCATGCACCCCTCCTCCTAGATAGCATGGTTTGGGTGTATAGTTACCACTAACCATGCGCCACACATACAACATGAAGAGAATGTCTCTGGTTTCCATTATTTTATGCCTCTAACCACCATAATTCCCTTTAGATTCCTCACACACTCGGTAAATATTTAACGTACCAACTTTAAGGGATTCAAACCAAAATTTAAACAATAATGTACCTGCACAAAGTCTAAGGTATTACAGGTCCTAGCTTAATTGATATAGTAAAAGTAAATTCATTGATGTGTGACCCTACTAAAAGGGGTTGGCTAGGATTTTAGAGTGGTATCCTACTTTGATGGAGTAGTGGTCAGGTTCCAAACGATTCCCTTCCCTGGTATTTGGGTATGGGTTGAGTTAGAATGGCATGAGAAGATATCATGGATTCATCCATAGTGACAATGTTGGAATTGTTTGGTATTATGTGGGGGGTCTGGATAGAACCTAATAACCTAATAGGAATGTGTATCTCATTGAGTGTTAGGGAGTCCTAGTTAGTGAATGATGACTCGATGAGCATGACTTTATTTATTTTCCTCATGTGTACACATGAATATGCCAATGTAACCGTATTATGTTATATGCTCTCACACTACATAATAATCTTGGTGTACATGTGGACCTCATGCCTACAATTCAGTTCAGATAACATGATTTGAAAATTATATGACCATAGTTCCTATAGGGTATTTGGAGATAGGGTGTGCATGAAACACAAATCGCAGTAGGGACTATGAACACATTTTTTATTTTTTATTCATTTTTATTTCAGATCATCCCAGTGGGTAACTTTTCATCAGTATTGGAAATATTTGCACATAAAATGCAAAAACATTCAACAGAAAAGCACAAAACACCTACATCAGAATTGGGAGATCAATATACTTGAACCTCAGGGCTTGAATCTCTTTAGAACAATGTAGATCTAAGAAAATGTATAAAAATTTCGACCCACGATAACTCACGAAACAGGAGAAAAAAGAAGATGATTATTTAGGAGAAGAGATAACGCACCTATGAGATTCCAACGCAACTGTTAGTGTCTGATTCGGAGGACGGACGCTCAGTAGAGGGCTCGCCAAAGATCCACAGCTGCTCGGCGCTCTTAGACGAACTAGGTTGAGAAGGAGATGGTTATGTCTGTTAGAGGCGACCCCGGTGCATTTATAAAAAAACAAAATACATGGAATGTACTTTTGAAGTACACAGCATGTACTCGCTTTTTTCTGTACTCCACATTAGGTGGCCTCCAGGTCATACCACATTATCGTGTGAAAGGCTGCTACATAGACAGCACACTGTTACCCGCGGTAACCAAGTACATGGCATGTACTCATAAAATACACGGTGTGTACTTCAAAAATTACCAGAAACTTGTCTTTTCACAAAAACTCCAGAAAAAAGAAAAACATACCTGAAATAAAGATCCAGTTTCTTACAAATTTCCCCCTTATAGAAATTCATCCCTGATTTTCCCTATTAAGGCGGCGTAGAAGAATAATCTCTGAACAGCTCCAGCCATTATGATCGTACATCAGCCTCCCTCTCTAAAGTCTCATCCTATACTTGCGCGTGCTTCCATAGTACCCATACCACAAGAATAGACCGGCCACGGAGAACTTTCATACTACGATCAAAAATCTGGATATGGTGCTCCTCGAAAGATGTGTCCACTTCCAACTCAACCTCCTCTGGTTGGAAAACATGAGATGGGTCTGAAAAGTAACGTCGAAGCTAAGAAACGTGGAAAACGACATGCATAGCCTGGTACCTCGGAGGTAACTACAACCGGTAAGCAACCAACCCAACTCTCTCCAACACCTCAAACCGCCTGATGAACCTCGGTGAAAACTTACTCTGTCTCCAACTACTCTTGTGTCCCAACCTTAGTGTCACACATAAGAAAACTTGATCCCAGACCTCGAACCCCAGAGGTCATCTCCACTGATTAGAATAAGACTTCTATTGAGACTGTGTAGTATCCATCGTCTTCCGAATCAACTATATCTGTCTGTGGTCTCCTGAACAAGATGAGGTCCTAGAAAATATGCCTCTCTTATCTCCAGCCTACATATGGGTGATCAGCATGGCCTATCATACAAAGCCTCATAAGGTGTCATCTGAATAGTTTCATGAAAACTATTGTTGTAGGAAAAATTTACAAGAGGTATATGCTTCTCCCAAGAACCTCCAAAATCCAGAATTCATGCTCGGAGTATGTCCTCAAGAAACTGAATCGTACGTTCAGACTGGCCGTCCGTTTGGGGGTGGTATGCTGTACTCAAAAGTACCTATGTACCCAAATCCATCTAATGCCCCTGCCAGACCCGTGAAGTAAAACGTGCATCCCTATCTGAAACGATAGAGTGTAGAACTCCATGCAGACATACAATCTCGTGGATTTACAACCATCCTAGATTATCAACACTGAAGGTTTCCTTGATTGGAAATAAGTGAGCAACCTTCATGAGTCTGTCAATGACAAAAAAAACTCTGTCATTCCCTCGAGGCGACCTCAACTAACCAGTCATGAAGTCCATCACAACATCATTCCACTTCCACTCGCGAATGGGTGTCTACTGTAAAATCCATGCTGGTCGTTGATGCACGCCTTCACTTGATGAAAACTGGAACACCTCATGACGAAACCAGCAACGTCCCTCTTCATACCTGGCCACCAATACTGACAGTGTAGATCATGATACAGCTTGGTGATGCTAGGATGATCTGCCCAAACTGAGGAATTAAAGTCCCGCATCAGCTCCTCAGGTATATCTACTCGCACCCATATGCGCTCCTGGAAATGAAAGATCTCATCCTCACCTGTGGTCCTTCAAGGAATAGGGTCCTCTCCTGACGCACTTTCCCTTTGGACTAGGCCTTCAGAATCTGAAAGCTGCCTCATTCGAACTCGATCAAGAAGAGTAGAGGTAACAACTACATAAGACAGAAAAGTCCACCCATGTCTATTGTGCACCTCCAAATGAATCTCAGAGAACAAAGCCATAAACTGACACTCATTTCGGGCATCCCAAACTGCCTGTATCTGAGTCCTCCTGCTCAACACATCAGCCACTGTGTTTCCCTTCCTATGTGTATAGGCAAGTTCAAAGTCAAGGGACTGTAGGTACTCAACCCACCTGTGTTGTGTCAAATTTAGATCACGCTGAGTGAATATGTACTTGAGACTTTTGTGGTCAGTGAAAACCATAAAATTCTCTCCCATAAGATAATGTCTCAAACAATGTAGGGCACGAACAACAGCTACTAACTCTAGATCATGTGTCGGGTATTTCCTCTCATGTGGCCTCAACTGCTAAGACCTGTACGCAACGACTCCATCTCCCTGTATAAGAACAGCTCCCAACCCGATTCCTAGAACATCACAGTAAATCGTATAGATCTTGCCTGGATATAGAAAGACTAGTATCGGTGTTGAAGTTAGCCTCCCTTTCAGCTCTTTAAAGGCAGACTCAGAATAATCTGACCATAAGAACTTCGCACCCTTCTTAGTCAGACTCATCATTGGTGCTACAAAGCATGAAAAGTCCTGTATGAAACTTCTGTAATATCCAGCCAGCCATAGAAAACTCTACACCTCAAAAATGTTCTTCGTCTGCTCCCAGGAAACTACATCTCTCGCTTTCTTTGGGTCTACTGATACTTCTGCCTCTGAGATAACATGACCTAATAAGTGAATCTTATCTTTCCAAAAGTGGCACTTTGAGAGCTTAGAATATAACTGATGCTCCATCATTGTACACAGAATGATCTCAAGATGGGTAGCATGGTCGTGTAGAGTGTGAGAGTACACCAAGATATCCTCCACGAAGACCACCATGATGGAATCCAAGTATGGATTGAACACTCGGTTCATTAGTGCATTGAAAACTACAGGCGCATTCATGAGACCGAACGGCATAACCAAGTACTCGTATAGACCATACCAACTCTGAAAGGCTATAAGAGTAATATTTGATGTCTAATGTGAAAATGATGATAACCAAACCTCAATAAAATATTTAGAAACACCCAGGATCCTTGAAGCTGATCAAAGAAATCATCAATCCTAGTCAAAGGATATAGGTTCTTTACCAACAACTAGTTAACCTTCAGATAGTCCACACAAAGCCTGAGGGTACCATCTACCATTTTCAAAAATAGGACAGGTGAACCCCAAGGAGAAGTACTGGGTTGGATGAAACCCTTTGCATGCAACTCCTCCAACTACTTCTTGATCTCTTGCAACTCAGTTGTAGCCATCCTATAAGGAGTAATGGACACATCTTCTACTCTTGACATGAGCTCAATCGATATGTCTACCTCACGCTCCAGAGGAAACCCTGAAAAGTCCTATGATACCACATTGTATTTTCCCGATTCTGGAATCCACCCAGAGGCACCCCGTACCCGGTTGGTCACATGGCCTCAAGCGCATTTCCCCAAATTCCAAAGGCTACTGACTAGAATTGAGGGCCTTGGGTGTGATAGTGGGGAAAAAATTCCCTCATTGGCTGAGTACACAACAGAAGTAAAGAAATACATATAAGAGCAGAAGCAGTAGTAATTACATACAATAGAAAACTGAGGTTATAAACTAGAGAACATATATAAAATGATGCACGATACACATGTCCAGGAAAACAACCAAACAAGTCACAATACTGGAATTCAATAGAAATAAACCAAAGTTCAAAAGAAAGTAGATAAACTCCTCAGCATCACAAGACATAGCTTGGTCCCATGCTCTCTATCTCCACAACATGTTTTGTACCTAAAGTAGAATGGACCTTGCCCTTATCTATACCTACAACAATATAATCTTTTTGGGCCCAAAATCATGTCCCAAACAGGGTGTGAGACTAAATACTAGTAGGAAACCACCACGAGATCTAGGCCTAACAGTCAGTGAATATATGGAAGGTAAAAATATATAAGTCAGTAAAAAAAGAAGTAACTAGTAGAACAAAATCCACAGTTCATAGAATTCAAATTACCACCCAACATGCAACAGCTAATCAAAGTAGACAAACACAACAGGTAACCCTCTGGAAAGTACCCACAGCCTATCCTCTCTGGTCCTACCCAGTAGCACAAGCATGCATCTAAACAAAAGGTAACCCTCTGGGAAGTACTCACAGTCTATCCCCTATAGTCCCACCTAACAAGTACAAGCAACCCTCTGGGCAGTACACCGTGTCTAACCCATCTGGTTCAGCTTAATAATAGACTCTATGAGGAAGAACTCATCATAAATTTCCCCTATAGTCTTATAACGATACTAAAGGCACTCTGGGGAAGCAATCAATGCCTCATTCCCCCTATGGCCTAAGTCGAGGAAGTACAGACACTCTGGGGAAGCACTCAACTTCAATTCCCCCTATGTTCTTGCATCGTAAGTAAAACAGACACTCTGGAGATGCCCTCAACGTCCATTCTCCCTATGATACATACACTAGGTTCTCACGACCCTGTGTAATTCATGCAAGTGTAGTAGCACATAACGGCCAAGGTAAACCTCAAGAAATACAAGGCTAGCATTCTACAGCACAACAAAATAATAGAACAACAGTCACACCATCATATAATACTAAGCATGGGAATGTAAACAATAGCCTAACAAGAAATCAAGACCCAAAGGTCCAAACACGAAAACCATGCAAGGGAAATAAATCCAAACCACAAAAATTCACCCTATTTACAGTCAATAATCATCTACTCAGGCATACCCGCATAGCATAGAAACAATAGAGCTAAAACGGTAAATGCGCAATACCCTGTTCGTGGGTATTGGGAAAATTTGCACATAAAACTCAAAGACATTCAATAGAAAAGAACAACCCACATACATCAACATTGGGAGATCAATATTCATGAACCTTGAGGCTTGAATCTTTTTGAAAATTGTATATCTAAGAAAAAATATAAAATGTTCAACCCACAGAAACTCATAAAAGAGGAGAAAACAGAAGATAATTCTCTAGGAGAGGAGGGAACTCACCTATGAAATTTCTTATGCAACCTTCGGTGTTTGATTCAGAGGACAGACATTCATCCGAGGGCTTGTCAAATATTCGTGGCTGCTCGGTGCTCTCAGGAGAACTAGGTTGATAAGGAGATGGTTCTATCCATCATATGCGACCCCGGTGCGTTTAATAAAAAACAAAATACACGGCATGTACTTTTAAAATACACAGCGTGTAATTGCTGTTTTCGTACTCCGCTTTAGGTGGCATCCAGGTCATCTCACATGCCCATGTGCAAGGCTGCTACATAGCCAACACATGGCTACCCGCAGTAACCAAGTAAATGGTGTGTACTCATAATGTACACGGCGTGTACTTCAAAAATTTCCAGAAACTCCTCTTTTCTCAAAAACTCTAGAAAAAAGAAAAACATACCTGAAAAGAAGATCCAGGTTCTTACATCATGTGGTGCTCTGACAAGGATGGTTTTTTGGATGGGTAGTATAAAATGGTATCATTGGTTCATTTTATTTTATTATTTGTGAAAATGGTAGACATGTAGAATATAGACGTTTCAGATTCAGTCACGGATTCTAGACTACTACATTAATAACAACTTTTATGGTAAAAATTCATGGTTACCTAGGTAATGGGATTTATTTTCTTGGTTTTCAATACTATGGTTATGTGATTTGACCTTGGGATACACACATAGAGTTTTATTTTTTGGTTTATTAACATTTTTTCTCTTGGAAGGTTAGGAATATTCACATGTTCATATCTTGTACTGATGGAAATATTTCAGCATTCAGGCATCATATTTTTCATATAGGATCCACATGACATGTGTTCTTGCCCATGTTTTTCTATATAGATGTCTAAATTTTTAAAGTGTTAACAAAAACACATATTATGTTTTCCCATATAACATTTTAGAGGAATTCAAATTAGTGAGACTATGATTTATTCTCCTTTGATAATAGGTCTTGTGAATCATATAATGTAGAGGTCCTCAGATGATGGAAATATATTACCTTTATCACAGGTTTTATGAAGAACCTTTTTGGGAAGGATCAACCATTGATGCCTAGGTAATGACTTGAATATTGAATGAAGTGCCTGATAATAGATATGATGATGGGAACATGTTTACCTATGATTGGGTAGGAAACTAAATAGGGTTTAGTAATGGAAAGTGTATTCTTTAGACTCTGATGTAGAATATTGGAGGTGCTCTTGGTATCAAGGTTGGTTTTTGTGGGTTGGACCAGTTGGGTTCTTGAACTCATAGTTATAAATGTGATTTGGATGGTATGATTGGAGCATTGATAAATTCTTATGGTTTCAGGACAATTTCCATGTTTTGGAATTTAATGCACGATAGATCATTGAATTATTTAAAAGCCTAATATTGAAAAGGAGTTCTTAGGATACTCTGGTTGGTGTGACTAAAATGTTTGTGCGACATCACTAGTGGGTCAGGTGAGCGAGTTTGGGTCATATGGGATACAAATCCTAGAATGATGAGTCTGGTTATGGGATCAAGTTTTATTGAGGCATATGACAATTTGGGATCATGTGATATTGAGTGTGATTATGAGTGAGAATCTATGAGAGGTTTCTGGGTTGATCACTCTTCCTTAGATGAGGAGAGTGACATTTGAGGGACCTTTGGAAGGATCTTGTTGTGTAATGATGGTACATGAATGGTATGCATGGTTCCTTTTTGTGTTTCATATTGGTGAAACATGTCATATGTGGGGCCCTTGAAAATGGTTAGGCTTATCGATTAACAAGATCCGAATTATGGTTGTAGATCGATGGTGGTTTTTTCGAGTCTCTGTCACAAGAGGTGATTGATGCATTCAATGAGATCTTTATAGACATGTTTTATTGGAGTTTTGGAGAAATTATAGATGGTCTAATGTGTGAAGGGGTGATGTCAGAAATGTATTTGGTTTTATGGAACAACCTATCCAGGTTTAACCTTTATAGGGTTGTTGTTTGGGAGACATAATCATGGATTATATGGAGTGAAACAGATGTAGTTTTAGGGACATGTTGGGATTGATGATTACAGGGATGAGTAATGTTTCTATATTTTTAGGCCCTGATTATTGATCATTGGAGGATGTGATCCATGTTGTGGGTGGATTTTTGAATTTCAAGGATGTCATTCCTGGTGATCTAGGAATGGGTGGTGGTTTGTGTTTTTTGTCGACACTCAGTTAGGAGAAGGTCATCCATGTACAACATTAAATTTAGTGATATATGAGGCATGTAATATAGATAATGGTAATTTGGGTTCTTTAGAGAAAAATGATAATGATACTCCGATGGTGGGGAGTGTTGTATCCATCTCGGGGAGAATAAACATCATAATGGAAGGGTCATGGAGGGAGATACCTATCCCTAAATTGATAACACTAATTCTACAAGTGGACTGGAAGATATTATGTAATCAAGTTCCTTAGAAAATACAATATTTTTAATTGAAATGTGGTGTTTGTAGGGGTTAGTGCATTTGAATCATGATCAGGGTGGTTTCAGTTTGATTTGAGGTGGAGTCAGGTCAGATGTGTTTTAGTGCTTAGGGTGAGAGCATGATGGTTAGGTTAGTGGTTGGTTATACAATCTTGGAAATATGTAGGGATTCGAGTTGTTAATTTATTTTTTATGCCTAGAAATTTTTATGATGCCTCATAGTGTCCAAACATCTTGATCAAGCTTTGAGGTGCTACTTCAATGGATGCATCCAAGCATTTGGGAAAACATTGGTTGGAGGTCTGACTAGTTCTTTGTGTGGAATAAGATCTTCTAGGGTTAGAACCATTCCATAATAATTGTATCAGGCATGAAGGGTGTGGTTTATGGATCATACCAATGTTTTTTATATAAAATTAAGGGAATATAGACTTGATGATTGTGGATTCATAGTATAATAACATTAGACATTAAAAGAAGAAATGAGGTGATTGATCAGTGAATTAACTACAATAATAGGTCAAGAGACATTTTCTAGGGTTCACCAAGTCTTATCTAGTATGATAGGAGTTGTGGTGGGGATTTTATAATGTCTAGTATTGTTATGAGTAGGAAATTCCTAAGAGAATTTGAAAATTTTCACCTGGTTGAGGGTTATGATTTTGAACTGGAATTCATGATGGAAATATGGACATTTGAATATTATAAAATAATTATTGTGGATGTGGTTCAATTATTATAAAGATACCAAATTCATAATAGATTATATAATGAGAGACAATGCTTGTTGAGGATGTTATAGTATCATTGGAGAGCCAATGAAACCCCACCACCTAGCTGGTGGGCTGGTCAGTAGTACGACACCCCTACAAAGATTCATATCATGCTAGTGAGCTATAGATGTCTAGATGGTTTCGGGGAACTTTTTTAATGGGGGAATTTTTTATTTTTTTGGGGCTCTCATGATTTAGGAAGGCATGGGGGGCTTGGGAATTTTCATTTGTCGTTCTATTTTCCCTCAATATTTCTCTCCATGATTCACTGTTAAGAAGTGGTGTTTCTAGATGTATTTTTACAGTGATCCAAATTAATTTTTTCATTTAGATTAATTTTTGTATTCCACTTTTGATTCCATTAATTTTGGTTAAATTAGGAATTTTTTCTGTTACCATTTCAACAAATAATGATGAAATCATCAGTGATTGATAGGGATTTTGGGTGGCATTCATGGAGGAAATTTTATAAATCTATCTATCTATAATCTTGCATAATTTTAGTGGAGGTAACCCACTTCCTTGATTCAAGTTTTGGTTATTAATGAAGTTTGCCTGAATTTATTATTTGTGGTTATCAAATGCTAGGGATTTTATATGGGTTGGTTTCATGGGTGTGTTATAGACCTTCTATATATAGTTGGTCAGAATATTGATATAAAAATGATGACTCGTGATTTTTTGGTTTAATATGTCTCTTTTTTTAATTTTTTATATAATTTAAAATTTTTATAAATTATTTATTGTATCATATAGAATGAGTTAGGAGCTCGGGTGGCAGTTCTAATATGAAGGGGGCACCTAGTGAGATCTTTTTTCATTTATTCCTATTTTAATTAAATATTTTTAATATTTTAAATTTGTTTATAATTAATTATGTATGTTAAGTTTCATGAGAATGATTATTGGGAGAATGAATGGTGCTCGATTGGCTTGGATGATCTTGAAAGAGGAATTCACAAGCATGGAATTTTCGTGGATGAGGCTCGATGGAGATAAACGAGGGTTTAACACCATGTTCAAGGAAGGTGTCCCCTATAATACAAATAAACATGTTTCTTTATGCTTGAGAGTTAATTCCTACATGAATTTATGAGTTTGTAAGAGTGGTATAAGGTCAATTAAAATCCATAGGTGAAATGATTTGGTGGATTAAAGCCTCTCATGGGGAGGCCAAATGTTCTTGGGCACCTGGTTGATTTGTTATCACCAGATGAAGATATTTCCAAGGGGAGAGGTCCTTGATGAGTTGAAGAGATACCTCTGGGAGGCCATTGATTGTGATATGAGACATGGGATATCCTATATTCGGTTCCTATGTATGTTTTTTTGGTATTAGAGTCTTGGGAGAAATGTGATGTTGAATATATGGTTATATATATCGGGAATTATGATGGACTTCCTCATGAGGTTAGAGGAAAGTATGGGTGTATTCTTGGATCGAGAGGAGTCTAGTGAGACTTGTACGGAAAGGATAGTGTATGTTTCCATTGAGTGATAGTATGAGGGATATCTCTTGGAAGATTATTTGAGACCCATGTGAGGTTCATGAGATATATTTAGGACCTAGAATCGGGATGTCAACAGTGATTTTAATTAGGCATTAGACCCTACCAGTTGATGAATGGGTAGGGGCATGACATTGGTCAATGGTGTCACCATGGCGTGACATGTGAGGGATAATATTCAATGATCATAGTCTAAGAAATGTTGGGGAGACCCTAATGAGTTCCCAATGGTCTTTCTAAGATGCGATAACACATAATATCCAAGTTTATTGTTAGGACTAGTTGTCAAGATCATGCTTGCTATGTAATGGGTTACAGACCCTATGTGATGTGTGGATGTGTGAGTGTGTGTGAAGGTCAAGTAATCTATGTGTTACATGGTTGTATTGAGCGTATGGGAATCCATGAGGGAGATGGGTGAGCCCAATTATGATGAAAACAACTATGAGTGATATGGTTTGACCTTGATTATATATGAGTGATATGAATGAGCCATGATCTAGTGATCAGAACCAAGTTTTGATGGAATGAAATAACTTGAGTATGATGGTCTAGATTGTATGAGGGATCATTTCTATGTGTGAGATGTCCTAGTTGATCATATTCAATGTGAGAGAAGGTGGGTTGATGGTACTATGATAGGGCTTCCACTAGTGGGATAGAGTCAGGCATGGGCATGACAGCGTGAGACAAGAATATGGGACAACTATGAGTGATATCGGATCCATTATGACATACAATGAAAGATATGGATATAACCTACCTTTAGTGGGATGGTAAAGGTCGAACCTTTAATGTGAGACCTTTCCATTAGAGTTTGGTTAGGATGTTGTAGTGGGACCCGACTTTGACGGAGTATAAGTCGGGATCTGAATGACAACATGTATATGTATGTGGGTACTTGTTGTGTTATGATGGCCTGAGGTGATTTGGATTCTAAAATGGTGTTTATGTATGTATGGTTGGCCATTGGGGTTCCCTGGTTATCACCTAATGACCTGAAAAACTTGTGTATCTCATCGAGTATTGTGGTGTCCTAGTTAGTAAATGACAACTCGATGAACATTATTTTATTTATATTCCTCATGCATACACATACATATGAAAATGTATACTATGGGGAATTAGTGATACCCAATTAAGTTATATTATCACACCATGAATGGAAATCTTAATGCATATACGTAGATCATGTTATCATTTTAGGTTATATCATGGGATGTGCTAAGGATCAGGTCATAGTAGCTCAAGGGAATCAGTAGATAGAGTGTGTGAGGCCCGATAATGGAAGTAGTTTTACTATATGTTTATTTTATTTTAGTTTAATTTTTATTTGGGGTTATCCCAATAGGTTACCAAATGTATTTTTTGTATCATTGTATCATGCAACATATTGGATGTATTTATTTTTCGATTATACAAACTCAGATTGTAATTCTTGTGTATGATTATTGGTTATTTTCAATGTTGTTTTTACTATGATTCAATGTAAAAATTTACCAGTTTTATGCATTGGTCCCTCACCACTAGTTGGTAAATTATACCATTCTATGAGGTACACTTGAGGACATGTGGTGATCTAACATAGATGGGTTTTAGGATAAGGCATCAAATTTCATATCATAGCTTTCTTTCTTTGAGACACATGTAATATTCATCAATTATTATATTTTGTGTGGTGTATATACAACCATATAAATTTTTTTATCATACTTTCTGAAATTAAATGGATTTAAAAATCTATCTCAAGTTTTATCTTTCAGGGGATTTCAATTTAAGAGATAACGATGTTGTATGGGGTTTTCCTTCGAGTCTCATTTTTAAATCAAGATTGTTATGAATGAATTTCCATCTAGAGAATGTTTTTGAGCTATATAGATAAACACAATTTCCATTTTTTCTCCTCCAGTTATTCATTGGGTTTTACATATCCTCTCAGGATTTCATTTTCCATAGTAAAATAATTAGCCCAATAAGATACTTATAAGAGAAATTGACCCCACCTAATCTTTTTGGTATAAAATCCTCCTCCTCTATGTCCATATTCATTGGATGACCTTATAGATTTACTTATCTATAATTCCCAAACCCCACTATCCCAATGTTAGTGCATTATTTTAATAAATTGGCATGATTATAATAAATCAAATCCCAACGAACCAATGAATTTAGTAGACTTGTAAAATAGATTACATACATGAACATTACATTACAATTCAATGCATAAATGAAAGATAGATAATTCTTTGAGAAAACTATTATTATCCTAAATTAACCCATCATATTATTCATAAAACATTTCTTAGAATCCTGAGAAAATAAAACATAAGAGAAGGGGTGGAATCAGATGCTCAGTAAGGGTAAACAATACAACATAAGCTTTCATAAATAAGAATAAACTTTTAATGAAAAGATTAAATCTAAAACAAAATCATTTTAAACATATTATTCATAATAATATATAATTAATAAATCTAATAATTCCATTTAAACATTCACATGGTTATTTTAATAGTATAATAATCACATGTTTTATCATTAACTAATCTCATAATGAGGGAATTAGTAATGACAAACATCATAACCATACCATCAAGGCCTCATGCCAAGCCCGTACATAAATGGGTAAAAATACAAACTAGTTAGTCTCAAGAAAACTATGGATGCATCAAGAGGATTTAATTAACTGGATCCAACCCAAAGGGATTTAATTAATAGGTCCCAACCCATAGGTCTTTCATTAAGAAGTCCCTAACCCTTCACTTACTGTGTCTAATTCATTCCTCTTATGAAAAGGGTTAAACATAACCAACATAAACATTCGTATTAAAACTCACATATGAAATGTTAATACATTAACCATAAACCATGAATGGTATAAAAATAACACATCCATATCCAAACATATCATAAAACCTTTCATACAATATGTAAAATTATTCATAATAAATCAACCTCATATAATTATAAAATCAAAAAAGGATGTTGACATAGATGAAAATAATCTAATAAAAAAATTAAAACTCTTTAAGAGAAATATCCCTTTTTTACTTTGAAAAGGTCATGCAATTATAAAAAAAAATTTATTTTAAAAATAAACTTGTAATATTATAGTGTAAGATACAAAATATTATGCCGTCATGATGGTGTAAATAGTCTCTCATTCCATATAAGTTAAAAAACATTTTTTCTTTAATATGTAGAAAATTTCATACAGTACCTCATTTGGTAAATGACAAAAAGATTTATTTTGGAACATTTTATAAAAATTCAAACATGTGTAAAAATGACCTTAAATAATTTTTAATAATATTTTGAAATACATTTAAAGAAACATGAACATGGATGAAAAATATATCCAAGTATATACTTATGTATAAACAACACCAGATAATATTGAGATTGTGAAATTAACCCTTACCTTGTACTTTTTTTCATCGAGGGAATGTTAACCTCATGAATAATAGATAAATCATGTTATTAAATTATAAAAAGACTATATACATATTTAAGAAATCATATATTATCCTCTTATATAATTTTATTAATAATATTTTAGAATTACCATTGTTTTGGGTGTTAACTACTTCATTTTATTATACATGTTTTGTTATGTATGTAATATTTCTTATGTATAGGATATATTTTATCCATATTCAGAATTATACTATGTTCATAAAAAATATATTTTCCCATCATATAAATTTTATAATCATTCTTGAATGGTTAACGTGGATAATGAATCTCACTACGTCATGGAGAGGGTAGATCATACGTTTGCACAAGCGACGATATCATTCCATTGATATTTAAAAGGTATGTAATTGGATGGTAAATTAATTATAAAGAATAATTATCATGTTATATTAAATATTTATATCCATTATAATCATTTTTCTATCCATCCAAATAATTTAGTGTTGAATAAAAAATTACACCATGATGTGGAGACAATAAGTCACACCTACACACGTATTGTGATATTATTATTTGTAGGATGGATAAAATGAAGAATATAGTTGTATCATAATTATAATAAAATCTAGAAATGTATTTGGTACTTGATTTATTACTTTATTATGGAAACAACATAGGAAGAGGGTGTATAAGAAGAAAATAAATTGAATTGAATTGGTAAAACAATTACCTCTTCCTCGAGTGTCTCTTTTTGATTTGCACAAAAGGACTCTATAGGATGGATTGCTACTCAAAGTATGCCCTCTAGGATGAATTTAGAGAAGTTTGGAGTATATTTGGGTAGGTTTTAGCTGATACAAAGGTCTTTAGAGGTGTTAATAAATGAGGATAAGAGGTTACTTTTTATAAGGGAGGGGAGGGGAAATTTTGGAAACTTCAAAAATATTAATTTAAAATTTTTTTTTTGACTTAAAATACCTCTAAAGTGATTTATTTCGAGTATAATATGAGTATAAGTCTAAATAATGTAAAACAATTATTTTCAGTGATGTTTATGTAACAAAATTAAACTTTTTTGGGGATTTAACCCTTAATTAAACAATTTAACTCTTACCGTGTTTACTTATCTTTTTATAATATAGGGTTAATATTGTTACTATATAATTCTAAAAAAACCCTAGATGGATAATTTATGAGATATTTCACACTATAAAATTTAGTTTGTCGAACCTGATATTTTTTTATTAATTTTATAACATTTTAAAAAATATTATTTATTTTAAAGTATCATTTATGTCAATTTTGATACTATTCAATATTTTTATTTATAAAAATATCAAACCAACATGATAGATTATATAAAACACTTAAAATATGTCACTAACATTACTATGTTCTCAATAAAATTCTTGTATTTTATTAATTAAGTAAAAAAATTAGTTTAATATTTTTAATACCATTAATTGATATTTCTATTGATAAAATAATTCTCTACTTCACAATTGTGTCATAATTAATGGTAATTATTTAACCTATAAATATTAATAAAAATTACTATGATGTTGATAATTATTTTATATTTCCAGATACTCTTCATTATATAAGTTATATTTTGGTGATCTCTATATTAAAATTATTATATTCATAATAAATGAGAGTGTGACATCTTATCACATTTATTGATTTTAATTAAATTCATGTCATATTAGTTATCAAATATCATTTTTATATTTGTTAGGGTAATTTTATAATATTATTTTTAACATTAATTGCCTAATTTACACATAATCACGGTAATAAAAACATTACTAAAGTTACTATTCATAATATCCAAAAAATAAAAGTAACCTATTAAAATAATTTAGATCCACTGATTCCAAATATTTTATCAATTTTTAAAATTTAAAGCATTGAATATTCAGTAATTATTTTAAAATTAATCCATGTTAACAAAATTAGAAAACTTGTTTTTTAAAAGTAAAAACCATCAAAATATTGACATGTGTTTATATCAAATCTCAATGGGAAGATACTTACACAGACCAAAATTGGATTAAATGATAAAAAATAATTTAATTATACTTTAAAACCAATTTTAAGGATAATTTAATAGTATAAATTAATTATATGAAAAATATTTTTTGAAATAAAGTGTAGTATTTTTCACTATTCATTAAAATATGAATGTTATCAGAAAAAACTATAAATTTGTCCAAACTAAATTTTGATGTCCCTATTCCGAATAAACGGTTTATTTTGTTAAATGATATATATAAAACTTTCAAATTTTGGATTTATTTTTGTATCTCCATTAAAAGGTGGTAAAATGTATTTAAAAAAATACTTCTTTTATTTAAAAAATGAATTTTTTTATTATACCATGTCTAGAAAATATATAATATGAATGTTAAAATTATATGGAATATATAAAATTAAAAATTTAGTCAATATTATTCATAATCCTTAATTTAACAACTAATTAATATATTATATAAAATAATAATATTTTACTAATATATTATTGTTTGGTAAGATGAGGCCTTGCATGTAACCCAAGCCAACTCATTTTTGTGTGTGGTGTAATCTTAACATGGTGTTATATAAGAACCAAAAAAATAAATTTATTTGAAAATCAAAATATTTTAAAGTCTTAGGGTGTTACATTCTCCCCTCCTTCAGTAAATTGTGTCCTCACGATTTAAACTCGGAATAAAAAACTAGGGGTTTGACATTTCGAAACATCTTTGTTTAAAACCCAATAGGAAAAGGATTAATGATACCACCACTTTAAAATAAATAAAGGTAAGTATGAAGGTCACAAAAGATAACACATATAAGGGTTACATGTATGAAAAAATGGACACAAAAGAAAAATCAAACCATCATGTTATGATTGTGAGTGATAGAGAACATTATTAAAAGAAATTTAATAATCATAAATATCTAAATATGTAATGATCTATGGGACCTTTTGATTCATCAGAAAACGTACTAGGATAATATTTTTGGTTTCAAGATCCTTTCCCTATAGTTTATGAATTAATTTACTTCATAGAATAAGAACCCAAGCAAGAAAATATACTTTACAAGTAGAGATTAATCCATTAACTAATTTCCACCACAAACTCATCTTTCTCTTAAAAACATAATAAAATTAAAAAATATCCTATTTATCTTAATATTATAGGGTTCCAAAAATAAACTTATAATTTATCTATCATACTGTTTAAATAAAGAAAACTATGTTATACAAACCAAGACATCGTGTAGGCCAGTGGTAGGTGATTTATCCTTATCTCCCTTTAGTTGTGAGTTTAAGTCTCATAGCCTTGTCGACACGATAGGTTGTTGCCCAACCTATGGGTTTTCATTTTTCATAAAAATATATTGTTATAACATTCCAAAAATAATCCTAAGAAATTGTTTAACCTTAAAAAATACTATCCAATGATAAACATAATCCATTACAACCTTTAAACTTATCCAAAATACTTTTTTCCAAACTCATAGTCCAAAAATCTATAAAGAAGGTCACTAAGGTTCTAAAATCAACATAACATAATTTATATATTTTTTTGTCACATACCAAACATGTTAACACCTTCATCAATTATTCTATTAAAAAATGATAATACCCTGAATTTCCATAAAACATTATTAAATACATTCCTAATTCTTTATTCCTTACATGGAAAATAGAATATTGGTTATAGTCCTTAAATTCAAGAATGTTGTAAAATCCAAAAATGATGGTATAAACAAACCATTAATTATTCCCAAGGTAATCAATAATATACAATATAATTTAACCAAATCAAACATCTCTTTTTTCCAACATCATTGTCTTAGTATCAGAGACATGTTAAGGTTTATCTTTCCCTCTACCATATATTTTCCCAAAATTTTAACTTGCAACTGTTTTAATTTTATTGATACCATACAATCTCAAATCCTTAATTAAATAGCACTACAGTAAAATCCTTATATACTCTATAATTCTTATAATTAGTACATTAATATTAAAATATTATAATTACATAATTATTTAATGGGAATATTGATCATTATTCTTCATATACAATAGTATTATAGCTTGATCATTATCCAATAGCATCATCTTGACTATATTCTTTTGCCGATTGAGACATTGATTTGCATAGTGTCCCATCTCTTTACAGTTGAATAATTTTACTTTGGAAACCTTTTTGTTACCCTTGAAATCATGAACTTGGAGTCCTTTTTATCCACACTTATAAAAAACTTACATTCCCCTCAATCATCCATAAGGTTGATTTTTTCCACAGTTATCACATATGGGAAAATCCATATTTCCCATCTTCCCTTTATCCATATTTTTTTCCTATCATCTTCTTCTCTTGCTTCCCTTTAAATCCATAGGACTCATATAATTCAATACTTATCTTATTAACACATGATACTATTTCCTCATATGATGAGAATACAAGGGATATTTTTTTCCTTATAAATGTTGGATTAATACTATGAAAGATATGATCTTTCTTACTCTTTGGATCAAGTGAATTGGTGGAGTTCTCATTCCTTCTATTAGGTTAAATTTATATAATATGGAATATACTATATTAGGTTGTAATGTTATGAACTTTGTATAACTCTAAATATGGTATAACATATAAAATAAATTTATGCATCGTAAATCCTATAATGACAAACAGTGGTTAATTTGGGGGAATATTTACTTTTAAATCCTACATAATATGAATTATCATAAGAATATCCCACATGAGTGTCAAACTGGGTGTGAAGTGAGGATTGTTGTCATGTACCAGGTTACCCTGAGTCCAGCCCATAACACCTTGTCGGACTCACATGTACATCTGTTCAAGAACTATTTCCATTTGTAGTATCCATACAAGGATGTATTTTCTAGGAATACCCACATAATTTCTACATTACCATAATTTTAGGATGTTCCTCTATACATATACTCAAATTATATCTTTAGGTTATGATCCCTAATATATTTTTTTAAATATATTTCCAAGGTTGTTTCTAAACATCTTCAGATACCAACTATAATGCCCCAACCCTAGTTGCCCAGAGTTGACACTTTATTTTAATACAATGGCATGTTTTCAAGGAATCAACTACTGAAGGACAAATATGTTTAGTAGAATTGGAAAATATATTACATAAAATAACTTTACATTACAATTCATATATAAATCCAAAAAATATAATTATATGAGAACACCTTTATTCCCCTAGCTTAACCCTGAATATTAGTCATAAAACACTTCTTGGAATATAGGGAAAATAAAACATAAGAAAGGGGTGGGATCATATTCTTAGTAAGGGTAAAAATTACATCATAATATTTCATAAATAAGAATGAACTTTTAATGCAAGGTAAAAATTTAAAACACAATCCTTTTAAACACAATCTTTAGAATAATATAGAAATAATAAATCTAATATTTCTATTTAAACATTCACATGGATATTCTACTAGTTGAATAATAACATGTGTTAGGATTAAATAATATCATAATGAAGAAATTCATAATGTGAGACATCATAACCACACCATCAAGGCCTCATGCCAAGACCATACATAAATGGGTAACAACCCAAACTATTTTTCCTCATGAAAATTATCGATGCATTTAGGGGATTTTATTAACTAGTCCCATACTTGTGGGGATTTTTCTAACTAGTCCCTAAACCATAAGAATTTCATTAATAGGTCACTAACCCATCAATTACTAAGTATAATTCATTCCTCTTATGAAATAGGTAAAACAAAACCAACACAATTTTTTTTATTAAAACTAGCATATAAAATGTTAATACATTAACCATAAACCGTGAATGGTATCAAAATAGCACCTCCACAGTCAAACATATCATAAACCCTTCAATACCAAATGGTAAATTTTATCATAACATGTCATCCTAAATTAATAATAAAATCCAACAAAGAATGGTGACATAGATGAAAGTAATCTAATAAAACCATTAAAACTCTTTGAGAGTAATATCACTTTTTTACTTTGAATAATTCACGCAATTATAATAGAAAACATTTATTTTAAATATAACATTGTATTATTATAGGGTAATCTTAAAACATTTAAGTCTTCATGATTATGGAAATAGCCTCTAGCATTGTATAAATTTAAAAAACGTTCTTTCCTGAATTTGATGAAAATGTCATAAAGTACCTCGTTTGGAAAATGACGGAATGATTCCTTTCGAAAAAATTTATAAAAAGTAATACATGGTTAAAAATGAATTTAAATAATTATCTATAATATTTTGAAATTCATTTTAAGAAACACAGACATTGATGATAAATATGTCCCAATAGATACATATGTATAAACAACCTCAGATAATAATGAGATTGTTCAATTAACCATCAACTTGTAATTTCCAAAGATGAGGGTGAGTTATCCTTCTATATAATGGTTAAATAATGTCATTAAATTACACAAGGACCATATCAAAAATTAATTATTTTATATAGGATCCTCTTATATCACTTTTCTAATAATATTTCATTATTATCATTGTTTCATGTGTTAAGTTCTTTTTTTTCTTATACATGTTTTGTTATATAAGTCCAGTTTTTTATGAATAGGATATATTTTATCCATATTAATAATTATATTCAGTTCATAAACATTATATATAATAATCATATTAATTTTATAATCCTTCTTGAATGGTTAATGTGAAGAATGAATCTCACTGCGTTTTGGAGATGGTAGGTCGTACGTACACACGAGCAACAGTGTCATTACCTTGATGTTTAAAAGGTATGTAATTGGATGGTATATTAATTATATATAATAATTATCATTTTATTTTCATTATTTATATCCATTATACTCATCATTATACCATCCAAATAATGTAGTGTTTAATAATAAATTACACCACAATGTGGAGACGGTAAGCCGTATGTACGCACGCATAGTGTTGTTGTTATTTATAGGATGGATAAATGGAGGAATATGGTTTTATAATAATTATAATAAAATATAATTATATATATGATACCATATTTATTACTTTATAATAGAAAAAATATAGTAATAGGAAGTATAATAAGAGAGGAAATTGAATTTAATTGGTAAAACAATTACTTCTTCTTTGAGTATCCTCTTTTGATTTGCAAAAAATGTCTCCTTAGGTTGTTTGTTTCTAAATGTATCAAATATAGGATAAATTTAGAGAAATTTTTATGAGATTTGGGTGGGGGTTGGCTGAGAAAAATGGATTTAGGGAGTGAATAAAAGAGAAGGATATCTGTCCTTTTATAAGAGACGGAAGGGGTACTTTTATAAACTCTAAAAATATTAATTTAAAATAAAATGATATTCGATTTAAAATAGCTCCAAAGTCAGTTATTTCAAGGATAAGATATGGATGAGTCGAAATAATCTCATCCAATATTTGTTAGATAAATTTAGGTCTCAAAAGTAATATTATCTTTTGGATTTAACCTTTAGTTAAACAGTTTTACTCTTACCGATTTTACATGTCTTTTCATAATACAGGGTTAATATAGTTACTATAAAATTAAAAAATAACCCCAATTGAATTATTTACGACATATTTAACACTATAAATGTTTTTTCGATGAACTTTATATTTTTTTTGATTTCATAACATTTAATAAAATATTATTTATTTTAAAGAATCATTTATGTCAATTTTGATACTATTTAATATTTTCATTTTTAAAAAAACAACTTTATAACTTCAAACCAACACTTTAAATATGTCACCAACATTTGTAGTTTATATATAAAAATATTTTATGTCATTAATTATGTCAAATTATATTTATGATTATATTTTTAATATCATTATTTGTTATTTATATTGATAAACTAATCTTCCACTTCACTATATTGTTATCATTAATAGTAAATATTTAATCTCTAAAATTTATAAATATATTACTATAATGTTGATAATTATTTAAGATTTCCATATACTATTTATTATTGAAGTCATATTGGGGTGGTATCTATATTAAAATTATTATACTTATAAGATATGAGAGTGTGCTATCTTGTCACATTCATTGGTTTTAATAGTATTCAAGTCATATTCCCAAAAACATGTCCATTAAATGATATAATTTAGAACCTTATATGATAAGGGTATAATTTAGTCATGAAAGAGGATTTTTACCAGTGTTATGGTAACATTATAATATTATTTTTACCTTTTATTATCTGATTTACCCTTTACCACAGCAAAAAAAATTACTAAGGTTATTATTCATTATATCCAAAAAATAAAAGTAACCTATTAAAGTAATTTGGACCCATTGATTCCAAATATAAAATAAATGTTTCAAAATTTAAAACATAAAATCTTCTGTAATTAATTTTAAATTATTCTCTGTTGAAAAAATGAAAAAAAAACGTTTTTTAAAAGTAAAACCCATCAAAATATTGACATGTGTTTATATCAAATTTCAAAGTGAAATTAATTCCAACGAAAAAATTGGATTAAATGATAAAAACATAATATAATTATACTTTAAAACCAATGTTAAGTATAATCTAACAATATAAATAAATTAAATGAAAAATTAGTTTAGAATTAAAAGGCATTTTTTCACTATTCCTTTAAATATGAAGGTTATCAGAAAAACACCCAAAATTTATCCAAACTAAATTTTAATGACAAAATTAAAAAGAATAGATTTATTTTTTCAAATTAAATATATAAAAGTATCAAATTTTGGATTTAATGTGAGTACTCCATTAAAAACAATAAAAGCGTATATTTTGAAAAATACTTCTTTTATCAGAAAAATTGAATTTTTTCTTATACCATGTCTAGAAAATACAAAATATGAATGTTAGAATTATATGGAATATAAAAAAATTTATATTTGGTTAATAATATTTATAATCTTCAATTTAACAGATGGGTTATATATTTCATTAAATAATAATATTTTTTTTAATATATTGTTGTTTGGTAAAATGGGGCCTTGCATGTAATGCAAGACAACTCATTGTTGTGTGTAGTGTAATCTTTACAAAGTGTTTCATAAAAATAAATCACGAAACAAAATTAAAATTATTTGGAAATGAAAATGTTATAAAGTCTTGTAGGTGTTACATTATCAATATTTAAATAATTTTTTATGTCAATTTCATACTATTTTTCCCTTCCCTAGAAAGGTTATAATGTATAATTTTCACACTTTCTGTCATGACCCGTCCCACGGGGCCCCTTCCATGACTACCCTAAGCCCACCTTCCATAGGCCAGGGGCTGGCGACAACCACCGAAAAGGTATATCCCTAAAATGGGAAGGTATGGCCTTTTTAAATTGTACAGACACATAGTCTAAGAACACGACTAGAAGAAACCACTAAGTAAACTACTGTAGTAAAAAGAGTGCTAAAATTAAAGGGGTTGGAATACAAACCCAACTGTAAAAGTACAAGTTCAAATAAAAGGTACAATATAACTGAAAAAGGGAAAACATCTCATGTGTCATCCTTCGAGGATCCTACCTGAAGGGTAGGTACAGATCGCCTCCACAACAGTCCACGTCCACTCGTCTCCTCCGCGTACCGCCTAGTCCCGGCTCCAGCAAATCTTATCCCATCTGCTCGTTGTCTACACAAGACACAACAATGTGCGGGAAAAGCCCATGCAGGGGGGAGTATAAAAATACCCAGTAGGGATCCCGAGACCCTGAAGGTCTCTCATAATTCCACAATGAAGACCCAAAAAGCCTGATCTCAATTATAAAGCACAAAGAAATAGACACAGCTCAAAAAGAGTCTCATCTCAATCCAGGTTTTCAGTGAAGTATACAAGTATAGATGATTAGTCAAAAAGCGAGATCATCTTATTCTATAAAGAGGCACTGCTGTTGACCATAAAGACTCTGACTGACACAGTATTGATAGGTAACTAACCCCCACAATGACCCACATACAATCTAACCCACACAGGATCGATAGGTAACTAACCCCCACAATGACCCACACAGGATCTGACCCACACTAGATCGTTATGCACTGAGACACACATGATCATTAATCGTTGACCCACATAGTATCTAACCCACACAAGATCGGTATGTGCTAACCCACACAGGATCATGGAGAATTGACCAACATAGGATCTGACCCACATAGGATTGGTACTGACCCACACAGGATCGCTCGGTACTAACCTCTGTATGATCTGTATCCAACCTCTATCTCACTGCCTGCCACCAGATTCCTCGCACCCCATGCACTTGAGTTCTGTAGTATATGCCCCTCGTGATATCAGTCATAATTCGGCCACCAATAAGATCTAAAAAGGGTTAACTCAAACTACTCACATGTTTCAAGGGTTCCAACACAGCATATGGTGCGTCAATCAGATTCTCGTTCGGTGACTTATAAGCATTTTAGGTTTGGAGGCCCGGTTGGATTTAGGTTCAATCCAACCCATCTACACCCCAACTATCATAAAAAATCAAGAGCAATATTCCAAAAAATCTGTCTCGATCCAAGGATCCCAACGCCATAGACGATTCATCAAATGGATGTCTGATTCTCAAGATATAGACCTTTAATTGTTATTGGGCTCCGTTAGGCCTGGGTCCAGTCTGACCCCGTCACACTGACCCGGCCTGACCCGGTCTGGGCTGGACCGCAACGGGCTTGGCCTATTTGGCAGAGGTCCAGCCCATCCCGCAAGGGGAAGCACATAATGGAGGCCCGTCCCATAAAGGGAGGCCCGCAAAGGGCATCCAGCAAAGGGCCGCCTACAAGGGGAAGCCCGACCCACATAGGGCGTGAGCCACAAGGGGGTGACCCGACCATGTAGGGAGCATCCCAAAGGGGGGCTTCATAGCCTTGTAGGGCACAGACCGGCCATGTATGGGAAGGCCCGACCATTATCTGCCCGAACGGGTGGGGAGGGGAGTGTGACCTCCAGTGTCCCGAACTCCAGAATGACCCAGAGGCCATTCGGTTTGTGAAGTAGTGCCTCCACATGGGCGCCTCCTGGTCACCATGGAACCTACTAGAGTCATTTATTTTTCCTCCTCTGTGGCTTCTCCGGCGGCTTCCTCTCCCCGGCGGCACACTAGTTGCACCACCACTCCTTTTGCATCCAGGAAATGTGTCGGCTGCCTCCTCTGATCGCCACGACTAATGAGCCACATCCACTTTCTCACTGGTGGCACGCCACACCTCTTCTGCAGCTGGACAGTGCCGGCCATTCCGATGATCATCGTGACTTTTTTCGTGACCTCCTCTGGCGGCATGCATCGATGCATGCCTTCTTCATAGTCGGTTTGTGTCACTGCACTGGTGGTATTCCACAAAGAACGCATCGGTGTAGCAAAGTAGCGGAGGGTCCGGGCCAAGTTCATTAGGCCCACATCCTCTATGTTAGCTTGTAACAAGTGGGAGGATATATGGTTCAACAAATTCACTTGAAATAAACAGGAATCAAAAACCCTACCTGAAGTTATTGGAGAGCCTCTATGCTTGTGGAAGGGGGTTAGTGATCTATGTTTCCACCATAGGCTTCCAACGATGCCACTTGGATGTCGTCTTTCAGTTCGGGGTTTGGTGTCGCTCATCACTGCTGGCCAAAACCAGCTCCATCCTCTAAGGGTTTGGTGTCTCGGTACTCTTTCAACACTTCATTACTTGGAAAATTTGTGTCGATACACCTCTCCATGCTCCATATAAATAGGAGAGATGGGGGGGCGTAAGTAACGACGTGGGGAATTAATGGGTGATCATTGATTAGGAAGCTTCCCAATTCTCCAATGATAATGTTACATAGGAATGAAATTTCAATCCATTTAATGTCTTAAACCATCACAGGTCCCACACTCCGTTTTTCAATTGGAGGATACAAAAGAAAATAAAATAATAAATTTATTGAATTTTATATTTTTTTAAAAGTCAAAAAACATAAATTTTTCTCCAAACCTACTACATTCAATGTAAAGTCTCCCTTGAGAGATTCCCAGCACTATAGATTCAACGATGCCATCGGATTTTTAATCTGAGCATTAGTTCAAAAGATATAAATTTCCACTCATGTGTTTACTAAACATACCTTAAAAAAGGTCAGAAATTCATTCTAGGCACTCCAAGCCTTGGAATCACATGCCTTTAAGTTTTACAGACACATAATAATTCCATATAATTAAAAAATACATGGAAAATATGGGTCTTTACATTATCCCCACCTTAGGGTTCTTCATCCCCAAAAGCCACAACATAGACTAAGGAATTAAATGGGGGTACTGAGCATGAATCTGAGCCTCATGTTCCAATGTTCTCTCCTAGAGGTTCACGTGATGCCAGAGAATGCGCACTAGAGTTATCGATTTCCCGTGATGGACTCACACCTATCGATCCTCAATCTCTACTGGAACCTCTGTAAATGTCACCCCATCATCAAAGTCCATCTCGATGTGATCGATGATGTGAGATTGGTCATGCACGTATCTCCTCAACTAGGATATGTGTAAGACATTGTTCACCCTCTCCAACTACGGTGGATGTGCCAAGTGTTATGCCACCTATCCTATCCTCTGAAGTATTAGAAATGGTCAGATAAACCTCGGTGATAACTTACCACCTTGGACAAATATCCATAGTCCCCATCGAGGAGAGAATCACAAGAATACGTGGCCCCACTCTTGGAACTCTGAAGGCCTATGTCTCCTATCAACATAAGATTTATGTCTTCTCTGTGTAGTCTTCATCTGCTCCTAGATGACCTGCACATTCTTAGTGGTAGCTCATAACAACTCTAGACCCATAAGTGCTGACTCCCCTAGGTTTTTCAAACATAGAGTTGATCTTCAGGGTCGGCTGTATAGGACCTAGAATTGTTCCATACTGATGGTGGAGTGATAACTGTTGTTGTATAAGAACTCCATCAAAGGTAACTGATCCTCCCAACTATGACCAAAATCTAGGATGCATGCACGAAGCATATCCCCCAGCGTCTGAATGGTCTGCTCCCTCTGACCATCCATTTTAGGATGAAAGGAAGTTCTCAAACTTAGCTAATCCCCGAATGCCACCTGAAACCCCTTCCACAACAAGAAATTTAAACGTGTGTCACATTCAGGGTCGGCTGTATAGGACCTAGAATCAAGTCCCCTTGACGGACGTAGATGCCCTATCACAAAGTTTATGGAGATTCCATCACACTTCCACTCTAGCACCTCTAGTGGCTATGTTAAGCCTGGTGGAACCTGATGCTCGACCTTCACTTTCGAACAAGTGTGGCATCGAGAAATAAACTATGCCACTACATTCTTCATCCCTGGCCACTAGTGTGGGCGTCGAAGGTCCCGGTACATCTTCGCCACACTAGGATGTAATTCTAGAGGGGATGTATGGAAATACCTTAACACCTCCAACTCTAGCACCACTAGTACCATGGTACATCTTTTGAAGAGGATAACATGCTCCCCACCTTCAAAAAATCCATCAAGTTCTTTTCTTGAGGATATATGATCATGTTGAGCCTTGTAATCAATGTTTCAAACTACACCTCCATGACTCACTAAAGGAGTTGGGGAGTGACTATCATAGACAAGAGATAAGAAGATCCATCTCTATCCATGAAGGATATCTACAATGCGACTAGCTTCTCTGTTACCTCACACGGAAAATGTAGACCAGACCTCCAATTGAGTGAATCTTTTACAAAATTCCCCTTCCCATGAGTATAGACTATCTCAAATTCATAGTCCTGGAGGAACTCTAGCCATCGCCATTATCTCAGGATCAGGTCCTTCTGAGAGAAGATATACCTGATACTCTTGTGATCAGAGTAGACTTTAAAATGATTTCACGTCAAGTATTGTCACCAAACCTTCAAGACGAAGACCACTGCTACTAACTCTAGGTCATGGGTGGTATTGTTCTTCTAATAGTGCCTCAGCTATCGTGTTACATAGTTGATCACTGATCGCTCTTGCATCATGACACACCCATGTCTGGTCCCTGACGCATCGCAGTAGACTACATACCCAATGCCCTCTTCTAGTAGACTTAAGATGGGGGCACTTGTTAGTCTCTACCTCATCTCTTGGAAACTCCACTGGAATATCTCTCCATCCATACGAAGGGATTTCCCTTCTTTGTCAATGATAATAAGAATTCCGTAACTTTCGAAAAGTAGGCACAAACCTCTGGTAGTATCCAGTCAACCCTAACAAACTCTACACCTCAGTCACACACCTGGGTGGCTCCCAATCAAGAACAACCTCTATCTTTGATGGATCCACTGTAAATACAGCCTCCGAGAAAATGTGTCCTAGAAAGTGGACCTCTCGTATCTATAACTGGCACTTCAAGAGGTTACCATAAAGATGGTGCTCCCAGAGTGTATCCAAAACTATCCTCAGATGATAGGCATGATCCTCCTCTATTGTTGAGTATATCAAGATGTCATCGATGAACACCACCACAGAGAGATCGTGGTATGGATGAAATATCCAGTTCATGAGTCCCATAAACACTGCTGGGGCATTGGTCACACTGAACGACCTAACGAGGAACTCATAGTGGCCATATCGATATATGAAGATCGTCTTCTGCACATCCTCATCTCCTACCTTGAGTTGATGATAGCCTAATATGAGGTCTATCTTTGAAAACCATCGAGCTCGCTTCAGCTGATCAAAGAGATCACCAATCCTTGGAAGTAGATATTTTCTCTTCATGGTCACCTGTTTTAGGCACCGATAATCCACAAAGAGCCTGAAACCCCCATCTGTCTTCTTGAAGAACAAAATCGGGGCTACCCACGGAGAAACGTTGGGCCTTATTAACATCATTTTCTATAATTACTTGAACTATACCTGTAACTCACGAAGCTCTACGAGATACATTAGATATTCTGGTGTAGATATCAGTTCCATATCGGGGAACAGGTCGATGTAGAATTCTACCTCCCTATGTGGATGTAGTCCTAGAGCATCATCAAGAAAGACATCAGCAGACTGGTCCACCACTATTGGATATCTTGGACTCTCAACATCTACTACTCTGAGGTTAATGCTAGATAACTAATTTCTAATTGGATTCACCCTCATATAGGTAAGTCTATCCTATGTTGCAAGGGTTACCTTCTCACCGGTGAAGGAAAAACTACTCTCATTTGTGTAGACACAACACACTTTGCACCTAATATAGCCGATTTGAGCATGGAATGTGGATAACCTATCCATACCCAAGATGGAATCATAAGGCCATGAAGCTGCTACTAGGATATTCTAGCTGAAGCTCTCACCTCTTAGAGTAAGCTCTCACTACCGACACCAATGTGTAATCGTCAAATATTTTCCCATAGGAGTCTCTAGCTATAAGGATTGAGGCAAAGGCTCCACTAGAATCTCTGAACTCCGAACGAGGATCATGGAAACAATAGAGTGACTGGAACCTATGTATATAAGTATCACATATAGGGTAGAGTAGACACAGATTGTACCTCTAATCATCTCTGGAGTGATGTGGTCATAGGCCTCAACTGCCTAGAGCTAAGATCTTCCCTGCCCACCTTCTCCCTGTGGTCGGGGTGGGCCACCTGGTGGTGATGGTGGTAGAACTTCGAATCACTGCCCACTACCTACTGCCTGTCCAGCTCCCATGCCACCTCCTCTTTTATGCGGACCTCCTCGCTTGAACCTCTACCTCTACCTTAGTGGTCCCTCAACCGTCTGCTAGTCGTCCATATGGCGGTTCGGGAAATTGCGAGCCATGTGACCCTGCCCACAACATGTGAAGAACTGTATGTCCCTCGTCTGACCTCCTCTACCTCACGAGCCCCACACAGCCAACCCTGCCTCCGAGGGCCGTCCACTAGAAGGTGTGGTCTGCTTGGACCTTTGTGTCATCTACCTACTACCAGCTGTAGATGACTCTACTACATGTCACTCGGTGGTGGGTCTCACTGTCGGTGCCTACTCAGCTAGGAATCTCTTCACCAAAAGAGCTCCCTATAGCACCCCAACCTATATCATATTTTGAGCGATATCATCGATGATATGATCTCCCATAGGATACCCTGCTCAATGGTCTGGGCCCTAATGAAAGGGTCTCGTACCATGTTAGTGGAGTAGTAGGAGAGATCAGTGAACGTCACCGAGTACTGGGCCGCAGTCATGTTGCCCTATTGTAAGTGAAACAGCTCCTGTATACGCCCAGAGTGTAAGGTCGCTGGGACATACTCTTCCCTAAAAAGGCTCTTGAAGTTCACCCAGATGTGGGTCACCTCATCGTGTATCTCGATCACCATGATCCACCATCTCCATGATGCTTACTGGAAAATACTGGTTGCTATGATCACCATAAGGTCAGCTGGTGTCCCAACCAAGCAGAAAACTCGGACTACAACCTCCATCCAATCATCAACCACATGCAGGTTCATCTCACCATAGAACCTCAGAGTCCTCTACTACTGAAACTCATTCAACATGCTCAGTCGGTGTGAGCCCTCTACTGGTTGGGCTGGTGGCAACAACTGCCCAATGGGTATTGGTGCTGCTGGTACACCACCCGAAGGTTCTAACGCTATAAGAGGGCCTTGCACTGAGGCCTCATCGCTCGGTGGGCCATCATCACGTACTCATTCATGAATCATGGATGGATATCTATGGGGTAATATATTGAAATAAGAAATGTGTGCCATAGTCAATAAGTTACACCTAGTGAGCTGACTCAAAGAAATCATAAGAAAAAATCTTCGAAAACACACGCAATCAGTTCTTCCATGTACAGAGTTTGAAATCAGAATTCAGTGTCCTGGTGTTTGGATACGTCAGCCGCTGCACCAACACTGGAATCCCCAAACTGAAAACCAAAATCATAACACTTAACACTATTGATATATTGAAAATATCATAGTCCTAGTTCTTCTATAGAACCGACTCCTCTAATACCACTTTGTCATGACTCGTCCCTCGGGGCTCGTGCTGTGGCTACCCCAAGCCCACCTTCTATAGGCCAGGGGCTGGCGAATAGCACCGGAATGGTGTATCCCTAAAACGGGAAGGAATTTCCTTTTAAACCTGTATAGACACATATTCTAAGAACAAGACAAGAAGAAACCACTAAGTCAACTGCTATAGTAAAAAGAGTGTTAAATGTAAAGGGGCTGAAATACAAGTCCAACTGTAAAAGTAAATGTACAACTGAAAGGTACAATACAAATAAAAAAAGGGAAAACAACTCCTGGGTCATCCTCTGAGGATCCTACCTGAAGGGTAGGTACATACAGGCTCCAAAACACTCTACGTCCACCTATCTCTTCCGTATACTGCCTGGTCCCAGCTCCCTCAAATCTCAGCCGAACTGCTCATCATCTGCACAAGACACTACAAGGTGTGGGTGAAGCCCATGCATGGGTGAGTATAACAATACCGAGTAGGGACCCCGAGACCCACATAGGTCTCTTATAATTCCACAATTAAGAACCAAAAATCCTGATGTCAACCACTAAGCAGAAAGCAGTAGAAATATCTCAACAAGATTCTCAACTAAAACTCATTTTTTAGTGTATTGTAGAAGTAAAAATGATTAGTTGCGAAGCTATATCATCTTATTCTATCAAGAGGAACTTATAATAACCATACAGAGTTTGACCCAAATAGGTTCAATAGGTAACTATCCCCTGGAATGACCCACACAGGATCTGACCCACACATGATCGATATGTAACTAACCCCCACAATGACCAACATAGGATCTGACCCACATATGATCGATAGGTAACTGACCTCTGCAATGACCCACACACGATCTGACCCACACAAGATCAGTATGTGCTGACCCACACAGGATCACTGAGCGCTGACCCACACAGGATCAGACCCACATAGGATCGATATGCACTGACCCACACAGGATCGCTACGCACTGATCCACACAAGATCTGACCCACAAAATATCGGTACTGACCCACATATGATCACTCTGTACTATCCCTCATATGATCTGTCTCCAACCCCCACCTCACTTCCATCCATAGGATTCCTCAATCTTGGTTCACTCGAGTCCTGTAATATCTTCCCTCATGATATCGGTCATACTTCGACCACCTCTAAGCTCCACAAAGGAGTAACTCAATGAATCTCCATGTCGCAAGGGTTCCAATATGATAGAAATTTCATCAATAAGAGGCATGGTCTGTGAGTTATGATCTTTTTAGTTCCGGGGGCCCTTGTGGATTCAGGTTCGATCCAACCCACTTGAACTCCAACTATTTCCAAAACTCAAGAGAAGTATACCAAAAGGACCTCTTGATCCAAGGATCCCAACTCTATATATGGATCTTCAAATGGACGTACAGTTCTCAAAATATGGCCCTTTACGTTTTTCTGGACCGAGGTCTGGCTCGACCTACAGGGGGCGGCCCACAATGGCGGCCAGTTATTGCAGCCCGACCAGCAAAGGGCGACCCACAATGGCGGACTGGGCCATAAGGGAAGGTCGGATAGCAAAAAGGGTAGACAGCAAGGGGGCGACCAATATCACATAAGGCGCAGCCTGAAAGGGGCATCTCATCCGTGTAGGGAGCGACCCACATGGGGGCAGCTTGGCCATGTAGGGAGCAACCCGCAAGGGGGCGGCCCGACCATATAGGGCACAACCCACAATGGGGCAGCCCGACTGTTGTCTTCCTGAGCTGGCGAGGGGGGTGGGAGTGTGACCCCCTGTCTTCCGAACTCTTGAAAGGCCCGAAGGTCGTTAGGTTTGTGAAGCAGCAATGCCACATGGGCATCGCCCAGTCACCGCGAAACCCGCCAGTGGCACTAGTTCTACCACCACCACGGATTAGGCCATAGCTTCTTCTCTCATTCTGTTTTCTCTGGTCACACTGCATCTCCTTACATGGCTGGCTGAAGTGTCGGCCACCTCCTCCGATAACCATGGCTGACGAGCTGCGACACCTTGCTCACCGGCGGTGCGCGACAGCGTGCCACAGCTCCTCCACGACCAGTGGGTGCCGATCGTTCTGATGACCATCACGACATTGTGCCACAGCCTCCTCTTGCATCATGCGTCGGCACACACCATCTTCACAACCGGTCGGTGTAGCAGCACTTGTGGTATTCCACAGAGAACAAAAGGGTGTAGCATAGTAGTAGAGGGTCTAGGCAGGGTTCGTTTGGCCCACACCCTCCACATTAACTTATAACTAGTGGGAGGATAAATGTTTCAATAAATTCATTTGAAATAAATGAAAATCAAAACCCCTACCTAAGGTTGTTGGAGAGACTTCATGCTTGTGTAAGGGGGTTGATGATCATCATTTCCACCACAGGCTTCCAACGATGCCGCTTCCACATCGTCCTTCGGTTCGTTGTTCGGTGTCTCTTGTCACCACTCGTCGGAACTGGCTATATCCTGCAATGGTTTGGCATCTCAGTACTCCTTCAGTACATTGTTTCTTGGAGAAGCTATGTTGATACCCCTATAAAAGCATCCTATGACCAAGAGAAGGGGAGGTTAAGTAACGATGTGGCGAATTAATGGGGGGCCATTAATTAGGAAGCCTCCCAATTCTCCCACAATGATGTTATATAGGAATGAAAGGTCAATCCATTTAATTTCATGAAACATTGTTGGGTTCACACTCTATTTGTCCATTAGAGGATATGAAAGAATATAAAATAATAAAATTATTTTATATTATTTCTTTTAAAAAGTCACAAAACATAAATTTTTCTCCTGACCTACAATGGTTAAATTAAAGTCTCTCTTAAGTGAATCTCAGTGATGCAGATTCAATGGTGTTCTCAGATTTTTATTTCGAGCACCATTTCAAAAATTAGAAAACACAACTCAAGTGTTTACTGAACGTACCATAAAAAAAGTTCAGAAATTCATTTCGGGCACTCTGGGCATCAAAATCACATGCCGTCAATTTTCATAGAATCGTATTAACTCTATATAATTAAAAAATAATTACATGGAAAATATGGGTCTTTACACTTTCCACATAGGGAATTATTGAAAAATGTATGAAAATAGCCTGTTTTTAACATTTTCTATGTGAACACATTATTTTTCCATTATGTATATTACTATTTAAAAATCTTCCTTTCTATGTTTTAAAAATGGTTATCCAAATAATACTTAGTTATTTTGATTTTTTAAAAGAAAGCATATTTATTTAAATTTTTTAAAGTGATTTATCTAATGATCTTAAAATGATATATTCTTCATCGATGTCTGTGTAATTCTATTTTCCTTATATTCCACTAAGGGAATTGTTTTTATTCTAAAACCCACCATCATTATGTGGATGGATTAAGAAATTTCAAATAAATATCCTTTATGGAGCTCATATTTTTTCATAGGTTAGTTAAGTAATGCTTAAAATATGATTGTGTTCATGTTCTCTTAGTACACATATGTATTGCTTTCATTATGTTATAGGTGAGATAAGAATTATATATTCCTCTAATGTATTGGGTAGTGTATGATATCTCATGAGATAACTGAGGGAGGTGGGGATATTATTTATAGTCTACTATGTAAAGGGAGGATGAAACTTCATTCTTGATCCACTATTGTGTGGGAGGCAAGAATGTGATTCTTGATAAACTATCTTATTATTTTAATGATTATGTTTTTACCAAACCAATAGGTCTTTCAGTATACCAATTTTATGGTATCTCAAGTCTTATATTATTTCAAGATCCTCATGACTTGATCATGATTTACAATCCTTGTTTATTTGGGTTTGATCTCTTATTGCAATGTGCAAGGATCTTATCCAAAGTATGTGTGATAAAAAAGGGTGATAAAGAGTTTTAACATGAAAAATGAGAGCTCCAATGGTTTAGTGAATAACCAATTTACTATAGTTATACACTAGTAATCATATTGTGATATAGGGTCCAATATTAGCTAAGCTAACATACTTTTCTTATAAATATGTTCACCATCTCGCATTGAAGAAAGTATTCTGTATAGAATTTTCTCGAAGAAAGAGATATTCCATGTCTATGAAAATCACCACCTCACTAAGTCCCTACCTTTAACATATATGTTGCGTGCTAAGGCCATTAGCTAAATGGGGGACCTTATAAATACTAAAAAAAGTGATGAAAAATGAGTAATTTTATTAGCAATTTTTAAGTGCGGTTAAATTTCTCTTTACCAATAGTTTTTTTATATCATTGATAAATGGGTAATGCTGAATCAATTATTTTATATAGTAGTGATATATTTTTGGTTCAGATTTAAAATAGCACAAAAGAAGACCAAATAATGAAAAAAACTAATTATTTATGATTTTCATTAAAGAATGCACGATTAGCCAAGAAAATAATTATTAATATTATAATATAGATTTAATGTTTATTTGTAATATAAAAATTATTATAAAAGTACCATTCCCTATATTACAGAATAACAATGTGTGAATGACCAATGAAAAAGAAGAATGAAAGAAAAAAGGTGCACAACTAAGTGTTAAGAAGAAGTCCTTTTTCTCAATTCTATTCATAAAATCCCCGAAAATGACAATCCTTATTTAGTGACACAACTACATATAATTCCAAATTCAACACTAGAAATAGCTAGTGCCATTTAGAAAAAGAGCTTATAACCTCTGCACCCAAAAAATTACGTATCCCTTATCAACACTAACAAATGCACTGATAAAGGCCCCTTTTATCAAGGCTCTATTTTATCATTGATAAAGTGGCCCTTTATCAGATCTTTATTTAAGAACTGATAAAGGTGTCCCTTATCTACACTTTTATTAGCATTGATAAAGGCGGAATTTATTATCACTATTGTTTGTGCTGATAACGGAAATACCAACTGTTGCAGACATGAAACCCATAAGTAGCACTTATAGAAAACTAGAAATTAGAAAATATTATTATTAAACATAATTTAAATATATATATTGCATTGAACAGTCATTTAAATTCAAAAATTACATTGAACAATTTCACCAAAAATATTTACCGTGACGTAAAAATTAATAAACAAATTAAAACCCAATACAAAAACAAAACTCATATAGAAGGATTTTCCAATGATCAATTAAAATCTATAAAAATGGTTGTCCCCATAATAAAAACAATGTTTAGTTTAGTATAAATACATTAAAAAAATAATTTTAATGTTATATAAACCAAATATGATAAACTATATTATAAATTTTTGAATATATTAAGGATATTATGAATTATACTATTGATGATATTCTTAATTATTATATTCTTAATTATTTATTATACTATTAATTATTAAATTATGATTTATATATTAAAATTTTAATTATTAATTTGTCTAAATAATTTCGTTAATGACTATATTTATTAACAATTTTATCAATTATTAATTATCTTATTTACATAAAGAGTTGTTAATAAATAAATTATTAATTATTAATGATAGTAATAAATGTGTTATTATTTATTAATTATATTAATTAGTTATTTTTTATTCTTAGTTATTGATATAATTAATTACATTAATTATATTATTAGTTATTATAGATTGCGAAATAGATGTGATTGTGGTCCATACTTTCTGCCAGGGTTCTCCATTCACGCTTATGGAGACTCATTTTTTCAAATATGGATAATTTTAATAAAGTTTGAAAACAAAATGATATTTTTTTACTTGGTTTTAACAATTTTATGCACATTTTAAACTAAAATGACACCTTTTTGTTGAAAACACACAAATTGATCCATACCATCCACATTTTGTGTTAGATTGACCTGAGGTCAATTCTTACATGCCTTAAATGAATTGTGTATCATTTTCCTAAAGATAAAATAAACTTAGATGTTTTTCTATATTTTTGTGTATGTGACATTAATTTTAGACTACAAAACTTTTATATTTAAAACATTCATTTTGAGTCATATCATTCACATCATGTGTCATATTGATGTGAGGTAACTTCTTATATGTCAAAAAGGAATTACAGATAGTTTTCATAATGTATAAAGACAATACGAAATTATGTGCATGTTTTTTTCTTTTTCAATCACATTTTAGACTAAAATGACACTTTTATAATGAAAATAATCACTTTGTGTCATACCAGAAACAACATTAGTTAGATAGATGTGAGGTCGATTCCTACACATAAAAATTAACTATGGATCTTTCTCCTAAATTATTAATAAAATCCAAGTTCATTTTTTGGATTTGACTATATGAATCACATGTTCAACTAAAATGATAATATTATATCAAGAAAACACACTTTGAGTCATACCTGCCACATCATGTGATGCATTGATGCGTCTTCATTTTTTATGTGTCAAAAATAAATCATGAACCATTCTTTAAAATAAGAAATACAATAAATTATCATCTGATCATTTTTTTCTATATAGACTAAAATGATAATTTTATATCCAAATAAATAACTCTAAGTCATACCGACCACATCATGTGAATGAAAAAAATGAAGATGATTCCTATAACTCAAAACAGAATTGTGGATCATTTCAAAAAATTATGGATCATTTCCCATAAAATGATGTCAATTACTACACATCAAAAATGAAATACGGATCATTTTCTTAAATCTTCAAACAAATTGATCTCATTTTATCAAATTTGGCTATATTAATAATGTTTTAGACTAAAATTACACTTTTTTATTTTGAAAACCTGCACATTGAGTCATACTAGCCACATTGTGTTTCATATTTATATGCAGTTGGTTGATGCATATTAAAAATAAATTACGGATAATTTTTCCAAATTATCAAGATAATCTCCACTCTTTTTCTTGATTTTAACTAATTGAATAGTGTCTTAGACTAAAAAATATTATTATAATGAAAACATGTACTTTGAGTCATACATGACACATCATGTGTCAGATTGATGTGATGTTAATTACTACACTTCAAAATTGGATAATGGGCCATTTTCTAAAAGTATGAAGACAATATGAGATCGTTTTTTCAATTCTTAGACTAAAATGACACATTTATGTTTTGAAAATTCACTTTCACCCGTATCGGCCACATCATGTGTCATATTGATGTTTGCTCAATTTCTACATGTTAAAAATAACTTATGGATTGTTTTTACAATGTATTAAGATAATCCATGCTTATTTTCCTAGATTGGGAAATGTGAATCATGTTTTAGACTAAAATGACTTTTTTATTGAAAGTGTGAACTTTGAGTCATATAGGACAGATCATGTGTCAAATTAATTTTAGGTCAATTACTACATGTTAAAAATGATTCATGAATCATTTTACTATAGAATCAATATAATATGTGATCATTTTCTCAGTTTTTTGATATGCGAATCATATTTCAGACTAAAATGAAACTTTTATATTGAAAACATACACATTGATTCATACCAGCCACATCTTTTGTTGGATTCACATGAGATAAATTAATACATATAAAAATAAATTATTGATCAATTTTTTAATGTATGTAGAAAATATGACCTCTTTAACTGTGATTTGGCTATGTGACACATTTTTTAGAGTAAAGTGGTACTTTTTAAGGTGAAAACATGATAATTGATTCATAACAGCAACCTCATGTATCAGATTGATGTGAGGTCGATTTATGAACATCAAAAATAAATTTTCAATCATTTTACTAAAATTATCAAGACTGTATGAGATTATTTTCCTCATTTTTGGCTTTGTAATACATTTTTTAGAGTAAAATTGTCCATTTTTAATGTAAAAAGACACTTTGAGTCACACTAGACATAATATATGTTAGATTGATATGTTACCTATTTACACACATCAAAATTAATTATGGATCATTTTTCTATATTGTTAGGATAATTAGATTTTTTTCTCATTTTAGATATGTGAATCCTATTTTTGACTAAAATAACACTTTAATATTGAAAAACTAAAACTTAAGTCATACCATCCACATAGTGTGCCGGATTGACATGAGATCAATTGATAAAAATCATGAATGTATTAAATACCATTTTTCTAAATTATAAAGACCATATGAAATTTTTTACACAACTTTCTTTAGGTGAAACTTGTTTTAGAGTAAAATAACTCTTTTCTAATATGAAAACACACACTTTGAGTCATATTTTCCACATCATGTGCTATATTGATGTGATATCAATTCCTAAAAGTCATAAATGATTTATGAATTGTTGTAAAAATCATAAAACATTACATTAAACTAAGAACCAAATAAAATTTAATTAACTATCAATGATATATATTCATAATGAAAAAAATTATAAATGAATGAATTCCATTATAGTGATCAATCAGCCTCTTAAAATTTTCAACACATAACCCAAATTCCAAATCCTTTATAGTTAATTTCTCATTTCTATATTTATCATTTGGTATAGATATGGGCGTGGCATCTATGTTATTATTAATAGTATATTGTATTAATATGGCTTTGATTGTATCAAATATGAATGTAAAGGAATCAATATTGTTTCTCTGTCAAAGAGGTTGAAGTGACTATAACAGGACTCCAAAATCAAAAGATAGTAAGATAAAAAAATGAAAATAATAAGGCTAGGAGCATGGAAGTACATTAAACATATAAGGGTCACTAATATCATTGTTCCTGTAAAAAATAGAATAAAGATACCATAATTACCCCTCCTTTTCTGGGTATGGTTTATTATTTGATAAATATTCTGCCTTGTAACATAATAGTTCTTAGAGAAAAGGGAAAAATATCTTGAATAAAGTAGTAAAAATCACGAATCAAAAGTAACAACCCATTATTTTAATAAATAGAAACAACCCTATGAATACACCATGGCACTACCAGGGGTGAACTACATCCCAAACGTTTATTGGATGTATTTATATTTGTGGGTAGAAGAATCATGGATGAAATTATATCTCATCATTATCTCATTTAAGCCTAAAATTATAATCTCTTTAGAGAAAGAGTAGATTTTGACATGTTAATAGATCTTCCAAAATCAATATAGATTAAATCTAAATGATACACCTCTTTTAGAAATAGCTCAAATATTTCTTTTTTTAAGTTTATAAAAAAAATTAGTTTCTAAAAACACATACTAACCCATAGTGGAAGAAAATTAGTGAAGAGTTGAATAGAAATTCTAGGTAAATAGGGAAATGAGCATATAAAATTTATAAAAATTTAAAAAGTATTGTAAAAATAGAAATATTGAAGTACTCACCTTAGATAAATGTTTAGAAAATATGTTTGAAATTGTGAATTGAAGATAAACTACATACATAGAGGAAACAAGTGTATTTGAATGTTTAACATTTATTTTAAGAGGGCCTTCCCCAAATATTCATTCATGGATTTCTACTATCAACTTCAACATGTTATAAAATTATTTCCCATTTAGTTTATGTATTATTATTGAGATTCATTTTCTGCTATTCTGAAAATGTACATGATAAATAATCATGTTAATCTTCCCTCGTATAAAAAGATAAAAGTTTTGAATGTTGTTTTACCTAGATATTTCCACTGATATTTATCTACAACATGATACTAAATTTGAAACAACCTCTGTTAAAACATTTATACTGTTATCATTGGGAGGAGGGACCATATCTCAGGGACGATCATCAACTTTATATGCATGATCAAGAAAGGAATAAAATATGCAGTGGGGTTTAAATTACTTTGTAATGATAGGAAGATCAAATATATGAAAATATTTGGATGGAAATTAAAAATATAGGGCTATAATAAAAATATAAAAAATAAGTTTCTAATATTACAGGAATTTTATTTTAGGAAAAATGATATATAAGCATTATGATGCTAATGTTTCATATCCCAAATCTCTCATTGAGGTATTTACTTGCAATAGATTAAAATAATAATAATAAATCAGCCAAACTTGATGTTGGAAAACATTATGACGTCAAGTACTATGACTACTAATCTTAGAAATAATATTCTTCTTCTTTTGAGTATGTAGACAATTGTAAATCCTGGTATTATTGAAAAAATATAGAAAAAAATGATGAAAAAATATTTTTAACAAAGTTTTAAATTCATTCCAAAATACATAGATAAAGATTTTAGTTTATTGATGGTATACAATATATTTCACAAATTTACAAACATAATATGCAAAATAGTTGTCATTATTTTTTTCAGAGTACAGAAACATTAAACCAAATAAGTAAATTATTTTCAGATGTGTTTTTCTAAGAATATCGTACTATATATACAAAAATATGTCTCTCTTTAAAGGAATCTGTAGTCTTCTTGTGTTCAGTCAATGACCTCATAGAATGATTAAGATGGTATTTATATATCACTATATCATAAATTTGTTCCATTAAAATATAAACTAAAATTCATAATTTAATTTTTATCTATAAAATGTAGATTTTAGGGAATTCCAAATTCACAATGGACATCATTTGTTGTTGCCTTTTTTGAAATCTATGCTTTGGAACCAAATAATAAACATTCATGGCATCTAAGTTGAGTTTTATAATAATCTAGTGCTTCCAAAAAAGTAAGTAATTAAAAAAAGAAAATTTATTTTATATAATTATATTATAGATTTTTACACTTACATTATAGGAATCCAGAAGAGTCTTTCATCTATTATTTAATGTTCAAATGTTCCACTTCGTTCAACTTTTATTTTCAATTTCATCTATTTTCAAATTAAATTTTGTGTATAATTGATAGCAGGATTAATGAGTATAAATTTTTTGTTGCATGGTCTTACCATTATATAGTTATAGTATATACGAATATAGAAAATATACATAGTTGTTAACTATAAAGAACATATAATATCATTTTTTTAATGAAAATACTATGAAAATATACCTCATTCACGCATTCACAACTAAGATTCCCAGTTATTCAAAATTGAGAATTTAATTTATACTCTTCAGACCAATAATTTTAGTAATGGTGTCTCTAAATATTTATTCATCATATTCAATGAAGGAAACATATTAATCTTTTAATTTTGTATCCACATGAACCATTAATGTTAATATATGTGGTAGTGGAATTGGAGGGGTGAAGGTACTATTAGAAGGTCCTTTTGAATTCTTGGTTGATCCATGATATTGTTTTGATCTGACTATTCGTTTCACCATCATTTCTTCAATTTTTAATATCAAACCTCATTTCAAACATTTTCCCATCAGTTGTTAATGGTTATATATTTATAAAACAAATTAAAGGAAATAACTCATTATTTCCAAGTATCTTTAAAAGATTAAAAGACCATGATAAAATATTTACAACTGAATTATCGACTATGTTGATATCTTGGTCACCAAGAGGAATAAGAAACCTATAAATCAGCTCATGATCTACTTCAATCCCCACTCAAATGTGATCTTTTGGGATTTAATTTCTTTTAAATCATGTCTACTTGAATATTTTATAACATAACCCTCACTATAAGTTGATGTGTGGGTGTTGATAGATATAAAACAAATAAAATTTCAACTTAAAGTGTTTTAGTAATAGAAAGTTATATATAGATACTTGATTCACATTTAACAGACAGTGATATAAAAAAATTATTAACTTGGGTAAGGCAAGCAGTTGAGTGGAATGGCTAGCCTCAAAGCTACTGGGGTCTCGTGTTTTTTCATACACTGATCACTTTTCTATTATTAATTCTTTTTTGAAACTTTCTCATATATTGGTCTTCGAAACCAATCCATACAATAATATATTTTAAAGATTATATTTGTGTAAGTATGTCTATCCTCATCTCATATATATATATTTGATAATTATTCTTCTCAAAATATACAAGAGGTGACACTAAAAAAGATACACCTTTAATGCATTCATATTATTTTGGAGACTTAAAATCCATTGAAATTGGTTGTTCTTCAAGTATAGACAATTAAAATTAATATGTCTATACCATATAAAAACATATGAACATATACAACTATTTTTATGTAGTACTTTTATATATCATAAAAATTTAGTATTATGTTATACTTACTCATGATTCCCACACTTCTTATGTGTTTTCATCTACTGGTTTTCCCTCTTTATTTTCAAAAGCCTCCTTCCATTTCACATTATGTGTGATAGAAGTATATTTGGATTCCTATTCATCAAAATTCACATAAACAAAGGAATATAAGTTGTTTCATATCAGAAAAAACATTTAATATAAATTTAAAATTTATATTATTTTCTTTCTAAAGTGAATTATTCCCCATCATTTCATTTTTTGTATGAGTACATTTGTTTTTATGTACACTTCTTATTTTCAGCACTTCTTTGCAGATTCATAAATTTACAACATTGAATCAAAGTGGATAAAATAAATAATATAAAATAAAATAGTATAGATTATAAGACACCCAATATAATTCCTCACCATGGTGAATAATGAATGATTTCCATGTTTTTTATTTTATAATGTGTGAACACATAGCTGGTGGGTGGGGGTTTACTTTCCCATCAACATCCCTGAGATACCACTTTTCTATATGTTTCTAGATGGCTCTATGAGATTTTCCAACAACAATTAGTATAAATTTCATATGGAAATCATCCAAAATAATTTTTTAGGGGATAATGATTAGTAAATTAATGTCTCATTATATAATTCTTTGATAAAATGGAGAAATAAAATCATAAAATCACATAAATATCTTCCCAAATGATTGTCCTCAATGAAGGTATGACATTGTCCCATGAATATATATCATTCTAAAAATGAATTTAAGTTTTGAACCTAATGTAACTAATGAAAATTGACTTGTTAGGGTCAATAGGTTATCCATGTTGATTCAATATAACCTAAAATTTTATATATTTTCTTCTTGCCTTAATAACATTAGTTAACATGGTGATTCTATGTCACTATTTTTTTCATCCACATGTTTTTGATCCCCTAACATTTAACTAATTTAACCATCGATTGCGTGTTATTACTCATGATTTCTAACATCAGCATGTGAAGAATTAATTATCTAGATGAGTAGTTAAAAATTTAATTTTTATTACTTAAATGATGTAGAGAAAACTTAATATTATGAGGAAAATAAATGTGTATTAAAAAACTTTAACCTATCCATGAAACACCCTAATTTTCTTTAAATATTGAAGGGATTTTGATCCTCTATCAAGTATCCAAATCCTCTTTGTGTGGTCCATGCTAACATATATGACATTTTCTATATTGGGAATGCTATGAAAATATTGTGATGTCCTAGTGAAATAGTCATCATCAATTGAATTTTCATTTGACCTTGCAATTTTTTTGTCACAAATAAAAAAATTGGCCAATTCCTATTTTTTGCGATCTAGGACATAAAATATTTTCACTTATTGTGATTCTATTATTAATAGTTCATCCATATACCCTTCCAAACTGAAAATCATCTTCATGATGACGAATTCATCAACTTTAACTACAATTATGTTGTCAACCCATTTGAAATATAAAACCAAAACTTGATATTATTAATAATCAAACTCACATATTTGTTTGATGATTCTAATGTATGAAATATTCAAATAAATTGGATATCTATCTTTGGAATTGGAAACATGCATCACTTCAACAACCAGTATAACACCACTATTTTGTATTATACTGAATTCATATTTCTAATTCTTATAAAATGTATAACCATTACTTATATAATAATTGTTATATAATACATTTACATTTGTTCCTTTGGCTAGCCATTGAAGCCATTCAGCAATTTAATTCATATTTTTAGATAAATACTTATAAATATGTTCTCAAAACCATCCTATAAACTGTATATTTTGTTTATTTGATAGATGTATTTCATCCATTTATGGAATAAAATATCTAAGAATTATTTTGTGGTCTTCAATGTATAGAGAGACCTCTACACTGTTATATAAATTATAAAGGTGATCTTTCTCCCACTATGCAATGGTAATTGTAGAAACATCTCTACCATAAATCTCTTCACCCATAAGGTTTCTGATATGCTAAGATATTGGGAGTCTAATTCTATCAACATTAAATTGGTAATAAATATAGAATGAAACATCTTATTCAATAATATTTATCTCTTAAATAAAACCTTATGGCAGAATTTGATTCCAAACACACCCTTTTAAAATCTTCAATATCATTCAATGGGGTACATCCATATGTAATGTATAGTACCATAGAGTTAAATATCTCTAACCAAGTGAACCATCTTGTTCCCCGTCATATCAAATAATTAAAGTGGAAAAAACAAATTAAATTCAAACAATATGATTTTAATTTCATTTTTTCATGATTGGAAAATTCTTCGGGTCCATAAATTTATTTTATAAGGATTCGAAAAATAAGTAATGTCAAGTTAATATATCTTATACTTTTTTCGAAGAATGAAATGTGAAAATATGGAAATAAAATCATGCATGAAAACTTTTTAGTCATGTGATTTAGGAACTTTTAACTTCAAATTAGTTATTGAAACATCATTCTTGAAATTTTATGAATACACCTCTGGAATTTTTTAAACCACTAAGAAAGTTGAAAAATTGAAAATTTTCTTGTATGGATAGAGTGTAAGCTGTTAGAAGAATAAAATTTCATCTCTTAGCCTTCACCAGTGGAAACTTTTCCCTAATCCCAATGTCACAAATTTACAACCTAAACATAATGTTATCATTTATTTTTTCCAGTGCATTTAGTAATATAACAATATCACTAACATAAATATTTTTATATGTGAGTGGTATAAAGAAATTATCTGGCATACAAACAATTATAGTATTGTAACTTAGTGAAAAAATATCTATTTTTCCAACATAATTTCATAATGTTTTTTGAAAATTGTTTAAAAAAATTGTTTCCCTACTACCTTGTTATGTATTTCCATCGAATGATGTTTTCCAAGATGATTATTTTTGTTATTAGTGTAAACATTTTTGATTTCCTAAAAACATATTATTTGGGAAATTTCTCAACCTCACTGAGTATATTCCTTCTTCACAAATGGGACACCCCAACATTCCTTTAATTCTATAGCCTAAAAAATTTTCCTAAAAAAGAAATTCATTTATTATTCCATTCAACATTGCTCTCAATGTGAATTTTTCATTTTTGTGATCATTATAAAATGTAACACCTATACCCCACATCAATTTCAAATATTCAATCAATGGATCCAAATAGATATCAATTCCACCAACTAGTTATTTTAGTCTAGATATAAGTAGAGACAGTTTAATATATCTTCTCTCTATGCATGACAAAGATGGAATGTTATAATTTACTAACATAAATATCCATGTAATTTGAGTACTAAATTGTATAAAAAAGGATTTAATATATCTAGAGACAACACAAGATAGTGTTTTTGTGGCTTATTTATAAATTTATGATAATCATAATAATTTTTTTTCACAGAGGAGAGTCCATTGGGTGACATAGATTCCCATATTCAATTATTTCGTATACATGTCATGTTAATTATCTAGAAATTTTATGATATCCTTATAGTCATATAAAACAAGGAATTATAAAGTATCATACTACTTTTTAATGTCATGATTAATCCTTCTTATATCGATTCATGTCACATTTACAAAATTTTATTAGTAATTCAAGTTCCTTGAGAAACAATATTCAATCATTTGGGTAGACATATATTTTTTAGATATCATACCCCATGAATTTATCATTCCTTTAACATCATATATTTGACAAGGAATATCATTTTATTATTGTATCATATCAATTTAGAGACCAAGTAGTTATGTAAAGTTTGTGATGCTCTATATACTACAAAATTTCAGATTATATAGCTTCAATACAGTATAAAATGTTGTATATTAAGTACAACTGATAAACAATGATCCCTTCACAATGAAATTTAACCTCTCAAACAACTTTATAGAACCACGAAGGTTATCATTAATTGAAATTTTCATTTCTTTCAATCCATCTCCATCATCATTTACACTATTATTAATATCAAATGATACATAAATAAAAATATCATACCAATAAATTTATTTATTTATTTTTTCCCTTGTTTAGTCCAACAATTATAGCTACCATATATTCTGTGATAAATTAAATGTTCTTCCAAATCATTGAGAAAACATCATCTTGAATAAAAACAACATAAAAAAGATAATGATTCGATAAGGGTTATATTCATTCTGTATTACAATCATGATGAACTCTTTAACTCCATACCCATACTCCTTTCTCATTCCATTATCATCCATCTATTATTGATTCATATCCATCCTATAAGGTTAACCAATATTTATTTTTTATAGAAAATAAATTAATACACACATGGTATGCATACTATGTATATGTACCTTGATATGAAAAAAAGTATTCCAATTTCATAGTAAATATACGATTTTATATATGTGTGTGTATAAACATATTTGTTTCCAAATATATAAATCCTATGTTTTAAATAAGTAGAAAATATTCACAATCAAAGGATAAAGTAATTGATACTTATAAATTTTTTAATATTTTCCAATGAAGAAAGATATACTCAATTGGGATATGTAAGGAAGCAATGAAAACAAAGACTATAATGAAAAAAATATAGAAAATTATATTTTTATTGAGATATAGTGTCACATCAATATAATAAATTATTTTTTGAATATGTTGTTTAAATACCATACCCTTAATAATTTTATTTTTATATATAACATGTATATATTTAAATATATTTATATATATTTAAAATTATTATTTTTATTATAAATTTGTCAATATATACATTCATACAACATTAATAAATTCCTAAAAAATATATAATGGAGGCTATGACACATAATGATTAATGATAAATCTCATCTTAATAATTTCATGTGGGTCTTGCTTTATAATTTTTATTCCATTCTTAGATGGAATGGATAAATTCCATTTAGTGTATTTATCTACATTAGTTACTTTATTTACATAAGAGTATATTATTGTGTGTGGGTGGGGGTATTGGTGTAGAATTAGTATTCTTAAACTATAAAACACTCTGGAATGCCCTATAAAACATCACTATGTAATTTCATAGACTATTATATGGTGTTTCGGGTGTACATATATGGGAATTGGAAAATAGTTCTACATGAATATGATATAAAAACACATATATGATATATCCTGTGATGTTTATGAAATTATTTGGGGATGGTTGGTTAGTTATTTGGTGAAATATACTTCATTAATATCTGTATAAATATTCATTATTCTGCAATAAACCTTACGGTTTAGTCTAGGAAATTATTGAATATATTTATATGATCACCCCTAATATATGAATGTTAGTTATTTAAATATTTATTGAATAAATTCAAAGGTGGTTTCCAATTACATTTTCTTCAATGATTTCATTTAGATATTGAGTACTTCAATATATTTAATTTAAATTTTAGGAAAAGACAATGAAATGGATTTAGAATGTTTTGAAAAAAATTATCTTGGGATTTGGTCGTGTTTTGTGGTATTTTATTCATTGTGTATACATTAATATTATTGTTTAATATATATTTATTCATTTATTCAGCATTTTAATTTATATAAATGGTTTTATAGAATCTAAATAATAGGAATTGTTTTTCATATGTATGTTATTCTAACATCTGAGGAGGGGAAAACATCCTCGAAGTCAGGATATATGTCTCTCTAATAATTCCATGCATCCTCAATCCAAAGGAGGATAATTGTCTTTATATTTTTGTCTTCTCTATCCAATAAACTATTTATAAATACTTTTTATATTTTTAATAAATGTATTAAGACTATATGACCCTACCCTTTACCGGTCAAAAAATTAAAAAGAATAGATTCATTTAAACAAAATTCACTTTCAATATTTCAAAACAAGAAGATTATGAATATTCAAATAGATATTAGTATATATTTTGATAATATAAGGATATATATTTAATGAAACAGTTAAAAAATAGGATTCAATTTTATATGCATTCTTTTCTTTGAGTTTCCGAAAAATAAATTGTTTAACTAAACCAATAGTCATAATGGGTCGACTATTAGGTTATTTACAATGTAAAATTATTACTATATAAAATTATGGATTAATTAAACTATATTAAATCACTAGTAAATATATTATAAAAGAAGGAAATAAAGATAAAAAAGGATGACATGTGTGATCGCCATAGGTGGTCTCAAATATTTAGTATTAGTGAGTAGTAAAGATGTCCATCTTATTTTTTTTTAAAATAATAATTTCACCTCCACCAACCCAACTCAGAAAAAAAACTCTAATACCAAAAATAGAAGTGATTGTAATTATTATAGATTTATGTGAAGGGAAGCCCTAAATTCAAAAATATGAAAAATTAAAGGGGGATTCATAGATAATGGGAACCCTAGAGATCCAATGTTAAAACCCATTGCATCTAATAAAAAACTGTTAAACAAAAATTAAAAAGTATTATTGAAAAGGTGATTTGAATCTTAGTTTTTAGAGATCAATTACAATAGATAGATATGTAAAAAAATTTGAAATAATACAATATAGATTAAATTGGAGTAAATTTTTTTTGAACCTCCTTGTTTTAATTATCACAAATCGTGTATATTATATTTTTAATGAATTTTATGTTTTATGAAAGTATATCACTTTATAAAGAAAATATGGATATTTATTGGAGGGTGACATTGCTAGTAAAAATTATACCACTTCTAGCCATGATTCATCACTAGAATTTAATACTATTAGGATAAGCTATTGTCATACTCTTTCACCTCTGGAGTGCTGTTACCTCCAGATATTCTACCACCAAATCTTCTACCAACAGATCTTCTACCAGCCAGATTGATACATCCAAGATTTCCACCATTAGAAGAGATACCTACAAGGCCTACTACCTTTAGGACCTTCTTCCACATTGCGTTCCACCACCAACCTCATTCTAGCACTATAAGATATACTTCCAGGAGCGCTACTATAATCTTTTTACAATGTTAATATTCTATAACATTTGAATTATATTCATTAATAAATATATTATTGTAGTTAATAAAGATATATTATTTAAGGATTATTCATTAAACCTTTCATATATTTATTTAAGGTAAAATAAAATTGTATTTAAAGTATCCATTAGATATCTATGATTATTCTTAAATGGTTTTTCAGACCTGTAATGGTTTATTTTTAAGAATAAATCACTCAAGTGAAAATAATAGAAATTGGATGAATAAAGAAGGTGTGTATTTCATGATCATCGTGAGAGAAAATAAATTCTATATACTCACTCACATTGGACTATTAAAGAGAGGAATATATTGAAGATCAGGATCCTTTCCTATAGTCATAAAAGAGAAGTTTGTGGCACTTTATTTTAGAGAATCATTTAGAGAAATGTTTGGATCTCCATATCAAGCCAAACTAGTGGGCTCTCGATCAACTATAGAATTATAGACTGATCATAAAAAAAATTTACATATCTTATTTCTTTCTCTTTCTATTTTTTTCTTTTACTATTGAGTAGTGTGTTTTCTTCTCTGTATTTTTATACACACTGACTCCTGCACTAGAACTTCAGAATACATGATATTATCTCTATCACATTTCATATCTTTTACGATGGTATTTTTGGAAAAGGAACATGGAAGGACTATGTTGTTTTTTCTTCCCACATATAACTATGGAGGATTCTTTAAGTACAGACAACCTGTAAGATATTTTGTGTATACATGATCTAGGTTGTGGATTAGATTATTGTTATGTTATCTTCTTAGCAATGGGTGATTTCCAAGATGAAATATAAAAATAAATGTGATGAAAAGGTTTAAAATTACAATAAATAATTGAAAGAAACATTAAGTGCTTCTGAAGACAAATCATGTGATTAAAATACCACCCAAGAGGATAAGCATGATAGAGCTAACATGTGTTTTATGATGATCACATCAGTAGTATCTAATGATTTTTCTTATTCACCTACACATATTTATAATCATTATGATGATGAAACTAATGATGAAAATAATGTTAAAAATATTTATTAAAAAATGTATACTGAAGAGAAGTTTGAGTATTAAAACATTATGGAGGATACATTTAATGAGCTAAGGGTAAATACAAAATCACAATGAAACATGTTGGATGAGCTTCTAATATTACAAATAACATTTCTATTGAAAAAGAGAAAAATGCTCAAATATTAAAGGAGAATATGAATTAAAATTATCAAATGAATAACTAAATAATGATCTGGAAATATTCACCATTGGGAGAAACATGCTTACCCAGATTATTGGAAAATTAGTAGAACCTAAATACAATACTAGTGTTGGGTATCAATCTGGACAGGGGATAATTGTTATGAATAGTTTAATTAATATTTATATTTATAATACTAGTTTTTACTCTTATAAACCGAAAAAAGTCTTTATTTAAAAAATTTGATAATATTCTTATAGGTTACCTATTAATAAACTATGGGTTCATAAATCCTAAATTATGAAAATTTATGGATCGAGGATGATATGGGTACCGAAATAATTTTACATGTAAAAGATATTTTGTTGAGAGGCTACTTGAAAAGATCCAGTAAGAACCTATGGTACCTAAACAATGGATGTTCCAGAAACATGACTGGAGATTATTCATGTTTTTAGAATTTTATATAGGTATTTGGTGTACATATCACTTTGGGTGACAATGTCAAAGGAAAAATTATTAGCTTGTCCAAATTGATAATTCTAAAACTATTTTAATTTATTAAGTATTATTTTTAGATGGTTTAACTTAAAATATACATAGAATCTCACAAATATGTGATAATTGTTTTCATCTGAAGTTTGAAAATAATGCTTGGAAGGTTTTTTATTAAAAAAATTCTTTGGTGTTTAATTCCTTATGAAGATATAATTTTTATGCAATTAATTTAGACTCTTTATTTTCTCAAAATATTCCCATCTAAGTGACTTTCATAAAGAATCTTGTATTTCTCAAAGGTTACTAGTCCATTGTAATAATCAATCACTTAGAAATATTACCAATATTGGTTTATTCAATCATATACCTAAATATGAATTCTAAAATGATAAATTCTATAACCCATTTCAAAAATGGAAACAACAAAAAATATCTTTCAAATCAAAGAAATAAGCTTCAACTTCTCAACCCCTAGAGTTGATTCACAAGGACTTGTTTGGACCATCTACAATTTCTACTCTAAATGGGAAGCACTATTTTTATACATATGTAGATTGCTTTTCTATGTATACTTGGGTATTCTTCCGGGATCATAAAATTGAATCCCACTCCTATTTTACCTAGTAATATAAATATGTAGAAAATCATAGTAGACTTAGGATTATGACCATAAGAATTGATCATGGATGTGAGTTTTAAAATTAATAATTTGTTTATTTTTTCACAAAAATGGCAATAATCATAATATTTATGCTCTTGGGACCCCAGAAAATAATGGGGTTATGGAAAAAAAAATAACACATAAAGAAATTTCTCATACAATTCTCATTAGTATGCTCTTACTACTTATTTTTTGGTAGAGGCTATGAATATATCCTGTTATATAGTCAATTGAGTTTTAATTAGACCACTATTAAATAAACTCCCCATGAATTATGGAATAATATAAATCCAAAGTTTAATTAATAAAATGTTTTTTGTTACAAATTCATTATTCCTAACACTAAAAAAACTCTTGGAAAGTTTCTTCTAAGAACGATGAAAAAATATTACTTGGTTATTTAGCAACTCGTAAATCATATATAGTATTTAATAAAATAACCAAGACTATGTAATAAATTGTTCAACTCAAATTTTGTGAGACAGATCAATATGATCCTAAAACCCATTGAGAAAACCTTGAGGATTATTTTTTAACTCAAAATATTAATTCCAAATCCTGTTACAATTTCATGAAATAAGAAGAAAAATCATCAAGTTTAGAGGAACATTCTCAATCTGAACCTAAACCTATAGAAGCTCATGAGATGTCTAGCCCTTATTTTCCAAGAGATGTTATGACTCATAGGTACAATCATATAGAAACTCTAGTTGGATACCTAGATAGGGTTACCTAAACAAGATATTCTCTTAGAAATCAGGTTGAACATCAATAATTCTTATCAGATCTTAAACCTAAGAACAATAATGATGCAATTAATGACAAATCTTGTGCAATTCTAATGAAAGAGAAACTTAATAATTTTTAAATAAATAATGTTTGGGAACTTATAGATAGACCTAAATACACCCTTAATATTCAAACTTAGTGGGAGTTTATAAATAAGGTAGATTAATCTAGAATTATAGTAAGAAATAAGGTTAGATTGGTTGCACAAGGATATAATCAAGAATTGTTTATTGACTATGAGGAAACCATTTCACCAGTTGATACAATTGAATCCATTATAATTATTCTTTCCTATGCGGTACATTTGTATTTCAAACTATATCAAATGGATTTCAAAAGATCATTCTTTAATTGTTATATAATTGAGGATTTTTTTTAACAACCCCATAGATTTCAAAATATATACTTTCCAAATATTGTTTTTAAATTTTAAAAAAGATTTATATGGAACAAAACGAGCTCTTAGATCATGGTATGATAGTCTCACCTCTTTTCTAATTTATAATGGATTTTAAAAGGTTTAGTTGATCATATTATTTTTATAAAAAAATTAAAAGTTGTTTTAGTAGTTCAAATTTACGTTGATGATATTATTTTATGGATCTTATAAAAAAATTTGTGTAATTATTTTTCCAAAATGATGAAAAATCAATTTGAAATGAGTTAAACAGGTGAACATAAATACTTACTTGGTTTTCAATTTTTTTAAAATAAATATGGGTTTATATTAAATCAAAGTAAGTATGCTAAATACTTTCTAAAATATATTGGTTTGGATAGAACTAAAAGTAGGGAAACTTCTATGGGTACTACCTATGAATTGGATCTTGATGAACATGGAAAGATAGTGAATCAAATAAATTATAAATTTATTATTAGAAACCTTCAATATTTAACTATTAAATAACCTGATATTATATTTATTTTGTGATTGTGTTCTCATTTTCAAGAAAATCCTAAATAATCTCATTTACTTTCTATTAAAAGAATTTCCAAATACCTCAAATATAAAATTAATTTAGGATTTTTCTATCCTAGAGGATAATAATTTTACTTAGTGAGTTATTCACATAAAAAATTTCATGGTTGTAAGTTATTTAGAAAAAAAACATAGGAACATGTCATCTTTTGGAAAAGTCTCTAGTATCTTATTGTAGTAAGTAGAAAAATTCAGTTTCACTATCTACTACTGAACCTGAATATGTAGATTTAGGAAGTTTCTATCCACACATATTTTATATGAAACAAAATTTTCTAGATCATGTATATAAATTAAAACCACCCACTAAAAATTGTGACAACACAAGTGAGATAATTATTTTTAAAATTCATTGTGTCATTATGAAACAAAGAAAATCAATTTAAGAAATCACTATTTGGGATAACATTCTCAAAAGACTGATATAACTATTTAATTCATTGGAAATAAAAATTATCTTGATTATATCTTTAAAAACCCATTGAATTCTGAGATAATAAACTATATAAAACATGAATTAAGAATGATAAATTATGATTAGTCTTTAATCGTGGAGGATCCACCATTGGACAAGCCACAGTTAGAAAATATACCATGGGAAAAGACACCATTGTACAAGACACCATTGAAAAAGAGAGTTTTTAATAAGACACCATTGGACAAGAAACTATAGGAAAAGTCACATTTGGAATGATCCACCATTAGGATGAAACTGGTCTTTGTTTTTTTTTTACAACTGATCAACTATTTTTCTTCCATTAATATTATTATGTGTTTAAATTTTTATTTGATTAAATTGTTTATATTTTATTATATTGTTTAATTCAAATCCATATATGATAAATCTGACAAAAATTCAAAATTCCATGTCACTCTCACTCGTTCCTTCTCCCTTCGACCTATTTTGCCTTCCCTTTTTCTCCCAACCCTCAACCTCCTTCACTCCCATGATTATCCTTCATTCTACTGAAATGATGATATTTAAGTATCCTTCCTAGTTTTATATCAAAGGATCGAGCTCAGTTAAAATATATATAGGATAACTCAGATGAGCCATTGTTGAGTTGAAGAACCTGCAGCTTGAAAACCACATTGTGCTTTCTAAAAATGAAATGTATTCTTAATGGTTTCTATATAGTAATTATTTTGTGCTCAATGTGATCCAAGACTAGGAAATATACCCTAGTACTATATAAATTACATGCCTTTCTATCCTAGGTTGATTTATCAATTCTATTAGTACATAGAGTTCAGTTTTAGAAGGAATAAATAATTGATTTGGAGTATAATATATGGAAAAGAGTTTACCTTTTCATCAAAGGAATGGGAAAGATTTGTAAATGATACACACCAAGGAGTTTTTAATTCTATAAAAAGGCTATTACTAGTGATAGTGAATATTTTGTTTATGGGAATAATGTATAGTAGATGAGTGGAGGTGGAATTTTGAGAAGGCCTCGGGTAACTGAGTTTCATGGAGAATGAAGATGATTGTTTATTTTTATACAGCATATGTTATGTCCCAAGAAAGGGGACTCTAGTAATATGCATTATCAATATTTTTACCTTCTATTATTTAGGAAATGAGGGGGTATAATTATCATTTACTAATACCTCATGGTACACACGATGGAAATAAGTAAGTCATCTTCTAGATATAGTTCTCTTATTTATCCTAATTTGATTTTCGGCACGTCGGAAACTAATTTATTGATAGATTAGGATGAGAAATATGAATTTAAATATAGTGGTTTCTGCATGAATAATGTTACTTAAAATATAATGAAAGTAAATGATAATCCTTGGATGAGAAACTGGGTTGGAGATATTGAAATGGTATATGAGGATTTTTATCCTATAGACTATCCTACCAAACCCAAAAAACACTGTTGATACATACCTTGATCTAGATGATATTGTGGATTATTATAATGTGGATGAAGAAATCATTATATATGGTGATGGAGAAGAGTAAGAGGGAACATTTTTCGAGGAGGGAAGTGCCCCAGATATCCCAAAAAGTCTTATTATTTCTTTTTCACCTACAAGTACACCTACTTCTCTCCCTTATAGAGATAGTTTATTGAGTGAAAGTGATGATGATGGGGAGGAGACTAAGGTCTATATAGATTTGAAGATCAATAGTTATTCAAAATATTCTAAAGACATAGCAGAGGTATGAGATGGTTATGAGGTTTATAATAATGGTGATGGCAGTAATGGTAAAAATGGATATAATGATTAGAATTATAACATTGATAGACCTGGTCATAATGATGCTATTGTTTTGGGAGGAATAAATCACATAACCCTTCTCTTGATACATAATTTTGGTATTTGGAGTGACCTAGACCAGCTAGATCTCTATATTTGTAGAGATATGTTCATGATAAACCTATTATTGATGATGTTTCTACTTGAGGTGAGACTAGAGTAACTTCTAAGTGGTATAAATACCCCAGTTTAGTCAGAGTTGAAAATACTGATTTTACTTCTTCAAGTGTTTTAGTGGATGATCAAGATGATTGGGGGAAGTTTGAAGGATATGTCGAGCTTCATTTATTCTATTCAGAGTCCAAGGATGTTGAGGAAGACGTTGGAGAGCATAAATATTCTAAGGTTGATTCTCATTTTGCATAGGAAGAAGTATCATCTATGGTCGAGCCTTCCCCATGTTACAAATTAGTTAGACTATCTTATGTAGATTCATATTTTGATGGAAGTGTTAATGACCATAGTAGTCCAAAAGAGAAAGGTAGGCCTTCAACCTCAGTTTGAATTGGGATATATCCTAAGGAATCATTAGTTGAGTAGATTGATTATGTTGGGGATCATCTGACATTCCCTTCAGATACACCTGCTGTTAGATCAGAGCCTATAGAGGCTATTATGCCTAGTGTTGATACACCTATTGCACTAGTGCCTATTTAGGGAGAATTATTTCATATTTCAATAGTATTTTGGGGTCTCTGGAACCTCATGTCACCCAGATTAGTGAAGATGATGTGAGACACCTCTATGATCAGGATATTTTCCACATTCAGCCTAAGATGAATTTTTATATTCAGGAAGATGAGATTCATAGTAGAAGGTTATTCAGTGATATGGAAAAAATGATATTAATTATAGAGGATATAAGGACCTTCTTTCCTACCTGTTAGGATGTCATGATGGAGATGTTGTAGCGTGTTCATATTGTTGATTCTGCTTCTTATTCTACTCCTCCCATTGCCTCAGTTGATGTGGACTTGATCAGATCTATTGTTATAGAGGATCTCTATGCTGTTATGGGTGATATCCATACTTCTCCTCAGGAGGGTCTTTACAAAATTCGAGAACATAGTGGGAACATAAAAAATCAGTAAGAGATTGTTTAAATAAGTCTTAAAGTGATAGGTAAACTATCACCATTGCCATTAAATAATATCTTTATAGTATGTATACCAAACAAGAATTGAAATAACATTTCTGGTTTTGGTTGATATTCTGAGGATCCAACCTATTACTTATAGAGTTCAAATAATATGTAGTCTGAATCTAGGTTTTGGTATGTTTTTTCATGTTATTCATAGAAAAGAAGAATGATTTATTTAGTGGTATAGATAGAAGAGGAAACATTATTATGGATTTTTCAACCTTATAAAGCCTTTACTATATATATCTAGTACATATGTGATTGATCTAGAGGCCATTACCATGTCAGTTTTCATAGCTTCCCATTCCTTACACCCTTTACCTCCTTATTTCCATCCATTTAGCATGTCTCCATTTAAAGTAGTCCAACATATCAAACCAGTGATGATTAGAGAGCTTCATCAGTTTCCTTTTGTACCTTTAGCCACTACCTCAACCTCCCCAGCCTCTATATTGTTTCCACCTACCTCTGGAAAAGGAATGATACCTACTGATCATACCTCCCTAGTTGAGAGTGACACCGATTAGTCATATTATTTGATAATGTTTTTTATTTTATTTTCCCTATATTCTTGTTTGGGATGTAATTTCCGGAATATTTGTGTTTAATGAAATATATCTCTTATTATTCATGTATTTTTTATTTAAATTTACTATTTACTATCATATATTTTTTGATAATCCCAAAAGGTGTAGAATAATTATAGAATTTACTTTGTTAACCACTCTTTGATACCAATATTATTTTGATCATATTTTCATTACCTTTAATATCCTTTCATACCAAATTTTTCTTTGATACCACAATTCTATTTTGAAACCTTAATTATTCGGGTACAATTTATGTACTTCAGTGTTGGGATTTGATACCATACCTCTGATAATAAAACTCACAGTAGCTTTATGACATATTAATCTAATTGTTACTTTTAAAACTCAACTATCAATTCCATATTATGTTTAACAAAAGGTTTATAAAATTCCATGATTTTTTATCATCAAAAGGGGGAGATTTTTAGTACCCCATTTTATAAAGATAAAAATCATTCTCATTATATTTTTATTGAATTTAATTTTTTATGATAGTATATCACATTATAAAGTAAATTTAGATATGTGTTAAAAAGTTACATTGTGAGTGCAAATTTTGCTACTTCTAGTCATGAGCCACCACTATAATTTTCAAGCACTAGGATTTATAACTATTAGAGTCTTCCAATGTCAGGGTTGGTGCTACCACCATATCTTCTACCACCAAATCTTTTACCATATTATCTTATACTGCCAGGCTTTCTGCCTCCAGGTTTTCTACCATCAAGTGTGCTATCACCCGAACCTGCTACCACCAGAATGTGACCCCGTCTGGCCTACCACTGTCAGGATCATGCTACCGCCATAATATCTACCTCCGTGAGTGCTACCGTCGTATTTCTCAACCATTTATAATCTAAAATATTGGAACTAAATTCTTGAATGACTATATTAGGTAGTTATTATAGAGGTATTATTTAATAAATATTCTTAAAACCATACATGGATGTATTAGAGGAAGAATTAGAGTCTAGTATAAGGATCTAGAAGATCTTCATGATTTTTATTCAATGGGTATTCAAAACTGTAGTGGTTTTTTTTCATAAGGACTCCCTCATGAAAAATAGTATCAAGTGGCTAAATTCGAAAGGTTTGGGTTTCACGATCATTACTCAAGAACATACATGTCATATACTCACTAAAATCTGATTGTGAAAGAGAGGATTACATTAAAGATCAAGATCCTTTTCTATATTTAGAAAAGAGAACTTCATGACACTTTATTTTATTTCATATTTCATAGAAACTTTTCAATCTATTCATCAAGCCCATCTAGAGGACTCTTGAGAACCTAGAGAATCACAGACCGAGAAACACAACATTTACATATCATCTTACTTGTTATGTTTGTTGTTTGCATTTAATTTTGAGAAGTGTATTATTTTCCTTATATTTTTACATACTTAGAATCCAACACCATAAATAGAGAATACTAGATATTATCTATATCACTTTTCATATATTTACCCACGATATTTTTGTTAGAGGTCCATGCTTGTCTGGTATTTTTTTTCATCCCATGAATAACTGTTGAAGGGGCTTTGAACCTGGACATCTTGTAAGAAATTTATTGTATACCTGACCTAAGTTGTAGATCATATTATGGTTATATAGTCTTCTAATAAGACATTGGTTGTCAAGTGGAGGGGATTAGGTATCAACTTGAGACTCAACCACTTATTTCTTTTGATATGATTTTTTGATCCATTTTCTTCATTTTAAAACTATAACTATATTTTTTTAAACTATGAACTAAACCTATACTTTGATAGTTAATATTAATAAGTTTTTATATAAGGATTTTTTTGAGTAAATTTATCTCAATAGTTAAATAAATTTCCAATATTATTTTAACTGTTCATTAATATAGCTTTCATAATTTTTTTAAAAGGTCAAACTTATATCAAACTACTATTTGGATTAAATGGGTGAATTTTTTTTAATTGGGAAATTTTATTTGATCTTTTTTGTAATAGATTTTTTTGGGTACTCAATTCAACCCCCTCTTGAGTTACTCACTTGGACCAACAAAAATAAATACATACCTTTGGTTCTAGGATGGTCGATTCATTTGAGAGATTCAAGGGGGATCGATAGTAGACGATGAGCGAGAGTAGAGGTCGAGTTCTATGAAATAATAAATGACATAAGCGAGTGGGGTTTCTATTAGGGTTCACTTTAAAATAATTGAAAGTGTATTATCAGTGTTTGAAAAAAAGCTAATAAAATATTCTTTTATAAGAGCTAAAATAAAAAAAATGATGACAAAACATATCATTATAAGTGATAAATATTTAAGCTTGATAAAGATTTATTTTATCAATGGTTTTATTTTTTAACTAATTAAATAATATTTTATCACTCATAAAATAAAATTTTACCCGAGATTTTTATAAATGATGTTAAAATATTTTTTAAAAAAAATTAAAAAACATTAAATTAATGATTATTGAAAATAAATAAATTTAAAAAAGGTAAAAATAATTAATATTACAATTGAATAAATAATATTAAATTAATGAATGTTAAAAATTAGTTAATTTTTTTTAAATGAATATATTGAAAAAAATATAAAAAAAGAATAAGAGTTATTGATTGTATAGAATTTTAAAAATAGATATGAATATATATTAAATTGAAAATAAATTCATATATTAATTTTATAAATTATAACTGAATTAAGAATGTTAAATTTTAATCAATAAAAATATATAAATAAATACTTAAAAGGAATTCAATTTCCAAAAATTAAACAAATAAAAAATTGAATAAATTATAAAAATATTAAAATATTTATTAATGAAATAAATAAAAATAAAAAAGAATAAATTATATATATATATATAAGTAATGAATATTATATATTAAATAAAAACATAAAAAATGATTTAAATTTAATAATTGAAAATTTAATATATTAAATATTAAATATTAACAAATAAAAATGTAAAATGGTAATATTAAAAATTTATTATTTTTATGTATTTTCTTAAATAAAATTGAATTAATTATATATATATGTACATATGAAGTTAATTATGTATATACACAATTTTGAAATATGTTAAACAAAAAAAATGAAATTGATAAAACAAAATATTATTAAATGTCTACTGATTTTAATTATTCATTATTTTTAAGTAATATATATTGTTAATTAATTATTAAACCATTTTCAAAAAATATAATATATATTAAGTGTAAATAAATATTTTTTATTATATTAATCAAATTTTAAAAAATGTAATATATATATATATCAATATAAATATATTTTAATATTAAATATGTTTTTAATAATATATAATTTTTTCTAAGAAAACTATCATTTATCAGCACTAAATATTTCACAGATAAGGGTCATTACTATTAGCTCTAGATAAAACCGCTAATGAATATTACCTTTATCGATGGTAAAAAAAATCCTGATAAAGGTGCTAATTTTGAAAACATTTTTATCGAATGTTGATAAAACCACCTATTTAACATTTTTTTAGTGTTTATAAATGAAACTCCTAATTATTAGTGATTTTATAGTAATATGAAATCAATTTACATAAAAGGAATCCCATCAACCCAGGTGGAGAAAAAACACAAAACCTACCACCTACCTGATAACCTAATCAAGTATTTCAGTATCAATTTCCCATTTCCTACCAAATACATGTCTACACTCATTTTCGTTTAATTTCTCTCACCTATCCTCGTATATTTAGTGTTTCCACACTTGGTATCATTGATTATTTAATGATATTTTTCCATTTATTGAATGGTTTCCACACAAAATGTCACTCTTGATATGAAAAAATATGCATGTCCGTGTAGTTGGGGGATTAACAGTATTAGAGGCTCCCCGTAATCCTGTATCTAACCCTGGTTCAAATCCGGGTGGGATCAAATTTCCATAGGCATGCGATGATGCAGTCATGACCCAGGCCTGGTGATGCAGGTAGAATGATACGGGCAAGATACTACACAGGGCCTCTCGGTCTTGTACTGAATAAATATGGCTGGATGGGTGGGATATCCCTTAGGGGGCCTATGGCCTGCCTTTCTGGCATGTGTGTGTGTGTGTTTAATTTAATTGAACCCCCAAGAATATAATATATATATACATGCCTGTGGGCTGGATGATGTATTATCTACACCTTCCCCTTCCCTTTTTTCCTCATTTAAATAAAAGCCATTATCCAGGCCTTGTGTATCACCCCATCCACCCATAATGACTCATGAAGAATCCTCAAAATAGTTAATTAAAACCTCACCCACATTAGCTATCCAACAAGCCATCACTGTGATTATTTTTATATAATATTTTTTATAAAAAATTAAGACAAAAATCCTGTGTAAATTTTTTTTAAAAAATAAGTCTGAAATTTGTGACTACACTTTACACCTTTGACCATTTTTTTCAAGATAAAATCCATAAAGACCATTAATTTCATTGTCTGAAACATAGGTAAAATGCATTAAGGGCTATAACACCTTTTCTTAAAGACAAAAAATCCATTTCATAAATTATATATATATATGTCAGTATATTTAAAAATATATATATTTTTCATATATATATATATAATTATACATGAATTTTATGACTATTATAAATTACAATTAATTGTAAAATTATTTTCTCCTTAAAATATTATAATTAAAAATTTAATTTTTTATATTACAATTTTAATTAATATTTATTTTAAATTTTTATTATTAACTACTTTATTTATTACACTAATAATTATATTATTTACATTATTATTAATATGTATTATTTTAATTACTGGTAATATTTCATTATATAATTATTATATATATATATTTGGTGATTTGAGGTGAAATTACATTCAAACACACACACACACAAATAACACACACAAGTTGGAAGGTCAGGGCATAACACCCAAAAGATAACCCATGCATCAAGCCTTATTTTATTTAGTACATGGCCCATAGGTCCAGTGGGCATGAATCCCATTACATGTCCTGAAATCCCAGTGTAGCATCATCTCTATATCATCCTACCTACTTCACTCGACATGCGTTATGCCTGCATCACTTCCTACATACATCGTGCCTATGTTGCCGCCTGCCTACGTCATCATCTGTGCCATCGCCAACATAGTACTATAATAGTACCAGTTCCAAACATGGGTTGAAACCAGGATCTCTTGGATGTCAGGAAGGTTCCATTACAATTTGAGTATAGGCTTGCGGCATTATAATATAATTATTATTTATTAATAATGTAATTACTTTCATTTATTTATAATAACATAATTAATAATACTTCATAATAATGAAATTAATAGTACTGTACATAATAAAAATTTTCCCAATAATTTTTTAAAGTGTAAATGTTATGTTTTTAAACAAAATTTTTTTTGAAATTTAAATTATATATTTTTTATTATATATATAAAAAAACGATTTTCAATAATTTTTTATATGTTTAGTTAGTAAGTCAAATTTCATTCAAATTTTATTTGTTGTATAGGATTTTTATGCTTCAAAAAGAACCTCCATGAAACAAAATAATCCTTCAAGTATGTGAAATTTGAAAGCGTATAAATTATAAAGCATAAATACAATCTCCATGAAATTTGATACACTTATTAAAAATATAGAAAATATTTTAAATTTCAAATAATTTCATAAAAACAATGAATGAAAATTAATTGTAGTGGAATAAAATATTGTTGTTTTAAAACATTAAATTTTTATTTATATTTTTTTGACATTAATTTTATTTTTGAATTTTTTTTATGTTTTCTCAATGTTCTAAATTTAATTTAGATATTTTTTATACTATAATTTATAAGCATATACTTTTTAATTTGTAAATATTATGTGTTTAATCAATATTGTTAGTGTCGTGTAAATTAATTTTGGTTTTTTATATGGGTGAAATAATTTTTATTTTCAACTACATATTAGATGTTTAAAATATATATTAAATCTTAATTATATTTTTTTATAGTTTATATATTATAATATTATAAAATTATCTACTTGAAATTTAATAAGTTTTCCCCTATTTCAAGTATAGGAATATTAAATCTTATAAAGTTTAAACTATAAGTACAATATGAATGAAAATTAAAATGTAGGCTAAACATATAAAAAATAGTTGAAAGTAAAAAATAATTTCATCAATATAATTGACAGATAGTAATATCGGTGATAGAAAATATTTTTGTTTCAAAACATTCATGTTAATATAAAACATATAAATTAATTTGTACAATCATTGCATATAATTAGGTCACATCCCATAATAATGTGTGTGAATGGGACACCCATATCAAGATTTTATACCTCTATATTGGGGTGGAATGTGATGAGCTAGAGGGGGATCTTCCTTAGGTGATGGAGCCTCAAATATTTTATTTTATCTCAATGAATCATCAGTGGGAGGTGTCATAATGATGTTGTGATGTGCACATGATCCTTCTCCCACTACATGAGTGGAAGTACTGGCCACCATCTGTGGGGGGGAACTATACAACCTATGAGGAGTTGATCACAATAGGTGTATGCATGAGAAATGAATCCTATTAAGATCTTATATTAGTTATACCAAGTGAGACCTATTGATATGCTAACAAAATAAATAGATCCCAAGCCTGTTAGTGAACATACTAAATTGGATAACACTATAATGCTTAAGGTATTACCTCTACTTATATAATAGGAGAGGCCTCACATGATGCATGATGTGGTCTCATCATTATTTTGGCTAATCAAAATAATTAGTTGCTGGAGGATGTTCTTGAGTAGTAACCTCCTCTCCCTAGTTATCAACATCATCTCCCTTAGGTGGGTTATCATATCTACTTTCATGTACAAAAAGATAAATTTAGAGACTCAATCTTCTCATACATTGATATTGCATATTTTTAGAAGAATATTCATTACATTACACAAACACACACCTGAGGACTATAATATTTTAGTGCCTTTGGAAACACGGAACAAAATCTTATTAATTCATGAAATATATTCAATGTCTCCCATTAAGATATACCCCTTTAGTACTCTTCACAAACATACCATACTTAAAACCATTATTAATAACCTAGGGAAACAAAACATAAGAATAGGAGATCTCATATACACAACAAGGGTAAAAAAAGGAAGATACATAAGAATAACATTAGTATAATGGTATGTGAACATGAGCATAACATTTGAAAACCATACCCTTCATCTTAAATATCATAATCTTAAGTCATGGAATAATTCGTGGTAGTTCGTAAGGATTGAATCTTTACTTAATCCAAGAACATAATCCATGAGAGCATAATATAGGCATTAGGTATTGATTTTTGGAACACACATATGTATATAAAATCATATAAAAAGGATTCCCACTAAGGAATTCATTACATGTTAGGCTTGGGCTAACCACCCATGCACTTTCTTTGGGATTGGGCTAACCACGTGTGTACTTTATTTCTCAGGATTGGGCTTACCAATCGTGAAACCTCCTTCACAGAATGGGGATAACCGCCCATGTACCCTCTGATCACATATAAAATATATCATTATCGAATTTATTAGTGGGAGATATAGGCACCACCTTTTACATAATTAAAATCATGCATATGTGCGCCAAAAGATCATAAAAAATTCATCAAATTATAACCCATGATATGAAATTGGTTTCATAATTTTTTTTATCATATCGTAACCTATGAAAAAGAGATGGATTTCATAATAATTTCAAATTCTCATCATAGAATAACTAATAGAAAAATAAGTGGGTTTCATAACCCGTGTAAGAGAAACAAGTTTCTTAAACATTTTTTATCATAAACATAAACCATTCAGGAAATGAATAAGAATGGTATCCTTGGATCATAACCCCAGTAAAGAATAAGTAACATCAAAGGATTTCATCTTATGTGGTAAATTATTTTCAAATATAACTTGGAACATTTATTTGAGGAAAAATAGTTTTTATTTGAAAACCACTTTTATAAACATAAAACATTTTGGAAATATTTTTATTTGAAAATAAAATTCAAAACTTATATAAGAATAATTTAAAAATAATTCAAAAAAATTCTTCGGTAAAATATCATTTCCTCTTAAAAATTCATTTTAAAAAAGTAAAACATTTTGAAAATATTTTCATAAAACATTTTTATAAAAAAAATGAATTTTTTTTATAAAACATGGTTTTGGTAGAAAATGGATTTTCCATCGAGGAGAGAAATAAATACATATTTTCATAAAAACATTTTTAGAATTATTTTAAGTATTATACAGTGTGAAAATGGTAATATTAATATCAATAATAACTATAGTATATTAAAATTTCTTATTTTCCTCATAAATGGATCATAATATTTAATCATAAGAAACATAATCCTAAACTCTCTGGATAAATATGAAGTTGTAACATAAAATATTTACTACTTTGGAAACATTGAAACATAAGAACCATGAAGTAATTTCATTAAATGAAACATAAAATTTCAAGAGGATAAATAAATTAATGATACTACTAATCAAAGAGGTTTTTTAAACATCGTGTAAAGGAAGATACGTGTATACCATAACATATGTTTCAATGAAAGAAAATGGAGACAAAAATCCATTACCACTTTTGTATCTTTTTAATTTTAAACCACTTGAAATAGATATCCTAATATGGACATGTAAATCAAAATAATTTTAGGATAATAATCATAAAATACAGTTATAATAATTATACACACCACATAAATGAAATAAACGGTGAATATGAAATGTGTCTCATAGAAGTAAAAGTGGGATGAAAATCCAATACCTCTTTAGTAATATTTTGGATCATAAGACCTAATAAATAATAACAGAAAATAAAACATTATGTATCATTAATATAAGGATATTCATGACAAATTATGTTAAAAGTGTAGTACATACACCACAAAAATCAAATTAACAGAGGATTTGTATATGTATTCGAGAAATAAAAGAGAAACTAGAAATACCTTATCATAATTCTTGACTTACTTCTCACTAGTTATATAATTTTTTATAATGCATATATTTTTATTATCCATCTATTATTGAACCATACTTATATATATCAAATCGTATATTATTTACTTATATCTTTTTATTATTTATTTTTATACAATTCCTTGTTGAAATCAAGTTTCAATTAATAACTGATTTTTTTCTATATGTTTTGATTTGTTATTATTGGTACTATTATTATTATCATGGTTACATAATCTCTATAATAATAATTCTAAGACCCTATATTTTCTAGGTACATTAATCTTTTATATTCTCATTGATCCTCATTTTTTTGGTTTTCCTTTGTATTTGAAACTAATTGGTTGAGTATCATTTGGATTGGGAGATATTTTCTTTGGGAAAATGACCTAAACTTTAGGGATATATGTTTATTTGAATTTATTTATTCTAGTTATAAATGTGTTAAATGGGATTACAATGGTTTCCCATGAGTTTAGAAGGCTTTGAATGTGGTTATGGATCTTCTATGGATTTTTGGGATTAAAACAGTCTTTATGAAATTTACATGCCTTGTATATGAATTACACATTGTCTAACGATCATTAGGAATATGAAAATACAGGAATACAAATGATAAACTAGGGCATAATGAGAACTAGTTACACCCCATTAATATACATTAAACTATAATTAATGTTTTGGTATGGTTTCATTCTCTCAAGGAATCATTAATTTAGCCCACTCTTAAATTAAGAATTACATGTTGTGTAGTAAATTTTCATAGCATTTACTTCTCAAGATAAGAAATTATAATATATGTTTTATGCTTATATTTTTATTCCAAATGTGTGAAACCCTACTCTGTCAAGCCCTAGGCAATTTCTCGGAAATGTTTGTGTTCCTTCTTATATTACTAACATCTAGTTCAAGAGATCAATCCTCAGTGAGTTGTTTCTTTAGTTTTTTCATTCTCCTCTATTATTCTCTGGTTATGATGGTGGAATCTCTTGACCATGGATATTTTGGATGTTGATCATGATATGTATGATTTAGTTTTCTTTTTATGATCTTTTTTTCTTCTTTTTTGTTAGTGTTACATATTAGAAGCATTGTGTTGATCTCAGATTTAAGGTAGGTGGTTTAAAATCTAACCCTATAGTCTCTTTAATTATTGAGTATACACAATATTGAGACTTCACATATACAATCTGTGGATTAATTAATTGGATAATGAAAAATGATAAATCATGAATTGGATAATTTCTTGGATGCCTCTATATTCAATGTTGTTGTGACATACCTTATGGCAACCTTTGGGTGAGTTAAACCTTGATAGGTAATTAATTGTATAATAGATTAATGAGTGTATTACATGATATAAGAACCCATGTGTTTTCTTGATATAAAATCACTTTGGAAATTTATTTTTTTATTGAAATTATTGGAAATAAATAAATTAAAAAATTAATATGAAATTTAATATTGAATGGTAATTTTTATAATTGAACATTGAGGCATATGATATTATATTATGATATCCTTACATTTATGACTTCTGCTGAGTTTTATGAAGAAATTTTATATATAAATCTTGGAATATATTTATAATAAAATACTTATATAGTAGGTCTGGCCTAGATTCATGCTGAAAAGATTATATGGTTTTTTGGACAAGTTAGATGTTGAAATGCTTATATAGTAGGCTTAGAATAGTTTGATGATGAAAAAATTATGTAGTAGGAAATTTCTAAATTATGAAATGATTATATAGAGGTATTTTCTCATATTTTTAAATTATTATACAGATGGAATTACCTAATTATTTGATTTATCCTTATTTAAGTGATTATGGATAGCATGGTTGTGCTACATGCATAGATACATTCCATCATAGTGCTGAATTAGGTTTATTATTGTATTATATTGTGTTTATTAATTAATAAACTTATTTATCATTTTATTTTGTGCACTTATTACAAGACTAGTTTTGTTTAGACATGGTTCTTTTTACCTACATAGTTCTTCTCACACCCTATTCAGGACACCATTTGGTACCTAATAAGACTACATGGATTCATGATTAGAAAAAGGTAAGGGACCTTGTTGTTGATTGTTTATTACTAGATGGGATGGAGATTGGAGACGATACTGACATGGGTTTTGGGACCAAGATCTTTTGATTTAATTTGTGTCAGATAGTTCTTTTATTTTCATTAATTCATTTTGAAAATTAGATACATTTCAGCCTCTTATTACATGGTTCACTATTAATTGATTTATTGGTTCCTTCTTTACTTCAAAGTTTCATGATGTACTATTTATGATATGTTTTTACTATAAAATTTATGTATATTATTTTCATTACTATATTGTAACTCTATACCAGAGGATATAGTCTCCCCACCATAATCATCACACCCCCACTACTAGTCGGTAGCCTCTGGCATATGGGGATGAAATCTTGAGGTCCTGTAACCAACCTAATTTGGCCACATGAGAGAGTGTCGGATCAAGGGACATTAAAATGAGATATCATAGGATCTAGTTTTTATTTTCTATTTCTTTACTATATAGGTAGGTAGGAAAGAGAATATTATTTTTTGTGACTTGTTATTGAAATTATTCATGGGCGTTTCTAACCCATGTATGGGGTAAAATCCAAGTGCCCAAGGATGGGTTTCTGTTCATGATGTTCACTTATTATGGTTGATGTTATTTCATGAATGGTGATTCTCATGTTGTGTGATGTTATTTATTCATGAGATTTATACTCATGACCTGGTGTGATGTGAAATGAGTATTCATGCATCATGATAGGAACATAAGGTTATATATTGGTATCTATTATTCATAATTGGGACATATTGGTTGCATGTGATAAATTTTCTTATAGGAACATTGAAATGAGATGCATGTTATATCGAATAAATAGAAACAAAATAACCATTATTTAATGCTAAACACTTTGAATCCATGTTTATAGAGGCCATAAGCCAGTGGTTCTATATTTTTTTCACCTGTTTTAGTTGAACCTATTTTTAGAAAGTGTTATAAGGAGTGTGGTTGCCTTTTAGATAAAATCCCTCCTCATTGGCATTGAGCTGAGTGTTAGGAGAGTGGAAATCAAAACGATCCTAAGATAGATGAACTGAATCATTTTATTTTCCCTAGGTATCAAATGTATGTTTAGATTTACAATAGGATCACAAGGGTCACATGATCCATGCAAATGATGACTGTTCAAATTGTGCCTTAGATGTTTGAGATGATGAGTGATTTTTAGCTACAGCATCTACCTACCTTCACTAGGGAGGGAGACACCCAGAGAGCTGAGTTCTAGATTGATTCATTCTGAATAATCATCAAGAATCTTGAGACACATACCCATATAAAGGTGGATCTTTTTAAAAACATTATTCATGGACCTTACATGCATTATTGGGACATTCTGAGGAAATATGGGAAATAAGAGGAGTTATTGTGTAAGGACATCAAGGAGAAGTTCCAAGAACACTTCTATCAAGAGACACTGAGGGATTATAAGGATTGTATGCTTATACACCTAACATAGGAGGTAAAGATAGTGATGGACTACGCTGAACATTTCTTTGACTTTAGTGGTTTGTGGATTCTTTAGCTAATGATGAGATCTTTAGGTCAAGAAGTTTCTATGATAGACTTCATTATGATATCAGGTCACAAGTTATTGTATTTTTATTGAGTATATTTCTAGATGTGATAAATCAGCCACTCGCCATGGAAGGGAATTTGGGAGAGGCACCAAGCAGTGGAGAGGCTATTTTACCAGGTTAAACTGGGAGCTCTTCTTCTTTTGGAAAGAATCACTTCTATAATAGGTATCACCATGGAAACATTGGGAAGAGAAGTCATAGCAGTGGGAATCAATATCAGGATTGTATTCCATTTATCTGCTATTAGTGTGGAAATTTGGGCCATAAGTGGCATTAGTGTCCATACCCATCCTTGGAGTGTCATTCTTGCAATCAAATAAGTCATATTCATATAATTTGAAAGAAATTTCCAAATTAGATTACTGGCATGGGATCAGGATAGGTACCCGAGTTTGGGAAGGACTCAACTACCCCTCATTAAATAGGTAGTTAGAGTTACATTGGATATTCCAATTGAGGCATGATACATGTTACCCTAGTATAGAAGCAACATTACCATTCAGATAAAAAAACTCAAGGGAGTCATACTAGAGCCCCTGAAATAGGGAAAAGTCATCTACACACTATGAAGTCTACTCCCACTATTTTTGGATTTAGGACCTTTTATCGTCCAAGGAATGATTCTAATATCACCGACCCTTTCATTCATTTTTTGATATAGAAAAATCACATTCCTTTTTATCTACTCTTCTTAAAAACTATTTGGTATTGTTTGTGGTGATCTTGGATTCTGTCTTCACCATCAGTACACTTAAGGGAGTACAGTTAGAGAATATCAATCTTCACAAGCCATGTTTTTTAGAAATTGGTCATTACCATTTCTTTTGGGAACCATTTGTGATGGAAATGATAGTTTTTTATTTGATTATTGGTATGTATTGTATATTTATATACTAGGATCATGTCATATATTACCTAAATAGATTTACCTTTTGATATATAAAAGAATAAAAAAATTTCATAGGGGTGAGTCAGATCATCAAGCTTGTCATGCTAGACCAATTCTGTGCAGATTGGATTTCCCCATATCACAGATAGTGATACTTGTTCTAGATGATTGTGGGATATATCATGACACTTTTCCACCAGTGGTAGAAAATGTTTTAGGATTTTTTAGAAGAGTTTAATGGCTTAACACCCAAGTGAGAAATCTAGTTCATGACCGATTTGATTTTGGAAGAATATATAGTATCAATCCCACCATAAATGATAGAACAATCATAGATTGGGGAGTTTAAAGTTTAGATGGAAGATACATAATCTAAGGTTTTCATATATCACAGTAAATATTCATGGTGCTCTCTAGTTCTTTTATATAATGAGGATAATGAGACTTTTGAATTATTTGTGGATTATCAAATATTGAAATAGATGATAGTCAAGAACAACTATCCCCTTCCATATATCGATTATCTATTTAATCAGCTAAGAGGCGATAAGATCTTATCTAAGATTGATTTGTGGTTAGGATACCACCAGTTGATGGTGATACCATTGGACATACCTTAAAATGTTTTTAGGATGAGTTTTGGATAGTATGAGTTATTATTTATTTGGTTTGGTTTGAAAAATTCACTAGAAGTATTCATGGCCTTGATGAATTAGATCTTTAATCCTTTTTTGGATTAGTTTTTGGCAGTTTTTGTTAATGAAATCATAGAGTACTCCCAGATAAGAGATGTTCATACCAAACATTGTGATGTCATATTGATTATATTGAGAGAGAATAAGATTTATGCTCATCTAACCAAATATAATTTCTAAATTGATAATGTTCACTTCTTGGTTCATATCATCTTAGAGGATGGAGTGTCAGTGGACCCAGAGAATGTTGTAGTTGTGGAATCTTTAGATCATCCAAAATATATCTTAAATATTCTAAATTTTCTAATTTTAGTATGTTTTTATTAGTTATTTATATATGAATTCTCCCATCTAGAAGCCCTGATGTTCGGGATGACCAAGAAAGGGGTTTTTTTTTGTTAGAAACTTATGATAGAGAATCTCAGCAGCTGATGAGAAGGATAATATCAACACATATCCTCATGTTTCCTATTCCATGTGAAGCATATACCATTTACTGTAATGCATCAAAAGTTGGACAGAGAAAAGATCTGATTTAGTAGGATCAATTGGTTTCATATAGATCTAGATAACTAGGGACACATTAGAGGAATTACCCTACTCATGATCTTTATTTTTTAGTGATGGTATATTCCCTGAGATACAGGAAACACTATCTTCTAGGTGAGAGAATTGTGGTGTAGATGAATCATAATATCCTCATGTGAATCTTTTCTTAGTGAGACCCGGACCTTCAATAGAGGTGGTGGGTTGAGTATTTAAAATATTTAAACTTCAAGATATGTTATACAACAAGAAAGGGAATAATTTTGGACAATGAATTGAGGCAAAAGCTGTAAAGAGAGGTAGTGTGGGAGTCTTGTAACAACTGGAGGATGATGGAACTATTTTTAGGCATGCATCTAGATGTTTAGGAGTCTGAAGGATAAGTGGATCAGACTTCGACATTTGTTATACCCATACTTCTTACATGGAACAATATAAGGTATTTTTATAATCTAGAGGGATTAGTTTTGAGAGAAAACTTATATGGTGGAGAGAATACTTCTAGATGGTCTCTTGGTAGTGGAAATTCTCTTCTTTTATGTGGCGTAGTATTGGTTCTTATGGGTTTTCATGAGGAGATGATGAGAGAGTTTCGCGGTTCTATATGGGAGGTACATCTTGGTTTGACAAAGATGTACTATGATATCCAAATAATGTACTGGTGGTGAGGAATAAAGATGGTGGTAGCTGGGTTTATAGAGATATATTTGACTTATCAGTAGGTGATAGCTGGGCATTAGAAGCATATTGGGCTATTCCAGCATCTTCCCATTCCATAATGGAAATGGGATGATGTCACTATGAATATTGTGATAGTATTACCCAGAAAACCTAAAAATAATGATATAGTATGAATTATCGTGGATCCAGTGATGAAGGTATCTCACTTATTTCTTACCATGTATACCTTCATTATAAATTATATAAGTGGTATTTACATGCACAATATATTTTAGTTTCCTGGTATTCCAAGGAGTTTCATTTTTGATAAGGATCCTCGTTTCATGTCTTAGTTATGGAAGGTTCTAAAGAAGGCTCTAGGAATGTTGGTTCTTTTGAGTATAGCCTATCATCGTCAGACTAATGATCAATCTGAGTAGACTATTTGGATTCTATAGGATCTGTTACGAGCCTTTATTTCAGATTTTTTTTTGTTTTTGGGAGTATTATATAGATCTTATTTAATTTTCACATAATAACAGCTTCCAGGAGTCAATCCAAATGGATTCATTCAAGTAATTGTATGGAAGGTCATTCTATTCACCTATTTGTTGGACATATTCATGTGCAAGAGACATATGAGCTAGTTCAGTTTACCAAGAGGTGGTTGGTGACCGTGTATTAGAGGATGAAATTTTATACTGACCATCATAGATGACCTTGATAGTTTGATCTTGGTCATTGTGTTTTCCTTTAGGTGTCTCCTCAGTTGGTGAAATTCCATATCAGGAAACAAGGAAAGATAGGGACCAGGTTTATCAGACCATTTGAGATAGTGTAAATGGCCGGTTTGGTCATGCACCGATTATCCCTTCCAAAATTTTACAATTCCATATACTATCTATTTCACATGTCACCTCTTCAAAGATATCATCCTGACCCTTATCATTTGGTAGACTTTGAAGATTTTGATCTTTATGTATATGAATATTTTGAGTAAAATATGATATAGATTATAGAAAATATTGAGAAGCATCTCCAGGGTAAGACTATAACCATGGTTTGAGTGAAGTGGCAACATGGGCATGTTTAGGTGGATACATGGGAGAGGGAGTCTGATATAAAATAAAAGTGGCTATACTTGTTCTTTGAGACCCCACAATGATTCTTGGAGCATCTCATGGATGAGATATTATATGGTGGGGTGGTTGTATGATCTTTTATTGTTCCAAGTATGTACGTATTTGAATTTTTCAACCAACCTCTTTTGTTTGAGTTTAACTTTGTCATTTAAATTTTTTTGTAGAGCCTCATTCGAAGATATAGAATTTTTTTTGGTGGGAAATGGCCTAATGTTTAGGGGTACATGTTTATTTGAATTAATGAATTTCATGCATAATCATGTTGAATGTACTTACAAGTGTTTTCCATTAGTTTAAATATCATCCTAGGTTTTTTGGTCTATTCTACATATTTTGGGATTAAAAAATATTGTAGGACATTTACACACCATATATATGTATTCCATGCCATGTAAATATCAACAAGAAGATGTTGTGAATGGAATATTGGCTGAGAACTAGTTCGTGATGTGAACTGGTTTCACACCAAGAAACTAAATTACATAGTGTGTAATGTTTAGGATGGTTTAAATTCACTATTAGGGACATGAATTTTTTTTACTCTTAAATTGGTAATTACACACCATGTAATACTTTTACACACCACTTACTTATTTGTCTCGATAATTATAATCCATTTTGTATGAATATTTTTTATTCTAACTATGCATAGCCCTCCTCAATCAAGACATAGGTTATTTCATGAAATTTTTTGAAATGCCTGCATCCATTCCATACATCCAGTTCACATGATTGATACCTAGTTAGTTTTTTGGTACAGTTTTCCTTCTCTTATATTGTTCTCAGGTTGTGGTGGTGGAATCTCTTGGCCATGGTTGGTTTGTTTATTGACCTTGATCTGTGTGATCATGGTTTTTTCTTGTGATCTTCTACACCTTCGTTATTATTGGTGTTACTTATTGGAAGTGTTTCGTTGATCGTTAGTTTAAGGTATGTGGTCTAAAACCATACCAAATGGTCTCTTTAATTGTTCAGTATGTGGAATATTGTGATTGTGGAAAAATAACATGTGCATTAAATAGTCGAATGATGAACATCAGTAAATCATGAATTGGATTATTTCTTGGGTCCCTTTGGATTCAATGGTGTCCCAATCTAACTTTTGGCTACCATTGGGTGAGTAAACCCATGAAAAATATTGAGTTGGATAAAGGATTAATGTGTGTTTATAATGATAATATAAACCATGTGATTGATTGATATATAATCATTTTATTAATGGATTTTTTTATCAAAATGACTGGTGATAAATTGATAAATAAATGAATGTAAAATTTAAAGACAAATGTAAATTTTCATAATTAAAAACTGATGATTATGATATTATATTGTGATATCTTGGATATTACGACTTGTATTGAGTTTGATGCTAAAATGATTATATAGAGGGATTGGAAAAGATTTATTTTAAAATGATTATATAGAGGTATTTGACCATATCGAGGCTAAGATTATTATATATTGGGATTGGCCTAGTTTGATGCTAAAATGCATATATGGAAAGCTTGGACCAGTTTGATGTTGAAATGATTATGTAGAGGCCTATTCCTAGATGAATAAAAGATTATATAAAGGGATTTTCATGTACATTGAAATTCTTATAGAGAGTAATACATCTGGTTGTGTGATTATTCCATGGTTATGTTGTTATGGTTGGCATAGTTGTGTTACATGCTTAGAGTCATTCTTATGTGGTTCTAAAGCAAGATGATCGTTTTGTTATATTAAGTTGATTAATTAAACATGTTTTTATATCTTTATTACATGCACTTATTATTATAATTTTTTTTATACATGGTGGTTTTCAACCTACTGAGTTCAACTCACACCCTATTTAGGACACTATTTGGTACCCAAGCAGACTACATAGATGCAGGTTTAGATAACGGAAAGGGACCGTGTTACTGATTTTTTTTCAAGATAGGCTAGAGTTTGAAGATGGGGCTGAAATGGGGTTTGTTAACAGGGTATTTTGAGTTTATTTGTGTCATCTAGTTTATTTATTTGTACTACTTCAGTTTTACATTTAAGTTCATTTAAACTTGTCTTACATAGTTGGATTTTATTTGATTTTTTAGTTCCTCTTTTACTTACTATTTGTATATATGTATATTTAATCTATGTTTTGTACTATTTTATAGATTTATATTGTTTATTTATGTTTTATTGTAGCTCTATACTCTGGTGAATAGTCTCTACACTATACTCATCAAACCTTCACTACTAGTCAGCAACCTCTAGCATATAATGAGGAACACTTGAGGTCCAGTATCCTACTTGATTTGGCCACTCGAGAGTGTTACAGTTCATTGGGTGTTAATGTAATCCTAGAATAATTATAATATTTCAACATAAGTTATAATTTTAGGACCAATCATGAAATATTGTTTTGATAAGTGAAGTATGTTGTGATCATGGAGACAGTAGGTTGTATGTACGCTTGTGTAATGTTTCCATTTTTAATAATCATTATGGAAAGGTTGTATTAAAAATTTTATTATCAAATAGTGATCATAATATCATAAATAACATATTATTTGTTTAAATATACTTAGAAATATCATCCATGTGGTATGGTGATGAAAATATTGAGTCATGTCACATATGGATGATGTTATCATCTTTCAGTGAGTAAAATGTTAAGAAAGAGAATGACAGATTAACTTTTTATAATGATTAATATGTAATTAATATAATAATTATTTAATTTATATAATATATATTTATTAAATTTATCCTTATTATCTTCCATGTAAAGTGTTATTGAAAACAAATCACATCACTTCGTGAGGTGGTAGTCTACCGTACACATGAATGACGTTATCATACCCCCTAAAGAATAGAAAGAAAAAATATTTATATATTATATAATTACTCTAGAGGATTAATAATGTTATAAATATTATATATATATATATATATTTTATATCCATAATAATACCCAACCATGATAGGTGGTAATGAAAAATTGAATGGAATTGGTTCGTGAGGCAGTAGTCCACCGTACACATGAATGATGATTCTATAACCAATTAAATGGAGGTGGAGATGGTTTTAGGTTATTAATTTAACATAAATAATATAAATTTATTTGAGGTACTGATTTAATTATATCATCATGTTATAAAAAAATTATGGGGGTGGAGGATAAAATAAAACAAAAATTTCTCACTAATGAATGTTACATCTTCTTCAGGTATCCTCATTGGGTTTGCACCACAATCCTTCATAAGTTGTACTGATATCCAAAATAAATATTCTGTGATGATAGAAGGGAATTTGGGAAGTGTTTTTTGAATTAATATGCCTAAAAATAGTTTTAATATGTAATTAAGTTAATAATGTTGGTGGCCTTTTATAAGTGGTGGAAAGGAAGCTTATTAGAAACTACCTAAAAATTTCCCAAAAGGCTCGAAAATAATAAATTATTAACCAAGAAAGAAGAATAAAAATAATCCGATAATAAAAAATGGGAATTAGGAAATATAAATATGTCTATAAAATAGTATTTAGACATTTCTTGGGTCATTTTAAACCTTAACTTTTTAGTTTAACCCCTAGTAAACACAATTTCACCTTAACCGTGGTAAATATTTTTTACTTTTTTCACAATTCATTATGGTAAAAAATTGAGTTGAACTTTTTTTAAAATATAAATTATTATTATTCCAAATATTGAATCTATTTTTCCAAATTCCATTTACTTAAGTGGCATAATTTAATATTAAATTAATCCAACTAATGTGAGGAGAATGCATGTTTTTAAAAAGAAAATGTTCAAAAGTTTACAAAGTATTTATATCAAAATTAAACATGAAATAGCTTCCAATGATATAAATTATATTAATATATATATTTTTATTAAATTATTTTACTTTAAAACAAATTTATAAAATATTTTAACAATAAAATAATTTAAATAAAATTGCAGCATTCAATTAAAATTCAGTATTTATTTGTATTCATCCAAAAATTAATCCATTCAGAAAATTATAAAAAAACTAATCCTAATATAATTTTTACATTATTATTTAGTAAATAATTTTTTTTATAAAATAAATTTTCTAAAAGTGAAAAATAATAAATTTAAAACTAAACCTACAGTCAGAAGGAAAAAGTACGTTTTTGAGAAGTGTATTTTTTTCAAGCATAAGATAATTTTATATGAAATCTACATCTAATAAATATCATTGTATGAATATAAATTAAAATTTGATGGTATATAATATGTTAATTTTATTAATTACATTCCACATTAGGGATTACATTAATTAATTAAAACATAGAAACATTTTTCACATTAAAAAAGTTTTTAAAAACCCCCTTTTCAACTTCAAAAACGTATATTAAAATCCAATATTAAGTTGATTAAAAAATTAAATAATTCAATTAAATATTTATAAATAATTATTATTATTTTAATTTAAAAAAATTTACTTTAATTTACTAAATTTATTGAAAATAACAGATAGTTTTACAAAAATCAATTTTATTCACTATTCACTAAAAAAATAACATTTTCTGAAAAAAATAAAAATCTTCTTACATAAGTAAATTTTGATATGATGGTTCAAAAATTGAATTTAATTTTATCAAATAAATTTTATAAAATATCTATAAATTAATTATAATATTTTCTCATAATAATAAATAATAAAAAATTTTGAAGTAAACATATTTTTGATGAATATAATTACTTTACTAAAAATTCATTGATTTTTTACTATGAATTTATGAATAAATTTATATTAAGTAGGAAATTTATATTTATGTTTCATAAAGTATTTAATACTATTCATACCCACCTATTTGACATTCAGGTTACAACTGATATATTTAAAATAATATTATTTCGTAGTTCACTAAATCTTAGTGTTGTATGTCATGCCCTCTTAAGAAAAAACTTATTGTTTTATGTAAAAAAATAGATATTGTGTATAAATAAATATATAATCTTTTTTAATGTAACACAAAATATCTAAATGATTAAATGTAACATCTTGAGTTTTTAGAAAGAGACATTGTGTTCAATGGCATACATGATACGCTACATCAAGCTTAAATGAAAAAACAAATATTATTATTTAAATGTTACTATTATAACCTAGTCATTTGAATGGAAATAATGAATTATATCAGCTTAGTTATGAAAATATGATTTAAACATGTTTTAATAATGATTCATTAGATACAAAATCTATTATAAATGGGAATAAAAGAAAATTGAATACAAAGGATGCGTTTTTATGAACACCAATTTAAAAGAGAATAATTGTGTTTATAAAATAATAAAATCACCCTTTATGAATTTTATTGATGAAATATATATGTAATATATTCAATTTAATGTTTAAAATTTAGTAGATATGTTTTTTAAACATGATATAAGAACAAATACAATGTTTTGGATAAAGACGCATTTTTCAAAAAAAAATACAGTTTTACATCCTTTTGATGGAGACCATTTTTTAAATCTAGATTTTGTTATTTTTATAAGTCCTAATTGAAAAAATAAACCTATCCTTCATAATTTGGACATCATAATTTAATTTGGTTGAAATTTTGGTATTTTGCTGATAAAATCTATATTTTAATGAATTGTGAAAAATACTATATTTTAATTCAAAACTACCTTTTTCTCTAATTTAATTATATAGTTATATTGTAATTTTAATTGGTTTTAATGTTTAATTGGATTATGTTTTTATTATTTAATACAATTTTGGTCATTGGATTTAGTTTTATATTGATTTTGGACATAAACCCAGGTCAATATTTTGATAATTTTTACTTCTAAAAAACCCACTTTCTGGTTTTGACAACGAGTATTATTTTTAAATTAATTTATGATATTTTTTTTTGAATTTGGAAAAATGGGTTCCATATTTGGAAGAATAAGCTCCAAATTTTTTAAATAGGTACCTTTTATCTTTGTACATTATGAATAGTAACTCAATAATTATTTTTATTTACCATGGTTAAAGGGTAAATCAGGTAAATAAGGGTAAAAACTAATTTTATAAATATATAAAACAACCCTAAAACATGTATTAAAACTATTTTATGAAATATTTTGTACAATGATAATACTTGGGTTTATTTTAGGACCCCATGGATCCACTTGGGAGTGATAATGATAGGTTTTAATAGTTAATTTAAAGTATAGAGAAATATGACATAAACATATATCTTTTTAATAAAACAATTTTAATTCATGGTTATATAACCAATCTATTTGAGTATAAATAGTAAATATAAATATAAAAATATTTACTACATCATTTTATTTTATTTATAGTTTTTATACATTAAATAAATAAATTTATTTATGACACAATGATGATGGACTAGTTAACTTCTTAATGAAATATTCAAATAAATGATATTATAAATATTAAAAAAATATAATTTGAAACTTTTGATGTCATAGAAAAATTGTATGTATTATTATTACATTTCATATTTGATTTAATTAGGTTTTTAGACTTAATCGAGTATTTATATCTTTCAAAAAAATCAATTACTAGAAAGTGTCAAAATGGTCATAAATGATTTTTTAAAACAAATATTATTTTATTAAAATATATAATAGTCTTAAAAATATAATATTATTGAAAATGACTTATATAATGTTAAAAATGTCATTTTTTATCCAATTGAGTCACTATTGGATTTTTATTCTAATTACATTAACCATATAGTGTAAAAATACAAGAAGACATGGTAAGAGTTAATTTATTTAACTATGGGTTAATGCTAAAAGATAAAGTTACATATGTGACCTAAAACTGTCTAAAACCTATTGGAAGATGATATTTTTACCCATTCTCATCTTATCCCCAAAATATATCAATTTTGAGCTATTATAATTCTAAAATAAATTTATAATAAAATAATATTTCAGGAAATTCCTAAAGTACCCCTCCTCCATCTTATAAAAAGTTCACCACCTCTACCCACTTAATCACACCTCTATATCCCATTGAATCACACAAATTCTGCTAAAATAGTCTCCAAGAATCCCTAAGATTCTCATATAATCCTTAACTTTTGCAGAAGGAAATTCAATAAAACCTTTTTGATCAAATCAAAAGGAGTTACCCGATTTAAAGGTAACGTCTTCTCTCAAGTTCCTTTCATTTATTTTCTTTCTCCAACTCCTAACCTCTATTTTATCAATTATTTTATAACAAAACCGATGTCATATATATACTCGAATGTTTTTAGGCTATTTTTCCTACCTAAACATACACAAACCTCGTTATAGTGGACATAGAACATATTGTTTCTATGTACGGTGAACTATTGCCTCACGAAACAATGATTATTCAATTTCTTCCTATCACCTCCAATGGTGGAAATTATGATGAAAATATATTTATATATGATATATATTATATTTATATTGTCTCTATGAATCTGTAATTTTTATTTACAAAATACTTTTATGCTTTCCATAATGTGTAAAAACAATAATTCAATTTTAGGAAGTGTGGACCACTACCCCTCAATGTGATATAACATGTTCATTCCATGCATGTAATGTATAAAAGATGGAATTAATGAACTTATGTAACATTTATAATGTATATATTATAATGGAATTGTAATATACCTATCTATACATTAGTATTAATTCTTTTCATATGACAAAGAAATGAAATTATTATTCAAGTGTACATATGACCTACCGTCTCCACGAATAGTGAATTTCATTTCTTATCTCAAAATGATATAGACTATTATAAATATATATATAATGTATATAAATGATATTTAAATCATGAATAATATTATGGAGATGATTTAATTTTGAACACATGGACAATTTACATCAAAACATGTTCATTTTTGACTCAAGTACCAAATTTCGACAAAAAGACTGATATGAACTTCAATAATTAGGTAATTTTCATAACATGGTAATAAGTGATATAAAATAAATATTAAAATTGAAAAAAAAAATCTTATGCAATTATAAATTAACCTATTTTTATTATTTAGGAATATAAAGAACAAACGAGACAAGTGAGACTTATGGTAAAGGAAATCTTAACTCAATTTCATTTCATTGAGTTAAATATTCATGTCATGGGTTTTGTTTTTCATGAATATGTGTGAATAAACTCTAATTATTTATCACTGAATATACACTTATATTTGGTGTATTTATATTTTTCACAAATAATTATTTCATTGATTTATCTTTAATCTAAGGATATGATCTTTGTAAGGGATTTCGTCTCAATATGATTTAATTGAGACATTTCTTAATGATATGCACATTAATTTCTTTATAAATTGTATATACAGCCCATTTTAAATTACTTATCCATATTATATCTATACTCATGATATTTAAAGACTTGTAAAATGATCTACTTTCATCTGTTGTATAATTTAAATGTTCAAAATTGTAGTGTACTCTTTATCTGAAACATCATTTTAAATGTTTTAAATATTTAATCATATAAATCCTTCTATTTCATGTCCATTTTTTAAAAGTTATTTTAAGGAATTATTTAAATGGAAATTAATGTTTTTATGTTTAAATTTATTTTAAATGTTTTAAATTGGTATGAGACACTTTGATTTAAAAATCTTCTTTTAAAATGTTTTAATTATGTTTTAAAAGGGAATTGATTATTTTAATTACTTTGAATGTTTATATATATATGTTATGAATAGAATTTATTAATTTTATGTCACTATTTTGTATTAATGTTTAATTTACATGTTTACTATTTTATTTTTATTTTTTTTCCATTTATGAGTGCGTGACTTGTAAAGGTGAAATGTGATTTCAAAATGGAAATGTTATTTTTCCTTTATGTTTGGTTTGTGAGTTATGATTATATTATGAATATTAGGGATTTATTATTTATATGGGTGGTTATATGATAAAACCAGGTTTGGTGATCCCATGACATCTCTTCAATGCAGTTAGTAACATGATGGATGTAAATGATAAGGTTTCTCTTAAGAGAATTAAGGAATATACTGTGATGGGTATTCCAATCTTAACCATGAAGTTTAATCTCAATGTATTTTTGAAAGCTTTAATGTATGTATTATATGGATACCACTAGTTACCTTTATTTATTTTTGATTTCTAATATGTTTTGTAGTAATATTATGATTACATGATGTAAGATATGTAATTTATGTCTTATGAGTGAAAAGTATGATTTTGTGAAAATATTTTCATGGGTTTTAAATATTCACAGAATAAAAGTTATATTACTTATTTTATATTATTAACTAATATTTTTATGCTAATAAAAAGTTTTTAAAAAAATTTCTAGAGGGTATAAGTATGGGTAAGAGAACGTAAGAATTCAATAAGATTTTTATCAAGAAAAATAAATCTTGTTTGGTTTAAAGGGTTTCCTTTTGTTGAAAAAGTGGATACTGAGTGTAACAATCCACATGTGATGTTTAGGTCTATTATGTAATAGTTATGGCCTAATTATCTAAAATTATAAACCATAAAATATCCTCAATATAAATTCTATACGTAACTCAGGATTATGTAATGATTAAGGTTGGGGCCTTATAGTTGGTATCACATGTTAGTTTATACAACTTTGGAGATTATGATGTTTTCTAAAGGGTTAGGGATATCATCATGGGTTTATAATTTTAAGGTTGATCATAAGTTCAATGTCTTAGAAAAATCTTTTGCGGATTTATTTTCTGAAATATTATGTATACTAATGGTATTTAAGGATAAATTCACCTTTGAGGAAATTATGGGATCAAAAGGACCATACAAATATATGTTTACCAATACCTAATGCCATTCGAATTGAAGATGAGGAAATTGAAAATGACCAATTAATGGTATGGATTATTTCCTAGATTATGATTTTACATTATTGAATCTAAGAATATGATTCCAATTTTTTGTATGAAATAAGTATTAATGAATAATATGTAAAAGCATGGTTAAAGGATCATGGAGGATACTGAATGATTATAAGGTAATTCATGAGTTATGATTGATTGTAGGATGATGAATGTTAAAAAGTATTAATTATCTTTTGATGATGGTATTAATTTGGAAGACATTTCCTAGTATGTGTAACCCTTAATTTTGTTATATGAAAATTTTATTTGAGGGAGAATTATCTTTTCTTTTATGGAAATAATTATAAATAACCTTTAGGGTTTATATGATCCTCGATTATGATGTAATTATGGGTTATTACTTTTTGGAATGAAAAATGAAAGCCATGAGATAAAAATTGAGGTTAAAATTTGTTATGGTAATTTTTTAGTATTTTATCACATTTTGGGACTGTTATAAGAGTTGTGTACTTTTTGAAGAAAGACAACATGCAGACCGTGTGACCACCCATCACGTCAAACAAGATTGTGGTAATCAAACCGAAAACCGAAGTGTGACTAGGATTTATCTCCTACCACTAGCCTACGTTAAGTCTCTGGTTAGTATGACTTATTATTTTTATTTTAAGTATTTTATGAATTAATAATAAGTTGATTTCTAATACATTTATTTTATCAAATGGATATCTTTACTATTGGAAAATGATTTGGTGATTAAGTAATAAATTTTGTTTTGGAAGACGTTCACTGTTTTAGGAACATTATATGATTAAGGTCAATAGGACACTATGGGATTTTAACGGAGTAATTGTTGATTTATATTTTGCATGAATCTATCTTTTAATTGTGCACATATAACGATTTCAGTTATTTATGGAAATGGTTAACCTATCATGTAGAATATGTGGTTAGGTTAATTACTTTTAAGTATGAGGCTTTAAGAGTAGTTGATTTTAATTTTAGATAAATTTTATGATTTATCATGGAAGACTATGTGATCAAATTTTTCTAGATTTTTTGTTTCAATATTTTTTTGGATTATTTTGAGGAATATTAAGGACATTTGTTTTTTGAATGATCTATGTAGATCTTGGGTATTACTGTTGAATTTTGGAGATTAAAAGTAGTCCATATCCATATAAAAGATTATATTTTTTGGTTTATTATATTATCTTTTAGTAACCATTTTGGTTTTGTATAATTATTAAAGTAGTATAAATAGATAGTTAACCTTTTTTGGATGATATGAGTTTTTAAAATTTGATTATAGTCATTCTGGTGTGAAAATTTCATGTTGAATACTCATCGTTTGAAGAAAATGATGATTATGTGGTGGAAATTTATTATAGGATTATACTCTACCTTTAATGTAAGTATATTTCCTTATGTTCTTATTCTACGTAGTAAAATAATTCCTCATCGTTTTGAAAAGGATCTTAAAATAACAACATTTTCCATTAACTTTTCTTACTATGAAATCAAATACTATTTAACCCATAACAAGTTTGTGGTTTTATGATATTTAACTTTCTCATGGTCATTTTTTTACAACACTCCATCAGAACAGGACACATAAGTTTTCTTCCATATCCATGTTTTCCTACATGGAAACCTAGTACGAGTTATCTTGGGTGACCTTTGTATTTCACTTTCTATATTATAAAGTGGAAGTTTTATCAACCCTTTTTCAAATGTGGGTTTGAAATAAAGGTATTTAGAAAAGAGGTAACATAGTTACTGACCCCAAATTCAAGTTTTTAGGAAACAATTTATTAAATTGTGGAAGGATATAACATCCTCTATTTTGAGAAAGAAACACTATGTTCAATGGCATACATGATACATTACATCAAGTATAAATGAACAACAAAATATTATTATTTAAATGTTACCATTATAACCTAACCATTGGAATAGTGAGAACGAATAGAATCAACTTAATTATAAAAATACTATTTAAATTTTTTTCAATAATGATTCATTGGTTACCAAATTGGTTAGTAATAGAAATAAAAATCAATTAAATATAAAGGATGTGTTTTTATGAAAACATATTTAAAATAGAATAAATGGGTTTATAAAATATTAAAATCACTATTTTGGGATTTTATTAATAAAATATATATGTAATATATTCTATTTAATTTTTAAAATTCATCAGATATGTTTTCTAAACATGATGTAAGATAAAACTCGATTTTTTGTATAAAAGAAGAATATGTTGAGTCAAAAGTTCTCTTTTTTACTAATATATTTTGTTTTGGAAATCACAAATGTATTTTTAATCATATCGTACTGACCCTGTTAATCATATCATACTGACCCTGTCAATCGTATCGTACTGACCCTGTCAATCGTATCGTACTGACTTTGTCAATCGTATTGTACTGACTCTGTCAATTGTAATCGTACTGACTCTGCTATTCATATTTTCATTACTTGTTTTGGTACTTAGTAAATACTCTTGTTTCATATTAATCGTACTATTTTTTATCTTATTAATATATCTTGTTTTAACCAATATGATGTCGTTGGGTTAGTTACAAACTAATCAAAACAATGTCCTGCTTTCTGTTTCAATATGACCGTTATGATGCCAGGTGTCCAAGTCCCTCTGAGTTTTTTGGAGAAATATGACTGTTGGAGGATATGTGACCGTTGGAACCCGAGGCCTATAAATAGGAGGTCATTTGAAGCTGAGAGTACAACAGAGAACAAAGATATTTTAAAACAAGTGTGATACTTTTCTTCAATCAAGATTCTAGAGAGAGATGTTGTAACTTCTCTCATGCTATGTGCTTTATGCGTCCAATCATCGTATCGAGGGCTTTCAAGTAATTTAAAGACAGAGGTACCGATTACCTACAAAATCGAGGGCTTCCAGGGATAGGCAGACGGACGGTCCGATCATCGTATCAAGGGCTTCTGGGGATAGGCAGACTGACGTTCCGATCATCGTATAGAGGGCTGCCGGGGATAGGTAGACAGACAGTCTGATCATCATATCGAGGGTTCACCAAGGTGTTGGTGAGACAGACCTTTTATCCTAGGTGAAAGGATAAACCTTCTCTTTGGGTTAAAAGAATTGTAATTCTTTTACATTTCTACTGCTAATTTTATTAGAAAGGAAATTGTTTTTGTTTCCTTTTCTATCTCTTATACATTTTTAATTGTTTCAATTACATCCATTCTATTACATATTGTATTGATTGAATCTATGCTCTTTAAGGTAGAATCATTCATCTTTATATTACACTGATTTTTGTGTTCATCATGAATAAAATTGTTTTACATTTCATTAGTATTACATTACATCATACCACTTATATTCAATAAAATTGTGGGTATTTGTATTTGTATTAGTTTAAGATCATTTAAACTAATCTCTTAAGTTATAAAACTCAAAGGTTTTTAAACCTACAATTCACCCCCCCTCTTGTTTTGTTTCATCTAATAAACATATACATATACTTATTCGACCAACAATTGGTATCACAGGGAGGTTTTCCACTGATTTGTATTTATTGTTCTATTTTTACTGACTATACTAACGTGTAGAGTGGAAAAGTTTTTGTTGTATTAAATGACAGGAATAAATATTGAATCAATAGATAATCTGAATCCTTCTAGACCACCTATCTTTGATGGAAATGACTATGAGTATTTGAGAGATTATATGAAGACTTTCGTTATCAATACTGGTGTAGACAATTTTATTATGCTTACTGGAGGTTACAAAATTCCTAACAAAGAAGTCAGTAATTTCACTAACCAAGAGAAGCAATAATATCAACTAAATTACAAGGTACGCAATAATTTATTATGTTCTATGACCAGGAATATATACAGTCAGATATCTTCATGTGAAGCAACCAATTTTATTTGGAAGAAATTAGAAGTCACACATTTTGGTACGTCCAAGGTTATAGAAACAAGAAGAGCAATGCTTCGAGCAGAGTATCATGGATTTGTTTTTCCTTATGGAGAGCTAGTATGTAAAGTGCAACAAAGATTTATGACACTTGTCAATAGCTTACAATCTATGGGTGAAAAAGGTCTTGATGATGAAGCTCAAGTTGATAAGATTATAGATATAATGCCAAATGAATGGGAGTCAAAAAAGGACAGCTATTAATGAAAACAGAAAAGTTTCTCAGATTTCTCTCGATAAACTCTCTGGAACTATTTTACAGCGTGAGACAAGAATGAAGAGAGATGCTGATTTCAACAAGAAGAAGAATGGGAATGGAAGTGTAGCCTTTGCATCTAAAGCTAAAACACCTGAAAGGATAACAAGATCCAAAGCCAAGAAAGTTATATTTGATTCAAGTGATTGTGATCTTTCGGATAATGAGTTAGCCAATCTTGCTCGAAGGATGAACAAGATTGTGGGAAAGAAAGATTTCCAATATAGATTCAAAAAGAAAGATGGGAAGGATAAGAAAGATTCAAGGGTAACTTGTTATGAATGTAAAAAAGCAGGACATATAAGGCCTGATTATCCTTTATTGAAGAGGAAAGACAGAAAGGAGAAACACTCTCAAAGAAACAAGAAAATGTTTTATAAGACAAAGAAAGTATTGAAGGAAAATGATACCTGGAGTGCAAGCAGTAGTGATTATTCAGACGATTCTTCAGAATATGAGTCCTCAGGACAGAGGAATATCGGACTTATAGCCAGATTACCAATTGATGTTCATTGTCTCATGGCTAAGGTACACAATGCTGAAGCTATTACAAATGTCTCTTTAAATGAAAATTATACTGATAATAGTTATTATGAATCTTCAAATGATGAATCTTCATCATAAGAGGATGATACATTACCTTCTTTTGAAGAAGTGTCTAGATTTGCTAAATTACTTGAAAATGAAAATTCTAAACTCAAGAAGAAGCTTGAGAAAGCATATTCTAGAATTTCAATTTTGACTAAAGAAGTATCAGATCTTTCTAAGGATCCTGATGTGAAAACTTCTGATTTTGAAAACTTTTTTAAAACCCTTGAGAATGTCAAATCCGAAAAGGATAATCTTTCTAAGGACCTAGAAACGGTGTTCTCAAATAAAAATGTTTTAGAGCCTAACTCTAGTTCAAATTCAAATGTTTTTGAAAATAAGAATTTGGTTTTAAAACGAAAGTCAGAAATTTTTTCCTTGAAAAAATGTTTGTCAAACTTTACACATGGAAAGGAAAACTTCAACAAGATGTATTCTCAAATTAGACCTTTGAGAAATCGTTCGGGTCTTGGTTATACTTATCCCAAACCTATTTTTAGTAATAACTATTTTGTTCCACAAAAAAACCTCTTTTTGTACTAAGTGCCAATGTGGTGGACACTGGAGAAGAGATTGTTCTCTTAACAAAACTCAATCTTTAGGGTTTCATAAATCTCATTTTGCAAAACAAATGTGGATTCCTAAAATTCTTTTATCTAACCCTTCTGGATCCAAACAAGTTTGGATTCTGAAAAAATAATTTTTTCTTTTTCATGAAAATGTGAAGTGTACCAATAATAATATTTGGTACATGGATAGTGGTTGTTATTGACACATGTCTAGAAACAAAGATCTCTTTGAAAAGGTTATCAAAACAAAAGGTGGAAAAGTTACCTTTAGAGATAATGCTCAAGGAAAGATTGTTGGTATAGGTAATACTATTTTTCTTGGAAAAGTTCTTATTTAAAATGTTTTGTTTGTTAAAGGTCTTAGGCACAACCTCGTCATCATAAGTCAATTATGTGATGAAGGTTACCTTGTGAATTTTAGAAATGATAAGTGTCTAGTTCACAATTCCAAGGATGAGTTCATTCTATCTGCTCATAGGCAAGAGAATGTTTACACTATTAACTTAGAAGACCTTAGGAGCCAAAACTTACCCTGATTAAGTGCAATATAAGGGCAATCATGGCTATGGCATAGAAGACTAGGACACTGTAATATGAGAAACCTTAGTAAACTCTCAAAGAAAAGACTTGTGAAGGGGCTACCAGACCTTAGATATGATTCTTCAAAAGTCTGTGATCCTTGTCAATTTGGCAAGTAACATAAAACTAGCTTTAAATCAATTAATGAAGTTTCAACTTCTAATGATTTATAGCTAGTGCATATGGATCTTTTTGGTCCCACACAAACCGGAAGCATTGGAGGCAAATACTTTGTATTTGTTTTAGTTGATGACTTTACTAGATTTACATGGGTCTACTTTCTCACAAAGAAATATGAAGCCTTTTCCTATTTCAAAACTTTTAGAGCCCAAGTTAAAAATGAGAAAAACCTACCATTGATAACTATTCATAGTGATCATGGTGGTGAATTTCAAAATTCATATTTTGAAAATTTTTGTAGTAAGAAAGGTATTACTCACAATTTCTCAGCTCCAAGAACTCCTCGGCAAAATGGTGTTGTTGAAAGAAGAAATCATATTCTTCAGGAAATGACTAGAACCATGTTGAGTGAATACTCAATTGCTAAGCACTTCTGGGCTGAAGCTGTTAGTACTGCCTGTTATACTATAAATCATGTTTTAACTAGACCATTTCTTAATAAAACTCCTTATGAGTTATGGACTGTCCGAAAACCTAAAGTTTCATACTTCCATGTTTTTGGATGAAAAGTATTCAATCTGAATACAAAAGATAATCTAAAATTTTTTTCACCAAAATCTGATTAAGGAATCTTTCTAGGCTATTCCACAACTTCTAAGGCTTATAGAGTTTTCAATAAAAACACTTGTACTATTGAGGAAATAGTACATGTAAAATTGGATGAATCTGATCCTTTTGTTTTCAACCAACCCAATCCTACATCCTTAGATGTGTTTTCTAAAACCTTTTATCAACCGTTATTAGAAGATCACTCTAATGAGAAAAATGTTCAAGAAAGTATTCCTGAAACATTTAACATAGAAGATTTTCTACCATATGTCGATGAACAGGTTTTACAAAACCCAAATCAATTGTTTCTTAGGAATCATCCCAGTGATAACATCATTGGTGATGTAAATCAACCTGTAAGGACCATAAATTCCTTAAGAAATGAAGTAGAACATCTTGCTTTTCTTTCACAATTTGAACATAAAAGTCCTAGTGAGGCCTTAGGTGATGATGATTGGATCAAAGCAATGCAAGATGAACTAAATTAATTTGAGAGGAATCAAGTCTGGACTTTAGTTGATAGACCTAAAGAAACAACTATAATTGGTGTAAAATGGGTTTTCAGAAACAAATGTGATGAAAATGGAATCATTGTAAGAAATAAAGCAAGACTTGTTTCTAAAGGCTATAATCAACAAGTGAGAATAGACTATGAAGAAACATATGCTCCTGTAGCTAGACTTGAATCTATTCGTATTCTATTAGCCTTTTCAGCATATTTCAATTTCAAACTATTAAAAATGGATGTAAAATGTGATTTTTTAAATGGTTTTGTTCAAGAAGAAGTTTTTTGTCGAACAACCTCCTGGTTTTTGAGATCCAAAACATCCTGATCATGTTTTCAAACTTACCAAGGCTCTATATGGTCTTAAACAAGCCCCTAGAGCATGGTATGATAGAATTACAGGATTTATTTTACAAAACAATTATACAAAAGGTACAACAGATCCAACCCTTATTATAAAAATGGAAAACAAAAATGTTTTGATTGTTCAAATCTATGTTGATGGCATCATATTTGGATCAACTCAGAACTCTTTAACTGATTCTTTTGCAAATTTTATGAAATCTGAGTTTGAAATGATTATGATGGGTGAGTTAACATTATTTTTAGGTTTTCAAATTTCTCAAAAGCCAAAAGGAACATATATATCTCAACATAGGTATCTAAAATATTTACTAAAAAAGTATGTATATGACAAAACTAAAAGTATTATCACTCCAATAGGTACCTCAAATACACTTGATCTTGATGAAACTGGGAAACCAGTAGATCAAACAATCTTTAGTGGTATGATAGGAAGTTTGCTATACTTGACATCTAGTCGACCCGACTTAATGTTTTCTATATGCTTATGTGCGAGATACCAATCTAATCCAAAAGGGTATCACTTAAAATACATAAATAGAATCTTCCGATATTTAAAAGGCACTATGGATTTAAGTCTTTTTTACTCTTCTGGGAATGACTTTGTTTTAAAAAGTTTTTCAGATGCTGACTTTGGTGGTTGAAGAATGGATAGAAAAAAGTACATATAGAACATGTTATTTCATAGGAGATTCTTTGGTCTCTTGGTCCTGCAAGAAACAACACTCAGTAGCACTATCCACTACTGAAGCTGAATATGTAGCAGCTGGAAGTTGTTGTGCTCAAGTATTGTGGATGCAACACACACTCACTGACTATGGATTGAGTTTCTCCAAAACTCAAATTCTTTGTGATAATACTAGTGACATAGCTCTTATTAAGAACCCAGCACACCACTCTCGTGCAAAACACATAGATGTTAGGAATCACTTTCTTAGGGATCACACACAAAAAGGAGATATTATTCTACAATTTATCGGAAATCAAGAACAACTTGCTGACATTTTTACAAAACCTTTATCTTCCGATAGGTTTGAGTTTATAAAATAGAAGCTAGGAATGATTACATTAAAATAACCATTCATATCTACTTCATGTTTTACAATTATTCTTATATTAAATAACTCCCTTTGAAAGGGGGGGGGGACATTTATTTCTATGTTTTTTATGTTTTTTTATGATCTTTAATAATTTACTCTCCTGGTATGTGCTTTTTCTTTTCTGTTTATCATATTGATAGTTTTATTGTTTTATCTTTTCCATCGTATCGAGAGATGATGGTAATGAATTTTTTTCCATCATACTGACCGATGATGGTAATGATTTTCTTTTCCATCATATCGACCGATGATGGTAATGAATTTCTTTTCCATCGTACTAACCGATGATGGTAATGATTTTCTTTTCCATCGTACTGACCGATGATGGTAATGAATTTCTTTTCCATCGTACTGACCGATGATGGTAATGATTTTCTTTTCCATCATACTAACCGATGATGGTAACGAGATTGTTTCCCATCGACTTGTCAGTTCATGGTAATGAGATTGTTTTCCATCGTATTGTCAGTTCATGGTAACAAGATTGTTTTCCATCGTATTGTCAGTTCATGGTAACAATATTGTTTTCCATCGTATTGTCAGTTCACAGTAACAAGATTGTTTTCTATCGTATTGTCAGTTCATGGTAACAAGATTGTTTTCCATCGTATTGTCAGTTCATGGTAACAAGATTGTTTTCCATCGTATTGTCAGTTCATGGTAACGAGATTGTTTTCCATCGCCTTGTCAGTTAATGGTAACAACTTTGTTTTCCATCAGTTTAAAGATTGATAGTTTTCTTTTATTTCACATGGTTGTGTATTCTTTTTAGCTCTACTAAAACCAACAACTACCTTACATTCTCCGGCAGGTACTTTTCATATTTTTTATTATTTTTTTCTTTCATTTTTAATCCTAACCGTTGATTTGTTTTCCTCTAATCCTGACCGTAGAAGATCAACAGTCACCCCTTTATCGCCTATAAATATCCCCCCTCCCCAGACCCACATTGTTTTTTCAGGTTTTGAGGCAAAGCTCTGCTCCACTGGTTTTAAATCATTGAACGATCTTTCATCGGTAGCACCTTTATGTCTCAGTCCTCTACTAACACTCCCGCTGAAATGTCTTCAAAGACTTTTACAGGAAAAAAATTTTCAGAGAAAGGTTAGTTTCTTGGGACTTTTTTGATTCGTATGATTCCGCAATTAGAAGAATCATTCTGTTTCAAGGATAGGAGAATTTATGTGTTGAAAGACCTGTTTCTTAAGATCCGGTTCTCTTTGATGAAGTCAGTCAGTTCTATAAAACCATATCTTTCGACAAAGACATGACTATCAACTTTTCTGTGTACGATATAAAGTTGTCTATGTCTGTGAAACAAGCGGCTCATTTTCTGAATGTCCCAATAGAAGAGGATTCTTTCTGTCCATCTCATAAACTACCAGAGGAAGTTGGTACATTTAATATAGAAAGTGATGAAAAATCTTTGTTTGTTATAAATGAAGAGAAGAGAAAAGTGGCTCATCTTTCTTCGGAAAATCGGTTTGTGACTTTATGGATGCAAGATTTTCTTATCCCAAGGAAAGGGGATAGAGAAACTCTGAAATTTTCTGATATTTTTTATGCTTGACTATCTTGTGAATATGATATAAGTGAATCGCATGGGGTATGTTTTTGAAACCATTAAGAATGTCAAGATAGGAGGGATTATGTCCCAAAAAATTATGTATCCAGCCATCCTTACAAAATTGATTCTTGAGAGCATGATGTTTTTCAACATTCCTTTGAAAGGAAACCTGATAGATTTGAAGCCTTCTTGGATTAGTAAGTGTACGTTGAAAAAGCTGAATGTTTGTTTTGACCCAAATACAAACCTTTTTATAAGAGATGTAGAAGCTGAATCGGCTCAAAATCAATCGGCACCTATGCCAGCCAAAGACATTCCTTCTCTTGTTGTTCCTCGAAAGTCTGGTCCTCAAACTAGCTCAAAGCCAAAGAAAAAGCCTAAGTATAGTAAGGAATTTGTAGCCAAGTGGAGAAAGGATAAGGAACAAAGAAAGGAAGGTGATCCAAATTTTGGACTTGATCCAGCCGAAGCCTTTGCTGAGAGATTAAGGGTTGAGGATACCCTTCAGGCTGAAAAGAAGAAGAAGGTTCTTTTAAAAAGAAAAGAACAGGATTTTGATGTCTCTAAAGTCTTGAAAGCAGTTGAGGAATCCAGTTCTCAACTTGCCACATAAGTGCATCAAGAGCCTATCGTATAGAGCCTTCCTGAGAAAGAAAATGGAAAGCAAATGATAGAAGAGATAGAAGAAGTGGAAGAGGATGAAGAAGATTTTCTTTTAGAATTACTTTAGAGTTCGAAGAAGAGTAGGGAGGAATCGGTTCAAAAGCTGAGTGAAGGTGTTCAACAAACTCCTCATGCCGATCAAGTACCTTTTGAAACTTCTGAAACTACGGATAAAACACCCCCTCAAGTAAAGCAAGGTTCTCAATTATCTCAAACTGATAAAGTTGTTGTCATTAGTGATAAAGTGGAAGAAGAAAGAAAGAAGAAAGAAAAAGCAAAAGGAAAACAGCCAGTTGTAGACTCAAGCCGATCAAATGAACTGGCTTCGTACGATGAAGATACTGATTCAGAACATACAATCTCTCTCAAGAAGAGTGATTACATTGTTCATGTTTTAAGAAGGGTTGAGAAGACCATTCTATATTTCCCTAGGCTAGAAGGGAAGATTGATTTCATTACTGACAATGAAAAGAAGAAGTTTGGTTCTGTAAAAGAATTGAGAAAGAATGTTTTGTCAGTTGAAGCCGATTTGAAAGTTCTTTCAAAAAGTTCGGTTGCTCATAAGAAGGCCTGCAACAAGATGACCATGTGGTCGTACAAAACAAAGAGCTCAATCAATGATCATGAGATAGAAATTGAAGATATAAGAAGGTTATCAAATGAGCTTGAAATTGCTTTCAATAAGCTGGACAAAGAAACGGTTGAAAGGTTGAATATTTTGTCTTCTCAACGAGCCGATGTTCCCTCAGTAAAAGTCTTGCAGGAGAGAATGAATGCCTTTAAGGCTGAGTTTTCGAAAGTTTCATCTTTCAAAGATGAAATAGTTCTCTTGAAGAAACAGAACTCTGGGTTATCAAAAGATAACAATAATTTGCAAGATATAATTGATTCTCTTGAAGAAGTAATCAGAGTTCAAGAAGAGACAATCAGAAATCAGGATCAACTCTTTGCCGATCAACAAGAGCTTCTCAGGTCTCAGGGTGATGCTATTTTTGAAGACAATAAGGAGATCAAAAAGATGAAGTCAGTTCTCCATGAGCTGATCAAAAAGGATAAAGAAAGAGAAAACAAATGACTATTGTATTTGTTTTCCTTTGGAACCTATCTTTGTTTTGTAATAACTTTTATGATTCTTTTCTTTTGTCCTGCAATTTTTCTCTCTAACCCTTACAAGTAACTCAAAGTAACCCCATTCTTTTTTAAACCACAAAGGGGGAGAATGTTTTATAAAGGGGTAGAATGTTTTATAAAGGGTGAGAATGTTTTACAAAGGGAGATCGGTTTAATCAAATGCTTTGAAACCAAGGAAAACTATGAATACAATCCATAGGAAAGTATACACCTAAGGGGGAGTTAGTTGTATTCAAATTCTTATTCAGAAGAGTTTCCAATAACTCAGGGGGAGATAAGTATTTCTTGTTATATTTACTTTTTGTGTTGTGCTTTCCAAAAAGGGGGAGATTGTTGAGTCAAAATTTCTCTTTTGACTTATATATTTTGTTTTGGAAATCACAAATGTCTTTTTAATCATATCGTACTGACCCTATTAATCGTATCGTACTGACCCTATCAATCGTATCGTACTGACCCTGTCAATCATATCGTACTGACTCTATCAATCGTATCGTACTGACTCTGTCAATTGTAATCGTATTGACTCTGCTATTCATATTTTCATTACTTGTTTTGGTACTTAGTAAAAACTCTTGTTTCATATTAATCTTACTATTGTTTATCTTATTCATATATCTTGTTGTAACCAATATGATGTCGTTGGGTTAGTTACAAACTAATCAAAATGATGTCATGCTTTCTGTTTCAATATGACCATTATAATGTCAGGTGTCCAAGTCCCTCCGAGTTTTTCGGAGAAATATGACCATTGGAGGAGATGTGACTGTTGGAACCTCAGGCCTATAAATAGGAGGTCATTTGAAGCTGAGAGTACAACAGAGAACAAAGAGATTTTAAAACAAGTGTGATACTTTTGTTCAATCAATATTCTAGAGAGAGATGTTGTAACTTCTCTCATGCTGTGTGCTTTATGCTTCTGATCATCATATCGAGGGATTTCAAGTAATTGAAATACAGAGGTGCCGATTACGTACAAAATCGAGGGCTGCCAGGGATAGGCAGACGGACGGTCCGATCATCCTATCGAGGGCTGTCGGGGATAGGCAGACTGACGTTTCGATCATCGTATCGAGGGCTGCCGGGGATAGGCAGACAGATAGTCAGATCATCATATCGAGGGCTCACCAAGGTGTTGGTGAGAGAGACCTTTTATCCTAGGTAAAAGGATAACCCTTCTCTTTGGGTTAAAATAATTGTAATTCTTTTACATTTCCGCTACTAATTGTATTAGAAAGGAAATTGTTTTTGTTTCCTTTTCTATCTCTTATACATTTGTAATTGTTTCAATTACATCCATTCTATTACATATTGTATTGATTGATTCTATACGCTTTAAGGTAGAATCATTCATCTTTATATTACTCTGATTATTGTGTTCATCTTGAATACAATTGTTTTACATTTCATTAGTGTTACATTACATCATACCTTTTTTATTCAATACAATTGTGGTTAATTGTATTTGTATTTGTTTAAGATCATTTAAACAAATCTCTTAAGTGCTAAAACTCAAAGGTTTTTAAACCTAAAATTCACCCTCCCTCTTGTATTGTTCCGTTTAATAAACATATACATATACTTATTCGACCAACAGTATATTCCAAAAAAATACAGTTTTATCACCTTTTGATTGAGAACACTTTTTAAATATATTTTTTGTCACTTTTATATGTTATATTTGAAAAAATATTATTATTCTTTATAATATGTACTAAAAATTATTTGGTAGAAATTTTGGTATTTTTCTGATAAAATCCACATTTTAATCAATAGTAAAAATTACTGCATTTTAATTCAAACTAAATTTTCATCTAATTTATTTATATAGTTATATTGTCCTTTTAATTGGTTTTAAAGTGTAATTTGATTAATTTTTTTGTCATTTAATCCAATTTTGGCCATTTTTGTAATTTCACATTTAAATTGGATAGAAACACGTGTCAATCTTTTGATAGATTTTACTTCTTAAAAACCCACTTTCTGGTTTTGACAACGGGAATTAATTTTTAATTAATTTGTGAAAATTTTGTGATTTGAATTTGGAAAAATGGATTCCATATTTGGAATCATAAGGTGAAAATTATGCACATAGTTACCATTTATTTTTGTAAATTAAGAATACTAACTCCATTAATTATTATTACTTACCATGGTTAAAGGGTAAATACGGTAAATCAGGGTAAAAACTAATATTATAATAATATAAAACTACCCTAATATGTGTCCTCATCCTATTTAATGAGATATAGATGGTAATGATCATACTTGGGTCGATTTTAGGACCCCATGAAGCCACTTGGGTGTGATAATGGCAAGTTATAATATTTAAATTTAAGTAAAGAGAAATGTATAATAAACATGTATCTTTTTAAAAATAAAAATAATATAGGGTTATATTTCTGATATATTTGACTATAAATAATAATTATAAAGATAAAAATATATAATACCTCGTGGTATTTTATTTATATATTTTAGACAATAAATAAATAAATTTATTTATGACCCAATGATGGTGCAGTGATTACCTTCTTAAGTAAAGATTAAAATAAATGATATTATAAATATTAAAATGAATGTAATTTGAAAATTTTGATGACGTAAAAGTATTTTATGAATTCTTATTACATGTAATATTTTATTTTATTTAGTTTTTTTTGAATTAATCATGTTTTTATAGCTTTAAAAAATCAATTACCAAAATGTGTCAAAATTGACATAAATGAGTTTTTAAAACAAGTACTATTTTATTAAAAGATATAATAGTAATAAAAATATAATACTCTTCCAAAGGAATTATATATTGTTAAAATTTTCATTAATTTTCTAATTTAGGTTCTATTGGTATTTTATTGTAATTATATTAACCATATAGTGTAAAAATACAAGAAGACATAGTAAGAGTTAATTTATTTATGTAAGGGTTAAAGCCAAAAGATAAGGTTACATTTATGAAAAACACATTTCCAAACCCAATTGTTTGATAGTATTTATAACCATACTCATATTATCCTATAAATATATCGCTTTTGATATATTATAATTCTAAAATTAATTTATAATAAAATAATATTTCAAGAGTTCCTCAAAGTTTCCCTCCTCCCTTTTATAAAAGGCCACAACCTCTACCCACATACTCACACCTCTCAGTCACCTTATATAACCAAATATCTACTCAAATAAACCACCAAAATACATAAGTTCATTCTTGAATCATTACCTTAAGAATAATTCAATTAAAGAAATCCTTTTCCTCAAATCAAAAGGAGTTACCTGTTTTAGAGGTAACATCGTCTCCTATGCTCCTTTCATTTATTTTTCTTCTCTGACCCCATAACCTCTATTTTTAACATTATTTATTAAAAAACAGTATAATACATATACTAGTATGTTTTTATACTAAGTATTCTACCTAAATTTTCACACATCTTCATCTAATGGGTATTGAATATACTATTTCTATGTAAGAAAAACTATTGCCTCGCGAAACGATGATTGTTCAATTTTCTCCTACCACATCTCATGGTGGACATTATGATGGAAATTTATTTATATATGATATATATTATATTTATATTTTATCTATTATTATGTATGTTTTATTTAAAACATAACTTTATGGTTTCCATGTTGTGTAAATACGATAATTTTTCTTTTAGGAAGTGTGGACTACCGCCCCCTCAAAGTGACATGACTCATTCATTCCATACATGGAATGTATAAAGTATGGAGTTAATTAACTTATGTAAAATATATAACATATATAATATACTATAGTTATAATATACTATGTATTATTTATTTTTAATTCCTTTAATGATACAAAAAATGAAAGCAGTGTTCATACGTACATACGACCTACCATCTCCATGAACGATACATTTCATTTCTTATCTCAAAATGTTATGGACCATTATAAATACATATATACTGGATATATATGATATTTATATCATGAATAATATTTTATATATGATGGAATTTTTCCACATAGATAATTTACATCAAAACAAATTCATTTTCATCACAAGTATCAAATATTGACAAAATGACGGATATAAACTTAAATAAAAACATTATTTTTATAACATGGTAATAAGTTATATAAAAGTAATAAAAAACTTGAAATTTTTTTTGAATCAAGTATAAATTAACTTATGTTTATTATTCAGTAATATAAATAATGAATGATACAATTCGGACTCGAGGTAAGGGAAATCTTAAGTCAATCTCAGTTCCTTGAGTTAAATATCGATGTCATTAGTTTAGTTTTTCCAAGAATATGTGTGAATGACCTATGAATATTTTAAACTGAATATACACTTATATTAGGTGAATTTATACTTTTAACACATAAATATTTCATTTATTTATCCTTAATCTAAGGATAGGATCTTTGTAAGGGACTTCGTCTCAATCTCCTTTCATTGAGATGTTTCTTGATGATATGAACCTTTATTTCTATATAAATTGCATATAAAATACATTTTACATTAATTATACATATTATATATATGCTCATTATCTTTAATTTCTTGTAAAATTTTATACTTTCATGTGGTGTATATTTTAAATGTGCAAAATTGTAAAGTACTCTTTATCTAAAACAGTGTTTTAAATGTTTTAAAGATTTAATCTTCTAAAAATTTCTCTTTAGTGTACATGTTTTAAAATGATTTAAATGAATTATTTATATGGACATTAAATTTTTTATGTGTAAATATATTTCAAAAGATTCAAAGTGGTATGGGACACTTTTATTCAAAAATATTATCATAAAAAAAATGCATCATGTTTTAAAAGGGGTCTAATTATTTCAATAACTATGGATGTTTTTATATATATACATCATGAATTGAATTTCTCACTTTTATGTAGCTATTATATATTTATTTTTAATTTAAAATCTTTACACTTCATTTTAAAATAATGTGTCTTCATTTATGAGTGTATGGCTTGTAAAGATGAAATGAGATTTCAAAGAAGAAATGTAATTTTTCATTTATGCTTGGTTTATGTGTTATGATTATGGTATGGTTCTTGGAAATTGATTTTTTATACAAGTGGTTCTATGATAAAACAATGGAGGGTGATCCCATTATATTTCTTCAATTCATTGGGTAATTTGACAGAGGTAAACAACATGGTTTCTCCTAAGAGATTTAGGGAATATACTATGATGGGCATTCCAAACGTAATAATAAAAGTTACTCCCTATATAGTTGTGAATGATACAATGTAAGTATGACATGGATACCACAAATTACCTTTAGGTTTTATTATTTCTATACTTTTTTGTAGGAATCTTATGATTACATGATGTAAGCTATGTAGTTTATATTTTATAGATGAAAATTATGATTTTTTTAAATTTTTTTCATAGGTTTAAAATATTCACGGACTAACAATTCTATTACTTATTTTATATTACTAAATAATATTTTTATACCAATACCATGTTTTGGAATTGTTTTCCATAGGGTATAAGGATGTTTAATAGAATAGAATAAGGCAATAATATTTTTATCAAGAAACAGAAATTAGGTTTTGTTTAAAGGGGTTCCTTTAGTGGAAAAAGTGGATATTGAGTGTAACTGTCCACATTTGATGTCTGTGCCAATTATGAAATAGTTATGGCCCAATTATCTAAAATTATAAACCTAAAAAAGATAATTAATTTTAAATCTTAACTTAACTCAATATTATGCAATGATTAAGGATGAGGCCTTATATTAAATCCATTTGGAACAAAATATTTCAAAAATCTCAGGGCGTTACATTATACTACCTTCAAATGAATTTCTCCCTAAAAATTCATCTCGGCCATCAAATGTTTGAAATTTTAAAACTCATTCGTATAAAAACACATTCTTCAAATGAATACTAAAACTTCCCTTTAAATGGAAAATTGGAAAAATAAATTTTACCTAATGTATCTCATAACTAGGTTTCCACATATGAGATCATAAGTGGGAAGTGAAGATTTTGTGATGGAAGAAATGTTTAAATAATTATCTATATTGATATAGATCATTTATAAATGTAATTTGAATGATTAATTGAATGTTAAGGTCCTCAAATCCAAAAATATGTGATGATTCAAAAGACCATCAGTTCAATAAAAACGAACATATTAGGATAAAATTTTGTGTCAATATCCTTTTCCTATAGTTGAAAAATTATTTTAATATTCAAAATTATAAGGAAATATACTTACTTGACATGGTTCTATTTCTTATGAAAAATTTAATATTGTACTTCAACCTATTTCCAATTAATTTCTTATTCTAGGAAAATAATGTTTGGAAAATATTTTTTTATGAATGAAGCACTAAAATTCACTTTTAACGGATCATAATATCAATAATATAATTATAATTTATTCTTTCAATTTATAGTTATTATAAAAAAATATTTACCAAAATTTATGCATAAATATTAATATTATGAAATAATATATTTATCTATAAAATTTCATCTGAAATTCATCTTAACCATTCAATAAATGGTGACCCTTATAACCCTTCCAAAATTGAAAATTTATAAAGAAGTTCCCTATATTTCAAAAAATCACCATAAAATTAATTACCCATATAACATAAAGTAGATCTTGATTGTCACATACTAAAAATCTGAATAAATTATCATGTATTCTTTTGAAACATATTAATAACCTAAATTACCATAAAATCTAATTGAAAACATATATACTTCCTCATTCCTTGAATTAAACATAGATTATTGAACATATACCATAGATCCAAAATATTTTAAACTCCATCAATGATATTATTAACAACTTTGTCAACAATTCATTAATCTGTTCCAAAAATATCAATACTACTTAATTTATGTTATCTATATCAGTCACCAATTTATCCCAACATTATTATGTAAATATCATTAAAATATTAAGGGTTATCTTTCCCTAAATCATAATATCATTTTTTTTCTAGTCCATCAGTTCCATTTAAAAATTTCTATAAATTCCTTAGAGAAAAACCATTACTGAAAAGACATTATATATCACCTGATTCATATAATATAATATGTGAATTAAAATAAATTAATAATTAAATCATCCCACATCCTTCTCAAACTATTAACTTGTCTTTATCTTATTATTCTTTGAAACCTATTTCCTTTCATATGTCATTCATAGTCTATTCATCCTCCATAAAAAAGCATTACTCATACAACCTTACTTATTCTTTTTATGATTTTTCCCCTTGGGATATCAATTTTTGTAATTATTATACTTTCCACATTTAAAATATCCAATAGTTGATGACACCTTAGAGAGACAATTTTTCTTATCTATTGATTTATCCAAATATTTCATTTTTCCTCTCTAATTACTTGATTTGGGTACTTCTTCTTCAAACTCAGAACATTTTTTTATTTCTATAAAACATTCCCTTGAATTATTTTTTCCACATTATCTTCATATTAGAAACTAAATATTCTATCTTCCATAGTCCCCACTACCCAAAACTTTAGTTAAAACTATCCTTATATTCTTTGGTGAGTTATATATTTGGTTAATATGTATGTTTTTAATCATGTTTTGTGATAACTAATATGGAATAATCCCAATATCTATAAATACAGTCATCATCCCATTTGACTGCTAATTAAAAAATTGTATGTCAGATTCAATGTCAAACTTATTCTCTTGGGTTCCCACTATTGACTAAATCAAAAAATCATATTGTGAGAAACAATAATCATAGTGGAAAACCACATAATCACAAAAATTCACATAAAGGGTGTCTAAATCATGACACATTATTTTAAATCTATAAAACAATAAGATAAATGTAGACCATTCATGTCCATTATATATTTAAATCCTTCATGATGGTTTATAAAGAGTTTTTGAATTTCAAAAGAATATCTTCTAGGAGTGTCAAACTAGGTTTGCACTAAGTCCCATTATCATTCACCAAGTGATGATTAAGTCCAGATCACGGTTACCTTTTAAAGTTATTACACCTAGGTACATGTATGGTAGATCCATATCCAATTTTATTATCCAGATATGGATGTAATTTCTTGGAAACCACTTTCCCTACCCTTTACCAAATTTCAATAAATTTTTCTATATCTTGACTCATAATTTGAATTATCCTTAGAGACATCCCAAGACATGTCTCTAGAAATATCCATAGTGATCTCACTAATGTTCTCTAATCCTAGTTTCCAAAGTTTAACTAAAAATCTATTTTGATACTAACTATAGACACCCAAGCTTATAATACATAGATATTACATTTTTTTATATGAATATTCATGAAATTACACAAACAAACATGCATGATCACAATAATAGTTTAGTTCCTTTGGAAAATTGGAACAAAGTCTCCTTCATTCACAAAAATTCATTAAATATACCCTATAAAGATCTTACCCTTTAGTACTCTTCACAAATACACCATACATAAAACCATTTTTAATAACATGGGGAAAATAAACATAAGAAAGCTTTAACTCGGATACTCAGTATTGTTAAATAATTGAGATACGTAAGAATAATTTGTGAATAAGGGTATTAGAACATGAGAATAACATTTCAAAACCATACCCTACATATCAAAGATCTAAATCTTGAGTCATGGAATAAACATTGGTAGTTCAAAGGACATTAATCATAAGGGAATAAAAGAATATGATCCATGAAAGAATAAAATTTGAGTAAGACATAGATTTTTGGAATAAACATAAGAATAGAAAATCTTAGGTCAAGGCTTCCCACCAAGACATTCATAACATGTTAGGCTTGGGCTATCTACCTGTGCATCTACTTTGGGCTTGGGCTAAACATATGTGTAACCACTTTCTTAGGCTTGTGATAACAACTAGTTTATCCCCCTTTTTAGGAATAGGATAACCAACCATGTACCCTTTTAGTTCATAGAACATTTATCATTACCCAATGCATTAGAGGGAGATATAGGTCCCACCCTTCACATAATGAAAATCATATATATGTGTACCAAAATAACATAAAACATTCATCATATCAAAAACTATGAAATGAAATGATTTTCAAAAAAAATTCATCATATCATAACCTATGGAAAAGGGTTAGGTCCCATAATTATTTCTTCATAGAATAACCTGTGAAACAATAAGTGGGTTTTATAATTATTTTATCATGGTATAACCCATGGAAGGGAAACGAGTTTCATAATCATCTTTTCAACATAAACATAAACCATTCAGATAATTAATAAGAATGATATCATATGATCCTAACCCCATTAAAAATTAAGTAACATGAAATGGTGTCATATTAGGTGGAAAAGTATTTTAAAATATCACTTGTAACATTTCTTTTAGGGAAACTGTTTTTTCGTTAGAAAACACTTCTTTAAACATATATTATTTTCAATTTATTTTATAAAAAAAAGATTTAAAGTTATTAAGGAATATTTTAAAAGTAATTTAAAACATTTATTGTTAAAAATACCCTTTCCCCTTTATATAAAAAAATTAAAATATAAAATGTTTTGATTTTTTTATAAAACAGGGTTTTAGAATAAAATGGATTTCTGGCCGAAGAGAGAAATAAATTCTTCTTTTATTAAAAAATTCTAAAATATTTTAAGTACTAAAGAGTGTAAAAATGGTTTCATAAATATTAGGAATAACCACAAGATAATAAAAGTCTTTAGTTTCTTGATAAATGAATCATATGATTTTATCGTCAAAAACATAATCATAAACAATCTCGATAAACGATGAAGTTGTAACAAAAAATCATTACCACTTTGGAAATATTAAAACATAAAAATCATGAAGGAACATCATTAAATGAAGCATAAAATATCATGAGGATTAATAAATTCAAGAAATTGTATATAAAATGGGATGTATATACACCTCACAAAGGAATATAGGCTCATAATATAACATATGTCTCAAAGAAGGAAAATTGTGATAAAATTACATTACAACTTTTGTAACTTTTGAAACATCATATTATTGAAATAGAGGCGAAAAAATATAAATGTAATTAAAAATAATTTTCATAAGAATAATCAAAAAACAAATTAATGGTAATTATGAAAACCATATAAAATAAATAATTGGTGAATATGTAATGTGTCTCACGAAAGTAAAAAGTGAGACAAAATCCCTCACCGCTTTAGTAATATTTTGGATCGAAATAAAAAATAAATCATAAAATATATTTAAACATTAATTATCATGAAAATAAGTATATTAATGATAAATAATTCCATATGGTCCATACAAACACCACACAAAAGAAACAAGTTGGTAATTTTCATCTGACTCTTAAAAATAAAAGAGAGACTAGAAATCTCTTATTGTAAATATCAACTTCCGGTATACATGGTTGAACCTACATTATAATAAACATAATTTTATTATAAAAATATTTAAAAACCATAATTTTATATATCATACCATATATTATTTACTTATTTCCTCTTATTACCCATTTGTTGAAAAATTATTGGTAAAATCACATTTTGGGTAATAACCGCTCTGTTTTTCATATATGATTGATTTTTTATTTTCCTTCTTCTTACTATGATCATGGTTCAATAATATCCAAAATAATAATAATTAAATATTTTTCATATTTATACATCAATTATAATTTTAGTACCAATCATGAAATATGGTTTTGGGAAATGAAATATGTCACAATCATAGAGATGGTAGGTCATATGTACGCATGAGTAACATCTCAATTTTCAATGATCATTATGTAAAGGTGGTAAGTAATATTAAATATTTAAATAACCTAATAATATCAGAAATAAAATATTATTTATTTAAATGTACTTATAAATATCATCCATGGGGTGTAGTGGAGAAAATAGAGAGTCAAATCACCTCATGAAGGCAATAAACCACATGTACACGAACAATGTTATCTTCTTCCAGTGAGTGAAAATGTAAAAAATAAAATAATATATTGTCATTTAATAATTATTAATATTTAATTAATATAAGAAATATTTCATTTATACAATATATTTTTATTAAATTTATTATTATTTTCTTTTATGTAAATCGTTAGTGAAAATGAATTACATTGCTTCGAGAGGTGGTAGTCCACCGTACACGCAAAGGATGTTATCGTGTCCCCAACAGAATTAAAAGAAAAAAATTTATATATGATATAATTAATCCATATGTATAATAATTTTATTAATATAATATATATACTTTATATCTATCATCATATCCAACCATGAGAGTTGGTAATGGAAAAAAATGACATCAATTTAAGAGGTGGTAATTTTCCGTACACAGGAACGATGATTTCATAACCAATTTGATGGAATTGGATATGGTTTTAGGTAATTCCAATTACATAACACTATATAAATATATTTAGGATATTAAGTATATTATATCATCACTATATAATAATAATTTAAGGGGGTGTATTAATAAATAAAAAACACTTATTGATGAGTGTTACCTCTTCTTCGGGTATCCTCCTTAGATTTGAACCAAAAGACATCCTAGGATGGATTTATATCAAAAATAAGGATTTTAGTGTGATAATAAGGAATATTTTTAATTTTTTTATTCATTAATTTTCTGAACAAAAAAGTTTTTAATGTTTTCATATGTGAAGGGTTGTGGTGGCCTTTTAAAAGTGGGGGAAAGGAACCGACTTGGAAACTATATGGAAATTTATGAAAAGATTCCAAAACAATAAAATCATTCTCCAAAAAAATATTAAAATGAACTTATATTCTATATTTTGAAGTATAATATGTAAATATTTCCATGAAATAGGATTTAGACATGTTTTATGTTATTTTTGACTGTTATATTTTTAGTTTAACCCACTAATAAACCAATTTTTACCTTAACCATGGTAAATAATTTTTATAGTTCTCATGATTCATTTAGGTCAAAAAATAATTTTAAATTATTTGATAAAATAAATTAACTGATTCAAAATATGGAGTAAATTTTTTCAAATTCCCTTCATATAAGTGGAAATTTTTTATTTTAAATTAATCCTAGAAATATAATGAGAAAGTGAGTTCTTTAATAGAAAACTTTCAAAATATTACAAGTTTTTTATTCCCAAATTATATATGAAATTGATCCCAATGAACTAAATTGGATTAATGGATATATAATTTAATATATTTTAATTTAAATCTAATTTAAAATATAATTTATATTTATAAGGTTTTTAAAAAAATGATGTTTTCAATAAAAATTTAGTATTTTCCATTATTCATAAAAATAATTAATCTTTTAAAAAAATCTCAAAAATTAACCCAAATATAATTTTTGAAATTTGGATTTCAAAATAGAATTTTATTTTTTGAATTAAATTTTATAAATTTTTTATAAATTAAATATAAAATAAAACCCGTAGGTGCAACGAAAACTCGCGTTTTTGAGAAGTTTTTTTTTCAAGAAAAATATGATTTTATATTAATTATATGTATAATAATCATCATTTTATGAATATAAATTAAAAATTTATAGATAATAATATATAAATTTTATTTAAAAAATTCCTCAATAATTATTTCTTTAATTAATTGAAACAGTGAAACATTATGCACTTTAAAATAGTTTTTAGAAAAAAAAACACATTTTTTTCTTAAAAATAAACTAACACTGAAATCCAATATAACGTTGATTAAAAAATAATTAAATGGATAAATAATAATAAATAATACTTATGTTACTTTGAAACATAATTGATTGTTTAAATCAATTAATTTATTAAAAAGAAAATATAGTTTTACAAAAATATGTATTTTTCATTATTCACTGAAAAATCATTATTTTCTGAAAAAATCCAAAAATTTCACCCTAAGTCAATTTTGATATTATGGTTCCAAAATTGAAGCTCATTTTATCGAGTAAATTTTCTAAAATATCTATAAAATAATTATAATAATTTCTCACAAAAAGAAAAAAAAATTAAAGCAAAAATTTTTATGATGAATATAATTACATTAAAAAAATTGATTGATTTTTTAATAAGAATTTATAAATAAATCTATATTGAGTGGGAAATTTATATGTATATTTTATAAATTATTTAATACTATTTATACTTTCATAATTAGTGTCTAGGTTATAATGAACATATTTAAAATAATATTATTTAATGGTTCAATGAAGCTTGGTGTTGCGTGTGAAGCATACTTTTGAAGAAATTAATTCTTGTGTGTAATGAAATATGAACTTACTATTTTGTATAAAACAAGATATACTTAGTGTATCATGTAACACAAAATATAAAAATGATTAAATTCATCTGAAAAAATTATTTCCCAAAATATCGGGGTGTTATAATACGCGAGCAATATCTCATATGTTGCAGCATAGTCCACTACCACGCTAAAAACCTATCCATCCTCTAGATCAGAAATATGTATAATATTTTTTATTTTATCATTATGTATATAGATTCAAATTAAATTGAAAACCTATAATAAATAAACTAATGTGAATTTATTGACTTGCCATATCCTAGATCCCTCAACTATATGGTGTAAGGTACCATTTCAACTTTTTTATATACCATGGATCATACTCGAGATGTTGTGACTGATAAAATCACATCATACTCATTACCTCGATAAAAAAACCCGTGATTTTCCTATAGGTTGCGATACTTATCATTTCATATGTGCCAATCAATATCCTTACTCCCCTTCAAGTTTAGGGAATGAAGCACAGCTAACTATCTCGGTGAAAATGGAATATGCTAAAAAAATAAAAACTAGTTCATGATTCTATTAGGCTGCTGATAATCAATAATAGGAAAGTGAATGAGAGGAAATAAAATCATGGAATCTTGAATACCATCGGTGTAGTATGTGAGAAACGGGTCTAGCAGAGCCCATTATGGTTGCCAATAAATGTGAAATGATGAATGGAATTTGTCAAAATAATTTGTTACTATTAAAAAATGATAGTATTATGAATTTTATTAGTTAAAAGATAAATTTATATACTTACATCGGTGCATAGTATGCTATCCTACATGAGATGGTATGCACCCAAATTGTGCCTCAGAGTCTTGGTGAACTAGTGTGCCTGACTCTACCTATAGCATATAACATTGAAAGTGATAAATAAAAATAATTAGAGTATAATAAGTCATATTAAAATCAGAAAATAATAAATATGAGTGATAATACTATCTTCCAGATGGAGCATCACACAACACATCCACATGAAGATCTAAGTCAGTAATAATATGAGATAGGGTAGGGATGTGTTCTCAAGCTCGGATCTAAATAAGGATGACACACTCCCCAAGATCACATCAATCTAATTACAATTCCATTAATAAAGCTATATACGTGTTTGATAATCATGTAGAATCCCAGATGTATCACCGATAAAAATCAAAGTCATATACTATGCCCAAATATATCATGTGGACATGCATACTGGGGTGATTATCCCACAATGTTCCTCCAATGATTAGAAAGATATATGCACCAACATGAAAAAAGTCAATCTTCTCATCAACATAAATGTGTAAATTTATTATGTGAATGTCTATAAAGTTCATATATAGAGAACACCCATACATAGAAGTATTATCCCCCACAATTTCGAGACCAAACAAGTATGGTACAAGCTTAGACTAGTCTCCACGGGTGGGTACTATAACTATAGCACCCTAGATAGGATGACCAAGAATAACTACCACATCATCAAGGGTGATGTTCTTCTCTCCCTTGGGTTAGTGGAATGTGTGAGTCTCAAATCCCCATTTATCAGTGAGGGTAGAAAGGAGGTGTTGATCAAAAAATGTATAATTAAATATAGTGACACTGTTGAATCCAACATGACATAGGTATGGTATAATAGAAGTTGGAGATAGAATGTGATGATAATGGTTTTCTCTACACACCCTAATTCGTTGAACCTCACGACCCTCTAGCACCTCATGTGAAACATTCCCATACTGATCTGTGAGCAGAGTGGTATCCTCCATATGTACATATAAAAATGAAATAAATCTTATGTAAGGGTAAAATTTAAATCTAACATTATGGTCAATAAAATTTTATGATTGGTAGAATTTAGGATATAACATCCCCATTCCCATTATTTTATTATATTTTTTCTTACTAAAAAATGGATAATTTATTCATGTTTTTAAAAAGCATATGATTATCTATATAGTTTAGTATTATTTTCACTTGTTTCTGATCAATGCTATATATTATATACTTTCTTGATTTTCCTTTTGTGAATCTTTGATCGCATTTCATTATAGTAATCTCTTATGATTTAAGAATCCATTTATTAAAATATGTATTACATTATCACATAATCATTGGTTCCTTATTAGTAAATCACTAGTTAATCATTATTTGATCCCTATTTAATCATTAGTAAATAATTTTTTAATCATTTTGTAATTATTAATTAATTATTTTTTATTTATTAATTAATTATTTGCAAATCATTATTTCACTAATATATATATATATTATTTAATTAATATTAATTACTAATTAATATGTAATTACTTATTATTTATTTATTAGTTAATTTTATGTTCATAATTACAACATCATTAATTTTTAATTATTTAATAATTATTTCCCTATATATAAAATAGATTAAGTCAAACTAAACAATAATATTTTTATAATAATAATTCCATAACTAATCCTCATTATAAAATCATTACTAAATTATCATATATAAATTATAATAATTTAATTACTAATATTAACTATTATTTATAAATCATACGAAAAAAGTCTAGTCAGAATCCAAAGATCCTAACCATATTTCTAAATTATATCAAACTATCAAAAAAAACTAAGTAAATTGAATAAATAAAACAAACTAAAACTAAACAACTAAATAAATAATTAAATGAAAAATAAATTTTAACGTATATCTTTAATTTGCACTTCAATAATTCCATACTCATTTATGACCATCAAAAAAGTCGCACACAAGGGAGAAAAAATATGAAGCACTTAATGAGAGTGCATGTGATGTTTAGATATAGGGAGTCCCAAATTGAGTGTAGGGGATGGAGGGGGTGACTTTTTTAGGGGGTTGGGTGAAAATCATTACCACCCAAAACTACTTCCTCTTTATTTTAGATAAAATGATTTTTCTCCCCAAACACATTTTTTTTAAATACGGAGAAATGAGTTTTGGGAAACAATGTCTTTACTACCCTTTCCATGTAATTAATCTAGGGAAAATGTGTTATGAGCCTTAAAGGATTAAGTATTTATCTAGAAGGTGTTTAGGTAGAATATAACTTTGTATAATATTAATTTTTTAAAAAAATATCCTAGGTTTATTTTATTATTATTTTTTAAAAACATATATAAAAACAATCTTGTTGTTGCCCTTCCAACAACCCGAGTATTTCCCTATATTATTTTCCCTCGGTGGTCTCTTCATCCAAAACACTTCCAGTTGAGTTTTTCCTTCCATCCCCTCTAGAACTACTAATACACTTCACTCGCATATAAATTGGGTTCAGTCTTTATTTGTATTGAAGGTCCTATAACTTCTACCTAATCACTACAATTAAATAGGCCTATATCAATGCTAGAAATGGGGTTTTTCAGCTCTAAAATGTGCTAAAAATCAATGAATTAATAAAAGAAATATATTTTACCATCATTGAAAAAATATTCCTTTATTAATTCTAAAACAAAATAACTAATAAGGTACACCCTTTATTAGATCTTTTCATTTCCACTGATTAAATTTGAAAAACACTTATTATTTTTTAAACTTCTCACCCTCGCACTACCACATGTCCACACACCAACCCATTTTATCAATGATCACCCAACTTCCTGTTCATCCCCTCATAGCCAAACAATTTGACACACCCACCCTTTTCCCAACACCCACCAAGCATCATGTTCACCCCTATTTGTGTCTGGACATGAACTTGTAACCTCCCTGGTGAAATCTAAACACCTTTACCATTTACCAAAATATTGTTTTATTGCATATTCTAAAATATGTCAATTTATCTGTATATATTTACATTTTTTTATTTTTTATTTTATATAATTATTTTTAAATACATTAAAAAAATATTTTTTCCATGTGTGATTGTGATATATATATTAATATTTATTTAAATATATTATATATATTAGAATATACGTATGTATATCATTTATATACAAACAAATATACATATAGAAACATAAAATATATATCTATATATCTATATATATATTCATATAAATTTTTATAATGGAAAAAATGGTTAAATATTATTTTAAATAAAATGGATAATAATTAATTCTATATGATTTATATAATTATTTTTTAACACTTTTTAAAAATATGTTTATATATTTTATATTTATATATAAATTTTATACACTACATATATATTTATATGTATGTATGTTTACTTATATATTTATATATATATATATATAATTCTATATTTTGATATAACTTATTATAATGTATTTATAAATAATTACTATGAATAACATTATATACTTTATTTAATGATAATGACATATTTATAAAAATACATTGTATATATGATGTATTTACACAATAATCAGGCACTCATAGATACACACATTTACACCCAAATGTACACATTTATATTTCTGACATACACACACAAATATTATCATATATGTATTTATTTAAAAATATTAGAATATACACATAAATATTTTTTATTGAAACACATATATTTCTTTATAACCATTAACTATAGAGGTATATATATATATATTAATATTAATGCATTTTTATAATGTAAATAAATTTGATAATTTTTTATTTTAAATAAAATGATTAATAAATCTTTATTTCCATATAGTTTATACATTCAAAATTTCATTTTTCGGTAAATATATTTAAATATTTATTTTACAATTGTTTTATTATATATAAATTCAAGAAAATATTTATATATAATTAATTATAAATAAAAAACATATAAAATGAGAAAATTTCAAAAACATAATATCCAAATGAATGTAATTCCAAGGAATAAATTCATTATCCATTGAAAAAAGAAAATAATACCCTCTTAAAAGAAGATAAAATCCCATCAAATATTATAAAAGTATTTTCACTAACTAAAAACATGGTTTTAAAGGCCTTTCAATCATTTTTTAACATCAAGAAAATAATTATTGTGGTCCCAATTTAGAAGAAATAGATCTCCCCACATACTTCAATCAGATATGTGATAGGATCCAAATGAACACCCATATCAAAAGTTATTTTGATTTAAAGTTCAAGGAATGTTTTCATCTTATCTTAGATCTCTAATTAAATGATTGAATTTTAATATCATATAATTGTCGTTAAATAAATATTAATTGATAATAATGTGCAAATTATTAATTAATATAATTTTTTTAGTTATTTTATAATATATTATTCAATGAATATATTATATATTAAGTGAAAATGCATATATTTCCTTAGATAAATCATATTTTATAAAATATATTATATTAATATCAATATAAATACTTTTATATATTAATAATTTTTAAGGATAAATTTTTTTTATGAAATTTACCTTTTATTAGTGCTGTTTTTTATAAAGGTTTCCATTATCAGCATTTTTTGAGCACTGATAAAATGTTCACTTTATCGGTTCTTTATATTAGCACTGATAAATATACCCTTTATTGTTCTATTTTAACGCTAATAATGACCAACATTATCAATGCTAGAAAAATAACTGATAAACATTAATCAGTGCTAAGAAATAATAATGAAGGGCGTTTTTCTAAACGCATTTTTTCAGTGTTGATAAAGTACCCTTTATCAGTTCGTTTTTCAAGCACTGATTAGGACACACTCTTTATCAGTGCTTTTAACAAGAATTTATAATGATATGTGCTTGATATAATCAAAATTGTAGTAGTTGTTGAAGAGTCAATAACAATAGTGAATGAATTGAATGAATTCCTTATTGATGTCTTGTTTATTGGATGAGGGATTATTGATGTCGTTAAACACCTAGTGATGGTTCACTACTCCAAACATGAGATTGAAACACTTCTACAGATCAAGTAGGAATGATTCATACATTCTTATAATAAATATCATGGTGATATACTCCTCAATGATACACTTCATTTTCGACTTCTCAAACAATTTGTGATTCATTTTTGATATAAAGTAATCAACCACACATCATTTTGACACATGGTGTGGTCGGTATCATTGAAAGTGCATGTTTTTAGTATAAAAGCATCATTTTTTTCTCAAAATTCATGTCATATAGTCAAAACCATGTAAACATGATTGTATTGTCTTGATATTATATGAAAATGATCTATGATTTGTTTTTTTATTCATATAAATTAACTGTACATCAACTTGAACTATATTGTTACTATTGTGGTTAAAAGTGTGTGTTTTCATTAAAAATAGACAATTAAGTAAAAAATGTATGTTATATTCTCAAAATTGAGAAATAAACTTGGATTTTCTTGATACTATTAGGGATTCATTTGAGATATTCATTAATTAACCAAAAGTCCATATGACACATAGTGTGGCAATTATGATTTAAATTTCATGTTTTCAATATAAAAGTAAAATTTAGGTCAACACACATGTTACATTATCAAACATAGGAAAACATGGTTGGATAATGTATATTCATTAGTAAGGTTATTATTTATTCATTTTTATGTGAATTAATTAAACACACATCAATTTGACAAATGGCGAGACTGATATACTTGAAATTGTGTGTTTTTAAATAAAAGTGACATTTATGTTCAAAACTGATGTAATATATTCAAAACTGAGAAAATACACTTTGAATTTATTTATACTAGGTAATAATTATACATGATTGATTTTTTATGTATATTAATAAATCACACATTAATATAAATCAAATTGTGGCTAGTATTACTTAGAGAACATATTTTCTATATAAAAGAAATATTTTAGCTCCCAATGTGTGTCACATAGTCAAAATGGAAAAGATAGACTTATATTTTCTTGATAAATTAGTACAGTTATTTGTGATTCATTTATGATGTTTAGGAATTAACCACATATAAATCTTATACATGGTGAGTCCTGTATAATTGAAAATTAATGTTTTCATTTCTATGTAACATTTTAGTTTAAAACAAAGGTCACACACTCAAAAATGAGAAAATATACATAGATTATAATGATATATTTGGAAAATAAAACATGACTCATTTTTTATATATAGGAATATAAAACACATAAATCTAATACAAATTACATCCTTTACTACTAAAATTATATGATTTTAGTATAAAAGTAACATTTTCGCACAAAACAACCACCATATTGTCAAAACCGAGAAAATGAACTCGGATTTTCTCCACACTTTAAGGAAAAGATTTTTTATTCCTTTGTGATCTGTATGAATTAATCATAAGTTAATATGATATAATGTTTGGTTGGTATAATTAAAAGGGTGAGTTTTTAGTATAAAACTATCATTTTTACTCAAAAACATACATCATATAGTCCAAACCAATAAAAAATTCTCAATTTTTGACAATACATCAGAATAATAACTAGTTATTTATTTTTTAATTAAAATAGGTAAGTGTATATAATTCCAATTTAAATTTATTTGATATTCTATAAAGTTTCAATTATATTGTATTTTTTATTTTTCTATGTATTATCATGAATATAATAATTATTTTATTATAGTAATACACTTATATTGTATGAGGTTGAGTTGATCGTTGGATAGTTCTAGGTAAGTGTGTGTTTTTTTGGATTGTTGTAATTATTTTTGTTCTGAAAGGATTTGACATCAATGTAATTGTATTATACTAAAGTTATTTAATGTAATATATATTTAAATGATTATTGAGCGTAAATTTAAATTTCTTTTTATGTTTAATTTAAAATTATTAGTTCAATTTAAATGGTTTTTAAGTATTTATTCATTTCTATAGAGTGTTGTTTATATAGATTCTATAACTCAGTTGTAACTGGTGTTGAACTTTATTAGTGATAAGTGTGGTGATGATATATACCCTTTGTTATCAATATTTATATAATTAAACTTTATTGACACTATAAAATGATTTGATGAAGGTTTGTGAACCCGGATCGTTATTTCATGTAAGGATCTTGATTTTGGGTGTTTTTGAGAAAAATGGGAGAATTTAGAAATTTTCTAAGTACACGTTCTATACATATAATTACACACCATGTACCAAGTTACCAAGTATAGCTACGTCTTGGGCGTCTAATGGACAAGACATGGCCGTGTGGGGTGACGTGGTAGACCGCTAATGTAGGGGGCCGATTGAGGAAAATACATGGCATGTTCATTAACAATATAAATTGTGTAATTTTTTTTAATTAACTAATTGGATCGGGGTCACTTCTAACCCTCATATTCATCTTCTTATGGATGTGCCTCATGAAGGATCATAGAAAATGGTATATTTTCTCGAATCCATCTATTAGTCATCTATTCTCCAAATAAAACACCATCAGTTGTACTGGAATCACCTTGGTGATTTCTACCTTCTTCTAGTGACTCTTCTCCTGATTCCTCTTCTTTTGTGAGTTATTCCAGGTTTAATGTTTTTGAACTTTTTGTAGATCTACAATGTTCTAGGCCAATTCAAGGGATGAAGTTTGAGAGTGTTCTTCTTACAATGCCAAGGTAGGTTGTTTGTTACCTTTCGTTGTTTGCCTTTCAGTTTATATACTAAAGTGTCGATTACCCATATTTATGGTATTTTGGGTTAAGGAAATTAAACACTATTTTATCGGCCTTAGATTTATTTTTGGTTTGTGGGTTTTTTGTTCTGGTATTATGTGGAATTTTATGTTTATGGAACACCCCATGGGTACGTGATCTTATTTGAATGTTTAGGGTCATTTTGTCTAGGTTTTCTTTGAGGCAGACCTTATTTCCTTGCCTTGCTTGATAGGATGGAACTGATTGCCTTTTGATTCTTATTAAATACATGTGATATGCATTTCAATTTTTTATCCATGTAGTCTTTGAGATTACTTTGGGATTCTTGATATCATATATACGTGATTGAATTGCACATGGCTGTGAGAACATGGTGTAGGTAGACCATAGGGGAATTGACGTTGAGTGCTTCCTCAAAGTGTCTGTTATATTTCACGTGATGAGACCATAAGGGGGATTGATGGTGAGTGCTCCCTCAGAGTGTCTATACATTACATTATGAGTCCATAGGACGAATTGACGTTGATTTCTTCCCTGTAGAGTATGTAGTTTTTGTGGAAAGGCCATAAGAGGAATTGATGGTGAGTTCTCCTCAGAGTGTCTTTTCCATTTTATTTCATTACTTGGCCGGAGGGGTTAGACTATGTGAGCTACCCATAGGGTTAACATAAATATTGAATGCTTCTGAGGCGTCTGCCAAACCAAATCACAAGATTGTATTAGGTCCAGTTAGGTAGTCTTATGAGATGCCAATTGTGATACTTACTGGATTAAATGAGGAAAATTAAATTCTAATGAATGTAAATAGAAACTATAGGATGGTTTACTTTTGTTTACTCCTTGTTCTTTGATGCATTTTCATTATTCCATACTATATATAATCACTTATAGTTATGCATAGGTCTTATGGTGGTTGCCTACTAGGATTTTTCTCACACCCTGTTTGGGTCATGTTTTTGGAACCAAACAAATTATATGGTTGCAGGTGTAGATAATTGAAAGTAACCTTCTTCCTCAAGTACATGATTGGCTAGTTTGAGCTAGAGATCATAAGACCAAGCTTATACTTGCGATTCTTCTAGATTTTTCTTGTTTTCTTTGTACTTTGGTTTAGTTTTATTTCCACCATATTTTCTTTTTTTCCTATTTTACTTGACATATGTTACATGAATCATTTATATATGTGCTTCAGTTGTTATTTACTTTTATCCTTATATTGTTTAATTATTGTATGGTATTTTTCTTCTTCTACTGTTTATTATTTGTTATTCTGCTGTGCATGCTCTTCCAATGGGGACATAATTTCCCCATTATCACACCCAATGCCCTCTCTTCTAGTCAGAAGCCTCTGGCGTTCATGGAAATATTCTTGAGGCCATGTGACCAACTAGTTACAGGGCACCTTTGGGCAGCACCCAGAATCGAGATGTTACAAAGTGGTATCAAAGGAGGTTATTTTCTTATTTGACTTACTATTTGGAGCCTATAGATAGGGATATGAAGGAATTGGTAGTTGGTAATAAATTGTGCATGGGAGTAGATAACTCATGTACAAGGAAAATCCAATTTACCTCAATTATTTCAATTTTTCTGGTTTTTGGAATTGTTACAGTTGATTTGATTTCACTGTTGGGTGATTCACATGATTTTTGATGTTATGATTTATATCGTTGAGGTTCTATTTCTATTACAGCCTGATGAGATGAGGGTATTCCATCTCATGCATCATATAAGCACTTTCTATATATCACATGTCATACATTTTTTCATTCCATTTAGGATGCATTACTGATTACATACTGTTCTGATAGTTGTTATGCTAGATATGCATGTTATTGTAATAGATGTCGTGATTTAATACCTGCTATTTTGATAGGGAATTGGAAAATTTAAAGTTTCATTTGAATGGGCGCCAATATTTGGTCCTTAAGGTGTTATGGGCCCTCATGGATAAGAATTTTTTGGATCATGTGACTAATTTCACTTTAATACTTTGTGATATTCATGAACATGATTCCATGATTTGAATCACGGGGAGTATGGGCCCCCATAAATCATAATTTGGAACTTTAATGCTTGTTTTAGTGTTTTTATGGGGTTTCAGAGTAGTTTCTAAGGCATACTATCTAAAAAACCTAAAATTCATGGTGTGTGATGATGAATGCACACCATGTATCGTTCTGTTTTGGAAGAAAATATTTTTCTTAAGAACATGCTATGTACTTTCTCTACATGTCATGTATCCATTTATCGTGTGACCAACCATGTGGGAAGTGATATGTTTTGGAAATATTTTCATGAACACACCATGCACTAGGCATACATGTCATGTTTTAGTGATCTGTATATCTAGTTGTGTGACCAATGACACGAGTAAGTGAAATCCTTCTAGTACATACCGTGTCCGGCAAATACACGACGTGTAGTTTTGTTCTAAGAGAACCGTGTAGTTCCGGCCATATAAAAATACATGGGAAGGAATGAACATTCAAGTAAATATTATGTATTAGGGAGAACACACCATTTTTATGGGGTGTTACATTATGAGGGTCGGCAAACGTACATTCCCATGTAAAGTATTAATGGAACATGTCGTGTAGATTACATACACACTGTGTAACCCTGTTTTTAAAAACCTGAATGATTTTCCTTCTCTGTTCCATTTTTCACATCTAATTTTTTGTTTCTTTAAACATAAAATGAGGTGTGCACTTGACCATGCAAATTCATGCCACCTAGACATCCTCTGTTTGTACTTCAGGTTCGGGCGATGATCAGACACCGGAAATGGTAGACCAAGGACTACTAACAGATCCTCCTGCCATTCCCTTCATGGAACTAGCCATCATTCTGGGTATAGGGGTTGATGCACAGTTATGAGAAGTATTCATGGGGATGATGCCTACATTTTCATGGTGTACCGCATCCTACCTCATCTATGACAGATTTGACGCAGGTTTTTTAGTAGCAGTATCCTCCAACTTTCATAGGGGATGGAGGACCTCATGCTGCAGAGTCATGGTTATAAGCCATGCTGTCTATATTCGAGCATCTAGATACACCTCTTGAGAGGAGGGTGAATCTCACGACATACATTCTTTGGAATTCCACCAAGAGATGGTGGGATGTGATATCACATGAAGGACACAAGTGTGTTATGCCTTGGGATGAGTTCCAGTGGACTTTCTATGACTACTTCTACCTGGAGACCTTGAGGGAAAATCGAGACTGAGAGTTCATGATTTTGGAGCAGGGTACTCTCTCTTTCATGGAGTATTCTTCTCGCTTCATATATTTGTAGTGCTTTACACCTATTCTGGGTGGTCCTGAGTCATTTATAGCGAGAAATTTTGAGGATGGTCTCCATCATGACATCTGATCATAGGTGAACATCATTAGGTTGACTTCCATGCCTTCTATAGTCAACTATATAATGATCACTGAGTGAAAACTAAGGGATTTTGGAGCTGTGGGCCAGGGAGGTTCAGCATCCAGAGTTGGTACCCTTCTGACTGATAGTAGGAAGTGTCGTAGAAAGTCTATGAGTGGAGATCCGAGTAGGTGGGATTTTCTTTTAGGTATCCAGGTGGTGTGCTACTAGTGCGGGATGGATGGACATAATAAACCTTAGTGACTGAGAGACCCAGTTGAGTGTTGATCTTGTGTCAAGATGGGACATATTTAGCATTTCTGCAATTCCCTCCTTCCAGAATCTAGTGAGGGAGGATCTGTTTCCACTCCTCATACCAGAGTAGGACCACCAGTCCCATATCAGTTTGGGGGATAGAGTTATTTAGGCCATTCAAGATGAGGTGGGGGTTGTGTCCGTAGTGTTAAGACATAGGGTTTTCGATAGCCCCAGGGTGGATTAGCTTATGGATCTTAGACTGCTTCACAGGGTTGTGGTGTAGGTCAGGATATTTTGCTAGAGTAGATCCAGTAGGAGCAGGATCCCATACCCTCTACGGTTAGAGGTTAGATTTTGGTTGCCTCAATTTTAGCTTCTGCTCTTTTCGATACAGGGGTTTCCCATAGCTTTATATCTATTCCAGTTATAGAGAGACTTGGGCTCTATATCTTTACTTTTTCTGAAATAATGATGTTGAACACTCCATTGGGGACTATAATGACTAGTGTATTCCATTTCAATGAGTTCCATATTTAGTTTGGTGGGTTTCACTTTATATAGGACCTTTATGTATTATAGATGATGGGTTATGACATCATTCTCGAAATGGGCTGGTTAGTCCCCTTATAGGCTATTGTCGATTTCTATTGTCGTATGTTGAGTTTCACGTCCCTAGAGAGATGATTGATTTTACATAATGGAGAATGGGATGTCCTGGAAAGTAGAGCCAAACTCAACCATCATGGGTTGAGAGGTGTTACAACCCATATTGCAAGTTTTTATCTAGATGACCAAGGTACTTCACACATGGATATTCCCGCAGTAGTCGATTGTTTTAGGGATGTCGTTTCAGAATACTTTTCAGGTTTGCCTCCAGAGTGAGAGGTAGAATTTTCTATTGAACTTATGATAGAGGAAGCACCAGTGTCCATTCCTCCTTATAGGATGGCTACACTAGAGTTGATGGATCTCAAGAAGCAGTTTGAGGAGTTACAAGAATATGGTTTTATCCAAACCAATACTTCTAAGTGGGGTTTTCTAGTCCTATTTCCAAATAAAGTAGATGGTACCCTTAGATTTTGTATGGATTATCAAATGTAGAAAAATATAAATGTTAAGAATGGATATCCCTTACTGAGCATTGATGATCTCTTTGATCAGCTTTGAGGAGCACGAGTGTTCTGAAAGATTGACTTGAGATCCGATTGTCATCAATTGCACATTATACCATCAGATATGCCTATTACAGCCTTTTGTAGTAGGTATGGTCTATACGAGTATGTGGTTATGCCATTCGGTCTCATGAATGTGCATGCAACTTTTTTGACACTAATGAACCGAGTGTTCCATCCTTACATGGAATCCTTTTTGGTGGTTTTCATGGATGATATCCTGGTGTAATCTCAAACTCTACATGACCATGCTATCCATCATGTGATAATTTTGGGTGCACTGAAAGAGTATAAGTTATATGATAAGATCTCAAAATGTCACTTTTGGAAGGACCATATTCACTTTTTTGGTCATGTTATCATAGAGACAAGAGTTTCAATAGACCCAGAGAAAGTGAGAGAATTAGTTTCCTAGGAGTAGCAGAAGATCATCTTTGAGGTATGAATTTTCTCTAGTCCGGCTGGTTACTAAAGACGTTTTATACAGTACTTTTCACACTCTGTAGTTCCATTGACGGGCCTACCTAAGAAGGGTGTGAAGTAATTGTGGTCATATTTATATGAGTCCACATTTCAAGAGAAGAAGAGAAGGTTGAATTTAGCACTGATACTAGATTTTTCATATCCAAGAAATAGATACACTATTTACTGTGATGCATCGAGTATCAGGCTGGGAGTAGTTCTTATGCAGGGGGGAGGAGTCATTGTGTATAGGTCTTGGAAATTGAGGCCACATGAGAGGGATTACCTGACACACGATCACGAGTTGGCTATTGTTTTTCATGCCTTGTTATATTGGAGATATTACCTTCTGGGAGAGAATTTTGGGGTGTACACTGACCATAAAATTCTCGATTATATCTTTAACCAGGATGACCAAAACTTGAGACAGTGAAGATGGGTTCATCGCCTTCAATCCTTTGAATTTGAGATTACCTACATACCGGAAAAAGGAAATGTAGTGGATGATGCATTGAGCTGGATGACTCATATATAGATAGTTCAAGAATCCTATAGTGAGTGGACGCTCATGGCTCTATTCTTTGAAATGCATTTGGATGTGCATGATAGACTGGGGAAGATGTTTCTTTTTTCTATAGTTGTTACCTCTACTATACTTGATTGAGTGGGAATGAGGCATCTATATGATTTTGAAGGCTTATTCCTACGGGAGGGTGTGTCAGGAGAGGACCCTACTCCTGGGTGGACTATAGGTGAATATGAGGTCTTCCACATTCAGGGACACGTATGTGTAAGGACCCGACCCCAGTTTCTCGGAGCTGGTGCCTTGTTTGATTACGTTGGCATACATACAGGGGATAAAATTCCTGAAGGACCAAGTAGTTTAGTATTATTGGAAACAAGATACATACATATGTTCAACTTTACATAAGGAAAGTAAAAACAACACAAATTTATTCCACTAGAGTCATCACATCTCCTAGATTATGATTGCAAGTCATTCATAAAATACTTCTTCATGTCATGAGAAAATGAAACATAAGAAAGGGGTGAGCTCAAATGCTCAGTAAGTGTAAGCAATACAACGGAAGATAATATAAACATTAGACATGGTGAATAATTGAAAACATGTGCCTTTAATAATAAACTTGAACACATTATGGAAGGAATATGAGCTGAGTAAATAATTCCATAAGAAAACATACTCATGTGTATTCTACTAGTCGAATAACCTCATGAAATATCAATAGCTGAACTCATAATGATGGAATGCATAACGCCAGACATTCTGAAACATTTTTTCAAGGCATCGGCTAATATGTCTAATGATTAATGCCTCGGTCAAAATCCATATCACATTTGGGAAAGGCCTCAGCCAATTCCTCGTCTAGTTGTCTCATGAGACCTACCGATGCATCGAGGGGCTATAGCGGGCCCCACCCGTCACATAATAAGTCAAATTAATTCCTCATATGAGAGGGGATAAACATAAACAACATATACATTCATATTGAAACTATCATATGAAATGTAACTATCTTTCCCCAATCATAAAACATAAAACACAAACCATTCGGAATAATATGGTGAATGGTTTTAGGATAGATTATCCAAAATAGAGTTACCCATAAACCATTTAAATCAAATATGGTAGATGACTTCATAAATGATTAAAACTCAATAATTCCACGTAATCAACAAGAGTGTTGAATTAGATGAAAACACTATTATAAAATCATTAAGCAAGTCTGGAGATAAATACTCCTTTATTTTGAAAAGAAGAGTTCTTTTAGAAAAATATTTGTATAAAAATAGAAGTGAATTAAGATAGTATTTTCATAATAAAATGAGTGATTCTATAAAGATAAAGCTTTCCAAAAACAGATCATATAGTGCCCTTGAAAATAGGAAAGAATTTGAGAAATTCCCTTGGATCGGGCTTGTATTTTGGAAACAACTTTGAAAGTTCCTTTAAAAATGTGTAACTATCCAAAAAATAAGGAAGGGTTCTGGTTTGTAAACATATATATGATACTCACATAGAATATATGATGAGTACATGACAATACATAATAATTTCATTGAGGTAATTAGACAATAAAGTATCCCGAATGAAAATGGATGTTCGGGTGGAAAAACCCTTACCTTAAATCCGAATGTGTTCCACTCTTGTACATAAGTTCCTGGAATATGAAATTAATAACTTATTTCAGAACCTATTATAAATTTATTTATTTTATCATAATTATGGTTAGTTCATTTATTTCTTTATTGATTAGTTATTGTATTGACTTTCTTCGTTGCGGAGTGTTGGTTTCTCTTATTTTCATATTTCGTTCACTTGTTTTTAAGTAATGAAGTGGAATGGATGTAAATCACCAGAATTGAAATTATATATTATTTAAGAAAATAATTAGTTGTTATTGTTAATAAATATAACTTGGTTACATGGAACGAGGATGAATTATCATATAGAACATTAATGATAATTTTTTTGGTTAATTTGTGGGTTCTGATTACAACGAACTCATTTTTCTTTATAACCTAATACCAGTTGAAAAAAGGGATTACATAATATTAAATAGGTTATATTAAATATAATAATATATTTCAACCATAACAAGAATGGTTTCATGACCAGAATTTAGAATGATAAAAGAAATCGAAAGTCCATCGTCCTTGAATGTGTAAAATTGACACATCTCAGATGGTGTTGTTGCTACTAGTATAAAAGAAGGTAAAAAGGGGAATATGATGAGAACGTATCCCACTATCAAGAGAAAATTCCAGTATATATAAGTTACTGGAGTCATCACAAAATTTGGATAAAGATAGGTAATAGAAAAATAAAACAAATGAACTTGAAAGGAAAGACCAAGAATTGAAAAGAGGAATTTACCTCTTGAACCAAACTTCCTTGAGAACCTCCTTAAGGGAGAGGTTTTTGTATTTTAATGAGACCAAATCTTTCTGGACGTGGGAGAGGAGGTTGGGATGGTATTTGGACAGAATTTGGAGAAGTCATAATGCTTGAGAGGAGTGATTGGAATTGGGGGTGAGAGGGGGTTTTTATAGTGGAGGAGAGATGGGATTTCTTAATATAAAACTCATTAATTTATTATTTCTCCTTAAGACATGGAATAGTGAGTATTACATGACCAAGAATAGTAATTTTATCATGTGATCCCGAAACAAGTGGGCTTACATCAGCAGAACATCACACATGACTCTATAATTAGTGTATTTATCTTCATTTTGCAATTTATGATATGTCACTATTCATCCAAAATTCATGTATTTCAGAAAAATCCCAAAATGTTACCCCAACCATTTTTAGACATTTAGAATCAAAAAATGAAGTTCATTTTTCAAAAATAATTTTCTAAATATTATTAATTTAAAATTTAATTAAAAACATAATTTATTACCAAAAACCAGTTTTAAAATATTCATTAACTTATTCTAAAATATAGTTATATCATATTTTCAACTTGAATATTATTTATACATTATCATAGGTAAGGTTACGATTCATTAGGGTATATCACTATTCATAAGGGTAGGTTACTATTCACCAAAAATTAATTTTTTCTTATTGGACTCTAAATAACTCACTGACCGCGACTGTGTATGTCAGATTTTTGAAATTCACATCACAGAAGTGACAAACATATGTTTTAAGGGTCCCATAGCACTTTGAAGTTAATGTGATTATGGCATATTTATAAGAAAGTAATTTCCTTTAAAAAAATTATTGGGTTGTTACATTCTCCCCTCCTAACAAAATTTTCACCCGCGAAATTTCATTTAAAATCTAGGCCAAGAATAGGTGGGGGTACTTCTCCTTCATTGATTCCTCCAGTTCCCATGTTTCCTCTTCGTACATATGGTTTCTCCATAGTACCTGGGCCAGATGAGTAGTCTTGTTCAATAGAACATTGTCTCTATGATCCAAAATTTTCACCGGCTGCTCCTCATAGGAAAGATCATCCTCCAACTGTACCACCTCTGAAGAGAGTACATGTGAAGGGTCTGGTATATACTTCCTTAAGAGGGATACATGAAAGACATCATGTACCGTCGACAAGGTTGGTGGAAGTTCCAGTCGATATGCCACAGCTCTGACTCGATCAAGAATCTCGAAGGGGCCGATATACCTGTGACTTAGTTTTCCTTTATTCCCAAACCACATGACCTTATTCCATGGAGATATGCATAGAAATATCAGGTATCCTAATTTGAACTCCAGGTCTCGTCGACAGTTATCCATATAACTCTTCTGTCGACTTTGGGATGCCTTGATATGCTGCTGAATGGTTTTCAACTTCTCCGCTATTTCCTCAACCAATTCAGGTCGTAGAAGATTTCTCTCACCAACATCATCCCAACACACCGGTGTTCTACACCTTTTCCCATAGAGGGCTTTATATGGTTCCATACAGATGCTCGAGTGGGAACTATTGTTGTAGGAGAATTCAACTAGTAGAAGATGTTGGTCCCATCCTCTTTTTAATTCCATAGAACATGCCCTCAACATTTCTTCCAGTGTCTGAATAGTTCGCTCGGATTGGACATCAGTTTGAGGATGATAGGTCGTACTAAAGTTCAGTTCAGTGCTTAAAGAATGCTGGAGACTTTTCCAGAACTTCAAGGTGAATCTAGGATCACGGTCAGATACAATGGAGAGTGGTACTCCATGTTTCCTTACCACTTGTTTGATGTAAATCAGTGCAAGTTGATCCAATGAGAAGTCCTCTCGAATCGCTATGAAGTGAGTTGTATTTGTAAGACGATCCACAATGACTCATATAGCATTGTTTCCACTAGATGTCATTGGGATTCCAGTGAAAAATTTCATGGTAATGTTCTCCCACTTCCATGATGGTATGGGTAGTGGTTACATCATCCCATTAGACATTTGCCTCTCAACCTTCACTTGTTGACATTCTAGGCACTTTGACCTATATTCAGCAATCTCCCTTATCATATTGTCCCACCAAAACTTTTCTCGGAGACCTCGATACATATTTATGCTACCAGGATGTATAGAGAAATTAGAGTTGTGAGCATCATCCAATAGTTCTCTCTTTTGCTCAGGAATAGCGGGAACACAAATCCTCTTCCCGAATTTTAAAATTCCATCTTCATATGAGAATTCAGTCACCTTCCCATCATTTATTTATTTAATTTTCTTTTGAAACTCATCATCAGTAGCCTGAGAACTTTTTATCCTCTCTAGTAAAGAAGGTTGGGTATTAATTTGAAATAGTTGTGATGTGCTACCTTCCTTAATAATTCCCATATCCATATTTACTAGATCCATGAACATAGGATCCCTTTCAACTCTAATCTTGTTCATAATTCCATGGTCTTTTCTACTCAATGCATCTACTACCTTATTTGCTTTCCTCGGGTGGTAGTGTATTGTGAAATCTTAATCTTTGAGTAGCTCAATCCACCTTCTTTGTCTCATGTTGAGTTATTTCTGTGAGAATATATACTTCTAACTCTTACGATCTTTATATATCTCACATTTTTCTCCATATAGTTAATGTCTCCAAATCTTCAGAGAAAATATTACCAATGCTAACTCAAGATCATGGGTTGGATAGTTTTGTTCATGAATTTTTAGTTTCCTAGATGCATAGGCAATCACTCAATAATTCTGCATAAGGACACAACCACGTCCTTTCTTTGATGCATCACTATAGATAAAAAACCCATCATTTACCGATGGTAGGGTTAGGATCGGAGAATTCACTAACCTCCTCTTGAATTCATCAAAACACTCTCCACATTCCTTGGTCCATACGAACTTAACCCCTTTTCATGTGAGCTTGGTCATTGGTTTGGCTAAACGGGCGATGTTCTGAACGAAACACCAATAATAACCTACTAAACCAATAAAACTATGTACCTCAATTACATTCGTTGGAGTAGGCCATTCTTGCACAGCCTTTGTCTTTGCAGGATCTACATATATTCCATCATTAGAGACAATGTGGCCTAGAAATGAAACTTATTGGAGCCAGAAATCACAATTGCTGAACTTCCCATATAATTTATTTATTCTCAGAGTCTTCAATGTAGTGCGAAAGTGATTTTCATGTTCTTCATAGCATCTAGAGTACGCCAGGATATCATCAATAAACACCACCAAAAAGTCATCAAGATATTCCTTGAAGACTCTATTCATTAGATCCATAAAAACAGATGGTGCATTAGTTAGTCCAAAAGGCATTACTGGAAACTCATAATACCCATATCTAGTTTGGAATGATGTTTTTGGAATGTCTTCCTTCCTCATAAGTAATTGATGATATTCAGATCGAAGATCATTCTTTGAAAAATATTGGGCTCCATGATGTTGATCTAATAAATCTTCAATTCTTGGTAAAGGATATTTATTCTTTATCGTAATAACATTAATTTCCCTGTAATCAATGCACAGCCTCATGGACCCATCTTTCTTCTTAACAAAGGTGACCTGGGCTCCCCATGGATAAACACGACGTCGAATAATTCCTTTATCACTCAATTCTTCTAGTTGCTTCTTTAGTTTCACTAACTCTACAGTGACCATTCTATAAGGGGTATTTGATATGGGTCTTAAACTAAGAATTATGTCGATGGAAAACTCAATTTCCCGCACTGGAGGATGGCCAGGTAAATTCTCTGGAAATACATCAATATACTCTTGCACAATTGGTACATCTTCTATTTGAACATTTTTTTCCTCACCCATTGTTATTTCATTTTGTTCCTCCCCGATAATTGAATTTAGTTGAGCAACTGAGGGTGGATCTAGATAATAATCAGTTGGTGACGTTTCTTCTCTAAATATAAGGCACTCTTTATCATCATCGAAGATTGTAACCTCCTTCTTCTTACAATAAATTTTCACATCATGGTCCGAAATCCAATCCATATCAAGGATTATATCAAATTCAATCATTGGTATGATAATGAGATCACCAGATAAAGAACATTTATATGCATTAATGGGAACTGATTCACAGAACATTGTAGCAATGATACTTCCTTTAGGATTTTTGGTTGGCATTTTCCTTGTTAAATCAAATTGTAAATATCTAATTTTCTTAGAAAACTGGGAAGATATGAAACAATGCGATGATCCAGAATCAAATAAAGCATTGGCTAAGCTTGATGAAATGATTAAAGTACCCGCCACCACGTCACGTGGAACTTCAACCTCTGCACTTTTGATCACATATGCTTGTCCTTCCTCTCTTGGCCTCTTCTATTTCATATTTCCTTGAAGTTTGGGACAATCATTATCATAGTGCCCCATCTCCTAACAATTATAGCATTGAACATCATTGGCTTCCTTCTTTCCTTTACAATCACCTGCAAGATGGGATTTCTGACCACATTTTTAGCATACTCATTTTCCTTTTAAGCATGTACCGGGGTATTTCCTTCTACAATTTTCACATGGTAAAAATTCAACTCTTCCATTCTTCCCTGTTTCCTTATTTCCTTTCCCATGGTTTTCAGCAGCCCTCTTCTTTTCTTGTTTTACCTTAACGTCATAAGACTTAGAGAATTATTTTTTGGTCTGGATAGCACATGAAACTATGTCATCAAATGATTAAAAAATTTGAGAGACCAGTGCTCGCCAGATGAATGGATTTAGGCCATCAAATAATCGATCAATTTTGCTCCTTGGATTTCGTATGTAGTCCATAGCATGTCTTGCCAGCCTTGTAAAGTTGGCTTCATACTTGGCAACTTTTTCATCCACCTTTTCCTCAGATTCAAGAATTTCTTCTTCATATCTACTCTTTGTTCACGAGGGAAATATTTTTCTACGAATATTTCCTTAAAATTCCTCAATTTCATATCTTATATCTCTTCCTCCTGCTTGTGTTTTGGATTAATGACCACTACTGATCCGCTTCTCTCGAAAGACGATATACTCCCATGACAACATTCTCTCTTTTATTACATCCCATGGAGAGAAATATCATCTCAAGGGAACATATCCACTGCTCTACTACAAACGGGTTTTTAGTCCCGTTGAATGATGGAGGTTTTTGTCGCATAAAGCGATCTAGCATGGCTCATCCACGTGATGGATTTGAATGATCCATACGGGTAAGGTTATTATTCATAACCTGAGTAAGTTGTCCTAGTATATTTATTAGTTTCTCAGCACCAGTCACAACACCAGATCCAACATCATTATCATGCATCAGAGGAAAATTTCTATAGGGTACACGTGCATTCGTGTGATTTCCATTCCGTTCACTAGGAACCATATCTAGATAATGGCATACACTAGATTAGGTTATAAATATAATGTATAATATTAACTTAAAAATACTCAGAAAAATTGAGATCATACACATGGACAATCCCATATTAACAAATGTGGTTTCTTTGATGAATATTTTACATTTCAATCCTTCATAATGGCTTGTAAAGAGAATGTGAATTATCCTAAGAATATCCCTCAAGAGTGTCATATCCAATAGCGCAGCAAGGCCCATTTTCATGCACCAGTTCTCGTTTGAGTCTAGCGCAAAGTGGTGTTTTCAGGTTTTACCCCTAGATACATCTGTGCTAGAGCTGCCTCTACCTGCTTGTATCCAGACAGAGATGTATTGCTTGAAAGATCCACATAATATATTCCTTACCAAAATACCAGGACGTTATTGTATGTATATCCTCAAAGAATAACTTAGAGACTCTTCCCTAATTCTACGTTTTCTAAATCTAGTTTCAATGTATTTTACTAAACATCCTATGATACCAACTGTAAGGACCCAACCCTAGTTGCCCGGAGTCGGTGCCTTGTTTGATTATATTGGCATACATTCAAGGGATACGAATCCTGAAGGACCGAGTAGTTTAATATTATTGGAAACAAGATACATACATAATTTCATCTTTACATAAGGAAAGTAAAAATAACACTAATTTATTCCACTAGAGTAATCACATCTCCTATATTATGCTTGAAAGTCATTCAAAAAATGCTTTTTCATGTCTTGAGAAAATGAAACATAATAAAGGGGTGAGCTCAAACGCTCAGTAAGAGAGAGAAATACAGCGGAAGATAATATAAGCATTAGACATCGTGAATAATTGAAAACACATGCCTTTTATAATAAACTTGAACACATTATGGCATGAATATGATCTGAGTAAATAACTCCATAATAAAACATAATCATGGGTATTGTACTAGTCGAATAACCACATGAAATATCAATAGTTGTACTCTTAATGATGGAATGCATAATTCCAGACATTCTGAAACATTTTTTCAAGGCCTCGTCCAAGACGTCTAATGATTAAGGCCTCAACCAAAATCCATATCACATTTGGGAAAGGCATCGTCCAATTCCTCGTCTAGTTGTCTCATGAGACCTACCGATTCATAAAGGGACTATAGCGGGCCCCAACCATCACATAATAAGTCCAATTAATTCCTCATATGAGTGGTAATAAACATAAACAACATATACATTCATATTGAAACTATCATATGAAATGTAACTATCTTCCCCCAATCATTAAACAAAAAAACACTAACCATTCGAAATAATATGGTGAATGGTTTTAGGATAGATTATCCACAATAGAGTTAGACATAAACCATTTAAATAAAATATGGTAGATGACTTCATAAATGATTAAAACTCAATAATACCATGGAATCAACATGAGTGTTGAATTAGATGAAAACACTCTTGTAAAATCATTAAGCAAGTCTGGAGATAAATACTCCTTTATTTTGAAAAGAAGAGTTATTTTGGAAAAATCTTTGTATAAAACCTGAAGTGAAGTAAGATATTATTTTCTTAATAAAATGAGTGATTTTACAAATTTAATGGTTTCCAAAAACAGATCATGGAGTTCCCTTGAAAATAGGAAAGAATTTGAGAAATTCTCTTGGATCGAGCTTGTATTTTGGAAACAACTTTGAAAGTTCCCTTAAAAATGTGTAACAATCCATAAAATAAGGAAGGGTTCTGGTTTTTACACCTATATATATGATACTCACAATGAATATATGTTGAGTACATAACAATACATAATAATTTCATTGAGGTAATTAGACAATGAATGTATCCCGAATGAAAATGGAAGTTTGGGTGGAAACCCCCTTACCTTAACTCCGAGAATGTTCCAATATTGTACTTAAGTTCCTAGAATATGAATTTAATAACTTATTTCAGAACCTATTATACATGTATTTAGTTTATCATAATTATTTTTAGTTCATTTTTGTCTTTATTAATTAGTTATTTTATTGAATTTCGTCATTCCGAAGTGTTCGTTTGTCATATTTTCATATTCGGTTCACTTGTTTTTAAGTAATGAAGAGGAATGGATGTAAATCTCCAGAATTGAAATTATATATTATTTATGAACATAAATAGGTGTTATTGTTCATTTATATAACTTGGTTACATGGAATGAGGATGAATTATCATGTAGAACTTTAATGGTAATTGTTTTGGTTATTTTGTGGGTTTTGATTACAATGAACTCATTTTTATTTATAACCTAATACCATTTGAACAAAGGGTTTATAGAATCTTTAATAGGTTATATTATATATAATAATATGGTTCAACCATAACAAGAATGGTTTCATGACCAGAATTTAATATGATAAAAGAAATTAAAAGTACATCGTCCTTGAATGTCTAAAATTGACACATCTTGGATGGTGTTCTTGCTACTAGTATTAAATAAGGTAAAAAGGGAAAGATGATGATAACTTATTCCAATATCATGGGAACATTACAGTACATATAAGGTACTAGATTCATCATAAAATTTGGATAAAGAGAGGTAATAGAAATAGAAAACAAATGAACTAGAAAGGAAATGCAAAGAATTGAAAAGAGGAATTTACCTCTTGAACCAAACTTCCTTAAGAACCTCCTTAAGGGAGAGTTTTTTTTCTTTTAATGAGATCAAAGCTTTCTGGACGTGGGATAGGAGGTTGGGAGGGTATTTGGAGAGAATTTAGAGAAGGAACAAGGCTTGAGATGAGTGATTGGAATAGGGGGTGAGAGGGGGTTTTATAGTGGAGGAGAGAGGGGATTTCTTAATATAAAACTCATTAATTTATTATTTCTCCTCAAGACAAGTAATAGTGAGTATTACATGACCAAGAATAGTAATTTTATCTTGTGATCCCTAACCAAGTGGGCTTACATCAGGAGAACATCACACATGACTCTATAATTAGTGTATTTATCTTAATTTTTCAATTTACGATATGTCACTATTCATAAAAAATTCAAGTATTTCAGAAAAATCAAAAAATTTTACCCCAACCATTTTTTGACGTATAAATCCAAAAATGAAGTCCATTTTTCAAAAATAATTTTCTAAATATTATTAATTTAATATTTAATTAAAAAACATAATTTATTATCAAAAACCAGTTTTAAAAGATTTATTAACATATTCTAAAATATTGGTATATCATATTCTAAATTTGAATATTATTTATACATTATCATAGGTAAAGTTACTATTCATTAGGGTATATCACTATTCATATGGGTATGTTACTATTCATAAGGGTAGGTTACTATTCACCAAAAATCAATTTTTCCTTATTGGACTCAAAATAACTCACTGATCACGACTGTGTATGTCAGATTTTGGAAATTCATATAACAGAGGTGACAAACTTATGTTTTAAGGGTCCTATAGCACTTAATAGTTAATGTGATTATGACATATTTATAAGAAAGTAATTTCCTTTAAAAAACTATTGGGTTATGATAGTATGGGTGTCAGCAGATATACATGAAAAGATGATGTGAGACTTTCATACTTTGGCTTGGGTAGTTCATCCTGGTGTCACGAAGATGTATCGAAATTTTCATCATCGGTATTGGTGGCCAGGTATGAAGAGGTATATAGCTAGTTTTTTTATGAGATGTTCCACCAGCCAGTAAGTGAAGGAGAAGCACGATCAACCAGCCAATCTTATACAACAGTAACCATTCCTGAGTGGAAGTAAAATGATGTTGTGATGGATTTCATGACAGGTTTAATGAGGTCTACTTGATGGGATGATGCAGTTTGGGTTGTCATTGAATGACTCAAAAAGGTTGCACACTTTTTACCGATCAAGGATACCTTCCGTTTTGATGAGATTGGAAGGTTGTACACCCGAGAGATTTTATATTTACATGGGGTTCTACAATCTATCGTTTCAGACAGGGACACCCGCTTTACTTCACATTTCTGGAAAGGGCTACTTAAGGCTTTTAGTACACAAGTACTTATGAGTAAAACTTACCATACCCATATAGATGGCCTGTCAGAGCACATGATTCAGGTGTTGGGGGCCATTCATCAAGGTTGAATCCAAGATTTTAGAGGTTCTTGGAGAAGAACATACCTCTAGTAGAGTTTTACTATGATAATAGTTTTCAAGAAAATATTAAGATGGCACCTTATGAGGCATTGTACGGTAGGCCAGGCCGATCATCCCAATGTTGTATGGAGGTAGGAAAGGTAGGTATGTTGGGACCTCAGCTTGTCCAGGAGACCACGGAGTAGGTGGCGTTGATTCAAAAGAGTATGACTACTTCACAGTCACGACTGAAATCTTATGATGATCAATGGAGATAACCTCTATAATTTGAGGTCAGAGATCAGGTTTTCCTATGTGTCACACTGAAGTTGTGACATAGGAGGATTAAGAGATTGGTAAATATTTAACCAAGATACGTTGGCATGTTTTAGGTTTTGGAGAGAGTCAGGACCGTTTTAAATCTATTTCACATACCATAGAGGAACTGAGATATTCACGGTGTCTTCCACGTTTCTCAGCTACGATGTTACTTCTCATACCTGTATCATTTTTTTCAACCTAAGGAGGATGATTTGTAGATGGACACATTGTTCGAGGAGAATCTTATCCGAAATGTTAATCACAACGTGAAGGTTCTCTGTGGATGGTATGTTCTGCTGGTACATGTGTTTTGGCATCACGACTGAGTGCTGGATGAGACTCGGCAGAGGGAGACCAATGTGCGACCGCAGTGGCCAGAGCTGTTTGGGGATTAATCTTCGCCACCTTGTTAGAGAAATTCAGGGAATAATTTTTTTAAGGGGGGAAGTTTGTAAGAACCGGGATCTTCATTTCAGGTACAGATCTTGATTTCCAGTGTTTTTGAGAAAATGGGGAGAATTTGGATATTTTCTAAGTACACACAATATAATTTTGAGTACTCATAGTATACCCAGTTACCATGTATAGCGACGTCTTGAGCGTGTAATGGCCATGTGGGGTGATGCAGTAGACTGCTTATGTAGGGGGTCGGTTAAGGAAAATACACAACATTTTTATTAATAGTACATGCCATGTACCTTTTCTTTTAATTAACTAATCGGACTAGGGTCACGTCTAACCCTCATACTCATCTTCTTCTAGGCGTGTCTTGTGAAGGACTGTACAAAATCACTGATTATTCACACCACCTATCCATCAATTTTTCTCCTCAAAAAATACTGTCAGTTGCATTGGAATTTACTCGGTGTGTTCTTCCATCTTCTAGAGCTTCTATTCCTGATTCCTCTTCTTTCAAGAGTTATTCAAGGTTGACATTTTTTGACCTTTTTATAGATCTTTGAATTTTTAGGCCTATTAAAAGGATTATGTTTGAGAGTTTTCTTTATACAACATCGATGTAGGTGGTTTTTTCCACATTTATTGTTTGTCTTTGAGTTTATATGCCAAAGTGATGATTACCCATGCTTCAATAATTTCAGGTTAAAAAAATTAAACCATGTTTTATCTTCCTTTTATTTTTGGTTTGAGGGTTTTTTATTGTGGTATTATGTGAAATTTCATGTTTAAGAAACACCCCATGGGTGAATTCCCTTGTTTGAATGTTTAAGGCTGTTTGGTCTAGGTTACCTATGAGGTAGACCTTGTTTCCTTTCCCTGATTGATAGGATGGAACTGATTTCCTTTTGTTACTTGTTAAATGATTGTAATATACATTGTAATTGTTTATCCATTTAGTAGTTGAGATTAATTTGGGTTTCTTGATATCATATATGCTTGATTGAATTTCACGGGGCCATGAGTACCTGGTGTAGTTAGACCACAGGGGGAATTAACGTTGAGTGATTCCTCAAAGTGTCTGTTATATTTCACACAATGAGACAACATGGTGGATTGACGGTGAGTGCTCCCTTAGAGTGTCTATAGATTACATTATGAGACCACAGGGGGGAATTGGCATTTAGTGCTTCCCTAGAGAGTTTGCAGTTGTTGTGGAAAATCTATAGGGGTAATTAAGAGTGATTTATTACTCAGAGTGTCTTTTCCATTTTATTTCATTACTTAGCCAGAGGGGTTAGAATGTGTGTGCTACCCAGTGGGTTAACATAAATATTGAATTTTTGTGAGGTGTCTACAAAGGAAATGCACAAGATTGGATTCGGCCATATTAGGTAGTCTTCTGAGATACCTGTTGTGATACTTACTTTATTAAATGATATGCATTTAACGTGAATGAATGTAAATGTAAACTGTAGGATTGTTTATTACTGTATACTCATTATTTTCTACATTTCCATTATTACCTACAATATATACTCACTGATAGTTAGGCACAAATATTGTGCTAGTTTCCTATTGGGATTCATCTCACACCCTTTTTGGGTCATGTTTTTGGACCCAAACAAATTATATGGTTACAGGTGTAGATAAGGGCAAGAACCCTTCTTTATTAGGTACATGATTGGCTGGTTTTAGCTGGAGAGAATAGGACCAAGATTAGGTTGGTGATGCTTCTAGAGTTTTCCTGTTTTCTTTATACTTTGGTTTAGTTTTATTTCCAGCATATTTTCCTGTTTGGATACTTTCCTAGACATATGCAACATAAATCATTTATATATGTGCTCCAGTTGTTATTTACTTTCAGTCTTCCGATGTTTACTTGTTGTATGGTATTTGTCTTTCGTTGTTATTTATTATTTTTTATTCCAATGTGCATGCTCTACCAATGAGGCAATAGTTTTCCCACTGTCACACTCAAGGCCCTCACTATTAGTTGGCATCGTCTGGCATTCGAGGAAATTAACTTGACTGCATGTAACCAATTGGGTATAGGGCACCTTTGGGTGGCACTCGGAACTGGGACATTATATAAGGAAACCTTTATCAACACTAGAATACATTCTTATTGAGAAAGAATATCATTAGATGCCACAATTTAATTGTTTATAATACCTAATGTAAAGAAAATTTTAGTGGTGAATATAGGTCGATCCATACGAAAGGATTGGAAATGTGTGAGAGTGATCAAGGAAACAAATAAAGACGCTAAATAAATAATAATAATCGAAGATGTAAACAACAAAAATGTTGAATGAAATAGGTGAATTGAATGAAAAATTATCTGGTAGGTGAATATATTGAGAGAAAAATAGATCAAAGTGGATGTGGGGAGAAATAAATAGACATTATTGGGTAGTTTTATTTGTTGGATAAAATATTTTTTTATTCAACCACACACAAGAATAGAATAAAAATAGGCTAATCAACTATTTTTTAGGATAAAAATGTGAATTCTTATCTCTTACAATTTCTCGAATATAGTTTTATCTCATTTAAAAAATGATGATTCAGTTTTACACTAAGATCAACTTATTGTTTGATCATGATGTGTTTCCCTTAAGATATTTTATTTTGTCAGAAGTTTCACATATGATTAATATTATTTAAATTAAATCAACAAAAAATAGTTTTTATTGTCTCATAATGTTTTATAAAATTAAATTTCATAATAGTTAAATATGAAATACACATCCAAAAAAGACATGCATGAGTGATGTAATAAATATAACAAGAATACTCTTATTCCCCAATGAAATTTTAGTCAATGGAAATATTTTATTCAACTATATTTAATAATTTATTTACAAATATCATAGTAGATAGTGAACAAATTTGATGACTAAAGTCTACTATCTCGAAGAGATTCCACTTCCCATGATCTTATGATATTATGTTGTCACATGTACTCACTTGATCACTCCCAGAATTTCAAGGTACTAATTGATTCTAATACCCTACTCTAATTATTGATTATTTTATCCCATATAATTTCTGAAGATATCTTGCTTTTAATACTTGATGTTCCCCTTAAAAGAAAATTGTGCACCAACAAACAACCTCGATCTCATAGTCAGATATTCCACACTTAGACCTCATATTAATTGATAAGAACCCCCTAACTAAATTTTCTCATCCACATGTGGGTGAACTCCATCTCATGTGCACTATTTTTAGAATATCCATAATCCTCTAGAATCTACCCCATCATTTACACAGATTCGTCTAACCAAGCTCCCCCATTTCCTTTTATTTTATCTATTATTTGATTTTACAATTTCTAATTAGGTGTTCCCATCATGTAAAGTTATCAATGAAGGAAAAAAATCCATACAAAAATGGTCAGGTCATAATATGGGTTTTCATAATTATTCAAGAATTTATAAACTAATAACTTTATTCCAACAACATATTTTAAAAATAAAAAAATTTAAAATTGAAAGAATTATTATAATGAAAGGAAACATTATTTCAAAAATTATATCAAAATAAAAAATTTATTAAAGAAAATTTATTTACCTTAATTAATCATAAAAAATTCAAGTCTATAAACATTAAACATCTAAGCATCAAAATCACGCATTATCTTTAAAATATTCAAATAATTACAAATATAGTAGTAGATTAACCTATCATTAAAAAATAAAAACTATTATCACATGTTATTATAAAATATTAAATTTAAACCTCAAGAGGATGTGGAAAAGTGTATCAAAAATTGGTCACATCAAATTCTATCACACATAGAAATATGTTTTTCCTTAATCAATAAATTTACAATGTTCAATGGAAAAAACCACTTACCTTAAATAAAAATATTATTTTAAATTATAATTTAAAATAATCTATATGTTTACTTATAAAAAGTAATATAATAATTAAAAAATCATCTCATAAGGTAGCATACTAAAAAATCAATTTACAGAAAAAATTTGATTTTGAGTTGATGACAAAAATTAAAAAAAATTCATGTCAGTGAATTCTTATATTAAATACACACACACAAAATGAATGGAAGAAAATAATCATTCATCACTTAAAATTTTATACTTCATATTGTAATATCACATAATGTATTATTTCAATAAATTTTTAAGTAACATTTCTAGGTGTGTATATATATTTAATTTAGGTGGAATTAAAAAAATAACAAAAAGAGCATCCAATTATAACATTCTACAAGGTTATTAAAAATAAAGAACCATTTTATACTTTCTTGATACAACTTAAATTATTTTCTTATAAGTCAATTTCCCCATTATTCATTTGGATTCAATATTCCACTCACCTTAAGGAATTCATTTTTGATAGTTATGAAATTGATTTGAATTTTTCTTTTTTTAATGTATAGAGAACTTATTATATATACATTTGGATTTCATTTTATCATGAAACTAGTTATAATTGTCTTAGAGATTCCTTATGGGATCCGAATTTACTAATATAATCCAATATAAAAATAATTATATAAAAATGTTTTGATTTTTTTACTGGAGGTGTTTTGTTTCACAATTGTTTAGTTTCCTTGGTTAAAGTTTAAAGATTCAGTTTCCTCATGTTTTAATTAGAATTCCACAAAGATCTTACATATCAACACACTTTTTTGAGTTTATAAATATAATTTCCATAATAACAGTGGAAGTCATCACTAAGAAATCAGAAACTTTCAATAATTATAGTATCAATGAAATCCTTAGTTACAAGAATGAAATTATCCACTATGAAGGACAACATATAATAAAAATATACCTTTAAATAACACTAAAATTTTAAATTTTTAGTCATTTCTAGGTTGTATAATCATTTAATTATAGAGTGTTTCATTAAAATGCTCATATCCCCATAATTAAATGCAACAATATCTCCAATATTGAATTCTAAGTTGGGATAACATTCATGAAAATTGTGTTCAATTAATTTTTATATTTAGCAGTTCATTGCAAGTTTGAATGGTTGTAATAAAGTTTAACGATAGTTCACCTCAATAACCAAAATAGCCAAAAAAGAATTCAAAAATATCACTCTTTTTTACTTGATTACAGTAGAATATGTTATCAATAAACCTCATAATGTGTTCATGTTGGCCAGTTAGTACAAGATAAGAAGTATAAGAATCCAAAGTCATTTTATAGGGTGGGAGAAAGTTATAAAAAATGGAATCAAATTTTCAACAACCTAGATAATAGAAAACCTAAAATCTAATAGTGAGATAAATAATAAATTCCAATTAATACCCAATAATTAAATTCATTCATAAAAACATAGTTCTTGTGAGTATATAGTAATAATAATTTAATGAAAACTTTTTTAAAGATAATAATTAGAAATTTACTCCCTTGAATGACAAATATTTATCATCAAATTAAATTCTAAATATAATCCCATTCATTTCATTAAGTAAAGTCCTGATGGTGGTTTGTTTCATATCATATAAAATCACATTAATATACATAATATTCCAATATTATAAGATAAAAATAAAAGTGAAATAAGAGGTTTGATTTTAGGGGAGTTTTAGAAAATAAATATTTAGCTATAATCTTCTATTTTCCCTTGAAAAACATATGAACATGTTCTCCAGATGACCATCTCAAATATAAGGTTTCTCAATTGTAAATGTCCTCACTTGACCTTGATAAGATATTATGGATCATAGTATATAGTAGTACTAGTGATCCAAATCACTATAAGTGAAAATAAGTGATCGTGTCACTAACTAACTATGCTACAAAATTGTGAACTCATGTGGCAGTTCAATCGATCGTGAAGGTTCTAGAGAATTCATGTTGAAAATACATTGACCATAATATAAAAATCTCAAATGTTCACACCAAATATTAGTAATCAACTGCATTTTAAAACACCCAATTGACTATAGGCCCAACAAATTGTAAGGGAATAAGTGTCCTCACAAAGAAAAACTGATTAAACACACCTAAAAATTCATAAAGTCAATGAATGACCAAAATATATGGAAATTTCTTAGGGTGTTGTAGTAAGTAAACAAACTAAACATTGAAATTATATAAAGTAAAAAACCAAAAACAATAAAACTCAAGTGATTGTGTTAAACATACAATGAAAACACTCTAAAATCAATAAATTACAAGAATGACCACAAGAAAAAAAATATGACTATGAAGAAACTCAATCAAACTCAAATTTATCAGAACATTAATGAATTGAAATGTACAAAGGAAAGGATCTATGGTAAGTGGTAAAGTGATCATGGGGAACAAAGTGAAAATAAAAATCATAGAGAACTTATCATGAATTATTCTTATTAAATAGAAGAAATCCATGAAAATGAACAATGAGTTTCCTCTCATGATGCCTGAGTTTATATCCTTCAATTAAACTCGTTGATAGATCATATTTCATGTAATATGATGGCATAAAATCCTTTACCTACCCCTTTATGGAGTTATTTATTCTCTGAACATTGACCATAAATTATTGATTCTCTTTTCCAACTAATTTTATGGTCCCACTAATAAGAACTCATAAAATGGTGAAGGGACCATACTATTTGGACATATGGTTTAGAGGAAAAATATTCATCCTAGAATTAAAAAGAAATACCCATGAACAACCTTGGAATCAATATTTGGAATGATATAATTGTTAAATTATTTAGTTCCCTCCTTATAAATCGGACAATTTTCATAATAATATCTTCTAATCACATATAACTCAGTTAACTATAATATCTCTCTTTCTCTAGTATGCATGAAGTCATAATTCAGGCCTCTAAAATCCCAAGAGGATTTAAAGGACAACACTAGTGTTGAATGAAATTTTTTATTGAAGATAAGTATACAGTGATATATCCCTATGGGGGTCTTATTTGAAGTCTTATAGTCCCACATGGACTCCTCCAGTTTATTAGAGTAGTATTTACTAGAGATAAACTGTACTTTCCCTAACATTTATTTGAGCTCTCCATTATAAATTTCATCCTCTCCAATATACATTGGTTGTTAGGTTGTACCAGTTCTGGGAGCACAACCAAATATTTTGATTAATGATTTGAACTTATAATTAATGAAATGAATTTCATTATCAGAAATTAATACCTTGAAAATAAAATATTCTAGAAAATATTCTATTTTTTATCAAGTTGACAATAATAAATGCTACATTTTTTGATAGTGAAACAACCTAAACCCAGTTAGATACATAGTCAAAAAGCACAAGAATTTACTCATTCCCATGTGATAATAGAAATGGTCCCATAAAGTCTAATCCCCAAACATTTAAAATCACTATCACTAAAATCCATTTTTTCGGAAAATATTACTTCCTTCAAAAATTTCATAGTCTCTGGAACTTTTCACATCCTAACACTGAAGATTGAGCATCTTTGAACAATATAGGCTAGCATAAACCAACTTGGAGGACTTTTTGGGAAACCCTTTAACCTCTATTATTCCCACCACATAGTGATGAGTAATAGATATCAAGAATATGTAGCATATCTTACCCACTTTAAATATCCTTATTATACCATCAACACATATACTTAAGAGAAAGGGATCATCAAAAAATTAGTATTTTAATTCAATTTTTTATCTATTTGGTTATGTTAAAGAACGTTGATTATGAATCATACAGCTAGAAAATTTTGAATTTTATTAATCCGAGAATCCTAAATAGATATCTAAACCATTAGTTATTCATCTATGAAATATTGTTCAATCTCTACTTGGTCACTATTTTGATTACTAAGAAAACTAGATATGTGAACCACCATAACATTTTCATTACTCTTCTTATCTCTCGTCTATGAATCAAATTTAAGTAAGAGGATTATCCATATCATCAGTCTTGGATTAACCTCCTTCATCCCTAGTATATACTTTAATGTTGAGTGATAATTAAAAACTATTTCCTTTTAACCAATTTGATACTATAAAATTATTTTAATGAGAAAAAAATTACTAGTAATTTATTTTAAGTAGTGTTATAAATATTTTGAGTCTCATCTAATAATTTACTAGAATAGTACACCACATTTTACCTCTTTTCCTTTATTTATCCGGAATCATCCCCCAAATCCTCATCAATGGCATCACAGATAAACTCATATGGAAATATCCAATTAGGGATTATAATTATGTGAGATAATATAAGTTTATCTTAAAAAATATTGTATGACTGTAATAACTTGTCATCAAACTCAACAGGTATATCCTTTCTAAGTAGTTATCAAAGAGGCCTTGTGATTTTTTAAAAATCATTAATAAATCTCCCATAAAAACTGGTATGACATTGAAATATTCTGATTCTTTTTACATTTATCAATGGTATTAGATTTCTTAATTACTTCTATTTTAGAATTATCTACCTCAATCCCCCACTTATAAACTTTGTGATCTAAGACTATACCTTTATTAACCATAATATGACATTTACCAAGTTTAAAACAAGATTAGTCTCCTAAAATATTCCCAAAATAGTTTCTACATGTTAAAGATATGTTTCAAAATTACATCCAACAATTAAGAAATAATAAATGAGTGCCTATATGATTATTTCTATCATATCATATAATGTGAGAATCATACACCTCCGAAATGTTATAAGAGCACCACACAGGCTAGATGGAATTTACCGATAGAAAAATATTCCAAGTGTTCATGTGAAGGTGGTCTTTCCCTAGTCTTTATAATCTATTGGAATATAGTTTTAACCAAAATAGCCATCAAGAAAATAGAAAAATTCATTACCAATCAACCTCTAATTCATTTTCTCTATAAATTTCATTGGAAATTGATATTTTCTATTAGAAGTGTTAAGTTTTCTATAATCAATGGAAACCCTCCATTTAATCATTTCCATAGTCTGTATTCTTTTATTCTCCTCATTTGTAACAATCGTCACTCCACACTTTTTTGGGACTAAATGAATAGTATTATCCCATAGACTATTTGAAATGAAAATTGTTATTATATAATTAAGCAGTATTATAAATTCATCCCTAACCACTTATTTCTTGTTGATGTTAAATCTGCTATCCCCCTTAATTCTAGGCTAGTAATCAAGCTCCAAGGGTATTTTAGTAATACAATATGAATGACTTATTCAATTTATATTATCTATGGTTCAACTAATGAATGTTATAATCTTCCTCAATATTAAAAATACTCTCCTCTCCACACTTTTATAGATTAGATGAAATAATTAAAGGAATTAAAGATCACTAAATGATATTAGAGTATTTCAGATTAGATGGTATGGGTTTCAGATCCATAATTGATGGGTTTTGATATGGGGGGAAAACATTTTGGCATCCCAAGGATGATAGGAACGTCCTTATCACACTCCATAACAAAAATAATAAAATATATAGGAATGTAAAACTTCTACACTCTATATAGGAATTATACAAAGTTCTAAATTGGTCAAGTAATGGATTGATATACTAATGGTAAGAAAACTGTAGTGAGATATGGTACTCAAATCCCAGAAAGAAGCCAACACCAAGGTCACTAAAAAATCCCAACTTCCAAGCTTCTAACAAAACAAAAAAAAATTGAAATAAAAATTATGAAAATTAAAGTCATGAAATCCAAATTTTAGATACACATGTACCAAATAACCTAATAATGTATTTTTGTCTCCCTTTATAATTTACATACCCTACCTCCTACCAAATACATGTACGTTGTCATTTCAATTTACTTCCACACACCCATCTTCATATGGACATAGATTTCATGTTTGATATATTTGATTATTTCCTAAACTTTGTCTATTTCATAAACATCCTCCACCTCACACATATTATTTAATAATATTTGTTTATTTCTTGAACATACCCCACCACACTCCCTATAAATATAATTCCCCTTGGGATTTACTATGAATCTTCTCAATCATTTTTTTCCCGCATTTTAAAAAATGTAAATTTTTCATGACTTTTACGACCCCCCATATCCACTTGTAGAATCCTCACAGTCATTTAAACAATCCCCACCCATGTTAGTGCACCCTCAAGATATCACCCTTACAATAAGTGGTGCATTGACCAACATGATTTTCCCTTGGAGGTTTCTTCATCCACCACACTTCCAGTTGATTTTTCCCATCCATCCCTACCATACCTACTAATACACTTCTCTCTTATATCCATTAGTTTCACTATCTATTTTAATTAAAGGTCCCATAATTTCTATCCAATGAAGGGGAACTAACAGAAGTGAATTAGGTGAAAGAATTCATTTTCAAGTAATTATATGAAATATTCAGGGTTATTGATGTTGTTCAACAAATTGACATCGATCACTACATTGATCATGTGATGAAAACACTTCTTTGGATCCAATATGAATGATACCAATTGTTTGATAACAAAGATCATGGTGATACGCTCTTTGAAATTGATCATGGAATGAGATAACATACATGAAGAAGCTCATGAATTTATCTATTGAAAGCTAAAGATCAAACTACAACTTGATAGTATTCAAGAAAATACTATTATAAAAACCATATAAAATTGTGGTCACATGCGTTTGAAATTTTTTCCATCAATGAATTTTTTCACAACCACACAAAATGTTTGAGTAAAAGTTCATTGAATGAAATAAAAATAATAGAGATGAATATAATGGAATATGTGCATCAAACACTGTTGAAGATCAACCATTTAAAAATAAAAATATCACTACTAAAGGGGTGCCTTTATCGGTGCTAAAATAGTGCTAATAAAACCATGATACTATTGTGTAGAACTAAAATTACAGCACACTACCACAAAAAATATATAGATTAATTAAAATTAAATTTAAATAAAAAATACAATAATGAAAGACTATATTATATGAATTTAAAATATAGTAGTTTGTATAGTTACATTAGTAAGTATGATTTACCACAAACATTCCAAAACATCAATATTCCATTGTCTTTAGTCCCCAACACCCTCTCAAATGAGCCCAATAATGCTACCAGTTTTTGTAAAAACCACTAGAAAATGAGTAAAAGGGTGAAATAGTATACAGAACACTTATTATGTTACTAAGAGTAGAAATAGACAAATTTAAAAAAAATATTAAACAATACATTAATAAAATTTTATTTCTAAACTGAAATCACAAATTTTGAGTCATACTAGTCCCGAAATATATTGAATTAAGGTGGGTTTGGTTCCTACAAATAAAAAATTACTTATGGATAATTTCCTTAAAGTATGAAAATAATCTTAAAGTGTTTAACTAGTTTTGAGTATGTGATGTGTGTTTTAAATTGAAGGTCATATTTTAAACTAAAAACATACACATCATGTCATATCAGGAACACCATGTATCATATTAAGGAGTGTAGGATTCCTACGAGTCACAAATGAATTATGAATTTTTTTACAAAAATATGAAAATAATCAGAATGTGTTTTCTTGGATTTGAATATGTGAAATGAGTTTTAAACAAAAGTGTAAATTATAATCTCAAAAAAAACACCTAGACTCATAATAGACACATTGAATATTGGATTACTGATTCCTACATGTAACAAATGACTTATGTATAATTATCATAATGTATAAAAAAATCAAATGTATTTTCTTAGTTTTTTTAGATGTCTTGTTTACTAAAATGTCAATTTAAACCAAAAAACAGACATTGAGTCATATCGGTCACATCGTGTGTCGGTTTAACCTGATATTGATTTCTAAACTTGAAAAATAACTTATAAATTGTTATCTTAATGTATCAAGACATTCCAAGTGAACATTCTTGGTTTTCCATGAGGGACACATGTTTTAAACTAAAAGGAAAATTTTAAACTCATAACATGCACTTTGTGTTATTGTGGGCACACCATTTTTCGGATTGAGGTACATTTAATTCATACATATCACAAATTACATATGGATCATTTTCCTAAATTATAAAAACATTCCAATTGTTCTTTCTCCATTTTGAGTATATGAAGTCAGTTTTGTACTTAGATGCCAATTTTAAATAAGAAGACACACTTTGAGTCATTCTGATCACAAAATGTGTTTTATTGATGTGTGGGTGATTCCTACACATTAAAAACAACATAAGAATCATTTTCTTAAAGTATAAAAATTTTATGAACTCATTTTCTTGGTTTTGAGTAAGTCATGTGTCTTTTTACTAAAATGAGAATTTAAACTAAAAAAATAAAAACTAATTAATACCAATCACATCATGTGTCAATTTTATTTGAGGCTGATTTCTACATATTAAAAATGACTTATGAATTTTTTTTATTATAGTAGCAAGACAATCTAAGTGTGTTTTCTCAGTTTTCAGTGAGTAAAACATGTTTTGAACTAAAGTTTCAATTTAAAACTAGGAGTATATGTTTTTAGTCATATCATTAACACCATATATCAGATTGAGGTATGGTTGATTACTACATATCAAAAATGATAAATCTATTGGTTTCATAAAATAAAATAAAAATCCAAATTTGTTTTCTTAGTTTTGAGAATGTTACATTTGTTTTTAACTAAAATATAAATTTCAAATAAAAACACAAAATTAGATTCATACCCATCACAACGTGCATCATATTGAGGTGTGGAAGATCTGAACATTTCAAAAATGACATAAGGATCATTTTCCTAAAGTATCAAGACAATCTGACTAAATTTTTCTCAGTTTTCAGTATGCCACGTATCATTTTTACTAAAATGTCAATTTCAACTGAAAACACACACTTTAAGTCATATCCATCAAATCATGGTTTATTTTGATGTGATACTAATAGTTTCATGTCAAAAATGGATAATGAATCATTATACTAATGTATCTAGAAAATGTAATATCATTTTCAATGTTTTCATTGAGTAACACACATTTTGAACAAGGCTAACAGTTTTTAACTGATATTTGGAACAAGGTGTATCAGATTGGTGTATGGAAAATTAGTAAACATAAAAAATGACATATGGATCATAGTACTAAATTATCAGAAAAAAGGAATACATTTAATCTATTTTGATCACGTGACATGAATTTTGACCTATAATTTTAATTTTTAGTAAAAACATATACTTGGAGTCATATCGGTCACATAGTGCATCAAATTGAGGTATGAACGATTTCTGCACATCACGAATGAGATAAGTATCATTTTATTGGTGTATAAATACAATATGAATGTTTTTTCTCTATTCTAATTATGTAAAGTTTCTTTTTTACTAAAATGTTAATTTAAATTGAAAACACACACTTTGATTCATATCAGTCCCATCGTATGTCATATTAATGTGAGAATGATTCCTACAAATCAAAAATGACTTATGAATCATTTTACTAAAGTACCAAGACAATAAGAATTTTTTTAGTAACTTTCTTTGAGTGACACACATTTTGAACTAAAATGGAAATTATAAAATCATAACCTACACTTTGGATCATGTTAGGCACACCATGTATCAGATTGAGGTGTGCCCAGATCCTACATATCCCAAATGAATTATAGATCCTTATCCTAAAGTTTCAAAAAATCAGTACGTGTTTACTTAGTTTTGAGTACGTGACATATGTTTTGAACTAAAATATCAATTTTAAATAAAGAAACACACTTGAAAACATAATGGTCACACCGTACGTCTAATTAAGGTGTGACTGATTCATGTACATCATAAATGAATTAAGGTAGGACTCGTAAGTTATCAATATAATATGAATTAATTTTCTTGATTATAAGTATTTGAATTGTCTTTTTTACTAAAATTTCCATTAAAACTAACAGCACACATTTTGAGTCGTATGAGTCACACATACCAAATAACCTAATCAAAAATTTAGGCCTCTCTTTCTCATTTCCAAACCTTACCACCTAGAAGATACATGGAAGTGGTTATTTCATTTACATATGAACAAAAATCCTCATATAGTTAGATATTCTATTCCTAATATGTTTTATTATTCCATGATCCTTTTCTATTTCCCAAACTTCCCCCACCTCTCTCTCTTTAAATATATATTCCCTTGTACTATATTGTGTATCATCCCTCACCATCCTCCTCTATTCATTTTCTTCCATGTTTTAAAAAATGGAAATTCCACATGCCTTCTACAACACCCCCATCCACCCTTTTAGATTCATAGAGAATCCTCACAATCATCAAAATAAGACCCACCCACTATTTTTCATAGAAAACTCATCATCCTTCCAACAAGAGGAGTGTTTCCAAAATGATTTTTCCTCAGTGATCTCTTCTTATATGAAACTTCTGATTTATATTTACCTTCCATCCCTAACATATCTATGAGATTCAAAAAAATCTGATGAATGGAATTCCAACTCTCACATAGAAAAATAAGAGAATCATTTTTAAGGTTGTGAAGTGAGAGTTTTGAAGAAAAAATAATAGAAATAATACGGAGAAAGGGAATTCAAGAAAATTAAAGATTATGTGAAATGTAGATGACCACAAGAGTATTTACATGGTTAAAATCAGTTTGATTCAAATCAATGGGAAAAACCACTACAAAAATTATTATTGAGGAAGAAATAGGCATACAACCGAGAATATGAAATCCAAGAAAAAATGCACATTGACCATATAAGTTGTCCACTCATAAGGTCCTTACCACTATAGGACTCACAATGAACCCAAGAAAAAGATGGTATCATTCACCACCATTCATGACAGACTCATGTATGCAACCCCAATAATAACAAAATAATAATAAGATAGAATAAGGATTCAAAGAAACCAAAAAAAGGAACCCAAGAATCTTATAACCTCAATCAAATTCTAGGAAACTCAGAGGGATTATTTTCAATAGATATACTTATAGGGACAATATTATCTGAATACATTAGGATTAAACTAAGTGTAATGAATGAATATTCCACAAACAAATGAAGTGATGAGGTAAAATAAAATTGACAAATAGAGAAAATGGTGAGGTGACAGGCATATCAGGTGTAGCTGGTGATGAGATACATATAGATAGATGAGGGAAAGCCAACAGTTTGAGAAAATCTGATGATCCAAAAAATATTAATCCAGCTTTTGCATTAGGAGTGAAGAAACTAGGTGTTAAATGATGTGGATCGTTGAGAAACACAAAATCCGCAATCAATATTTGTCTGATCATGGTATTCTATATCTAGTAGATCACCTGATGGAGAATCAAGAAACTATCTAGAAACTATCGCACTTGTGGACAGTGAAATCCAAGGCCTGAGAACCAACATAATTCCATCATCAAAAACACATGGATGGAATAGAAATTGGGAATCCCATAAGGAATAAAATAAATTTACATAATAGTAATAAAGTAAAAATATTTCATGTAAAATTTAAAAAATAATTTTAATTTTGAAAAAAAAATTAAAAAATATCCACATTTTCAAATTGAATTAAAAAAATTAATCAGATGCTGTTTTTACAAGGCCAATCTGGCCTATGAGTAGGTTTGAGAATATTTTTATTAACAGAAAAGTAAACCTAATATTACAGTATCTACCTAGCATGGAAACTCTTCATGTGTTCCTAAATTTAATACAAACTCCCCATACATAAACTTCTAATACAATCATACTACTATGACTTGATAAGAAAATAAAACTGACTAATAAGTAACATTAGACAACAAAGCTTACCAAAATTTTCTAAGTCTTCACTGAAAAAAAAACAAACTCCCAAGAATGTATATACTTTCAAACAAAATAATTCCACTGTGATAAAATATAATGAACATGAAAGAATAGAAAATATTATATCATGAAAATATTAAAATGTATTAGAAACAAACAAAAACAAAAACCAGGAATTTGATAGGGGAACATTTCCCACCTTAGTCCAAATAGAATAAAGCCACCCAATAGAAAACCCACTTCCCACTAGTGGCCCCTGTAAACATAGTAGAGCCTGTCCTGGGAATAATGGATGGAGAGAACCTATAAATTACACATATTTCTAGCTAAAGGGATACTAAAAATAAACTAAATAAGATCCACAATGTCACAATAGGGGTATACCATATTGGTCTAGGTAACACTATCTCTGTTTATAAAATAAAGATAGTATCTTTTAATATGGTCGGTCTAACAACACATTAGACATTAAAAATTCTTAAAATGATTATTATCCTGAGATTATTTATCTTTTTGTTTCTCTAACCCCAAATTCTCAATAGTTGTGGTTTAATTTTAAACCCATTACCCTTTTCCTTTAAATAGCATGTTTAAATATCACATGACCAAATAGTATCCTTAACCTATTCTAGCATTATTTATTCATTAACATACATCTTAAAATATTTTAATGAACTAAAAGAATCATCAATAGTGGTAAAAATAATTAAATCGTTATCTTCATCTTTAAATTCATCAGCTATATTAGTTTAATCCAAAATCACTTTATTATATATTTTCAAGATGAACACTAACACATTCACCATAATTCATCTTAAAAGTATAAAGCCTCATTTTCATGTAAAGGAATCCAAGAACTATAATGGTCATACATAGTTGTTTGATTTTGGGCCAAATATGCATATGATTTGTTTCATGGGAAAATTCTTGAATAACATTATCTCTTAGGGTTAAGAGTAACGTACAATGAGCCTTTTCTAAAACATTGGGGTCAAAATCTATATACGTTGTGGAGGACTAACAATCAGAATATATGGTAACAAAATGTTTTTTAGAACCATGAAAGGATTCTTCAACTATATTTTGGACTAACAACACATGCATTTTAACTCCCCAAATACCAAAATTAGTATCACCATCAACTTATTGACTTCAAACTTAGAAGATGGCATCACATAAACTAGTTATAAGCCCTGATACCAATTGTGGGGGTTAGAGTGGATCATATGAAAGGTATTAAAACTTTCAAAGAATAAAATAAGTGAATCAGTTTTATGTATGTGAATCTATAAGATCAAATAAACAAAGAACAAAATAAAAATGGATAAATAAGAAAAAATAACAATAAAGAAAATGTGAAAAGTAAAGTATCACAAAATCATTTATGTGGTTTATAATAGTTTAGTTCTACTCCATAGAAATAAAACCACTATATAAATTATTATTATTATTATTAATAAAAGAATAAGAATATAAAAAAGAAGATGAAAATATAGAGACAACACACATGGAATGTAAAAGGTTTTTATGTATGAAGTTCTTGCCAATTTAGGACTCGCAATGAACCATATTGTAAGTTAGAAGCATTCACCTCTCAGAAGGATGGAATCATGCATGAAAACATAACACAAATGGATAAATTAAATAAGATAAAAAAAATAGAATCAATGAAACTAAAAAAAGGAACATATGAATCTCATATCCTTGATCTAATTTTAGTAACTTCAGAAGGATACTCTTAAAATAAGATACTATAAGGGAAAATATTATCTAAATACGTTGGGTTAAAAAATAGATTTTCATGATATGAACTCTCCCTTGGTGTGGATCACTAGATTATGGGGGATGTAAAGGTGTAAGAGAGGGTTAGTAGAACTCATTATCTCTAAACTTATCTTATCTATATAATTGATCAAAATTAAAGAAGACGCTGTGGAAAAATGAAGCAGTGAAGTGAAATAAAAGTGAGAAGTGGAGCAAATGGAGTGGTGAAAGCCATGTCAGGCATAAAAAGAGGGTATAGAAACATCGACAATTGAGGGTCATATGATGGTTTGAGAATATTTTATGGGTGAATAAAACATGCATAATCTGGTACACTCGGTAGGATCATAGAATTCGGGTAATAAAATATTCTGGTCACCAAAAAACACAAAATCCACAGTCAAGAGCCATCAAATCATTGTAATCAATGGCTAGGAGACCAACCAAAGGGGCACTAATAAATAGGCTAGAAACAATAACCCCAATTGAAATTGAAATCGAAGTCCCAATAAGAACTTTAATCCACAATTCCAAACACACATGGAGTTCTATAAAATAGGTATACAACAATGAATATACACGATTTACATAACAATAATAAAGTATAAATGTTTCATTGATATTTGAAAAAATAATTTTAATATTGAAAATAAAATATAATAATATCTATTAATACACCTCACACCCATATCCTTTTTTTCACTCTCTATTTGAATCTATGGTCCTAGAACTTTTAACCAATAAAGAGGCACTGAAGTTAGTGAATCTAGTGAAAGAATTCCTTTTTAAAGACACATTTGAAGGATTCGGAATTATTGATTTCAATCAACTCCCTAGAAACAAGAACTAATTAAAATGTGGAATTGGATAACTTATTCAGATTCAACATGAATGATTCCTACAGTCTAATTATTAAGATATGGGTGTTACACTCTTTGAGGTTGTGCTTGGATTTTTACTACTCTAACAAGGTGGTGTGAGGCATCTCGATTGAGTATGGAAAGAGATGACATACTTGAAGAGGATCAATAATTTTTCTACCAAAACATCATGATCATAGTGAAACTTGAAGGTATTCTTGAAAATATTGTTAAGAAAACCTTATAAAATCCCAACCACATGAGTTTGAAAAAGTTTTCCACAAATGAATATCTCTATAGCCTCAAAAAATGTAGATGAATGAATCTGTGAAATGAATTAGAAAATTTATAGGTGAATACAATGAAATCCATGGATAAAATATGAATTCATCATAATTACATGTATGTTTGAAAAAAATTGAGAAAATAGATACATTTTATTTATTATTTTGTTTAACTCACCACATATTGAATTTTTCATTATTTTGGGTGGTGGGAAGACGTTCTAACATTCCAAAACATTAAAGAACAAATAATAAGGGGGGTGAATAAGTTTTTAACTTTTATAGTTTTAATCTTTATGAAACATAACCTATTAAAATTTTTAGTGTTTCCTCCTTAACAACTTTTATTAAACTCAAATGCATGTAGAAATAGAAAATTAAGCATGGAACAAATGATTTACAAGGTTATCCCTTAGTGTGAAAACTTACATAATTACCATAGCCACTCCCATGGGACTATAGATATTTACTATTATGAATATGTAAATAGAACTTGTATCAATTCCTATTAAAAACCTTCTCTCTCCAGATAGGAATGAATATACTTACTTATGTCATTTTATAATTTTTTGATTATATACAATATTGATCCAAACAAGAAAAAGTAAATTTGAAACATTCTTTTGTCAGAAAGGTATGTTTATTAATATATGTATGATCAACAACTATCTGATTACTTGCAACTGATTTCCTACATTCAATATCCTTGGACCCATAGCCCTTTTATAAATCTATGATGTACCAAACTACTTCTCAAACAACTACTCAAAAATCATACCAATTCCTTTTGTCTGATTCCATCCATCCGAAAATCTAAAAATTCTTAATTTTTAGGTTTTTATCATAATACTCTATTCTAGAAACTCATATTAAACTCTAAACTACTTCAGTTAGAAAACATTCTTTGGGAATAAACATTTACTCAGAAACTTATTCTTATAAAAAATATCTAGAACTTTAGCCTGTTTTTTCACTCAGAACAGTAAAAATGTACAATGTACTATGAATTTCTATTAATAGGTAGTCCATAAAAAGAAAGGGTAGTAAACCAATTAATTTTCCCAATCAATTAAATTTCATAACCCTAAATTTCACGTTCATTTGAGATTCATTTTTGACCAATTCAACTCTTATCAACATTTTTAGTGGCCTCTAAAATCTTCTGGAAACTTCAAAATTATTCTTGAATTTCATATCTTTACAAAATATAGAAAATAGTTTTAAAGAAAAAAACATTATTTTGGAAATGATGATCTAGAAAACTCTTCATCTATCTAGTCCACTTGACCAACTTAAAATGAAAAAACCTCTCAACCATCAGCTTATACTTTTTAAACCCTATATATATAAATTTTAGGTCAAGACCATCTTATTCTGAAACTTCTGTTTATCATTGTGGTTCTCTTGAACCAATTAAAATAAAGAACATATTTTACACTTGATCTATTGAAACATAACAAATAAAATCTTTCACTCTGATGCTATGATTTAATTGAAAATGGATGAATACATTTTTCTAACTTCAAAGGACTATAGAAACCTACAAATAATGTTCATTAATAACCTCAACCTTTATAAACAATTATTCTTCTTGATACATTAAACTCTTTAACTTATTTTGTTATAAGTCATAAAAAACTCTCTTCATCTAATCAGACCATGTATGATATAACTCTATATTTGATGACTTGTCTAGGAAATATTATCATCTGATGGATCAATATCATCAACTCGATCGATGGAACGATATCAATATCTTTTCTGGTTATCTATTCCTAATGACATTAATCAACTCATGTACTGCCTCAAATTCTAATAGATCTATCTATTAATAAACTCAATATCATCTATTTTTCAACAAATTCTTCATTTAATAAACATCTGTGGTGAAAAAAACTCATTCTTCATCATATTTTTGGTTAAAAAATATTTTATCTTCATTTATCTTTTATCAAATTTATAAAACTAATTTATTGAGTAATCACATTTTATCAATTTATTATCATTAACTTTACAAACTATCATCTTACATCAAATTCAAATGTACATTAATTTGATAGATTTTTCATCTATAGCTTCTCAGTACAATTATCTATATCTAGAAAACTTCCACCACACTTCTCTTTCCTCCTAAAAAGTGCAACTTGTATCATAAATTATTAATGGTGTTTTAAGAACATGACAGAACTACATATAATTGTCTGAATAATTTTTGAATGTTATGTGACTTCCCATATTTTCATTTATACATAAATTCCTAACTTTCTATGTTTTAACAATGTTTGATTTTCATAAAAAACTCACTCTAATGAAATGATTCTGATTGTTGATCTGATCGGCCATTTGATTGCCGACATTGAAAAACCTCTTTCTTTATTTGTACTTTTAGAAACATCTTTAAAAAAACTAGTTATAAACATTTGGTAACACTTCTTTCACCATATTTTAAAAAACATTCTTTTATAAAAAAAGTTATTTCTCAATAAAAAACAAGTCATTCTAAAACCAAAATATCACATAGGATTCTTAGTATCCCACTTTGGATGTTTTGAAAAACATCATTAATAATATTCTCAAATCATCATTTTCTTCCACACAGAATTTTTCACAACTCATTTTGGAAACAACTCATACTGTGAACATTTACCAAAACATAGCCTTCATTAAAAGGTAGTGTCCTGAAACCCAAATACTAGATAAAGTAATGTTTTTGAAGGAGTTACATCCCTTGGATAAAATAAAATTTGTGTCCATGTTATGATAAACTCCTCCTTACTTTTATCTTTCCCTCTCACTTTTCTTTTTCTCCCACATTTTATTATAACTAAAGCTTCAGATTCATTTAAATAAGAAAATTAATTCCATATCCCTTATAGGATAAGTTTTTTACAAATCTATACCTTTTTATATATAATCTAAATCATAGTATGGGTATTCCTTAATATGTTTAGGAAGACTTCGGTGGAAGCTGAACTTGATGTTTTAGACTCAATTATGCAAACCACTCCCTTGGCATAACTTTTATAAACACATCAACAATTTGATATATTGCAGAAATGTATTTTAGAAAAAACTCTATAGAAGAATATTTTTTATTTTATTAAAGGAAAATTAATATAAATGTTTTTGATCTTGAGTGCTAGACATGATTTTTAGAAAGATCCATTTCACTTAGATTATCGTAATGAATATTCAATAGTTTGAAAAATTCAACTTTCAAATCTTCCAAATTAGCTTTCAACCACAATATTTGTGTAAAAACTTGTATAAAAGCAATGTATTCTGATTCCACTATACTCAAAGATACTAAACTATTTTTCTTGTTGTGTCAACTCACACAATATTCTCCAAGGAAAAATTTTCCTCCATAAGTTTATTTGTTTCACTATATTCTCCAGCCCAATCAGCTTCAGTATAACCATGAAATTTCATTGCACAACTTATTTTTAATAATAAACCTTTTTAATTTTTTCCTTTAACATATCATGTAATTCCCTTTTTTTGAAAACAAATAGTATTCTTTCGAATCAATTTGAAACTAGACACAGAATGTCACTGCATAAGAAACATCAAGTCTTGAGGTTGTGAGGCAAAATAAACATCCTATCAGCTTCCAAAAATCGTTCCAATTTACAATTTTTCTAGTTTTATCTTTACTCAACTTGGTGCTCAATGAAATCATATATTAATATTCTTTGAAATATTCCATTCCAAAATTCTTTAAAATTAAATGACATACTTTTCTTGATATTGTAAAAATGTATTTTTATATTTGTTGAACTTGTAAACCAAGGAAGAAAGTTAATTCTCCCAACGTTGACATCTTAAACTTCTTCTTCATTTCCTCATAAAATTATAATAAAAATTCACCATCCCAAGAAAAAAATATAACATCCACATAAACAGTAAAAATATTGTTTCTAGAGTTAAATAATTTCACATATAAGTTTCTATCAAAATTAGCTTTATAAAAATTCAACATTTTCATAAAATTTTAAAGTTTGGAATACTAATCACATTGAGCTTGAATCATCCTATACAAGTCTTTATTTTAATTTTAAAGTCGTGCATCCATCATTACCAAGTAGAAACACACAAGGTTACTCAATGTAAACTTATTTTTCTATTTTACCATTATGAAAAATATTACTTTATAACCATCTGAAAAACAAATTTAATTTTGATGTGTGCAAATTGATAGAAGTATTTTGATAGTTTATAATCTTAAAACTGGGGAAACGGGATCTTCAAATTACACACCATAAAGTTATTCATAGCCCTAGAAAATAAGTATTATCTTGATTCTTGAAACTTCTCCATGATTATTCAACTTGTTTCTATGCATCCATTTTTTCCTTTAATATTTTTATTTCATGGATGTGGAAAAAATTCCTAGGTGTTTTTTTTTCAATCTGATCCAACTCTTAATTCATTGAATCAACCCATTCTTTGTGTTAAAAATCAACTGACACCAATTCTGCATCAATTTGAGAAACAAGTGATATCTGATTTTATAATATAAACCTTCCTCTTATCCAAACTAGAGATTTAATGTTCCCATGAATATTTTTGGGTTCAACATGTTGCTATGAAGTAGGATAATTTAAAATTTATATTCTAGTATCACTTTCCTCATCACAAAATTGAGTCATGACACATCTATTTTTACCCACATTAATCTCATTAGAAATATTATATTTTTCTTCCTCTATATTCTTAAAATATTTTATTAATGAATTTTTATTTTCATTAACATTCATAGTATACAAATCCCACAATTTTTATAAACACTTTTTACAAAATTATAACTTCTCATATTGGGTGAATATATAATGCAATTTTCTTCTTTATCTTTCTCATCAAAATTTCCAATATGTGTAACTATTTTAATTAAACATTGAATTATAAAAAACGATTTAATTCAATGAAGTGTTTTTATTATAAAACATTTCAAGGAAGTCATTTTGGATTCTAGTCTCAATATATTTTTATGAACATGTAAAAAATTACTAATATCTTCTTTCCATTAGAACTATGAAATATTTTATTCCAATAACTTGCTTCTTCCCATTTCCACCAGACTTCTATTTTTCCTTTTTGCTGCACTATTTTTTATGGGGTGTAGGAAGAACTATCATGTTGTTTGATTCCATTATTTCTCAGAAAATATTCAAAATTATTGAATATAAATTATGTTCCCATATCTATTCCCAAATTCATTATGCAAACCCCTATTTCTCTCTCAAAATCTTTTCTAAAAAATATCAACATTTATATAACCTCTTATTTATGTTTTAAAAATATGATTTTTTCCATATAAGTGAAATAATCAATGAAAGTGAAAAAAATAAAAATTTAATTTTTTTTATTTTTTATTTATCATTGGTCCACATAAATCAGAATGATTATATTCATGAGTTTTAATAGATTGAATATCAAATTTCATATGATTTTTATTACTTATTTTTCATTTTTGAAAAGTTATAAAAATAAAAATATTCTCTACTTTTCAATTCTCAAAAAGTTTAAACAGGATCAACTTTGGAAACTTTGTTAATGCTTTTACACTAAATATGTTGAAGTCTTTTGTGCGACAACGTGTTTTTATCTTCAAAACTCAAGTAACATTAGTTGTAATAGTACTATAAAAAAGGCCTTTAACAGTGCTAGAATAAGCCATTATTAGTGAGAAAAAATCAATGACTACCATAGCATGGTTAAAATTCCTAAAATCTTATCATTGTTATAAAATCCTTGTTAAGAGAAACCCTTTATTGGTGCTTCTAGAAGTACTGAAAAATGTTACCTTTATTATTTCTTATAAAATCATTGATAAAGAATGGATTTATCATCAAATTTAGAAGTGCTGATAAATGTTCCAAAAAACAAGACATATTTTAGTGTGTTGTAATAGAACATTGCTTCACCAACAAAAACACTAGGAACTAGTATAATCAGATAAAAATACATAATTTTAGATAAATGAAATTTACAATAAAAATATGGCAAAAAACTATTATAGAGAAAAATAATGAAATTTTATAAAAGAAAAAACCACCCACGATCAAGAAAAAGAACACACCTATATAAAAGAAAAATTATTATGTTAGTTATAATATAAATATACAAATTAAAGGTAAAGTGTTTATTTTTAACTAAACTTGGAGTCAAAACATTAACATTGTGTATCATGTTGAGTTGCATTTGATTCTTGCACGTCACACCATTTATTGTTCATCTTCAAGCATTATCTCTGTGAAAATTAACTAAATAATTATAATATTTAAATTATAAGGAAATAAATTAATTAATAGTAAATATAATGATGAGGAAACAATCTAGGATCGTTGTCTTGGGTTTGGAAATATGATATTTGTTTTAAACTAAAATGGAACTTATATATTGAAAAGAAACACATGGAGTCATATTGGTCACACCGTACATCATATTGAGGTTTTTATAATTATAATATGTTTCAAATGACTTGTGGATAATTTTACAAATATATCAAAATAATCCTAATGTGATTCCTTAGTTTTGGTTACATAGCATGTTTTGTTTACTAAAAAGTCATTTTAAATAGGAACACACACTTTGATTCATACCAGTCACATCGTGTGTGGGTTTGATGTGATATTGATTCCAACATACCAAATATTAATTATGAATCATTTTCATAATTTATCAATACAATCTAAGAACAATTTCATATTTTTTAGTGACACTTTTTGAACAAAAATGTCAAATTTAAATTGATAAGAGACACTTTAAGTCATACCAGGTGCATCATGTATCATATTGATGTTTAAAAACTTCCTAAATGTAAACAATGACTTATGAATCGTTCTAATAAAGGATAAAAAAATATAAATGTGTTTTATCAGTTTTCGAGTAGTTCATTTGTATTTTTTACTAAAATTAATTTCAATTTTAAATAAAAAGACCCACTTGGAGTCATACCAGTCACACCGTGCATCATATTGAGGGTATGATGATTCCTACACATCCCAAATGACTTGTGTATTATTTTAATAATGTATAAACACAATTATAACATTTTTTATTGGTTTTCAATATGTCAGTAAACTTTTTTACTAAAATTAATGTCAATATTAAATAAAAAGACGCATTTTGATTCATACTGGTCACACAATTCATTGGATCGAAGTGAAGATAATTCATACACATATCAAATGACATATATACTTTTTTACTAATGTATATAAATAATCTAAATGTGTTTCCTTATTTTATAGTATGTCACTTGTGTTTTTTAACTAAAATGTCATTTTAAACTAGAAATACGCACTTTGACTCATACTGATCACATCATGTGAGGGTATGATGCGATATTAATTCATACATGTCATGAATTAATTATGAATATTTTTACTAAATTATCAATAAAATCATATATATTTTTTCCATTTTTCATTGAGTGACATGTTTTGAACTAAAATGACAATTTTAAATTGATAACCGACACTTTGAGTCATATTGGGAACATTGTGTATCAGATTGAGGTGCGAACACATTCTACAAATAAAAAATGACTTATTGATTCTTCTGAAAAAGTATCAAAATAAATTGAATGTTGTTTACTTAGTTTTGAGTTTATCAGTTGTGTTTTTTAACAAAATTAATGTTATTTTTAAATAAAAGGATGTATTTTGAGTCATACCAATCACACTATGCATTGTATTGAGGTGTGGATGATTCATACGCATCACAAATTACATATGGATAATTTTCCAAAAGTATAAAAATAATCTGAAATTTTTTATTAGTATTGAGTATGCCACTTGTGTTTTTTACCAAAATGTCAATTTAAACTAAAAACACGCACTTTCAGTCATACTGATTACATCATGCGTGGGTTTGATGTGAGACTGATTCCTACACATAAAATATTAATTATGAATCATTTTAAAAAATTATCAAGATAATATGAGATCATTTTCTTAGTTTTCATTGAGTGACATTTTTTGAACTAAAATTTCAATTTTAAATTAATAATGACCACTTTGTGTCATAGCGGTCACATCATGTATCAGATTGATGTCTGGATACTTCTAACAAATCAAAAAGTAGATATGGAAATTTTTATTAAAGTATCAAAAAATATGAATGTTTTTTCTTGGATTTGAGTATGTTAGTTGTGTTTCATACTAAAATAAATGTTAATTTTAAATGAAAAGACATGCACGGATCCATATCAGTCACGTTGTGTCTGAGATTGAGGTGCGGATAATTTTTAATCATCTCAAATGATGTATGGATCATTTTACTAAATTTTCATAACAATCCAATTTCATTTTCCCATTTTTTGAGTATTCCACTTTTGTTTTTTAGTAAAATGTTATTTTAAATTATAAACACACACTTTTAGTCATACTGGTAACATCATGTTTGGGTTTGACATGATGTTAATTCCTATATGTTGAAAATTAATTATTAATCATTTTTCAAAATTATCTAGAAAATCTGTGTGAATTTTCTCTGTTTTGATTTAGTGACACTTTTTCAAAAATGAAATGTCAATTTTAAATTGATAACAGACACTTTGAGCCATATGGTGCACATAGTGAATCAGATTGTGGTTCAGCTGATTAATAAATGTCACAAATGAGTTATGGATTGTTTAAATTATCAAAAAAAATTGAATGTGTTTTATCCATTTTCAGTTTTTCAGTTCTCTTTTTTACTGAAATTAATGTCAATTTTTTATAAAAAGACACACTTTGAGTCATATCGGTCACACTTTTTTTTGGATTGAGGTTTGGTTAATTCCTACATGGTACAAATGACATATGGATCGTTTTCCAAAAGTATCAAAATAATCTTAATTTGTTTCCTTCATTTTGAGCATTCCACTTTTGTTTTTTACTCAATTGTCATCTAAACATTGAAACACACACTTTGAGTTATATTGGTCACATCATGTGTGTGTTGGATGTGAGACTGATTCCTAAATTTTGAAAAAGAATTATGAATTGTTTTCCTAAATTATCAACACAATAAGAGCACATTTTCCCTATATTTATTGAGTGACACTTTTTGAAATAATATGTCAACTTTTAAATTGATAGTGGACACTTTGAGTCATACTGGAATCATAGTGCATCATATTAAGGTGAGGCTACTTATTACACATCAAAAATGACTTATAGATCATTTTCCCATAGTTTCAAAAAAATCTAAATACATTTTCTCGGTTTTGAGCATCTCAATTGTCATTTTTACTAAAATTAATGTCAATTTTAAATAAAAAGATGCATTTGGATTCACACTATTCACACCATGCATCATATTGATTTACGAATAATTTTTACAAGTTCCAAATTAATTAGGGATCTTTTTACTAATGTAACAAAAAAATATGAATGTGTTTGATTAGTTTTGAGTTTTCCACCTGTGGTTTTTTTACTAAAATGTCATTTTAAGAAGAATACTTGCATATTGAGTCATTCTAGCCACATCATTTGTGGTTTTGATCTAAGGCTATTTCCTTCATGTCAATAATGAAATATTAATCATTTTAATAAATTATCAAGACAATCTGAGCATGTTTGGTCATTTTTCAGTGAGTGGCACTTTTTGAAAAAAAAAGTTAATTTTAAATTGATAACAAACACTTTGAGTCATACCAGTGACATCGTGCTTCAGATTGAGGTGTATCTGATTCATAGACGTCCCAAATGAATTATGGATAATTTTTTATAAAGTATCAAAATTATAATAATTCATTTTCTAGGTTTTGAGTAGCACAAGTTTCTTTTTTTATAAAAATTAATATCAATTTTAAATAAAAAGACGCACTTGGAGTCATATAGGTCACAATGTGCATCAGATTGAAGTGTGTTTGATTAAAACACATCCAAATAACTAATTCATAGTTTTAAAAATATATGAAAACAGTTATAATGTGGTTTTTAGTTTTTAGTTTTAAGTAAGCCACTTTTTTAATAAAATCTCATTTTAAACTGAAAACACACACATTGAGACATAACGGTCACACCGTGTGTCAGTTTTTTTGTGAGACTGATTCATACACATCAAAAATGAATTATTCATAATTTTTATAAATTATCTAGAAAATATAATCTCATTTTCTTAGTTTTCACTGAGTGATGGTTTTTGAATTAAAATGACAATTTTAAATTGATAAAGGATACTTGGAGTGATATTGGTCTCATCATGTATCATATTTTAGTGAATCCACTTCTTATATGTCAAAAATTACTTATATATCACTTTCTTAATGTATCAAGATAATATAAATGTGTTTTTCTGGTTTTGAATATGTCGTTTTTCTTTTTACTAAAATTAATGTTAATTTTAAATAAAAAGATACACTTGTGTTCATATTAGTTTCATTGTGAGCTAGATTGAGGTTCAATTGAATCCTTTAGGTCCAAAATTAAATATGGATTGTTTTAATAAATTATAAAAACAATATTAATGTGTTTTCTCTATTTTCAGTATGCTATTTTTGTTTTTCACTAAAATTTCATTTTAAATTAGAAACACACACTTTGAGTCATACGAGTCACATAATGTGTTGGTTTGATGTGGGGTTGATTCCTACACATCATAAATGAATTTTTATTTTTTTTAAAATTATCAAGAAAATTCATGCGTGTTTTCTATGTTTTTAGTGAGTAATACTTTTTGAATAAAATGTCAATTTTTAATATATAATGGAAAATTTGAGTCATACTGGGCACAACGTGTATCATATTAAGGTGAAGCTTATTTCTACAGATAAAAAATGACATATGGATCATTTTACTAAAGTGTCAAATAATATGAATGTTTTTTCTCAGTTTTGAGAATGTTGTTTTCTTTTTTACTAAAATAAATGGCAGTTTTAAGTAAAAAGATACACATGGAGTTATACCCATCTCACCATGCATCTGATTTAGGTGAGGCTGATTCTTACACATCCCAAATGATAGGTGGGTAATTTTTCTAAAGTATCTAAATAAAAATAATTGGTTTTATTTTTTTGTGTACTCCTATTGTTTTTTACTAAATGTCATAATCAATTAGAAACATGTGCTTTGAGTCATACCAATCATATCGTGTGTGGGATTGATGTGAGGATGATTCCTACACATCAAAAATGAATTGTGAATCATTTTTGTAAATTATAAAGACTATCAAAGTGTGTTTTCTTATTTTTTTTATTAAGTGGAACTTTTTGAAATAAAATTTATATTTTCTATTGATTATAAACACTTTGAGTCATATCGGACACATCATGTATTGTATTTAGGTAAGGCTGACTTCAACACATAAAAAATGACTTATGGATCTTTTTATAAAAGTATAAAAACAATCTGATTTTATTTTCTTAGTTTTTAGTATCTTAGTTGTCTTTTTAAATAATGACCTTGTGAACATGGATCATTTTACATAATGCTTTGGCACATGCATAATTAATGTTACTTTTATAAATTTCACAAGAATTTGTGATATTATATCATGAATCTAATTAATGATTTAATATCCATAATAATTCCAAAAAAGCACAAATGTGAAACAACTATATTTTTTTTAATTCATTATTCATTTGATGAAATTTTGAATTTAATTATTTTAATAGAGGTTTTGGATCATGTTGCGACCTTATTTTTCAAAGGGCTATCTGTTTAGATTTTTTTCCTCACAAATTCATTTTATGAGGGTTTTTCATTTTTAATGAATTCTTTGTAAGGTGGTTTGTTTTCATTTTATGTCAAGTTTACTTTGAAATAATCCCTCCTCGAGGAAAAAGATCTCTCAATGATGGGTTTTATCCAATAGTTCTCTCATACACCTACTAGATTCGGTGGTTGATTACAGATATAATTATTCAAACATTTGAGTCAGATTATATATTTTTTTACGAATTTATTGGTGTTGTATTATTCTCATGTGAATATTGGCCCCACTTCTAAGACTCTTACTTTATAGTGAAGAGGAGTCTGGGATAGAAACTGCATTTATTTTTTTTATTGTTATCCAATTTTTTCTTGTTAATGTGTTTCTTTAACACTTCATTAATATTTGACAGTACATGGAATGTGATAATGAAAATTGTAGCATGTGATAACCATTTTAAAAATATTAGTGGTGTTATTTTTGTTTCTCACAAAAACTCATCAACTTAAATTCCAATATAAAATCACTTAAAAAATTGGTAAAAAACTTTTTTTTCAATTTACACCTTAAACACATGGACAATGGATCTTATCTTAAGTGATAAGTGTTGTACTCACTTTTCAAAAAAATTATCAAACACAACCTTAGTATAATCCTCATTCTACTTCATCATATATAAATTTTATTATTTCCAAGCTAGTGATTCATCTCCTTCTCTGCCTTAGTATCCATCATAGTCTCCAACTCAGTATCCTCCCCTACCTTGATCTCTATCTCTGACCCTACCTTCACCTTTGCCTCTTCCTCTGCCTCCGCATTCTCCTCCACCTATTCCATTTCCAAATAATTTTATTCTCTGTAGATCAGCACTTCCAAACAAATTTATTTCATCTATTATAATTATACTTAAGAAATAGATAAATAATAATATATAAGAATTCTGACACTATATGATTTCAGACCCCAAATATATTTCTAATTTCATAGCTCATATGATATCATGAACATTTTTGTTAACCACCTAATTTTTTCAGAAAAATTTTTAACACCAAGTAGGCTTCCCACTCAACTCTAAATAAATTTACTTCTTCTTCTTAGTATGAAGGTTGTTGAAAATCTTGATATTAATGAGAAAATATAGAAAAAAACTGATTAAGAAATATATTTAGTGAAATTATAACTACCTACAAAAATTACCTCTTGGGGTATATTGGTATTTTCTTGATTAATGATTCACATTATAAATTTGAAAACAAAATATCCAAAATTGATTTCACTATCTTGATTTAGACACTACAAAAACATTTACTGAAATAAGTAAATTGCTTATAAATAAGTTTTAATAGTCACATATTTCTATATAAACCATAATCTATTACCATTTTTAGTAATCCATAGGATTTATCTGTTATGAAACTGAATTTCTCTATGATTTATCTTATATTTAGAGGCCACATTATCATAAAAAAATTATTGCTAAAACATATACTAAAACATATAATTTTATGTTTATCTATAAAATGTTTATTTCTGTGTAATACAAATTCAAAACATACATCATGTGTGGTTATTTTATGGGATATACATGAATTGAATCCACAAAATAAATATTTTGGGTATCCAGATTAACTAGGATCAAAATTTAGTGTTTCCTAAAAAACAAAAACAAATAAGTAATGCTGAAATTTAATAAAATATTTTATTTTATTGGATTATATAATTTTACCTCTACATTTTAGGAATTAGAAAACGTGTGTGGTATGATATTTTTTTTCAAACGCTTCAAGTAGCCCACACCTTTTCTCCCCAATTTCTTCTTTATCTAATATATGTTTTTTCGTAGAAATAATATAAGGATTATTGAATCCAAATCATGCTTTTCATGGTTTTCCCTAATATAGTAATTATACAAATGTCTGTATAAAATATGAATAGTTATTAAATTTAATAAACATATTTTCTAAATACTTGGAAAGATATATTCTGAAAATTTACCTTATTTATGTATTCACAACCGAGACACTCGACCATTCATTCTTTAGAATCTCATTTATAGTTCGGAGACCAATTTCGTCTATCACTAAAGTTCCATATATTTCTTTTTCATATGGGATGTAAGATATATTTTCATATTTAACATTGATATCTACATGAAGTTGTAATGATAATAAATGTTTCTCTAGAATTGGTTAGGAGAAGGTACTCTTGGAAGTTCATTTTGATTTCTTGGTGGATTCAGCAGATTATCTTGTTCCAACCTTCATTTTCCCCATTTCTTTATTCCTTAGTAATATCATACCTCACTTAAAATATTTTTCATCAACTGTTACAGGTTTTCCATATGATTTTTTTAATTACATACCTCAAGTATCTTTATTATATTAGAAAACCATGATATAAAAGTTGTAATAGTATCATTGACCATTACAATTTCCAGATCATCAAGTGGAATAAAAAATTGAGTAGTCAACTTGTGATCTCTCTCAATACACATACTCATGTGATATTTTTTAGGTCTTTATGGTTTTTCTTTTTGCTGGGTATATTATACATTGTACCCCTCACAACAATGTGGTGCATGGGTGTTGATAGATTTGAATCACATTTAATCGTACAGTAATTTTTTTTGTAATTTAATGTTAACTGAAGATTTTTGAACCACATTTAGGATAAGGAATATGGAAAAAATTTATTACCTTGGGTAAGGTAAGAGGTTGGTAGAATGACTAGCCTCAAAGCTAGTGGGTCATTCAGTTCATGTGTAGATCTTTGTTCCACCATTGGTTATCTTTGATCCTTTCTTATACATTGGTCTTCCAAAAAAGACCAAAAAATAATATCTTGTAGTTAGTTTATTTATGTCTTCAATTGTCTCACCATATTATATATATATATCTCCCCATGGGTTATATTCTCAGAATATGTTCAAGGAGACCATATAAAACCTAATCCTCTAATGTGACAATATTATTCATGATTCTTCAAAGCTACTGAAAGTAGTTTTTCTTCTAGTACGGTCGATGAGGATTCTTGTGTCTAAACCACATTGACAAATATGAATATAAATAGATTTTTTATATAATATTGTTATAAAGCATAACGAATTAAAATTATCTCATACTTAAACATGTTTCTCATTCTATTGTTTTTTGTCAACTTGTGTACCCTATTTATTTATGCAAGACTCCATCTATAGAACTTAATAAGGAATGGAAGTGGCTTTAGGTTTTGATTCATCAAAAATCATATAAATAAAGAAAAATGTGTTTCTTTATATCAGATAAAATTTTTATTTTTTATTTAAAATACCTATCAATTTCTTATATAGTGAAGTGTACCCCATCCTTTCTTTGAGTAGGGTTTCATTTTCTTTGATGCACAATCTTTATTTTTATAACTTTTTTTTGTCTTATAAATTAAAATTTTTGGCTCAAATTGGTTAAAATAAATAAGGTCAAATAATATATTATCTTCTATAATGCACCTGAAATGATTTCTCATTGTAATTATTGATGAAACCAATACATATTTTCTGCTTTATAATTTGTTCATAACTAATTTGTGGGTGGGAATTTACTTTCCCCTCAGTATCGCTTTGATTTAACTTTACAAAAAGAGCTTGAAAGCCCTTATTGGATCTTCTAGAATCCTTGAAAAAAAATTATTAAGGAAATATTATAAAATAATAAAACTCTACAGGAATAATGAAAATTATATAAAGATTTAATTATATAATTTTTCAATAAAATTGAGAAAGGATGTCCTTACATTATTATTATATTTTTCTCAAGGGGTTCATTCATTATAGGCTGGACGTAGCACTGAAAATCAATATCAATCGGCATATTTTTCCTCTTTATAACCCCAAGATAGCTAATGAACATTGAATTTTTTTGTTCAATAGGTTTTCCACATTTATTCCAACCAAACTCAAATCTTATACCATGAATTACTTCCTTTATAATTTTATTCAAATCTATGATGTTGTGTCGGTGTTGTTTTTTTCATCAATAAATTGTAGATTCCCTTATAATTATATTGTTTCATCATCAATAGACTTTTCTTCCTTAGGATTGGTAACATCTTCATGTGGAGAATACATTGTCTTCAACAGTATACGAATATTTAATTTTTATTGAATAAAAATAATGTAAACAAGGATGAAGGATTTGAGAAGGGTTGCATGAATTATCTATTTCAATATTGATGTACTTTTTAACTCCATATTAATACACTTTTATCAAATATTAGTGTGAATTCATTTCTAACGAAATGGGTAATTGACTTTAGGAAAATAATTACCCCACTATAGTAGGTTTAATCCTCTAAATTCTTCCCCACTAAGATGCACCGACTCATATCTATATTACTGGTACTTTTCCCTCACTGGTATCTCAAATATAAAAGCTCTATATCTACTAGTGTTCATGTGTTGGGTGTGAGTATAAAAATAAACATCTAAATACTATCAGGGCCCCTAAAAAATAAAACAATGCATATATTTGAGTATATGTTCAAAGTAGTAATAACTCAAAATACACATGTACATCAAGTCGATAGGTACTAACCAGGGAACAATGATAATCAAATGTACCAACTTTATTTTGTACTAGTTTTTTTCATTTCATACTAGTTAATTATACTAATCATACCATATTTTTAATCCATGGTTATTCCCCGACATCCAAATAATTTCACTAATAAAAGGGTAACATTTGAATAATAGGAGGTGAAAGAGTTATTTATCTAACTCTAGAAATAACCACATCAAAGGTAGCTTGATATTTGACATCATACCCCTAAAATAAAAGACTATCCCATAGGGATAACCATCACATGTAAATATTTCATCCAAATACTTAAATGTGTATAATATAACCATTTTTTTCGGAGGTAAATCTGAAATATGGGAAATTCATAACATAATCGGTTCCCTTAGGAAAAAACCACACAACTGGCTCCACAATACATTATTTTAACCTTTCTTTTGAAAATCCATAATGAAAAAAAACAATATTATAAATGTCACATCACATTCACCCTATTGCTCAATGAATTACTAATATGTCTCTAGTAACTCACATTATAATGTATCAAGAATATCATCATATTCACTATTATATAATTATTTCAAAAAATAAACTATCATAATATCAATTTCCACCATTAATCCTCTATAGTTAAATGTAAATAATTTTATTAAATAATACTTTTATATTTTAAATTAATTTTTATAATAGTTTTGAATGATTTCGACATCCCCCAAAATTCTTATTGATCCCGTTACTTTTTAGAATAGTTTTTAATTAATTTTCAATATATTTTCAATCATTTATAAATTCTTATTGATCCCATTAACTCAATTATAATATATTTATCATCAATATCAAATTCATAATAACTTAATATATCCCCTATTATAAACAATAACCTAAATCACATGGAACATAAAAATTCACCCAATAATAACTAATTATACATTGATATAATCATGGAAAAAAATTAATTTTATTTATTGGATCCTTATATCAATTTATTATGGATAAATGTATTAAATCAATGGATACATTAATTTTCATTATTTATTGATAGAGTGTGACAATTTTATTATAATTTTATACCATTTATTTGAATAAGAATATAATTTTAATTTTAATTTTTAAGAAAATAATGTTGATTGATGAAGTTGAATTGGTAGAGCTCAAGTAATTTATGAAATCAACTCATAATAAATATTTTTCCTCTACTCATTAGACCAATATAAAGATAAAATTTTCAATTTTTGTGAAAAAGGAGAATAAGTATGTTGAAATAGAAGAGGAAAATTTCATAAATCATTCATGGTACACCTTAGAAATTATTATCTACCTTGTTAGAAAAATATTTAGTTTAATTTAAAAAAAACATATTTCTATGAATCTCTAGTTATCCAAGAATTTGGATATTATGGTGATATATTATTCAATTCTTGTAATGTACATATAGAATTTAGATAATGGTCCCATGTGTATTGGGATATGAAATGAATTACATAGTAATATTAGAGATTAAATAATAAAGGACATTGTTGAAAAAGTATACAACTCCCCATATATCGAATATGTTGTTCGATGGACCTGATTAGAATTCCGAAGGCAAAAAAGAATTGGTTAATGTGTGATATAGGAGGGAATATAGTGCATGAATATTTAAGGGACATCAAAAGTCCACTCTGTACTATATGTAAAATTTCAAAATCACTCCGAACACCAAACATATTTTAATGGTTGTACTGTAAGGGACATCATAATAGTTTAAGCTAATACACCAAACTAATTTCCTTTGAGGATGACCATTATAAAAATAAACCTAGGATATGTAAACAAGGGTGGTGTTGTTTAAAGGTAAATCAAACTACATACAAGTCATGTGAAGTCAAAATGGGTAATGAGAATGGATCATGTTGTATTGGTCACTGTGTTGGACTTTTAATTCCACTTTGAGAAATGGGAATCCCTCTATGGGAATGTCTGGAACCCATTTAAAAACAGAAAAATGTTAATAAGCATAAGTAATCATTTTTTGTACAGGGAATAAGTAGGGTTCATCATGGTTAAGAATAGCGAAAAAACACATACCGCACAACCTAGGTAAATAATCAATGCAAGAGGAAAAGGAGAAAATAACATACATTGGATTCTAGATGGGACTTGTGTGAGAGAACATTGAGGAGGATCACTGTTTGTAGGGGACTTCCATGAGATCTTGAGAATCGGGACTGAACCAATCAGGGTTAGGGTTCTTTTAAATAGATTGGGGATACTTTTATCAGTGCTTACAAAAAATCACTGATAAATATCGAGATTTATCAGCACTAAAACATTAGTGTCAATAAATGATTTATAATTATAACTATAAATAAAAAAAATATTAAAAAATTCAAAAAAATATATATATATATATTTATTATAATTTTATAATTATTTAAATATATAATTATTTTTTTATAATAACAAAAATTCTTTTAAAAAATTTATTATTTATTATTTATACATTTATAAATATATTTATAGTCATTTGTTTAAAATTATAAAAATATTTATATCATTATATATGTATAATTATATATATTTAATAAATATATATAAGTATAAATAGAGTAAATATATTCTTTATTTAAATATATTTGTAATAAATTTATAATTCTAAATTTATTTGTATAATTATATATATTTATATAGTTATATATATAATAAATATATATAAATATAAATATTAATAAAGTAAATATATTCATTATTTAAATATATTTATTATAATTTTATACTTATTTAAATTGATAATTATTTATTTATAAATATATGAATAATTTAAAAAAAATATTTATACGTTTATATCATTATATATATATATATAAATATATCCTATAGTTTAGTCGAGTGCTAGTATCCATTGTATGTCACAGTGAGTTCTCAAGTTCGAGCCTTTCTCAGTACATCCCTACATTGTTTCTTACTTGCTTTTCTTTGTAATGTAAACCCTTCCCCCAAATAAACCAAGGTTTTAACCTCAACTTATAAATATATATAATAATAAATATAAATATAAATATTGATATAATTACTGTATATTCATTATTTAAATAAATTTATTATAATTTCATAATTATTTAAGTATATATAATTATTTATTTCTAATTATATAAATATTTTTTTAAAAAATATTTATTTATTTATAATCATTATAAATATATACATTTATAAATATAGTAAATATATTTATAAATATATTTATTTATAAATAATTATTTTAAAATATATTTTTAACATTTTTAATTACTATATAATCTTAAATAAATGTATTTTAAAAATTAGTGAATTTGAATTATTAAAAATGAGTACACTTTAAAATATTGTAATATTGGATAAGTTTTATTAATTTCATATAAATTATTAAAACAATATTGATATATATTTAAGTAAAGATGAATACATATTGAAAATAATAAACCAAATTAAATATATCAATATATATATATATTAGAAAATGATTAAATTCAAAAATAAAAATAAAAAATATTAAAAATGAATAAAAAATACCTAACATTAATAATATTAAAAATAAATAAATAAAATTTATTGATTAAAAATTTAATATATTAAGTGTATCATTTTATTTTGAAATTCTAAAATATACTAAAATTTCAATAGATTGCATAAATATTAGGTGTATGTGTTTATGTATAAGATCCCATTAATTTTTTAAATATTTTTATGTGTGTGTTGTATATAAAAAATTATTTATTACGTATATGTATGTGAAATCAATGTAACACAAGTTTTATATATGTTAAATTGAAAAGTAAAACAATATTAAAACTAAATAAGACAAAAATATGTTTTTAATTGTTACATTTCATTCATTTTCTATATAATTATATTAAATAAATATTATTGATAACAATTTATAATATAGATATATATTTTACTTATTTATTTTTATTAATAATTATTTCATTAATATTTTTTATAATTATTTTGCAAGCTATTAATTTTAAATTTTTTAATTTTAATATTAAAGTTTATTCATTTTTTTATTATATTTTTAATTATTAATAATTCTTCATTTTATATATCTACATTTAATATATACTATTTATTAATATTTATAATCTTTATATATATATTAAATTTATTCATTTTTTTCAATAAATGTTTAATAAATAAAATGTTGAATATTTTACATAATTTACACATTTTTAATTTTTATTTCTTTAAATATCTAATTTTATTCATTTTATATATCTATATAATTGGTATATATTTTTTATTAATAGTTATAATTTTAATATTTTTGTAATCAATTTATTCATTTTTGTAAATAATTTTTTAATAGAGAAAATTGTGAATATTTTTTATTTGTTTAATAATTTCATTTAATTTTGAATATTTATCCATGAAAAAAAGGGCACTAAAAAAGTATACCATTTATCAGTGATAAAAAAAGCACTGATAAAGGATTTTATTTATCAGCGCTAAAAATAAACCACTAATAAAGGGTATCTTTTATGAGTGCAATATAAAAGCACTAAGAAAGGAAACCCTTTATCAGAATTTTTTTAGCCCCGATAATGGACACCATTATAAGAACTTTTTTCTAACACTGATAAAGGACAATGTTGTTAAATGTTTGTTTTGTAGTAATGTAAGGTGCTCTAATTTGAAAGAGATTTCCATTGGTTATTTCTCCTCTGTAAGAAACATTTATATCTTCTACACTTTTGATGACACAAGATTATTTTTTTGGATAACTTCTTTTCCAGTACCACAAAGCCAACATAAAATATGTAGGTTATGTTTTAGCCTATAAATAAATATAACTTATTTAGATTTCAACTCTTATACTTCAATCTATGTTGTTCCAATTCCTTTGAGTTTTACGGAACTATTATTCTCGAATGTAATAGCTCTGCCATCATGATTTTTGAAATCTTTTACAATTTTCAAATCATATTTCATGTGATATAAACAACCACTATAAAGAATCCATGGTTTTTTCGTTTTTACATTTGTAAAGTGTTATCTCACAATAAAATCACTTTCCTCTTCTTTTTTCTTTCAAACATCCATTTATTTTCTATTATAAGTTACATTACCTAGAAGGATTGTCATATATTTTTTATAATAGCATCTGAGTTGGTCACATATTCTACATATTTCCTCTAGAAAATCAAAATATTTTTTATAAGGTTTATATCATATTGAAATCTTACTTTTCTTAATTATAGTGGGTTAGGAAAGTTACTCATTTTATTTCCACAATTTCTTCCACACTTTTCAAACCACTTTCCTAGAAGAGACATTTTATGCCAATTGTTGTAAGCGTTATGCCCATAAATTCCACAATAACAACACAACAAATAAAATCTTTATTTTCTCTAAAATATTGATCTTTAACTATAATAATATTGTCTAGGTTCATAAAAACTTTTTAATTTTTTTACCTCTGTCTTTGTGAAAACTTTACTCTATGACAAATTTTCAAATTTTGTATATGGGATATGTTTTCCACATCAATTATCAACCCATGATTTACCAACTCTTTTATTCACACCTGAAATTTTAGAAAAATCAGAAGAAATTTTTAGTCTAGTGGGTGTGAATTTAATATGATTCTCGGAGTGAGGTTTTACTAAATCTTTGGATGATTCAGATTTTACTTCTGAAGCCTTGTAGTAATTTTCATTCAAATTTCATAAAGTATATTCAGAATCAAGAACTTTTGATTGATACTTGTTAACTTTATATTCCTTATTTTATAACTTCTTAATGATGTCCTCAATCATCTTTACTTGTTTATCAATTCTCAATTTATAACTTAAGATCTCTTGGATACATTCTTCTACCTACTTAAAAGCATATTTTCCACCTTCAACAACTTTTCCTCTGTCTTTAATTATCATTATTATATCTTTCATGAGAGTTATGTTATTATCAATACATGAAGCAAGTTATTATCTAATATGATACTCTTTATAAGATTCTTCATCTTATTATTCTTCATCAGTATCTAAGGAATCTTTTCGTTTCTCAAATTTTACAATGAATGTTATGAACATTTCTAAACATTCCTCTTCTAAATAATTCTTGTCAACTAAGACGGATTCATATTTTTTACTCATCATACTTCTTTTATTTTTAATAAATTTGTTCATTTATTCATTAGATTAATTTTCTTCATAAGAAAATTTATTCCACTTCTTCCATCGAGTTTTTTTGACGAAATCATATCAATATTCTCCAAATTTCATCTTAGGTAAATTCAAAGCAATGTATTTGATTACACCACACTCAAAACATTTGAGAGGAAGTTTTAATCCAAAATTTCCTCTTGCTCTTTGATAATTATTAGTGATAAAAGACATAATTGTTTCATTCAAATCATCATCCTCTTAATCTTTGGAATCACAAGGATCAACATCTTTAATGTCTTGAATTTTCATATTTTTTATTCATTAAAATTAATTTCATATTTTATATTCTTTTTAAAAATTAGAATTTTTTTCATTTCATAGGAAATAAGAAAGGTATTAATTTCATAAATAGATCAATAATATTGATCTTATAAGGAATAAATTTTAGAATTAAACATGTCCCGAAAGTTTCTCATGACATTCTTTACAATTTTATAGTCTTATAAGAAATCGTCAAAACCTATGATGTTTAAAAAACACAATTTATTGATGTCAATTACTCATGAAATTTTTCTTCATCTCTCATTATTATGTCTTAAAACATTCTACACCAATTTTTTTTCTTCCTTCACATTAGTATTCTCTTTGAAAATACTTTCGATATTTTCCCACATACTCTTTTCTATTTTGATACCTATCACCATCATATATACATTTTATGATAGAGAAATAAGAATAAAGGTTCTCTATTTTCCATCAAATTCATTATTTCTCTTGTCATAAAAATTCATCAGGGGTATATTTCTTAGTGGGTTGAAACCCAGTTATAGGAGAATCAACAATGTCCATGCCAAGTGATAAGAGATATAAAATAATCTTGTTTTTATAACCATAATTGTTTTCCCTAAAATGAAGTTATTCCTCTACCTTTGTCAAATTTGTGATTTTCCATGTTAAGGATTCAACAACTAAACCTCCCCTTTAATATAAATTGATTTTACAATGGATCGATTAACAACTGAGATGGGGGTGAATCAGTTGTTTTATTTTTTAAAATTTCAACTTTAGAAAACTTACCCCATGACACTTATTATAGTTTTTTCCTGATAAACATTTAGAAAACTCAAATGCATGTATAAATAGATAAGTAAAAAATAGAATAGACGATTTACAATGTTTGATCTTAGTTTGAGAACCTTCATCATTTTTAAAGACACTCTTTTGGGTCTATAGAGACTCACTATTATATTTATCTAAGTAAAACTTGTTTCAAATCCTGTTATAAACCTTCTATCTCCCAATAAGAATGATTATACTAATTATCATCATTTTATAAGTTTTTCTTACCCAAAAAATTGATCCAAACAAGAAAATAATCATAAAACATTTATACTCCACAATGATATATTTTGAAATATCTGTCTGACCAGCCTCTATTTAATTATTATCATCTGACGGCCTATATATGATATCCTCAGACCAAAAGCCCTTTTCTCAATCTGCACTACAACAAACTAATTCTAAAATAACTAATCAAAATATAGACTAATCCCTTCAGTCTGATTCTCTCTATATAGTAATATGATTTTTCCTCAATATGATCTTTTTATTAGAATACTCTATTCTGGAAACAATTCATCAAATCGAAAATACTTTATCTAAAAAACTCACTCTATGGAGAAAATTTGGTTTTAGAAATTTCTTCTCAAACAATAAATTCAACATTTCATCTTTTTGTTTCACTCATAATAATAAAAAAAGTATGAAATATTTTGTACTTATATTTATAGGTGCTCTAGAAAATGAAATTGTGGGAAATCAATATCTTTTCACACTCACTCAAATTTCATAACTCTAGATTTTACATTAATTTGATCTTCATTTTTATTAAATCCACTCTTCTCAAATTTTCGAGTGATTTTTTGAATCCTCTGGAATCTTTACAAATCTTATAAAATTTATAATCTTTCAATAAGATGGAAAAATATTTGAAAGATCAAAACTTCAGTCTAGAAATGGTGAACTATAAAAATATTCATCTATCTAGTCCTCTTGAACCACATGAAATAAAAAACATTTTAACCATTTTTTTACACTTTTTAAATTCTTTTTCAATAAATTTGATGTCTGGAACATCTCGATCTAATATTTTTGTTCACCATTCTATTTCTCTTAAACTATTTGAAAGAAAGAAAATATGTTTCCTTTGATCTATTGGAATAACAAAATAATATTTCTCACACTGATGTTTAGAGTCAATTAAATATGGTTGACTACATTATTGTAACATCTAAAGTCATTAGAAACACGCAATGAATATGCAGTAACAGCTTCAACCTTTCTATCATTTTCTTCATCTAGAAGCTTTCAACTCTTCTACTTATTTCTTTATAAGTCTTCAATAACTCTCTTTGTCTAATTAAATAGTGTACAATGTATCTTTCCAACTAATTAATAATTTGTGTCAAATGTTCATCTAATGGATCAATATCATCAACTCATCCAATAGATCAGTATCATCAGCACGTATGATGATATGCACCTAATGACTTTGATCAAATTATCTACTAACTCTAGTCCAATCATATCTATTCGATAAAAAACTTGAACTTTTCTATTTTCAACAACTTCTTTATGTGATCAACTCATGTGGTCATAAAACTTTGTACTTCCTCATATTTTTTGTTCAAAACAAAGTTGTTCTCCGTATTTTTATTTTCTCATATTTAAAAAACTAATTTTTTATGTCATCAAATTTTTTGAATAGATCATCATAAACTTTTAAAACTCTCAAATTTCATCATGTTCAAACATCTATTCTTCTAACAACTTTTTCATCTAGTGCTTTTAAGTCTTATTGTCTACATATGGAAAACTTCTACTAGACTTTTATTTCCCTATACAAACACTAAATTGTATCATGGATTCTTTATGATGATTCAGGAACATGAAATAAAATCAAATTATCGTCATATTCATTTTAGAATGTTCTATGACTTCGAATGTTTTTAAGTATCGAAATATTTCAAACTATTTGAGTTTTAAGAGCTTATGATTTTTATTAAAAAAACCTGCTCTAATTAACTAGGTTTGATGGATCATTTGATTGATCATCCAACTGTTAAACTTTTAAAAACAACTTTCTTCATTCATAATTTCATAAACTTATTCAACAAAAAAATATTAACTTTCCACAACACTTATTTCCCTTGATTTATAAGAACATTAATTTACAAAACATCACAAAGGATCCTTACATGAGTTTATTTAAATACATGAAATTTTATAGATAAAAAATCCTCAAGTGATACTTGTGTCCCATTTCATGTCTTCCAGATACACTATTTTTTAGGAGACAATTTAACTCATAATGTCTGCTTTTTTATCTAACTTATAGATGGTTTTTTGAGGTTTTTTGGACACTTGATGAGATTGAGATATTCAATCATTCTATCCAAAGATAAAATCATTATCATAGTTTTTGTATATTTAAGTGTGTATTAATAGGTCTTAATCCCATGTAAATTAAAGATGCATGAATATTATTTCATATTATCAAATAAACACGCACACAAACGATAGGATAAATTCTTTAAAAATGGGGAACTAATACTCTAAAATATATATATATATATATATAATTAAAAATAAATATATAAAACTATAAAAACATGTACATGTATATGTTTGAATATATGTATTTGTGTCACCATATTTACATTGTGTAAGAATCACTGCTACAGAATTCCCTATACACAATGTTCGAAAAATCCTTTAACAGTTCTAAAAATGCATTTTTTTCCCTAGGCTCCATTAAAATGGCCCCATTTATTTTCACCTTTATTGCATGGATAATATGAAATTTTATCATTAATAGAAATAAAACTCATAAAGTCCATAGTGCTCTAATGTGTGGTTAAAATTACAGCACACTACAGCACCAAATATAGGTATATAAAAATTTTATAACTTAATTCAAATACAAATTAAATTAAAAATTAAAAAAAATTATATTATCAGCATTTCTTATAATTGTATTTACAATTACATTAGAAAGTACAATATAACACAAATATTAAAAAAATAAATGGTTTCATTATTTTTGGCACCCGACCCCCTACCAAAAAATCTTGATCATTGTATCAATTATCGAAAAAACCACCCCAATTCAAGAAAAATAATCCATTTATAAAGAAAAAAAATATTATGTTAGTAATATGAAAAAAATTAAATTAAACATAAATATGAAACAATATATTAATAATATGACATTTTTAAACTAAAACCACATAATTTTAGTCATACTGATCACACCATATATCAAATTGAGGTGTGTCAGATTTCTTTATGATAAAAATGACTTATGAATTTTTTTCCTAAAGTATTAAAATAATACTAATGTGTTTTCTTATTTTTGAGAATGTCACTTTTTTTAAACTAAAATATCATTTTTATAATAAAAACACATAGTTTGAATCATACTGGGCACACATTGTATTATATTGAGGTGAAGATAATTCCTATATGTCACAAATAACATAGGGATCATAGAACTAATGTATAAAAAGTTTATGGATTCTTTTTATCAGATTTGTCTATGTAATGTGTGTTTTGAAATAAAATGTCAATTTTAAAGAAAAAGACACACTTGGAGTCATACCGGTCACAGGGTGAATCAGATTGATGTGTGGTAGATTTATACATGTCAAAAATGACATAAGAATAATTGTAATATTGTATCAAAACAATAAAAATGTGTTTGATAAATTTTTGTTATGTCATGTTTCTTTTTTAATAAAATGTCATTTTAAACATAAAACACACACTTTTAGTTATACTGGTCACATTGTGTCTGGGTCTGACATGATGTTGATACCTTCACATCAAAAATGACCAATGATTTTTTCCCATAAATTATCATGACAATCAGAGTGCATTTTCTCAGTTTTCAGTGGGTAACACATGTTTTGAAATAAAATATCAATTTTAAACTAATAACAAACTCTTTGAGTCATAAATGGTACTCCTTGTATTATATTGATATACAGATGATTTCTACACATCAAAAAATGAATTATATATCATTTTATCAAAGTATCAAAATAATTCAAATGTGTTTTCTCCACTTTGAGTATGTGATGCTTGTTTAGAACTAAAATTTCAATTTTAATTAAATAGACACATTTGGATTCTTGAAGGTCATGTCATGTATCATATAGTGTAACATCCCAGGTAAATAATGAATAAAACATTTTCATATTTATTAATATTTACGAATTAAATATTAATTTTACTTTAAAAGGGTTTCAATGTTCGATAGCGTACCCGATACGCAACAAAGAGTTTCATTGAAATCTTTCGTTGCACACTAGTAATAAAATAATATTATTATAAATGGTAGTTAACACATAGTCGTTGTATTAGCGGGAATGGATAGAAATAACTAAAATATAATTATATATGTTTTTTAAATGTTTTTACTTTTATCTAATAAAAGATAAAGGCTTAAAATACGGAAAGAATTCAATTTTAGGTGTATATGCCCTAGTTTTCACTAAAGGTTCACTTATCGCCTTTTGATGGAGAACTGTCATTAAATATTGTTTTTTTCACTCTTATACATTATATTGGACCAAATAAAACTCTTCTTTAGAATCGGGACATCAAAATTTACTTTGTGTAAATTTTTGGTATTTTTCCGATAAAGTTCATTTTTTTTAATGAATAGTGTAAAATGTTGTATTTAAATTCAAAACCTCTTTTTAGTCTATTTTATTTATATGATTATATTATCTTTTGAATTGGTTTTAAAGTGAAATTAGAATATATTTTTACCATTATATCTAATAGTGGTCGTTAAAATCAATTTCACTTTGAAACTGGACTTAAACTAGTGTCAATCTTTTGATACTTATTGTTTCATAAAAACACGCTATTTGACATGACAGCAGGAATTAATTATTAAATTAATTAATGTGACTTATATGATTTCAATTTTTTAAAATAGACATCATTTTCGAATTCAGAATATAAAATATAGCTTAGGGTGAAGTTTTGGTATTTTTCTGAAAAACATCAATTTTTGAGGAATAGTGAAACTATTAAGTGGTAGTTAAAGAAACTGATTTTTTTTGTTTAAATGAAAATTAGTCACTTCTATGATTTGATTTTAAAAAATCCGACATACATGGTTGTCATTAAAAAGTAAAATGTGGTTCAATGAGATGAAAATAATTTTTTGGTGAATAGTAACTTTTAAGTTCTTAATCGCGATTAGAGGTAATTAGTGTAGTTTAAGGTAAAAATAATGCTTTAATAAAATGAGATGAGCTTGACACATGTCCTACCCTCATTGGATGTGTCATGGACGACCAAGAAAATCCATGGGTCAACTTGGGGACCCCATGGAGCCACATTGGTTGGGAAATGACATAAATAACTTTTTATTAAATGTTAAAGTAAAAATGATACAAACATGAAATGTTTTACTAAAACAATTTTTACATGGGGTTATACAATTCAGATTTTTTATTATAAATAATAATTGGAAAGATAAGAGGATTTCCTACATAATAGTATTTTTTTATAATTTTTAAACTTTAAATAAATTAAATTATTTAGGACATCATGATGATGCAGCGGTTACCTCATTAATAAAGGATTTAAATAAAATGAAATGATAATGTAAAATATATGACCTACACATGTCCAAAACCTATTTAATGGGTGTATTTCGAACCCCTATCACCTTACCCTTGAATTATATCAATGTGGGACCTTTGGAATCTGAAACTAATTTTAAAATAAAGTAACTTATCTTTACTTTCCAAGAGTGCCCCTCCTCTCCTCTTATAAAAGGCCCCCACCTCTACCTCTTTACCAACACTTCCAAAACCTTTGGCTCGGCCAAACCCTGCCCATTTTATCTCTCCAAATCCCTATATTACTCCTTGAAGCCTCACTTTGGGGCAGAATTCTTCCCAAGTAAGCCTTTGAGCTCAAACCAAAGGGAGTTACCCGATTTTAAGGTAATGTCTTCACTTGAGTCCTTTTGTTTTATTTTACTTCTCCAACCCCCTAAAATCTTTTTATTCATTTATTTTGTAACAACTCCAGTATCATAAATATATTAGGATGTTTTTATAAGAAGTATTCGATCTATAATTACACACACCTACATCTAATGGTAAAAGAACATACTGTTTTTGTGGATGGTGAATTTCGGCCTCCCGAAACGATGATTGTTCAACATTCTTTTAACACCTTAAAAGGTGGCCATTAAGATGAAACTATATTTATATATGATATATAATATGTTTATGTTTTCCTTAAGCTTCTATATTTTTCATTTTGGCCATACCTTTATGGTTTCCATTATGGGTAAACGCGATATCTTCATTTAAGGAAGTGCGGACTACCGCCCATCAAAGTGATTTGATTCGTTAAATAAAATATGTGGGACGTATAAAGGATGGAGTTATGATATTATATATGATATTACACTGGAATTATAATATACCTTTATATCATTATGATTCCATTCTATAAGATACGAAATAGAAATGAAAGTAGCATTCATGCGTACGTACGGCTTACCGTCTCCATGAACGGTGCATTTCATTTCTTACCTCTAAATGATTATGTAATATTATAAATGCATGTATATACTAGATATATATGATATATATGATATATACATCATGATTATAATTCTGTATATAATGGATACATGGACAACTTGTAATTATAAAGGGTTTATTTTTTACTCAAGTACCAATGATCGTTAAAACGACCGTTATTAACTTAAATAATTACATAGTATTCATGACCTGGAAATAAGTGATATAAAAGGAATAATGAACTTGAAAAATGTTCTTAGACAAATAGAAATTAACTCAACTTTATTATTCAGGAGATTAAAGAACGACAGAGTCAAGTCGGACCCGAGGTATGGGACTTCATCTCAATCTCCTTTCATTGAGGCATATTTCATTTTATACACAACATTCTTTTATACAGTGTATAAAAACATTTGACTTTTACTTTTATAAAAAAGAATCTTTTTCTACGAAGCATTTTACAAAATGACAAAAAGGAATGTTTCTTTTAACGTACGCGGTGACAACGACCTTTTCCGCCGTCGTGAGTATTATTTGGTCTTTGGCTTCCTGAACAAGCCGTAATGTTTTTTTTAAATGGAATAAATACCATATACTCTTTTATGTATTTTGGTATTGAAAATGGTTTTTATAATGGATTTTTTATGTCAATATATTTAAGTGATACATTGTGATCAAAGTGTGGAAATGTTTTCTTTCCATTATCTTTGTTTTATGTCTTATGATTTTTATAATGGTACATGGACATTTGACGGGTGGTTACGTGGTAAACCATATGATGGGTGGTGCCGTGAATTCCAGGATGGGTGGTTACGTTATAACCTCCAATTCATTGGGTATGGAAGTAGGTCGTATGGCTATTCCATTAAGTATGTATGGAAGTTGGCCGTATGGCTATTCCATTAAGTGATATGTGTGGAAGTCGACCGTGTGGTTATTCCACTTAAGTATGTTTATGTCCCAAGTTACCTTTATTTGTTATGTGTTCTTTATATGGGTTTTATGGTAATCCTTTGGTTACAAAAGGGTAAGTAATGATATTTTATTCAGTGAAGAGTTTTTACTACTTCATGAAGGTGTATGTATTACTTTGATAAAGTATACATGGTTTACTTGATGTTTGAAAAACCAACAATTTTCATTCTTTTTATATCCCTTACTGAGCTTTTTATGCTCACCCCAAGTTTTTTTTGAAATGTTTTTCACAGGACATAATGTGGAATAGGGTCAAGGATGGGATCAAGGGAAAGTCATGCTATATAAAACATGTAACTAGACATGTTTCTTTTTAAGAGTTTTTTTATTCTATGGAAACTCAGTAGAAGTGTCTACTTTGTAATCTCTTGAGATGTAACAGTTATGTCCTAATTCTATAAAACTCTAAACATGAAAATATCCTCAATGTGAATTATTCATTTAATTCAATATTAAGTACATGTTTAAGGCCGGGGTCTTATTGTTGGTATCAGAGGTCGGTTTAGACAACTTTAGGAGTTAGAAAAGTGTAAAATTATAAGTTAATTTATGGTATGATTTAGATGATATAGCATTTAAAGATTACCATATAGATTTACCTAAGATATTTCTGTGTTAAGAATGGTTTTTCATAGAGGAAACAGAACAGATTTTCTGGGAAGGCATACAGAGGGAAATGACCTTTGAAATTAGTATCCAGAGATGGTCAAAATTAGAACTAAACAATTTGTTGCAGTGATGGATCATTTGACTTAGGTGAAAAATGTTGGTTGTTTTTATTGATAATTTTTTGGTGTTTTCTAAAAGTAAATAGGAGCATAAAAGACATTTAAGGGTTTCTTGAAAACCTTAAAAGAAAAGAAACTATATGGAAAATTCAGAAAGTGTGAGTTTTGGTTACAACAGAATTTCTTTCCTGGGTCACATTGTTTCAAAAGATGGCATAACTGTTGATCCTATAAAAACAAAAGTTGTTGAAGAATGGCCAAGACCCACAAATGTAACCGAGATCTGTAGTTTTCTTGGTTTGGTAGGTTACTACCGAAGGTTTGTTGAAAATTTTTCACGGTTATCTAGTTCAATGACTAAGCTAACTCGGAAGGGTGTTAAGTTTATCTGGACAAAGGAATGTGATGATTGTTTTCAGGATTTGAAAAGAAGATTGGTGAATGCTCCAATTTTGGAACTTCCTTCCAGGAATGGTGAGTTTGTTATATACAGTGATTCATCATTGAAGGGACTTGGTTGTGTCCTTATGCAGAATGATCAGGTAATTGCTTATGCTTCACGTCATTTGAAAACTCATGAGGTAAATTACCCTACATATGATTTGGAATTAGCTGTTATTGTTTTTTCTTTAAAAATTTAGAGGCATCATTTGTATGGAGTAAAGTGTGAAATATATACTGATCACAAAAGTATAAAGTATATATTCACTCAGAAAGAATTGAACATGAGACAGAGGAGATTGCTGGAATTAATCAAGGATTATGATTGTACAATTCATTACCATCCGGTAAAAGCAAATAATGTGGCCGATGCTTTGAGTCGAAAAAGTAATGCTTCATTAACCATGCTACGTTTGGAACGAGATCCTTTGGTTTTTGATTTGATGAACTTTGGAATAAAAGTTATTGGTGCAAGAAGTTCTTCTGTTTTGTTTTAGGTATTGGTGAGATCATCCCTATCAGACAGAATTAAGAAAGCACAGAGGGAAGACAGTGAGTTGCAGAAAAAGGTAGAGCTGGTTCAGAAGGGTATGTTGCCTGAATTCAACATTGATAATGATTGTGTTTTGAGGTTTGTGAAGAGATTATGTGTGCCTTGTGATTCACAGTTGAAGAATGAGCTATTATATGAGGCTCATAGTTTCCCATTTTCAGTTCATCCGGGCAGTACTAAGATGTACATAGATCTGCGGGAGTATTACTGGTGGGATGGAATGAAAAGGGATATTTCTGATTTTACTGTGAAGTGTTTGACTTGTCAGCAGGTTATAGCAGAGCGGCAGTTACCGAAAGGGACGCTTCAGCCTTTACCAGTGCCAGAGTGGAAATGGGAGAATATATCCATGGACTTCGTTGTGGGATTACCGAAGACATCTCGAGGTAATAATTCAATCTGGGTTATTGTTGATCGCTTGACCAAATCTGCTCATTTCCTTGCTATACGAGATACATTTTTACTAGATCAACTTTCCCATTTGTATCTTAAAGAGATAGTCAGGTTACATGGAGTTCCTCTCTCCATTGTGTCTAATCGTGATCCCAGGATTACTTCAAACTTTTGTAAAGGCCTTCAAAAGTCGTTGGGTACTGAATTAAATTTTAGTACAGCTTTTCATCCGCAATCAGATGGGCAGTCAGAACGAACAATTCAGACCTTGGAGGATATGCTACGAGCTTGTTCGATGGATTATCAGGGAATTTGGGACCAACATCTTTCTTTGGTTGAGTTTTTATATAATAACAATTTTCATTCTAGTATACAGATGGTACCGTTTGAGGCATTATATGGGAAGCAGTGTCGAACTCCAGCTTTTTGGGATGAAGTTGGTGAAAGGAAGTTGATGGGACCAGAATTGATAGAAGAGTTGGCAGAAAAAGTTCAGTTGATTCAGAAACACATGAAAACAGCTCAGAGCAGGCAGAAGAGTTATGTGGATAACCGGAGGAAAGATATATCTTTCGAGGTAGGTGATCATGTTTTTCTCAAGGTTTCTCCATGGAAAAGTGTGATGCAATTTGGTAAGAAAAGAAATCTGAGTCCAAGGTTCATTGGACCATATGAAATTCTGGAGAAAGTTGGATCAGTTGCTTACCAAGTGGCTTTACCTCCGAGTTTATCTTAGGTACACAATGTTTTTCATGTTTCGATGCTGAGAAAGTATATGCTAGATCCATCTCATGTTTTGAGTCCAGAGGTAGTTCAGCTGGAAGAGAACCTATCTTATGAGGAACAACCAGTCCAGATTCTTGACCACAGGGAGCAGGTGTTACGGAATAAGGTGATTCATCATGTAAAGGTTTTGTGGAAAAACCACATGATTGAAGAGGCAACATGGGAATCTGAAAATGCTATGAGGGATAAATACCCCCACTTATTTTGATAAGTGAATAAAATTGCGAGGACGCAATTCCCAAAAGGGGGGAAGGATGTAACATCCCAGGTAAATAATGAATAAACATTTTCATATTTATTAATATTTACAAATTAAATATTAATTTTAATTTAAAAGGGTTGCTATGTTCGATAGCGTACACAATACGCAACAAAGAGTTTCATTGAAATATTTCGTTGCACACTAGTAATAAAATAATATTATTTTAAATGGTAGTTAACACATAGTCGTTGTATTGGCGGGAATGGATATAAATAACTAAAATATAATTATATATGTTTTTTAAATGTTTTTACTTTTATCTAATAAAAGATAAAGGCTTAAAATACGGAAAGAATTCAATTTTAGGCGTATATGCCCTAGTTTTCACTGAAGGTTCACTTATCGCCTTTTGATGGCGAACTGTCATTAAATATAATTTTTTTCACTCTTTTACATTATATTGAACTAAATAAAACTCTTCTTTAGAATCGGGACATCAAAATTTACTTTGTGTAAATTTTTTGTTATTTTTCTGATAAAGTTCATTTTTTAATGAACAGTGTAAAATGTTGTATTTTAATTCAAAACCTCTTTTTAATATAATTTATTTATATGATTATATTATCTTTTTAATTAGTTTTAAAGTAAAATTATAATATATTTTTACCATTAAATCTAATAGTGGTCATTAAAATCAATTTCACTTTGAAATTGGACTTAAACTAGTGTCAATCTTTTGATACTTATTGTTTCATAAAAACACGCTATTTGACATGACAGCGGGAATTAATTATTAAATTAATTAATGTGACTTATATGATTTGAATTTTGTAAAATAGACTTCATTTTTGAATTCATAATATCAAATATAGCTTAGGGTGAAGTTTTGGTATTTTTCTGAAAAACTTCAATTTTTGATGAATAGTGAAACTACTAAGTGGCAGTTAAAGAAAGTGATTTTTTTTGTTTAAATGAAAATTTGTCACTTATGTGATTTGATTTTCAAAAATCTGACATAATGGTTGTCATTAAGAATTAAAATGTGGTTCAATGAGATTAAAATAATTTTTTGGTGAATAGTAACTTTTAAATTCTTAATCGCGATTAGAGGTAATTAGTGTAGTTTAAGGTAAAAATAATGCTTTAATAAAATGAGATGAGCTTGACACATGTCCTACCCTCATTGGATGTGTCATGTCCGACCAAGAAAATACATGGGTCAACTTGGGGACTCCATGGAGCCACTTTGGTTGGGAAATGACATAAATAACTTTTTATTAAATGTTAAAGTAAAAATGACACAAACATGAGATGTTTTACTAAAACAATTTTTACATGGGGTTATACAAGTCATATGTTTTATTATAAATAGTCATTGGAAAGATAAAAAGAGTTCCTACATCATAGTATTTTTTTATAATTTTTAGACTTTAAATAAATTAAATTATTTATGACATCATGATGATGCATCGGTTACCTCATTAATAAAGGATTGAAATAAAATGAAATGATAATGTAATATCTATGACCTAAACTTGTCGAAAACCTATTGGATGGGCAGATTTAGAACCCTTATCACCTTACCCTCGAATTATATCAATGTGGGACCTTTTGAATCTGAAACCCATTTTAAAATAAAGTAACTTATCTTTACTTTCCAAGATTGATCCTCCTCTCCTCTTATAAAAGGCCCCCACCTCTACCTCTTTACCCACACTTCCAAATACTTTGGCTCGTCCAACCCCTTCCATTTTGTCTCTCTACATCCCTATATTACTCATTGAAGCCTCACTTTGGGGCATAATTTTTCCCAAGGAAGCCTTTGAGCTCAAACCAAAGGAAGTTACCTGATTTTAAGGTAATGTCTTCACTTGAGTCCTTTTGTTTTATTTTACTTCTCCAACCCCCTAAACTCTTTTTATTCATTTCTTTTGTAACAACTCCAGTATCATAAATATACTAGGATGTTTTTATAATAAGTATTCGAGCTACACTTACACACACCTACATCAAATGGTAAAAGAACATACTGTTTCCGTGGATGGCGAATTTCGGCCTCCCGAAAGGATGATTGTTCAACATTATTTTAACACCTTCAAAGGTGGCCATTAAGATGAAACTATATTTATATATGATATATAATATGTTTATGTTTTCCTTAAGCTTCTGTATTTTTCATTTCCGGTATACCTTTATGGTTTCCATTATTGGTAAACGCGATATCATCATTTAAGGAAGTGCGGACTACCTCCCCCTCAATGTGATTTGATTCGTTAAATACCATATGTGGGATGTATAAAGGATGGAGTTATGATATTATATATGATATTACACTGGAATTATAATATACCTTTATATCATTATGATTCCATTCTATAAAATATGAAATAGAAATGAATGTAGCGTTCATGCGTACGTACGGCTTACCGTCTCCATGAACGGTGCATTTCATTTCTTACCTCTAAATGATTATGTAATATTATAAATGCATGTATATACTAGATATATATGATATATATGATATATACATCATGATTATAATTCTGGATATAATGGATACATGACCAACTTTTAATTATAAAGGGTTTATTTTTGACTCAAGTACCATTGATCGTTAAAACGACCGTTATTAACATAAATAATTACTTAGTGTTTATGACATGGAAATAAGTGATATAAAAGGAATAATGAACTTGAAAAAGGTTCTTAAACAAGTAGAAATTAACTCAACTTTATTATTCAGTAGATTAAAGAACGATCGAGTCAAGTCGGACCTGAGGTATGGGACTTCGTCTCAATCTCCTTTCATTGAGGCATATTTCGTTTTATACACAACTTTCTTTTATACGGTGTATAAACACCTTTGACTTTTACTTTTATACAAAAGGAATCTTTTTCTACGAATCATTTTACAAAACGACAAAAAGGAATGTTTCTTTTAACGTACGCGGTGACAACGACCTTTTCTGCCGCCGCGAGTATTATTTGGTCTTTGGCTTCCTGAACAATCCGTAATGTTTTTTTTAAAATGAAATAAATACCATATACTATTTTATGTATTTTGGTATTGAAAATGGTTTTTATAATGGATTTGTTATGTCAATATATTTAAGTGATACATTGTGATCAAAGTGTGGAAATGTTTTCTTTCCATTATCTTTGTTTTATGTCTTATAATTTTTATAATGGTACTTGGACATTTGACGGGTGGTTATGTGATAAACTATATGACGGGTGGTGCCATGAATACCAGGACAGGTGGTTACGTTATAACCTCCAATGCATTGGTTATGGAAGTCGGCCGTTTGGATATTCCATTAAGTATGTATGGAAGTAGGCCGTATGGCTATTCCATTAAGTGATATGTGTGGAAGTCGACCGTATGGTTATTCCACTTAAGTATGTTTATGTCCCAAGATACCTTTATATGTTATGTGTTCTTTATATGGGTTTTATGGTAATCCTTTGGTTAAAAAAGGGTAAGTGGTGATATTTTATTCAGTGAAGAGTTTTTACTACTTCATGAAGGTGAAGGTATTACTTTGATAAAGTATACTTGCTTTACTTGATGTTTGAAAAAATAACAGTTTTCATTATTTGTGCATCCCTTACTGAGCTTTTTATGCTCACCCCAAGTTTTTTTTTGAAATGTTTTTCACAGGAAATAATGTGGAATAGGGTCAAGGATGGGATCAAGGGAAAGTCATGATATATAAAACATGGAACTAGGCATGTTTCTTTTTAAGAGTTTTTTTTATTCTATGGAAACTCAATAGAAGTGTCTACTTTGTAATCTTTTGAGATGTAACAGTTATGTCCTAATTCTCTAAAACTTTAAACCTGAAAAGATCCTCAATGTGAATTATTCATTTAATTCAATATTAAGTACATGTTTATGGTCGGGGTATTATATATAGACATGTCGTTTATTCATAGAAATCATAAATTACTTAAGTTTAATTTTCCTAAATTATCAAAATAATATGAGTTTGTTTTCTCATTTTTGATTATGCCATGCATCATTTTTACTATAATTTCAATATAAACTAAAAACACGCACCTTGAGTCACATTGGTCACATCCTATTTTTTTTATGTGATACTGATTCCTACACATTAAAATAACTAATGAATAATTTTGATAAATTACCAAGACCACCCGATCTTGTTTTCCTTGTTTCTAGTGAGTGGCACACATTTTGAACTAAAATATCAATTTTAAACTGATAACATTCATTTTGAGACATATTAGGAACATTTTGTATCAGATTAAGGTGAGGGTGATTTCTACACATCAAAATTTATTTATGGAAAATTTTCATAAAGTTTCAAAACAATTCAAATGTGTTTTCATTATTTTGATTTTGAAGCATCTGTTTTGAACAAAAAATTCAATTATAAATAAAAACATAGTTTGATTCATACTGGTCACACCTCATGTTAGATTAGTGCATTTTTTATTACTATAAATGAAAAATGACTTAATTATCATTTTATTAGAGTATCAAGATTTTTCAAATTAGTTTTATTATATTTTAGTATGTCACATGCCTTTTTTATTAAAAATTAAATTTAAAATAAAAACACACACTTTGAATCATACCTGTCACATCATGTGACAGTTTGATGGGAGACTAATTCTTTCATATAAAAAATGGCTTATTAATCAGTTTCATAAAGTATCAAGGTAATACAAGTTCATTTTCTAAGTGTCTAATGAGTGACATAGATTTTGAATTAAAATATCAATTTTAAACTGATAAAATAAACTTTGAGTTAAACCAAGAACACTGTATATTAAATTGAGGTGCAACCAATTTCAACATACCAGAAATGATTTATGAATAATTTTCTTAAAGTATCAAAACAATATGAATATTTTTTCTCAGTTTTAAGTATGTGATTTTTGTTTTGATCTAAAATTTCAATTATAAATAAAAACAAAACTTATGTCAGAATGGTCATACCATACATCTTATTAACATGTGGTTGATTCCATAAAATCAAAAATTACATAAGTATATTTCCATAAATATTAAGACAATCTAAATTTATTTTCTCAGTTTTTCAGTATCTCATATTCTTTTTTTATTTAATTTTAAATTAATAACACACACTTTTATCCATTTAACAGTGTGTAAAAAGGGTTTTAATGGTGCTAAAAAGGTGTTTTCATCATAAGAATCCTTAAAAGAGTATTTATTTTATCAGCACTAAAAATAGTACTGATAAAATAGTTAATTTATCAATGATAAACTATAACTGATAAGATTCATTCCCCTGTAGTGTGTTGCTAAAATTATAGAACACAATAACATCAAATCGAGAATTTAATCAAAAATAAATTTAAATCACAAATATATGAAAAGATTATATTATTGAAATTTCAAAAATATTTTTTTGTATAATTACATTGGTAAGTACAATTTATCAAAAATATTTAGAAATATTAACATTCCATTTCCTTTGGTCCCCAACCACCTGTCAAAACTGCCCAATCATTCTACCAGTTTTTAGACAAACAACTCCATATCATGAAAAAGAGTGCACCAATATAAATTTTCTTATTATGTTGGTAAAAGTATAAATAAATAAATTAAACATAAATATGGAATAATATATTAATAAAATTTCATTTTTAAATTCAAATCACACATTTTGGGTCATACCGTTCACACCATTTATTGGATTGTGATGTGGATGGTTCCTACATGTCATAAATAACTTATGGATCTTTTATTTACTTTATCAAAAAAAAAATTATTTTTTTCATGGTTTCGAGTGTGTGAAATGTGTTTTGAAATAAAGTGTCAATTTTAACCAAAAAACATACACTTCGAGTCAAATCATTCACACTATGTACCAGATTGTGGTTTGGCAGATTCTTACACCTCATAAATGAATTATGAATAATTTTCTTAAAATATCAAAATAACTAGATTATATTTTCTTGGTTTCGAGTATTTGATGTGTGTTTTGAACTAAAATGTCAATTATAAACTCAAAACCTGCACTTGGAGTCATACGAGACACACCTTCTCTCATATTTCTAATGCATACACATTAAAAATTACTTAAGGATCATTTTACTAAATTATCAAAATAATTTGATGGTGATTTTTTTCCATCATGTCAGGTGTCTTTAAAATAAAATTTCATTTAAAACTGAAAACATTAACTTTGAGTCATATGGGTCACATCGTGTGTCTATTTTATATGAGAGTAATTCTTACACATCACAAAAGACTTATTAATCATTATCCTAAAATATCAAGAAAATACAAGTGTGGTTTCTTAATTTTTAGTGTGGGACACATGTTTTTAACTTAAATATAAATTTTAAAACTAATACCATACACTTTGAGTAATATTTTTAACACTGTGTATCAGACTGAGGTGAGGCTAATTCATACACATCAAAATGACATATGGATCATTTTACAAAATTATCAAAACAATCTGAATTAATTTCCTTATTTTTTAGTATGTTTCTGGTGTTTTGAACATAGATGTCAACTTTAAATAAAAATAACCACACTTTTATTCATACTAGTCACACCGTGCATCAAATTTATATGTGAGTGACTTCTACATGTGAAAATTTTCATAAGGATTATTTTCCTAAATTATCAAAATAATATTAATACATTTTCTTGGTTTTGAGTAAAGCACGCATATTTTTTAATAAAATGTCATTTTACACTCAAAACACACACTTTGACTCATACTGATCACATCGTGTGTTAGTTTTACTTGAGTTGAATTACAACACCATAAAAATTACATATGAGTCATTTTCCTAATATATCATGAAAATTCATGTGTGTTTCTTTATTATTCAATTTTTTGAACTAAAATTTCATGTTTAAACTAATAACATGCACTTTGAGTCATATCAAGAACAACATGTGTCAAATTGTGGTGTTGTTTATTCATACACAACAAAAATGTATTATGGATTAGTTTCTTAATATATAAAAATAACCCAAATATATTTTTTTGGTTTTGAATATGTGAAATGTTTTTTGAACTGAAATGTCTATTTCATATAAACACACACACTTAGAGTCATTTTGGTCACACTGTGCATCAGATTGAGTTGTGGATAATTCCTATATTTAAAAAATGAATTAAGCATCATTTTGAAGAATTATATTGACAATTGAAATACATTTGATCAATTTGGAGTATGTCATGTGTCTTTTTTACTAAAATGTCAATTTAAACTGAAAACACACACTTTGAGTCATATTGGTTACATCATGTGTTGCTTTGATTTGAGACTGATTATTACAAATCAAAAATTAATTATGAATTTTTTTAAAAAATTATTAACACATTCTAGGAATTTTTTCTAGGTTTTACATGAGTGACAATAATTTTTAACTAAAATATCAACTTTAATATGATAACATACAAGTTGAATTACACAATACACAAAATGTATCAGATTGAGGTTCAAAATTTTACAAAACATCAAAAATTACTTATGTATCATTATTCTTAATTATAAAAAAAATCTTAATATGGTTTCTTGATTTTGATTATGTGACATGTATTTTGAACTAAAATGACAGTTTTAAATAAAACACATACATGGGGTCATACCAGTCACATCACGAATTAAATTGAGGTATAGATGATTCCTAAATATCACAAATGATGTAATGATAATTTTACTAAAGTATAAATAAAATTTGAATGTGTTTCCTTGATTTTGAGTAGTTAGGTTCATTTTTTACTATAATTTCTATTTAAACAAAAAACAGAAACTTTGAGTTATACTGGTTACATCGTGTGTCATTTTAACATGATAATTATTCTTACATGTCACAAATGACATAGGAATAATTTTCATAAAGTATAAAGACAATCTAAGTCTATTTTCTTGGTTTTTAGTGAGTGACACACATTTTGAACTAAAATTTTAATCTCATAACAAACACTTTGAGTCATGTTGGGAAAACATTCTACCAGATTGCAATAAAGAATATTTCTTCACATCACAAATAAATTATCGATCATTATCCCAAAGTAAAAAAAAAGTGTTTGATCAGTTTTGAGTATGTAGGGTTTCTTTTGAGCTATAATTCCGATTTTAAATAAAAAACACATATGGATACAGAGCAGTCACACCATGGATTGGATTGTGGTGAGGATGATTCATATACATCAAAATTTACCTAAGGATCAATGTACTAAATTTCCATGGAAATATGAATGAATTTTCATGATTTAGATTATGCCATGTATCTTTTTTAATAAAATGTATTTTTAAAATTAAGATAGGAACATTGAGTCATATCATTCAATCATACAAAATAACCTAATCAAGTATTTTTTTCTCCCTTTCCCATTTCTAAACCCAACCTCCTAGAAGATATATGTCTATAGTCAATGTCGTTTACTTCAAACCACCCATCCTTATGTATTTAGATATTCCACATATGATATATTTTCTTATTTAATGATCTTTGTCTATTTACTGAACATCCCCCACTACACTCCCTATAAATATGCATTCCCTTGGACTATACTTTGTATCATCCCACACCCTACTCCTCAATACTTTTTATTCCATGTTTTAAATAGTGACAATTAACCATTCCTTCAAAAAACCCATCCACCTTTGAATATTCTTGTAGAATCCTCAAAATTTTTATAAAAATCACCACAGAAGTTTTTTCACCAACAAATCATCAACTTTCCAACAAGTGGAGTTTTTTCCAATAAGAGTTCCACACTATGGTATTTTAATCCATAACAGTTCAAGTTTATCTTTTCATTCTATCCCTACTATATTTTTGAGGGTCAGATCAAATTCGATGAACGGAAATCCAACTCTAATAAAGTAAAATAAGATAATAGATTTTAAGGATAACGATAAAGTGTTTTGAAGAAATAATAAAAAAAACAAGACAAAGAAAGAACATACAAGAACTATAAAGAAAATGAAAAAAAATTAAAGGACCAAATGATTATTTACATGGTTTAGACCAGTTTGGTCCTAATCCATGGAAAAACACCAAAACAACTATTGTTAAATAAATCAAATAAATATCATGAAACATATGAGTTGAAAACAGAGAGATAATGAACATAGACTATCAAAGATGTATGTGCATAAGGTCCTAGGAAATCCTAGACTTATAATGTACCTAATATGAATATGGTATAATTCACCTATAAGTATTATGGACTCACACACAAAACTCCAACACCAACCAAAAAGGTAAACAAGATATAATGTTTAATCATAGATACCAAAAAAAGGAACACAAGTAACTTTCATTGCAAATCTAATGACATGAGCTTCTGAAAGATGCAAATAAAAGGAGTTACTTTTAGGGATAATCTTCTTTGAAGACGTTGGGGTAAGAAAAAGTTTTATCTACTATGAACTCACCACATAAGGGGATCACCAGAACAAGCAAATGAAAAATAGTAAAAGAGGATCATCTGAAGTCTCTCTCTCTCAAACTATCCTCTCTTTATAATCAAGAAAAAGGAATGAAGATGTCATAGGAAAGTGAAGTTATTAGTAAAATAACTACGAGAATTAGAGAATAAGGTGATTCAACAGGCATATCAAGTGTAGTAATAGAGGATAGAAATTTGGTTGATAGATAGAGTGCCAAACATTTAAAAGATCTAAATGGTGCAACAAAACATGCATAAAATACCACCCATAGTCCGAGTGGGCATCCTAGTAGTAAATGATGTTGATTGATGAGAAACACAAAATAAACAATATAGAGTTATCCAATCATAGTAATTGATTTCTTGGAGACCACCTGAAGGAGAATTGAGAAATATTATAAAAACAAGTTTCCAATAGATAGTGAAATCCAAATCCCAATAAGAACCAAAAGCCTAATTATGGACACAGATGAATTGCCCAAAAAACAGGAATCTCGCATGGAATAAATTCATAATAATAAAAATTCACAATTGTTCATTGAAAATTCAAAAAATATTTTTTTGAAAACTAAATTTAGTAAATCTGTACATTTTCAAATTAAAATAAAATAATTAATTAGACGATGTTCTTTGAAGGAATATCTATCTTACTAGTATTTTTAGGTAGATTTTTATTAATAGAAAAATAAGCCTATGACTAAAGTATCAACCCAATGTGGACACTCTTAGCATGTTCTATAGTGGGACATGAATTTCCCATACCTACAAATATTCTCTTATCATACTATTATAACAAACTAAAAAACTAAAACTAACTAAGAATCAATATTAACCAAAAGATCTTACCAAAAATACATAATTCTCCATCAAAACTGGTAACTCCCAAGCATACAGATACCTACAAACACAACCTTCCTCAAAGGTAAAATATATTGAACATGAAATATTTAAAATTTTCAAATAATTAAAAGAGTAAAATGTAGTACAAAAACAACAAAAAATGATAATACAATCGGATAAAATTCTCCACCAAAGACCGAACAACTTAAACCATACCAAATAAACCCCCCTTCCAACCAGTGGCCCATGAAATAATAGTAGATCCAGTCCTTGGAATGTAAAAAGGAAAAAAACTCAGAACAACACCAATTTTTAGATAAATAGATACAAAACATAAATAATATAACATTCATAGAATCAAAACCATGGTATTCCATATTAGTATTGGTCACACAGTCATTATTCATAAAATTGGGATAATATATTTTATATGGTCAGTTAGACCACACAAAGAACATATATTCTTAAAATGAATCTTATCCTTCCATTATTTATTTTTGTTTCTATTTTAACCCCTAACACTCAATAGATGGGTTTTAGTTTTAACTCCCTCACCCTCTTCCTTCAAATTGTTTTTTAATTTCATGAGGCAAATAAGTAATTGTAACCTCTTCTAGCATTATAGATTCATGAACATAAATCATCAAATATTTTGGTAAACTAAAAGAATAATAAAAAAAGGTTAAAATATTTAAATCTTGATATTCATATTTCACTATAACATCTATATTAGGTAAATCCAGAAGCACTTTATTATGTTTGTCAATATGAACACAAAAAGATGAAAAATGGTTCAACTTAAAAGTATAAATCCTCATTTTCTTGTATTGGAAACCAAGCATTATTTTGGTCAAATATAGATGTTTTTTTAACCAAATATTCTTAGATGTGGTTTCATGGAAAACTTAATGAATAAAATTATATCCTAGGTTTAAGAGTAACATATAATTAACCTTTTCTAATATATTTGGGTTGTAATCTATGTATGTTTTGGTGGAATGACCATTGGAATACATCATAACTACACATTTTTTAGAACTATGAATGGTGTTTTTTAAGTCTTTTGTAAAATAAAAACACATGCATTATAACTCTTTGCATACTTAAATTGTTCTCACCATCAAAATTCTCGACTTCAAACTTAGAAGATGACATTACTTAGACCGATTATAGGCACTGATATAAATTGTGAAGCTCAGAATAGATATTATGAAATTCAGTCTGACTCTCATGGAGGATAACAAGAGAACATGTTTTAAGGATGTGAAGGGAGTGGGTCAAATAAATAAATAATAGAAGCATGATATAGAAAGAGCACATAAGAATAGTAAAAATATTCCAAAAGTAAAGTATCACACAAGTATTTATGTGGTTTGGAAATGTTTTTTCCTACTCTATGGAAATAAAACCACAAAAAATTATTATTATTTAAAAAAACAGTCATACAATATATAAGGTGAAAATAGAGAGATATCCCATGAGGACCATAGAATCTATCATTGCATGTGGTTTTTCCACTTCAGGACTCACAGTTAACCAAATCTGAAGATGGTAACATTCACCTATAAGAAGGATATAATCATTCATGAAAATGTAACCCTGACCAAGAAAATAAAGAAGATGTAGTGTATAATAAAATAAACCAAAAAAGAAAAAAAAGTTTCTTATAGCTCTGATTCAATTCCATGAGCTTTGGAAGGATGCTCGTTAATGGGCATACTTATAGGGATGATCATCTCTAAATACAGCGGGGTCTGATAGAGATTTTAATGCTATGAAATATCCACCAAAGGGGATAATAGGAACAGGGGTTAGTAAGGCATGAAATATGTGGATCAAAACTCCCTCTCTCTAAAATTATATTCTATTATGAATTGAGAAGGGGTGAATAATCCTTTGAAAAATGAAGTGACGTGGCACAATAAAAGTGAGTAGTGGAGAAGATGGTGATGCGACAAGTGTGTTAGGTGTAGTAGGTGAGGAGATAAGTGTGCATGGTTAAGGGAGAGCCAATAGTTTTATAGGATAAAACAATCACAAGAAATAAATATAATATAGAACACACAATAGGAGTGAAGTAGCCTGGTGGTAAACAATGCAGATTATCGAGAACAACAAAATCGAAAATCATGAGTCGTCTGGTAGAGATAATAAATGAATATGATATCTCCTAAAGGATCATTGAGAAATATTACAAAAACAAGAACCCCAGTAGATAGTGAAAAATAAGGCCTATAAAACACCATAATCCAAATGCCAAACAAACACTTAGGGGGGTAAAAACAAGTTACCTATAAGGAATAAAACCAATTTTCATAATATAAAAAAATTTCAATTTTTCATATAAACTTCAAAACAGAATCATAAATTTGAAAACTATAATTAACAATGTTTACTAATACACTTCGCTCCCACATCGATTTATTTCACTCTAAATTTGAATTCAAGGTCCCAAAACTTCTAACTAATGAAGAGGGACTAGAGGTAGTGAATCAAGTGAAATAATTCCTCTGTGAATAATAATTTTATGGATTGAGGGTTATTGATGTAATTAAGAACCCTAGAATTGGGAAATAATTAAAACATGGGATCAAAACACTTATGTAGATCCAATAAGAACAATACATAATGTTAGATAATAAATATTTGGGCAATACAACATTTGAGGTTTCTCTTTGATTTATATTTCACAAAAATGGTGGTATGAGACATATCAATTATGCATGGAAGAATATGGAATACCTGATGATCCTCTAGAAATTTTCTACTAAAAATCATGAACACATGAGTTTGAAAAGGGTTTCCACTAATGAATTTCATCAAAGATACAAAAAATAGAGATGAATGGTTTTATTAAATCAATAAGTAATAATAGATATGAATACAATTCAATCCATGTATAAAATTGAAATTCATTGTATTTCCATATATGTCTGACAGTAACAAAACATAAAGCCAAATTTTATTTATTGTTTTTCTTAAATCACCATATATTTCATTTTTTATTGTTTTAGGTGGGGGTAAGACATGGGTTTATCCAAATACTTGAAATTTTCTAGAGGTAAACCCCCCAAGTGGTACTTATGGTCCACTAGATGTCTTACAGGTTCACTATTTTTATACAAGAGAGTTGAACTAAAAAAGTATATTTACTTTATCAATATCATAGATGACATTTCCATTTTTTTGGGAGACTTTATGAGATTGAACTATTCACTCAAGTTATCCAAAAGTAATGAAATTATCATACTTTTCTTATCAGTGCACATGTGTTAATTAAAATTTATCCCATATAAATTAACCATGCTTGAATACATTTTCATATTATCAAATATACACACCAAATATAATATGTGTATTTATTTTAAAAACAGGGAACTATTCCTCTAAAATAAAAAAAGTAGAAAAATAATACAATACAAGACAAATATATAAAAAAATCATGTCTATGATTTTTCAAGAATATAAGTATTTGTATCATCATATTGACACTATATAATCATAACCATTAAAGATCATCCTATAGAAAGTGCTAGAGAAATCCATAAATAGTTCTAAAAAATCATTGTTTTCTTAAGCACCATTAAAAGGGCCTCCCTTTATTAGCACTTTTTTACCGCTAATAAAAGAAATTTTTTCTAGCACTAGAAATAGCCTAGATAAAGGCCATACTACTATAATGTGCTATTAAAATTACAACACACTACATTAGTAAATACATGTATATATGAAAGTTATAATTTAATTGAAATAAAAATCACATCAGAAATAAAATAAAAAAATTATATTATAGGAATTTAAAATATTGTTTTGTACAACTACATTAAAATGTAAAATTTAACACAAAAATTCAAAAAAATGAATGGTTTCATTGTATTTGAAACCCAAACCACTCTAAAATTGCTCGATCACGGTATCAGTTGATGAAAAAACCACCCCAATTCAAGAGAAATCATCCAATTGTGTCACAACCTGACCCACCGAGGCTTAAGCAACAACTACCTCAAGCCTTCCTCCAATAAGCCAGGGGTTGGTGACCAAAACTGAGTAGGAATATCCCACTCATGTGATGAATTAGCCTAATGTAGCTACACATTCACACACCCACACATCTCTATTCCCATACAATACTCAAATATAAAACAACCATAACTAATGCTTGCATACCTATATAATTTCATAATAAGAGTATGCCAATAATGTATTGAATGTGATAATGGGTCCAAATAAAATCGAAAACAAAGACCACATAGATTAAAAACTATATAGAAGGAGGGGACCACCATCAAAAGTAACCACCTAGAAAACATATCGATCTGTCTAGTCCAAACTATGCTCCACTAGCTCCGTGTCCTCTAAAGACACTATCAAAAGGTCTTTCATCTACATAAGACATGACATATGTAGGTAGACACCATGTATGGGTGAGTATAAAAATACCCAGTAGGACACCTAGAAAACACTAATCCAAAGAATCAAGAGTAATAAGATCATAACAAGAATATATCAATTAAATAAAAACATAGATATACTATGGTAGGACATTGCACCTCTAGGGGGTCTCAAAAAAACTGCCAGCCATATGATTCTGCTCAAAGTTCTTGGAAATGATCCTTCTAGGAGAACCCACTCCACATGTTATACTATCATCGTAGACACTCATCTAAGAGTCCATTATCATTAGTCCCTACCTAATAAAATAGAGGACCGCAGAAAACCCTGTAAGGGGAAGGGTGAATTAGGGTGTCAAATTATTCTTTTAATATGTCAGATCTTGATACCACATTGATAAGAACTTTTTAAACATGTTTGATGAAATCATGTAGCAATTAAACATTCACATATTTATAGACAACATAAAAGTTTTAATTTTTTCACCACTAAGGGATATTCTAAGGACAATACTCCAATAGTGAGTTCATCATACGTAAATCCACTAAGATTCTCTAGTTACTGTGAAATAGAGAATTTTAGACATAGTCACTTTGTAATGGTCACACTGCCTTAACAATATTTCATGTATAGAATACTACCTCACTCAAAAAACATTTTTCAACTCTCTCTAGTCCAATTATTTACTATAGCGCTTACTCATTTTAATAAATTGAATGTCACTTCATCATATTAGAAATTAATTTATTTTCCTCTGAATAGAATAAGAATACTATTATTCTGATGTCTTTAGTATATGCACTTGAAACAAACGATCAAACAAACCAGATATTCAACAACCTTCTAGTCATGAAACTCAATAACTTGTGTGCAACACCTATACTTTCCTGAAAATTTTCTATTTTTGTGCAAGATAACTTTCATCTAACCCTAATATTTCACTCAACCAGACCATGAGTTTTACTTGGTTTTGATAGAAACAAGGAACACTCTACACACAAGTTTTATTATGCCCAACTCTTGTGCCGAAAAATATTTCTCACGGCCGAGCCACTAGATATTCATTGGAAAATTTACTTCAAATGAAGGGGTTACCTTCTTATTTATAGACACTAATGACCCTACACAAAATTTCCTTACATTCCTTCCACCATACATGAAACACTTGTTTTAACATCGTATTTGGTGCCTAAGAGTCTTGTGCACCTTCTATGGTGCGCTTATTTCTTATGTCACCCAAACACATCTTTTTTATAATTTCATCTTTTGCATGTAGCTCATGAATATTCCATATTTTAGTGAGATGGTCCAAAAACGTAATTTTCATGGATTTTTTTTAAAATAACTCAAACCTTGCACACAATATTTGAATTTTTACATGATCATGCTTCCTTTTTCAAAAGAAAAAAATTCCCCGTCCTCTAAATTTAGTACCCCCAAAATTTAAAAAACACTAGAATACAACACCACCTTTTATACAGAAGCCATATGTATCGTAAGATCATTATAGATGAAAAATCCTTCATTAAAACTTGTGGGGATTGAGAAAAAACACAAAACACACCCTGTTTTCAGTAGTTAAAATCATTGGTTCCAATAATATTCCCCTTTGGGTTTGATATAAATATTTAGAGAAATTCTTTTAATTTCCATCCTTGAACAATAACCTAAATAGTGAGAAACATCTCAACTAACACTCAAAGTCTATGTGAGAAAATTTCAGTGTATAAAACTAGAGGGAAAGTATGAATTGAGTTCTCATTTTTTCAATTGCTTAAAGATTTACAAGCTAAGCTCTGAGAAATATGAACTATTACTCATAACTCCTAATTCTCATCATGTCATAGAAGCATTGAATATTATTTATTAAAAACATCTAATTCTCATCATTTCAAAGAAGCATTGCATGTTTTTTTTCAAAATCCCGAAACTAGTAAACCTTTATAACATTGAATTTTTCTATTCTCCAACATTATCAATAAACCCAAAGAACCATTAGTTGTACTTGTAGAACTAAAAATAAACACCCCCACCCCGAATCATATCACCCATTTAAACCTACATCACTTCCACATAAAGATTAAAACAATTAAAAAATGGGGAGAGGGGATGAACTGTAACCTCTTCATGCACTGGGAGGTGGCTGAACACTGAGATTCAAATGATATTTCTAAACCACATGTACTACCTATGGATTAGTTAGAATGTCATCCACCTGGCCATCATCTCCAACATGCTCCATTTTAATCACACCTAGTTCAGCTTTTTTCCTTGATGAAGTGATATCTGATCTCAGTATGTTTTATACATGAGTGTTGAACCATATTATTCATAAGATTGATCATGCTCTTGTTATCCCAGTGAATCTCCATTGTCTTTTTCACCTCATCATCAATATAATTCAGTTGTTGCTTCATCCATAATCGGTGAGTGCATGACTTTATTGCAGAGATATAATCTTCTTCAGCCATACTAAGAGATATTCTTTACTATTTCTTTCTCAACCATCCCACAAATTTTCTTCCTAAAATGAATTATCCACCACATGTATAATTTTGATCCACCACATCTCCAACCTAAACATAATAAAAAATTATATTTATTTATTATCTCTTCTTACTATAAAGTATAATCCAAAATTAATTATACCTTGAATATTCTTCATGATTTTTTTAACTGCTACCAAATTCATTTTTATCAGATTACATTAAACCAAGACACTAATCATGTTACAAATATGATATATTGATAGGTTGTAGTCATGTATTATAAAATTCCAATGATTCTCATGTATCGGGATGGATCCAAAAGTGTCAAATACTCATGCATTCCATGTTTTTTCCCAACCACAATTTGAGTCATCATTGGTTCGGATTCATGCATGGTGAATTTATTAAGAAGATATCTTGTATATTTTACCTGAGAAATGAAGGTACAATCCTTCTCTTGATCCAATTTATTCCCTAAATATAATGTGAGTTCACTAACCATGGGCATTTCAAAATAAAATTTTATGTGATTATAAAATATCTTCAACTAATCCCTACCGGCTTTGGACAATTATAATATCATTCCTGTACAAAAGCACCATATTATGATATTCTTTAGAATTATTCAAATATATATTATGACCAAAACTTCCTTTTTTAATTGAATTTTTTAAAAATGTGAATCTAGTCTAAAATACCAAACTCAGGGTGCCTTTATTAGACCACAAAGAGCCTTCTTTAATCTTCAAACATTTTCCCCATAATTTCTAATCCAAGAAACTCATCAGTTGCCCATAATAGACTTCTTCTTCAAGAACTCTATTTATGAATTCTGTTTTGACATCCATATGATAAAATTTCTATCATCTTTGAATTTCCAAATGAAGAAAATGATATATCATCTCTAGTCTATATACAAGAGTGAATGTTTCTTTAATATCAATGTCATCAATCTATATATAACCTTTACACACTAAGTGTGCCTTGTTTCTGATCACATTTCCATTCTCATCAAATTTGTTTTTAAAGGTCCAGTTTTCTTCCAATCACATTATGATTTTTAGGTCTCTTAAAAAGATCACATGTACAGTTCTTGTCAATATGATATATTTATCCATTCATCAACATAACCCATGATTCATTCTTCATTTAATCTTCCAATGATGATAGTATTAAAACTGATAGGATTTAATAATGTACTTCATACAACATTCTCCTGGTCTCTGTGGGTGTGGTCCAATCCCTAATGATGTGGGATTGATCAATTATTTATTTTCTATTTATCCTATGAGGTTATGATGAAGTTTCTTTAGCTCGGATTTCCTCTTCTTATTCTTCTTCTGAATCATCATTTTCTTGTGATCCCTGAATGTTTTTCAAGCCTTCTACAACTTATGCATTTGAATCTTTCCCTTATCCCCATTCTTCTAAATATTCTATCATATTATCATATGAGCTCCTCAAGATATTTATGATTTTATCTTAAATTATCTTAACATCACTACTTTCTATAATTCTTCCAATATAATTATTGTAAAACTTTTAGGATTTAATCTTAATTGAATATTGATGAAATATTTCCTTATCTACAACATCACCATATATGCCTTAATTTCCTTCATTATTTTGGATGAAACATTTACTTCCAAAAACATGAAAATACTATAGAGTGATTTCTTCCATACCATAACTCATATGGTGTCTTTTTTTCTCCCATAAAAATAAATGTCAAATTTTGAGTGTACACCATTACTTGAGCATCCTCTTTCTAGTAATTATGAGAAATACGACTCTCAAATATCACAGTTATTTCCATATTGTTCACCTATCGATTTCTGTCTTCAAAAAATCCATTTTTTTTGTGGGGTTATCACTGAATCCACCTTATAATTTATTCCATACTTTTCAAGGTAATTTTTAAATTCAATGGCTGTGTTTTCTGCACCACTTTTACATCATTAAATCTTGATTTTGCATCTAGTTTCATTCTCAAACATTCGACGATAACTTTTCATGTAGTCAAATAATTGTATTTTCCTCTATATAATCCCTACAGAATCCTTTATAATATAATCATAAATACAAATAATGAATTGTCCCTCTCCATATATTCCAGACACATTTATTAGAGAATATACATCTGTGTGGATATGATCAAGCATATTTGATTCCATTTTGTTCTTTAACCAATATCAACTCCTGAAAATATTTACTTACATACCTGAATCCCATATTTTTTCTTAATCACACTTCAGATTCTGAATTTTGACATAAATATTAATCTAAGATATTTTTTCCATCATTTATTGATTAATGTTACCCAACCTCTGGTTCCATAGGTTGTTTTCTTCTTCAACTTTTAAGTATCAAATTTTCTATTTACTATCAACTCGGTATAATTAGTTATCTATTTTACATCCATTCATGAGATAATTACTTATATTTTCATTGATTGTGCACCCATTTTGATTATATGTCACTATCAATCTTGATTTATAGAGTTTACTCACACTCAGAAGATTGTGATGAAAAACGTCTACATAGAGAACTTCAGTTTTCCTTTTCTTTCCATTTTCTAGAACAATAAATCCACTACCTTTGATATTTAAATAACCACCATTTCCAAATCAAACTATTCCATCAACATTTTTCTTAACATTTTTCAAAAAATAAGTATTTTTTATTATATGGAAGGAGAATTTGTTGTCAAGAATCAATGTGCTACTATTCTTTATAGCGTTGAGGGCTATCTTTGTAAGGTTTTATTTCTCAATTTTATTCTTTTCATTCCATGAGATACCTGATTGAGTGAAGTCAAATAATATAATTTATAATCTCTTTCCAATATTCATGGGTTTATCAAATTCATATTCTTCTTTGAAAATAGAATACCTATATTCAAGAGAAATTCTACTTTGTTTAAGGGTGTTGAATTTCCTCGAAGATCTGTAGCTATTTTTCCCACCTTTCCTTTGCATATGAATAGATTTATGTCCATAGCCTGAATAGTGAAATAATATCCATAGATACTATTTATTCTATAAGATGATGGATATGGTGTCATTCTACATTGTCGAATTCTAGGATCTACCACATTTAGATAGCTCCTTACCACTTCACAGTAAGACATGGTATGGCCCAAAAATCAACATAATTGGCACTTTATAATATGAAAAAATTTCACAATTATTTTTCTCCAAATGTACCATTATTTTTTAATGATTTTTTACTGGATATCCTTTATATATACTTGAGTATTACATTTATCTCTCTTTTATATTTAATTTTATGTTTTCTTTGTTTGGACATCATGTGCCTCTGTGATATATTTAATTGTCTTCTTCCCTTTATTTGTTCTCATTCGGTTTCCATCCTTTGATGGTTCTACATCACATCCAATTGCACTTTTACATAGACATGTGGATCTATGATCATTAAATGCCTTCTATACTCCTACATAACCATGTTTATCTCTTTTTAAAAAATCTACACATGAGAATCTTCCAAACATTAATTTTTTCTTTGTTTCCATTGATTTTTATTTAGTTTCAAGTTTTCTTCTTAGTGTAACAACTTATTATTCAAGTCATTTAATTATCTATTCCTTCTCCTCTAATATGGGTGTATGTTTATTGATTTATTTTTCCTTTTCTTAAATCATATACTTAACTTCCAAAACTTATTTTGATCTTTCAAGAGTTGTTATATGTTATTCTTCCCCTACTTCTTGTTGATCAGCTTATACATCAAGATGATCTACATACTCTAATGACTCTTCCTGAATGGCTCTTGTATTTCTATTTCACTTTATTTGAATGTCAATCTTATCAATGGAACTCTCAAGTTCCACCTTTATATCAACAAAACCGATCAATTGATTATCTTTATATTTTGAAGTTTATACCTTTTCAACTATAACCATAATTGGTGATTGGGTTTCTTATTTAAACTCTACTTCAACATCCTAAAAAAATCATTATCATATTTTTCTTCTTTATAGAAGAAAATATTTATCTGTTATTTCTTTTCTATTTTGAAGTCTCCCTTTTGTAGGAACCTTTTCGTAGGCTTATTCTTGATTACTACTTTACATTATTCATCATCAAACTTCCTTAAGCACCATGAGGAAATGTTCCCAACTCTACCGCATGACAAACAAGTCATTGGAAGCATTCCTTCAAATATCCCTTTTCCTCTCTTGAATTTAAGAGGAAAAGGATAAAGATATTTTTCTTCCCCATTATCTTCATCAACACTATATCTATATATAAAAAAATCCATGGATTTTAATGAAATTTCTTTTATTACTCATGTTTTTATGTCTTATGGTTCGACTCTCATTTCATAATCCAATAGATTTCCTAAAATATCCTCAAGAGAATGTTTAGATAGGTATATTTCCTTAAGGGGTGAAACGTTTTCGTTGTATAGGTGTGGAATACTTCTAACTATTTTCTTCACAATGTCAATATCTTTAATTTGTTTAAACATTTCTCTAATTTCTCTAAAAATAATGATAATTAGCTTAAAAAAAATCTTTATTTTCACTAGGATCTATTTTCAGATCATCAAAATTATTATGGAAAACCTGGAGTTTTAACTCCTTCATTTTTTATCACCTTAATATATATTTTCACGTTTCTCCCTTGTGGTCATGTTTGAATTCAAAATCATCAACTTCAAACATATTTGAGAAGATATGGCTTCATTAAGGTATTTTTTCATCAATATCAAGCATTTTTCTAGATATTTCATTCATAGAGAGACAGGCCACATCAGTGACATGAATCCCCTGAGCTGTGGAAAAAAGAATATCCATCTTAAGGGATATCAAATGAGATATCATATTATTCTTCAAAATATGGATGTTTCTTCCATAAATGAGGGGAAATCCCCAAACATTCATAGAATTCTCTATGAAAACTATAGATGACAGATTTAACTTCAATAACATGTATGCTCTAATTCCACATGGTGGACCCCAAAACACCCTATGAGGGGAGGGGTGAATCATGGTGTCAGACTTTACTTTTAAAGAATAAGATCCTTTAATCATGTTTTTATGAACTTTTTAAAGTCATATAATAAAATTTTGTAGCAATTGATCATTCACATGTAGATAGAAAACACAACAATTTTACATGGTTCACCACTAAGGTCTAGTCCAAGGAAAATACATTGAAAGTGTGATGGTCATACCTAAATTCACTAAGCCTCACTAGTTATTGTAGAATACAGAAGTTCATAAATAGTTAGTTTGTTCTAGGTACACTACCTTAATAGTATTTTGGGACACCACACTTCCTCCCTCAAAACACTTTTTTCAACTCCCCCTAGCCAACTAATTTGGAAGAGTGCTTACCCAATTTATTAGATTAAAGGTCACTTTAGTATATTGGAATTTATGTATTTTTCACGATCTAGAATAATTCAATGCTTTCACAAATTTCCTGATTAGATTAACTTTAAAGAATTGATAAAAAACTAGATATTCAAAAACCTACAAGTCACACAACTCAAGAACATGCAAGAAACACATGACATGTATGAAAATTTTGGATTTATCATACAAGATAACTTTCACACAACCATTATCTTTCACAAAACCAGACCACGAGTTTCACTTGGTCTTGATTGACACAATTAACACTATACGTAGATGTTTTATTATGTAGAACTCTTCTGCACGCAACTCTTTAATGTGGTAGATGAACTTGATATTTGATGAAAAAGTTACATCGAATGAAGGGGTTTTACACAAATTTATAGACATGGATGTCCCTACATACATGTTCTTTGAACTCCTTCCACCATGCATGAGAATTTTATTTTTGACATCGTATTTTTCATCTAAGTGTATTTCATGCATTCCATAATGCACAGATTTCATGTGTCGCACAAACTCATCTTTCATACAATTTAATATTTTTCATGAATCTCGTGCCTTTGTCTTATTTTGATGTGATGGTCTTGAAACACTTGAATTTCAAAATTATTGATCAAAACTAGTGTGGATTGAAAAAAACACAAAACTCACTCCGTTTTTTGTAGTGAAATTTCATGGTTCCAATAGAAAACTTATTGGTCTAGAAATATCAATACATAGATAGGTGATCACACCTAAGACTTTTGGGGACACCATAAACCCAATCTAGATCAAATCATTATATATAAAATCATATTACAATGATTCCAAAACCCTACTAAAATGAAATTCTAGTTAGAGGATCACCATCCTTCACAATGAGGTCACTTTGACTTCATGAACCCCAACTAGGGTATAAGAAGGAATGATCTTGGGGCACACTTCAATATCATGGAGGGAAAACCTAAACTCTATCTTGGACTCATCCCCTAGTGGTGATCATAATATAGATATGTGGATATAATATTTCATTGTACCCTCAAGGGCATGGACCATGGAATCATACTAAACTGGTACCAATGAAAACTAAAGAAAAAAGGGAGCTAACCACCATAAAAGGGGGTACACAACGTGTACTGGGTGGTACATGGTGTGTCTAGTCAATCCCATGTATACATAGGGGTTTCTATATTAAATGACATGTTGATATCTATATACATAGTTTGTTTTTAAAGATACATGACATGTAGAGGTCTATAAACACCATGATCATACCCTCTGTAAGTGTCTGTGTACTTCGGGCTATGCCCATGTACTAACTTATGTACACCTTGCTATGCTCATGCACACCTATCCATGTTCGGGTACACATCTCTTCCCTTGTTCTATAACCATGTCTATGTAACCCAGCTTTCCCGTTCCCATGTATCCTCCAAGATATACATCAAGACTCCTTAATGGGTCACGTAGGGTGTGACATGTGTCACATGGAGTGTGATCATTTCTTCTCCATGGAAAATCTAGTGAAACATAAAAATGACTACATGATGTGTGTTAATTGGACTACACATCTTGTAGTTGGGAATTTCCCATAAATTCAATCTTGTATGATGTGTTACCCATATTTTACACTTCTGCTTCCAATCACACCCAAGGATCTCATATCTTGTCCAATTGAGTCCCTCTACCACCTGATCACATGATTTTGGCCAAAAAATTTGATCATAAAACCACCTCCTTCATCTCATTGTCATCATTTTTCACTTTGTAAAATTAGGAACCTCATATCATGTCTCATTCCTCCTTATATCATCGACTATCATCGTCAATCCTTGAATCGTAGCCTCAATCACAAGTTATACCTACGGTAATAATCTGTTGCACTGATTAACAATAATGTAATGATCAAATACCGTGTATTCCTTGAAAAACGGTACGAAGAATTTTTTCACAATGAATGTGTGAATAAATGAGAGGAAAAATTCATAAACCACAGGTATAATGAATAAACATTGACATTTTTTCATTTCATCCTTAATATGTTTTCCAACAATTTGATGAATTAATAATGTGTAATAAATGAATAAATAAATCAACAATAAATAAATAACTTGTCAGTGCATGAATCAATTAATGTTCATGGAATTTATCCATGTTTGACCGGGTTAAAATAATGGGATGGAATCACATAAATGAAACATTATACCGTGTGTTTTGGATCAATCCATAATGAAGAACTATCCTATGTTTTCATCATTAGTGAGATCCATGATCTCTAATGGCATAATGATCCTCAATCTAGATCTGATCTAATATCATCCACCAATGACCCTTTAATGGATCCTCTCCAACATATCCCCTCAATCCCTTGGTTATGTGACTAAACCTAGAGATTAGTTATAATTTTGTTTAAATAGAGGATGTTAGGTTGCTAAATTAAAATAATGAAATAAATAAAATAAGTTTATTTAATTTATTATTTTCAACCACGATTTCACTTTACCGAATGCCCGAAGATGACAATTTTTACGCCTCGCCTAGGGTAATGATCATGCTCAAAACTCAATGGTGGCCCTATATTAATTATATGTGCCTCCATTTAGCTGTTATTCCAATATTTTAGGAAAACTACACATAGTTGATATTAATATTTTTTATTTTTATTTTCTAATATCATCTTCAGGCTCATTGGGACTTGGAATCTCACAATGTCTCTATTATTGGATTTATAAATAATCTATATAAAATTTTGAATTAATTTATAGAAAAAAAAGTGTCATTAAATTCTACCCATATTAGGTATTTTCATCTCAATAAGTAAAAAATATACTAAAAAGTATGAGGTTACTGAGCTCGCATTTTGGTCTCCCACTCCCAGGTTCTCTCTTGAAGATTCCCATGATACAACCTAACATGAAAAAGGGGAATATATCACCCGTAAAGGACTTTATCCTACCAATCCTAGGTCTCCAATGGGTACTCATAAAAGGTATCCCCATCCTCAATTTCCATCTTTGCCAAGTCAAAAACATGCATTGAGTCAGGAACATACCTCCTCAGCTGTGACACATGAAAGAAACCATGTACCCAGACTAACTATGGTGGTAGATCTAAGAGTAATGACACCTCACTAACTCTATGCCTTATCTATAATGGGCCAATGAAAATCAATGATAGCTTGTCACCTTGTCAAAATATTTTTAATCCAGGTCAAGGTGAGACCCTTAAGAACACATGGTCTCCCTCCTCCAACTCTAAAGGCCTTTATCATCAGTCCTCATAGGAATTATTAAACCTATTTACAATCCTCATCAACTCCATGATGATATAAACCTTATTTGTAGTAGATCACACCAACTCTAGTACCAAGAGCGCCAACTCACCTGGATGAGTCCAATAATGACGTGAATTATAGTTTCACCCATACAAGTCCTTGAATGTTACTATAAAAATGGTAGAATTGTATCTATTATTGTATATAAAACCCACCAAGGGTATGCGACCCTCCTAACTATAGACAATGTCCAACATGAATTCCTATAGCATGTCATCCAAGACCTAAATGTTCTTCTTAGTCCGGACATCAATCAAGGGTTGAAACACTATGATAAAATGCAAATAATTCACAAATTCCTACTGAAGTCCTATCCACAATAATGGTGTGAAGTGAGAAACATGGTCAGAAACAATCATTGAGTAAACTACCAAGATATGAAATAACTCTTTTTCATATAAACATATCATGATACCTACATAACTCTGCTCTCAAATGGATTATAAGGGGGCTGACTTAGTGACTCATTCTAAGATCACCTATATGGTATCATGTCCTCTAGACATGTGTGGTTACCCCTTACGATGTCCAAGGATATCCAATCCCACTTCCACTTTTCCTTCTCAATGGGTTGAGATAAACCCGATGGAACATGGTGTTCAACCTTTAATTACTAAAAACTGAGGCATTGAGAGACAAACTATACAAAAAATCTTTTTAGGTCTAGTCACCAAAAATTACCTAAGAATTCATGGTACATATTTGAAACATCTGGATGTACCACCAAAGGGGATGTATGAAAACCCCCTCATAACCTCTTCTCTTAATATCACTGGCACCATAATCTATCCTTTGAAGAGGATATTATACTCCCCACAATTGGAAAATCCATCAGGAGCATGTCTAGGGGATATATTTGTATGTAAGGTCTCACATTTTGTATCTTCATGTAATCTTCCCTAATAAATTATAGAAAAGTTTCCATAAAAACCATAAAATGAAATATAAAGCACCATACTTGTCCCCAAAGGATAAATTTAATGAGGTTAACTACTCTGACGCCTTGGAAAATAACTGAGAACAATATTTCATGCTCATAGCGTTTCCCACCACATTCCCCTTCCCAGGAGTATAGACAATCTCAAAGTCATAATACTGAAGTAGCTCTATCCATCATCTCTTTATCATGTAAATATCTTTCAAAGAGAATATATACTAGGTACTCTTATGGATAGAGTATATGATAAATCACTCACCTATAGGATAGTGTCACCACATCTTTAAGGAAAAGACTACCAATTATAGCTCAAGATCATGGTTCATGTAGTTATTCTCATTCGGACTCAATTTTTTAGACCCATAGGAATTCACTGCCTACCTCTGTATTAGATCTCAACCAAGTCCATTCCCTAAGGAATCACAGAACACTACGTACTCGAGACCCTCCTCTAGAAATCTCAATATGGGGGCGCTCATCAACCTTTTACTCACCTCTTGAAATCACTATTGGAATATTGTTTTCCATAATAAATTATTACACTTTGGGTCAAATAAGTCAATGGTTCTACATATTAAGAGAAATTGGGTACAAACCTCCAATAGTACCCTACCTGCCCATTGAAATTTTTGTACATCAGTAACACTCTTGGATAAATCCCAAGATAGCACTACCATAACTTTTAATGGATCGTATTCCAATCCTACCATTAAGAATACATGACCCAAGAATAGGACCTATCAAATCCAAAATTAACACTTCAAGAGATTCCCATAAAGCATGTGTTATCTGAGTGTTTCTAGGACCACCCTTAAGTCTCATGCATGCTCTTCATCGTTTATCGAGTACACTAGGATATAATCGACGAATACCACTACAAACTGGCCTAAAAAAGGTTGAAATATCCATTTCATGAGTCCCATGAATACTTTTTGGGAATTCATTGTTATGAAAGGCATCACAAAATACTCATACTAACCATAGTGACATATGAACTCCATATTCAGTATATCCTTATCCAACAGTCATATCTATTGATAGCCATACCAGAGGTCAATCATAAAGAAACATAACACCCCACTAAAATGATCAAATAGTTCATAAATACTAGGTATTGAATACTTATCCTTCATGGTCACTTGGTTTAAGAATCGATAATCCACTAATAACCTCAAACCCCTTTCTATATTCTTGATGATCAAAACTAGGGATGACTAGGGGAAACCTTTGGTCTTACAAATCCCTTATTCTATAATCCCTCCAACTACACCCTCATGTCATGAAACTCCATGGGAGTTGTATGATATGTTGTTGCAGATATTGGGGACCCACTAGGGTGTATGTCAATGCAGAATTGTAATCCTCAGAGGGAAGGTAAGCCTAACATGTCCTTAGTAAAGACATCCTCGTACTCCTCCACCACCATAAGAAACCGGTAGCCCATAGCATCCAATAATCAAAGAATCATGTTATCCAACTAGTGAGTGATCGACTGAACACTCATATTCTGAATTCCATCATGCTCTTATAGGGTTTTCTTTTCACCCTGAAGGAAAACATCAACCCATTAACATGGAAACATAGTATCCTCCACCTTAAACATTCAAAAAAGTCATGAAATATGGATATCCATCCCATACATAAGATAATTTCATAAGACATAATTTATTCTATTAATAGATCACATACAAATCTCTTTCCAAAAAGCACTATATCGCACTATCGGTTGAAGTGTGTAATCACTAAGTCGCATACTATAGAAGCCTCCATGTACAAGGGTCATGTGAAAGGCTCAACCAGAATATCAAAGTCTCAATCTATGGAAGTTTAAATAAAGAAATGTCACACACCTTTGTCTATGAGTACTAAATCTAAGGCAGAAATAACACAAATTATAAATTGTATCATCCCTATATCATCAAGGTAATAAGCCTCCATAACCTGTAGTTATCCTCATCACTGACCATTATCTCTTTAAGCCTAGAATGGACCACTTGAGGGTTGTGGTTGCAATATTCCAAACCTCCATCCAACTCCTACTACTCTACATGTCCCTATTCTTTGTCCACCACCCTTTAGATTTCTTTGATTATGTCTATGTATCTTCTGTAGAGTTCCCTCAACCATCTATCGATCAGATATACAATGGGTTGGGAAATACAATGCAATATGTCCCAAACTGTCATAGGAGAAACACCACCTATCCCATGGATAACTTGAGCCATCCTGAGATCCTTACACCATTGATCCCTATCCTGGGATTTTCTCCTAAAGCTTCTTGTATTCTCAAATCCCTATGACTATTGTTAGATACTTTCTACTAAGGTCTCAACTCTTGGGTGCCCACTACCATCACCCATTATTGACGTCTGCTCTTCTAGGAATCTCTATAATATTAAGGCCCTCTCAAGAACTACAATATATGTGGAAATGAGAATAGATATCCCTAAAGCCATAATATATCCACATTTACCCTACTTAATGGTCGGTGGCCTAAAGAATAGATCTCACAACATTTGTATAGAGTCCCAAAAGAGGTAAGTAAACCTTGATGAATACTCCACCATGATCATACTACCATAATTCAGATTTATAATATTTTTGATATGCATATATTGAAATGTGGCTAGATAAAAGTCATGCATAAAGAGATGCTTGAATTCTAACCATGAGAGAGTTGTATGGTCATGTGACTAAGTGAAAAAACTCTACCATTGCTCAGCAAAGCCTAGAAGAAGGCACATAGTGGGGACTTATATTTGATCTACATGCATCCTCACAATGTGGAAACCTGATTGACTACTTGTATACATTACTCATACACATGGGGGTATGGAGCTCCCTAAAACCTAAGAGGTTTCTACCTTTGGAACTCATGCAGTGCACTCAGCTCGCGTGTATCCTTAGTCGATACCTTTAGTGCTTACAATTTCTCAATGGGTGGTTGTATATCTGATAAACCCCCTAGAGTTATTATCTTCCATACAATCCCTTTTATTGATTCATCATAACTTGGTGGATTATACTCATGATCACGTGGTGGAATCCTGACTGGATATCTTTGTGGAGGCATCCTAAAATAAAAAATTATATACCATGGTCAAAGATTATATCTGGGGAGATGACTCAAGATGGACATAGAAACTAAACCACATTTCTATATGATTCATGTACCAAAATATTCCCATGAAACCAATGTCAACAAGTACGTATTCAGCAAGAAGGCTGTATGAGTCTTGGTGAATAGATACATCAACCACCACACCAACACTGGGGTCCCTGGCCTAAAAGTTAAACTGAAACACATTAACATTGTTTCCATAAAAACTATACCAATCTCAAAGAATCTAGTACTAAGGTATAATTTACTTCTCTAAAACCACTATGTCATGACTCAACTCACTGGGACCTGAGTCGTGACTACCACAAACCTGCCTTCAATAAGCAAGGGGTTGGAATCCAGCGTCAAGTAGAAATATCCCAATCATGGGAGGAAGTACCCTAATGTTCCTACACACACACGCATCTCTAAGCCAATAAAATGTTTAAATGTAAACCAACTAAAACAAATGAATGTATACATCCATAATCCCACAATCATATCTTGTCAATAATATACTAAAATTGATAAAGGGGATAAATAAATTCCCAACCAAAAACTGAAGACAATCCAAAATTCTCTGGAGGGAAGTGATGTTATATAAAACCGCCTTGAAAACTCCTCAATATGTCTATCCCATACTATGGTCCACCCTTTCCCTATCATCCCATGACACCGTTAAAAAGGAAATCATCTGTATAAGGCACGACATGTGCATGCATAGACCATGAAAGGTTGACTATAAAAATATGTAGTTTGAAACATAGAAGATACTCAACACAAATAATCAAGAGTATTCATCTCATAAATCCAATATATCTACCAAATTAAAACCTATGAATATTAAAAAAGGACAATGTGCCTCCAAGATGTCTCAACCAAATTGCCAGCCATAAGATTCTTCTTAAAGATTTTAGAAAATGCTCATTTTAAGAGAACCCACTCCATATTCTATAATATCACAGAAGACAACCATCTAAGATGAAATCATCATTTAGAACCACCAAATAAAACTCATTTGTATTTGAAGATATCGATACTCAGATAGGGTATCACACCCCGGACCATTGGCGGACACCATAGACCCTATATGAATCAACCCGTTATGTAGTGGATCATATGCTAATGATATCATAAAACCTACTAAAATGTCCCGATAAATATAGGATCAGTACCCCATGCAATGTGTCTATGCTAATTCCATGAACCCCACATAGGGTATCATAAGAAATAATAGTGGATCAAACTCTGGTCATACTAGAAAATCAATTTGAGACTTATCCTCCAGAGGGGATCATAGTATAGAGTTTTGGATGCAATGACACACTATAACCTCGAGGGCATAGACCAAGGGAACATACTCCACTAATACTAGTACAAACTGAAGAAAATAAGGGATCCAAATACCCTCAAAGGGGGTATACTGTGTTTTTATCTAACCCATGGTTTGTTCATGTGCTTCTGCCTCACAGGGAATTTAGATATCCACAAAAAAATCATGTATGTAAAGATATATAATTTTTTGAGTTATATCGACACCCTTACAATGTCATCTATCAGTGACCATGTACTTCTGGTCATGCCCATGTACCAATCTGTGTACACATAGTCACACATGTGTACACCTGGGCATGTATGAGTACACAAATCTACTAATATACTCTGACCGTGTCCTTGAAACTTATCATTCCAGTGCTCTTGTATCCTATAATATACATTCCATGCCAATAGAAGGGTTCATGAGGAAAGTAATAGGTTTCACATGACATGTGATCTTTTCTTCTATGTAGAAACCCTAGCATAGAAGAAAAAGGATTACAATATGTTTGTTCATCAGACTACATGACGCATTGTCAAAAATTTCCCATAAATTCCATCCTATTTGATGAATCTCCTAGATATGCTACCTACACCACCAATTGCACCAAAGGATCTTGGATACGGTCCAACCAAGTCTGTCTACTACCTCCTCACTGGATTTCATCCACCAAATCATATTAGGAAACAACCTCTATCACCCCAACATCCTTGTGTGGAATATTAGGAAATGAGGAAACTATAATCAGGTATCATTCTTCCTTGCATACCCACCCCATTGTAGATTCTAAAATGGTAGCCTCAATTTAAATCCATACCTATGGAAATGATCCTTTGTACCGAAGAATAGTAACACAATGATTGAATACAAGGTATTCATTGAACCGTGGGCTAAAGAAATTCTTGGCGATGAACATGTAGAGAAATGTGGGAGAAATCCATAAAAAAGAATGAGGAATTAAATTTGGTTATTTTTCATTTCATCCAAAATCATTTTTCAAGGAATTATATGAATGGAGAGGGAATAATCATTGATCAAATAAATCAACCGTAAATAAATCAACTTTTGATGCGTGAATCGATTCTTGTTCATGGAATTGATCATCATTTAATAAGGAAATAATAATGGGATGGAATCACATAAATAAAATATCCTACCTAGAGCTTGTATTGATATCTAATGAAGAATGTTATTAATATATCATCATTTTTGATATCCTCAATCTCCAAGGGCACGACGATCCCCAATCACAATCTGATCTGATGTTGTCTGCCAAAATTCCTCATACAACTACTATTCAATGGATCCTCTCAATCCCTTGGTTATGTGACTAACCCTAGGTATTTTTCATGAAAAAAATTAAATATAGGATTCTAGGGTGATGCATCAAAATAAAGAAAGAAAGAAATTATTTTATTTTATTTTATTATTTGTTCTTCTAATAGCACTTTTCCAAAATTCATGTCATAAGTATTTTTCATGCGTAGGGTAAATTATATGATCTTAAATATATAATGGACTTTTAATTTTTATCAATTAATTTATTCAAGAGTTATTCAATTTTTTCAGGAAAACTACACTCCCTTAATATTAATATTTTCAAAAAAAATCAAATATCAATTTCGGTCTCATTAGGCCTCAGAATATCATATTGTCTAAGTGCCTAGATCCATGAATAATTCATATAATATTTTTGAGAAATGAATGAAACAATCAAGTTGTTTCTATTTATATATAAGAACAATTATTCAGTTATTAATACTATAAAGAAATAAAATAAACATGAATATGTAATAATATATTAATAAAATGTAATTTTTAATGCAAAACAACACAATCTCTGTCATAATGATCACACTATGTATTATATTGATGTTTACCTGATTCTTACATACTACAAATGAATTATGGATTTTTTTCCTAAAGTACCGAAATAATTCAAATTTATTTTCTCATTTTTGAGTATGTCTTGTGTGTTTTGAACAAAAAATTCATTTTTAAAATCAAAACACATAGTTTGAGTCATAATGAGAACATCATGTATCTGATTGAGGTGAGTATAATTCTTATATATCATAAATAAATTATGGATCATTTTACTAATGTATTAAAATAATATGAATATTTTTTATTAGTTTTGAGTATGTGAAGTAGGTTTTGAACTAAAATTTCAATTTTAAATAAAAATACACACTTGGATTCATAATAGTCACACATTACATCATATTGACATGTGGTTGATTCATACACATAAAAAAATACTTATTCATAACTTTACCAATGTATCAAAAAAATAAAAATGTGATTTATCAGTTTTGAGTATGTCATGTGTCTTTTTTACTGAAATTCCATTTTAAACTGAAAACATGCACATTGTGTTATACTAGTCACACTGTTTGTTAGTTTGACAGGAGTTTGTTAACTACACATAAAAATGTCTTATGAATCATTTTACTAAATTATCAATATAATAATAGTTTTTTTCTCAGTTTTTAGTGAGTGACACTTATTTTTAACTAAAACGTCAATTTTGAACTGATAACAGAAACTCTTAGTCATGCCAGGAAAACTATGTATCATATTGAGGTGTAGATGATTCATATAATCCATAAATGACTTATGGGTCATTTTTTTAAAGTATAAAAATAATAAAAATTTGGTTTCTCAGTTTTTAGTACATGATGTGTGTTTCGAAAAAAATATCATTTTTAAATTAAAACACACACTTTGAGTCATATCAGACACACCATATGTCAAATTGAATTTTGGCTAATTCCTACAGGTCACAAATGATATAAGGATAATTTTACTAATGTTTCATGATAATTCAAATGTGTTCTCATTGTTTATATTATGGAAAGTGTATTTTTTTTAAATGTAATTTTAAATTTAATAAATGCACTTTTAGTCATACTATTCAAATCTTTTATTGGTTTGATGTAAGACTGATTCATACATGTTAAAAATGAATTATGAATAATATTCCTAATTTATAAATAGAATCATATTTTTTCTTAATTTTTATTGAGTAATACATGTTTTGAACTCAAATGTCAGTTTTAAATTGATAACATACACTTTTGGGTCATACTAGGCACACCATGTATCAAATTGAGGTGAGGATAATTCATACATGTCACAAGTGATTTAGGTATATTTTTCTTAATTTATTGACAAAATATGAATGTGTTTTCTTGGTTTTTAGTATGTGATGTTTGTTTTGATCTAAAATTTCAATTTTAAATAAAACCATAGTTTGAGTCATATCAGTAACACCATGAAATAGATTGATGAGTGGTTGATTCATACATGTAAAAAAAGTCATAAGGATCACTTTCATAAATTATAAAAACAATCAAAAAAAATTTCATAGTTTTGAGTTTGTCAAAAGACTTTTTTATTAAAATGTCAATTTAAACCAAAAACACGCACTTTGAGTCATACCAGTCATATCCGGTGTCTGTTTTTTATGACACTAATTCATTCACATTTAAAATGAATTATTAATGGTTTTCATAAAGTAATAAGACAGTCCAATTGAATTTTAATATTTTTTTAATGATTGAAACATGTTTTGATCTAAAATGTGAATTTTAAACTGCTTACTTACACATTGAGTCATACCGGGAACACTATGTTTCTGGATGAGGGGAAGATGATTTCTAAATGTAAAAAATAGTTATTTTTCATTTTTATAAATTATTAAAACAACCGAATTCATTTTATTAGTTTGGATTATTTGATTTGTGTTATGAAAAAAAATAAAATTTTTAAAAAGAAACAAACTTTGAATCATACCACTCATATTGTGCATTAGCTCGACGTGTAGTTGATTCCTACACATCATAATTGAATTAAGGAAAATTCTACAAAAGTATCAACACAATTTGAATGTGTTTACTCAATTTTGAGTATCTATCATTCCTTTTTTTAATGTAAATTTAAACTAAAAACACACAATTTGAGTCATATTGGTCACATCGTGTGTTGGATTGATGTGAGACTCATTCCTACACATCAAAACTAGCTTATTAACATTTTTAAAGAATTATAATGATAATAAAAATACATTATCTCAGTTTTTAGTGGTCAACACTTGGTTTTGATTAAAATTTCAATTTTAAACTGATAACGTGAACTTTAAGCCACATCAGGTACACCATGTATCAAATTGAGGTGAGGATGATTTCTAAATGTCAAAAAATAATTTTGGATCATTTTTATAAAGTATAAATGAAACCTGAATTTATTTTCAAAATTTTGTGTATGTGACTAATGTTATAAACTAAAATATCAATTTTAAATAAATAAACACCTTGAGACATAATAGTCACACCATATATTAGATTGAGATATGGTTGATTAATAACATAAAAAATTATGTAAGGATCATTTACATCATTTTCTTAATTTATGAAAACAATATAAAAGTTTTTGATCCTTTTTTATTATTCCAGGTATCTTTTTTACTAGAATTTCAATTTATAATAAAAACAAGTACTTTGAGTCACACTAGTCACATCGTGTGTCATTTCGATGTGAGAATTACTCATGCATGTCAAAAATGACATGTGATACTGTTTATTATATTATTAAAACAACCTAGGAGATTTTTTAGTGAGTGACACATATTTTGAACAAAAATATGAATTTTAAACTGATAACATACACTTTGAGACATACCAGGCACACCATGTATCAGATTAAAGTGTGGCTAATTTCCACACCTCACAAATTAGTTATGGATAATTTTTCTAATGTATAAAAACAATATGAATATGATTTCTCAGTATTGAGTTTTCGATTTGTGTTCTGAACTAAAATCTAAATTTTATATAAAAACACACATTTAGTCATACTAGTCACACCATTTGTCACATTGACTTTAGTATGATTTATATATGTAAAAAATTAATTATTGATTGTTTTCCTAAGGGATCAAAACAAAATGTTTTCATTTTATTATTTTCACTATTTCACATGTATTTTTTTCTAAATTTAAAATTTGAGCTAAAAATAGACACTTTGAGTCATATAGGTCACATCATGTATTTGTTTGATTTGAGACTGATTATTATATGTCAGAAATGACTTATTAATTGTTTTCCCAATGTATTAAAACAAGATGATTACATTTACATGGATTTTAGTGAGTGATAGACATTTTGAATAAAAATGTCATTTTAAATAGATAATGGACACTTTGAGTCATACCAAATGCACCGTGTATCAGATTGAGGAGTGGATAATTCATACACTAGAAAAACGACTTACAAATCATTTTACTAAATTATATGAATAATTTGAAAGTGTTTGATCAGTTTTGAATATTTGATGTGTGTTTTGAATAAAAATGTTAATTTTAAACTAAAAGCATGCACTTTGTGTCATATCAAACTCACCGTGCATCAGATTGAGGCATGTTTGATTATTTTACAAAAAAATGACTTATTGATAATTTTCCTAAAGTATAAAAGAAATATTAATGTGTTTGATCATTTTTTGAGTATTTTATGGGTGTTTTGAACTAATACGTAAGTTATAAACTAAAAACATACACTTCAAGTCATATAGATCACATTTTATATCATATTGAGGAGTGATAGATTGAGGTATAAATGATTCTTACACTGTTTTTGTAAATGTTAATGATGGATCTTTTGGTATTTCATAATTTTTCATTAATATATTAAAAAAATCCCTTGGTAGATGCATCTTTATGATTCACTTAAGATTTTAGGCAACATGTGCTTTCCTCTTCCATCCAAAAGAACATGTTCTCTGTTTTCTATCTTATTTTAGATAGTTGAAAGAAATATATGAATTCCCAAAAGATCAATGAAAAAACAGAATAAGTATCACATAAAAATTATAAGGAAATTAACTTAAAAAATATAGATAAAATGATGAAAAATTTAACTATATACATAGTAGGAATTCAAATTTTCATGATTTTTGTATACATTATTGAATAATTTCCCAATGGGAATTATCTTAGTTATACCCTTGAATTACAATGTTTCATGATCATGAGAGTCTTTAAACATGTTATTAGATTTTTCATACCAAGCACATCATGTATTGGATTATGGTGTATATGATTCAAGCATGAAAAAAATGACTTATAATATTTTTTCCTAAATCGTCAATTCAATATGAATTTTTTTCTCTATTTTGAGTATATAAGATTTGTTTTGAAGTAGAATTATTATTTTAAACTAAAAATATATACTTAAATTAATGTTGGGCTTAACTTTTTCAGATTGAGGTGAGGTTGATTCTTACAAATCAAATAGTGTCTTTTTATTCTTCTTTCATGATTTGGGGTTATCTAACAATATTTATGTTTGATAACTAGTAATTTTGAATGAATTGAATAATAAAAATAGAAGTACATCATCATGAGTAAATCATCATTATTCACTGAATGATCTCAATGAGAATTAACAAAATAAGTATCAAATAAAAATGATAAGGAAATTAACTAAAAAATTAGATAAAATAATTATAAAATTCACTGAATAAGTACCAGGAATTCACCTATTTGGGTAATGTGTTTACAATATAACACCATTTATTATTCCCATTAATTTATAAACAAATATATTTCATCTTTTGAATAAAAGGAATGTTGGTAGTCTTGGTAGTAATGGAAAATATAAAGAAACAAAGGATAATAAAAAATTTAAATGAAATTATAATTATCATTGAATATACCTCATTGGGGATTCCAGTTTATTGATATAATATTATATATTTCATAAATTTGAAAACATAATAACCCCAATCTGGTCAATTATTATGTTTTAGGAACTACAAAAACATTGATAAAATTAACTAATTTTTTTCGATATATGTTTTTATAGTATAATGTTATTATATATACTTTAATACATACCCATTTATATAAGTTAGTAGGATTTTTTTGCTCAGAGACTATCCTCATTCCATTATTTTGACGATATATAAACAAAAACCTATCATTATAGAATATTCATTAAAACATAATATAAAATGTATAACAAGAAGTTTATTTGTAAAATTTTACATGAAGTATATTACAAATTGATAAACATTATGACGTCCAGTTAGTTTGTTAGGTATTCATGTATTGAATTCAGAAAATAAATATCTGGAGTATCCAAATTGATTCAAATGAGTAACCAATTATCCATAAAAAATGAATAAGTACTAAAAGGAATGAAAATATATTTTATGTGATTAATTTTTAGAGTTTTAACTCAGAATCAAGGGTATTAATAAATGTTTGTTTCCTATAAGTTTTCTTTCAAACATTGTGTTCTGTTCTTTCACTATTACATCATATTTCATTGCTTCCATTGAGAATAGTTATGTATAAGTGATGTCATGACTAATGAGTCAAAATTTATATTCATAGGGTTTTCCCTTCAAATAGTATTAATATATATGCCAAAAAAAATATGAAAAGTATTTATTAATAATTAATATAGTAGATTAGATATTGGGTAAAAAATCTTGAAAACAAACCTCATGTATACATTTACAGTCAAGACATTAAGACATTCATTCTTTAGGATTTAATTTACATTCTCAAGACCAATATAGTCTATAATTTCCTCTCAAAACATCTTTTCTAAAAAACCAATTATGGTAATATCACTACATGATAAAATTCTATCTGTATAAACATTTAATTTTAGTAAATGTGGATGTTAAAATGGTCATATAATGGTAATTTTTGAAGATATTTCCATTTTTTGGTTGATAATTTAAGTCATTTTGATTCATCCTTACATTTTACCCCTTCCCATTGTCCTTCAGTAATATCATTCTTCAGTTTAGGCCTTGTTTCATTAATTGTTAATGCTTTTCATAATAAATAATTGAGAAATGAATACCTTCTTTTCGATATATTTTTTACAAGATCAAATGACCATTCTATGAAAGTTTCAATAGAAAACATGACTGTGTAAATATTTTCACCATCAAGTGAAATATGAAGCTATGTACTTGGTTTGTGGGATTTTTAAATCCCCACTCTCACATGAACTATTTGAAGTTGTGTATTTTGTAAAATATTTCCTTGGATATTGTACATGGTATGGCTCTCAATAAGGTGATGGGTGGGAGTTGATAGATATAAATCAGAGTCATTTTCATCCAATAGAATATCAGTACATGAAAGGTATTAGTGTCTTCCTGGATCAAATTTCATAGAGAAAATTATGAAAACATTGATTACCTCTTCTAATATAGCCCTTTGAGGGGAATTTATTACCTCAAAGTTAGTGGTGGTCGTCATGTAATTGTTCTTGTTGTGTTATTTATTTTCTTTTATACCTTCCCATAAAATTTTATAAAAACTCAGACTATAAATTATCATTTTCTACTATAGTAGGTAATCAGGCATATATATCTTAAATTTTCTTTTCTTTACCCTTATTCATTTCTTTTCCAAAAATATCTATTGGGAGACACACTAAAACCCACACATATGATGAAACCACACTGTTCTAGCTGCTTCCAGTCCACTAATAGTAGCTATTCATCAGGATTAGTTGATGATGATTCTTATTCCTATGTGAGATAAAAAAAATAAAAAAATAAGTAGTCATTGTCAAGTAATACCGATTTAAATAAAAACAAATTTTTATTATGTCATACTTACATATGATTCCTACATTTTTTGTGTTTTTTCATCTATTAGTATCTAATAACTATTTACACATTCCTCCTTTAATAGTACATGATGTGAAATAGAAGTAGATTTAGAATTTGATTTATCAATATCTATATAAAAAAGTAACATAATTTTGTTTATGTTTCATGTCACATAAAATTATTACGATGGATTTAAAATAAAAAACCACATTGGTCCAATGAAATGTGCCCTATCCTTGCTTTATGGTAGGGGTTTGATGGTTATGTTTCCCATTTCTTATTTTCAGAACTCTTTTTTTCATAAATTAACAATTATTAATCAATGTTATTAATACATGTATTTTTAGGAAATTCATTTCCAGTTATAGTGTACAATAAAAGATGTCTCCTAATAATGAATAATAAATGCATCCTGTGCTTATTTTCCCTCAAAAATCTTTGAGATGATACTTTATAATAATTTTATGAAATATTCAATAAGCCTTTTGAGTAACTATTAAAAAAAAATTCATTCAGGTGTCATGTACTATAAATTCACTCTACAAGGGATAATTAAGAGTAAATCAATGTTCCATTATTTTATATTTTAGTATAATAATGAATGTATATGATTTTATGTTACCCTAATGTATTCCCAAATTAGTACCATAAGCATGGGGAAATCATTTTTCCATGAATTTACATCAATAAAACTAAAAATTAAAGTTGTGAGCCCAATGTAACTATGGAACATTGCCTTATTTGGGTAAACATGTTGGCCGTATTGATTACATAAAACCTCCAATTTGCTGCCGTTATTTATTTCCTTAATATTTTTGATAACATTGTCGAGATATGATGTTCTTATTTTTTTTATGGGGCATATGTTGTTCAATTTATACCATTTCCCCATTATCATCATCATCAATATATTGTTCCTTTAAATTGATATCATCAGCATGTGAATAAGTTTTTTTCTACAGCATTGGGAACACCAGCTTGTTGATAAACCTGTTGTTCCTCTGAATTAGGAGTTTTATCATGTATAGAAGTAATTATTACTAGAAATAGTGGAACATTAAATATATATTATTTAAATGAATTAGTGAATAGATAATAGTATGTGTTATCACAATATATATTAGAAAAATATATAACATAATTATTAAACTCTTTTTTTAAATATTGAAGTTATTTGACTCCTCAATCGAGTATCGAAATTCCCTCATTCTGGTCTCCTCTAAAATACATGACCCCATTAACAATTGGACTACTACAAAATGATTGAGGCATCCCAATAAAAGGTTCATATTGAGTTGAATTGACATCCGATCCTTTAATTTTTTTGGTAAGTATATAAAAAAAATGAATAATATCATTTTACAGGATCTAGAATATAAAATACTTGTACCACCTGTGATTCCATTATAAATGGTGCATCTTTTCGCCCTTCTATTCTAAAATTCACATTCACATGTCCCATTTCATCTATTTTTATTTCACCCTTTCTATCAACCCAAATGAATTTAAAAATTGAAACATGGAATGTTTTATAATTTAAATCCAATATTTTTTGGTGATACTAAAGTATGATATACTCACATAAATTTTATTTCCATCATCAGTACCAAATATATGCATCACTTCGACCACAAGTGTAAATTGACTATTTTTCATGGTACTTAATTTATGTAGTTCATTTTCTATAGAATGTATAACCATTAATTACATAACCATTATAATACAATACATGCACACTTGGTCTTATGTCTAGTCATTGAAGTCATTATGAAATTAAATCTATATTTACAGTTGAATCCTAAAAAATTTATTCTTGAAACTAACTAATAAAATGTTTGTTATGTTTTTTGGATATCCATTTTTCAACCCTAAACATATTCAAATACCTAAGAATTACTTTGTGAGTTTCAACATATGGTGTAACCTCTAACAAATTATATAAAATATAAATGTGAGACTTATCCTTATTTTTAACACTAACTGTGAAAGCCTATATTCCATAAATTAAACCATCCACAACCCACCCGATGTGATAAGATTTCAGTAGGCTAATTCTTTCCACAATAGATAGGTAGCCCATATAGATTTCAACCACTTCCTCAACAACATATAGCTTCCCAATAAATAAATCTTGTCAACTTCATTTTTTGATATACCCTTTCAATATATTCATATACTATTAAATGTGTAACATCCATATATAATGTATAGATACACATAGTCAAATATATCTTACCAAGTGAACCATCATGTGAACAATCATATTAAGGAATATCAATGGGAAGAACATATCCAATTCAGATTATATGATAGAAATTTATTTCCATTATTGGAAATGTCACTAGGTCTATAACATTAATGCATATAGTTTTCAAAATTAATTATATTATGGTTAATGTATGAAATACATTCTTGTGTAAAATTCAATGTAAACTGACCCACATCAAATATTGCATTAAAACATGATACTCATGTGATTTCAAACACATTAACTTTAAATTATTCATTAACATGACATACTTGTTTTTTGATGAACACACCTCTAGAACATTTAAATAATTATAGATTTTGAAAAACTGACATGTATCTTTCTTAGAAAGAGTACATACAACTAGAGGAAGAAAAACATGTTTTCACTCTTCACAGGCACAAACTCTTCTCATATCCCCATGTTAATCACATCCAACCTAGAATTAATTTTATCCTTTGTTTTTTGGGTGCATTTATTAATGTTACAATTAAACTATCACATAAAATATTTCCACATTCATAACATCATGAAAATTATTTTTGTATAAACAATTATTGTATGGTAATTCAAAAAAATTGATCATTTTTTCAACTAGTTTCTATATGGTTTTTCTAAAAATGTTTACCAAAAGTAGTTTCCATATCATTTACTCTAAAATATTTGATCACCTGTTAGTGGAGATGGTTTTGTACATTCTTTTGACCTCTAATAGAAAGATGTATTCCAAGATCAGTACCTATGTTGTGGGGTAATAAGTTTAATATTTCTTAGAAACATAGTATTTGATGAATGTTTCAACCTAATTGATTATATACCTTGTTCACAAGTGGCACACACTTGGTTTCCTATAATTTTATATCCAGAAAACTGTCCATAATAAGGTTAGTCATTTAACATCCCATACAACATGGCTCTAAACATGAAATATTCATTTTTGTATGTATCATGAAATGTAACACATGAATCCCCCAATAATTTGAAATATTTGATCAATGGAACCAAATAAACACCAATATCATTACCTGGTTGTTTTGGTCCTTATATAAGCAGAGATTCCAAAATTTATTTTCATTTCATGCATAACCATGAATAACATTTATAATTTACTAATATAAACAGACATATATTGTGACAGCATATTTGAAAACCAAAAGGATTATATCCAAATATAGATTGCATAAGATTATGGTTTCATGGATTGTTTCCAAATTCATTATACTCGTGATCAATTTTCATCTAATGAGGAGAGTCTATAGGGTGATGAAGTTTCCCATCATTATTTCTTTCATCTGCATTCTATGTAAATTTCCTTGCAGTCTCCTCAACTGCATATAAATTCCTAAACCTTGGAAGTATTTTAAAGTACAATGCAACTTTTTTAGGACCTAATTAATCATTCTTGAATCCATAATCACCACACTTGTAAATTTTAAAGTGATTTTTTATCCTTTTGAAATAGTATACGGTCATTTGGATATGATGTATTCTTTAAGAGATCATATCCATTGAATTTATCATTAGTTTATCATCATATATTCCTTAAGAAATATCATTATATTCTGAGAGAATAGCATTCAATAGAGAAATTAGTGCATTAAAATTGGCATCACTCAATCAATTTCCAACTTTTAAATTATATGGATTCAGTATGGATGAAAATGTAATATATTTATTATAACTAGTATAAAATTGAATATTTATAATACACTCCAAATTTTCAAAAAAAATTGACAATCACAAATTTTATCTTCAACTATCATTTTCATTTCCTCAATATGATATTCAGTATCATTCACACATGTAGTGATATCCTCGATACGATCTTCATCATTTTTCACACCTGTGATAATATCAGATGATCCATAAAACAATGTGTTATCTCAATCACTAGATACATTTATTTTTCCTTGTGTTTATTATAACATTCATAACTTTAATATATTAAATGGTATATAGTATGTCCCTCTAACCCCTTTTGACTAATTAGTCTTGAATAATAACAACTTAAAAAAATAAAAAGGATTTGAGAAGGGTCATATGCATGATATTTTGTAAACGTGACATACTCATTCACACCATCCTCATACTCATTTTTCAAAAGATTGGAATCCTTTAATTTTATATTCATATCCAAACTATTTGATTGTGTAATATACATATTTAACAAAATAAATAAATACAGATAGTGTCTGAGCTTGAAACCCAAAAAAAGTCATCTGTAAAGAATCATTTAAGCTATACAAAGGCATTTTTATAAGATAATAAGAGATGAAAGATGTGCATTGATATTTTTTGTAGAGTTTGATATCATTTAAGGAATTTAATGTGTCATATCTACACTTTTATAAATAATCCAATTAAATTTTAATCTATTAAAAAAATAGATCAACGATGGCTTTTGTAACTTTTTTAGGTTGGAGTAAAACATGTGGGTGGACTGGATTTTTATTCATTTATTCACTTGGAACATGGTTGTTGAGGTGGTGTTTTAGTGATAGTATTCTTAGGAGATTAAGTTGAACTTTTTTTAGATAGTGAAACCATTGATAGGTATGAAAAACATGGTCTTAAGAACCCAAATTTTTAAGAAACTCTTGAAATTAAATCCAATGAACCAGGAGTCTTACTCTTTAGATATCAAGATATTGGAAAAAATAAAGAAACATATAATTGGGGATTCATTAATGCATTAAATTTAGAAAATTCACATGGTTGGGATGAAACCTCAATATATAAAGATATAAAATTTATAATTATAAAAATACATCCTCAAACTTTTGACACATATTTTAAGGATTTTTTGAAAATTAAAAGTAAATTAGTAATATTAGATTCCATTTAAGTGTTTTAAATGTGGATATATTTTAATTTTCACTACCAACATTCAAATTTTTTCAAAAAAAGATAAGTTAAAATGAATATGGTTTAACAATAATTCCATATAAGATGAAAACTAATAAGTTTAGTATAAAAATTTTTAGCTAATAGAATGTGGTGAGGAAAGTGTTAGTTATCATTTTGAATTTGAAACATTAACTAAATCAATGGTGGGTTTACTGATTTAAAATTTTAATGAATACCAGTAACCTAGTGATAAAGATAGTGGTGATGAAAAATGATAAAGAATATGACATTATGAGTTCATAGTGGGATCAGCACATGTTCATGACATTGAAAATATTAAATGGATTTGAGTTATTTTGTCTGATAATAGAATATAATGGGAAGACTTTTCTTATTTTAATCCATGAGAGTATGAAGGATACCTGAAACATGGATTGTTCTCCCTCATTAATGAAGTTCCATACAATCCCTCACTCCAAAATTACATTAGGATGTTGAAGGAGTGGGAATGATTGGGAGGAAAACACTTGTCGGTGGAAAATGTCACGTATGAAAAGTATCAGTCCCTAAATCTTTCATAATCCTTAAAAATTCTATGTTTAAAAATGTGATATCCATTTATTTTGTGATGGTGGTTTTATATCAGGTATTGTGACGGAGTAGACACATCATTCAAATCCTTTGGGAAAATTAAAAACACCCAAAGAAGAACTAAAAATAATGAAATCCTGAATGGTTGATAAAAAGCCACATACCATGGGATTTGAAAGTGTTGATTTGTCCAAGGGAGATAAATGGAGAGAGAAGAAGAGTGAGGGAGAGAGATAGAGAGTGCATGACAATGAGTGATAATAGTGGCAAGTGAGAGAGTTGGTGAGGGAGTGTGTGAAATGACATGGGAGAGTGATGGAAATGGATAAAGAGTAACAATGAGGGAGAGTAACAATAAGGTAGAGCAAAATTATATATGTAATTATAAATATATTTAAAAATATATATATATTTATTAATATAAAAATATATGTAATTAAAAATATAAGAAATATATTTATTATAATTATATAATTATATAAATACTTTTAACAAAATTATATTTATTTATTTATTTACTTTTAACCATGTAGAAAATGACAGGGATTATTTATCTTTATGTATAATCTCCAGGGGTTGATGGATGAAGTTTGCATGTACTTTTCAAGCATGAATCTTCTTAATGAATTTTGTGCAATCCTGCATCATTGAAGGCCAAAAGTATTGAAGCCTTCGGATTTGATAAAAAAATCTTATTCCTGGATTGGTGGGCACCATAGGCTCCATCATGAAATTATTCAATAAAATCCATAGAATCTTCTCCAAAAAAACATCTTAGAAGGAATCTCTAAAATTCTCATTTTAGGGAACTTTCTGGTGATTTAGGTCATCATAAAGAGTGAAATTGGCTTCTCACCATCAGATCTTATCTCTTACAACTCTATTAAGTATAAGTACTCTGTCAGGGATATATTTCATGTTGGGTGTCATCCATCCCATGGTAAGACCAAATTTATTGGTAATGGGGATGATTTCATTAATTTCTTCAATTATGGTTTGATCAAAAGGTAAAAAAAAACTCGATAATGGGAAACACTGATGATTGTTTTTTCATGATTTGGATCTACCAGGCTTGTGGCTACATTTTCCAATGCATCTACCTGGGAATTTAGTGGTCGCAAAATGTGAGTCAATGTTGGATTGGAGATAAATTCTACCATTAACCATCAAACATAATCACATCAAGGAATTATATATTTTTTTGATGTCATAATACTCAGTGATTTTCTTGATTTTCAATTCTGAATTACCCTTCACCTCTAGGTGGTTCACCAGTACATGGAGTACCAATTTCCATCCTACAATGAGAGCCTAATAATCTACCTCATTTTTAGTGCCACCTTCTGATAACAATAAGGATTATGGAAGCACTTACTTCTCTAGTGAAATATGAACAATTTCTAACCCAACATTTTTGAGCTTAGGGTATTCCATTTTCTTCCTCATTGGACTCCTTGAAGCACCATCAAAATAAATTTCCCATATTCTAGGGATGTTGTGAATAGAGAATATTTCATTATTAAGAAGTTCAATATTTAATAATGTCGGTTCTATATATGGGTGCTTAGTATTGAAGTCTAACAAGACATGTACCAATACTGATTTTTGGGAAAAAACTATATATCCAATTCTATAGGATGGATACCCACTATTCTAGACATCCAATCAGCATAATATGACTAAGGATAAACTTGAGTGGGTTATTGTGAGAATCCAAGTGAATCTCATGGTTTTTAAGGTAGATAATCAACTTCTAAATGGAAAATATTAATGCCATAAAACTCTTATCGATATATGAATAGAGAGTCTCAGCATAAAATGTTGTTTGACTGAGATAATAATGGTTTTTCTCAATCCCAACTTCATTCATCTATTTGAGGAAATCACCCAGTGATTATTCCACGGTCTTGACGAATAGAATGAGCAGTTTTTCTTCAATAGGAGGAATCAATAATGGTGGGATCAAGATTTATTTATTGAGGGTATAAAATTATTAATGATATCCATTGTTCCATAGATAAGTAACCCCTTTCTTAATAAAATTTGTGAAGGGTAAAAACATTTTTGTGAGGTTAGATATGAAGCACCGAATATAGGTCATGTTTCTTTAATGTCCTCTCAACTCTTTCAATTTTTGATGAGGTGAAATTCCATGGATATATTTAGTCTTATCCTAATAAAATTTCATGTCATGATGGCATACAACCAATCCAAGAAAGTTTCCTAAGCTTACCCTGAAATCACATTTCAAGGGTTTATTCTTCATATTATTCCATCAATGCTTACTGAATATGGTTTCTAGGTCATCCAGGTGATCAAAACGTTATTAGGATTTTAACACTATATCATCAACATACTATTCACTAAACCTTACTAAGAAGGGTTTTAATATGTGATTCATTTCACGTTATTATGTTTCACCAGTTTTCTTCATTTTAAGGGGAATTACCCGATACCATAATAATACCTTAGGGGATATGAAAGTGGTGGATTCTTCATCTTATAGAGCCATTTAGATTTGGTTGTAACCTAAATATCCATCCACGAAGGATAGTGTTTGATAACTGGTTTTTGAATCAATTAGGTGTTCCGTGATTTTGAATGGGAAGTCATCTTTGGGACAGTGTTGGTTGAGATCTCTGAAATTGATGAAAACCCTAATTTTTCCCATTATTCTTTTTCATAGGTACAATATTTTCTATACATTTATTGTACTGTAACTCTTAAATAAAACCATCCTTGATTTGTTTTTTCACTTTGACCTAAATTTTAGAGGCATGAGTCGGTTGCATCCTCCTGGCCCCTTCTTTGTATCCACAATGATATTCTAGAGACCACAAGTTATGGTTCGACACCTTGATGTTAAGGCCTAGAATATTTATGTAGTTTTAGGAGAACCCATCCATGTGTTTCTTTAGGAAATATTTTTATACCTCATATTCTTAGGGATTCTTGGATGCACTAATTAGAGTGGGGTGTGGACATTCTTTTTTACCCATGTTTGTTTATCCAAGTTCATCTATAGTGGGGGATACACGTTTCTCAAATGATGTAGGGGATCCCCTAAGATCTTATTCTTCTTCCTCTTCCTCATGCACCACTACTTGTGCTTATTCTTTGGGATGATATGATAAAAGAAGTTCCTTGTAGGGAAAAGGGGAGCTGGTATTTAGACATCTAGAAGATGAGGCAATAATTTTGATCTCACTTGCTAGAATGAAGCCTTCTTCATGTCCTAAAGGGGAAAAAAGATTAAGAATGAGTCTCCTCACCTTCTCCTATAGTCATGATGGATTCTTCCAGTTTGGATAACAAAAAAGGGATTTATTGAAGCTCGTGGGATATAATGAAGGCATTTTCATTTAATATTTTTTTCACCTGGAGAATTGATGACTTCTTCAACGCCATCAGGATGAACATTCATTATTAACATTATATAAGATACTTAATGAATTCATGAATTATGTCCCACCCTTTCAATTTTATTAATAGGAAGTATGTAATATTCACTGAGCTTTTTTAAAGGGTTATCTGGGATCTTCTATAAGGAATTTGGGGTATTAATTCAGGAGACATCATTAGCCATTGATTATTTTGATCCATTCAGATAAAATATTGCATCAATGTATTTTTTTAGGATTTGAATGAGGCCTTTTAACTATAAAATTTCCCAATTTTACCATTTATAGAATATTTGAGACAATGTTGGTCTTGCAATGGAATGGATGCATGATGATGTTACCAAGGTCTTCATAGAAGAACATTGAAATTTGTGTCCTGCTGAAGCACTATTGACCCTGAGTCAGACACAAGATCCCAAAACTGAGTTCTGAGTGTGTTCTCTCTGAGATTATCTTTCTCATTCTTATCATAACCCTATAACATATAATTAGAGGAATATAAGTAATATTAATTGAGATGCAGCTAATGAAGTGTCTGGATTGGGATGAGGTTGAATCTTGATCCATTATCGATGAAGGATTGTCTAATATCAATGTTGTTTACCTTGTTATATATACACAAGGGTTTGACATGTCCTTGTATGACGTCATCCACATCCAAGTCAGTAAAGGAAATGATATTATGGAATTCCATAGGATCATTCTTTGCACAATATTTATCAACATCAGTGACCTTAAATTCTAATTCTTGATGGCTTAAAAATGTCCCAATGAGTGCCTCCCTGAGGTATTTTGACAGACTTAGAGGATACAGGATTGACAACATAACCATAACTTGGGCTAATTGCTTCAATAAATCATATTTTTGATCCATGGGTTTTCACTTTCCACCATAAAGATTCTATTTACAATCACTTTAGGAGTTGGTGTTCCTGATGTAGATGGGTTGTCCCTTTGGATAAGAGCTATAATTGTTTTACTTCTTAGTGGATTGGGACAACTAGGTTGGCCCACTCATAAAGAAGTTATTGGAGTATCCTTTAACCAGTCTTCAATTATAATAATATTAGGTAAGACCCTATCATGGGTGTAGGAGGAACTCCCTTTTTCCTTATGAGCTCGTAGGAGAGCTTTACCATGGGTTTTGGCTGCTTAAATGGTTCGAGCGGGGGTTTGGTTGATGTGGTTGCTCCTAGAATAACCATGTCTTCCACTATGTCATCGACCTTGATGGCCTCTTCCCCTAGTTCCCCAATCAAGTTTAGGTAAATCGGGTTCATAATTAGAATCATCATTTTATAAGGTTTCTATTCAGTGAATGACATTAACATAACCAAAGATTAACTCCTCATATAATAAAGATTCTTCCTGGTGGTTGACTCTTATTGTACCGTTTGGTAGGGTGGTGCCCATGATTTTGGGATGGTTGGAATGAAGTCTTATAAGGTCAAGGATAACTTTGGACATGATATGATCTTATATTCTTTTGATGTATCCTTATCCTTCAAGTTATATTTCTTTTTTGAGGATTATCCTTTATAAGATTGGGCTTTTGATAAAGCTAGTTTCTCTGTAGCAGAAGGGGTTGAGGGCATAGTTGGTTGTTTCAACTATGCTCAGAAAATATAAGGAGTCTTTTTGATCATTTTTTACCATTCAATCACCAAAAAAATTCATACTCTTGATCTTAACCTCGTTCCATTCATATTTATTTTCAGGATTGGTTGCAGAAACACATTCTACTGATGTTGTAGAATTTTTCAATTTTGCTTTCCCAGAGTCCACTATCATTTGTAAGAGGTATTTGAAAACAAAAAACTTCTGTATGGAATTCCCTATAATTTGATGTAAGGGAAAATAGATTGGTAGATCTTCATCACCTTCTTTTACATACTTCATGGTATTTCTCTATAGAAACAATTTTTTTCCAATGCTGACATGAAGTAGCTGGGGACTTGGTCATATAGAAAGGAATAGACCTTGTTTTTTAACTCCTCAAACTATTTCCACCACTGATTTATTGGGTCATCTTGGTGAGGTGTAAATTATTTTTGAATCTATGAAGGTAGAACCCTCTAGCATGGTATAGGTTTTTAGGTAGGAACATGTACATGGTTCAATATAAGTGTAACTATAGCGGCATCTGCTTTTCCTTTTCTCCTTCTTTGAGTTGATGGAATTACCTGGGACATGTCTTTGGTCTCCATGATAGATTTTTATACCTTTATATCAATTGTATCCATATATTGAAACCATCATGTGTATTTCATAGGGATCAATGGTGTGAAAAACTTTTCATGGATATTTGCTACACTGATAGGTAACAAATCTTCTAGAGGAATGGTCGATTCAAGTAGTATGTTAAAACTTTTCTCTAAGAAATGAAGTTTGAGACCCTTTCATTCACCCATTGTTTGTAGTTTGTAAGTTCAATTTTTTTTGTCTTTTGTAGTGTTGAGCTAAACTGAAGAGGAAATTATTATATATATCTTCCCATCTATCAATCGATCGGGACTATAAAATCATATACCATACAAAGGCTAGACCCTACAATGATTTTATGAAGCATATAAGTTTCACTACTTCTTGTTGCACAGGGTTCCCCATCATGGGATCACATTGAGATATGAAATGCCTAAAATTGTACTCCATATCACCCAAGCCATTGATGATTGAAAATATGGGGTTCCAAAAGTTTGGTGGGGGAGGAGTCAAATCTTCTCTTTTGGGAAAATCTATATCTTCTTGTTTCACTGGGGTGAATCATTATTCAATATCTTCCAATACATCCTTTAAAGTCTCAATGGTGTTTATAAGAATTTGTAGAATATTTGCCTGATCTGGGACTTGGACGGGTGCAGTGGCTGGAGCCTGAGCAGGTGCAGTGACTAGAAAGACCACTGGTGGTAAAATTAATGGAATATTCAATGGATAATCCAAAGGAACATGCCAATAATGATGTTCATTCCCCTATTCTGGTTGTTCACCCAATGGTAGGAATTCTTGATATGCTATTTCAGGAACAAAATATATTGGTGGTTGATGTCCCACATTGAGCGGATGTTCCCTGACTGAATCAGTTGTTGGGAAAACCCCTCTTTTCTAAGGTTCATAAACTAGAAGTGAGATTGAAGGTTCTTCTTGAGGATCATATCTGTTGGGATGACTACCTTAGAGTAACTCTGCATTGAGTTTTCTCAACTCTCTCATTTCTTCCTCTTGTTGAGAAAATATTTCATCTAGAGAAAGGGATTGGCCTTATCTTGGGGCAAGGTGATACATGTTATGCCCCTTACCTTTTACCCTATTAGGTGAAATTTAAGGTGGTATAGGTTTATTATTCGAGGGGATACCCAAATTTTGGGAGAGACTCTGGTTTCAGGTAAGTACACCACCTACATTCGTTTCGGTGTGGACAATCTCGTGAACGATAACTTCTTAATCAGTTTTTTTTTTGAATTGGTCTTATGTTCTAGAGGGTCTTCAACAATGGTGTTGAAGAAATTTATAGGTTTTTAGTGCATCCCTTACATTATATTAGTATTTATGTGAGATCAACTTCTTATGTATCCTCAAAAAGACCTTTTCATCTTCTTTGTTGGTTCCCCAAGAACTATTTGATGGACAGTGACCCAAAGGGAATACACAAAGATTTCAGTCATGCATGTTCCAAGTGATGATACTAGATCACAGGAAGGTATAAATTGAGAGGATTCACTCTTCATTATCTTCCCTAATAAGTAGAACACTGATTCTTTCTAAAGAGGGGATTACATAGGGGAAAATCCCCCAACACTTATGGATGGGTCTATTTCTATTCTTCTTTCACAACCCTTTGGGCTTGGTTGGATGACCTTGGGGGTTGGGTTAAAAAAACCCATCCATGTGGGTTGGGGTTGTTCCCCTTATTACCATGAAGTGAGTTTGATAATCATCATATGGTAATACCTTTTATTTTAGGTGATGAAGTGTTTTCCATATGTTGAGGAGGATTTAATGCATATAGTATTCCACTAACACCTATAGAATTCTATATTGAGATGTGGATAAAAAAAGAAAACATGAATGTAATGTTGTCTTTATCCAGATGTTTCCTCATGTTTATCAGATCATCTTCATCTTTCATAAAAGGTTCCTCGACCAGGTTCGACCAAAGTGGATGATTCCAAATTATTTTACCATAAGAAATGGGATTGATTAGGATTTCCTCTACTATATTGGAAGGAAAATGACCAAAGGGTGGTTTAAAGATTGACACATTCCTTAAGGTGTATTTTGGTATAGAAAGGGTTTGAATTTTCAGTGATAAGGAATCAGACATAACTATCCATGTATTTGAAATTTCCTCATGATAAGAGAGTTTTCTTATCCATACATTGTCAATTAGAAAATTATTTTGACATTTTGAATCACTACTATGGAGGTAACCTTCACAGTGAATACTATCATGGGGAAGAAAATCATTGTGAATTACAATAAGTTGAATACCATCTATCTCCCTGGTCTTCTAGCCACATGGAGGGTTTTCATGGATCTCATTATGAGATAGGCTCTTGAGATCGACCGAATTGTTTCCATGAATCAAGAATTCATAGTGAAGTGTCATATTATGACTTTTATAATTACTGCTACTGCTCCCGTAATTTGTTGATGGGAGGGTAGGATCTTGAGATGTGATAGATAAACATCTGAGGGTTTCAAGAACTATAGTTTTATGTGAATTTTATCATATATCTAATCTTGATTTTCCAATAATGTTTGATAAGACTTTTTTTATATGCATTATTTTGATAAATTGGGGAAACATCCTGGGAGAAGAGGTTGTCATGGTAAGGTGTTTGTTCCTTCCTTGAAGTTTCAATTGGAATAGAATGATTACCTCTGATCAGATTAGGTGTATGTTCTTGATCATACTATATATAATATGGGGGGTTTTCCCAGTCAACTTCATGGATGTGAGTAGAGGTGTGTGTCTTCTATTGGGTGTTATTCTGATGAGCCACCCCATTTTTTGGGATATAATTATATGAATGTCTTTCAATAAATGCAATCATCCCCGTAATGATATCCTAGAAATTCTATAGGATGTGGGCATAAATTTTCATCTACTCTTTCATCATTTTGAATATGTTCTTGGTGATTTTAGTGTCTAGAATATGGATATATTCCCATTATGTATCTGGATTAGGTGTATGTGCACGGTGAGGTCATCCCTTTACTGTCAATGGATACTGACACTACTCATGTGTGAGGGTAGAGAGTTTATTATGACCTCTTATTATCAACAGATTTTCTGTATCACTTATCCATGTGCTGCTAGATGATGTTACTGGCAGGCCTAATGGATGATGGAAGGTGCATGTGTCTACTTAATGTTTTCCACCAAACATAGTTAGTGGACTACTTTGACGTCTACTTGATGAGCCTTCCAGGATGACTTATGGATGCTAGTAGGTTTGTGTGATTTCTCACTATTTTACACCAAACATGGTTTAAGGACTTCGTTGACTGATTCCATATGAGTATGCTATTAGGCTTAGTGGTTTCATTCTAGTGTGAGTAACTACATGCAGTTTTATTCCGTATTTGGTTGCTGGGTTTCTTTGAATGCTTCCAGGTGAGTTTGGTTGCTGGCTGTGTGAAGGAGGATGGGCGTATGTGCCCGCTCAATTATTTCCACCAAAATTGGACAGTGGGATTATCCATTTATTGGACAATTGTTTCCCAAGAGTTTCATATTGCATGTCTGAGTTTGAAGGAACTAGTCCTTTTATCTAAGGATAACACCCTCATCATGCTGAGGGTTATGTTTTTTGTAGTATTTTCTGTAGTGATTACTGGAAAGAGCCCTTGAAAAGGACCCTTGTGTATCCTAGATGAGTCCATAGGTTTCCCATTGATCAACCTCCCTAAAATATAGGAGGGAATGGTTTTTGAGTTTGGTGGATAATATCCAAAAATGGTTGAAGATGGTCGTCAGAATTGTCTGCTTCAAGACCACTGGTCATCATTGACCGGGATGTTGGTGGTGCTGGTTGACCTGGAGGCCCTATCGGGTGGCCTCTAGGGTCGGTATCACACTGTTTTGATAGTACTCTAGGACCAATAAGTTTGATACCCAGTGTTACATATGCTGGGTTGACGATTTCATCCTTTGCACGGATGAGGATCTGACCTAAATTGTATTCAGGGCGTTCATTGGTGAAAACATGAAATTCTTATTTAGTTTGAAGGGAGTTCTAAAAATATGTTCCTATATATAAAACAAACACAAATATTGAAATCTGGAAAAATAACATCTCACTTGAGTGAACACATTCATGATTGACTGCCCTATCCAGCCCTCATTTCCTTTGAGAATGGGTAGGGCCTAACACATAGGTTCCACTATCATCTTGGTTAAGGATTCATGTCAGGTTCACCATTGTTTGTTTCCAAGGGAAATGGGTGCAATCATTTAGGGAACCAGAATGGTCTGACAGAGACTAGTCAGTATATCCATTATATATTATTAAGGAGATTCCATAGTTGAAGTCATTCATGTCCGGTTCAACCCGATAAAAGTTTTCTATTTCTGAATAGTTTCCAATGGATTTTTTTCATAGAACCAAAAACACCCTATGGTTTTTTATCCATGAGGACCTGCTTTCCAAATTCAGGAACTTGTTAGGTGTTTGGACCTAAGATTATTAATAACTCTCATTGGTCGAGAGGATGAGATTCTAGTCTCATCAAACCCTTTTGGGGGGAATTATTTACCACTTTGGGACTCTCCTATAGATTTAATATATGTTAATGAATCATATATTAATTCCCAATATTGATGTGGTCCATCCCAAATTAGCAATCAATTATTAGCATGTGTGGAATTCGGAATCATCTGTATGTATTCGAGGTTCTTCATTGATGAAGATTTTTTATGTATCTAAGGTTCTCCATTAGTGGTATCCTATCATATACTACTTAGATATTATTTGGTTGTTATTATGACGATGATAGTTTTCTAGCCACACAGTGGGGAACTCTAGAGTTTATTGATTATCATCCATGTAGATGAGGGTCACTCTATAGTTTATCATCATCCAGGTAGACGAAGGTCACTCTAGAGTTTATTTTCATCCATGTGGATGAAGGTCGCTCTGGATTTTATTGTCATCCATAGAGACGGAGTTCACTCTAGATTTTATTTTCATCCAGGAATATGAAGGTCACTCTATAATTTATCATCATCTAGGGTGACAGGAATTTTTTGATGTTGGGATCAAACCCAGGGATGGGATTCCTACATATCCTTGTGAAAGGAATCATAACCCATGTAGTTCAGTTCCGATTAGTGAGGCACACCATACTTATTAATGTCGTGTGATAATGACTCAGCCTTATAGTTTAACGTCATGTGGAAAAAAAGAATATAAGGAATATTCCTAGAAAATTTTTAGTGTGTGACTTATGTCAAAACATCCCAAGGAACCAGGAAGTGATATGAGTTTCTCATATGAATTATACCATTCTTTGGATATGGCCAAAAAAACATGGATTCTTTAGAAGTAGGTTTTGAACCTTGTGGAGGGTTCCTACATATCTCATTTGAAAGGGAATCAAAGCCTGTGTAGTTTAGTAAGTATCATATGGGAGTATGGGACTTTGACGGAATTAAGGTTGGACTTATTCTTGATGAGGATTTCCTATAAAAAAGGGACCCTGGTATATTTTTTTAACTCATGGTAGTTCAGGGTATTTATCTGGGGCTTACTCCAATGTAGGATGCCCGGATTACTGGGATTTTGGATTGGGGCTTATCCTTGAGGAGGATGCCCAGTGAGCTTAGGCCCTAAGTAAGATTTCTATATGTCATTCTTAAAAGGAATCATAGTTCTCATAGTTCAATCTGAATTAAGTTAATTTAGGATTGGGGCTTACTCCTAAGGAGGATTCCCAGTGAGCTCAGGCCCCTAGGGGGATACCTACATATCTGGGTTAACATGAACCAAAGTTCTCATAGTTCAATCCATCAGGTTGATTGTGTCAATTTAATGATCATTACTAACCTCTAAGACCGCATGATTCATCCTTAGTGTGAGAAACAATAGGAAGTTGAATATTTTACAAACCACAAAGTTTTCCTCCTTCACTGGTGGAAGAAGCTGGGGCTATGAAAGAAGAGTCCAGGGATATGGTGCTTCCCTCACTTCACATTACATTGGACCTATGTTCAAGGTAAGGAATGAATGAAAGCATAGGATGAAAAGGTGAGAGAGGAGATGGTTTGGGTGACCATCTCTTCTCTGATACAGTGGACATAAGGTAAAGAGGACCAAGAGTGAAACCTCCTATAATAAAATCTTGGGGCTTACACTAGGATGGATTACGTATTTAGTTTGGGGATTATTCTGAAGGAGGATTCCCATTAATGATTCAACCTAGTATATGAGTTATGTGATGAGGTTTGAGGATTTTATTAAAGAGTTTGTTAACTCATGATATTTGAGGATTCCAAGAGGATAACCTTAACTCGTAATGCGGGAAAGGGGTTGAGAAGGGTATGTGGAATCAACACATTTCAAGGATTGTGTAGGATTAACACAAATAATGGTATTCTAGGGTTGGATGTTAAGGCTGTATAAGGAACTAGGAAAATTTTCCTTGAACCATAGGGCTGGGACCATAGCTCGACACTGATCTCGAGCAGGGTTGTAGGGGTGCAACCCTTATGATATAGACCAGCATGTTCTCTCAAGTGGTTCACCTGAGTATGGATTTCCCAGGTAGGTCACCAAAGTATGGGTCAACCTAGGTGGGTCACCTTGGTATAGGGGAACCCAGGTATAGGGTCGCCCAGGTGGAACCATTCCCACTTAGTACTAGGGAGGTTCATGCTACCTCACCCAAGTATGGGTCACCCAAGTGTGGGTCTCCCAAGTGTTGGGTTGGGGGCCTTCCCTTGGTGAATTTGGGCCAAGTTGGTCTCCCAATTAGGGAAGAACGACATGGTCGAAGGACATGGGTAGCTAGATCCCTCTCGAGGACTCACAATTTGGGGTTTCAGATATCCTCCTAAATTTTGAGGCAGATAGGTGTTCTTATAGACCTTGGTGGACCTGCATGGATGAGCATAGGTGGATGGGCCAATGCAGTGATGCATTCCATTATAAAAGTTTTCTCTTTTCTGTGTTTTATAACTTTTGATTTGTGATTCCATTAGAACTCCTTGACCTATCAAATCAAAAATCTAGAAAAGATATACACTTATTGATATGGTTAATACAACAAATATTATTATAATAAACTCAGAAATTTCATTTTATTCCATTGATTCCTTTTCATCATCGATCTTGGAAATCCATCGCCAACTCCTGGAGGGGGGTATTTCCACTTATCCCTAATTCTGTATAAGTATTATGGAACATGGAAATCCTACCTACATAATCTTCCAACAGGAAGACACATTTTACTCAACCATGAAATTTGTTGTTTAATTGAGGATCACATCAAAACTTATGTGGTGAAGTTCATGAAATGCATTTTTCAGTGTCAATAATTACGTTCCACTAAGAAAGTACCTAGTGCAATATATATATTCTATTTAAATAAATAAAACTACAAAATATGAAAAATGATAACAATCATTTAGCATCGAATAAATAAGAAGGTAAATACAAATAAATACATCCAAACAATAAGTAAATAGCAACAATGTCACTTAATAGAAGAAATGATGTGACAAAATGTAAGGTACAATAGAATCACATTGGTGATATAAAGTAAAGTAATAAAATTTAATTTTAATTAGAATCACTCAAATAAAAGAAGGGAATAACTAATATCATAGGAGAATACCTATGGGAAACTTCCTATAGGATCATGAAATAAATAACTTAACTTTTCATTTAGTGAAATGGATAATAATTACATCACTAGATAGTGGGTGCACCATAAAAATTACATTGCTAGTAAGGATGACAAAGATAGATAGTGGTAAAGAACTCATCCTCTCTAGGTAAACCAACCCAAGTATGTTGGTTTTCCCAAAATTTATTCATTGATGGGTGATGTAACGTATATAAAATATCAATATTGAATCAATAATGATAATAATAAGGTATCACAAAGAAACCCCTCACCCTAAACCAATATATCCATTTTTATAAAAGGATCCTACCCAGATGTGTGAAAAATATTTAAGAAATAAATTAGAATATAACCCAATTTATTAAAGAAACCAAACCAAATAATTATAAATATAATTCCTTTCAAAGAAACATAATCTTATATAAATTACACATGACCCACTTTAATACCAATTACTAAGTAAAATCACAAATGGATATCAAAACAAACATTTAAATAGAAGGAAACATTATAGAAACTAATACTTATCTTATTTGGAAACTATTTACTCAAAAACATTGTGTTTAATTTACCAAAGTCCCTTAAGATATTATTGATAACCACATAGAATATATAGGAAATTATTTGAAAAATCAAAGGTAAAAACCCCATTTTATAAATCACATTGAAACCAAAAGTGAAACCACAAACATTGCATGAGGATAACTAATTAAATATATCATAACTTTTTTGATATCAAAATTTATCTTAAATGTAAGAATGAAATCAATGTTTTATAATGAAAAATGTATTCATAGAGATCCCCACCTCAAATTATGACTCATAGAATAAATTGGATCCCATTGGGACCTCCTACAAATCCTTGAGCACCTATCTCAGCCAAAAACAACTTTAAATTAATAAAAAACTACCCAAATCCAAAATCCAATGATGGAATAATTGTATCCAAACTCACCGAATGGTTTACTGGATTTTTAATAATGATCTAAAAGGTGAAATCAAGTCCTAAAACACTCATGGGCCTAATCCATTCAAAATACCCAATTATCATAGCCAAACGAATGTAAGATTCACCTGAAAACACAAAGGCCCAAAAGAAGACCCTAGAGATACATGCATTAAGTTAATGGTGAATGATAAAGTGTAGAACCTCTTTAAGGGCCACCTCAATAATACACACACAAAATCCCCTTGAAAGGGATGATTGTACTATTCTTGGGTGGAATCGAATCTCTAAAAACCTAACTGATGACAAAAATATTAAAGTCAATATAATGAAGAAGACAAAAAGTGAGGATATGAGGGAACATACTAAAAAGTGATGTGTAAAAATAATTCCAAACATGCCAAATTGATGGAAGATAAAGAGGAATATATGGGAGAGGAAAAGAGGGGTCATACCTCTTATCTCTACTAGATTAAAAGGGTTTTATGGGGATTAAAATAGGAACCCCATATAATAGAAACAAAACCATTAAAATAGACCCATTAAAAGTCCACAACATGGCCTCCCCCTATATGTTGTAACCCACCCTCCCTTTAGTCTTTTATTATCCCCAACACAGGGTGTTGCGACATGGTTTATAAACCCCAACAAAAGCACTTGGACACCCCCTTACTAAGGGGTAACTGATGCATCCCTTATTCGTGTCATGCACTACGTAAGAGTAATGGTTGTTAATCCAATGAATCCTCACCAATCCACACTATAGTGTGGTTTATATACTTTATCTTAAGAACATCATAAGAGGATGATTGCTCAAATCCCCCTATAGCCACCCCTTATGGTGTGGCTCTTCTAAAACACCACAAGGCCTAGACATGGGGGAGATCTAGGATAAAAACCCTTATTATTGAACCATGGGTCTCCAAAACCCCTTAACAACATATCATGGTGCCTCATATCTATGTTTTAGAGCCCTATAGACCCTAAAGAGTTCAATATCTAGAACCTGACACTCACTCTTGGAGTTTTTTTACCAGAATACCATCTAAAACATTATTAAAACTATCATTCAAACACAAAAATCATAGAAGTCATATTTTGCTAAAAAAAATAACAACCAAAAGGACCATGTTTTTTACAATATCACTATCATAGAAACATCCCATCCCCAAAAATCCCCACAAACTTCCAATAATAGAAGAACACTCACCTGATAATGAAGAAATAAATATACTTTAGGATTAAACACAATAATCATAAAACCATTCCAAGAAAATCCCATATATAGATGTGGGTTTTCCCCATAATAAAAGAAATATTTTCTTTCATAGAATAAAAATTCATTAGGATGATGGTCAATCCCGATACATCAGCAAAAAATCATTAAAATGATAATGAAATCAATGAAAATATTTCAAAAAATAAGAACCCAATAAAAATAAATAAAATAAACCTACTAAATTTTCTTAAGAATAATTACATAATAAAAGTAACAAACTCCTTGAAAATATAAACCATATTCAATACAGAAAAGATTTTCTAATACTAATGAAAACAAAAAACCTAAATAAAATTCACATCCCTTTAAATAAAAGAGTATTTTTTATTTAAAACCAAATATGTAATTTCTCATAGATACAATTTCAAAACCACAATATTCATTATTAACCTCACATAACCTAAAAACCATCATTTCATACAATATAATCAAAACCAAATTAAAATAATCAAAATCCACATTATTTGGAATAGAAAGCTAAAAACAATCTTATACATTCACATGGTTTTTTATTACTATCTTAAAAAATACCATTTTCCATAAAATGAATGTTCAAGGAAATTTTAATCTGAAGATAAACACATAGTTTTGAAGAGGAAAAAAATTACACCAACTATATAAAAATGATATATATGATTTAAAACATATTTGTCCCTAAAATAAATTTTATCCTCTAGACAATTGGGTTTACACAAAAACCAATTAATTTAGCTCAATATTTGAAACTTATTTCTTGATAATTAAATCGGTATAATTCATTTTTCATTTTATGAAACCATAATACAAAGTAAAAAAACATTTTTCCAACCAAGTTTAAAAAATCATTCATTTTCATGTTAAAAACAATTTATACAAAGAAATTATATTTTTTATATTTCAAAAATATTTTTCTCCGCTTAAAAAACTACTCATCTTCCAAAACTCTGCGTTATATCAATCTAAATTTAAAATGTTACCATATTTCATAATTTCTAATTAAAATTCCACACAAAAACATTTCTTTACAAAATAAAAAATACAATACATGGGAAACTATTAATTTTAAAACCCAAACATAAAATAAAATAGTACTCTTCCTTTAATTGAAATAAACTAATTTTTTTCTAAAAGTTGTTCACATAAAAAGGAAAACCACATTCCTTTTGAAATTATCCGCAATGAGTCCTATTTTAAAAGAAGAAAAAAAATACATAACACATGAAATAAAACCAATATATATTATGAAATAACTACCCTAAAGTAAATTATCACAATTTACCTAAAATTTAAGGTAAAATAAAGAAAAAGTAACATGATATCATATAAAAAGTATCAATTTCAATAGAAATAACTAATAATGAATTGATATTATAAAGTTATAATAGATTCACACCCTTATAAGGTTATTTATATGTGATCATAGTCTGTAGCTCTTGAACACTCCCAATTCATCATATTGGTTCTTCTTCCAACATTCATTAAAGCTGGTATTCCACCACAAGGAATGAAAAATTGAACTAAAATTAAATTTTCTCATTATTGAATTCCCTTAGTAACTCAGGGTTCAGAATAAATGGTTGTTATCAAGAACATACCTATAATAAAATCCCATGTTTTGATATTTCCATCTCTTCTCTACCTTGACTCCATAAATAACATATAACAAAAAAAAATCCTTGATACCATTTTTTCATGAACCGTCCTGGGATACAACAAATCCTAGCACCTAAGATGGAATATGACCTAGTTTGAAGACAATTCATGATCTCCACATGCTAGAAACTAGTTCCTGAATGTCAATGAAAAAATTTTAGGAAATATTTCACCCAAATAAACATGAATAGAATGATAATTCTACCCAAACATCCAACAACACCATTCCATTCATCAGATGAACACACATATGAAATATGATGGTTCAAATATAAACTGTTCCAAATGAGGTATAAATATATATAACACATATACTAAATCATCATACGTAACAAGAAAAGTACATATAGGGGAAACTGAAATAGCTGGCTAAAATTATGCACTACATATGAAAAATAAAATTAAAGATCAAAATAAGAGACCCAACGCCAACGGTTTGGGAGTTTGTTATTATCGATTATTGGTAAATCTTGTTTTGAAGTGTCTTTTGAATATTAAAAAACTCATCTTTTTTATCTTTATTTCATTATTTATTATTTTATCATTATTTTATTATTATTTCCATTGAGTAATTTTTTTAATGGTTGTTTATCAAATGGGTATATAAAATTTCTCACATAATTTTTATATCAAATTCCAAAAAAATTATTTATTATTTATATTTTATCTGTTCTAATTTATTAATTTTTTAATTAATAAAAACTAAAAAAATTAGACTTTAAATACATTTAAATATTTATAGTACGTTGAAAAATTATTTCATTCAACCATAAAAAATAAAATAAAACACTTATGACTATGAGCACTGTCATTCCATGAGGTGTGATAATGAAAATTGTTCTACAACTTCAACTTGTGATCGTAATCTAAAATTGTTCGATGAAAACATGAGATGCGACTGTGAGATGTGACTGTGGACTATGAATATGAACTTTTACTACAAGTTGACACTATGAAGTTTTCTTCTGAATTGTACCACGATATCTAGGTTCTCTCAATCTACTTCCATATCTAAAAATAATTTAGTTTGTAGAATTTTAAAATTTCTACGACACTCTTTTTTACATGTATATTGGAATGATTATTTACTTCATGTTTATTTTAAAAAAATTTAAAAATTTACTTATTTCAAAACATATACTAATTATATTTAAAACTATTGAAAGTGTTACTATAGAACCAGAAAATACTAGCATAAAATATAGGAATTTACAGAACAAAAAATTAATAAAAATTAGAGTACCCTTAAAAGAACATAGACTTTATCAATGCTAAAATAAATCTTAAATAATGGACCCCCTTTTAGCACTTATAAAGGACCCATTTATCAGTTCTTTTTGTTTATCACTAATAAAGGGGACCATTATCAATACTAATAGAAAGCACTGATAGAGGACATGCAACTACTATAAAACATGTAGAACTATATAACTCCAATAATAAAACCATATTAGAAAGATATAATCAAATTTGAATAAAAATATTACATGAAACGTATTAAATAAAAAAAATAGATAAAATATTTGCATTGATGTATTATTTACAATTAATCAAAAATATTACAACCTAATATACATAATTCAAAATCTTATAAAAGACTTTCTCGAGTGATCAACCTTCCATACAAAAGTATATCCCTTTAAAAAAAATATTTATTTTAGTAAAAATACATTAAAAAATAAAAAACTTATAATTTTAATGTTATATAATCCACATATGAAAAAATATATTGTTAATTACTAAATTTATTAATGATATTATCTGTTATACTATTAGTTATATTATTAATGATAATATTGTTATTTATATTATTAATTATTAACTATACTAATAATTAAAAATTATATTATGAATTATTAATTTCATTGTCAATTAATAATATATATAAATTATATTGTTTATTATTGATTATATAAATGTTATTGTCACTTATTAATTATCATAATTACTTAAATAGTTAGTAATTATATCATTAAATTAAAGGAAATTTTCTATTTTTTAAAACACGCACATGGAGTCATTCCAGCCAAATTATGTATGGGATTGATGTGCGGTTATGGATCATTATCATAAAGCATCAAGACAATCTCATCTCGTTTACTTAGTTTTGGTTATACAATGCTTGTTTTAAACTAAAATGATTCAATTATATTGAAAAATCACACTTTGAGTCATACTATCCACATCATGTATTGGGTAAACATGTAGTCAATTCCTTTATTTCACAAATGAATTATGGATCAGTGTACTACAGTATCAGGACTATCTAAGATCTTTTATTTAGTTTTGGCTATGTGATTCGAATTTTAAACTAAAATAAAAAATTTATATTGAAAACATTAATTTTGAGTCATACCAACCACATTATGTGTCAGATTGATGTGTAGTCGATTCATACAAATAAAACTCGATTATTTATTATTACCCTGATGTCTCAAGAAAATATGATCTATTTCTCTTAGTTTTGGAAATGTGACACATTCTATAAACTAAAATGATACTTTTATATTAAAAGAATAAACTTTAAGTCATACTAGCCACATCATGGATCACATTAATGTGTGGTCAATTCATAAACATCATAAATGCATTATGGATAATTTTCATAATGTTTCAGGAAAATATGCGCTTGTTTTCCCAATTTTGACTATGTGACTCATGTTTTAAACTAAAATTATACTTTTATATTAAAAACATGAACTTTGAGTCATAATGGACACATCATGTGTTGAAGTGACATATAGTCGATTCCTACACCTCAAAATTTTATTATCGATCATCGTCATTAATTTTCAAGACAACAAATATTTTTTTACTCAGTTTTGGATATGTGATGCATGTTTTTCACTAATGTAATACTTTTATATTTAAAACAGACACTTCGTTTCATATTGACCATGTTGTGTGTCGGATTGAAATGCAGTAGATTTATATATCATAAAATGAAATTATGGATATTTTAAATAAATTTTCAGGACAATATGAGCTCATTTTCATAGTTTTGGCAATGTGATGCATGTTTTACGTTAAAATGACACTTTTATATTGAAAACAAGAACTTGGAGTCATATCGACCACATCATATGTCAGATTAATGTGTGGTAGATTCCTACATGGCACAAATGAATTATGGATTACTTTCCTAAATATTAAAAACTCTAAAATCTTTTTTTCTTAGATTTGGCTATGTGACATTTTTTATTCACTAAAATGACACTTTTATATTGAAAACAAGAACTTTGAGTCATACTAGCCATATCATGTGTTTAATTGATATTCAGTAAATTTGTATATTCCATAAATAAATTATGGATACTTTTCCTAATTTTTTAAAACAATCTAAGATTATTTAGTTAGTTTTTTCTATGTGACACATGTATTAAACAAAAATGAAATTTTTATATTGAAAACAAACACTTTGATTCATAAAATTCACATCATGTATCATATTTATGTGAGTTCAATTCATACACAAATATAATTAATTATTGATTATATTCCTATTTTTTCAAGAAAATCCAAGCTTATTTAATCAGTTTCTGCTATGTGATGCATGTTTTAAACTAAAATAACGGTTATATTGAAAACATACAAGTTGAGTCATACCATCAACATTGTGTATTGGATTCAAATTATATTTATTATTACCCATAAAAATGAATTATGGATAGTTTTACTAAATTTTTAAGATAATATGTGCTCATTTTATCAATTTTTCTTATTTGATAAATCTGTTGAATTAAAATGAAACTTTTATATTGAAAACACAAATGTTGAGTCATATTGGCCACATTGTGTGATGGGTTGACTTAAGATAAATTCATAAATTCCAAAAATTATTTACGTATCTTTTTCCAAAAGTTTGAAGATAATATAAGCTTCATTACTAAGATTTAGCTATGTGACGTGAAAATTACACTAACATGACACTTTCAAATTTAAAATAAGAACTTGGAGTCATACTGGCCACATAGTGTGTCAGATTGATGTAAATTTGATTCCAACACACCAAAAATTAATTATATATTATTTTCATAAATGTTCAAGATAATTTGATCTCATTTACTCATTTTGGTTTACATGATGCCCATTTTACACTAAAATGGCACTTTTGTATTGAGAACGCACACTTGTAGTCTAGCCAGCCACATTGTACCTCAAAATAATGTGTGGCTGATTATTATATCAATAAAATGTATTATGGATGAATATTCTAATATTTTAAAATAATTTCTGATTTTTTTATTGTTTTTGGCTATCTGGCATGCACTTTACACAAAAATAACATTTAATTTTGAAAACAAGAACTTGGTTGAATACCGGACGAATCATGTGTTAGATTGATGTGGTATTGATTCGTACATGACAAAATTGAATTATGGTTCATTTTCCGTATGTTTGAAAATAATTTGATCACATTTTATCATTTTTGGATTTTTGATGCATGTTTTACACAAAAATGGTACTTTTATATTGAAAACACGCACTTAGAGTCATATTAGCCACAAAGTGTGTTAGATTGATGTGAAATAAATTCATACACATCTTAAAAGAATTATAGATCATTATATTAATGTTTGAAAACAATCTGAGATCATTTTATTAGTTTTGAATACGTGACACACTTTTTAAACTAAAATTACACTTATATTGAAAACATGCTCTTTGAGTCTACTGACAACATTGAGTGCCATGTTGATATGTCGTAAATACAAACACATACCAAATGGGTTTTGTATGATTTCCTAAGGACTCAAGAAAATCTTAGATATTTTTTCTAGTTTTGTCTATCTGAAACATCTTTTAAACTAAAATTACACTTTTATATTGAAAATGTGAACCTTGAGTCATACTGGACACATCATGTGTTGGATTTACGGGAGGTGCATTCTGACGTAAAAATGTAATTATACCACATTTTATTAAAGTTTCATGAAAATATTAGTTTTTTACTTAGTTTTGGATATAATACATTCATTTTAAACAAAAATTACACTTTTATATTGAAAACATTCACTTAGAGTCATTTCGGCAATGTCATTTTTCAAATTTACATGTGGTTGATTTGTACAGGCCAAAAATGAATTACAGAACATTTTCCTAAATTATCAAGATAATATGAGCTCATTTTCTCAATTTTGGTTATGTTATGTGCATTTTAAACTAAAATTATACTTTTATATTGAAAACGTGCACCTGGAGTCATGTCAGCCACATTGTGTGCCATATTAATTTTTGGCCAATTCCAACACATCTAAAATGAATTATGGATTATTTTCCTATGGTTTTAAGACAATTAGATTTTTTTTCTGAACTTTTTTCATGTGTTTTTCATTTTAATCTAAAATAACACATATATTGAAAAAATTATATTTAATTCATATCATCAACATCTTATTTTAGATTTAAGTGTGGTAAATTTATACACATCAAAAATCAATTATGGATCACTTTACTAAATTTTTAAAATAATTCAAATTTGTTTTCTTTATTTTAGAAATATGACTCATGTTTCAAACTAAAATGACACTTAATTGGATAGGCATGATAAGATTAGAGGTTAGATGATGATGGAGGTATGGTCATAAATATCATGAATGATAAGGGACTAATTCCTAAGGTTGGAGGAGAGTATATTAATTTTCACAGATTGATAGGTGTTTAGTGGGACTTGGTGTGGATTGATAGAGTAGTATTCCATCAATAGATGGGAAAAGGAATTTCCCTTTGGAGATTAAGTGATACCTAGGTGAGGGTTATATATTTTACTAGAATAATGGAATAGGGATGATAATGGGCTACATAATTGGGCATTATACCGCACTTACTAATTCTAGGCTCAGGGAGGGACTTCGGTGATGGTTCCACCGAGGGGTGATGGGTGAGGGATAGTATTTGTTTATTAGAGACCAAGGTGGGTTGGGGAGAACCTAGTGGATGTCCACTCATTAGGCCAAGATGTAGTGAGACATGATAGGATAGTTGTGGATCAGATTGGTTGTGTAGAGTTTACAAGATATGTAATGGGATATGGTCCATTTTTGGCGTGTTCTTCTGTTTGTGTGTGTATAATGGGTGAGTCATCCATGATTGAGATAAATTTATCTTTTTTATTGGAATTTATGAGTGTGATGGGTGACCCTCATTATGACTTATTTATCCATGAGTGATATGATTTATCCTGGGGAATCCATTAGTGACATGGATCACCCCTAGCATGCTGATTAGATCAAAGTGTCGATGGCAGGCCATGCCCTGAGTGAGAGGGTAATGGTTGCATGAGGGACCCTTTCCATGAGTGATATGTCTTGGTTAACCACATTACAAGTGAGAAATAATGGGTTGACCATATAATAGTAGGACTTCCACTAGTGGGATAGAGTCCTTACATGGGTGTGATGTCACAAGACAAGATGATGGGACCACTATGAGTAATATTGAGTCTGGGATGACGTTTCATGAATTATATGGATATACCCAGTAACGTACTTGACCTGGAATCCACTAAACTAGTTCCATGAGTTAGATCCTCACATGACATCAAGCACGCCTCCCCATATTCCAGAGGCTGCCGACTAGTAGTGAGGGTCTAAAAGTTCATGTGTGGATACTATACCCACTTTACTAAATTAATCCACAATAAATGTCATATGAAATAATGGAAATAATAAGAAATTAACTAGAAACATGAATTACAATACATTTCCAGAAATAGGGTACAAATCACAGCAAAATAGTAAAATATTCCATGTCATGTTAACAAAGCTAAAAGTGAAGAAAACCCAAAATAAATAAAACTATTGAATCCTCAAAACAGGACTTGACCACAAGTTTGGATCCTCATCCATGGACATCCCAATCCCAACTAAACTCCCAAGAAGATGGATCTTTCCCTTTTCCTAACATACAACCCTGAAATATGCTCGAGTACCCAACAGTGTCCCGAGCAGGGTGTAAGTAGAACTATGTAGGTCATCACTAATTATGTCTACAAAATATGTATTCTAAACCAATAGGGCATTCCAGTACTAAATAAATGAAAAGATAAAAAAAAAGAAAACTCCAGTTCTTTTAGTAAATTTTTTTTCATATTAAAGATTTTCATCATTTGTCCCATCTTCATCCCTGAATTCATTTTCTTCACTTAATCCATGGGACAGGCATTTACATAATTTCCAATATGGCCTTAGCATGTATATTACTATTCATAAGGGAATAATCCAAGTTCTTTATCTCACTAGGGATAAACTTTTCATAAATAATTATGATATACTTACCTTAGAGACTCGGTTCAGGTAGTCTCATCAAATGCAACCATTATGGGAATAGATCCTCAGCCCCCTTCCCAAACCCATTTATTTTGGGTTGGGGTTTAGCGCCTTAGTCTAATTAGACCCATGGATGTAGATCATCAAGTCTAATACCCCACAACTGGAAATTCATGTGAAATTGATTCTTTATCTATTTACCACAATACCATAACACAAAAGATAAAAAACCAATGCACATAAAAATAAAATTTCATAATCCGTTCAAAATATAAAACATCATTAAGCCTTAACCCATAAACACATTTACCATTTACTTATCATCACCATTTAACCCACTTTCCATTATATACCTTAACCAATTTAGCATAATCAACAATTCTAATACATTATCTTGTTTAACATATTAATCAATTCTCATTCATCAACCCATATAACATATTCATCAATTTGTATTCCATAATACATTTATGCATTTCCATTACAAATTCATAAGACATTTGAAAAATTCATGTTAATTTGTTTAACCTATTCCGAATTATTACAAACAATCCCTTATTCCTTCTCCAATAACTAGACATCACTACCATTGGTTCCTCTTTATGATTTAAACTAACATGTAAAAATATTCATCATGGGATATAATTCATCTCAATTCAATACTCGGCTTAACATCACAATTTTCCATGTTTGAGAATGTTTGTGCACCCAATGGGTGGCCCTAAACCGGTGTAATCAACATCAATGCATCCCACGAGGATCACAAGGGGTTCAATCCTCCATTTATCCAACCATTTTACCAAATCTTACTAAACGAATCAATTCGAAAATAGGATATAATTAATAAAACAACCACGGATGCACAGATCAACTTCAAGACAATGAGATATAACACGTAGACCATCTACCTCAAATCCATAGATGAAATCACACTTGAACTTTTCCATAGATCCAGATTCAAGAACCATTTTAATCCCCAACCTAAGATTCACAAGAAAAAGTGGGTTTTAAGGATTTGGAAGAAGAAGAAAGAAATTAAAACCCCTAAACTAGAAAATATAGTCAAGAGGGTCATTAGGAATTCTTTAAGCCTTGATCTTTACACAAAGACACTCCAAAAATCTTAGAATAGAAGGAGATTGATCCTTCAGATGTCTTGGTCAAAATGGTTCATCAATAGGGTTTATGGAGGAGAAATGAGGGGAGAAATCAGGTGAGAAAAATTAAAATACCAAGGGTGTAATGTTAAGATCCTAATTTTAATAATGCACATAGTTTTGACACATTGTTTTCCAAACCATGTGCCAACCATGCACTAGCCTCTATCCAAAATGGGGTCTAAGTTTCACAGTTACCTTGAGAGTGTGTATAGTTTGAAAAAATATGAACCAACCTTGTAAAATGCCTATATCCAAATAGGGGTCCATGTTGCATTGTTGGGACTCCCACTTTCATGGTTTAAATAACTATGAACCCCTCCTCTAGACAACATAGTTTGGGTTCATGGTTACCAAAAACCATGTGCCAACCGTGCGACATGAATTATATTGCCTGATTTCTCTTTATTTCATTCCCTGAACCCCTAGAATATCCCTAATCTTCCTCATTAACCTGGGAAACATTTAATTAACCAACATTATGGGGTTCATAATCAAATTTGAAAAATAACATACCTCAATGAAGCTAGGGATCTTACAACATCCCATCCTTATAATGTCTCATCCTTGATCCAGACACCCAAGATTCACTAAGATTCTGAGGTAAATAAATTGGGTCACTGAGCCTACATATCTGACTATAATTCCCATGTTTCATCCTAAACATTACCATGATACCATAGAATTCAAACTAAAGGTAAAATTATTCCACAAAATCCTTTCTCACTATGATCCACAATACAAACTAGATACTCCTCAAAGGACATACCAACCTTAAGATTAAAATCCCCAAAATCAATCACATGAGATGGGTCATGGGAGATACTTACAAAGATATGACACATGAAAAACATAGTGCATGCCACTATACCACTGTGCAAGAGCCAATCAGTATGCCGCTGGTCAGACCCTCTCTATAATCTCAAACATCCCCACATACCTGGGTTCCAAATTATCCTATTTTTGAATCCGACAGTGACTTGACTTTGGAAACAACTGAAGAAACACATGATCACCCACTACAAACTCAAGAGGTCTATGACACTGATCCGCATACAAATTATACTTACTCTGATTAATTTCTATATGTTTCTATATTAATTGAACCTTTTTTGATATCTCTTATATGACACTTAGTCCCAACAAATCAGATTCCCCAGCTTCTATCTAACACTATAGATATCTTCAAGGTCTACCATAGAGTTCCTCAAGTGGTTCCATATGAATTATAGCCTGGTAATTATTTTTATAGGAAAAATCAACCAATTCAAGTTTATTTTCCCATAATCTAACTAATTTTAGGACACATGCCTTCAAAATGTCCTCTAGAACCTGAATAGTATGCTCCAATTTCCCATCCATCAATGGGTGAAAAGATGTCCTAAAAAATACATGGGTACCAAGAACATTATGTAATACATTCCAAAATCACAATGTGAAATATAGATGATGATCTGAAATTATAGTTAGTGGTACCCCATTCACCTTCACTATCTCACAAACATATGACTCACCCAACTGGTCAATGGTGAAAGAATCTCGAATTGGAATGAAATGAGCTACATTAGTCAACTGAACCAAAACTACCTAGATCACATCAATATTTTGAGGAATCCTTGAGATACCCACTATGAAATCCATCATCATGTCATCCCACTTCTATTTCATAATGGGAAATGGTTGAAAAAACCACCAGGACACTGATGCTCAGCCTTAACCTACTGACAGTTAAGACATCACGCCACGAAACCTGCAACCTATTTCTTCATCCCAGGACACCAATACTTCATATGAAGATCCAATAAATTTTTGTCAAACTAGGATTCATTTACCTTTCCAATTCATTAAACCCATGCATAAAATCTTCCCTTATACACATTGTCCCAACAACATGACCTCAAACACAAATGATCCCATCATCTCTAACAGTCCAACTAGAAGGTGAGCCCCCACATTTAAGACCTTCCCTAAAAGGTAAACATTTTGGATCCTCATAATTCCCCTCCTTGATCCAACTTAAAAGTGAGGAGTCAATTGAAATGGATGCAAGGGTCATCTTTCCTTATCCATACAGCAACTCCAGATGCATCTTAGTAAGCAAATCCATAATCATCCACTTAGAAAATGATTCTTAAACCACCTGATTTTGAGTCTCTCAAATCAAAGAATATGCAACACTATTTCACTATCTAGGAGTCTCCACTATATTAAATTCAAAGGACTATATGTACTTGACCCATCTTCATGGATGAATATTCAAATCATGCTGAGAGAAGATATATATTGGATTTTATACTCAGTAAAAACTGTAAATATTTCTCCCAACAAGTAGTGTCACCAATATTTTAAATCATAAACCATCATGGAAATCTAGATATCATACATAGGGTAATATATTTCATGAGGCCTCAAATTGCGTGACCCATACACCACAACCCGATCATCCTATATCAACATCTCCCCAAACCCAATACTAGATGCATCACAAAATAGTATATGTAATTTATCTGGATTAGGTAAGATCAGAATTTATAGAGAACTTAATCGCTTCTTAAACTCTTGGAAGGAATCATAACATGACCTATACCATTCATACTTGATTACCTTCTTAGAAAACCTGAAGTTAGTGCTTCTAAATAAGAGATGTCTTTATTGAACCTTTGGTAATATCTTTCCAATTCCATAAAACTCCGAACATCAGAAACATTCTTGGCATGCTCCTAATATACAATCGCATTCAGTTTCCCTAAGTCCACTGACACACATTCCTCTAAGATGATGTGACCTCAGAAATAAACCCTATCATCCGAGAAATGACCCTTGGATAGCATGGAATATAGCCTATATTATCTCATTGTACTCAGGACAATGTCATGATGTTTGGAATGATCATCACGAGTATTGGAGTATACCAAGATGTCATCAACAAATACAACTACAAACTGATCTTGGTAAGGGTGAAATATTTGATTCATTAGGTTCATAAAAACTTCTAGCATATTGATAAATCATAAAAACATTAGAACAAACTCATACAATCTATACTTATTCCAAAAGGTAATCTTCGGTATATCAAAAGGTCTCAGCATATACTGATGATACCCTGATCTCAAATCAACTGTGAAGTATAGTGAATTTCCACTCATCTGGTCAAAAAGAACATCAATTTCAAGAAAAGGGTATATATTCTTAACTATCACCTAATTAAACATCCTATAATTGACCCATAACCACAACGATCTTTCAGCCTTCTTGGAAAACAACACTGGAGATCCCCAATGTGATCTACATGGAAGAATGAACCCTTTATTATCAAATTATTCAAGCAGAGTTTAAATATACTGGTGTTATATAGGTTCCATTCTATCAGGATTAAAGAAAAATGGTTATTCTCTTGGTAGTAATTCTATCATGAACTCAACATCCCTCTCTAGGATCAAGCCCAAGAATTCCTCAGGAAACGTATCCTAAAACTAATCCACCACAGGAGGAAATAAAAGTTCCACTACTCCCCCATCATTAGGACAAGCACCTTGGGTTGTGAGCTCACCTAACCACTAAATAAATTCCCTGCACTACCTTCCTAGGAATCTCATTCACAACGATGGACTTACATGTCTCACTCAAAATATATGAACGTTACCCGGTGACAATAACAATTAATATGGTCTTAGTACAACACCTGCCAGTCCAAACCCAAAATAAGATCAATACCAGATATCTCAAGCATAAACAAGTCCCATAAGAAATATCACCCACCAACATCAAGATCACACCCCTAACATTTATTGATATTTTATACTCTCACCCCTAACGGTGTATCAATTGACATAACCACACACACACATTCCATTGGTAGACCTAGAACATGCATAAACTAAGAAGACATGAAATAATGTGAGACACTGGTATCAAATAAAAGACCAGAGAGAATATACTCTATAAGGATCATACCTCCAATAGTCTATGGTCAAGCCTCACCACCCCCATGTGTGGATTTTACAACATGATGATTACCTTCCCCTATACCCCAAGCCCTAGTCTGAGTTCAGGGTGTTGTACTATCCTGCCGATAGAGATTCTCCCGCCCCAGTGTACCACATCCACCACCTCTACTAGTATGACCAGTAGATATCAAAATGTATACCTGGTATAGGGTAACCAACCCCCTTACTTAACTCAGCATCTACCTTGATCCTCCATTGGTACCAAGATTTCAAGGGTTCCTACAGAACCTCTGCACATTCCCAATTATACGGCACACTCAACACTCAACTGGCGGTCATGGGAACTCAAAATGCATGTGCCCCAACTGGCCAAACTAATAGAAAAACACACGATAACCACCATTAAAGGATGTTCCTCTCTTATAACTACTATATCCCCCACCATCCTGGCATAAACTCTTAAAGAGGTTCTTCCTACCATCATAATCTTCACCACTATATCATCCAACCAGAACTGCATTTCCAACACCAGAAGCCTCCTTGAGATTCCCATCTAAAATATGGACTAGATCCAATACCTCTGAAATCATCATTAAACATAATATGTTCACCTAAGACATAATATTGTGTCTAAGTCCATCCTAGAAACATATTTTAATAGAAGCCTCATCCCATTCCAATGATGAAACAAAGCATTATTATTCTATGAAACAATATTCATAATCCCTAACTAACAAGGTTCCCTGGGTCATCCTCATAAACTCTATAGCCTACTCCAATCTCAAGGTCTCTATATAGAAATTCTCCAAAAAAGATTCTTTGATGTCTTTATATAACTAACCATCAGCCTACTAAGTCTGAACCAAAATATCCCACCATCACATTTCATATTCATGCAACATATATTCTTCCAACTTGAATATCTTTTATGCAGTTGTATTCATATGATCCAATTTTTTATGGATGGACTCTATCTAAAAATACACAGCCTCTGGTTCACCCTCTATAGAAAATGTTAGAGGGTGCAGAAACTAATACTCTATGGTTAGATCACACATGCTTGGAACAACACACCCTATCTCCTTTTCCATGATTTGGATAAAATCACTGAAGTTCTCATAGAACTTCTCCTCTCCTAGATTTTTCTGGACCAATGTATTTTCATTATTTTCTACCGGTGGAGTTTTCATAGAAATATCCTCTTGTCTTCCAACTGGTATACATATTTATGGTGTAATTTTTCTAAAATTCCAAACACAAGTCTTAAATCATATGACATAAAGCTTCAATATTTTACATAAGTAAGGATATCCACTAGCCATAAACAACCCATTTCACATTCACTATCCAAAAAAACATAGTCACGTCTAGAACACCACCCTTGAAAATCACTGCCATGATGTAAGGATAACATGGGGAAACCAACTTACACAGTCACAAGTCATTCATTAGACACTTTTCTAAAACCATTTCCACACTCACAATACAAATCTTTATCTTTTTTACACCTTTTTTATTTTTTAAGTTGTTACAACCATTATTTTAACTCACTCAAAACCTACATTAAGAATAATTATTTAACCATTATTTAACATTATTTCCCTCTCCCATTTGAATCAACTATATTAGACACCATTTTCTTCAAATTTTCAAGAAAGTAAATTTCATCCTTCCCTTCATGTCCCACCCACCCGCCCTGTGTGTTCTTATCATGATTCATTCCACCCATATCCCTAGCTACCTATAATCATGTATGAATGTTTATTCTAACGTCTTTCTATCCATGAGAAAAATAAAATAGTTACATCACACAATAAGTGCATCACCCAATGTTGAAATATCTTTTAACTATAACAACAAATATCAAGAACAATAATTCCCACACAAGGTACTTGGGTTTTTCCTTGTACAGTGGTTAGATACTCCCATTCACAATATCATTTCTAGGTCCTCACAGCACCAAATATCATATCCACAATTCCCAAATACTAAGGAACAAAAAATCACTACTCTGATACTACTTTGTAAATCCCTGGCCTGGAAGCCACAAAACTGGTACCCCGAGCCAGGTCATCACATAACCTCAAGTGCACCTCCCTATAAACTAGAGGATGCCGACAAGAAGTGTGGTTCTAAAAGTTCATGTAGGGAGACTATACCATATTTACTAGAGTAATCTAAATCAGATAACATATGAAGTGATGTAAAAATAATCAATGAAATAGAAACATGCATTAACAACCACTTTAGAAATAGGGTACAAATCACATCCAAATGGTAAAATATGACATGTCATGCTAACAATTCCAAAAATGAAGAAAACCCAAAATAATGAAAAACTTTAAATTCCACAAAACGGGTCCTAACCCCATGTATGGATCCTTATCCTTGCACATCCCAAGACCAACTAAAATCCATATCATGGGGCCCTTACCCTTGTGTTGGCCTATAACCATGAAATATTCTTGGGTACCCAACGACGGCCTGATCAAGGTGTGAGTACAACTAAGTTGGCCTCCACCAAAAATTTCTACAAAATATCCAATATAAATAGATAGTGCATGCATGTAATAAATAAATGACAAGATAAGAAAAAAAAATTCCACCTTAATCATTTTCATCATTTGTTCCATCTTCATCCATGAATTCATTTTCATCACATAATCCACGGGTTAGTCATTTGGATCATTTTCACTATGGACTAAGCTAGTCAATTACTATACATAAGGGGAAAATCCAAGTTCCTTATCCAGCTAGGGAAACAAAATTTCATAAACAGTTACAACACACTTACCTTGGACCCTCGTTCCATGTAGTCTCATCAAATGAAATCTTTGGGGGCATAGAGACTCAGTACCCATCCCTAACCTATGCATTATGGGGTGGGGTTTAGAGCCTCTGTCTAACCCAACCCATGGGCATAGATACTCATGTCCAATACCCCCAAAACTACCAATCCATTTTTACATGATTCTTTATCGATTTACCACAATATTATATCAAAAACCATATATAACCAATAAAAATAATAATAACATTTCATAATCCATTAAACATATAAAACATCATCAATACTGAACCCATCAACACATTTACCATTTACATTGCATCACCATTTAACCAATTTCAATTTTTATACCTTATCCCATTTAGCATAATCAATAATTCCTATACATTATCCCATTTAACATATTCAACAATTCTCATGTATTAACCCATTTAACATATTCATAGATTCATATTCCATAATCCATTTACGCATTTTCAATACAAAATCATACATCATTTGACACATTCACAATAAACCATTTAATCCTTTTTCAAATCAGGCCAAACAGTCCCTTATATAATTTCCAACAACTAGACACAACTACCATAAGTACCTCTATGGTTTAAATTAATGTGGAAACATATACATTATGTTATCTACATTATCTCACTACTGGAAAACTAACCTTTACCAACGGTTTGGAACCGTTGGTATAGGCCTACAAACCGTTGGTATAGCCTATACCAACGGTTTGGAGAACCGTATCCAAGTAAGCCATTGGGATATGTCTATACAAACGGTTTTCCAAATACCGTTGGTATAGACCTATACCAACAGTTTTGGAAACCGTTGGTATAGGTAATATGAAATCTATACCAACAGTAATGGAACCGTTGGTATATAAATTCCAAAAATAAAACATCCGCTGGGATTTGATCCCAGGACCCCTCGTTTATAATTGAATGACTCAACCACTAACCTAACATAACTTTTGTGATCATAATTACATAAATATATATATGTATTCTCATAAATATTTTAAATTTTTATTTGTATAATGTTCTTGGTATGAAGGTCCGAAGACCGTTGGGAAAAGTGGCATATTTGGGGACCTTTCCCAACGGTTTGGCCAAACCGTTGGGAAAAGTGGTATATTTGTGGACCTTTCCAAACAGTTTGGCCAAACCGTTGGGATAGGTCCACCTTTCCCAACGGTTTGTCCAAACCGTTGGGAAAAGTGTCCAATTTGAGGGCCTTTCCCAACGGTTTGGCCAAACCGTTGGGATAGGTCTACCTTTCCCAATGGTTTGGCCAAACCGTTGGGAAAAGTGGCCAATTTGGGGGCCTTTCCCAAAAGTTTGGCCAAACCGTTGGGAAAGGGGACCTATACCAACGGTTTTTGCAAACCATTGGTATAGAAGTGTTCGGAAAGATCTAATTTCTAGTAGTGTCTCATGTCAATACAAGGATTAACATCATAATTTTCCTTGTCTAGAAATGTTGGTACATCCTATGGGCGGTCCTAAACTAGTATAATTAAACCCAATGCATCCCAAGGGGATAATTAGGGGTAAAATCTTGATTTATCCTACCATATTACCAAATATTACTAATGGAATTAATTCCAAAACAATAGAGAAGAAATAAAACAACCATACATGTGCAAACAAATTTCAAGACTATGCGATATAACTTGTAGACCACATACATCAAATCAGTAGAGGAACACATTCTTAACCTTTGACTTAGATCTAGATTCAATCACCCTTTGAATTACCAACCTATGATCCACTAGAAAAAGGGGGTTTTAGTAATTCATAAGAAGAAGAATGAAACTAGAATCCCTAATCCACAAAATTGAAGCAATTGGAGCATTAGACTGACCTAGAGCATCGATCCACACCCAATTATACTCCAAATGGCCTAGAATCGAATTATATTTAACCTTGGGAAGTCTGGGATGAAATGATTCATCACTAGGTTTGTTGGAGAGAAAATGAGGGGGAAATAGGGATCAGAAACCATAAAATCCTGAGGGGGAAATGGTAAAACCTACTTTTAATGAGGTGTATGTTTTGGACACACAGTTTTCCAAATCATGAACCAACCATGTGCTAGACTCTATCCAGAATTGGGTCCAAGTTTCATGGTTACCTAGAGATCCCACAGAGTTTGGAAAACCATGTACCAACTATGTAGAATAAATCTATCCAAAAAGGGGTCTAAGTTACACGATTTGGCCTCCCCCTTGCACATTTTGCATAACTGTGCACCCCTCCTCTCGTCCAGCACTCTTTGGGTGCACGGTTACCACAAACAATGCTCCAACTATACAACATGCACAAGATGTATTTATTTTCCTTTACTTAATGCCCAAAACACCCCAGAATACCCCCAAAAGTCCTCATACCCTAGTAAACATTTAATTAACCAACTTTAGGCGGTTCAAATCAAAATTTAAAAGGGAACAAACCTCCATGAAGTCTAAGATATTAAAAACCCTATCTTGAGTGAGATGGTATAGGTTGATCCCTTGATGTGTGATACTCTTATAAGTGGTTCATTGGGATTTTATAGTTAGAACCTACTTAGATAGAGTAGCGGTCAAGTTCCAATTAATTCCCTTCCTTGGTATGTGCGTAAAGATTGGGTAACAATGGAGAAGACAACATGGATTCATCCATGGTGAAGATGATGTTATTGTTTGGTATCAGGTGGGGTTCTAGTTAAAAGATGATAACCTAATAGGATTCTGTATCTAAACAAATTTCATGGTGGCCTAGTTAGTTCATGATGACTTGGTGAGAATGATTGTATTTATTTTCTTCATGTATACACATGAATATGCTAGTGTGTACTAGGGGTACATGGTGAGAGTGTATTGAATTATATGCTTACACCCTAAATAGTAATCTTGGTATACTTGAAGACCTCATTTCATCAATTTAGGTCAGAGAAAATGAATAACAAAGGATAAGACTGGAGTACCTATGGGTTATTAGAAGACAGGATGTGCATGGAATAGAAATTGATGTAGGGATAGTGAACACATGTTTATTTTGTTTCATTTTTATTTTTGGATCATCCCAGTGGGTAAATGGTTCTCTATTTTATATATCAACATCATGTATTATATTGGATGTATTTATTTATAAATTTTGTTTAATATGATGGTTATTGTTGTGTATGATTCTTGGTTATTTCCACTATTTTCTATACTGTAATTTGAGTTCATGGTATCCACATTGTATAGATTGGGACCTCACCACTAGTTTGTAACCACTTTCATCGGGGAGGCATGCTTTAGGTCCTGCGGTGCTCCGTCTAGGATGGGTTTTTTTAGGCATTATAAAATGGTATCATAGGTTCATTTTATTTTATTATTTGGGGAAATGGTAGACATTTCGTCAATGGATGTGTTAGATCCCATCTTGAATACTAGACTAGTGCATTGATAACACCTTTTTTTGGTAGGAAGTCTAGGTTACCAAGGTAATGGAATTTCTATTCTTGGTTTTTAATATTTTGGTTATGTGATTTCACCTAAGGAGACACACATAGAGTTTCATTTTCTGGTTTATTAATGTTTTGGATCTTGGTCATCTAGAAAGAGTCCCATGTTATGCTCTTGTAATGATGGAAATATTTCAGTGTTCATGCATTATATTTTTCACGTAAGATCTACATGACATGTGTGCTTGCCTACAATTTTCTATCTAGTGGTCCAACTTTTTAATTTTTTCAAAACAATGCATATAAAATTTTCCCATATAACTTGTTATAGGAATTCTAATTAGTGATACTATGATTTATTCTCCTTTTATAATAGGTTTTGTGGATCTTATGATGTGGAGGTTCTCAAATGATGAAAATATTTTCTGTTCATCATAGGTTGTATGAAGACCCATCAGGGGTTGGATCGAGCATTGATGTCTAGATAATGACTTGAAGAGGTCATGGAGTTCTTGATAGGAGATATGATGTTGGTTGCATATTTAACTATGATTGTTTAGGAAACTCAAGAGGGTTTTGGAAAGGAAAGTGGATTCCTTCGACAGTAACATAGAACATTAGAGGTTCTCTTGGTATTGAGGTTGGATTTTTGAGGGTAGGACCCATTGGGTGCTTGATGTGTTAGTTATAAATGCGATTTATATGGTATGATGAGAGCATGGATAGATTCTTATGGTTTAGGGACAATTCCCATATGATGAAAAGTCATGCATGATAGTTCGTGGAAATATTTAGATGCCCAATATTGAAAAGATGTTCCTAGGATACTTTGGTTGGGGTGACTGACATGTTTGTGGGGAATCACTAGTGGGTCAAGTGAGTGATTTTGGGTCATATGGGATATACATTATGGATGGATGTGTCTGGTTATTGGATTAGGTTTCATGGGGGCATGTGAAAATTTGGGAACATGTGAGATTGAGTGTTATTATTTGTGAGAACCTGTGAGATGTTTCTTGGTTGTTCACTCTTACTTGGAGGAGGAGAGTGAAATTTGAGAGTCCTTTCAAAGGATCTTGTTGTGTTACGCTGGTACATTATGTGTAGGCACAGTTACTATTTAGGTTTCATATTGGTGAAATAGGTCATGTTTCTGTCCCTTGAAAATGGATTGTCTTGTCTATTAACATGAGATGAATTACTGTAGTATCTCAATGGTGTTTTAGGTTTATTTTCTCTCTCAACATGAGGTTCTCATTACATTCAATTAGATAATCATAGATTTGGTGTCCTAGAGTTTGGTGAAAATGGATATGATCCAATGTTTTAGGGGTGATGTCAAAAAACTATTGGGTTTTGTGGCACAATCTATCTAGGATTAACCTTGGTTGGGGTGTTTTCTTGGAGTTAGTAGAATGGATCGAGAGGAGTGACATAGATGTGATGTTATGACCTATTGGAATCAATGATTATGGGGATGAGTAAGGTAGCCATATTGTGTGGACTTGGCCATTGATTGTTGGCTGATATGATCCATGTTGTGGAATGATTTTTGAATGTTAGGGATTCCATTCATGGTGATCTAGGAATGGGTTGTGGTTTGTGTTTTTTGTTGACACTCAGGTAGTAGAAGGGCATCCATGTCTAGTAATTGAATTTAGGGATTGACGTGGCGTGGACTATGGAGAATAATAATTTGAGTTCTTTGAAGAGAAATGATAATGATACTCTTATGGTGGGGAACATTGTATGCATCTAGGGGAGAACGAACATCATGATGGAAGGGTTATGGGGGGAGAGACCTGTCGGTGGAAAGATATCACTGGTTTACCAGTGCATAGGTAGATATTATGAAACTAGTTCATTATAAAATACCGTATTTTGAATTGAAATGCGGTGTTTGTAAGAGTTAGTTCATTGACATCAGGATAAGGGTGGTTTTGATTTAATCTGAGGTTGAGTCAGATCAGAGGTATGTCAGTGCTCAAGGTGAGAGATTGGTGGCTATGTTAGTGGTTGGTGATCCAATCATGTAATTGTATAGGGATTCAAGTTGTGAATTTAGTTTCTATGCTTATAAAATGTCACAATTCCTTTGTGTGTCAATACAGTGTGATCTAACATTGAGGTTCTACTTCAGTGGATGCATCCAAGCATTTGGGAAAATTTTGGTTGGAAATTTGACTAGTTCATTTGGGTAGAATTGGATCTATTGGGGTTGGAACTATTCCATAATCATTGTATCAGACATGATAAGTCTGTTCCATGGATTTTACCGAAGATTTTTAGAGAAATTTTTGTGCATCTAGACTTGATGATTGGTGTTTCTCAATAGAATAACATTGTTCATTAAACGAAGAAACAAGTTGAGTGATCGGTGAATTAAAAATAGTGATGGTCAAGAGAACAGGTTTGAGGTTCACCAAGTATTATCAAGGATGATAAGAGTTACGGTGGGAATTTTATAATGATCTTCATTGTTATGAGTTGGAAATTCATGAGAAAATTTAAAAAAAATCAGGTGGTTGAGGGGTATGATTTTGAACTGGAATTCAAAATGGAAATCTAGATATTTGAAAATAATAAAATAATTATTTGAGATGTGGTTCAATGATCATATAGATACTCGGTGCTTGATAGATTAGTAAAGTAGGGACCATCATGGTTGGGGCTGCTACAATATCATTGGGGAGCTGATGAAACCATACCATATAGTTGGTGAGTTGTTAAATATTCCAACACCCCTACAAAGCTCATTATATTTATAGTAAACAAAGGATATATAGATGGTTTGAGGTAATTTTTTAATGGGTAAATTCATGAATTTGTATTTTTGGGGCTCTCAAGATTTATGCAGGCATGGGGGGCTTGGGAATTTTCATTTCTTGTCTGGTTTCCCCCCTCCATTTCTCTCCATGATCCATTCTCTATAAGGTGTGTTTCTAGATGTATTTCTACAGCGATCCAAGGAAATTTTTCCCATATACATTCATTTTTGTCTTCCCCTTTTGATTACCTTAATTTTGGTTGAATTAGGGATATGTTTCGGTTACCATTTCAATAGAGAACAATGACATCTTCATTGATTGAGGGGACTTTCATGTGGATTTCATGTAAGACATTTGGGGATGATATATATCAATTATATATCAATCATTTTAGTGGGGGTAATACACATACCTTATTCTAGTTTTTTTTTATGAAATTTGACAAAATTTATGATTTATGGTTATCGAAGGTTAGGGATTTCATGCAGGTTGGTTTCTGGGGTGTGTTATGGACCTTCTATAGATATATGGCCACATATTTGGTGTGACGGTGATGCCTCAATATTTTTCTATCGAATATATATTATTAGTTTTAATTAATTAAATAATTTTAAATTTTTATAAGTAATTTATTATGTCGTATGGAATGAGTTTGGAGCTCAGGTGGTGGTTCTAGTATGGAAGGGGCTCCCAGTGAGGTCTTTAAGCATTTATTCATATTTTTATTAAATATTTTTATTAATTATAATTTGTTTATAAATAATTATGGATGTAATGTGTCATGATACAGATGCCTAAGAGAGTGAGCAGTTTTTAGTTGTATTGGATGATCATGACATAGGCTTGCAAGAGCTTGGAAAGTGCTTAAATGAGTATTGATGGAGCTCAATGAGGAGTTAACTCCATGTTCAAGGTATGTGGCCCCTATAATACAAATTCTTATGGGTTTTTTTCTTGAGAGTTAATTCCTACTTGAATTTATGTGTTTAGGAAATTGGTGTAAGGGCTAGTAAAATCCTTAGGTGAGATGATTGGGTGGCTTGGAGCCTCTCACAATGAGGCCAAATGCTCTTGAGCACTTGGGTGATTGGTGATCGCCTTATGATGATGTCTCCAAGGGGAGAGGTCTTGTATGAGTTGAAGAGAGACCTATGGGAGGCCATGATTGTGATATGAGACTTAGGATAGCCTATGTTGGGGTCCTAGGTATGTTGGGATGGCATGAGAGGCTTGGAGGAAATGTGATGATGGAGACATGGTCGTATATCTCGATAATGATGGGGGACTCCCTCATGAGGTTGGAGTAAAGTCTGGGTAGGCGCTTGGATCAAGATGGGTATAGTGAGACTTGGAATGGATGGATGGAGTGGGTTTCCATTTAGTGATAGGAAGGGGGGTCTCCCTTGAGAGATGATGTGAGACCCATGTGAGGTTCAGAGGATATATTTTGGACCTGGAATAGGGATGTCAAGAGGGTTCATAATCATACATTGGACCCTGCCTGTTGAGGCATGGGTAGGAGTGGGAGTTTAGGCAATGGTGTTACTAAGGGCTGACAGGTGAGGGATAGTATTTGATGAGGATAGAATGAGAAAGGCAGGGGAGACCATAGTGAATGCCCTCTGGGAATACTAAGATGCATTTAAACATAAGATCCAAGTTGAGTGTTAGGCCTAGTTGTGAAGATATGGTGTGTTGTCTGATGTGTTATAGTCCCTATGTAATGTGTTCATGTGTGTATATTTGCGAAGGTCGAGTAATCCATGTGTTTCATGGTTGGATTGAGGATATGGGAATCTATGAGGGAGGTGGGTGAGCCCAATTGTGATGCAAAAAACCATGATTTATATGGTTTGACCTTGTGAATCTATGAGTGATATGAATGAGCCATGTTGGGGTGATCAGACCCAAGTGGTGATGGAAGGACATAACATGAGTAAGAGGGTATAAGTTGTATGAGGGACTATGTCCATGTGTGAGATAGCCTGGTTGACCATATTCAAAGTGAGAGAATGTGGGTCCATTCTATGATGATAGGACTACCACTAGTGGGATAGAGTCTTGGCATGGGCATGATGGCATGAAATAAGAAGATGTAACCACCATGAGTGAGATATGGTCTAATACAACATGTGCTGAAATATATAGATAGACCCTAACATGAGTGATATGGTAAAGGAAAATCTTTGGATGTGTGACCTTCGCATTAGAGATTGGTTGGGATGTTGTAGTGGGAACTTACTCTAATGGAGTAGCATTCGGGGTCTGAATGACACCATGTCTACGTACGTGGGTGCAGGTAGTGTTATGATGGCATGAGGTAATGATATGGATTCTAACATGGTGTTGAGGTAGGAATGGTATTCCATTGGGGTGGATAGGTTAGCACCGGATGACCTAATGGTTGTTTGTATCTCATAGAGTATCGTGGTGGCCTGGTTAGCAAATGACAGCTCAATGAACATGATTGTATTTATATTCCTCATGCATACACATACATATGACAATGTATACTATGGGGACTTAGTGAGACCCAATTGAGTTATATGCTCACACCCATCATTGGAATCTTAGTGCACATAAAAACCTCATGTCTGCAATTTAGGTTAGATCATGGGATGTGTCGAGGATTTGGTCAGAGTTGCTCAAGGGTATTAGTAGGCAAAGTGTTTGAGGCCTGAGAATAGAAGTAGTTTCTATGTGCATGTGTTTTATTTTTGTTTTATTTATTTTTTGGTCATCCAAATGGGTGATCAATTGTGCGTTTTGTATCACAATATCAAGTAACATATTGGATATTTTTATTTATCTATTATAAAAACTCATATAGTAATTATTGTGTATGATGACTGGTTATTTCCATTATTGTTTGTACTCTGATTCAATGTAATAGTCTACCCTTTGAATGAATTGGTCCCTCGACACTAGTCGGTGACTTCTAGCATTCTACGAGGTTCACTTGAGGCCATGTGGGGATCCAACTTAGATGAGTTTTGGTCTAGGGCATTACATTTCCTTTCACACTTTTCTTTCATAGATACATATGCAATGTTCACCACTTGTTTTGTTATGTGGTGTATACACTACCCTATGGAATTTTTTATCATACATTCATGAAATTAAATGTATTTAAAAATCCATCTCAACTTTATCTTTCATGGTCTTTCAATTTAAGATATCACAATGTTGTAAGGGGGTTTCCTTCGAGTATCATTTTCAAATCAATATTGTTATGAATGAATTTCCATCTAGGGAAAAAGTTTTTGAACTATTTTGATAAGAATCATATCCATTTTCTTATTTTCTAGTTATTCATTTTGTTTTACATATTCTCTCACAATTTCATTTTCCTTAGTAAAATAATTTACCCAATAAGATTCTTATATGTTAAACTTACCCCACCTCATTTTTTGGTCTGAAATCCTCCTCCCCTATGTCCATATGCATTGGATGACCATATTAATGTACTTATCTCTTTTAAAATAATTTATTAAGGCCATTTTAAACTATTTTTAAGTCTATAAAAAAGTTTTAATGGATCATTTTCACACTTTCCACACTCGTCAATTTTGAAAAATGTATGAAAATAGACTCTTTTTAATCTTTTCTATGTGAACGTGTTAGGTTCCCATCTTGAAGATTCTTATTTACAAAGCATCCTTTCCTTGTTTTTAAAAAATTTATCCAAGTAATCTTTTTTTTATTTTTTAAAAGAAAGAGTATATCATTGAATTTTTTAAAGTTATTTATCTAATGATCTTAAAAATATTTGTTCTTAATCAATGTCAACATACTATGGTTTTCTTTATATTCCACTAAAGGATTTGTTTTTATGATATAATCAACAATCATTATCTGGATGGATTATGAGATTTCCCATAAATATCCTTCATGAAACTCATCTTTTCCCACAAGTTAGTTAAGTGAGGCTTGAAATATGAATGTTTTCATGTTCTCTTGGTATACATACACTAAGGAAAAAAGCCGCATTTGCGACAGGATATTTGTGACGGGGAGGGGTCCCGCCGCAAATAGGCCATCGGAAAGGATTATTTGCGATTAGACCCAATTCCATTCGCAAATAAGTAGTTATTTGTGATGGGATTTGGGTTCCCATCACAAAATGTTTGATGCAGATTTCGTGCCAAACTGCGGAAAGTGTATTTGCGATGGGGTTTGTCACCAGTCGCAAATAGTATGTCGGCGGGTGGGTATTTGCAATGGCAATCGTCGTAAATACCTTTTTAACCGCAGCACCTAATTAATAGCGGGGTTGAAATTTTCAATAGGATCACTGTCGTAAATACTCTAACCTATAAATACCCATATGCGATTTTTTCCATTCCCCTCATTTCTCCACCCCTCTCTCCCTCTCTCCCTCTCTACTTACATTTTTTATCTCAAAATTTTTCAATGTTTAAGATTCTACATCTGATCAATATTCAAGTCTTACATCCTACGAATGATTTAGTTTTAAGGTATTTATCATTTTCTTTTATTTTTTTAGTTAATTCATTTTATATTATATTTGTTATAATTATTGTTTATTAGCTGCAATTATATTACATTTGAATTAGATCGTTTTATTTTGTATTATTTATTATTACAAACAATTACATCTGATTAGTATTAATTAGTAGTTATTAGTATTAATTAGAAAAAGTATTAATGATTATTTAAAAATGGTCATAATTAGTAATAATTAGCCCCCAATTAGTCATAATTTGTAAAAATTAACGATAATTAGTAATAATTAATGATAATTAGTAATAATTAGCGATAATTAATAATAATTAGCGATAACTAATTATAATTAGTGATAATTAGAAATAATTAGTAATAATTAGCAGTAACTACAAGAAATTAGTCACAATTAGCGGAAATATGTAATATCTAGCTGTAATTAGTAATAAATTGTAATAATTAGTAATAATTAGTAACAATTAGTAATAATTAGTAATAATTAGTAATAATTAGTAATAATTAGTAATAATTAGTAATAATTAGTAATAATTAGTAATAATTACTAATAATTAGTAATAATTAGTAATAATTAGTAATAATTAGTAATAATTAGTAATAATTAGTAACAATTAGTAATAAATAGTAATAATTAGTAATAATTAGTAATAATAAAGGAATAATTAGAAAAAATTACAAAGCATTAATAATAATTAAGAATAATTAAGAATAATTATTAATAATTAGGAATAATTAAGAATAATATGAATTAATTAGGAATAAATATGAATAATTAGTAATAATTAGCAATAATTAACAATAAATATGAATAATTAACAATAAATAGTAATAATTAGTAATGAATACATATAATTGGTAATAAATATGAACAATTATTAATAAATAAGAATAATTAGTAATAAATACAAATAATTAATAATTAATTTGAATAATTAGTAATAATTTGGAATAATTTGGAATAACTAGTGATAATTAGTAAAAATTAGGAATAAATAGAACTAATTATGAATAATTAGGAATAATTATGAATAATTATGAATAATTATGAATAATTATGAATAATTAGGAATAAATACGAATAATTACTACTAATTAAAAATAATTAGCAATAATTAGTAATAAATATGAATAATTAGTAATAAATACTAATAATTTGTAATAAATATAAATAATTAGTAATAAATATGAATAATTAGTTATAAATACGAATAATTAGAAATAATTACTAATAATTAGTAATAATTAGTAATAAATACGAATAATTGGTAATAAATATGAATTATTGGTAATAATTAGTAATAAATACAAATAATTAGTAATAAATATGAATAATTAGTAATGATTAGTAATGAGTAGTAATCATTAGAAATCATTAGTAATAATTAGTAATAATTAGTAATAATTAGTTATAATTAGTAACAATTAGTTATAATTAGTGACAATTAGTAATAATTAGTAATAACTAGTAATAATTAGTTATAATTAGTAATAAATATGAATGACTAGTAATAATGAGTAATAATTATAAATAATTAGTAATAAATGCAAATAATTAGTAATAATTAGTAAAAAATACAAATAATTAGTAAAAAATATGAATAATTAGTAATAAATCGAAATAAATACTAATAAATAGTAATAATTAGTAATAAATATGAATAAATAGCACTAAATAGAACTAAATAGTAATAATTAGTAATAATTAGTTATAAATGGTAATAAATAATAATAAATTATGATAAATAGTAATAATTAGTAATAATTAGTAATAATTAGTAATAAATACAAACTAATTATAAATAATTTGTAATAAATACAAACTAATTAATAATATTTTGTAATAATTTATAATAATTAGTAACAATTAGTAACAATTAGTCGTAAATAATAATAAATATTAATAATTAGTAATAATTAGTAATAATTAGTAATAATTAGTAATAAATAGTAATAAATAGTAACAATTAGTAATAATCAGTAGTACATAGTAATTATTAGTAATAATTAGTTATAATTAGTAATAATTACTAGTAATTAGTAATAATTGGTAATAATTGGTAATAATTGGTAATAACTGGTAATAATAGGTAACAATTTTTAGAAATTTTAAATTATTAGTAGAAATTTAGAATAATTAGTAATAATTAGTTATAATTAGAAATAAATAGTAATAATTAGTAATAATTAGTAATAAATATTAATAATTAGTAATAAATAGTAATAATTAGTAACAAATAGTTATAATTACTAATAATTAGTAATAATTAGTAATAATTATTAATAAATACTAAATAATTTGTAATAATCTGTAATACTCAGTAATAATTAGTAATAATTGGTAATAATTGGTAATAATTTGTAAAAATTGGTTATAATTAGTACTAACTAGTAATAATTAGTAATAAAAAGTAACAATAAGTAATATTTATTAATAATTATTAATAATTTGTAATAATTTGTAATAAATAAAAAGTAATTAGTAATAATTAATATTGATTACTAGTAAATAGTAATAATTAGTAATAATTATTAATAGTTAGTATAATTGGTAGTAATTGTAATAATTAGCAATGAATAATAATAACTAGTAATAACTAGTACTAATTCATAATTAATTGTAATAACTAGCAATAATTATTAATAAATATGAATAATTATTGATAAATATGAATAATTATTAATAAATACGACAAATAAGTAATTAATTTAAATAATTTTTAATAATATGTAATAATTAGTAATAAATATGAATAATTAGTAATAATTAGTCATAATTTACAATAATTAGTAATAAATCAACATAAATTACAGTAGAGTAATAATTACTAATAAATTGGCATAATTTCTAGTAGATTGGTAGCATCACTTTTACCTGATAGCTAATCAACTTTTAACTTTATTCCATTGAAATCACTATGAAAAAATTTCTCTCATGTATGGGTATACATTTTCTTACGCACGAGAATGGAGAGCAGTGCGGTGAGGCCCCCTACTCTCCATTCTCGTGAATAAGAAAATAGATTTTATTACATCGAAGTAGATTTTTCACACTAATTTTTTTCGAATAAAGTTGCAAGAAGATGAACCATCTGGAAAAAGAGGCTCTTTTTCTTGAAGAATCATCTCCTTAAAATTTTATCCCATTGAAATCACTGTGAAAAATCTACTCCTACTTACAGATATCAATTTTCATATGTATGAGAATGGAGAGCAGCGCGATGAGGCCTCCCTACTCTCCATTCTCATGCATATGATAATTGGTATTCGTATGTTGGAGCAAATTTTTCATAGTGAATTCAAGAAAGTTGAAAGGAGATGATCTGTCATGAAAAATAGTTATAGTCAATCCGATGGAAATTGTGAAGCCCGTATTTATTTTAAATTAGCTACAATTACTAATAATTTTTGGTAATTAGTATAATTTTTATAAATTACTTTATATTAATATAAATTTAAAATAAATCTATAAAAAAATATGAAATAATAGAAATTATTATAAATTGATAGAAAAGAGAATTTAATTTATAGTTTTTTTCTTATAAAAAATTATTTTAGAAAATAATTAATTTATAATTTTTAGAGAAATATGGAACAAGGAAGTCGAAAGAAATCATTAATAGATGATCACGCATGGATAAATCAGCACATGAATCCAGACGATTCTGGTTTAAATCTTGTATGTATTGAGGGTGTTAAATCTTTCTTATCATTTTCATCACAAAAACTGGAATCTGTTTCAGAATGGATAATTAAGTGTTCTTGTAAAAAATTATCTGAGGAAGTTTGACACATTTGAAAATGTTTGGGGTCATCAATTGCATTTTTATTTTTAACCAGATTATGTTTTTTAGTGTCAACATGGTGAACACGATTCTATAGAAGATTCTAATAATTTGGTTTCAGATCTCTCATAGTTTTAAAATTTAATACATGATGTGGAAGGTCTATATTTTCAACAAAATGAAACTCTGGAAGATATTTATTTAACTCTTGACTTTGAACCATCTAAATTTATGATTTTTTTAGGTTTGTTGATAATGCCATATATCCTTGTAGTAAGGTATGAAAATTTGAAGCAGTTATAAAATTTATGGCTATTAAATTAGATAATGGAATTTCAAGTATCTGGTTCGATCAGATATTCTCTTTGGTTAAAACACTATAACCTGAAGAACATGTGTTGCCTAAAAATTATATGAGGGAAAGAGGGTGGTTCATAATCTAGGTCTTGGTTATCTAAAGATGCATGCATGTTTAAATTATTGAATATTTTATTATGGTGAAAATGATTTGTTGCATAGTTTTCCTAGATGTGAAAAGTCAAGGAATAAAGAGTCTCAACTAGGGAACTCTTAATTGATTCCTATAAAATAATTGAGATTCTTCTTGCTTACACCCAGATTGTATCATTTATTTATGTATCAGAACACATTTCCATTAATGTCATGGCACAAAACTAATATTTCAATAGGTAAATTATTAAATCATCCATATTTTGGTGATTTAGGGATATATTTTTACCTAGTGTATCCTTATATTTCTTCAAAAGCCTAAATGTGTGATTGGGTCTTTATAATGATGGGTTTTTTTCCATTTGGTTCTTACGGTAGTTAGTATTCACGTTGGCTTGTCATTATAAATCTATAAAATTTACCTCCCCAGATGTTGACGAAGGATCCATATATCTTTTTGACCTTATTAATTCTAGGACATCCTAAAAATAATATTTATGTTTATTCTAAACCATTGATTGATTAGTTAAATTCATTGTGGAGTAATGTAGTTATTATATTTGATTTTGATGTAAAACAAAATTTCTAGCTGAAATTTTCATTGATGTGGACAATTAGTGACTTCCTAATATATGACATGTTATCTAGTAGGAGTACACTTGTTCCAAAATCATGTCTGTGTTGTATGAGAGACAACAAAGCATTTATGACCATCAATGGAAACCCCTTCTTTTTTAGACTATGATCATAGATTCCTTTCAACCAATCATCATTTTCAGAAAAATAAATTTAATTTTAGAAAAGGCATATTTAAAAGAAATGGACCTCCAACAACGATCTCAGGTACATGGTTAAAATCAATTGTCTCTTCATTACCTCCCATAACAGTTGGACCAAAAATATACACACATAAAATTGATGGCTTTAGGAAAGAATAAAATTGGATAAAACGAATCTTTTTTGGGATTATATATATTTGTCTGATTTTATGGTCGGTCACATATTGGATGTCATGCATATTGAGAAGAAATGTTTTGATAATTTATTTCATACAGTTTTGGATACAAAGGGTAAGACCAGATATAATGCAAAAGAATGATTAAATCTCACCCAAATTTACAGGTGACCAGAATATGAAAGATTAGAAAATTTTACATCATAGAACATGATGAAGCCAAGAGAAGAAGATGCACTATTCAAAGAAAATTGATTATTATTTTGTCAGTGGATTTCATAGTTGACAGTTTCAGATGGAAATGCTTCCAATTTCAGTAGATGTCTCAGAAATAGTCATATTGTTGGATAAAAAATTCATGACTGTCATGTTATAATGAAAAGACATTTTCTAATTGGATTAAGAGTGCCATTGAGTTCTATGATTTGGGATAAGATAAAAAATATATCATATTTTTTCTGATACATTTGTGCGGTGAAAATAGACTTTGATGCACTAAGAAGGCTGAAAGAATATGGTGTTTTAATTTTATGTAAACTGGAAAATATCTCCTCACTAGATTTATTTGACTCAATGTAACATTTAAAATTACATTTTCTATATGAATAAAAATTTATTGGTCTAGTACAGTTCCGATAGATGTACCCATTCAAGAGATTCACGTCGAAATTGAAGAAAAAAGTACGTAATAAAACATCGGTTAAAGGCTCAATTTCATAAGCATATTTATAGGAGGAAATTTCTTTTTTCTACTCCCATTATTTTCAATATGAATATCCCTCAAAACAAACATGTATGTGTCATAAATGGGGAAATTTTAATGAAGAATAAGAAATCAATTATGAGTTTTAGTTAGCCAAAACTTGGCTTCTGTAGAGTTTATAAACGATTTTTTTGAGATGATAAACATCACAGAGCTCATACATATGTTCTTCTCAACTATGAATAAATAAAACCATTTATATTGTTAGTGCTCCTATCACTTATTCTATAATATATGTTTTAGTAAATTAATATTATTTTATTTTTAGGTTATATGATAATCCTATCAAGAAACAACTTTCACAAATTACTGCATCTTCTCTTGAAGAACGTCAGAAAAAAAATCCTACTCGTTTCAAAAACTGGTGACATATATTATTTATAGGTTAAAATATAAAATCAATTTATTAAATTTTATATTTATAATTGGTTTTAAAATAAATTAGTATCTCAACATACTGATAAAATTGATAATTGATTGTGTGTATTGAGTAACTCACCATCAAAAATGGTTAAATCTTATAATGCATATGTGGTGAATGGTTTTCAGTTTCATACATGTGCATATGGGAAATAAAAAAACAATGAATAGTGGTGTTTTCTTGATAGGATCTCTTAATAGAGAAACTGAACCTAACTTTTGTAGAATACTATAAAAAAATATTGAACTATGTTATATGGGACATAATTACATAATGTTGTTTAAATATCAGCGGTTGGATACTGAGAGAGGCATGCATGTTCATCTGAGCCATGGAATTGATGATATTAAATATAAAATTCTTCTTGCAGTAAATAAAAAAAATTCTCATTAGGAACATAAAATTTATTATGTAAATTATTGTTCTACTTCAATAGAGTTGGGTGATTGGTGTAGCATAATAAAAACTAAATCTCATAAAAATCAATTTACTCAATGTGAATGTGGTTCCGATGAAGTGAAAGGAATAATTTTTTTCTAGAGACTACTCCAAATACATATGTTTCAAAAAGGGACACGAATATCGATAATGGTACCCCACAGTTAAGGGCTAATGGTGAAGATGATGTTAATGATGTTATAAATGGATTTAAAATGATAAGTGATGATGAGACTGAAACTCATATAGAAATTGATGATTATGAGGAATATGAAGACATTGACATCTCTTGATAGGAAGATGATGATTCATATGAATATTGAAATGGTTAAATGTTGGTTATAATCTTATATAATATATATCTATGTATAATAGGTGTTTTTAACTGTTTTCTAACAACAGTCATTTCATGTTTGAGATGGACCATGATCTATTTCATTAGTTGCAGGAGGTTGATCTAATTTTTGACGAGTATGATGTTGGATCAGATAACCCTCAGACTAAAGGCAGTTTAGGGAGGACTTAGAGGGGGTGTGGTCTTTCCCGATTGATGATTCCTAACCCTATCCTGGAGTGATGCCCACATCTTTCTTTGATCTACAGATATAGTGGTATGTTTTCTTATGTTTTTTGTTGGTTTTAATTTATTTATTTATACACTAATTGTTTTATTATTTTTTATTTTTTTCATATTTTTCACATATATATTTTGGATAGGTAAGTTCTATATTGTGCAATTATTTTTCTAAAGCATGGGTCACATGGGATCAGATTCCCATTGGTTTTTATCATTGAATGTTCGATCATTGGCTGGTATGTAAATAAATAATATTTATATTGAAATTTATTTAATTAATAACTTGATATTATAATTTATTTGTAGGTTTTATGGTATCCCAATGATGAGAGAATGTGTGAAAATACTTGGAGGGAATGGGAGGGGTTTATGTGTTAGAGTTGTTGTCTGTTTTTTCATAATTTGAGAATAAAATAAATGAATAAAGAAGGAGTGATAGAGTTAGATGAGTATTTTCGCATCCACCAACATAATTACATTTCATATCTAGTTTGGGATGGATTATGTTCACACTGTGTGGGTAGTAATTATCAGATAAGATCGTCAATAGGTCAACAAAACTAGGGAAGACAGGAGGTGGCACATTGTTCTAATATTCGTACATTCAGTATGCATAGAAAAAATATGGTACATAGTTTTTTTAAATAATTTAAATAACATTAAATGTAAAATATTTATTTTATATTCATTTATGCAGTCAAATAGCCCAATATTTTGGAGTTTGATGTTTATAGAAGTATCTACAGTTATCCAATCACTCTTGAGATTAGAGGTGATCGTCAGCGTTAGATTGTGGTCAGTGTAATTTATTTTTGAGTTTTAAAATTAACTTTAAATAATATTTTAACTATTTTATTTTTAAATTGAAATTGAAGGAGTCACATGATGTTGCAACGTCTCAGACATAGACTGAGTGTCTGGCCGAGACAAAGGGTCAGACCAGTGCCCACCGATTTGAAGAGGCATCATGGATGCAGGAAACCCAGTATGTCTTCGAGAAAGGCCAATTTGATGGTCTCAGCTCTCTGTTGAAACTTGTAAGTTATTATGGGACCACTACGATGTTAGTGTCCAACTTGATAGGAGGTCTTGGAGAGTCATCATCATCTTCTGAACATTATCTGGAGAAACTATGAGCATAGAGTGAGCCAATAAAGAGTATCTGTTGTGAGCATGAAGAGCTCTTTCGATTGCAGCAACAACAATAGCAGGAGTATATTCGTTGATGGCAGTCATAGAAGTATGAGAAGATGATGGAGTACATGTTTCATTTGACTCATGGTTTAGGGATGGAGTTCCCTCCACTATCTCCTTCAGCTCCTCTGGCTCCTTCAGAAGACCCCCCCCCCATAGTGATGACAGCTGCTTTAGAAGACCCCCAGTGATGTCAGCTCCTCCAGAAGACCCCCCCAGTGATATATTTACATTTTATAATAAAACATTTGAATGTCATTTTGTTTTGTAATTTTAAATAAATACATTTCTACATAATGCATATTTTATATTTTTGCAAATATTGTGTTTTTATTTTATTTTATTACATTATTATTTATTTAATTTTTTTTATTTTGCCTATTTTGTTACTTATTTATTATTTTATTAAAATTATTATTTAATATTATATTATATTTTTATTATTATTATATATATTTTTGTGAGTATTGTGGTTTTATTATTTTATAATTTTTTATTATTTTACCATTATCATTATTCTTATTAATATTATTTTATTATTATTATTGTTATCATCATTATTATTATTTATATTATTATTATTATTAATATTATTATTATTATTATTTAAAATATTATTATTTAATTATTATTATTGAAAATATTATTATTTAACTATTATTTTTATTATTATATTAATATTATTTTATTTTTATTATTATTATTTAATGTTATTTTATTAATATTATATTCTTATTAGTAATATTATTTTATTAAATTTTATTAATAATTTATTTTAAAAGTTTTCCACGATGGGCCCATCGTGAATAATTTTTTTTTACATACCACAGGTTAGTTATGTATGATTAGTGAAGTTTTCATTGAAAATATGTTTTCTTATGATGCTCCATCACAAAAACCCATATTTGTGATGTGATTTTCTCTAATAGGATGTTTGCAATGGGATCTCATCACAAATGATCATTTCAGATGGGATCTCATTGCAAATAACTAAATTTTCAGTAGTGATATGTGTTAGTTTCATTCTGTGATGGGTGAGATAAGAATTATATAGTCCTCTAATGCATTGGGTAATGTATACTATCTCATAAGATAATTGAGGGAAGTGAGGATACACTACTAAACCTATTGCGATCTAAGGTCTAATATTAGCTAAGCTACCATACTTTACCTATAAATATGTCGACCGACATCATGAAAATAGTATTCTCTATAGAATTTTCTAGAATAAAGAGAGATTTAATGTCTAAGAAAATGAACACCTCACTAAGGCTCTACCCTTAACTTATATTTTGTGGGCTAAGAAACTTAGTTAAAGGTGGTTTTTATAAACACTAAAAAAAGTGATGAAAAAATAGTCCTTTTATAAGAATTAATGTTATTAAATTATCCTTTATTAATAGATTTTTCTAGCACTGATAAAAGGGTAACACCGACTCAATGTGATTGTATAGTAGTGATATATATTTGGTTAAGATGAAAAAAGAATAAAAAGAAAAATTAAAGAATAAAAAAATAAAAACAATTTAATGATTAACATTAAATAATAACTAACTAACCTAAAAATCATTCTTAAAATTGTTCTATAGAAATAATGATGTTTTATAAAATAAAAATGAATATAAAAGTACCATGTGCTATAGTAAAAAATAATTATGTGTGAAAGACCAATGAAGGAATAAGAATTAAAGGAAAAAAAGAGCACAACTAGGTGTATACATGAGGTCATTTTCTTCAATTATATTCATAAAATCACTCACAATGACAACCCTTATTTAGTTGTTTTTTTCGGTAGTGTCAAAAACTATTGGATAAAGATTTAAAAGCTACCAAAATATATAGTGAAGTTGTGTACGTGAACTCATACTAACACCAAAAATATTTCCTACACTAGCTCATAGAGAATGTCAGCACCAAATAGTGTCACTACTACAAAAAATTCCAAATAAACACTAGAAATAGCTATAGTTAGTGATAATATGATCCAAAAACCTAAGCACCATAAAAATTATCCAGCCTTTTTCAGAACTAACAAAAAAACCAATAAAGGCCCCATTTATCAAGGCTTTATTTTATCACTCATAAAGGGAGACCTTATTAGGGATTTATTTTATCACTAATAAAGGTGGGATTTATCTACACTTTTTTTAGCATTGATAAAGGTGGAATTAATTAGAATAATTGTTAGCACTAATAAAGGAAATACTAGTTATAGTAGACATGAAACCCATCACTTTACCTTACAAAAAACTAAATATTAGTAAATATTATAGTTAAACATAATTTCAATATAAATATTACATTGATCCATCATTTCAATTTAAAATTTACATTAAATAATTTCAAACCAAATATTTAAATTGGTGTAAAAACTAATAAAAAAATTATAACCCAATACAGAAACAAAATACATATAGAAATATTTTCAATGATCAACTAAAATCTATAAAAATGGGTGTCCCTACAATAAAAACAATGTTTATTTTAGTAGAAATACATTAAAAAATTAATTATAATGTTATATAAATCAAATAGGATAAACTATATTATAAATTGCTGAATATATTAATGATATTGTAAATTATACTATTAATTATATTATTAATTATTATATTAATATATTATTCATTATTAATTATAATATTAGTAATTAATTTATGAATTATAAAATACATTTTCAATTAATAGTTTATCTAAATCATATTGTTAATGACTATATATATTTATGATCTTATCTATTACTAATTATATTAATAACATAAATAGTTGTTAATATTTACATTATTATTTATTAATCAACGTAATAAATGTATTATTATTTATAATTAATATTAATTATTTATCTTTTATTATTAGTTATTGATGTAACTAATTACATTAATTATATTATTTCTTCGTATAGATTGCACACTAGACGTGAATGTGGTCCTTGCATTCTATCAGGGATCTCCATTCAAGATTCTGGAGACTCAGTTTTTTAAAATATGGATAATTTTACTAAAGTTTGAAAACAAAATTATATATTTTTTACTTTTTTTTTAAATGAAAGGGACATTTTAAACTAAAATGACACTTTTTTTGTGGAAAACATGAACTTTAAGCTATACCATCCACATTCTGTGTCAGATTGACATGAGGTCAATTATTACATGACATAAATTAATTGTGTTTCATTTTCCTACAGATTAAATACAATTAGATATCTTTTTTATATTTTTGGAAATGTGACATTCATTTTAGACTAAAATGATACTTTTATATTTAAAACTCACATTTTGTGTCATATCGGCCACATTGTGTGTCAGATTGATCTGAGGTAAATTTTTACATGTCACAAATGAATTATGGATAGTTTTCCTAAAGTATCTGGACAATACAAACTTGTATGATTGGTTTTTTCTATGTGAATCATATTTTATACTAAAATGAAACTTTTATATTGAAAATAACCACTGTGAGTCATACCAGGAACATCATGAGTCAGATAGATGTGAGGTTGATTCCTATACATAAAAAATTAATCGTGGATATTTTTTATAAATTATCAATACAATCCAAGTTCATTTTCTTTGAATTTGATATCTAAATCACCTTTTCAACTAAAATGACAATATTTTATTGAAAACATACTCTTTGAGACATACCTAACACATCATTCATTGGATTGATGTGTTTTCATTTCATACATGTGAAAAATAAATCAAACACCATTATACTAAATTAGAATGGCAATCCATTCTCATTTGATCAGTTTTGTCTATGCGAATTATGCCTTAAACTAAAATGATAATTTTATATCAAAATAATGAACATTGAGTAATACCAACCACATCATGTGTCATATTGATATGAAGTTGATTACTATAAGTCAAAAATGAATTGTTGATGATTCTCTAAATATGGATCATTTCCATAAATTATGGATCATTTTTCTGAAAATGAGGTCAATAAATACACATCACAAATAAAATATAGATCATTTCCCAAAATCGTAAAAAAAATTGATCTCATTTTCTCAAATCCAGCTATATGAATCATGTTTTAGACTAAAATTACACTTTTTATAATGTGAAAACATGCACACTGAGTATACTAGCCACGTCATTTATTAGATTTATATGTGGTTGGTTTATACATGTTAAAAATGTATATGGATAATTTTTCCAGAGTATATAGTCAACCTCAACTCATTTTGTTGGTTTTATCTAATTCAATATTGTTTTAGAATAAAAAGAAATTATTATAATGAAAACATGAACATTGAGTCATACATGGAACATCATGTATTAGATTGATGTGAGGTCAATTACTAAACTTAAAAATTAGATTATTGATTCTTTTACAAATGTATGAAGATAGTATGAACTCATTTTTTGTATTTTTACTATGTTAATAATGTTTTAGTCTTAAATGACACATTTATATTTAAAAAACGAACTTTGATCCATATCGTCAATATCATGTGTCAGATTTATGTTTTATCCATTCATGTATATAAAAATTAATTATGGATTGTTTCCCTAAAGTATCAAGATAATATGAGCCCATTTTCCTATTTTTGGCTATTTGAATCATGTTTTAGACAAAAATGACACTTTTCTTACTAAAAGCACAAACTTTGAGTCATTTATGGCACATCATGTGTGAGATTAATTTTTGGTTGATTCCTACATGTTAAAAAATTATGTATGATTCATTTTCCTATAGTATCAATATAATACGAGCTCATTTTCTTAGTTTGGGATATGAGAATAATGTTTTAGACTAAAATGAAACTTTTATATTGAAAACATGCACTTTGAGTCATACCAGCCACATCGTATATTAGATTAACATGAGGTAAATTAATAAATATAAAAAATTAATTATGGTCAATTTTCCTGATGTACGTAGAAAATATGATCTCTTTTACTATGATTCATCTATATGACACATTTTTAGAGTAAAGTGATACTTTTTTAATGTGAAAACATGCACATTGATTCATACCAGTCACCTCATGTATCTGATTGATGTAAGGTAGATTTATAACTTCACAAATAAATTATGGATCATTTTTCCCAAATTATAAAGACTCTATGAGCTTTTTTTCTTATTTTTTTATATGTCACACATTTTTTAGAGTAAAATTGTACATTTTTAATCTAAAAAACACACTTTGAGTCACACTAGACATATCATGTGTCATATTGATATGTCGATTATTTACACACCTCAAAAATGAATTATGGATCATTTTCATAAATTAACAAGATAATCATAGTTTTTTTCTCATTTTGGATATGTAAATCCTATTTTTGAGTAAAATGATGCTTTTATATTGAAAAAATAAACTTTAAGTCATACCAACCACATAGCGCATCATATTCACATGAGGTCGACTGATAAAAATCAGGAATGAACTATGGACCATTTTTATAAAATATACAGACAATAGAAGATGTTTTACTTGGTTTTCTCTAGGTGACATAAGTTTTAGAGTAAAATGAAACTTTTATAACATGAAAACACACACATTGAGTCATATTAGCCACATCGTGTGTCAGATTTAAGTACAGTCAATTCCTATATTCCTAAAATGATTTATGGATTTTTGAAAAAATCATAAAAATTTACATTGAGAAATAAAAAATATAAACATTAAGGGAATACAAATGATTCATATGAATAATGAAGAAAATAATAAATGATAGAATTTTCTTATAGTGATCAATTGGCCTCTAAAAATTTTCAATTTAAAACCTCGATTCAATATATTTTATTGTAAATTACTTATTTATATTTTGTTCATTGGATCTGGATATGGTTGTGGAATCTCTATTATTATTTATAATATCTTTTTTTAACATGCCTTTGGTTGAGTCAAATGTGATTGTAAATGATTCTATCTTGTTTCTCCATCATGGAGGTTAAAGTGACTATAATAGGGCCCAACCCATTTTTACAAACTCATAAATAGATAGTAAGATAAAAAATAATAGAGATTATTCTAGGTGAATGGAAGTATATCCATTATATAATTGTCACTAATATCAATGTTTTTGCATAAAATAAGAGAATACTAACATTAAAAACCCTATTTTTTGGCAGGGTTTATTATTTGATAAATCTTCAACCTTGTCACCCATTATTTCTTGAAAAAAAAGGAACACTATATTGAATAAAGTAATAAAAAACTTGAATCAAAATAAACAACCTATGATTTTAAAAAATAAAAACAACCCTGGGAAAACATTGTTTCACTACTAGGGGTGAACTACATCCCCAAAGTTGGTAATATGTCTTTCAATTTGTAGGTAGAAGGATCCTTTATTCAATTCTATCTCATCATTATATAATTTAAGCCTTAAATTCCAATCTCTCAAGAGCATGAGAAACTTCAAACATGTTAGAAGATCTTCCAAAATTCTTATAGTTTAAATATAATTTATATGTCTCGTTTAGAAATAGCTCAAATAATTCTTTCTTTTTATGTTCATCAATAAAATGTTTTTTTATTTCTAGCAACACATACTCACCCCTAGTAGAAGGAAATTAGTGAATAATGGGAAAGAAATCAATGGTAAACTGTTATATAAGCATATAACAATTATAAGCATTACAAAATTTTAGAAACAATAGGAATATTGAAATAATAACATTAGATTTATGATTAGTAAATATATTTTAATGAATCAATTGAATATGAATAACATACATAAAAGAAACCAGTGGATTTAAATGTTTAAGACTTATTTTAAGAGGACCTTCCTCAAATATTCTTACATGGCACTCTATTGTCAACATCATTGTGTTCTAAAATGATTTCCCATCATGTTGTGGATTTTTATTGAGATTCATTTTATACTACTCCCAAAACATTATTGATAAATAATCTTGGTCATATTACCCCGTAATAAAATAATAAAGGGTGTGAATGTTGTTTTCCCTGAATATTCCCACTAATATTTTACTGAAATGAGCTATTAAAGTTGAAACAAGTTTAATTAAAACATTCATACTTATTTTATTAGGAAGAGTAACCACAGGTGGGGATGATCATCAAATTATATCAATAATCAAGAGAGGGGAAAATGTAGTGAGGTTCAAATTCATTTGGAATGATAGGCAGCTCCAATATTGAAAAATATTTAGATGGAAATTGAAAATGTAAGATTAGAACAAAAATATAACAAACATATTTCTAATATAACATGAATTTTATTTTATGAAAAATAATATATGATAATTATGATACTAATTTTTCGCCTCTCAAATTTTTATTTATGGTCTTACCTTTTAATAGATCACAATCATATTATGAAATCAACTCAACTTAATGTTGGAAAAAATTATGACATCAAGTATTGTGACTACCCATCTCAGAACAAATATACTTATTCTCTTAAGCATGTAGACTATCATAAATCTTGGTATTATTGAGAAAACATATAAAAACAAATGATCCACAAATATTTTTAACAAAATTGTAATTTTTTCCAAAAATACCAATATGGGGATTATAGTTTTTTATGGTATATGATATATTTAATAAATTTACAAACATAATATGAAAAATAGTTTTTGTAATTTTTTCTATAGTTTATAGAAACATTGATCCAAATAAGTAAATTATTTTGAAATTTGATTTGATAGGTATATCGTACTATATATACGTTAATCTATATCCATTTAATGAAATCTATAGGATTCTTGGGTTCAGTTTCGGACCTCAAACTGTGATTTAGATGATATTTATTGATCACTATATCATAAAAAATTCATTAAAATATAAACTAAAATTCATAATTTTTTGTTTATCTATAAAATGTCTATTTTAGGGAATTCCAAATTCACAATAGAAATCATGTGTGGTCTATTTTTTTGAAATCCATGGTTTGTAATCAAAAAATAAATATTCAAGGTATCCAAGATAAGTGTGATAAGCATCTAGTGATTCCTAAAATAATAAGTAATCAAAAAATAATTTATATTATTATATTATATATTTTTACACCTACATTATATGAATCAAGAAGATTCCTTCATATTTTATTTTTTGTTTAAATGTTCTACTTAGTTTAACTTTTATTTTTAATTTCATCCATTTTCAAAACTAAATTATTGTATATAAGTTATTAAATGATTAATGTGTATAAATTTTTCATCACATGGTATTACCATTATATATTAATAATATATATGATTGTAAAAAATATAAATAGTAATTAACTATAAGGAACACAATATATCACTTTTTTTAAAGAATGCTATGAAAATGTACCTCATGTATGCATTCACAACTAAGAATCCCAGTTATTCAAACTTGATAATTTAATTTATAATATTGAGAATATGCATATCAGTAGTGGTGTATATAAATATTTATTTATAATATTCAATGTAGGAATCATTTTCAAATTTGAATTTTGTATCCACATGAACATGGAATGTTAAGATATGTGGTAATTGAACTGGTGGGGTAAAGGTACTATTAAAATGTCCTTTTTAATTATTGGTTAATCCATGATATTGTTTTTGATCTGGACATTCATTTTTCTATCATTGATTCCATTTGTAATACTATGCCTCATTTTAAACATTTTATCAGTTGTTAAAGGTCATTCATTTGTAAAAAAAATTAAAGGTAATACCTCATTATTTCCATGAATCTTTATAATATTAAATGATCATGATATAAAATTTATAATTGAATTATTCCTCCAAATCAATTTTTTCATTTTCAATAAACCACTTTTGGGTTAGTGGGAACCTCAAAAAAAACTGGAAACATCCAATCCACAACCCGGAAACAGTCAATCCATAAATTCAAATTTCAAAAAGAAACTAGAGACATCATACCACGGACTGCAAGCCCCATCGTTGAAATCACTATACAGATTCAAAAGACCACAAAAAATTGAAATCTACAATGACCACTTCAATCGGAAACCACCGTCACCATTATGGAGAAATAAACCAGCCTCCAAGATCCCATCCAACAAGAATCGTTATCGGTAGGATCGACCGAGAAAAGAGAAATCAACTGCAATTTTGAGGGGAAACACCAAATCCAACAATCCAAGACCAACATGACCACCGACACAAGGTTGCACCTCTTAGAATGCCAACTATTACTCAAACAACACCATCCCAAAGCTTCCACATATACCATCGTACCAGAACGACCAGTCTTGGGATGAAAGACCAGGAAGCCAGAGAAGAGTTTGAAGTGCAGAAGACTTACCAGTGGGCTGCAACCTTTGACTAATCTCCATAATCAAAAGCATCAAAACATGTCCACATTGAAGAAACACCGAGAAAGGCAACAAACCAGTCAAAATCGTCCTTGAAGAGGAAACACAAGCGAGCCGCGATGAAGCCAGAAGAACCCGAGCAAGCCACCTCCGTCACAGACCCAATCCACCGAAGACCCATTGAGTTCGGCCAAGATGGGGCCTTGAACGATGGGGATGATGGAAAGAGCAGCGGAGGAGGGGTAACGGGCCTCGACTCACTGGCAAGAAGAGGAAAGGGGAAAGATAAACAAGAGTTCCCACACGCACGAGAAGAGAAGGCTGATGTAGTGGAATTGGTAAAGAGGCAGGGGACAAGTGGAGTGTCAGGAAGAGAAAACCCTAATCACCGAGAGAGAGAAATGCACTGGGAGAAACGAGGCCAGGATGAGAGCATGGGAACAAGAATGAGAGAAGTGGAGGAACACCAGAGAAGTACCTTCACCGCATGTGGAGCAACGAGAGGGAGGGAGCGGCAACAGTGCTGGGAAAAAACCCTAGCACGAGAGGAGAGCGTCGACCCGGAGAGTGGGGGGCCATCACATTTATAATTGAATTATTGACTATGATGAAATCCAAGTCATCAAGAGGAATAGGAAACCTAGAACATGGCCCATGATCTACATCAATCACCAATCTCATGTGACCCTTTGGGATTTTCTTCTTGTGAATCATTTATCCTTGAATATTGTAAACCATAACCCTCACAACAAGGTGATGGGTGGGTATTGAAAGATATAAATCTCATACAATTACAACATATAGAGTTTTAGTAACAGAAAGTTATTAGTAGTTACTTTATTCACATTCAACAAACATGATATAACAAAATTGATTTCCTTAGGTAAGGTAGGCGATTGATCAGAATGGCTAGTCTCAATGCTACTGGGGTTATGTGGCTCTCCATACACTGATCATTTTTATACTATTAATTCTCTTTGAAACATTCTCATATTTTGGTCTCCCAAATCAATCCATACAATCAAAAAATTTAAATAATCGATTTGTGTCAATGTGTCTTTAAGTATCTCATATGTATCTCTTTGTGAATTATTCCTCTCAAAATATGACCGAGGTGACACTTGAAAACCTAAACCTTTGATGTAGCCATATTATTTGGACCAATTCATATCTATTGAATTTAGTTGTTCTTCAAGTATATTCAATGAAAATTCTTATGCCTATAGAATATAAAAACAAATGGATATAAATTGAAATTTTTATGTAATCCTTTTATATTGCATAACAAATTACTATTATGTTATACTTACACATGATTCCCATACTGCTTATGTATTTTCATCTACTAGTTTTCCCTATTTGTTTTCACAAGCCTCCTTCCATAGCACATAATGTGTGATGAAAGAAGATTATATCATATTCATCAATATTCACATAAACAAGGTAATATATGTTGTTTCATATAATAAAAAAATTAATATAGATTTAAATTTCATATCATTTCCTTCTCAAGTGAATTATACCCCATCATTAATTTTTGGTAGGAGTACATTATTTCTGATATACACTGCATATTTTCATCACTTATTTGATGCTTCATAAATTAAAAACATTGAATCAAAGTGGATACAATAAAATAGTATCAATTATAATACACATGAAATTAATCCTAATCTTGGTAAATAATGAATAATTTCCATGTTTATTAGTTTATATTGTGTGCACACATAGCTGGTGGGAGCATGTTTTCTTTCCCATCAGCATCCCTAAGTTAACACTTTTTTAGAAGTTTCTGGATGGCTCTATGAGATTTTCCAACAACCATTACTATAAATTTAATATATAAATCATCTAAAATAAGCAAAATTTTCAAGGGATAATGATAAATAAATCAATGTCTCTTAATATAATTTTTAGAAAAAATGGTGAAAGTAAATCCTAAAATTACATTAATATATTCCCAAATGATTATCCTTAATGCAAGGATTACATTTTCCCATGAATCTATATCAATCTAAAAATGAATTCAATTTTCGAACCTAATGTAACTAATGAACATTGACTTGTATGGGTCAACAGGTTATCCATGTTGTTTCTATACAACCTCAAATTTTATACATTTTCTTTTTACCTTAATAACTTTAGTTAAGATGGTGATGCTATGTCACTCTTATTTTTTTATCCACATGATTTTGAACCCTTGACAGTTCCCTAATTTTTAAATTGGTTGTGTGTTTTTCCTCTATATTAGTAACATAATCATGTGCTGAATTCATTATCTTTATGAGTAGTTAAAAATTTAATTTTTATTACTTAAATGTAGTAGAGAAAACCTAATATTTTAGGGAAAAGAATAGTATTTTAAAAAACATTAAACTATTCATGTAACTCTCTAATTTTCATTAAATGTTGAAGGGATTTTTATTCTCTATAAAGTATCCAAATCCCCTATGTTTCATCCATACTAACATACATGACACTATATATATTGGGACTACTATTAAATTATTGTGATATCCTAGTGAAAGGGTCAGCCTCAATTTAATTTTAATTTGATTATACAATTTTTTAGTCAAAAACAAAAATAATTAGTCGATTTCTATTTTTTCGATCTAGGAAATGAAATATTTTCACTTCTTGTGATGCCATTATGAAAAATGCATCCCTATACCCTTCCAAACTGAGAATAACCTTCATCATTACCAATTCATTAAATTTAACAACAATTATGTTTTTATTAAATTTGAAATATGAAATCAGAAATTTAAATTTTGTATAATCTTACTCATATATTTTTTTATGATGGTGATGTATGAAATATTCACATAAACAATATATCTATCCTTGTAATTGGATACATGCATCGCTTAATCCACCAGTGTAACACCACTATTTTATATCATAATTAATTCATATTTTTTCTTCATACAAAATATATAATCATTACTTATATAACAACTTTTTTATAATACATTAACATTTGGTCCTCTGGATATCAATTTAAGTCATTTGGAAATTGAATTCAGATTTGAAGATAAATACTTTTAAATATGTTTTTGAAACCATCCTATAAAATTTTATTATGTGTATTTGATATATATCATTCATCCATTGATGGATTAAAATTTTTAATAATTACTTTGTGGTCTTCAATGTATATAAAAACATATACACTGTTATATAAATTATAAAGGTGATCATTATTCCCCTATGAAATGGTAATTGTAGAAACATATATTCCAAAAATCCGTTGACCCTTAAGGAGCCTACTATGCTATGTTTTTGGGAGTCTAATTCTATCAACATTAAATTGGTAATAAATATAAAATTGAACATATTCTTCAATAATATATATCCTTATAATAAAACCTTATGGTGTACATTGATCCCAATTAAACCGTTTCCAAAATATTTCAAACCATTAAATGGGTTAAATCAATATGTAATGTATAGTGCCACATAGTTAAATATCTCCAATCAAGTAAACCATCAGGTGGACCATCATATCAAAGAATTAAAGTGGGAAGAACATCTCCAATTAAAATAATATGATTTTAATTTCCTTTTTCATGATTGGAAAATTATTTGGGTCTATAAATTTATTTTTTACGGATTTGAAAAAGAAGAAAATTCTAGTTAGTATATGTCATAAATTTTTTAGAAGAATGAAATTTGAAAATACAAAAAGAAATACTTCATGAAAACATGATATTTATGTGATTTCAGACCCTCTAACTTCAAATTAGTCATTTAAAAAAATTATTGATATTTTATGAATACACTTATAGAACTTTTACACCATTAAAGAAGTTAAAAATTGAAATTTTTCTTGTATGGATAGAGTGTAATCTATCAGAGGAAGAAAATTTAATCTTTGGGCCTTCACGACAAACAACTCTTCATGTATTCCAATGTTAGTCACTTGCAAAAAATCTTAATGTTATCTTCTTTTATTATGGTGGATTAAGCAATATGAAAATAACACTACCACACACCTTTTTTTATATGTGCATGGTATAAAGAAAATATCTAACATTTAAAAAATTCTAGTATAGTAATTGAAAGAAAATATATCTCTTTTTCAAACATAATTTCATAAGGTTTTTTGAAAATTGTTAAAAAAATATAGTTTTATATTTACGTTATTCTATATTTATATTGAATTATGTTGTCCAAGATCAGTATTTTTGTTATCAAGGGAAAATTTTGTTATTTCCTAAATAAAATATTCTTTGAGGAATTTATGGACCTAACTGATTATGTTACTTCTTCACAAAATGGGACACCCCAACATTCCATTATTCCTATAGCCTGAAAAAGTTTCATAAGTATGAAATTCTTTTATAGTTCCATAAAACATGGCTCTCAATGTGAATTCTTAAATTATATGAGTGTTATACAATGTAACACTTGTACCCCACATGAATTTGATATATTCGATCAATGTAGATAAATAGATATTAATTTCATTCCTGGGTTGTTTTGGTCCACATATCCATAGATACAGTTTAATATATTTTATCTTTATGCATAACCACGATGGAAAGTTATAATTTAAAAACATAAAACGACATGTAATTTTAGTATTACATTGTATAAAAAAGTATTTAATCCATCTATAGAAAACAAAACTTGGTGGTTTTGAGGATCATTTCAAAAATTTATTATCATAATAATCAATATTCCTTCACTAAGGAGAGTCTATTGGGTGACACAGTTTCTAATCATCAATTGTCACATGTACATTCCATGCCAATTTTGTAGAAATTTAATGACATACATATAGTCATATAAGCCTAAAAATGGTATAAAAGTACCATAAAACTCTTGAATGACATGATTCATCATTATTGTTTCAATTCATTCCACCCTCATGGATTTTTCTAAGTGATTCATGTTCCTTGAAAAACAATATTCAATCATTTGGATATACACGTATATTTTTAAATATCATACCCACTAATTATATAATTCTTTTAAAATCGTAAGTTTTACAAGGAAGCTCATTTTCATCTTGCGTCATATCATTTAAGATACCAAGTAGTTATGTAAAGTTTTTTTCTCCATATGCTACCAAAATTTAAATTATATAGCTTCAATAAAGCATAAAATGTTGTATATTAATTACAACTTGTATAAAATAGTCTCTTCACAAGGCAATTTAACTTCTCAAACAACTTTTGACACTCATGAATGCCATTTTTAATTGAAATTTTCATTTCTTACATAGCATATCCATCATCATTAACACTAGTATTCATATCAAATGATCCCTAAATCAAAATATCATACCAAACAATATTTACATTCAGTTTTCCCTTGTTTAGTCAAACAATTATAGCTTCCATCTATTCTGCGATAAATTAAATGTTCTTACAACTCTTCTAGAAATCTTTATCTTGAATAAAAACATAAACATAGATAAAGGATTTGAGAAGGGTATTTTCATGTTATATTAAAAACATGATGAACCCTTTAACTCCATAACCACACTCCTTTTTCATATAATTAACATCCATCTATTTTTGATCCATATTCAGCCTATAAGGTTAAAAAATATTCATTTTGTATAATAAATAAATTTATATAAACAAGGTATGAAAATAATATATATTTACCATGATATGTAAACAAAGTATCAGAATTTGACTATAAATATAAGATTTTATATATGTGTGTGTCTAAACATATTTGTGTTTAAATATATAAATCCTATGTTTTAAGGAAGAAAGAAATCTTCATAATCAAAGGATAAATTTATTGGCACTTTTAAAAAAAATTATTTTCCTTTCAAAAAAGATATACTCAATTTGGATATTCGTGGAAGCAATGAAAAAATTATAATGAAAAAAGGATAACAAATTATAGTTTTATTGATAAATAGTGTCATATCATTGTAATAAGTTGTTTTCTAACGATGTAGTTTAATTAATCTACCCTTAATAATTTTATACATATATGTAATATGTATATATTGATATATATATATATATATTCATTTAAATTTATTTTATTTTATCATAATTTTTATAATATATACATATATACAACATGAATAGACAAAAACAAAATAGAATGGAGGTCATGCCACATAAAAATGAAAGATAAACCCCTTATTAATAATTTCATGGGGTTATTTCTTTATAATTTTCATGCCATTATTAGAAGGAAAGGATGAAATTACATTTATTTTATTTCTATTCCTTTATTCTTCTATTTACTTTGGAGTATATTAATGTATGAGGGTATAGGGGTAGTGGTGTGGAACTAGTTTTGTTAGTCTATAAAAAACTTTTGAATACCCTGATAAACTTCCATATGTAATTTCATAGACTATTATATGGAGTTTTGGGTGTAAATATATGGGAATTAATAAATATTTCTATTAAAATATGACACACACACATATATATTATATAACAATTCATGATTATGAAATTATTTTGAGGATGGTTTGTTAGTTATTTAGTGAAATATACTTCATTCACATGTTTATAAATATTAATTATTATTTTATAGACCATACTATTTAGTATAGGAATAAATTGAATATATTTATATAACCACCCCTAATTTATGAATGTTAGTTATTTAAATATTTACTAAACAATGTAAAATGTGTTGTCCAATGACATTTTATTGAATACATTAAGTTCATTTAGTGAGTGAGTATTGAAATATATTTAATTTACATTCTAGGAATAGCTGAAGAAATGGATATCAAATGTTAGTAAACAATTTATCTTATGATTTGGTGGTGTTTAATAGTATTTTATTCATTATATGTACATTAAGATTATTGTTGAATATATATAATCATTCATTAATAATTTTAATTTTTTCAATATGGGTTCATAGAATCTGAATAATTCTTATTATTTTACATATATATATTATTTTAAAATTGAAGTAGGGGAAAACATCCTCAAAGTTAGAACATACGACCCTCTCATTGTTCCTTGTATACATGATCCTGAGTTGGATGATTGTCTTTGTATTTTGTCTTTTCTACCTATTAAAATATTTATTACTATATTTTTGTTTTTAATAAATGGGTCTGGTCTTTAATATAAAACCTTTTTCCTGTTAAAAATATTAAAAAAGAAGAGATTTATTTAAAAAAATCCTTGTCAATATTTCAAAATGAGAAGTTTATGATTATTAAAATAGATATTAGGATATATTTTGATAATAGAAGGATAATTATTTAATTCACCAAAAAAAATTAATTCACCAAATAAAAAAATATTCAATTTTATATTCATTCTTGCCTCTGAATATCCTTAAAGGAAATTATTTAACAAAAATAATAGTTATTTCATGGGTTTAATCAGCATGGGTCGATCACTAGGTTATTAACTGTGTAATATTATTACTATATGAAATTATGGATTAATTACACTACATTAATTCACTTTTTAATATAGAAAAAAGGAAATAAATATAATGAAAAGGATTAGATGTGTGATTGCTATAGGTGGTTTTAAATATTTAGTATTATTGACCACAAAAGATGGCCATATTATTTTTTCTAAAAAAATCAAAATCATTTTCACCTCCACCAACCCAACTCAGAAAAAAAACTGTAATACCAAAATCAAAGTGATGATAATGCTTATATATTGAAGTGAATGTAATCCCTACATTTTAAAATATGAAAATGAAAATGGGGAATCATATTTAAAGGGAACCCTAGGGACCAAAAGTTAAAACCCCTTGGATCAATGAAAATAATTTCTCAACACAAATTACAATGTATTATTGAAAAGTGGATTTTAATCTAGTGTTTTGAGATTTATTACAGTGGATGGAGTAATAAAAATGTGAATAAATACATGATTGATTAAAACGGTGTAAAAAATGTACCAACCTTCTTTTTTTAATGCTCACAAATCATGTTTATTATGTTTTAAAAAAAATGATGTTTTATGATAGTATATCACTTTATAAAGAGAATATAGATAACTATTGAAAAGTGAAATCATTTTTAAATATTATTCCATTACTATCCATGATCCATCTCAATAATTTGATACCATAATGTTTACCTACCATCAGAATATTGCACCGTCAGTAGTGATGTTATCACTAGATCTTCTACCACCAGATATTCATCCATCAGATCTTCTACCACCTAGCTTGCTACAACCATGATTTCCACCATTAGGTGAGCTACTTTCACGGCCTACTACCGTTAGGTCCCTCTACCACTAGGCGTGTCACCACCAGGCTTGTGCTACAACCATAAGATATACCGTTAGGAGTGCTACCATCAGGTTTTTTAACTTTTAGTATTCTATAACATTTGAATTAATTTATTTAACTTCTATATTATGGGAGTTAATGAAGATGGATTATTGAATGATTATGAATTAGCCCTTTCTTATATGTACTGAAGGATGAATCTAGGTTTATTTCAAATATTTATAATATCTTTCTGATTTTTCATCAATGAGTATTTAGACCCTCAATGGTTTATTTTTTTAGTAGAAATCACTCATGAGAAAATAGTAGAAAGTGTCCAAATAAAAAATGTGTGAATTTCATGATCCTCATGATAGAAATTATTTTAAATATTCTCACTAATATTCGACTATGAAATAGAGGAATAAATTCAATATTAGGATCTACTCCTATAGTCATGAAAGAGAACTTCATGACATTCTGTTTTACTACAACTTTCAGAAAAACCATTCAAGATCCTTATCAAGTCAAACTAAAGGACTCTCAACCACCTAGATCATAATACCCTAAGAATCACAACATTTTTAATATCTTATTACATTCTATTTCTGTTGTTTTCTTTTATATTTAAGTAGTGTGTTTTTTCTCGGTATTTTTACTCACATAGACTCATGCACTAGAAATAGAGAATCATTGATATTATATCTATCCCATTTCATTTATTTACGCATAGTATTTGTTTAGGAGGTCCATGGGTGGCCTATGTGGTTTTTTATTCCCACATATAACTATAGAGGATTCTTTAAGCCAGGATAGCTTGTAAGATGTTTCTTGTATACCTGATATTGGTTGTGGATTATATTATTGTTCTATAATATTCTTGAAAGTGGGTGATTTCCAAGTGGGTGGGGGGGATTGTGTCCCAACTTTATACGGAATCCATTGTTTACTCCATCATGTATTTTGGTTTTGTTTTCTTTATTTCAAATATTTAACTGCATTTTTTTTAAACATTGAAAAAAACATATGCTTTGATAGTCAGTCTTTACAAGTGTCTATGTAAGTAGTTTTTGATTAAATTGGTTTCAAATGTTAAAGTAATTTCCAATATTGATTTAATTTGGCACTAATCAATATTTGATAAATATTTTAAAAGATCCAATCTATATCAACGGACTAATTTGATTAACTTAGATAATTTTCTTTATTTAAGGGATTTTATTTGAACTTTTTTTAACATAAATATATATTGGGTACTCAATTTACCCCCCCCCCCCACTTCAGTTACTCACTCTTACCAATATTTGGTATGAGAGGTTTTAAAATATCTTTAAATTGTGATTTAGTTGTGTTTTAAATATCTCAAATTAATGTTATTTATAAATTTTGTTCTTTATGGATGATAGATAATAGTTTTATGATTTCAATAGAACTCCATTTTTTAATGTCACTAATTATGCTGAGTGGAAAATCAAGATGAAAATGCATACTGAAATAATGAGTTATGAAATATGAATTATTATTGTAGATGAATGTAAAATATTCTATCCTTATAGAAACCCATGAGATGATCCTAACAAAGATGCATATAATAATAACTATAAAACTATGAATTCATTGTTCTATTATTTTGGTGATGAAGAATTCAATCGAATATCTTTGTGGACAACTTCCTTTTTAAATTTCGGAATATTTAGTTGTTTCTCATGAGAAAACATATAATGTTAAAGAAATATTCCTAAATAACTATACAATTTAATATTATACTGTTAAAATAAAACATGATGATCTTATTTCTAACATGTATCTAAAGTTCAATGAGATCATGAATACAATTCACTCATTAAAAAATCTTATTTCTGACAAAGATAAAGTGATACACCTGTTGAGGTGTCTACTAGAAAGATGGAGAGGTACCTCAGTGTCAATTTGAGAATCATGTGATGTTAGTAAGTTACATGTTAAGGAGATGATTGGAAAATTGATGATGTTAGAGGAAGATATAAAAATCAACAGATAAATGGATGGTGAACCAAAAATGAAATAAATAACCTTGAAATCTACTGCCTCAAAATAAGATAAAAATCAAGCTAAAGGTTTAGGTGCTGAAGAATAACCTACTAAAAATGATGAGTAGACATACCATATGTTTAGATGATTAAAAAAATCAATAAAAATAAGTTCACCAAGATACCAGGCTATAAAGGTGAATATGACAATAGAGGAAATTAGAGGAAGTATTGGAAGAAGAATAATGATTCAAATGAGATCCTTTTATATGAGTGTAAGAGGAATGGCCATATATGAAATGACCTTCCTAGGATGAAATATAAAAAATAAATATGGTGAAAAGTATAATAAGTACAAGAAATAAATGAAATAAACTTGGAGTTATTATGAAGACAATTCAAGTGATTTAGACACTACCAAAGTGGATAAGCATGACCAAGATGACATGTGTTTATGAAAAACACATCAGAGGTATATAATGCTTTTTCTTCTTCTCTTACACATATTTATAATCATTATGGAGATGAAATTGATGATGAAAATAATTATGAAAATAATGATAAAAATAATGATGAAAATATTGATTAAAACATTTCCAATGAATATAATTTCATGTATTGTAACATGCTGGAAGACACATTCAGTGAACATAAGGATAAATACAAATTTACAAATAAACAACTTGCATTAACAACTAATTTTATGTTTAAACATACTATTGAAAAGCAGTAAAATGATAAACTATTGAAAGATAATATGAATTAAAATTTTCAAATTCACAACAAAAAAATATTTGGAACGATTATCTAATGGGAGAAATACTCTAACCTATGTTCTTGAAAAACTAATATAAACTAAATACACTACTGGTGTTGTGTATCAACCTGAAAAGGGGAAAAAATTTAGGAATAGTTTCATTCCTAGTTATAATTCTACTACTATTTTTTACTCTTATAAACCCATAAAATTGATTATTTATAAATGTTTAAAATATTATTATATGAAAACTTTCAGTAAAATATGGGTTCTTAAAGCCTTAATTACTAAAATTTCTGGATCCAATAAGATTTGGGTACAAATATCATTTTTAATGTAAATTTTATTTTTTAGGGAACCTACTTGAAAAGATAATATGAGAACCTGTGGTATATAGACAATGGCTATTATAGACACATGACTATATATTATTCATGTTTTAAGAATTTGATAAAGGTATATGTTGTACATGTCACCATTGGTGACAATGCTAAAGGAAAAGTTATTAGCCTTGTCCAAATTGGTAATTCTGATAATATTTTAACTTCTAAAGTATTTATTTATATGGTTTAAAGTATAATATGATTAGAATCTCACAACTATGTGATAATTTTTTTCATTTAAAGTTTGTAAATAATGCATGAAATGTTTTTTATTCTAAAAATTATTTAGTGTTTACTTCCTTGAGAAATTATAATGTTTATACAATTAATTTAGACTCTTTATTTTCTAAAAATATTTCATGTCTAAGTGAATTTGATAATGAATTTTGGATTTGGCATAGGATACTAGTTCATTTTAATATTCAATCACATAGAAATATCACTAGGATAGGGTTATCCAATGATCTACCTAAACATTAATTCCCAAATGATAAATTCTATAACCCATGTCAAAAAAGGGAAAAAATAAAAAATATCTTTCAAATCAAAGAATGAAGTTTCAACTTCTCAAACCCTAGAGTTTGTTTACATGGGCTTGTTTGGACCATATAGAGTTTCTAATCTAAATGTGAATAACTGTGTTTATGTACTTGTATATTACTTTTCTATGTATAATTGGTTATTCTTTCTATCTCATAAAATTGAAAACTGCTCCTATTTTACCAGGTATTCTAAATTTGTAGAACATTTTAGTGGACTTAGGATTAATACCTTAAGAATTTATCATGGTTGTGAGTTCAAAATTCAAGACATTGGAAGTTTTTTCTCAATAATTCTATAATCATAACTTTTCTACTCATAGAACCCCACAATAGAATGGTGTTGTAGAAAAAATAACACTTTAATAAATTTCTCATTCTATGCTCATTGAGTATTCACTTCATGATTATTTTTTGACATAGGCAATGAATATATCATGTTATATAATCAATAGAGTTTTAATTAGTCCTAACTTAAATAAAAATCCTTATGAATTATGGAATAATATAAATCCAAAGGCTAATTACTTTAACATTTTTGGTTTTTAATTCTTTATTCTTAACACTAAGGACATTCTTGAAAAAAATTCTTCCAAGAGTGATGAAGGAATATTACTTGGTTATTCAACTACTAGTAAATCATATATAGTGTTTAATAAAACAAAAAAACTATGTAAGAATGTGTTCAAGTAAAATTTGGTAAGATAGATCCAAATGAGCCTAAGACCCACTGAGAGGAACATGAGGGTGATTTTTCAACTTTGAATATTAATGCTAAATCTTCTTACAATTTTGTGAAACAAGTAAAAAATAATCAAGTTTAGAGGAACATTCTCAACCTGAACTTGAACCTGTTGAAGGTCATGAGAAGTCTAGCACTAATTTTCCAAGAGATGTTAGGACTCATAAGTAAAATCCTCTAGAAACTATAGTTGGATACTTAGATATATGTACAAAAAATAGATATTCTCTTAGAAATAAGGTTAAACATCATTCATTTTTATCACAACATAAACCAGAGATCATCAATGATGATATTATTGATGAATTATGGGTGAAGACAATAAAAGAGGAACTTAATCGGTTTGAAATAAATAATGTTTGGGAACTTATAGTTGGACCTAAAGACACCCTGACTATTGGAACTAAGTGAGTATTTAGAAACAAGGTAGATTAATTAGGCATTATAGTAAGAAACAAGACTAGTTTGGTTGCATAAGGTTATATTTAACAATAGAGTATTGACTATGAATAAACCTTTGCACTAGTGGATATACTTGATGCAATTAGAATACTTATTACCTATGTAGCAAATTTGGATTTCGAACTATATCAAATGGATTAAAAAGTGAATTCCTATAGGGTTGTATAGTTGAGGATTCTTTTGTTGAAAACCCCCAAGATTTCAAAATCATCATTTTTCAAATATTGTTTTCAAATTTAAAAAAAAAATCTTTATATGGTTTAAAACAAGCTTTTAGATCTTGTTATGATTGGATCAACTCTTTTCTAATTTATAAAGGCATTCTAAAAGGTATAGCTGATAATATTCTTTTGAAAATAAATTCAAAAGGATATTTTAGTAGTTCAAATTTATGTTGATGATATTATTTTTGGATCATCTAAAAAAATTTGTGTATTTATTTTTAAAAATTAGTGAAAAATGAATTTGAAATAAGTTTAATGGGTGAACTTAAATACTTTATTGGTCTTCAAATTTTTTAAAAATAAATATATAATTATATTAAATAAAAGTAAGTACACTATAGGCATTCTAAAACATTTTTATTTGGATAGAACTAAAATTTGTGGAACTCTCTTGAGTACTAACTATAAATTGGATCTTGATGATCCCAAAATACTATTGAATAAACCCAATTATAGATATATGATTGGAATCTTGCAATATTTAACTTCTATTTGACCTGATATTATATTTAGTGTGTGTTTTTCTACCCATTTTCCAAAAAATCCTAATAAATCTCTTTTACTTGATGTTAAAAGAATTTTGAAATACCTCGAATATAAAACCAATGTAGGAATGTCTTATCCTAGAGGATAATAATTTGACTTAATTAGTTATTAAGATTTGGATTTTGGTGATTTTAAGTCAGATATAAAAAATAACTTCTAGAACATGTCATATTATGGGAACTATCTCTTATCTTGGTGTGGAAAGAATCAAAATTCAGTTGCATTGTTTAGTACTGAAGCTAAATACATAGATGAAGGAAGTTTATATCCACAAATATTTTGGATGAAACACACATTTCTAGATTATGGAAATCAATTCAGATATGGCATTAAAAATTGTGATAATAGAATTGAGGTAAATATTTCTAATGTATCATTATACAACAAATCATATTTATTTAAGAAATCTCATTTTGAGATACCATTTTCAGAATGGTGATATAACTCTTGAATTCATAGAAACTACAAATCATTTTGCCAATATCTTTACAAAACCATTGAATTATGAGAGAATAAACTTCATCAAATGTGAATTATGAATGATAAATTTCGGTTAGTCTTTAATCATGGAGGATCCACCATTGACTGAAGATTCATTTTTTATTATAAAACACTTTTAAGGACATGGTGAGAAACCATCATTACAACCAAACCAACAAAATAAAAACAACCCAAGCATATCCAGGCTCTGTCTCACCCCAGCAAATGCGTCGTGTCAATAAACCATCACCAATTCCTGACCAGATGACAACCAGTTCCGTGTGAAATGCACGAGCATGGAACCGATGGCCTTAGCCATACCATCTCAAACGTCCATTCAACTAGAAAGCAAAAGTGGTGGCCACATGCTCTGAACCCCATCTAACATAGAACCAAGTAATGTTGGAAACCCAAAAAACACCTCAAGACACACAAAGATGAAAAAAAGCGAACTTCAAACAAACCTAAATGAATCCAACCTAGGACGAAAACCCAGAAAGTTATCAAGGGGCATTAAAAAGTAAACTGATATTACCTATAAATATCTCCCTGAACAACTTCCATGAGATAGAGGTTACTTTGCTTGGAGACACCGTCATCATATTATCAATATTCGAGGCCAACCGATCCCAAGACTGAATGTACTCCTCAATTCTAATCACCCCTCTATTGAATCCCCGATAAGAATAATGTCTTGCTTATTAACCCATGCATATTTCTTATCAAATTTGGAATGATCCACCATTGTAATTATCCCCCATTGTAATGATCCACTATTAGGATGAAACTAGTCTCTTTTTTTATTCTCCTGCCGTTGAACCTCGGTTGTTCTTCCATAACTATTATTCTATATTGAAGTTTTTATTTGATTATTTTGTTATTATTATTATTTTTGAATTAAAATTCCTAAATGATAAATTGGGATCAAATTCTAAATTTGATGTCACTCTCACTCACACCTTCTCACTTCAAACCATTTCGCTTTCCCTTTTTCTCCCAACCTTTATCCTCCTTCACTCCATTTATAATACATTATTCTAGTAAAATGATTATCATTAATAATAATTTCTAGTTGTCTCTTAAAGTATTTACACCTTCCAAAAAATCTAAAGGAGAATCAGGAAGATCTATAGTCAAGCCAAAATGCCCACATCTTGCAAACTGTGTAGTGGTTTTTAAAAAGGAAGTATATTCTAAATGGATGTTATCTAATAAGTTGTTAGTTCTCATGGTGACCCAAGACAAAGGATGGATAAACTAGTTCTCTAGAAATTACATAACTTTGTATCCTATGCTAGTTTATCAATTCTATATGTATGAAAAGTATAGTTTTGTCAATAAGAAATACTTGATTCAGATTATGATATATGGTTAAGAGTTTACCATTCCGGAAATAAATGGAAAAGGTGTATAAATGTTCCACATCAATGAGTTTTTTAAAACTATCAAAAGAATATTCCCAGTAATAGTGAATCATTTGTTTATAAGAATACCTTAATGTATCTAAGTGGTGATGGAACTTTGAAAAGGGATCCTACAATTGAGTTTTACAGAGAATGAATATGGTTGTTTAAGTTTATAGATAATTTGTTATGTCTCAAGAAAGGGGACTTTATTTCAATGAATTATAAAGATGTGTACCTTATATTCATTATCAAGTGAGGGGATAGAATTAACCTTGGTAGATACCTCATAGTAATCATGATGAAAATAAATAGAACATATTATAGATCTAGTTTTCTTATTTATCCTAAGTCGATTTCATCCATGTTGGAAACCAAATTATTGATAGATGAGGAGGAGGAAGTTCAAGTTAAATTTGGTGGTTTCTAATTGAGTAAGGTTACTTGAAAGAGAATGAAAGTGAGTTAGAAACCTTGGATGAGAAAGTGGGATAGAGATATTGAAATTCTCTATGAGGATTTTAAGTCTATAGACCATCCTACCATACCTAAAAAACTTGTTGATCGAAGATTTTATCCAGATGAGATAGTGGATTATTTTGATTAAAAAGAATAAATTTTCATAGATGTTGATGAATAATGGGAATATGGAATATCTATTGAGAAGGTAGGTACCCCATATATCCCCAAAAGTTCTATTATTTCCTTTGGACCTAAAATTCAACCTAATTTTCTCCATTACATATATATTTTATTAAGTTAAAGAGATGAGTAGGATGAGGAAACAATGGTCTCTAGAGATGATAATATCAGGAGATCTTTTAAATCTTCAAAATAGGAGGTATAGGTGTTAGATGGTTCTCAGGACGTTAATAATGGGGATAATGGTAATGGTAAAAATAGAGATAATGATGAGAATGGAAATAATGATGGACCTGATCAAGATGATACTGATGTTGTTGATAGGAATCAATCACATCACCCTTCTCCTGCTACTTTAGTTATATCTTTAGAGAGACATGTATTGTACATATATATATTTTGATATATTTGTTCCTAATCAACCTATTGATGATGATGTTTCAACTAGTGGTGAGAACAAAGTATCTACTAAGGGGTAGAAATCCCCATGTTTTTTCAGAGTTGACCCAACTAATGTGAATACTTATAGATTTTTAGAGGATTCTCATGATGAGTGGGAGAACTTTCCAAGATATTTCTAAATTCGTTTAGGCCATTCAAAGTCCAAGGATGTTTAGAAAGATGTTTGAGAGCATATAGATTTTTAGGGTTATTCTTCTTTGGCATAAGATGAGATATCATCTAAGGGGGAGCCTTTCCCATGTCTAAAATTTCATAGACTATCCTATATAGATTCAAATGGTAATGGAAGTGATGATGAAAAAAATAGTCTACAAGAACATGGTGGATCTGATGTCTCGGTTTGAATTCAGACAGATCCTAAGAAATCTTTGGTTGAGCAGATTGACCATGTTGGTGACCTTCAGGAATTCCCTTTAGATGAAACTGTTGGTAGGTAAGAGCCTATAGAGGATGTTATGCCTAGTGTTGAGACACCCATTATAGTAGTGCCTTCAGATGTGTTTTACATAGAATATTTAGAGTCTCTTAGAGTGAGAATTATTTCATATTTATGTTGGATTTTGAGGTTGTAGGCACCTCCTATCACTCAGCTTTGTGAAGCTAATGCGAGACACATCTATGACCTAGTTTTTTTCCACAATTATCCTAAAATGAATTTTTATATTCAGAAAGTTGAGATTGAGAATATATGTTTTTCTAGTGATATGGAAACCCTGAGATTATTTATGGAGGATATGACGACCTTATTTTCTTCCAGTCATGATGCTATGATGGAGAGGTTAGAGAGTGTTCCTATTATTACTTCTACATGTTTTTCTCTACCTCCCTTATCCTTAGCTGATACGGACTTGATCAGATCTATATTTAAAGAGGAGATCTGTTATTTTTTGGGTGATATACATACTTCTCATCAGGTGTATCTTCACAAAATAAAACAACACAGTGAGAAAATATACAAACTTGTAAGAGAGTATTTGAATAAAGACTAAAGTGATAGGGAAACAATAACCAAGGTCATTAAATTATATCTTTCTAGGCTGTATAGAAAATAGGAGTTGAATTATCATTTCATGTTTCTGGATGACAATCTAAGGATCCCACCTGAAACTAGGGCATTCAAGGAATAGGTATTCCAGCTCAAGGTTTTGACACCTTTGATCAAATTTTTCATATAGAAGAAGGAGGATTTAATTAGTGTTGTCTAGAGAAGAGGAAACATTATTATGGATTTTGAAACATTATGAAACCTTTTTTGTATGTATCTGGTACATATGTGGTTGATCCAGAGGCCAATCCCATGTCATTTTTCACAAATTCCCCTTCCTTAGACCCTTTAACTTCTTAATACTAGTCATTCAGTATGTCTCCATTTAAATATTTCTGACATATCAGATTAGTGATCATCAGAGAGCTTCCTCAACAATTAACAGTACCTTCACCCACTACCTCAACCCCCTATTCCTCTATATAAGTGCCACCTATCTCTGTAAAAGGAAAAGGGCATGTTGATCATACCTCCTAGATTAAGAGTGAAATTGATTAGTCATAGTCTTTGATATGGATTTTTTTTTATTTTCCATATATTTCTTTTTGGACTATAATTTCATTATTTTTTGGGGTTAATGAAATTTATCTCTTATTATTCCAATATTAATTATTTAAATTTACTACTTAGAATCTTATCTTTTTGATAATCCCAAAATGGGGAGAATAGTTTTCAATTTTAATTTTTTAACCACTCTTTGATATCAATATTCCTCGGATCAGATTTTATTTACCTTTGATATCCTTTCTCACCAAATTTATCATTGATACCACACTTCTATTTTGATACCTTCATTATATGGGTACATTTTACATACTTTGGTTTTTTTATTAGATATCATACCTATGATACTAATTCTCATAGTAGCTTTAGGACATACTAAAAATACTCTTAATTTTCAAACTAAACTACCTATGCCTAATTATATTTTATATATGATTTATAAAATTCCATGATTTGTGATCATCAGAAGGGGGATATTTTTTGTTCCTCCATGTTTTAATGATAAAAAATCATGTTTATTAGAGTTTTAAAGAATTTTATGTTTTTTTATAGTATATCACATTATAATGTAAATTTAAATAACTGTTCAAAAGTTCAACTGTTGTATAGATTATTCCACCACTACCCATGAGCCACGGCCAGAATTTTCAACAACCAGGATTACCTAGCATCAGACTCTAAGGCCATCAAGAGTTGTGTTACTGCCATATCTTCTACCACTATATCTTTTACCATTAGATATTCTACCACCATGATTGATACCACTAGGCTTTCTACTATCAATCATGCTACCACCTGAACCTTATACCACCAGAATGTGCCACCACTAGTCATGCCACTACCAGGTTCGTGCTACCACCATAAGATCTACATCCAGGAGTGCTACTGTCATCTTTTTCCACCATTTTTATTCTATAAAAATTGAATTAAATTCTTCAATGAATATATTATTAATAGAGAGGTATAATTTAATTATTATTTTTAAAACCTTTCATGGGTGCATTGAATGGCGAATAAGAGTTTAGTATTAGAATCAAGAAGATCTTTAGTAGTGGCTTATTTTTTTCATAAAGACTCTCTCAAGAGAAAATAGTATCAAGTTTATAAATGCAAAATTTTTGTGTTTCATGATCATAAATCAATATCTTATATGTTATATACTTGCTAACATTTGACTGTGAAAGATCAGATTACCTTGAAGAACATGATCCTTTTCTACAGATAGAAAATATAACTTTGTGACACTCTATTTTACTATATAATTAATGGAAACTATTTAAGATCATCATAAATCCAAACTATATGACTATTGATCACCTAGAGCATTAAAAACTGAGCAACACAACTATTTTCCATATCTTCTTAATGTCCCTCTCTTCTGTTTGCATTTACTTTTGAGTAGTGTGTTGTTTGCTCTGTATTTATACACATGCTAAATCCTACACCAGAACAAGATAATAATCTATATTACCTCTATCAATTTTCATTTTTTACCCATGGTGTTTGGGTAAGCTATCCATATGTAGCCTGTATTTTTTTATGCCATGAGTAACTGTGGAAGATGCTTTGAGCCTGGACATCTTGTAACTTATTTATTGTATAACTGATCTAGGTTATAGATCATATTATTGTTATATAGTATTTTTATAAGTAAGTGATTTCCAAGTCAGTGGATTAGGTATCAACTTGAGACTAAACCGCTTGTTTATTCTGTTTTGTTTTTGTTTTCTTAATTTCAATAAATTAACTTCATTTGTTTTTAAACTATGAAAAAAGACCTATAATTTGTTAGTTAGTCTTAACATGTGTTTCTATAAATATTTTTTTGATTAAATTGATTTCAAAGTTAAGGAAATTTTCAATATTGTTTTAACAGATCATTAATCAATCTTTGAGAAATATTTTAAAAGATAAAACATATATCAAACTACTATTTCATTAACTGGGTGAATTTTTTTTAATTGGGGAATTTTATTTGAACTTGTTTGTAATAGAAATTTTTAATGGATACTCAATTCACCCCCCTCATGAGTTACTTACTCTGACTAACAAAAATAATCACATGACTTTGGTTTTGGGAGGGTCGATTCATTTGAGAGATTTGAGGGAAAGTAGAAGTAGAGGGGGAGCATCGGTAGAGGTCGAGCTCTATGAGAGCTTAAATGAAATAAGAAAGTGGGGTTTCTGTTAGGGTTTGTTTTAAAAGAATGGAAATATTTTTTTCGGTTTTGGACAAAAACTAATAAAATATCCTTTTATAAGAGCTAAAATAAAAAACACTAACAAAAGATATCTTTATTAGAAGTAAAAATTTAGTGTTTATAAAGATATCTTTTATCAGTGCTTTTATTTTTTCACTAATTAAATCATATTTTATTACTCATAAAATCAAATTTCACCATCACTTTTTATAAATGGTGATAAAAACTTTTTAAAATAAATTACAAAAAATATTAAATAATTATATATTTAAAATAAATAAATTATAATAAAGGTAAAAAAATTAATATTATTAATGAATAAATAATATTAAATTAAGTAATATTAAAATTTATTGAAATTTAATTAAGAAATGAATAGATTGAAGAAATTTTAAAAAAGGAATACAAGTTGTTGATTGTATAAAATTTAAAAAAGGGAGAAGAATATATATTAAATTGAAAATGAATTCATATATTAATTTTATAAATTAAAATCAAATTATGAACATTGAATGTTAAACAATAAATATGTATAGATAAATATTAAAAATGAATAACATTAAAAAAATATTAAAAAAATAAAAAAATAAAAATGAATAAATTAAAAAATTATTAAAAATTTTATTAATGAAATAAATACAAATAAAAATGAACAAATTAAATATATTTATTTATTTATTTAAAATTAATAAATATAATATATTAAATAAAAATATAAAAATGGTTTAAATTTATAATTAAAAACATAATATATTAAATATTAAATATTAACAAATAAAAATGTAAAAGTAAAATATTAAAATTTTATTATTTTTTATGTGTGTTTCTATATAAAATTGAATTAATATCGTATATATATACATGTGATGTTAATTATGTATCTATACACAAGTTTGATATATGTCAAATTGAACAAACAAATGAAATTGATAAAACAATTTGTTTTTAAATGTTTATTAATATTAATAATTCAATATTTTTAACTAATATTAATTTTTAATTAATTTATAAACCATATTGCACTAAATATATGACATATTAAATGTAAATACATTTTTAGTATAATAGGAATAATATTTAATAAAATGTTATATATATATATATATCTATATTAAATATGTTTTTAAATAATATATAATTTTTTCCTAAGAAAATTTTCATTTATCAATGCTAAATCATGCATAGATAAAGTATATTATTATTAGCACCAGATAACATCACTAATAAATATTACATTTATATATGTTAACAATAATTCTTGATAAAGGTGCTAATTTGGTTATCATTTTTATCGAGCGCTGATAAAACCACTCATTTATCAGTTTTTTCAATAATGATAAATGACACTCCTCATTATTCGTGATTCTATAGTAATGTGAAATGAAAGTCTAGAAAATGAATTCTAGCTGCATAGGTGGAGAAAAAACACAAACTCCACCACCTACCTAATAACACAATCAAGTATTTCAGTCTCACATTCCTATTTCCTACCAGATACATGTCTATACTCGTTTTTATTTACTTCTGCCCATCCATCCTTGTGTATTCAGTTATACCAAGCTTGGTATCAATGACCATAATATGATCTTTTTCTATTTTCTGAATTCCTTTCACCCCAAATTTCACTCTCACTGTCAATAAATATACATGTCCATGTCGTTGGGGTCTTATCCAAGTGGTAAAGGCTCCCTATAATCTTGCATAAGACCCAAGATCAAATATGGGTTGGACAAACTTTCCATAAGTATGTGGTGACGTAGGCATGACAGAGGCCCGGTGATGTTGGTAGTATGATATAGGCATGACCCTTGACTGGGCCTTCAAGACATTTACTTAATAAATAAGGCTTTATGGGTGAGCTATCCATTGGGGGGGCAATGGCCTACCTTCCCGGCCTGTGTGTGAGGTGTGTGTGTGTGTGTGTTTAATGTAATTTAACCCCCAAAAAAGATATATATATATATATATATATACTTTCCCATTGGTTGGATGATGCATTATCTACACCTTCCGCCTCCCTTTATTTTCCACATTTTTGAAAAATGAAAATTCTTTAGGCCTTGTGTATCACCCCATCCACCAATGAAGATTCATAGAGAATCCTCACAATAGTAAAAACAAACAGAACCCATGTTAGTTCTCCAAAAATCCATCATTGTGATTATTTTTTATATAATATTTTTTGAAAAAATTTACAGAAATAAACCTTTGTTAGTTTTTATTAAAAAAATAAGTCAGAAATGTGTGAATGCACTTCATTCCATTGACCTTTTTTTTTGAAAAAATCCATGAAGACCCTTAACGTCTTTGCCTGAAACATTGGGAAAATGCATTAAGGGTCATAACTTCTTTTCCCAAAGACAAAAAAACATTTCATAATATGTATATGTGTGTGTGTGTGTTTATATATTTAAAATACATTTTATTTTTATTTATTTTTGTTTTATATATATATATATAAACATAACTATTATGACTATTATAAATTATTAAAAATTTAATAATAATTTTATCAAAATACTATAATTATTACAAATTTAATATTCAATATTAAAATTTTAATTAATATTTATTTTAAAATTATGTTATTAAATAGTTTATTTTTTACATTAATAATTATATTATTTACATCAATATTAATATTTATTATTTTAATTATTGTAAATATTTTATAATAGAATTATTATATATATATATGGTGTTTGGGGGTAAAATTGCATTCAAACACACATACACACACCACACATATAAGCTAGAAAGGTAGGGAATAACCCCCCCCCCCCACCCCCACCCCCAAGGGATATTCCGCCCATCATGCCTTATTTTATTTAGTACATAGACCATTGGTTGAGTGGGAATGAAGCCGATTACATGCCCAAAATCCTATTCCAGCATCATGTGTTTGTTATCATGCCTATGTCAATAGGCATACGTCATACATGCATCACCGCCTGCCTACATCATGCCTATGTCACTGCCTGCCTACATCATTATCTCTGTCACCACCAGCATAGTATTTTAATAGTACTTGTGCATAATAAAGATTAAAACTGGAATCTTCTATATTCCAACTTGGTTCCTTTTCCAATATTGTATAGGCACGTTTACTTATAATATAATTATTATTTATTGATAATGTAATTACTTTCATTTAGTTATAGTAATATAATTAATAATACTTCCAAATAATTAAATTAATAGTATAATACCTAATAAAACTTTTTCCCATTAAATTATTGAATTTTAAATGTTATGTTATTAAGAAATAATGCTTTTGACATATAATTTATCCTTTTTTAATTATATTTTTGAAGAAACTGTTTCAAGAAATTTTTATATGTTTATTTAGTTTGTTGAATTTTATTCAGATTGTATTTATAATATATAATTTTTATGCTTTCAAAGGAACCTCCATAAAACATAATAATTCTTCAAGTATGTGACATTTAAATCTTATAAATTATAAGTATAAATACAACCTCAATGAAATGTAACAGTATTACTAAAAATATAACCTATAATTGAAATTTTAAATAATTTCACAAAAACATTAATCAAAATTAATTTTAATGGAAGAAAATACTATTGTTTTAAAACATTACATTTGTATTTACAATTTTTTTTGACATTAATTTAATTTTAAATGATTTTTATATGTTTTTCAATGTTTTAAATTTCATTTAGATATTTTTTATACTATATTCTATATGAATATATTTTTTAATGTGTAAATATTATGAGTTTAATCAATACTATTTGTGTCATTTAAATTATTTTTGGTATATTATATAGATAAAATTATTTTTATTTACAACTATATATTAGATGTTTAGGATATGTCTTCAATTTTAATTATATTTTTTTATAGTTTTTATATTATAATATTTTAAAATTACATACTTGAAATTTAATAATTTTTCCTTTATTTCAATTAATTGACATTGAATGACTATAAAATTTAAACTATAAGTACAATATGAATGAAAATTAAAACTTAAGCTAAACATATAAAAAATAGTTGAAAGTAAAAAATAATTTCATCAATATAATTGAAAGATAGTAATATCAAAGACATAAAACATTTTTGTTTCAAAACAATTATGTTAATAGAACATATATAAATGAATGAGTACAGTCATCATCTATGATTAGGTCCCATCCCACAATTAGGTGTGTGAATAGGACACCCATAAAAATATTTTCAAACTCCATACTAGGGTGGAATGTGACTAGATAGAGGGGGATCTTCCCCAGGTGATGGAACCTTGAATGTTTAATGCTCTATCTGTGAATCATCAGAGGGAGGTTTCATCAAGATGTTGTGATGTGGACCTTATCCTTCTCCCACTACATTAGTGGAAGGACTTTCCACCATCTGAGGGGGGAACCATACAAACTTTGAGGGGTTGATCATGAAAGGAGTATTCGTGAGAAATGACTCATGTTACGAGCTCATATGAGTTATACTCAGTGAAAACTATGGATATTATGATAACATAAATGTATCCCAAGCCTGTTAGTGACCATACGCAATTGGTTGAGGCTGGAATGTTAGAGGCCTGACCTCTTCCTATAGAATCGGTGAGGTCTCACATACAACATGATGTGTTCAATGTCATCCTTATTGAGGATCTTCAACATCAATAGATTCTAGAGGAGGTTCATGAGTAGAAACCCCCTCTCCCTAGTTAGGAAAATAACTCCCTAAGGTAGATGATGATAAGTACTATTAGGTATAAAAAAATACATATAGCAACCCAAGATTCTCATATATAGATATTACATATTTTTAGAATAATAATCATTACATTACACAGACACACACATGAGGACTGCAATAGTTTAGTGCTTTTGGAAACATGGAACACAATATTATTAATTCATGAAATATCTTCAATGTCTCCGATAAAAATATACCCCTTTTGTACTCTTCACAAACATACAATGCTTAATAAAATTCTTTATAACCTGTGGAAATGAAACATAATAAAAGAAGATCTTAGATTCTCAGTATGTGTAAAAAAGGGGGATACCTAAGAATAACATGAGTATAAGGGTATGATATTAAGATCATAACATTTTAAAACCATACCCAACATATCAAATATCATAATATTAAGTCATGGAACAATGATTGGTAGTCTATAAGGAATGGATCATAAGGTAATAAAATAACATGATCCATGAGGGGATAATATTGGCATAAGACATATATTTTTTGAATACAAGTATAGAAAATCATATATCAAGGCTACCCACCAAGACATTACTAACATGATAGGCTTGGTATAACCACTATTACACCTGCTTTGGGCTTGGGCTAACCACTTGTGTACCCTATTTTTTAGGATTGGGATAACCACCTATGTACCCTTCTTCACAGGATGGGACTAACCACCCATGTACCCTTTGATCTCATATAAAATATATCATTACCCAATTTATTGGAGGGAGATACGGGTCTCACCTATTACATAATGAAAAACATTCATATGTCTCTGCAATATCAATAAACATTCATCATATCATAACCCATAAAATGAAATGGGTTTCATGAAAGTTTTATCATATAATAACCTATAAAAAGATATGGGTTTCATAATTATTTAATCATTTAATCATAGCATAACCAATGTAAAAAAAACTTGGTTTCATAACCCATGTAAGAGAAAAGGTTTTCATAAACATTTTTTCATTATAAAGACAAACCATTCATAAAAATAATAATAATGGAATCCATGGATCATAACCCCATTAATGTATAAGTAACATCAAAGGATGTTATCTAATATTGTAAATTATTTTGAAATATCTCTTGGAATATTTATTTGAGGAAGAATAATTTTTCTTTGAAAATCACTTTTTTAAACATCATACATTTTTGAAATATTTTTCATTGATAAATTTACTTGAAAATTTATAAATGAATCATTTAAAAATAATTTAAAAAATTTCTTGGGGAAAATATACTTTTCTCTTAAAAATCACTTGTTAAATCATAAAATTTTTTGAAAATTTTTTTATACAACATGGTTTTCGTAGAAAATAGATTTCCAACTAAAAAAAATAAATTCAGCTTTTTATAAAAACATTTTCTCAATTATTTTATATACCAAATAGTAAAAGAAATTGTAATATTAATATCATGAAAAAACATAGGTAAATAAAATTTATTATTTTCTTGATAAATGGATCATAAAAGTTTATCATCGGAAACATAATCAAAAATAGTCTCGATAAACAATGTTGTTCTAATATAAAATCTTTAGCACTTTAGAAACATTGAAACAAAATCACCATGAAAAAATTAATAAAATTAAAAATAATATGTCTTAATGATAAATAAATTAATGATATTATTTTTCAAATAGGTTATATATACACCTTGTAAATGAATATAGGTTCATAACATAACATACGTCTCAAATAAGGCATAATGAGATAGAAATCTATTACCACTTTAGTAACTTTTGAATCGTATACCTCTAGAAATAGAGTTATTAAGATGGAAATGTAAATCAAAATAATTTTTATGATAAGGATCATAAAATACATTCATGGGAATTATAGACATCACATAATTGAAATAATTGGTTAAAATATCATGTGTATCATAGAAGTAAAAAGTGTGACATAAATCCCTTACCAATTTAAAAATAGTTTGAATCATAAGACCCAATAAATAATAACATAAAATGAAACATTATGTATCACCAAAGTAGTTATATTAATGATAACTAATATCTATGTTTTAGAACATAAACCCAAAAAAATAAATGAATGTAGATTTTTTATATGTCTTTCATAAATAAAAGTGAGATTTGAAATCTCTTACAAAAAGTATTGACTTCATTATCACTTGTTATAACTTATTACATAATAAATAAATGTTTATTATCCATTTATTAAAAACCATAAATATATGTGTGTGTGTTATTGTTTGTGTGTGTGTTGGTGTGTGTGTTTTTTTGTGTTAAGTTTATCTGATTCTCACATATCAACAGTTCAGGGGTATAGTGCTCTGCTAATGTGTATACTGGTACTCTGTTCGAATCCTCAGTGATGATACTTTTCAATAGCCGATTGTTTTTGTTTTGATTTTATTTTGATTGTGGGGTTTTGTTTTAAAAGGTTATATTAAATTATTTGATAATGAATATTTATTAAATTTTTTAAAAAATATTGGTGTGAGTTCATAATTAGGGAGTTAAACTTGTGATATCCTTGAGCTTTTCTTTATATTTCATTAGATTGTCATCCACTTCACAAGATGACTTTTATTGGATTTACCAAGTGTTAAGTATTTAATACAAGCCTTAAATTATCCAGGGTTATAATCTCAGTTAGTACTTGTTTATGGAAGTGTATTTATGGTTCCAATAATCCATGGAATCCACACATTAAACAAAACATTTCATTAATCCATGAAATTTTTAGTTTAACATACACAATGTTAACCAAAAGAATACTCAACGAGAAAAATCTCTCAATAAATTAACATCCCCAAATTATTACTCACTCAAATTATAGAATTAATCATCCATTTATTTTGATAGTAATCTGGTTATATATTTTTTATGGTGATGAATTTCTAATAGAATGAAAAGAACATGATAAGAAAAGAGTTGTGCATCGAACACACACACCAAAGATGAGGAAACCTAAAATGCACTATTGATTGAATGAGAATGAAAATGGGGAAGGAGAATTTAACTTGAAATAAACTATTTTAAGACCATTAATATTACACAATATATTTTGTATGATAATGTAAAATCCCGAGTCTGGAGCCCTCTGGTGCCCCTCACCCGGTTCGCCACATGACCTCAAGCGCGTTTCCCCGAATGCCAGAGGCTGCCGACTAGCAGCGAGGGCCTTGGTGAATCGGTGGGGAAACTATGCCCTCATTCAGTAAGGTATACAAGGTAAGAAAACAACAATATACAACGGAAATAGTAAACAACATGAATAACAGCAGAAACCAAACAGCGGAAGCAATGTAGATATATAACCATGATGACGATGATACAAGAGGTACAAGTATCTAAGGAAAACAGTAAACACAACAACGTGCTGAAATACAACTGAAACCAAGTGCAAAAGGAAACAAAGTAAGATCCTGAGCATCGCGAGACACAGCTCGGTCCCATGCTTCCTAGCTCCTAGTGAAATCAAGATCCTGAAGTAGAAGGGCGCTTGCCCTTGTCTATACCTGCAGCAACAAAGTCTGCTTAGGCCCAAAATCATGGCCCAAACAGGGTGTGAGATAAAATCCTAGTAGGCAATCACCCAAAGATTTGTGCCTAACAGTCAATGAATACATGTCAATAATAAAACAAGAAGCAGTAAACAGAAAAGCACAAGCAGCTATGATCCACAGTTCTAGCAAACAAAGAACACAAGTAAATAGCCAGCAATAAAAGAAGAAACAGGTAACCCTCTGGGTAGCTATCACAGTCTAACCCCTATGGTTCAACCTATCAATACTAGCAACCCTCTGGGAAGCACACACAGTATTACCCCTCTGGTTCAGCTACGTAATTAAGCAGACTCTCTGGGGAAGCACTCACCATCAATTCCCCCTATAGTGTCGTATCGTGCTAAAGGCTCTCTGGGGAAGCACTAAATGTCAATTCCCCCTGTGGCCCGCGTCGTGGATCTACAGACTCTCTAGGGAAGCACTCAACGTCAATTCCCCCTGTGGTCTCGCATCGTAATTAAAAGACACTCTCGAGAATCCCTTCTGTCAATTCTCCCTTTGGTCTACTACTCTAGGTTCTCACAGTCCTGAGTATAACTAAACATGCTCAGCGCGTGTATATTGTCCAATTAAACCTCAAGAACTACTTGCCTATCATTCTACAGCTCAACGACAATAATAAAACAACAGTTCCACTATCCTACAACTAGGCATGGCAATTGGAAAAACACCCAACAGGAAAAACAATCATGGAAAAGCAACCAGAGCACAAAATAAATTACTCTACTCACAAGTAATGACCTCTAATAAAGAAACAAGAAAAGCGGGAAAATAGTAGGGGAAAAACAGGAAACACGCAATACCCTCTGTTCAAGGGTATTGGTAGAATTTTCACATAATATTCATCAACTTCCTACGGAAAGGCACAAACCACCTACATCGATCCTAGGTGATCGATATAAGTGAACCACGATGACAGATTCCCCTTGGGATGACGTAGATCATAGAAAACTTACAAAACATTCATCCCACGATAACTTAGAAATGAGGAAGAATCAAGAAACAAGGCTAAAGCAGAAGGAAGAGGTCACCGCTGCGATTCCAATGCAATCGACCGTGCTCAGATCGGAGGAGGGACGGAGGGGCGGGATCTCGTTGAAGATCCGCCCATACAGTCACTCTCGGATAGACGAAAACTGAAGAAGAAGATGAATCTGGGGGTTAGACGTGACCCCGGTCCATTTAATGAAAAAAGAAAGAAAGTACACGGCGTGTACTTCTTGAGTACACGGCGTGTACTTCAATTTTCCGTACTCCGAAATAACCGGCCTCTACCTCAGCCTTACACACCGTGTGTGTGGCCCGGATACGGCCAACACACGGCTTTGAGCCGGGGAAGAGTACATGGCGTGTACTTAGAAAGTACACAGCGTGTACTTCTGAAATTTCCAGAAAATTCATTTTTCTCAAAAACTCCAGAAAAAGGAAAAACGTACCTGAAAAGAAGATCTGGGTTCTTATAGATAATAACAATAGATGAAGAGGAACCATTCATAAAATAAAATTAAAACACAAACACTTATGAGATTAAAAATGAAGAAGAATGAAAAAGTAAATAAAAAAATCATTGAGGAATGGAATTACAAGTAGGAGCTTCCGTATGGAAGATCATACCAAGCCATTGGAAATTCCTTGGTTGTGAAAAACTATCCTCCTTTTCTCTTAAATTCCAACTCATTTCAAGGAGAGGAGGGGGCTGTATTTATAGCTGAAGGAGTTGGATTGTTTGTATTCAAAATATTATTCTCCACTTGGTTTGATGATTATACCATCCAGAAAGAAGAATCCTGAGATATATTATTCTTAAAAATTATAGATATGGATGTTTTATGGATACTCTGAAAATGTGAATTACATTGGACTTATGTATCCATTTTTAGGGTTCTTTGAGTAAAAAAAATTTAATCTGTCCATTTCTATCATGGATTTTTTTTGAGGAAAAATTGTAAATTGGTTTTTAATAAGAATATTCCCTCAAATCTGAACCATTTATTCTAAAAATCCATCCACCTATAACTTGAATTTCACACTGCAGAACGTCATCTCTAATTGATGTTTATACCAAGAGAAAAGTCAATAATGGCATTCTTATTACAAATTATGGACCAAATTATGGGCTCAAATTAAAACCTTATGTCGGGCCCCTTTATTTTGGAGTTGGGCCATAAAATTTTTATACATGATTATTTTGGATAATAAATTTCATATTATGTAGTTTCATCAAATTTGGGATTTTGTATTGATCCTAAAAATTCAAGAATCATGGTTATTCCAGTTTTTCATAGATTCATTGGGCCTTTTTGTGTGGACCATACGACTCTTCAAATGGATGAATTGGCCCAAACTCCAGTCTAATTATTTGTAGTAAATTGAATAAATAACCCTAAAAACAATAGTCATATAACTTGGATAATTAGGGTAACTGTTACAATTAAAATAGTAAATTGGCTTCACTGTATTAATTTAAATAATGCTAAAAAATTATATTTAGTATTAAAGGATTGGTATTTCACACAAATTATGCAATTTTACATGAAAATTACTAAATGGAGTAGAAAAAAAGTTATGAATAAATTAATAACATGAAATCCAACACACATAGTCTTGTTCATGTCCTCATGTACATCAAATAAAAACATAACTAAATAATTTTTAATCACTAAAAAATATTAATTTTTGTATTTAATAATCAAGGGGGTCTAGACTAGTTAACTCATCCATAAATAATTCCACCAAAAATTGTTACATTAATAATGTTCTAAAAACAATTCATTTTTCATGCTCAAATTTTGAAATGGAAAATGGGGGAACCAAAAATATACTCCTCTAAAGATTATAAAATTTATTTTTGGATATTAACTCATTCACCAACCAAAATTATAAATTATAGAGTTTTAAAGATCTATCATCTTCCATTCCCTATCCTAAAGTGAACATGAATCTAGAGGTCTTTATAGGGTTTTTTTCTATGGCTATGGGATTGTAGTAATTTTGTGTATAAGAGAGAGGAAAATAGGGGTAAAACACTAAAATGGAAAAAGTAATGCACAATTTGAAATAAGACATGGAAGGAGATGGAAACACATATTTACAAGGGAAATATTTTGTTGAAAAATACACAAATTAGGAATCAAATTTTAAGTTGATGAAAAGATGAAATATTTACAAAATAAAAAACTTCTCCCAATGACATAAGTGTACTTTTTTTTCTTTTTTTCATAATTTAAACTTGAAATAGATCTCACACTCATCTACCAACCCATGTTTGATCTACTCACACCACTAATTTTTATAGTCATAACAATATCAAGGGTTGAGGAAGAGTGATTTTTGACCTTCCCTAGACGAAAGCATTTTTTGTTTTTTGTTTTTTTTTTTGAACAATTTTCAATAACATGTACAAAACTACATAAATGAAAATTAATTCCCCAAAGTCACCTAATAAAAACCTCTCCCCCACAAAAAAATTTATTATTTATCACAATTATATGGTAACATGATGAAAATAAAGAAAAGTATACTCAAAATTAAATTCATTCCCCACACTTAAATTTCAATAAATTATGAAATAAAAATCTATGTAGATGTTGGGTGGGATAATCTATTGGTATTGTAAGGTGGAAATAAAAAAAATGTTTTCATATGATTTATGGGGATTTCAAAAATGATTATTCAAAGTTCTGGTGCTCTTCTAATGTGTATAGAGGCACTTAGGTCGAATCCTCGGTGATGAAACTTTTTAATAGTTGATTTTATTTTGATTGGGGGGTGTTTGAAGAGATTATATGAAATGATTGATTAATGAAGATTTATTTAACAATTTAATAATTATTTGTGTGAGTTAATAATTATATATTTAAGCATTTCATATCCCTGATATTTTCTTTATATTGCATTAAATTAACAACCACTTCGCAAGATGACTTTGATCGGAATTCCCAAGTGTTAAGGCTTTAATCCAAGACTTAAATTAACCAGGGCTCTAATATCAATCATTAATTTTTTATTGTAGTTTATTTATGGTTCTAATAATCCATGTAATCTACACATTATACAAAACATGTCATTAATCCATGACATTTTATGTTTAACATGCACATTGTTAACCTAAAGAATACTCAACAAGAAAAAGTTCTCAGTAACTTAACACCCCCAAATTATTACTCAAAACAATGGTAGATTTAATCATCCATTTATATTGACATTAATTTGTTTATATATTTTTTATGGTAAATAATTATAAATACAATGAAAATAACGTGATAAAAAAAGAGTTGTGCGCCGAACACACACACGAACAATGAGGAAACTTAAAATGAACTTTTGATTAAAAGACGAAGAAAAATGGGAAATGTATTTTAAATTGATTTAAAATATATTAAAAACATTCATATTACACAACATAGTGTGGATTGGAATAATAATTTATGAATAAGAAACATACATTTAAATAAAACTACAACACAAACACTTACGAGATTTCAAATGAATAAGAACACAAATGTAAATCAAAAGAAGCATGGAGGAATGTTATATAGAGTAGAAAATTGAGTATGTAAGATCCTACCAAGACTTTTTAAAATCATTTTTCATTCCAACCTATCCTCCCTTGCTCTAAAATTCCAACTCCTTTCAAGGAGAGGAGGGAGATTTATTTATAGCCCAAAGAGTTTGGCTGTTTTCATTCCAAATCTTCCCCTCCTCTTGGCTCAATGATTAGACCATAAAAAAAGTATAATATTGAGATATATTATTATTAAAACATGTATATATGTATGTTTTATATATAATATGAAAACATGGAATCAAATTTATTAAAGGATCCAAATCTATGGCAGTTTGAATAAATAATTTTAATTTATCCATTTCTATCCAATATTTTTTAAAGTCCAAAATGTGAATGGTATTTTAAAAGGAAGATGCCCTCAAATATGAACCATTTATTCTAAAACGTTGTACACATGCATATTTTATTTCACACTATAAAATTTCATCTCTACTTGATGTCTATATCAAGTGAAAATTCATTAATGGTGTGATGGTTTCAAATTCTGGACATAATGGTGGGCTGGAATTAAAATCATTTTTTGGGACACTTTTTTTTGTTGGAACTTAAAATTTTTATCCATGACTCTATTGGATAATAAAGATCATATTATTGAGTTTCATAAAATTTGGGCTTCTATATTGAGTGCATAAATTCAAGTATCATGGATGGTCTAGTTTTTTAATAGATTCTTTTGGTCTTCTTATGTAGACCATATGACCCTTCAAATGGAAAAATTGACCCAAAAACCAATCTAATTATTTTTAGGAAATTAAATAAGTGACCAAAAAAACAATAATCATAATAGTTTTATAATTATGGTGAGAGTTATAATTTAAATAGTGAACTAACTCGATTGGATTAACTCAAATAATGCTCAAAAAATATATTTAGTATTAAAGCATGGGTATTTCACACCAATTATTTACTTTTACATTAAAATTACTAAAGGAATTAGATAAAACGTTATGAATAAATGGATAAAATAAATATCACACCATATATTATTTACTTATATCTTTTTATTACCTTTTTATTAATAATTCCTTGTTAAAATCAAGTTTCAAGTAATAAGTGCTTTGTTTTTTGTCTATGTTTTGATTTTTTTATTTTTAGTCCTCTTATTACGATCATGGTTCCATAATCTATAGAATAATATTTTTTAGACCCTATCTATTCTAGGTACATACATCTCTGAGTTTTTCATTGAACCTCGTTAGTGTAGGTTTTCCTTTTTCATTGAACCTTGTTAGTTGAGCGTCATTCAGATTAAGAGAGATTTTATATATCTATTACATGTTGTGTAACTATCATCAGGTAGATGATGTGAAGGTAATAAAAAACATGAAATAGTTCATAATGATATCTATTTACACACCATGAATCTACATTAGACGAAGTGTAATGTTTGGGAAGGTTTGAATTCTCTCAATATGACATGAGTTTAGCCCTCTCTTAAATTGATAATTAAACATTGTGTAATATATTTTCCAAGAATTTACATCTAAAGATCAGAAATTATAATCTATGTTTTATGCTTATGTTTTCATTTCAAATGGGTGAGACCTTCCTCTCTCAAGCCCTTGGAAATTTCTAAGAAATTTTGGTGCACCTTCCTTCATTCCAAACATCAATTTCAAGCGATTGATCCCCAATGAGTTGTTTTTATTAGATTTTCCATTCTCCTCCATTATTCACTAGATGTGGTGGTGGCATCAGTTGACCATGGTTGGTTTGGTTTTTTATCTTGATCTGTGTGATTTGGGTTTCTTCTTATAATATTTTGTGCCTTCAATTTTTTTGTGTTGCCTATTTGAAGCGTTATGTTGATATCTGATTTAAGGTAGGTCGTCTAAAACCTAACCCTATAGTCTATTTAATTGTTGAGTATATATAATATTGTGATTAGACTAACATAATATGTGCATTAATTAATTGGATGATTAATAATGAAAAATCATGAATTGGATTATTCCTTTGATCCGTTTGGATTCAATGGTGTTTCAACCTAGCTTGTGGCTACATTTGGGTGAGTGAACCCTTGAAAAATATTTATTTGGATAATAGATTAGTGTGTGTATACCATGATATAAGAACCCAGGTGATTGCTTGATATAAAATCACTTTGGTAATATATTTTTTTATCTAAATGAATTGAAATAATTTGATAAATAAATGAATGTTAAATTTAAAGATGAATGGTAATTTTCATAATTAACCATCGAGGATTATGATATGATATTGTGATATCCTTGCTGTTATGACTTGTGTTGAGTATTTTGATGAAATTATTTATATAGAAGACTTGGCCTAGACTGATGCTGAAATTATTATATAATAGTTCTGGCCTAGATTGATGTTGAAATGCTTATATAGTGGTATAGGCCAAGTTACATGTTGAAATGCATATATAGTAGGCTTGAACTAGTTTGATGGGGAAATGATTTTGTAGTCGGTCATGCTCGAATGCTAAAATGATTATATAGATGGATTTTATCAAATATTGAAATGATTATACAGAGGGATCTACTAGTTTATTTTATTTTTCCTTGGTTATGTGGTTATGGTTGGAATGGTTTTTTTATATGCTTAGATACATTTTAACATAGTTCTTGAATCATGTTTATCATTATATTATATTATGTTGATTAATTAATACACCTTTATATTGTTTTATTGCATTCTCTTTATTAACAGACTAGTTTTTTATACACGTGATGTTTTTGACCTAGATAGTTATACCCACACCCTATTTAGGATTCCATTTTATACCTGAGGAGACTTTATGGATGCGAATTTGTAAATGGAAAGGGACCTTGTTTTTAATTTTTTCTTACTAGATGGGCTGTAGTTTGGAGACATGACTAATATGGGGTTTAGCATCGGTGGGTTTTTTGAATATTTGTGTCATCTACTTATTTTATTTTAATTAATTTAGTTTGAAAATTAGATACATTTTAGCCTCTCATTACATGGTTCACAATTATTTGATTTGTTTGGTTCCTCTTTTACTTCCCAGTTGTATGCTATAATTTTTATGTTATTTTTGTTAATATGAAATTTATTTATATTTTTTATTTCTAAAATATTATATCTTTATATCATAGGACATTCTCTCCCCACTATACTAATCAGACCCTCATAGCTAGTTGGTAGCCACTAGCGTATGTGGAGTCATTCTTGAGGTCTCGTAACCAACCTGATTTGGCCATATGAGAGAGTTTTGGATTGAGGGACATTAAAAATTTATATCATAGGAGAATATTTTTCATTTCAATTTATTTAATATTTGGGAAAGTTAGAAAGGATACGTGGATGTGTTGTGACATGGTAATGAGATTTTTCATGGGAGTAGCTCACCCAAGTATGGGAAAATCCAAGTACACGTGGATGGGATTGATGTTCATGATGTTTGCTTATTATGGTTGATGTTATTTGTCCCTTGGTGATTCAAATGTTGTGTGATGTTATTGAGTCTTCATATTTATACTCATGGCCCAGTATGATGTGAGACAAGTATGAATTCATCATGATAGGTGAATAGGGTTATATATTGAAATTCATTATTCATAATTGGGACATATTTGTAGCATGTGATATATTTTACTATATAAAATTTTAAATGTTATCCATGTTATATTTGATAAATGGAAATGAAATAACTGTTATTTCATGATAAAACACTTGTAATCCATGTTTATAGAGACCATGAGCTAGTGGTTCTCTATTTTTGGCCATCTTTTGAGGTTGACTCTATTTTTAGAAAGTGTTTTAAGGAGTGTGTTTGTCTGGTAGAGAAAATTCATCTTCATCATTTTTTAGTTGAGTGTCTGGATAGTGGAAATAAGCATGCTCTTAATGTAGTTAACCTGAATCTTACTATCTCTCATAGGGGTCAGATGGATGCATAGATTCACAACAGAATCTTGAGGGTCATGTGATCCAAGGCAAGGGAGACTATTCTCATTTTTCCATTAATGTATGAGATTAGGAGTGAGTTTCAACTACAGCATCTGCCAACATTCACTATGGAGGGATTCTCCTAGGTAGTTGAATTCTAGATTGATTAATTTAAGATGATCATTAATACTATTGAGAAACTTTCTAACCAGAAGGTGAATCTTGAGGAATACATGCTTCATGGACCTTCCAAGTGTTGTTGGGGCATTCTCGAGAAAGCTGGGAAATAAGAGGATTTATTATATAAGGACATCAAGGAGAAGTTACTAGGAAACTTATATCTAGAGACATTGAGTGATGATAAGGATTATGAGTTCAAATACCTAACACCCGAGGGAATGACTGTGATAGACTATACTGGATATTTCACTAACTTGCAGTGATTTGTGCCTTCCTTAGATAATGATGGGATCTCTAGGGAAAGACGTTTCTATGATGTGATTTGTTATGAGACGAGGTCAAAAGTGATTTTATTTCTCCTGAGTAAATTTTTGAATTTGATAAATTAGTTACTCATCAAAGAAGGGAATTTTAGAGAGGAACCAAGTAATGGAAAGACTATTTTATAAGGTCAAACTGGGAGCTCTTCTTCTAGTGGTAAGAAGCACTTCTATAATAGTTATAACCATGGAAACATTGGGTAGAGTAGTCATAGTTGTGGGAATACATATCAGAATTATGTTCTATTAGAGTGCTAAATGTGTGGAAATTTGTTCCATAAGTGGCCTCAGTATCTATACCCCACCATGGAGTGTCATGTGTGCGATCAGATGAGTCATATTCATAATTTTTATAAGAAAGTTTCACAGAAGTGCTTTGGAAGGGGATCGACACAGGTACCATAGTTTGGGAAGGACTCAACTACCCCTCAATAGATAGGTATCTAGAGTTCCACTAGACATTCAGGTCAAATAATGGTACATGTTACCCTAGTACGAAAGAGACATTACCATTTAGAGGAAACAACATAGTGGATTCAGATCATAGCCCAAGAAATAGGGGAAAGTTATCTTCATACTATGAATTCTATTCTGGCTACTATGGATTCAGGGCCTTATACCATTATAGGCACAATTCAGATATCACCTAACCGTTCTTGCATTTTTTTTATATTAGATAATCACATTCCTTTTTATCTACCCCTTTTGAAAACTATTTGGGATTGTTTGTAGAAATATTGGATGGTGTCTTCACCATTGGAAAACCATTGTGAGTGTGGTAAGATTATATCAAACGTTTCAAGGTGTGTTCTCTATAAATTGGTGCTTACTATTTCTTTTGGGAACTATTTGTGATGGAAATGATAGTTTTTTATTTGATTTATGGTATGTATATTCTATATCTAAAATATAAACACATCGGTTATTTCCCAAGGAGAGAAAACTTTCAATATCCAAAATTAGACAACAATATTCACAAGGGTGAGTGGGATCATCAAGCTATTCATGCAGGACCAATTTAGTGCTGATTGATTTTACTCACAACCAAGATGGAAAGCCTTATTCTAGATGTTGGTGGGATGTGGTAGTACACTTTTTCACAAGTCGTGAAACATTTTTTGTTGAAGATTTATATTTATTAACACCCAATTTAGAGATTGATTTCATGGTTGAGTTGGTGATGGGAGTAGATCTGGTTTTTATCCCATCTTAGAGGATGGAACTATTAGAGCTTTGGGAGTTGAAAGTTCAATTGGAAGATCTGGAATCTAAGGGTTTCATACAGCCTAGAACATCTCCATGGGGTTCTATAGATCTTTTATCTAATAAGGAAAATTTGAATTTTCAATTATGTATGTATTTTCATGTAGTTAACCAGATGAATGTCATGAATAGATATCCCTTTCCATGTATCGATGATCTCTTTAATCATCTGAGAGGTGATAAGATCTTCTCTAAGAATTATTTGAGATCTGGATACCACCAATTGAGGGTGAGACCATTGAACATACCTTGGAATATTTTTAGGAGTATTTATATCTTTTATGATTTCTTATTGATGTCATTTGGTTTGAAAAATGCACTAGCAATATTCATTTCATTGATGAATCATATCTTTCATCATCTTTAGGATCATTTTGTGGTTTTCTTCGATGATATCTTAATGTACTCCCAGTTAGTAGACGATCATACCCAACATGTTGATATAATATTGAGTACATTGAGAGAGAATATTCTTTATGTTATGATAACCAAATGTAGTTTTTATATTGATAGATTGACCTTCTTAGTCATGTCATCTCATAGGTTAGAGTGTTAGTGGACCTAGATAAGGTTGTAGGAATGGTATCATGGGAGAGTTTGAATAAATGGTAAAAATATAATACAATTACACTTTCAAACCAATTAAAATATTGATTTAACTATATAAATAAATTAGATTAAAAGGCAGTTTTGAATTAAAATGCAGTATTTTTTACTATTCATTAAAAATGAACTTTATCAGAAAACTACCAAAATTTTAGCCAAATGAAATTTTGATGTCCCAATTATAAAATATAAGTTTATTATATCAAATGGAACATATAAAAGTTACTGAAACTAGTTCTAAAAAGGGTTCATTGTCAAAACGGGGTATATTGACATTTTAAATAATATTAAAGTATTTCGTACTTAAAAACGAGTTCATTCTTATTTTAATCCTCTAAAATTTATTACACAAAAGTAAAAACATTTAACAAACATGCATAATCATATTTTAGTTAGTTCTATTCATTCTTGTCAATACAATGTCTTGGAGTTAACTACCATTTAAAATTGTAATATTATAATATTATTTTTTGGTATAACTCAATGTTTTGTGCAATGTAAGATTTCAAAGAAACCCACTATTCCGTGTTGAGTAGACTATAATACATAGCATTCATATTAAAATAAAATTAATATTTAATTCAAAAATATTAATAAATATGAAAAAATATTATTCTATAAATACCTGGGTTATTACAATAACTCTACTTTGAGTGAAGTGGCAACATGAGAGTGTTTTAGAGAAGACTTGAGAGAGGGAGTTTGGTGTTTGAGCATTGTGGATATAATTGTTCAATGAGACCCCATAGTGATGCTTGGAGAAGCTCAGGGATGAGATGTTATATAGTGTGGAGGTTTTATGATCCCTTCTTGTTCTAGGTACATCCCTCTTTGAGTTTTTCATTCAACCACTTTTTGGGGGGGTTTTACACTATCTTTGAAACTTATTGGTTGAGTATCATACGGAGATAGAGTGCCTTGTTTGTGGAAAATGGATAAAATTTTGGGTATGTAAGTTTATTTTAATTAATGGAGTTCATGTATAAATATTTTAAGTGGGATTAAAATAGTTTTCCATCAGTTTAGATATCTTCAGAGGTGGTTTAGTCTCTTCTATGAATTTTGGGCTTTAAACTACATGTAGGACATTTAAACACCATATATATGTATTGAATTCCATGTAACTATCGATATAAATATGTTGTGAAGGTAATATAGTATGTGAAATGGTTGATGATGTGAACTAGCTACACACAAAGACTCTATATTACATGATGCATAATGTTCAGGTAGGGTTAAATTCACTATAGGTGATGTCGATTTCGGTGTATTATTTAATTGATAATTAAATTCCGTGTAATAATTTTACAAACCACATACTTATCAAGATCAACAATTATAGGTCATTGTGTACGCTTATCTTTTTAGTTCAACTATGTGAAACCCTCCTCTATCAAGCCCAAGTTGATTTCCAGGAAATTTTGGAGCACCTTCCTCCATTATAGACATTTAGTTTAACCAATAGATCCCAAGTGAGAGTTTTTCATAGGTTTTCCCTTCCCTTTGATTGTTGTCTAGATTTGGTGGTGGAATATATTGTTCATGGTTTGTTTGTCTATTAATATTTATCTGTTTGATCAAGGTTTTTTATTGAGATCTTATGTACCTTCATTATTATTAGTGTTATATGTTGGAAACATTGTGTTAATCATCAATTTAGGGTATATAGTATAAAACCAAACCTAATTTTCTCTTTAGTTTTTGAGTATGTGAAATATTGAGATTGCGCCAACACAACATGTTCATTAAATATTTGAAAGATAAACATTGATAAATCATAAATTGGATTGTTCCTTGCATCCCTATGGATTCAATGGTGTTGAGATATGGATTTCGGATATCACTGGGTGAGTGAACCCTTGAAAAATAATGAATCAGATAATGTATTAATGTGTGTTTAGAATGATATGACAACCTAGGTGATTGATTGATAAAGAATCACTTTGATAATGTATTTTTTATCAAAATTATTGGTGATAATCTGATAAATAAATTAATGTGAAATTTAAAGACGAATGTAAATTTTCATAATTAATCATTGAGGATTAGGATATGATATTGTGGTATACATCATATTAGGACTTGTGTTGAGTTTCATGCTAAAGTTATTATATAGAATACTTCAACTAGATTGATTTTTAAATGATTTTATAGAGGGATTGTCCCATATTGATGTTGAAATGATTATATATCGGGATTGGACTAGTTTGATGCTGAAATGATTATATCAAGAGCTTTGACCAATTTGATGTTCAAATGATTATATAGAGGCCTATGTTGAGATGTTAAAATGATTATATAGAGATATTTTATTGTATGCTGAAATTCTTATATAGAGGGATCTTTCTGGTAGTTTGATTATGCCTTGGTTATGTGGTTATGGTTGCATGGTTATGTTATATGCTTAGAGTCATTCTAGCAAGGTGCTGAAGTAGGTTGATTATTGTATTATATAATGTTGATTAATTAAAATACATTTTTATATATTTATTACATGAAATTATTATTTGACTAGTTTTTTTATACATGGTGGTTTCAACCTACTAAGTTTTACCCACACCCTATTCAGGCCACCATTTGGTACCTGAGCAGACTACATGGATGTAAGTTTATACAATGGAAAGGGACCTTGTTATTGACTGTTGTTTTTTATATGGGATGGATTTTGAAGATGGGGATGTAATGGCGTACATTACCAGTGTATTTTGAGTTTATTTGTGTCATATGTTTCTTTTATTTTTATTACTTTAGTTTCACATTTTGGTATATTTCGACCTGTCATTACATAGTTTACTTTAATTTGATATATTGGTTCCTTATTTTATTCATAGTTATATGTTTTACTATTTCCTCTATGTTTGTTACTCTTATATATATTTATATTTTTTATTTACAGTTTATTATAATTATATACTTGGGTATATAGTCTCTCACTATACTCATCACACCCCCACTGCTAGTCACCAGCCTCTAGCATATGGATAGGCGCACTTGAGGTCTCATATCCTACTTGATTTGGCCACATAAGAGTGTTATAGTTCCGAGGATTTTAAAATAAAAATGAAATAATTATTATATTTATACATAAGTTATAATTTTAAGACCCATCATGAAATATTTTTTGAATAAGTGAAGTATGTTATGATTATGGAGATGGTAGGTCTTACATACGCATGTTTAATGTGTCCATTTTTAATGATCATCATTAAAAGGAGTTAAGTAATATTATATCATTACATAATTATAATAATATCATAAATAAAATAAAATTTCTCTAAATATACTTATATATATCATCTATGTGGTGTGGTGATGAAAATATTGAGTCATAATTCTTCTTGAAGGCTGAAGTCCACATGTACACAAACAATGTTTTCATCTTTCAGTGAGTGAAAAATCTTAGAAATAAAATGATATATTCACTTTTTAGAATGATTAATATGTCATTAATATCATAATAATTTCTTTTATATCATATATATTTATTAACATTTCCCTTATTATATTCCATGTAATGTGTTAGTGAAAATGAATTACATCTCTTCGTGAGGCTTTAGTTCATCATACACATGAACGATGTTATCGTATCCACTATAGAATGGAAAGTAAGAAAAGGTATATATGATATAATTACTCTATATGTATAATAATTTTATAAATATCATACAAATACTTTATATCCATCATTATACCCAACCATGAGAGGTGGCAATGGAAAAATAAATGACATTGGTTTGCGAGGCGGTAGTACACTGAACACATGAATGATGATTTTGTAACCCATTTGATGGAAGTGGAGATGGTTTTAGGTCAGTAAGATAACTTAAAAACAACTAAATATATTTATGATAATTATTTTATTATATAATCATGTTATATTAATAATTTAATGGGGTGGAGGAAAAAATAAAACAAAAAACGCTTGCTGGTGAACGTTACATCGTCTTCAGGTATCCCTATTAGGTTTGCACCAAAAGCCTTCATAAGTTGGATTTATGACCCAAATAAAGATTCTAAGATTATAGGAGGAAATTTGGTGTGTTTTTCCCATTTCTAGGCCAAAATAATTGTTTTAATGTGTGAATAAGTGAAGGTTGTTGGTGGCCTTTTATAAGTGGGGGAAAGGAACCTACTTGGAAACTACCTGGAAATTTCCCAAAAGGCTCCAAAATAATAAATTCATAACCCAGAAAAAGAACCCAAATGACCGAATACTCAATATTGTGAAGGATAACATATAAATATGATTATATAATAGGATTTAGATATGTATTGGGTTATTCTAACCCTTATCTTTTTAGTTTAACCCCCGGTAAACCTAATTTAACCTTAACCACGTTAAATATTTTTTACTTTTTTCACTATTCATTTTGGTCAAAAATTAAGTTTAAATTATTATAAAATTTAAATTATTATTAATCCAAATTTTTAATTTATTTTTCAAAATTCAATTCACATATTATTATAATTTTAATTTTAAATTAATCCCGTAGATGTGATGAGAATGAAGGTTTTTAAAGAAAAAATGTTCAAATGATTACAATGTTTTTATATCAAAATTCAACATAAAATTGATTCCAATGATCTAAATTGGATTAATATATATATAATTTAACTAATTTTACAATGAAATCTATTTATAATATAATTTCACTTTAAAAATAATTTAAATGAAAATGTAGTTTTCAATTAAAATTCATTATTTCTAACTATTCATCAAAAAATTAAACCTTTCAGAAAATTATAAAAAATTAATACTAATATAATTTTGACATGATGATTTCAGAATAAACTTTATTTTAAAAAATAAATTATCTAAATGTTAAAATATTTAAATTTAAAACAAAACTTGCAGAAGCGATGAAAAAAATTGGTTTTTGAGAAGTGTAATTTTTTCAAGCATAAGATAGTTTTATATTAACTCTATATCTAATAATAATAATTATATGAATATCAATTAAAATTTAATGATATATAAAATTTACAATTTTTATTTCATTCCTAATATGGTATTACTTTAATTAATTAAAATGTAGAAACATTATGCATGTTAAAACAGTTTTGGAAAAAACACTTTTTAAACCAAAAAATAAACTTATACTAAAATCCAATATTAAAATGATTCAAAAAGTAAATAATTGGATTAAATAATTCCAAAATAACACTTATTTTACTTTAAAACGTAATTGGAAATTTAAATTAATTTATTTATTGGAAAGAAAGGATGGATTTATATAAGTCAACTTTATTCACCATTCACTAAAAAATCAACATTTTCTGAAAAAATAAAAAAAGTTCACCATAAGTCAATTATGATATGATGGTTCTAAATTTGAATTTAATTTTATCAAATAATTTTATAGAATCTCTATAAATTAATTATAATATTTTTCATAAATAAATTATTTTCGAAGAAAAAATATTTTTGATTAATATAATTAGTTTACTAAAAATTGATTGATTATTTACTAAGAATCTAAAAATAAGTTTATATTAAGTAGGATACATATTTTTAAATTTCTTAGTGTAATTAGTATTATTTGTACCCACCTATTTAATGCTAGGTTATAGCTTTCATATTTAAAATAATATTATTGTATTGTTCACTAAAGTTCAGTGTCTCATGTCATCCACTCTGAAGAATAAACTCATTGTTTTGTGTAACACAAGCTAAAATCTATGTTGCATATAACTCAAGATTTACTCAGTTTTTCATGTAACACAAAATAACTAAATGATTAAATATATCTAGAAAAAAATATTCAAAAAATATTAGGGTGTTACCTTATACACCCACAAAATGAGTTTCTCACTTGAAATTCATCTCAGACATCAAAGGTTTAACATTTGAAAAAAAATTCATAGAAAACCACATTATTCAAATGGATACTAAAACATCCCATAAAAAGGAACATTGGAATAATAAATTTTACCAAAAGTAAATCAGAACGTGGTTTCCACATAGTATATCATAAGTGGGAAGTGAATATTTAGAGATGAAAAAAAGTGTAAATAATTGTAGATATTGATAGAGATCATTCATCACAATAAAGTGAATGATAAATGGAATCTCAAGGGCCTCAAAGAAAAAAAAACTATGATGATTTAAAAGACCATCATTTTAACAAAAATTAAGGTACTAGGATAAACTTTTACTTCAATATCCTTTTCCTAGAGTTGAGTAATTGTTTTACTATCTAAAATTATAAGGAAATATACATACTTGACATGTTTCTATTTCATAAGCACAATTTCTTCATGTTATTTGAACTATTTTAAATTAATTTCTTACTCCAAGAAATGAATATCCAAAATTGATTTTTTTATGCATGAATCTCTAAAATTCACTTTTAATGGATTGTAAGATCCATAATATAATTATAAGTTATTCATTCAATCTATAGTTATTATAAAAAAATGTTTAACACAATTTATACATAAATATTAACATTTTTAAATAATACATTAATTTATAAAATATCATCTAAAATTAAACTTAAACAATTTCTTAAATTCTTACCCTTATAACCCTTCAAAAATTCAAAATTTATAAATAAGGTAACCAGAATTCTCAAAACCAACTTGACATTAATCTCCCATATATCATAAAGTATATCTTCATTGTAACATCCCAAAAATGTGAATACCTTCCTCATTTATTCCCTTAAAACATGGTAATAAATTGAATTACCATAAAACCTTATTCAAAAATATATATGATTCATCATTCGTTGAATTAAACACAGTTTATTGAATAAACTCCATAGATCCAAAATTGTTCTAATCTTCATCAATGATAGAATAAACCATTTTCTCAAAAAATCATTAATCAGTCCCAATGACATCAACACTATCGAGTTTAATTTATCCATATAAATCACCTATTTATCCCATCATAATTATCTCAATGTCATGAACATATTAAGTGTTATTTTTCCATTAATCAAACTTTCATTTTTTATACTCCATCATTATCATTTCAAATATTCTAGAAAATCCTTAACAAAAAACTTTTACTAAAAAATAATTAAATATTTCATGATTAATATAAAATAATCTATGAATTTAAATATAATAATATTAAAACCATCCCACTTACTTCTCAAACCATTAACTTGGATTCATACTCTTATTCCTTAAAACCTATTTCCTTTAATATTTCATTCATATTCTCTTCATTATCCATAAAAAACCATTACTCATACAACCATACTGATTCTCTTCATTATCTTTCCCCTTATGACATTGATTTTTGTATCGCTTGTACTTTACATGTTTAAAACATTCAATAGTTGATGAAACCTTATAGATACCATTATTATTATCCATTTATTTATCCAAAATTTTAATTTTAATTTTGAAATTTCATTATTTGTGTCTTTATTCTCCAAACTCAAAACATCCTCTTATTTATATAAGACATACCCTTGCGTTATATTTTCCACATTTTCAATATATTGGAAACAAAATATTCTTTCATACATGGATTACGCTACCCAAACCCTCAGTGAACATTATCCTTATCATCTTTGTTGAGTTTGAGAGTTGGTTAAAGTGTACATTGTTAATCATATTTTGTGATAACTAATTTGGAATAATCCCAATATCCAAATATCTAATTTTCATCACATTTGGCTACTCATTAGAAAATTTTATGTCATATTCAATTTCATCCTAGTTCCTTTTAGTTCCCTCTATGAATAAAATAAAAAATTGTTGTGTGAGACACACTAATTATAGTGGAAAACCAAATAATCATGAGAAATCACTTATAGGGTGTCTAAATTATCACACATTCTTTTTAATATATGGAATGTTAGGATAAATATAGGTTATTTATGGCTATTGTCTATTTAAATCCTTCATGATGGTTCGTAATGAGTTAGTGAAAATTCTAAAGAATATCATTTGGGAATGTCAAACCATGTGTTCACCAAGTACTGTTGTCATGTACTAGGTGATGATCAAGTAGAGCTCAATGTGACCTTTTTTATGTTATTACACCTAGGTACCTCTCTACTAAATACACATCCAATTGTAGTGTCCAGATAGGGATATAATTTCTTGGAAACCACATTCTTAACCCTCTACCAAAATTTCAAAAAAAATTCTTATATGCTGACTCATCATTAGAATTATCCTTATATACATCCCTAAACATATCCTTAGAAATATCCCTATGGATCTCGCTAAAGTTTTCTCATCCTAGTTTACAATGGTTAACTAGCCCTATATCTTTATATGAACTATTAAGATGGAAACTTATCATACATGTATATTATATCTTTTTACATGAATATTCATAACATTAAAAAACACATTCATGAGAACCATAATAGTTTATTTTCTTTGGAAACATGGAACACAATATCCTTAATTAACAAAAGATCTTTAATTTCTCTCATAAATATCTTCCCCTTTATTACTCTTCAAAAACATATCATACTTAAAACCATTATTCATAATACAATGAAAGGAAACATAAGAAAAGGCAAACTCAAATACTTAGTACGGGTAAACAGGTGAGATACATAAGAACAACATGATCATAAGGGTATTAGAACATGAACATAACATTTTAAAACCATACCCTATATATCAAATATCACAATCATAAATCATGGAATAAGAATTATCAGTTCATAAGATGTGAATCATAAGGGAATTTAAGAACCTGATCCATGAGAGCATAAAATTGGAATAAGGCATATTTTTTTGGAATAAACACATGTACATAAAATCTTATATCAATTATACGGAAAATACAATCATAAAATGTTAGTCATGGGTTAACTACCCGTGCATCTGCTTTGGGCTTGGGATAACCACCTGTGTACCCAATTTTTTTATGCTTGGGATAATCATTAGTGTAAACTCCTTTTTGGGATTGGTATAACCACCCATGTACCATCTGAGTTCATATAAAATTTATCACTACCCAATGCATTGGATGGATAATATTTCCCACCAATCACATAATGAAAATCATACAGATGTGTGCAAAAATATCATAAAACATTCATCATATCAAACCCCATGAAATTAAATGAGTTTCATAAAAAATTTATCTTATCATAACCTATGGAAAAGAAATAAGATTCATAATCATTAATCATATCATTAATTGTGGAAAATTAATTAGGTTTCATAAGAATTTTATCATTGTATAACCTGTAGAAGAGAAATAGGTTTCATAAACAATTTTCATCCTAATCATAAACCATTGAGAGAAATAATAGGAAGATATCATCTGATTATAACCCTATTAAATCTTAAGTAACATAAAATGGTGTCATTTTATATGGAAAATTATTTTGAAAGATCTCTTGGAATATTTTTTTATGAAAACTAATTTTTCTTTAGAAATCACTTCTTTAAAAAAAGAACATTTTGGAAATATTTTACTTTAAAAATAAATAAAAAAAAGATATTTAAGAGTATTTTCAAAATAAGTTAAAAAATTTATTATAGAAAATATAATTTCATATTTAATGAAAAACTTTTTAAAACATAAAAATATTGATTTTTTTATGAAACATGGTTTTGGAAAAAAAAATAGATTTCTGACCAAAGAGAGAAATAAAGTCCAATTTTATGGAAAAAATTCTCAATTATTTTAAGTACCAAATAGTGGGGAAATAGTTTCATTATTATTAGGAATAAACATAGGAGAATAAAACTCATGAATTTATTTATAATTGGATCACATTATTTTATCATCCGAAACAAAATTATAAACAATCCTGATAAATGATGAAGTTGTAACATAAAATCATTACCACTTGGGAAATATTAAAACATAAGAACTATGAAGTAAACTCATTAAATAAAACTTAAAATATCATTAAGATAAATAAATTCATGAAATTATATGTCAAAGTGGATTTATATACACCTCATAAACTAAGATAGGTGCATAACATAACATATGTCTCAAATAAGGAAAATTGAGAAAAAAATCCAATAGAACTTTAGTAACTTTTGAATCATAATAATCTTGAAATAGAGGTAAAAAATGGAAATTTAAATCACAATAATTTTCAGGAAAATAATCATAAATTAAATTAATGTTAATTATTCACACCACTTAAAATAAATAATTGGTGAATACGAAATTTATCCCATGGTTGAAAAAAATGTGATGAAAATCCCTTATTGCTTTAGTAATATTTTGGATCGTAAGAAAAAATAAATCATAAAATAAAATTAAATGATAATTATCCTTAAGATAATTATATTAATGATAAATCATGTTATATGGGCCGGACGTACACCATACAAATGAAACAATTTGTGAATTTTCTTATGTCTACCAGAAATAAAAGGGAAACTAGAAATCCCTTACCATAAGTATCGACATCCTTTATATTTGTTTGAACCTAATTTATAATAAATATAAGTTTATTTTAAATATATTTAAGAATCATAATTTTATATATAATATCCTATATTATTTACTTATTTCCTTTTATTAATCGTTTATTAAAAAATTCTTTATAAAATCACATTTTGGGTAATAATCGCTTTGTTTTTCATATATGGTTGATTTTTTATTTTCGACCCTCTTAATATGATCATGTTTCAATAATATAAAGAATAATATTAATTAAATAATTATAATATTTATATATAAATTATACTTTTAAGGCTAATCCTGAAATATGGTTTTGAAAAAATGAAGTAGTTATGAATAAGGAGACGGTAGGTCGTATGTATACATGAGTAACGTTTTCATTTTTCAATGATCATTGTGTAAAGTAGTTAAGTAATAATATATCATTGAATAATATAATAATATCATAAATAACATATTATTTATTTAAATATACTTATATATATCATACATGGGGTGTGCTGATGAAAAGAGAGAGTCACATCACTTCGTGAAGGCAATAGTCCATACGTACATGAACAATGTTATCTTCTTCCAGTGAGTGAAAAGGTAAGAATGAAAATAATATATTATCATTTAATAAGGATGAATATTTAATTAATATTATAATTATTTCATTTATATAATATATATTAATTAAATTTATTAATATTATCTTCAGTATAAATCATTAGTGAAAACGAATCACATCACTTTATGAGGTGGTAGTATGTCGTACACATGAACAACGTTATCGTATCCACTATGGAACTGGATTTAAAAAAAAGTATATATGATATAATCAACCCATAGGTTTAATAATTTTATAAATTTTATAAATATAATTTATATTTTTCATCATATCCAACCATGAGGGGTGGTAATGTAAAAACGAATGACATCGGTTTGCGTGGTGGTAGTTTTTCGTACACATGAACAATGATTTCATAACCCAATTTATGGAAGTGGATATGGTTGTAGGTAATTACTATTAAAGTAAAAAATTTCATTATATTTTGGGTACTGAGTATATTATATCATCATGGTATAATAATAATTTAATGGGGTGTAAGAATAAATAAAAAATGATCATTGGTGAAAGTTACCTCTTCTTTAGGTATCCTTTTTAGGGTTTCAGCAAAAGCCTTTGTAGGTTAGATTTACATCCAAAATAAGGATTATAGGATGAGAAGAAGTATTTTTGAAATTATTTATGTCATTAATTTTCTAAAATAAAAGGGTTTGAAGGTGTGAAGATGTCAAGGGATGTAGTGGCATTTTGTAAGTGGGGGAAAGAAATCCACAAGGAAACTATTTGGAAAATTCCGAAAATACTCCAAAATAATAAATCATTTCCCAATAAAAAACATAAAAATGACCCTATATTATATATAGTTATGTATAATATGGAAATATGGCCATAAAGTTGTTTTTAAAAAAAAAATTGGGTCTTTTTTATCTCTTAACATGTTTTATTAACCCCTATCTCGATAAACCCATTATTAACCTAACCATGGTAAATAATTTTTATTGTTCTCATGATCTATTTTGGTAAAAAATAATTTGAAATTATTATAAAAAATTAACTAATTTATTATAAATATGGAATAAAGTTTTTAAAATTCCATTCATATAAGTGGAAATAATTAATTTAAATTTAGTCATACATATGCGATGAGAAAGTGGATTTTTAAAGGGAAAAATATTGAAAAGATTGAAAAATTTTCATATAAAATTTAATATGAAATTGATTCCAATGACAGAAATTGTATGAATTTATATATAATTTAATATATTTTAAATTAAAACTAAATTAAAATATCATTTTTCTTTATAAAATATTTCAAAAAAGGCATTTTTTAATTAATATTCAGTATTTTTCACTATTCACAAAAAAATTAATATTTCCAAAAAAATCTAAAAACTCACCCTAATATGTTTTTTACAATTTGATTTCAAAAATTGAATTTTATTTTTTTCAAATAAATTTTCTAAATGATTCATAAATTAAATTGAAATTAAAACCCGCAGACGGGACGAAAAAGGGGGTTTTTTGAGAAGTTTATTTAATCAAGAAAAAGATGATTTTATATGAATTATATGTATATTAATATTAATTTTAGGAATATCATTTAAAATTTAAAAATATATAATCTATAAATTTAATTTAAAACGTTCCTCATTATTTATTTATTTATTTAATTAAGATGGTGGAACATTATGCACTTTAAAATAGTTTTTAGAAGAAAAAACCCCTTTTTAATCCCCAAAAAAAACTTACACAAAAATGCAACATAAAAATGATTAAAAAACAATTAAGTAGAATAAATATAACTAAATAATACTTTTGTTACTTGAAAACATAATTGGTAATTTTAATAACTTGATTTTTTGAAAAGAAAACATAGTTTTATAAAAATCTGTATTTTTTACTATTCACTGAAAAAGAAATTATTTCGAGAAAAATCCCAAAATTCCACTGTAATTCAATTTTGATATTATGGTTCCAAAATTGAAGTTTATTTTATAAAATAAATTTTCTAAAATATCTAAAAATTAATTATAATATTTTCTCATAAAAAGGGAAAAATATTTTTGAAGAAATCATATTTATGATGAATAAAATTACTTTAATAAAAAATTAGTTGATTATTTAATAAGAATTTATAATAAAATTTATTTTTATTAAGAATTTTATATTTATATTTCCTAATTTTTTTTAAACTATTCATACCCACATTTTTAATGTCTGGTTTATAATTGACATATTTAAAATAATATTATTTCGTAGTTAAAGGAAGATTGCTGTTCTGTGTCAAGCATTCTTTTGAATAGATGAATTATTGTGTGTAATATAAGATGGAATCAGGGTTATATAAAACACAATTTATATTTAGTGTTTCATGTAAAAAATATTAAAATGAATAAATTCATTTAAAAAAATATTTCCCAGAATATTGGAGTGATACAATACGCGAGCATTATTTTTTGTGTTGTAGCATGGTACAGTATTGGGCTAAAAACCTTACCCTCCTCTAGATTAGACATGTGTATAATATGTTTTATTTGAGAATTAAGTAAATATATTCAAATTAAATTAAAAAAACTCCAAAAAAGAAACTAATGTAAAGTTATCGACTTACCATATCTTGAATCCCTCTGCCATGTGGTATAAGATATCGTATCAACTTATTTCTATACCATAGATCATACTCGAGATGTTGTTTCTGATAAAATAAAATCACACAAATTCCCTCAATACTAAAAAAATCCTTGATTGTCCTATAGGATGAGATACTCAATATTTCTTATGTTCCAATCGATATCATTCCTTCCCTTCAGCATTTGGGAATGAAGCGCAACTGACTATCTTGGTGGAAATAGAATATTCTAAAAAGATAAAAAATTGTTCATGATTATATTAGTATAATTCTAATCAATAATATTAAAGTGAAAGAGAGGAAATACCACTATGTAATCGTGAATCACATCAGTGCATTATGTAGGAAGCTGGTCTAACAGATCCCATTATGGCAGCCAAGAAATCTAAAATGACATGTTGTTTTTGTTAAAATATTTTGTTAATATTTTAAAAAATGAAAATATTATGAAATTGATTAGTCAAAATATGAATTTACACAATTACATTGGTTCATAGTAGACTATCCTACATGAGATGGTATGCAAACAAATTGTGTCTTAGAGTCCTCAAGAATTGGTGAGCCTGAATCCACCTATAATTTAAAACATTAAAAGTGATCAATAAAATGAATTAGAGTATAATAACTCATATTAACATCAAAAAATAATAAATATGATTGATCATACTATCTTTCAAAGTGATCATCACACAATACATCTATTTGAAGATCCAGATCAATAACAATAGGGGTTAGGGGAGGGATGAATTCTCAAGACCACATCTGAATGAGGATAAAACATCCCCCTAGATCACTATGATCTAACTATAATTCCATTAATAGTTCTTTGTAAGTGTATGTTAATCATGTAGTAGCCCATCTTTATCACCCAGCATGATCAGATTCCTCTAGTATCCCCAAATACATCATGTGGACATGCATACCAGAGTGATCATCTCACAATGTCCCTGAAATGAGTTGCAAGATATATACACGAGCATGACACATGATTGTCCTTTCATCATTATGAACGTGTAAATGTACAAAGTTTTTGTACAACTAGATCATATATAGAGAACATAAATCCATATAAGTATCATCCCTCACAATGTTGAGACCAAACAATCATTGTATATGATCAGGCTAGTCTCCACCAATGGGTATTATACTACACACCCTGGATAAGAAGACCAAGAATAACTACCACATCCTCAAGGGTGATGGAGATTTCTCCGTTGGGCTAGTGGAATGTGTGTGTTTTAGGTGTCCATCTCTTGGTGAGGGTAGAAAGGTGGTGATGATCAATGAATGTCTAATAAAATATAGTGACGTTGTAGAATCCAAAACGATATAGGTATGGTATAATAGTATATGGAGGTAGAATTTGATGATATTGGTGTTCTCTATACACCCTAATTTATTAAACCTCACAACCCGCTAGCACCTCCTTTGAAACATTCCTATACTGGTCAGTGAGTAGAGTAGTATCCTCCATCTCTACATATAAAAATGAAATAAATTTTAAGTAAGTTTAAAATTTAAATATAACTTTATGGTCAATAGAATGTTATGACTGGTAGAATATAGGATAGAACATTTTCAATGCCATTATTTTATGATTTTTTTTACTAAAATAAAAGGTAATTTATTCATGTTTCAAAAAAATATGATTATTTACATAGTTAATTATTATTTTAACATGTTTATTATCAATTTTATATCCTATATATACTTTCATTATTTTCCTTTAATGACTCTTTGGTCTCATTACATGACGATGATCTCTTAGGATTTATTAATCCCTTTAATAAGATATTTCTCCTATACTCACATAATTATTGGTTTCTTATTATTAAATCACTAGTTAATCATTATTTGATCCTTAGTTAATGATTATTTATTCCTAGGATAATAACTAGTTAGTCATTCTATAATCATTTGTTAATCATTTGGTAATTATTAGTTATTTGATATTTATTTATTAGTTAATTAATCTTTAATCATTATTTTTCTAATATTTATTCATTATATAATTCATATTAATTACTAATCATTATATAGTTAATTATTAGTTGTTTATTGGTTAATTTTATGTTCTTAATTATAACATCATTAATTTTTAATTATTTAATAATTATTTCACTAATATTTAAAACCTATTAAGTCAAACTAAATAATAATATTTTTATAATAATAATTACATTACTTAGCCTAATTATAGAATAATTACGAAACAGATATATTTAAATTATAATAATTCACTTACTAATATTAACTTTTATTTATAAATTATTCAAAAAATTTCTAGTCAGAATCCAAATCTCCTGACCATATTTATAAATTATATAAAACTAACTAAAAATATACACAAATTGAATAATTAAAACTAAATAAAAACTAAACAATTAAATAAATAATTAAAAATAAATAGAATATAAAATTTACCTTTAAATGACACTTCAAAAATCCAGCACTCCTTTATGACCATTAAAAAAGTCACACATGAGGGAGAAAAAAATGCAAAAAAATATAGTGAGAGTGTGGGAGATGTTTATATTTAGTGAGCCCAAAATTGAGTGTAGGGAATGGTGTGGGTGGCTTATATAGAGGGTCAGGTGAAAGGTGTTACCTCCCAAAACACCTTTCGCCATATTTTAAATGAAAGGATTTTTCTCCCCTAATGTCGTTTGCCTAAAATAAGGAGAAATTGTTTTTTGTGATAACGTCTTTACTACCATCTCTATGTAATCAATCTTGAGGAAAGGTTTTATGAACCTCAAAGCCTTAAATATTTATCTGAAGGAATTTAGGCAACTTATACCATTGTATCTTATTCCTTCAAAAAAATATCCTATGTTTATTTTCTTAATTGTTTCCAAAACATATACAAAAAAATACAATTTTCACCCTTCCAAAAACTTGAGTATTTCTGAACATGAGTTTCCCTTTATCATCTCTTCATCCACAACACTTTCAGTTTGGTTTTTCAATTTCATCCTTGCCAAAACTATAAATAAACTTCACTCTCAAATCAGTTGGTTTCACTCTCTATTTGTATTGAGGGTCCTAGAATTCCAACCCAATCAATACAGTAGAATCGTCCTATATCAAAACTAGACATGGGTTTTTCAGTACTAAAATGGGCTGAAAATCTAATCAAATTTAAAATACATAGATTTTATTAATGCTAAAAAAATAATAAAATGTACCTTTATAAACGCTAAAACAAAATAACTAATAAGGCAACCCTTTATCAGGGGTTTTCTTTTGTACTAATTAAATAATAAAATGTGCCTTTATAAACTCCCACACACCCACCCATTTTCTCAACCCTCACTCAACTTCGTGTTCAACCCCTCATAGCCACACAATCTAACACACCCATCCTTTTTTAAGCGCTCACCAAGTTTCTTATTCACCCCCATGTGTGCTTGGACCTGATCTTTTGACCTCCTTTGTGAAATCCAAACTCCAATACCATATCCCACAAGATTGTTTTATTGTATAGTTTATGGCATTTTTATTTATTTAAATATATTTACAAAAATATTTTTTATTTGTACATTTATATATGTTTATATAAATATTTTTAAATACATTTATAGAATAGATGTTTGTGTGTGTGTTTGTAATATATTTATATTTATATATTTATATTTATAATTATTTAAATAAATTATATATATTAGAATATATATATGTTTTATATACACAACATTTTATATATATAATCATTAAATATACATATGTTTAATTATATATATATATATATATATATATATTCATATAAAATTTTATAAAGTATAAAATGGTTAAACATTGTTTTAAATAAAATGGATAATAATTTTTTCTATATGATTTATATAATTATTTGTAAATAATTTTTTAAAATATGTTTATATATTGTATATTGAGATATAAATTTTATACATTTCATATATATTTATATGTATGTATGTTTATATATATATATAGAAATATATATATATACATATATATATATATATAATTGTATATTTTGATATAATTTTTTTATAATATATTTATAAATAATTATTGGACATATATTTATATACTATATTTAATGATAGTGATATATTTATAAAAATACATTTATATATGATGTATTTGCACAATATTCAGACACTTTTACATACACACATATTTATAGACAAATGTAAACATTTATATTTTGCACATACACACTCAAATATTCACATATATGTATTTATTTACATATATTAGAATATGCAGATAAATATTTTTTTATTGACATGCATATAATTCTATATAACCATTACTTATAGTATCATATATATATATATTAATGTATTTTTATAATGTAAATAAATTTGATAGTTTTTTAAAATAAAATTAAGAAGAAATATTTATTTTCATGTGGTTTATATATTCAAAAATACATTTTTATGTAAATATATTTAAATATTTATTTGTAAAATTGATTTATTATATGTAAATATAAGAAATTTTTATATATAATTAATTATAAATAAAACTTCAGCTTAAAAAAAGATAAAATTTCAAAAACCTAATATCCATAGATTAGAGGAAATTTTTGTTATAATCACCTCTAATGTGGTAAATTTTGGGCAACATTAGAAGGGGTTTAAACCCCCTCTAATGTAACAGCTACTAAATTCACTATGAATTTAGCGGTGCTTTCCCACAACTACCCCTATTAATAGTAGGAGGGCACATTAGCGGTGGTTTCCCATAACCACCGTTAATTTCTTTAGAAGGGGTTATAACCCCTCCTAATCTAAAAAATAACCCCTTCTAAAGTGGTCATTTTTTTATAGTGCCATTTTTGGATTGAGGTTTGGTTAATTCCTACAAGTTCCAAATGTCTTATAGATCATTTTACTAATGTATCAAAACAATATGAATTTTTTTATTCTTTTTGAGTATTCTACTTGTGTTTTTTACTAAAATTTCATTTTAAACATTGAAACACACACTTTGAGTCATATTAGTCACATTGTGTGTGAGTTTGATATGAGGCTAATTCTTAAACATCAAAAAAGAATTTTTTATCATTCTACTAAATTATAAACATAAAAAGAGCATGTTTTCTAAATATATAGTTGACAGTTTTTGAAATAAAATGTCAATTTGAAATTGATAGAAACTTTGAGTCATATTGGACACATCATGTATCAGATTGACGTGTGACTGCTTCCTTCAAATCACAAATAACTTATGGATCATTTTCTTAATGTATAAAAATAATCCGAATGTGTTTTCTAAGTTTTGAGTATGTAAATTTCCTTTTTTATGAAAATTAATGTCAATTTTAAATAAAATGACGCACTTGGAGTCACAATGGTCACAACATGAATCAGATTGCATTGAGGATAATTCCAACATGTCCCAAATTACTTATGGATACTTTTAATAATGTATCAAAATAATCTGAACATGTTTAATTAGTTTTGAGTATGCCACATGTGTTGTTTACTAAAATATCATTTTAAACTGAATACACATGCTTTGAGTCATACCGGTCACATCATGTGTGGGTTTGATGTTAGGCTGATTCATACATGTCAAAAATGAAATATTAATCATTTTAAAAAATTATCAAGATAATCCAAGAATGTTTTCTTGGTTTTCAGTGAGTGACACTTTTTTAAATAAAATCATAATTTTAAATTGATAACGGACACTTTGAGTCATATCGGCCATACTGTGTGTTATATTGAGGTGAAATTGATTCATACATGTCCCAAATGACTTATGGATAATTTTTATAAATTATAAAATTAATACGAATGTGTTTTCTCAGTTTTGAGTATGTTAGTTTTCATTTATATTGAAATTAATGTCAATTTTATATAAAAAGGCACACTTGGAGTCATATCAGTCACACAATGCATCTGATTGAAGTTAAGTTGATTCCTATATTCTAAAAATTACTTGTGGATAATTTTTATAAAGTATCAAAATGATAATTCATTTTGTCAGTTTTGAGTAAGCCACTTGTGTTTCTTAATAAAATCTCATTTCAAATTGAAAACACAAACTTTGAGTCATATTGGTCACATCATTTGTGTGTTTGATGTGATATTGATTCCTATATTTAAAAAATGATTATTAATCATTTTCCTAAATCATATTGGAAATCAGAGCTTGTTTACTTAGTTTTCATTGAGTTACACTCTTTGAACCAAAATTGCAATTTTAAATTGATAACGGAGATTTTGTTATTAATGAGAACATTGTGTATCATATTGAGGTGAATTAACTTCATACATGTCAAAAATTACTTATGGATCACATTACTAAAGTATCAAAATAATATGAATGTGTTTTCTTGATTTTCAGTTTGTCAGTTGTCTCTTTTACTAAAATTATTGTCAATTTTAAATAAAAAGAAGCACTTGGAGTTATACTAGTTACACTGAGCATCATATTGAGGTTCAGATGATCCTTATATGTCCCCAATTACATATGGATTGTTTTAACAAAGTATAAAAACAATATTAATGAGTTTCCTTGGTTTGGAGTATGCCGCTTGGGTTTTTTTACTAAAATTTCATTTTAAATTGGAAACACATACACTGAGTCATAATAGTAACATCGTGTGTGGGTTTGATGTGAGGATAATTCATACACATCCTAAATGAATTTTGAATTGTTTTTTTAAATTATTAAGAAAATATGAGCGTGTTTTATCATTTTCTAGTGAGTGAAACTTTTTGAAATAAAATTTCATTTTTAAATTAATAATGGAAAATTTGAGTCATACTGAGCACATTAAGTATCAAATTGAGGTGAAGTTGACTATTAGACATCACAATTGACTTATGGATCATTTTAATAATGTATAAAAATTATCTGAATCTATTTTCTTAGTTTTGAGTATCACTTTTCTTTTTTACTAAAAATGATGTCAATTTTAAATAAAAATATGCACACGGAGCCATACCAGTCACACCATGTATCAAATTGAGGTGAAGCTAATTCTTAGATGTCAAAATGACTTATAGATCATTTTACTAATGTATTTAAACAAAAAAATACGTTTTCTTAGTTTTGAGTATACCACTTGTGTTTTTAACTAGAATGTCATTTTAAATTGGAAACACACGCTTTGAGTCATACCGGTCATATCTTGTGTGTGTTTCATGTGAGGAAAATTCCTATACAAAAAAATGAATTGTAAATCATTTTTCTAAATTATTAAGACAATCAAATTGAATTTTCTTAGTTTTTAGTGAGTGACACTTTTTGAAATAAAATGTCAATTTTAAATTGATAATGAACACTTTGAGTCATAAAAGGCACATAATGTATTGTATTGAGCTGAGTGTGATTAATCAACATAAAAATGACTTATGGATCATTTTCCTAAATTATAAAAAAAATCTAAATGTGTTTTCTTAGATTTGAGTATGTGAGTTTTCTTTTTTATTAATGACCTAGTGAACATGGATCATTTTACATAATGAATGTGCACATTCATAATGAATGATACTTATATAGCTTTTATAAGAATTTATGATATTATATCATGCATATAATTGATGATTTAATAGCCAAAATAACTCCACCATCCAAAAAATTGAAACCACTATATTGTATTCTAAAAATTCATGGTTCAGTCGATGAAATTTTGTATTTCTTTATTTTTTAGAGTTTTTTAATCAAGCGACATGATTATTTTTCAAAGGGGTGTTCATTTAGATTTTTTGTGCTTCGTGATTTCATTTGAAGTGGGTTTTTCCTTTTTTGGGATTTCTTTATAAGGATTTTTCTTTTCATGTGATTTCATGTTTCCTTTGACATCATCCCTTCTTGATGACCATGATCTCAGAATGATAGTTTTTTTCTAATATTCCTCTCATGCCTTCTAGATTCGATGGTTGATTACAAACATACTTATTAAAATATTTTGGTTGGATTATATATATTTTTAATATGTATTAGAATTGTAAGACTCTCAAGTGATTATTGTCTCTACTACTAAGACTCTTTCTTTATAGTGTAGAGAAGTCATGGGCAAGAAACTGCATCTATTTTTTATTCAATTTGTTCTTTGGTGAGGGGTTTATTTAACACTTAATTAATATTTCATATTAATTGGAATGTGAAAATCAAAATTTTAGCCTATGATAATCAGTTTTAATAAATAAGTGCTCTTAGTTTTATTTTTAAAAAATCATCCACTTAAAATTTTGGTATAAAATCACTTAAAAAAGTGGTGAATTATTTTTCAATATAGAACCTAAATTTAAGAACTGAGGCTTTTTTTTAAAAAAATGGGTTAATTTTCTGGACGTGTTTGAAATTTTCTGCTTTTTGTAAGATTTCGGCTGATTTTTGTGAAGTCTAAAAAATCTGGGAAATTTCTGGAAATTTCCAGACTACACGTTGTATACTCCCAAGTACATGGCGTGTATCAGCTAGGCATGTGACAAACCGAGTGAGACCAAGTACATGTTGTGTAGTAAGTCGGGTATAAATTTCAATCTATAGGGTGTGTAGTCTTCCTTGACACGTTGTGTATCTCTTTCCATGTAAATGGCCTAGTCCCTGGCCATGTGTTGACCGTGTACACGGTCCAAGCCGTGCACTGGACTCCTCTTAAGTCGGGGTACGAAAAATCCATAAACAAGGCATGTAGTATTAAAATACACACAGTGTACTTTTATTTTTATTTGAGCATCCGAGATGCTGTCGCGTCTTATTTTCAAAACTATCTTTTTCTTCCTCGTTGGATGAACAGTTTGTCCGAGAACCTCCGAAAAACAGAAACCCTCCTAGAATCGTCATACGTTGTCCGTTATTTGATCTGTCGGTAGCTGTAGGACCGAATTAGAAAGGCTAACCTCGCGCACCCTATTTCATTCAAGATCCCTTATCCTTTTCTCCACAGTTTACATCCGAGCGGAATTTCCTGGATTTGACGGAAATGCAGATCTACAGCAATTTAGACCGATTCAGAGGTTGATATCTAAGGAGTGTCATCAAACGAGTATGAGGTGGGTGGTTCATACCTTATTTTATGTTTTCGTAGACTTTTGGGGTTTGCGACCTTCGGGCGCGACGTCTGGTATTGAGCGAAACAATTTTAAATTGCTTTAAATTATTTACCTGCAATATGGGATGCCTCTGGATATTCCATGACCCTGTTGTAATTGAGAAAGGTCGGGTTAGAGACTGTTTCTCATTTGGGGAAATTCGGTCGGGGGTTTTGAAATGCGTATGATTTGAAACTTTGTTTAAACTGTTGTGTTTAGACTGCTTATTTAATTTCTTGAGTTAAACTGTTGAGTTTAATTGTTAAATTATGAATGAATTAGGTGATGGTATGGGATAGTACAAATTAGTGCAACTTGACTATTTATTAATTGCCTGTTCAAAGTGATGCTTTCCAGTATGTAAATGCAATGTGTGATATTGCCTATGTTGAAATGATTAGTTATATTGGGCATGGCCCATATATTTTGTGGAGTGGTGTTGATCATAGGTTGGGGCTTTTCCCAGGTTACTTGGGTGGTTTATACCACAGTATTGGGTGTCATGGATGTCAGTTGAGGCGGTTGGACTGTCAGTTTGGGATTGGCCCGGGTTACTTTGTTGGCGAGGCCATCAGACGTGAGCGACAAGTTCGCTGGGATATGAGGTGTCAAGAATGTTGTAGCTTGGGAACTTATTGAGGTGATTACTGCTCACCGGTTACTCTTGAGTAGTGTGCACATAGATAGACTCTGTGATGAGGTGGTACGACCACTTTCTCGGTAGAGGCCCCCGATAGATGAGGTTATGTGATATTGGTTTGGGTGTGATTGCCATAGGAAGCCACGTGGGAGGTGAGGAGCCTTCGGGAGATAGCGTTGAGGCTGTCAGGTTGGGGGACGAGGCTCTCTGTGATTTGAGGGCAAGTATTGTTGTCCCTCCAGGTATTTTTTGAGGGCAGACATCGATGTCCCTCCAGTTATTATTTGAGGATAGGTATCGATGTTCCTCCGGATGTTGTGCCATGGGAAGGTTGAGCTTTCGAGCTGGGTTATGATTATTGGGTGTACCTTCGAGATGTCAGCACATGAGACACATGGTGTCAGGTGGCACGTGGTGCTGGGTTACAGACAAGAGATTCTAGTGTTTTCCGAAGCAGGTGACACTTCCGGGTGGCTGCTGAGCACCAGTGAAGTTTGTGTTTACTTTTGGGCAGTGTATTGTTGACTGTTTTCTTATATAATCATGTCTATAGAAACACTTATATTAGGTGCACACCCTTGGGTGGTATCCCACTAAGACTCATCTCACACCCTACATGGTCCCTTCGGGACATGTGTAGGCTTTATGAAATTATGTGCAGGTGGAGGGTTAGCCTCAGGAGCTGGACCTTAGTGCTGTTGGCATGGAGACTGGCATGGACCTTGAGGTCGTGCCTTGCTAGAGTTACTTTGTTTAGTTTCTCTTTTTGTATCAGCGTGATTACCTTTTATATAGTAACTGTTGGTTAGCCATTGGTGCTGTTATATATTGATATGTATGACTTTCTATGGATGCACATTTGTTTGTTTAAATTCATAGTTGTTTGTGATATTCAACATGTTGTTCTGTTTACTTTCCGCTACTATTGTTCTATATTTCTTCCGCTGTTTATTTGATATTTGATATTCTTCTGCTCTGCGGGTCTGGTTTGAGTCTACTGAGTCATTATTTTTCCACTGCCTATAGACGTTATACTCGGACCAGTACCTTCATTTCCTTCATGAGGGTATATCCTCCCCACTATACCTATTCATCCCCTCACTGCTAGTCAGCAGCATTTGGCGTTCAGGGGAGGTGCGCCTAAGGTGGTGGCACCCGACCCATTTGGCACTGTTCGGGTGGCTGACCGGGTCCGAGTCATTACAAAGTGGTATCAGATGAGTTCTTGACATGGATTTAGTATCAGTTCCTTGCTAACTACTAATGAGTTTGAGACTTCTTTTTTTATTTATGCTAGTTTTACTATTTGGGATATGGTAGACTGGAGATTGGTTGTTACTAGAACTGGGTTTCTAACTTTTTCTTAGGTTCCTGCAGCCCCAGGTATGAGGGATGGACCAAGTTTCCATGGGTGGGAATTGTTGTGTTCTTTTGCTCAGATTACGGTTGATATGATTTCCACCTCGGTGGCTCACTTGTTGTGTGATGTTATTGATTGTGATATGTGAACCTTGACCCGGTGTTTTAAGGGAGAATTGGACCTTGGCCCGGTATGGCGAGGATTGTTTGCTTGTCTTTTGATAGGTATATTTTAGGGTATTTCATTTTCATAATTGCACATATGCTTTGTGAAGTGATAATTCCATGTGAATAAAAATCAATCACCATGCTATGTATGCTTTGAAATGTGAATAGGTGAAACCCCTAATATAATTTCATGTTTATTGCAATATGTATGTCATGCTTTGTGTATTTTCAGAATTTCATGTTGCATGATATTTGGGTCTGGCTCTTATGAGAGTAGGCGGGTACTATGACTGAGGCAGTTTAACTGTCAGTATTGGGCGACTCGGTCGTCAGGTTAGAGGCAATGTTGGTTGTCAGGATGGGCATGGCCCGAGATACCATTGATACTTGTCTTTGTTGAGGGAGGGTAAGGAGGCCATGAGGTTGGGATTCCATGGGGCATGGGTTGTAGTGGGGGGAGAGTAAGGGTAGTTTTTATGCACTACCTTTTACTTCTTTCCTTATCTGCGTTGAATATATATTGTTATATATATTTATATGGGTTGTCTGTCCACTTATTCTATTTAGCGGGTTACTCCTTCATGACTCGATGGAGCGTCAGGCAGGAGAAGATACAGTGCCGCAGGATCAGGTTCAGAATCTGGTGCAGGAAGAGCATGAGCCGCAGGTACAGGTTTAGGGACAGGATCAGGTTTAGGATCCAGTGCAGGCAGGGCAGCAGCCGGGTTTGGCAGCGTTCGGACCATGGCTTGACGAGCAGCTCCGAGCTATCCCGGTACGTGTCTTACAGGGGGTTGACAAAGGTACGCAGGGTACAGAGCCGTCTATGGAATATCTGATGCGGGAGTTCTAGTCGTAGCACCCGCCACTTTTTCAGGGTGAGGGTGGTCCACAGGCAGTAGAGAACTGAATAGGAAGCATGCAGATGATCTTCGAGTAGCTCGAGACGCCTCCAGGGTGGAGAGTCAAGCTGACGATGTACATGCTGAGAGGACCGGCGAAGCATTGGTGGGATGTACAGGTACAGGCTCATAGGCATGAGGGACTAGCTTATAAGGACTTCAAGGACAGGTTCTTTGAGCACTTCTTTCCAGAGACACTTAGGTCAGAGAGAGCTCGGGAGTTCTTGAGTCTTCATTACGGAGATATTTCTGTCATGGACTACGGAGTTACCTTTATAGAGTTGTCTTGCTTTGCACCAGGTATGGTAATCAATGACGTAGCTAGGGTGAGGCACTTTGAGGATGGCTTACGACACGTCATTCAGGTCCAGGTGAACATCTTTAGGCTGGGATCCTTCTCTAAGGTGGTGAACTGAGCACTTATAACAGAGGGAAACCAGAGGGATAGACCCCTGATTGGCAGGGAGACAGCTTCAGGTGATGGTTCTGATAGCAAGAAGCGAGGTAGAGATGAGTTCCAGCAAGGCGGGCAAGCCAAGGACTCAGCTAGGCCACCTCGTGGTATTTCAGCGGTGGTTTTCATTCTGTGTGGATAGTCGGGGCATGTTCGGGCTCAGGGCGATAGACCTCCGAAGGGGTGACGGGTGTGTGGACAGGTCAGGCATCTGGAGTGGTTTTGTAGGCAGCCTTCTCAGACAGCCGGCAGGCAGGTACTAGGACAGACTATGGTGTCAGGTGTTGGTTTAGGTTCGGTACCAGGAGAGGGTAGTTGAGGTTCAGTTGTTCCCAGAAGACGTGATAGAGACGGTGGGTCCCAGCTGAGGGGTTAGTGGCCGGTGACTGGAGAAGCACCGCAGGGAGGTCAGGAATCAGGCAGCTGTACATCAGGCTAGGTGCACGCTGTGGAGCTACTAGGGATGGAGCAGGCTGGTGAGCCGATGACGGTGGCAGGTACACAGCGGGTGTGGTCGTTATTTTCTTTGCTTTCTTTTTGGCATGGCCTCTTGAGGCATTTCTGGTTGAGTGCGTGAGTTGCACAGGATACTTGGGGACTGACTAGATGCTAGTTAGTGGGATTGGAATCATATCGGATGCGTTATATACTTTATTTATATATATTTGAGATGCATAGCATCAGGAGCATCAAGGATGCAGGTTACGTGAGGTGTCATAGGCATTCGGGCATCGTGGATGCAGGTTACTTGAGGTGTAAGGAAGAAAGTTTTGATTGGATCATCTATGAGATGCAGGACCTCTTGGAGGCAGACACTGATGCGGTGAGGGTTATGTTGTGTGTCGGAAGTGACATGTGGGCACCGAGGAGGTGTAGGGGTGACGATGCGTCACGGGAGGACCATGGGTCCGAGAAATAGGTCGTTGGGCCTTGTTTGTTTACTAGTTTGATTTGAGCTTTGTTGATTGAGACCGAGTAGGCAATTCCTAAGGTCGGGAGTCCCATGAGGAATTTAGCCAGACCTTGGGATGGGGGTAGTCTAGGTTGTTTAACTGGGATGGTCATGTTCGGTGCCATCTCTGGGTTTCGTTCGGTAGCTCGGGGACGAGCTACGTTAAGGTGGGGAAGTCATGGGCAAGAAACTGCATCTATTTTTTTGTTCAATTTGTTCTTGGTGAGGGGTTTATTTAACACTTAATTAATATTTCATATTAATTGGAATGTAAAAATCAAAATTTTAGCCTATGATAATTAGTTTAAATAAATAAGTGGTGTTAGTTTTATTTAAAAAAAATCATCCACTTAAAATTTCGGTATAAAATCACTTAAAAAAGTGGTGAATTGTTTTTCAATATGGAACCTAAATGAAATAACCCAGGCTTTTTTTAAAAAAAATGGGTTAATTTTCTCGCCCTGTTTGAAATTTTCTGATTTTTGTAAGATTTTGGATGATTTTTGTGAAGTCTGGAAAATCTGGGAAATTTCTGTAAATTTCTAGACTACACGCCATGTACTCCCAAGTACACGGTGTGTATCAGCTAGGCATGTGACAAACTTGGTGAGACCAAGTACATGTCATGTTGTAAGATGTGTGTAAATTTCAATCTACATGGAATGTAATCTTCCTTGACACGCTGTGTATCTCTTTTCGTGTAAATGGCCGAGTCCCTGGCCACGTGTTGACCGTGTACACCGTCCAAGTCGTGTACTGGACTTTGCTTAAGTCAAGGTATAGAAAATCCATCAACACATCGTGTAGTCTTAAAATACACTCCGTGTACTTTTATTTTTATTTTAGAATCTGAGACGTTGTCATGTCTTATTTCCAGAACTATCTTCTTCTTCCTTATTAGACGAATAGTTCATCTAAGAACCTCCAAAAAACCGAAACCCACCTAGAATCTTCATACATTTTCCATTATTCGATCTATTGGTAGCTGCAGGACCGCATCAGAAAGGCTAACCCCACACGCCCTATTTCATTCAAGATCCCTTATCCTTTTCTCTATAGTTTCCATCTGAGCGGAATTGCTGGGATTTGACAGAAACGCAGATCTATCGCAATTTAGACCAATTCAGAGGCTAATATCGAAGGAGTGTCATAGTACGAGTACTAGGTAGATGGTGCATACCATCTTTTGTGTTTTTGTAGACTTTTGGGGGCTGCGACCTTTGGGCGCGACGTCGGGTATTTAGCGAAACCCTGTTAAATTTCTTTGAATTATTTACCTGCAATGTGGGATGCCTCTGGGTATTCCCTGACCCTGTTGTAATTGAGCAAGGCCGAGTTAGAGGTCGTTTATCATATGGGGAAATTCGGTCGGGGGTGCCGAAATGAGTATGATTTGGACCATCGTTTAAACTATCGTGTTTAGACTGCTTATTGAATTTCTTGAGTTTAACTGTTGAGTTTAATTGATAAATTATGAATGAGTTAGGTGCTGGTATGGGACATCATAAATTAGTGAAACTTGACTATTTAGTAATTGCATGTTCAAAGTGATACTTTCCAGTATGTATATGCAATGTGTGATATTTCCTGTATTGAACTGTTTAGTTATGTTGGGTGTGGCCCAGATATTTTGTGGAGTGATGTTGATCACAGGTTGGGGCTTTTACTGAGTTACTTGGGAGGTTTCTACCATGTGATTGGGCATCATTAATGTCAGTTGAAGCGGTTGGACTGTCAGGTTGGGCTTAGCCTGGGTTACTTGGATGGCGAGGCCATCAGATGTGAGTGACAGGTTCGCAGGGACACGAGGTGTCAGAAATGTTTAGGCTTGGGAACTTATTGAGGTGATTACCACTCACCAGGTACTTTTGAGTAGTTTGCACACAGATAGACTCTGTGATGAGTTTGTACGGCCACTCGCGGGGTAGAGGCCCCCAATAGATGCAGTTAGGTGATATTGGTTTGGGGGTGATTGTCATAGGAAGCCACGTGGGAGGTGAAAAGCCTTTAATAGATAGCATTGAGGTTGTCTGGTTGGGGGCTGAGACTCGCCATGATTTGAGGGAAGGTATCACTGTCTCTCGGGGTATTATTTGAGGGCATACATCACTGTCCCTCTGGTTATTATTTGAGGACAGGTATAGTTGTTCCTCTGGATGTTGTGCCTTGGGCAGGTTGATCTTTCGAGCCGGGTTACGATTATTGGGCGTACCTTTGGGACATCAGCACTTGAGACACATGGTGTCAGGTGGCCCATGGTGTTGGGTTACAGACCAGATATTCTGGCATTGGCCGAAGCAGGTGACACTTCCTGGTGGCTGCTGAGAACCAGTGAATTTTGTGTTTAATTTTGGGCATTGTACTATTTATAGTTTTTTTATATAAGCATGTCTACAGAAACACTTATATTAGGTTCGCACCCTTGGGTGGTATCCCACTAAGACTCATCTCACACCCTACATAGGCCCTTCGGGACGCGGGTAGATTTTACGAAATTGCGTGAAGGTAGAGGGTCAGCCTCAGGAGCTGTACCTTAGTGTTGTTGGTATGGATACTGGTATGGACCTTGAGATCGTGCCTTGCTAGAGTTACTTTGTTTATTTTCTCTTTTTGTATTAGTGTGCTTACCTTTTATGTAGTAACTGTTGGTTATCCATTGGCGCCAATAAATATTAATATGTATGACTTTCTATGGATGCATGTTTGTTTGTTTACATTCATAGTTGTTTGTGATATTCAACATATAGTTCTGTTTACTTTCTACTGTTATTGTTCTATATTGCTTCCACTGTTTATTTGATATTTGATATGCTTCCACTCTACGAGTCTGGTTTTAGTCTGTTGAGTCATTGTTTTTTTGCTTCCTATAGACGTTATACTTGGACCAGTACCTTCATTTCCTCCGTGAGGGTATATCCTCCCCACTATACCTTTTTAGACCCTCACTTGTAGTCGACAACCTTTGGCGTTTAGGGGAGGTGTGCATAAGGTGGTGACACCCGACCCATTTGGCACTGTTCGGGTGGCTGATTGGGTCCAGGTCATTACACTAAAATACTTTAAAAATGTATTTTATATTATTTGAATGGTTTTGTGCACATTTTTCAACACTTTTTCTCAAAAACAGCCTCATTATGATCCTCATTATACTCCATTTTCTAACAATTTTATTATTTTCAAGCCAGTGCTTCATCTCCTCCTCTGCCTTGGTCTCCAACTCGATCTCCACCTCTTCCTCATCCTCCACCTTGATCATAGCTTCTGACTCTACCTCCACCTCCACCTCTTTAACCACCTCCTCATTCCCCTACTCCAATGCCATTTTCCGAAAATTTTACTGTTTCCAGGTCAGTGCTTCTAAACAAATTGATTTCCTCAATTATAATTGTCCATAATAAATAGATCCAAAATAATATATAAGATTTTAAACCATAATTCTTCGCACCCCAAATATATTTCTAAAGTCATATATCATACAATATCATAAACATAGTAGGTAATCACATAATTTTTTTTATCGAAAAACATTCTAACAACATGTATGATGTCCACTCATCTCTAAAAAAATTTACTTTTTCTTTTGAGTATGAAATTTTTCATAAATCTTGATATTAATGAGAAAATATATTAAAAAATTATTAAGAAATATATTTAGTGAAATTTTAATTACCTTAATAAATTGCCTATTGTGGGATGTTGGTATTTTCATGCTTCATGGTCTCTCTCATAAATTTGAAAACATAATATCCAAAATCAATGTCATTATCTTACTTGAGACACTATAGAAACATAGACAAAAATAAGTAAATTGTTTTGAAATTTGTTTTGATAGTTACATATTCCTATATATACCTTAATATGTTTCCATTTTCAATAATCCAAAAGATTTATCTGTTATGACACCTACTTCATGCCAGGATTTTTCCAATATTTAGTGACAACACTATTATAAAAAAATTATTGTTAAAACATAGACTGAAACATATAATTTTATGTTTATTTTGGTGTAATAAAATTTCACAATAGGCATCATGTGAGGTCAGTTTGTGGGATATCCATGCATTGGATCCCAAAAATAAATATTTTGGGTATCCATATTCACTGTGATCAATATCTAGTGCTGCCTAAAAAAATACGTAATGCAAAAAATAAAAATATATTTATGTGATTTGATTATAAAATTTTGCTTCTAAATTTTAAGCCTTGTAAAGATTTTTTTCTGATAATTTTTTTCAAAAACTTCTATTAGCTTATCTATTTTCTTCTTAATTTCTTCCTTATCCAAATTAAGTATTGTCATAGAAATGATATAGGGATTAATGAATCCAAATCATGCTTCACATGATTTTACCATTATATAGTCTTAATAAAAATGTATATATAAAATATGAATAGTTATTAACTTTAATAAACATATTTTCTCACTACTTGGAAATATGTATTATTAAAATTTACCTTATGTATATATTTTCAACTGAGACTCCCAAAAATTCATGATTTAGAATCTCATTTATAGTCTCAAGAACAATTCTATTTGTCACAAAAGTTCCATATATTTATTTTTTATATGGAATATAATAAATATATTCATCTTTAAATTTGTTCTTTATATGAAGTTGTAATGATAATAAATGTCTCTCTGGAACTGGCGGGGAGAAGGTACTATCGATATTTTATTTTTATTTCTCACTCGATTCACTATATTATCTTGATCTAACCTTCTATTCCCCATTTCATTATTCATCTGTAATATATTACCCCACATCAGATCTTTTTTCATAAACTATTATAGGTTTTTCATATGAAAAATATTATTAATGACATACTTCATGTATCTTAATAGGATTAGACAGACATGCTATGAAAGTTACAATAGTATCATTAAACGTTGCAATTTCTGGATCATCAAGTGGAATAAGAAACTCTACATTAAACTCATGAGCTACCACGATCCCCACTCTCTTGTGATATTTTGGGAGTTATTTATGGTGTAGATTTTTTCTTGGTATATTATACATTGTACCCTTCACAACAAGGTTGTGTGTGGGTGTCGACAGATACAAATCACATACAATTGTGCCCTACAAAATTTTAATAATATAATGTTACCAAAAGTTGTTTGATTTGCCTTTAGGATAAAGAGTAATGAAAAAAATTATTACCTCAGGTAAGGAATGAGGTTGAGGTAATGATTATCCTCAAAGCTAATGGGGTCATTTGGTTCATGTGTAGAACTTTGGTCCACCTTCGATTCTCTTTAATCCCTTCTTATAAATTGGTATTTTGAACCAGACCAAACAATAATATCTTTTAGTGAGTCTATTTTTGTTTGTAATGAAATCACCATATTATACGTATCTTCATTTTTTTTATCTTCTGAAAATATTTTCTATGAGACACTCAAAAACCTAATCCTCTAATGCGACCATATTATTCTATCTGCTTCAAGGCTATAGAAAGTAGTTTTTCTTTTGGTACGGTTTCTGGAAATTCTTGTGTATAAACCATATAAAAAATATGAACATAAATATATTATTTATATAATACTATTATAAATTATAACGAATTACAATTATGTAATACTTACACATGTTTCCCTTACTATTTTTTCCATCAACTAGTTTACCTTCTATTTATGAAAGCCTCCTTCCATAGCACATGATAAGGAATATAAGTGGCTTCAAATTTTGATTCATTAATTTAAATATATGAAAAGAAAAAATATATTGTTTCATATCACATAAAAATTTTATTATTGATTTAAAATGAATACCAATTTCTCCTCTACTGAATCGTACCCCATACTTTCTTTGAGATAGGTGTACATTGGTTTTGATGCATGCTTTTTATTTTCAGAACTATTTTTTTGTTTTATAAATTACCAATTTTGAATCAAATTAGATAAAATAAATAATGTTATATAATATATTTTTGACTATAATTAACTTGAAATTATTTCTCATTGCAACTATTGATGAAAGGAGTACAGGTTTCCTGCTTTATAATGTGTGCATAACTGACTTGTAGGTGGGGCTTTACTTTCCCCTCAATATCCCTAAGATATAACTTCATAATAAGATTTTGGAAGCCTCCATGGGCTCTTCAAGTGTCGATTAAGAAAAATTTATTATGAAAATATTCTAAAATAAATGAACTCTTCAAGAATAAAGAAAATTAAATCAATGTTTCATTATATAATTTTTTGTTAAATAGAGAAAGTATATTTTAAGGTTACTATTATATCTTTCCAAAGGGTTTCCTTCATTATAGTTTTGATGTGGCACCACAAATCAATATTAATAGACATATTCAACCCCTTTATGAACCCAAGATAACTAATGAACATTGACTTGTTGGGGTTAATTGTATGTCTGCATTTATTTGAACCAACCTCAAATATTATACCCTGAATTCTTACCATGATAATTCTATTCAACGTTGTGATGTTGTGTCATTGTTTTTTTCATCAACATGTTTTTTATCCCCTAATATTTCTATAGTTTCATCATAAAAATTCTATTCTTCCTTAGGATTTGTAAAATCATCATGTTCTGAATACATTTCTTGCATGTGTATTCAAACATTTAATTTGTCTTGAATGACAGCAATGTAAACAAGGAGGAAGGATTTGAGAATGGTCACATGAATTCTATATTTCAACTTGATGGACTCTTTAACTCCATATTCATACTCTTTTGTAAAAAAATTAGTGTGAATCCATTTTGATGGAAATGGGTAATTGAATTTAAGAAAATAATTACTCCACTATAGTAGGTGCAATCCTCTGAATTCATCCCCACTAAGTTGCACCGACTTTAATCTATGTTACTAGTCCTTTCCCTCACTTGCATCTAAAATATAAGATCTCTATATCCTCTAAGGTTCATATTTATGGTGTGAGTATAAAATTAAACAAGTAAATTATACTATTTAGGCTACAATGGTAATCAGGACACAATGATAATCAAATTTATCGGCATCATTTCATACCATTTAATTATACTAATCATATCATAATTGTTAACCATGGTTGTTCCCTTATATTCAAATCATTTCTCTAATAAGAGGTTAACATTTGAATCATTGTAGGTGAAAAATATATTTGTATACCTCTCGAAATAACCACATCATAGGTGACATTATATTCGACCTTAGATCCCTAGCATCCAAGACTATCCTAAATGGATAAATGTCACATGCACTTATTGCAACCAAATCATGAAACGGGTATAACATATCCATTTTTCAAAGGAAGTGAATTTTAAATATGGGAAAGTATTAAAATAATTTCTTCCCCTCTGAAAGAACCAAAGAGTGGGGGCCAAAATACATTAGTTAAACCTAACTTTGGAAAATCCTTAATGAAGAACAAAAAAAAGACAAATTTCACATCACTCATACCCAACACCTTTATTAATCTCTGACATGTATATAGTAACTCACATTATAATGTATCAATAATATCATTATATTCTATTTTCTATAAATATTTCCAAAAAATAAACTATCATAATATCAATTCCCACTATTAATACACTATAATTAAATGAAAATAATTTTATTTAATAATATTTATTATAATTGAAATTAATTTTCAGAATATTTCTGAACCACTTCAACATCCCCCAATACAATAAACCATGTATAAATTCTTATTGATCTTATTAATTTAATTTGAATATATTTATCATCAATATAAAATTCATAATAACTTAATATATCTCCCATTATAAAAAATAACCTAAATCATTTGAAATATAAAAACTCACAAAATAATAAGTAATTTTACATTGAAATCATCATTGAAAACAATTAATTTAATTTAGTGGATCCTTATGTCAATTTATTAAGGATCAGTGTATTAACTTGATGGATATGATAATTTTCATGATTTATTTATCAGAGTATAATAAATCTATTATATTTTATACCATTTATTTGAATTATAATATAAATTATTTTTATTTTTTAAGAGTATAATGCTAATGGATGAAGCTAAATTGATAGAGTTGATGTAATTTAAGAAAACATCTTGCAATAAATATTTTCCCTGTACTCATTAGACTAAGATAAAGATAAAATTTTCAATGTTCATGAAAAAGAAGAATAATTATATTGGAATATAAGAAGAAATATTCATAAATCATCCATGGTATACCTATGAAATTTTTATTTTCCATGTTAGAAAAATATATAGTTTCATTTTTTAAAACCTTACTTCTATGAATCCGTAGTAATCCAAGACATTGGATATTATGATGATGTATTCTTCAATTCTCTTAATTCATAGATGCATTATAGATAATGTTATCATGTGTGTTGGGATATAAAAAGAGTTACATAGTCACGCTAGAGATTAAATAATAAAGGACATGGTGTAAAAATATACAACTTGTAGAAACCAATTTTTTGGACTGGGTGGTTTTTATGATGTTTTTTTTAATTTTTGGAAATAACTGGGTGAGTTGAATTAAAAACTAAGCTTCGAAATGAGGTTTTTTAGGTTGGGATAGTTTAAATTAATTTTTTGGGCTTAGGTAAGCACTTGAGAAGTTTCTTAGGTATCTCGATGGGCTTCAGGAGCACCAGGCCCAAAAACATAGGTGTTAAAGGGGTGCAGAGGGTGCACGGTTCTTCTATAAACCATGCGGTCCATAAAATTGATTTTTTGGATTTCTATTGGCAAGGCAGTGGTGCTCACATGGGTTGTGCATAATTAGTCATACTATGTAGCTTTCTACAGGTGACGCAGAGGCATTTGCACAAGTTTTGAATAGTTAGTTAAACTGTGTGGGTCGACCATGCGGGATACCCCACGTTTCTAGTAGCGGACCCAAGGTATGCACATTTTCTATTAGACTGTGTGATTAAAAACATTTGGTTAAACCATTTTTAAAATTGGTGGTTTCAAATTAATTAAATTACATGTCAAAAAATAATTTAATTAAATTATGATTAAATGAAGAAATTGGTTTTCATAAAGTAATTGATTTAATAAATGATAATAATAATAATATAAGTATTATAATGATTATTATTATTATTTATTATTATTATTATTTTAAACTTATAATTAGATTTATTTTTAGTTTAGAGAAAAACTAGTCAGAGATGCAACCCCCTTCCCCTTACGTGAGGTATGAGGCACGACCTCTCCCCCACCCCTTTAAGGTGTGATTCACACCCCTCCTCCTGACTCCCTCTCCGTTAGATGGTTTCTCTCGACACCTTCCCAGATATTTTCCATCTCAACAAGGTAAGAGATTCTCCATGTGTTTCAACATTCGGATCATCCATTTCAGATTCTCTGTCCCCTGGTTTTCATTAGGTCGAACCTGTAGGTTCGGGTTTAATACAGACTACTTGTTTCTTCCTATTCTAGGTGGTGTGTAAGATGTCTTGGGACCCGTTTATCCATATTTAGACAAATCACACCAAAGGTTACATGTTTTGGCTCGATTTGTTTCACCGCTATCCAGTTAGATTAAGTTCATACACTCGTTAATTATTTTTGAACCCTTTAAATTAGGTTTTTATAGTTTATATGAGTTTTGGGTAATTAATTTGATGTGAACTGGTCCCTACCACACTAATTTTGGGTGTTATATGTTGTTGTAGGGTGTTGCGATCAATTCTAAGTGTGAGCACGCATTTGTGTTGAAGGGCATGTATGCAAGTAGACTGTTGTTTGAGTTTGAAATCATTGGCTTGGCCAATTCATTATGGTAGGGTCCTCAACCTTTCTTTAGTTGGAAAAATGCAGTTTTTTATTGATTTACTACTTATGATAAATTTGATTGCAATGCTGGAATGAATTGTTTATTGGTGTTAAATTATTGGTTAGATTACAAAATCATGTTTTTTTAATAATACCCCTCTAATGGAGGTGTGCTTCCTTCGATCTAAAAACATGGTGATTTGACTGATATGATTTTTTATCTTGCTGATTTTTGTTTTTTATTCTTTCTTAGTTATATTAATCTATTTAAATTATAGTAATATGGTTTTCTTTGCTAGGATATTTATTTCCTTATTTACATGTTGACACAGTTGGGTTAATCAGTTCTTATGAATTAGAGTGGGATTAAATGGGTGGGAAAACCCATGTACGATGAAATAAGGTGAATGGTGTTAAATGGGCTGGTAGGCCTTGTACTAGGAATAGATTTGAATCGCAACAATGATTGGGTGTACTTCTTGGTTTCATGGGTGGTGAATAAGGATATTGATTATGGGACCAAGGGTTTTATTTTGAGACCTTGAATGGGAAATTGAGATAATTAATCAGGGGATTAATTAAGAGTTATTGAGTAAGGTAAGTTCAAATCATTAATTGTGCATTAATTGTGTGCTTTCAAATTGTAATATAGATAATTAATTGAGGATTAATTTTGAAATATATAAAATTGGATAAGTTGAGAAAATTATTTGTGAATTAATTATGTTCCTTTGAAAATATGATCTAGATAACAATTTGTGGGATTAATTATGGAAACTTGATACTTGAATGAGATAATTAATTCAAGAAAATTAATTGTGGAATATGAATTGTGAAATTGATTAATTAATTGATTAGTTAATTAATGGTTTAAAGAACATAGTTAATTGTTGAGTTAACTAATGGAAAGGTTTTTTTAACTTATTTTTGAATTATTAATGGGATTGGGTGGCTAATTAATTAGTAAATTAATTATGTGATAAATAATGGAAACATGGTCATTATAAATTGAGAAGTACAAATCATAACATGTTCATCATAATTATGAGTAAAGATAATGGAAACATGGTCATTCTAAATTTATAAGTATACATGGTAACATGTTCATTATACTTAAGAGTAAAGATAATGGGAACATGGTCATTCAATTGAGGAGTAAGCATGGTAACATGTTCATCTTACTTGTGTTTTTTATAATGGTAAATTTGGATTTAATGTGAGAATTTGAAGAGTGAAAATAAAGGTTCTCTTAGATATGGTCTCATTTGAGAATATTTCGATCTTCAGTATGAGTTGAAATAGGTATTGTGATATGATATCACCTTTGAATGCTTTAAACTCTAGCATGAGCCAAAGAAGTAATTATGATATAATATCATTGTTACATACTTTGGACTCAGGCATGAGCCGAATAAGGTATAGACATATGATATCTCCTTCAATATTTCAGACTCTAGCATGAGCCAAAGCATGTATTAAGATATCATATTACCTAGGTAATAATTTAGGCTCTAGTTTGAGAAGAAGTTTTTATTAAGGTATGGGTGTCCATGGGACCCTTAGAGTTAATAAATGATTAAATAGAGAATAAATGAAAATGTGAAAATAGTTATTTATTCCTAATAAAAATACATATAGAGTTTCTATTCATACTCTTATTTCAACTATGAACCAACACATGTATCGTTGTTGGGTGTCCCTTAGGAACTTGGATGGGTTGTTGGTTATTTATTCAATCCTGTTATTTCTTCAATATATATGCACACTATTTAATTATATTTCATTGTCTAGATTGAGCTAGACACTGACGGTCCTGGACTACTGATATTTATATCTCACACCCTATTTGGTCCGCTATTAGACTTGGGTACCTGAGTATATTTTCTTGTTCTTAGGACCTTGGAACTTTTTGTTTCTATTTTCTTATATTTTGGAGTTAAGTGAAAAGCACTGATAAGAAGCTCTGGATGCTCGTGGAGATCGCCCTCCTGGATTTGAGTCTTTTCTTTATTTTTTTACTCATATGTAAATCATATTGTTTTGTTTACTAATTTTTTGATATGTATCACCATGACTTGTATGAATTCTATAAAATGTCATTGGACATTTTATTTATTCAATTGATATTGCAATTGTCTTCCACTGTTTTGGTTATTACTTTATAATTCTTCCACTATTATCATCTATTTATATATTTTTATACTATTGTGAAAACTCTGATATGAGGGTATAGTCTTCCCACTAACTATCCTTACACCCTCACTATGAGTATAAAGCCTTTTGTGTATGAAGAGGCATGCTTGAGGCCATGTGGTGACCGGTATTTCTACCGGTTCGATGGTAAGACAGTCTGGGATGTTACAAAGGGGTATCAAAGGGGAAAAATTCCTTTGTCTTTTTGTTTTTGGTTGGTAGACCGAAGACAAGTAATGTGTCAGCGCTTGTTTAATAGTCATCCTTAGGACTAATCACCCCACATATGGGGAATTACCAGGTTGATAGGGTTGGAAATTTATTTTTATGCTATTTTTTATTACAATTGATGTGATTTCACCTTTGGTGACGGATGTATTTGCCACTGATTATTGATTATGAAAATTTTGGGAATTTACCTTGGCTTGATATGGTAAAGAAGTTGCATTAAATTAATCATATTTGGAACTTATAAATTTTCATTCCATACATATAAAATTCCATGTAGTTTCATTAGTAGGATGCTTGTTAATTTTTATTGTGTGCCTTGGGTGGAATGTCATGTTTTGATCTTCCTTAGCATACCTCTTTATATAGAATGTCTCGTTGATATATTTAACATTCTTGGGTGTTTATATGCTATACTAACTATGTTTTTAGATGTTTTTCCATTGTTCCATGCTTCTATGTTGTAGCATGTTTATGTGTTACAACTTATGATAACATGATAGAGATGTTTTGATGTGTAAATAGATGCATGGGTGGAAATTGATTGGTTGCATTTATGATGGGATCTAGTTTTAGTTTTAAGGTGTATGGGTGCCATATAACTAGAAAAAGGTTATCACGGGTATTCAAACCATTGAAAAATTGGCTGATAAAGTTAAAATGTTAAATGGAATTTGATTTGATTAAATGGGAGACAAATTCCACCTATAAAGAGTAGGGGTTCTTTATGTATTGGAAGATGGACACTCATATCACTTATGGGGATGTTTTTTTTTTGAGAACCTAGATTAAGTAAATGTGACCCTTGGAGGTCTCCTTTTTCGTTAAAAGGAATTTATACACTAAATTTCCTTTTTTGAGGAAATGACACTAAATGTTAAATGTTTAAAGAGGAGTTTTTTATATATTTATATTTTTTACTATGGGGAATTGATTTAAAACCAAGTGCCTTTTTCTGTGAAATGGTACTTGTGGGTGGTTAATATTCTTTAAAATGATTAACTGTTGAAATGATTTAATAAAATGACTTTAAATTGGAACCTGAAGTGGTTTCCTTTGGTTAAACCCCTGTATAAGGGTAGTTTTGAATGTTTTGATGATATTGCTTGGTATGGAATGTGAGTATTATCTATAGGTTGTTTATTATTAGAAATGGCTAAATTAAAAAGAAGATCTTGAGCCTAGTGAAATTTTCATTTCTCAACCAAGAAATAGGGTTAATGCTTATGCTTTATAAGGGACTATCTCGCAGTAGGTATCACCCTTAGAGCTTGATATTCCTTGTTTCCACAATGAGTTTTTGATATTAGTGACATTTGGGTGTCGCTGACTCTAGTAAGACTTCTGAATTTTAAATGACTCACTTGTTTGGAGGGGTGGTCATTGTAATTTGACTCTTTTTATTGGAATAATCATTGAGGAATTCTTAGTTCAATGGGTTAGATGACTTGGTATGTCATCATCTGAGTTATGGTTGTTTGAGATGATGTCATGTTGGTTTTTCTAATCTCAGGGTAGTATGTGTTGACATATGTATTATAGTTGAGTGTTTAGTGATGTAATGAACCAGTTGAGTTCGATGTGATCATGTAATCTTGTGATTTTAAGTACATAATCATGTTAACTCAGGATTAGAGTTACCAGGGTCTTAAGGTAAGTTCTTCCCACTACTCGGGAGGATTTTTGGGACTCAGGTTCTTCGACATGCTGGTCGGTTTAATTTTCGAATTTCATGCCAGATGTGTTGATGTAGTAGTCAGGGTTCTTGGAACATCACATGTGCATTTATGGTTTTTCTAAACTATCATGATTGGGAGTGATTGTTATTTTCTTTCAACAACATAGACACTCCAAAGGTGGGTAGTGGAACATTAGTAATGTTGTACGTGTTGGTGCTTTCTTGGTAGCATGAATTCGATATGTTTGGCAGTATAGACAACCCTTTAGAAAATATATTATTTTTTGGAGTAGTTTTAGTGGTATTCATTGAAAAAACACAGATACCTTGGGTGATATAGGCATTGAGTTTTGTTTGATGGTGTGTTGGCAGGTGAAGCCGAGCTTTTTGAAAGGATTCAACCGATAATAATTTAAATAATTTTTTTGCCAACATGGATTTACTCTTAGTGTTCTATTTTGAATGAGATGAGCATGTCCTCTTTATTGACCTCATTTTAGAGACACTAAGATAATGTTGGTCTTACACCGCACTAATATTTTAAAAGTCATTTTGTTGGATAAGTGGTTGTTATCTGGGTTTTATGTGGGATATGTGGTTCTTTGGGTTACATATTTATTCATTCTAGAGCATGATATTTCTAAAATATCCTATAGATGGCTTGACTTGGGAATGTCACCAGAATTCAAATAAGGACTTCGACATACATGCAGTTGGTAATGGATTAGTTTTAAAGGCATGAAGGTGGTTTAAGGGCAAGTGTGGGTTTTGGGTCAGTAATTTCATTCGAGTAAAGAAAACACTGTCAGTTTTAGTAGGTTGATTGAGATTGAAAAAAATTATTTGATAATGTTTTTTTAAAGGCCTCGGATGTAAGTGGGTTCACATAGTTGTAGAAATCACATGTGAATCATCACTAGAACGCTTAAGAAGTATCTTTTTAAGAAATTCCAATGGTAGGAGAGTCCTGGTTTGTAATTAGATGTTAAATGCTAATACCCTAGTGGAAAACACCAACGGTCGGATGGTTAAAGAGACAATGATGGGATCAGGTATCTAGTTTCATGGGCTCAGTGAAACTCCACGTCGATGTTTGGGTTAGATTTAGAGATTTCTATTGGGTTTTAAAGACTCAAACTATTGGGCTTGTGAAATGGTTAAGGGTGTGTTTAATGTTTGGAAATGCAATGTGTTCATTCAAATGAAACTTTATGGCCTTGGTGGTAGGGTGATGTTTTGCTATTTCTTGATGGCATCTAGGGGACAAGAAATTTTATGGTGGTTAGCTTATAGACACTCATGTTTTGGAACTAGTTGTTTTTATGATGGTTTTTGAATTTTTTGTAAATAATTGAGCGGTTCAAATTTAAAACCAAGTTTCAGAATGATTTTTTGTGGTTTGGGAACATTTAAAGTGATATTTCGAACTTAGGTAACGGATCATGGAGTTTCCCAGGTAGCTTAGGGGTTTAGGGAGCATCGGACGTGGAAACTCAGGTTTTAAAGGGGTTGTAGAGGGTGCACAGTTTGTCTGGAAACTGTGCGGCCCATAGTAATGACTGTGCGGATTGTTACTGGTGAGGCAGGGGTGTTCGCATGGGATGTGCATGGTTAGTTAAACTTAGCGGTTCAAACTGTATAGATTTCTACAGGTGAGGCAGAGGCATTCTCACAAGCATCTCATGGTTAGTTAAATCGTGTGGGTCAACCGTGCAGGATACCCCAGGTATTTAGTAGAGGACACACAGGTTGCACACGTTCTGTTAGACCGTGCAAGTCAAATAGTATTGTTTACCCAGTTTTAAAATTAGGGTTTTCAAATTAATTAAATTGAAGGTTAAAAAGAATTTAATTAAATGATGATGAAATAAAGAAATAGGTTTTAATAAAGTAAATGATTTAGTAACTGATAATAAAACTAATATAATTGTTATTAGGATTATGATTATTATTATTATTAATTATTATTATTATTATGATAAACTTATAATTGGATTTATTTTAGGTTAAGGAAAACTTAGAGGGAACCGAACCCCCCCCCCCCCCCTGCCTTACATGAGGTGTGAGGCGTGAACTCTCCCCCTCCCCTTTGAGGTGTGACATGCACCCCTCCTCCTGGCTCCATCTCTGTCAGTTAGTTTCTCCTGGATACTTTATAGATCTTGTCCATCTCGAAAAGGTAAGACCTTATCCATGTGTTTTCACCTTTGCATCAGTTGTTTTGGCTTCCTCATCCCCCAGTTCCCATTAGGTTGAAACCCTAGGTTTGGGTTTAATCCAAATTTCTCATTTCTTCTAGTTCTAGGTGGAGCAGAATATGTCTCGGGACCCATTGGTCCATATTATAATTATTTTCACTGAATGTGAGGTATTTATGCTTGATTTGGTTCACTATCATCAAATTCGAGTAAGGTCATACATTTGTAAATTGGTTTTGCACCAATTAAGTTAGGTTCTCGTGGTTTATATGAGTTTTGGGTAATTAGTTAGATGTGTGTTGGTCCTTAAATCACTAATTTTGGGCATCAAATATTGTTTTAGGGTGTTGCAATCAATTCCAAGTGCGCGCACTCATTTTTGATGAAGTGTGTATATGCGAGTAGACCTTTGTTTGAGATAGAAATCATTATCTTGTCCAATTCTTTGAGGTAGGGTCCTCAACCTTTCTTTTATTAGAAAAATGATTTTTTTATTTATTTACATCCTTTGATAAATTTGACTATAATGTTGGAAAGAATTTTTTGTTGGTGTTAACTAATTGGTTTGATTATAAAATCTTGTTTTTGTAATAAAACCCCTCCAATGGAGGTGCGCTTCCTTCAAGATAAAAACATAGTTATTAAAATGATATGTTTTCTTTAGCTTGCTAAATTTTTTTCCCTATACTTTCCTAGTTAGAGGAATCTTTTTAAATTATAGTAATATCATTTGATTATCTTGGAGATGTATTACATCTTTACATGTTGACGCACATGGGTTAATTGGTTATTATGAATTAGAGTGGCATTAAATTGTTGGGTAAACCCATGTGAGATGAAATAATGTGAATGGTATTAAATGGGTGTGAAGGCCATGTTATAGTAATAGATGTGAACTACAACAATGGGTGGGTATACTTCTTGGTCGCATGGGTTTTGAATGGGGAGATTTATTATGAGACTAAGTTTTTTTTAATTTGAGGCCCTGAATGGGAAATTGAGATAATCCATCAGGGGATTAATTATCAGTTATTAAGTGGGATAAGTTGATATAATTAATTTTGCATTTATTATGTGCCTTGAGATTGTAATATAGATAATTAATCAATGGATTAATTATGATATATAGAATTGGAAAAGTTGATATAATTATAATTGAATTAATTTTGTGCCTTTGATAATATGGTCTAGATAATTAATTGTGGGATTAATTATGAAAATTTGATATTAGAATGAGATAATTAATTTTGGAAAATTAAATATGGAATATGAATTGGGATATTGATTAATTAATTGATGAATTAAATAATGATTTAAAGAACTTAGTTAATGGTTGAGTTAACTAATCGAATTATTTCGTTTAACTAATTGTTGAATTAGTAATGGGGATGGGGTGGATAATTAATTGGTCAATTAATTAGGTGATAAAGAATGGGAACATGGTCAATCTAAATTAAAAAGTACACTTGGTAACATGGTCGCCATACATACAAGTAAAGAGAATGGGAATGTGGTCATTCTAAATTGAGAAGTATAGACGGTAACATGGTCATTATACTTATGATTAAAGTTAATGGGAATATGGTCATTATATTATGGAGGAAGCCTAGTAACATTTCCATCTTAATTATGTTTCTGATAATGGTAAATATGGTTTTAATGTGTGAATTTAAAGAATGAAAATAATGGTACTCCAAGTTATGGCCTCACTTGAGAATATTTCGATTTGTGATAGGATTCAAAATAGGTATTGATATATGATATCACCTTTGAATACTTCAGACTCTAGAATGAGCTGAATAAGGAATTAACATATAATATCATTCTTACATACATCTAACTCAGGCATGAGCCAAAGTAGGTATTGAGATATGATATCACCTTTAGAATTTCAGACACTAACATGAGCCAAAGCATGTATTGAGAAATCATATTATATTGTGCAGGTGTCCATAAGACCCGTGGAGTTAAGAAATGATTAAATAGAGAATAAATGAAAATGAGAGAAAAGTTATTAATGGTAGATAAGAATACATATACAGTTCATATTCAAACTATTATTCCGGCTACGGGCTGAAGCAGGTATCATCGTTAGGTGTCCCTTATAAACTTGGACAGGTTGTTGGTTATTTATTCTATTATGTTATTTCTTCAATATACCTATACACTATTTAATTATATAGAATTGTCTATATTGAGATAGGAATTTTTGGTCCCAACCTACTGAGATTTATATCTTAGACCCTATTCGGGCCACCATTGCATTGGTGTACCTGAGTAGACTTTCTTATTCTAGGGACCTGGGACCTTGCTATTGTTGTTTTCTTGTACCTGGGAGTTAAGAGCAAAGGACTAAGCAGAAGATCGGGATTCTCATGGGGATCTCCCTTGGGGTTTTGAGTCTTTTCTTTATTTATGTATTGAGATGAAAAGCATGTTTTTTTTCTTATTGCTTCCATATATGTATCACCGTGACATGCATGCATTGTATATACTGGCACTGACCCTTTTTCTTATTCATATGATATTGCAATTGTATTCCACTGTTTTGGTTATTGGTTTATACTAATTCTATTGTTTTCATCTATTTATATATTATTATACTACCATGAAAACTTTTATATGAGGGTATAGTCTCTCCACTGACTCTCCTTACACCCTCATTGATAGCCGGCAACCTCTGGCGTATAGGGAGGTGCGCTTGAGGTCATGTGGCGATCGGTCCGACTACTGGTTCATTGGTAAGCTGGGCTGGGACATTATACAACTACCCATATGTCAAATACGTTGTTTGATGGACCCGACTTTCAATCCTAAGGCAACTAAGAATTTGTTAAAGTGTGATATAGGAGGAAATATGGTTCATGAATATTTAAGGTACATTAAAAGACAATTCTGTATAGTATATAAAATTAAGAAATCACTTTGAACACCACACACAAGGGAATAGTTTAAGCTAATAAACCAAACTAATTTCTTTTGAGGGAAACCATTATCAAAATAAACCTAAGGTAAGTAAATAAGTATGGTGTTGTGTAAAGGTAAATTAGAATACATAAAGGTCATGTGAAGTCTAAATGGTCAATGAGAATGGATCTTGTTGTATTGGTCACTGTGTTAGACTTATAATTAAACTATGAGAAATGGGAAGCCCTCTATGGGAAGGTTTGGCACCCATCGAACAACATACAAAAGTTAAAAAACATAAAGAATCATTGTTCTCTAGTGAAGAAGTAGAGTTCGTCATGGTTGAGACAATCATAAAAACTCAAACTTGGGAACCCAAATAATCCATTAATGAATGTGGAAAAGGAGAAAATAGCATACCTTGGATTCTAGCCTTGATTCATCTGAGAGAACATATAGAAGATCATCGGCCATAAGGGAGTTCTGTGATAGCTTGAGAACTGTGACTGAATTAGTCACAGTTACGGTTCTTTTAATTAGATTAGGGACAGTTTTATCAGCGCCTACAAAAAAGCGCTGATAAAGATTGTGTTTTATCAGTGCTGAAACATTAGTATTGATAAAATATTTATAATTATAATTATAAATAAAGAAATTGTAAATATATTTATATAAATATATATTATTTTATTTTAATTTTATAATTATTTAAATGTATAATTTTTTTTATAATTACAAAAATACTTTAACAAAAATATTATTTTCTATTTATACATTTATAATTTTTTATTTATAAATATATTTATATTTATATCATTATATATATATAATTATATATATATATAATATATATAAATGTCAATAAAAAAATATATTCCTTATTTAAATATATTTATTATAAATTTTTAATTGTAAATATATTTATTTCATTATGTACATTAATATTCAAATATATATAATAAATATATATATAAATATTAATATGGTAAATATATTCATTCTTTAAATATATTTATTATAATTTTATAATTATTTGAGTATATTTGTTATAATTTTATAATTATTTAAATATATAATTATTTATTTATAAACATATGAATACTTTTAAAAAATAATATTTATATATTTATATCATTATATAAATTTATAATATATATATATTTATCCCCTAGGGTATAGCTCAGTGGTAGCTACCCCTGTTGCTCTTGGTGAGGTCTCGAGTTCGAGTCTCACCAAGTACATCCATGTACTATATGTTCTCCGCATTCCATTGTAATATAGACTCTTTCCCTAAGTAAATCATGGCTTCACCCTCAACTTATATATATATAATAAAAATAAATGTTATTATTATTATAGTATATTAATTATTTAAATAAATTTATAATAATATTAAAATTATTAAAATATATATACTTATTTATTTATAATTATATAAATACTTTTTTAAAACAATATTTATACATTTAAAATAATTTTAAATTTATAAATTTATAAATTTATAAATATAGTAAATATACATTTATAAGTATATTTATTTATAAATATTTATTTATAAATACATTTTGGATGTTATTGATGAATATATAATATTAAATACATGCATTATAAAAATGAGTGAAAATGGATAATTAAAAATGAGTATACTTTAAAATATTAAAAAAATGGATAAGTTTTATTAATTTAATATAAATTATTTAAAAAATATGGATATATATTGAAGTAAAGATGAAAACATATTGAAAATACTAAAACATAGTAAATAATTATATATAAATAAATAATAGAAAATGATTAAATTTAAATAAAAATATTAAAAATGAATAAATAATTCTTAACTACAATAATATTAAAAAAAATAACAGATTAAAAACATAATATATTAAATATATCATGTTACAATGAAATTCTAGAAAATACTAAAATTTGAATAAATTACATAAATATTAGGTGTATGTGTTTATTTATAAGATCTCATTAATCGCATAAATATTTGTGTGTGTGAGTTGTATGTAACAATTCATTAAGTACATATAAATGTTTGTGAAATCAATATAATGCACATTTGATATATGTAAAATTGAAAAATCAAACAATCTTACAAATGAATAAGATACTAATTTGCTTTTAATTGTTACATTTTATTCATTCTCTATATATTTATATTTAATAAATAATATTTATTACTATTTATAATTAATATATATATATATTAAACTTATTAATTTTTATTAATAATTGTTTCACTAATAATTTTTTTAATAATTTTTTAATTTATTTATTTTAATTATTTTATTTAATTATCACCATTTATTTATTTTTATTTTTATGTATAATTATTTAAATTTATTCATTTTATATAGCTATACCTAATATATACAATTTATTAATATTTACTATATATATATATTAAATTTATTCATTTTTATCAATAATTATCTACTTAATAAAATGTTTAATAGTTTTTTTAATTTACACATTTTTAAATTTCATTTGTTTAATTATTTCGTTTTATTCATTTTACATATCTATATATTTAATATATATTATTTATTAATATTTATAATTTTAATATTTTTAAAATCAATTTATTTCTTTTATCAATAATTATTTAATTAATAAAATGGTTAATAATTTTTTAATTATTTCATTTTAGTCTAGACCATTATCAGTGCTAAAAGAGCATTGATAAAGTATACCCTTTATTAGATCTAAAAACAAAGAGCTGATAAAGGATTCCCTTTATCATCGCTAAAAATAAAGGAATGATAAAAGGTACCTTTTATCAGTTCTATTTAAAAGTGTTGATAAAGGATACTCTTTATCAGTGCTTTTTTCTAGCACTAATAAAGGTCAGTGATGTTAAAGGCATGTTTTTTAGTAGTGTAAGGTTCTCCCATTTAAAAGATATTTCATCTAGTTATTTCACATCTCATAACTAATTTTCCATCTTCCAAACTTCTGATGATACAAGAATCAGTTTTGAAGATAAATTCATTTCCATTATCAGAAAGTTGACTTTGACTATGTAAGTTATGTTTTAGCACAACAATAATTATAAATTCTATAGATTTGAACTTCTATGCTTCAATCTCAGTCATTCCAATTCCTTTGATTTTTTAGGAACTATTATTCCCAAAGGTAACAGCTCCTCCATCATGATTTTCAATATCTTTTATGATTTTCAAATAATATGTCATGTGTGATAAACAACCATTAAAAGTATCTATGGTTTTTTCTTTTTTAATTTCTTAAATTGTTATCTCAACAAAAAAATGACTTTCCTCAATTTTTTTATTTCCAACTTCCATTTCTTTTCAATTCTAAGATACTTTCCCCAAAATTATTTTCATAAATTTCTCATAAAAGTAACATGTTCAGTCACATATTCCACATATTTCTTCCAATAAATAAAAAAAATTGGAAAGTTTCTATCATCTTGAGGTCTTACTTTTCTTACTTCCAGTGGGTTAAGAAAGTTACTCATTTTGTTTCCACCATTTCATCCACTCTATTTAGACCTCTTTCCTAGAGGAGACATTTTATGCCAACAGTTGTAAGATCTATGCACACAAATTCCACAACACCAATAAAACACATAAAATCTAGGTAATCTATAGAATATTGATCTTTCCCCATAAAAATATTTTCAAGGTTCATAACATCTTCCTACTTTTTTTACCTCTAGGTATTTGAAAACTTTAATCTATGATTTGTTTTCAAAATTTTTAGATGTGATATGTTTTTCACATCCCTTATCAACCTAAGATTTCCAAATACTTTTCTTCTCACCTAAAATTTTAGAAAAATCAGATGAACTTTTTAGTGTAGTCTGTGTGAATATCACCTGATTTTTAGAGTGAGGGTCTAATGCAGCTTTAAATGATTCATATTTTAATTATAAAGCCTTGCAATAATTTTCATTCAAATTTCATAAATTAATTTAAGCCTCAAGAAGTTTTTATTGATACTTGTTAACTTCATCTTCCTAAGGTTCTATCTTCTTACTGAGCTCTTCAATCAACTTTCCTTGTTCATCAATTCTCAGTTTATAACATAAGATCTCCTAGATGTATTCTTCTTCCTTCTTGAAAACATCTTTTCCACCTTCAAAAACTATACCTATATATTTATTTATCATTTTTATGTATCTCTTGAGAGTTCTATTGTTCTCTATACTTGCAACAAGTTCTTATCTAAGATGATACTCCCTGTTAGATTATTTACCTCCTTCTTCATCACTATTTGAGGAATATTTTGGTTTCTCAAATTTTACAATGAATGTTCTAAACTTTTCTAAACATTCATATTTTGAATAATTGTTACCAATTAAGTCTAATTTATCTTTCTTACTCAGAATATGTCTTTTGTTTCCAATTAACTTCTTACATTCATTAGATGAATTTTCTTCATTATAAAATTATTTCCACTTCTTCTATCAAGTTTTTTCATCATATCATATCAATATTCTCCAACATTATTCTTAGTTAAATTCATAAAAAATGTTTATGATTCCACTACACTCAAAAAAAAATTGAGAGGATGTTTTCCTCAATAATTTTCTCTTACTATTCAATAATTATTAGTGATAAAAGACATAATATTTTCATTCAACTCATCATACTCTTTATCTTTAGAATCACAAGGATCAACATCCTCAAAATCATGAATTTTCATATTTCCCATAATTTAAAATCCATTTAATCTTTCATATTATTTTTAAACATGTGATATCTTTTCATTTCATAGGCAACAAGAAAGCTATATAGTTTATCAAGAGATAAATAATCTTGATCTTCTAAAGAATAAATTTTAGAATTAATCCTATAAAGAAATTTTCTCATGAGTTTCTTCATAATATTATAATCTTATAGAACATCTCCAAAACCTATTATGTCGAAAAAATGTCATTTACTTTGTTGAAGTACTCATCAAAAGTTTACTCATCTCTTATTCTTATGTATTCAACATGATATGGCAGATTTTTATCTTTAATTCCTTCACATTAATATTCTATTTGAAAAAACAAATTGTCTTGTCCTACATAATATTTTATATTTTGAGATCCATCACCTTCATATATACATTTTATAAAATAGGCCTAAGAATAAAATTTCTATATTTTCCATTAAATTCAATATTTCTCTTGTCAAAAAAAATCATTGGAGCACCTTTATTAATGGTTTTAAACCTAATTATAGCTGCATCAACAACATCGAGGCTAAAAAATAATAGATATGAAATCATCCTATTTTTCTAACCATAAAAATTTTTTCCATCCAATGAAGAAATTATGATACAGTTGTCAGAATTGAGATTTTCCATGGTAAGGATTCAACAATACAACCTCCCCTTTGATGAAAGTTGAAGTTCCAAAAGATCAAAGTACAACTGAGAAGGGGGTTGAATTAGTTGTTTCATTTTTACAAATTTCAAATTTAAGAAACATAACCCCAATAACTTGTTATATTTTCTTACTTACAAACTTTTAGAAAACTCAAATGCATGCAAAAATAGAAAATTAAACACTGAACATACGATTTATAAGGTTTGATACCAGTGTGACAACCTAAATCCTTTCTATATCCACTCATGTGGGTCTTTAGAGACTCACTATTATATTTATCTGAGTAAAATTTATTTCAACTCTTATTATACACCTTCTATCTCCTTATAATAATGATTATAATGACTCTAATGAGTTTATAATCTTTTCCTTACAAAAAATTGATCTAAATAAGAAAAGTAACTTTGAAACTTCTACTTCAAAAATATCTGTTCAAAAATATGTGTCTGATTAGCCTCAATTATGTTTCTATCATCTGATGGTCTGCATCTAATATCCTTAGATGCATGGATTTTTTCTGAATCTTCATTGTAACAAACTACTTATACTAATCCAAACACACACTAATTCCCTCTGTCTGATTCTCTTTTTCCGATAATATGAAATTTCCTCAGTTTGATCTTCTTATTAAAATACTTTGTTCTATAAAATTTTCATCAACTCAAAACTAATTCAGCCAAAAAACTCACTCTAGAAAGAAAATTCAGTTTTGAAACTTCTTCTGACATAATTGATTCAACACTTCAGAATTTTGTCTCACAAAAAAATGTACCAAAGTACAATGTACTATTTAATTTTATTTATAGGTGCTTCCAAAAAAGAAAAGGTGGTAAAGAAATTTCTTTTCCTTCCCACTCAAATTTTATAACTCCAAATTTCATGCTAATTTTATCTTTATATTTTACCAATTCAACTCTTCTCAATTATTCTGGTGACTTTCTGAATATTCTTGAATCTTTTCAACTCTTCTCATATTTCCAATCTTTAAAAAAGATAGAAAAAAATTAAAAGATCAAAACTTTAGTCCAGGTATGACGATCCATAAAACTCTTCATTTATTTTGTCCTCTTTACCCAAATGAAATAAAATACTTCTTAACCAATATATTACACTTTGTGAATGAATTGTTTATAAATTGAAATTACCCAACATCTCATTCTAGAACTATTTTTAATCATTCTGGTTCTCTTGAACCTATTGAAATAAAGAACATATTTTTCCCTATATCCATTGAAACAAACCAAATAATATTTATCCGTATGATTCTTAGAGTTAATTTAAAATGGTTAACTACATTATTGTAACTTCTAAAGTCTTCAGAAACCCAGAATGACTATGAAGTAACAACTTCAACATTTCTTACATTTTCTTTATCTAGCAGCTTTTAACTATTTTATATCTTTCTTCACAAGTATTAAATAACTCTCTTCCTCCAATAAAACTATGTCTGATGGAACTTTTTCATCTGATGAATTATTCATTTCAAATGATCATCTAATGGATCAATATCATTAATTCATCTAATGGACCAGTATTATTAGCTCATCTGATGATATTCACCTAATTCCTTTGATCAACTCAGCTACGACCTCCAATCTGATCAAATATTTTCGATAAAAAAAATTCAATTTATTGTCTTTCAACTACATATTTATCCGATCAACTCATACAGTGAGACAACTTCATACTTCCTCATTTTTTCGGTTTAAAACAAATATGTTCTCCTCATTTGTCTTTGATCAGATTTACAAAACTAATTTTTTAAGTCATCTGATTTCTTGAACTGGTCATCTTAAACTTTGAAAACTCTCAAATTTCATCAAGTTAAAACATCCATTATTCTGACAACTTGTTTATCTGGTGCTTCTCAATCTGATTATCTACATCCTAAAAACATCAATTACTCTTCTCTTTCCTTATAAAAAATCTAGACTGTATAATGGATTCTTTATAATGTTTTACGAACTTGAAAGGAAAAAAACTATCATGTGATTAATTTTTGAAAGTTATGTGACTTCCCATATTTTCGAGTCTCAAAAACGTTCAATATTTTTGAGTTTTAACAACTTCTGGTTTTCATCATAAACTTACTCTAATTAACTAGGTCTGATGGATCATCTGATTTAGCAACCGATCATTAACTTTTAAAAAAAACTTTATTCATTCATAATTTCATTAACTTCATTAACAAAACAAATTATTAACATTCAACAACACTTATTTCCCCTGATTTACAAAAAAACTTTTAAAAAAATTAAGGTGTTAACAAAAACAAATCTTTATAAAAAAACATCACAAAGGATCTTCACATGGGTTTATCTAAAAAAAATCTAAATACAAAATTCTAAAGTGATTATTGTGGTCCACTTTATGTCTTCTAGGTTCACTGTTTTCATAGAAGAGAGTTTAACTCCCAAGTATATTTCATGTATATAACTTATAGATGATGCATTTTATGTTTTTGGGACACTTTATGAGTTTTCAATATTCACTCAAACTATCCAAATGTAAAGTTATTATCATAGTTTTCTTGTATGTGTGCATGTATTAATTGGGATTAATCCCATGGAAATCAACCATGAGTGAATATTATTTCATATTATCAAATATACACACACAAAAATAATAGGTTCCTTTCTTTAAAAAAGGGGAATTTATCCTATAAAACAAAGAAAATAAAAAAATACAATTAAAAATATATATTAAAATAAAAAATATGTACATATATATGTGCACATATATGTATTTGTGTCACCATATTCACCTTGTGTAAAAATCACTACTATAGATCTCCCTATAAACAGTGTTAGAAAAATCCTTTAACTGCGCTAAAAATGAATTATTTTTATAAGCTCCATTAAAATGGTCCCCCATTTATAAGCACTTTTCTATCACATATAATATTCCATTTTATCAGTTCTAGAAAAAGCATTGATAAATTTCATACTACTCTATTATGATTTTAAAATTATAACACACTATGGTAGAAAATACAAGTATATGGAAATTTTACAATTTAATTGAAATAAAAATTTCATCACAAATACAAGAAAAAACATTATATTATAAACATTTCATATATTTTTGTACAATTACATTATTAAGTAAAATATAACACAAACCTTCAAAAAGGTAAATGGTTTCATTATCTTTAGAAATCGACCCCCTACCAAAAAATATAGATTAGGATATCAATTGTTGAACAAAACCCCCCAAATAAATAAAAATAATCATAATTATATAATAAAAAAATTCTCATGTTATTAATACCAAAAATATTTAAATTAAACATAAATATGAAATAATATATTAATAAAATTTAATTTTTAAACTGAAAACACATAATTTTAGTCATACCAGTTACACCATGTATCAAATTGAGGTGTGTCTGATTTATATATATCAAAAATGACTTATGTATTATTATCATAAAGTATTGAAATTATCTGAATGTGTTTTCTCATTTTTTTTAGTATGTCACATGTGTTTTAATCTAGAATATCATTTTTAAAATTAAAACACATAGTTTGAGTAATACTAAGCACACTGTCTATTAATTTGAAGTGAAGATGATTTATACATGTCACAAATTACCCAGGGTTTATTTTACTAATGTATCAAAAAATTATGAATTGTTTTTTTGGTTTTGTGTATGTGATGTGGGTTTTGAACTAAAATGTCAATTTTAAATAAAAAGACACACTTCGAGTCATACCGATCACACAGATAATTATATTTATGTGAGATTTATTCATACATGTGAAAATGACATAAGCATCATTGTAATACAATATCAAAATAATAAAAATGTGTTTGGTCGATTTTTATTATGTCATATGACTTTTTTACTAAAATGTCATTTTAAACTAAAAACACAAACTTTGAGTTATACAGGTCACATCATGTGTTGTTCTAACATAGGACTGGTACCTACATATCACAAATGACTTAATAATTTCTTCCCCCTATATTATCAAGACAATAAGAGTGCATTTTCTCAGTTTTCAGTGGATGACACACGTTTTGAACTAAAATATCAATTTTAAACTAATAATGAATGATTTGGGTCATACCAGGAACAATCTATATTATATTGATGTACAGATGATTCATATACATCAAAAATGAATTATGGATCATTTTACCAAAGTATCAAAATAATTTGATTGTGTTTTCTCAGTTTTCAATATGTGATGTGTGTTTTGAACTAAAATGTAAATTTTAAATAAAAAGACATGCATGGGGTAATAACAAACATTTTGTGAATCCTATATATAGGTGGTTGATTCCTGAACATTATAAAGTACCTAAGGATAATTTCCTAAAGAATCAAAACTATAAAAAAATTCTATGTTTTTATTATGTCATGTATCCTTTTTACTATAATTTCAATTTAAACTGAAAACACACACTTTGAGTCATACTGGTCACATCATTTTTTGGTGAGACTAATTCTTAAAAGTCAAAAATTGAATAATGAATCATTTTCCTAAATTATCAAGATAATCTGATCATGTTTTTTCATTTTTTTTGGGAGTGACACATGTTTTCAACTAAGATTTCAATTATAAACTGATAACGTTCACCTTGAGCCATACCAGAAACATCATGTACCAGATTAAGGTGAGAATGATTCCTACACATCACAGATGAATTATCTTCTATTTTCATACAGTTTCAAAAAAATAAAAATGTGTTTTCTTTGTTTTGAGTTGGTGATGTGCGTTTGGAATAAAAATGTGAATTTTAAATAAAAACATAGTTTGAGTCAAAATGATCACACCTTGCGTCATATTGTCAATTTGTTGATTCATATAAATAAAAAATGACTTAATGATCATTTTCATATAGTATCATAACAATCCAAATGATTTTTCTTAGTTTTTAGTATGTCATGTGCCTTTTTTATTAAAATCTCAATTTAAACTAAAAACACACACTTTGAATCATTCCAGTCACATCATGTGTTGGTTTGATGTGCGACTAATTTTTATGCATAAAAAATGACTTATGAATTGTTTTCCAAAAGTATCAAGCCAATCGGAGTTCATTTTCACATTTTACAATGAGTGACATACATTTTGAATTAAAATATCATATTTTAAACTGATAAAATACACTTTGAGTCGTACTGAGAACATCATGTATCAGATTGAGTTGAAACTAATTTATAAATGTTAGAAATGATTTTTGGATCATTTTTCAAAATTATCAATAAAATATGAATCTATTTTCTCAGTTTTGAGTATGTGATTTGTTTTTTGAACTAAAATTTAAATTTTAAATAAAACACACTTTATGTCATACAAGTCACTCTATACGTCATATTGACATGTGGTCAATTCCAACAAATCAAAAATAACTTAAGTATCATCACCCTAAATATTAAAAAATATATTAATGTGTTTTATTAGTTTTCAGTATGTCACATTATTTTTATAATTTCATTTTAAACTGAAAACACACACTTTTATCCATTTAATAACATGCAAAAAGGGTTTTATTGGTGCTAAAAAAATTATTATAGGAATCCTTAAATATTATGGCTTTTATCAGCACTAAAAATAGCACTAATAGAGGGGTTTATTTATCAATGATAAACTAGCACTGATAAAATCCATGCCACTTTAGTGTGTTTCTAAAATTCAATAACACTATATCTTAATATAGATACTTTAGTTGAAATTAAATTTAAATCACAAATACAAGAAAAAACACTATGTTATAAAAATTTCAAAATATTGGTTTGTAAAATTACATTGGTGAGTAAAATTTATCACAAAAATTCAGAAAGATTAACATTCCATTCTCTATATTCCCCAACCCCCTCTCAAAAGTGTAAATCATGATATTAGTTGTTATAAAAACAACTCCTTATCATGAAAAAGAGTGCACCGGTATAAAAAACAATTCTTATTTTAGTAAAAGTATAAATAAATAAATTAAACATAAATATGAAATAATACATTAATAAATTTTCATTTTTAATGTGAAATCACACATTTTGGGCTATACCGGTCACACCATATATTCGATTATGGTGTGGATGGTTCAGACATGTCATAAATGACTTCTAGATTATTTCCTTAATATAATAAAATATTCATAATTCCTTTTCTTGGTTTTGAGTATGTGATGTGTGTTTTGAACTAAAGTGTCAATTTTAAACAAAAACATACACATAGAGTCATATTAGTAACACTATGTATCAAATTGTGGTTTGGATGATTCCTACACACTACAAATGACTTGTGAATCATTTTACTAAAATATCAAAAGAATTGGAATGTGTTTTCTTGGTTCCGATTATGTGATGAGGGTTTTGAACTAAAATGTCAATTATAAGCTCAAAACAGCCACTTGGAGTTATACCAGACACAACTTGTATCAATTTACTGATGCCTACACATTAAAATTAAATTAAGGATCATTTTCATAATGTATCAAAACAATTTGAATGTGTTTTCTTGTTTTTCATCATGTCAGGTGTCTTTATACTAAAATGTAATTTGAAACTAAAAACACACACTTTGAGTCATATGAGTCACATCATGTGTCGGTTTTACATGATATTTATTCCAATACATCACAAATGAATTATGAATTGTTATCATAAAGTATCAAGAAAATACAAGTTTGTTTTATTATTTTTTAGTGAGGGACACATGTTTCAAACTAAAATGTCAATTTTAAAACTGATAACATACAATTTTAGTCATATTGGTCACATCATGTATCATATTGAGGTGAGTCTAATACCTACACATAAAAAATGACATAATCATCATTATACAAATTTATCTAAACAATATGAATTCATTTTCTTGGTTTTGAGTATGTAACGTGAGTTTTGAATATAGATGTCAATTTTAAATAAGAAGACACTTTGAGTTATACCAGTCACACTGTGCATCAAATTGAAATGCAGGTGATTCCTACATGTGAAAATTTTTATAAGAATCATTTTCAAAATTTATCAAAAGATTATAAATTCATTTTCCTAGTTTTGAGTAAGTCACATGTCTTTTTTAATAAAATTTCAATTTAAATTCAAAACACACACTTCGAGTTATACCTGTAACATCATATATTAGTTTTACATGAGACTAATTTCTATGCTTAAAATGACTTATGAATCATTTTCCTAAAGTATTAAGAAAATTAAAGCGTGAATCCTTAGATTTCAATTCATCGAACTAAAATGTAAATTTTAAACTGATAACATACTCTTTAAGTCATATCAAACACACCATGTATCAGATTGAGGTGTGGTTGATTAATACACATCAAAAATGAATTATGGATTAGTTTTCTAATGTGAAAAAATAACCCAAATGTGTTTTATTACTTTTGAGTATGTGAAATGTTTTTTAAATTAAAATTTCAATTTCATATAAAAACACACACTTTGAGTCGTATTGGTCACACCATGCATCAGATTGAGGTGTGGATGATTATTATATTTCAAAAATATTTTAAGGATCTTTTTACTAAAGTATAAAGACAATTGAAATACATTTAATCTATTTTGAGTATGTAATGTGTCTTTTCTACTAAAATTTCAATTTAAACTAAAAACACACACTCTGTGTAATATTGGTCACATCGTGTGTTGGTTTTATGTGAGACTAATTCTTACACATCAAAAATAAATTGTTAATAATTTTTAAAAATTATCAATACAATCTAGGCATGTTTTCTTGGTTTTATGTGAGTGACATACATTTTAATTTAAAATATCAATTTTAAACTAATAACAAATAAATTGAATTATACTGGGCACAAAATTTATCATATTGAGGTACAACTAATTCCAAAACATCAAAAATTACTTATGAATCATTATCCTCAAAAATAAAAACAATATAAATATATTTTATTGATTTTGATTATGTGACATGTGTTTTTAACTTAAATGAAAATTTTAAATAAAATACATACTTGGAGTCATACTAATCACATTATGAATAATATTGAGGTGTAAATGATTCTTACACATCACAAAGGAATTCAAGATCATTTTCCTAAAGTTTAAACATAATCAGAATTTGTTTCCTTGATTTTGAGTATGTTATGTGTCGCTTTTACTAAAATGTCAACTTAAACTAAAAAACACACGTTGAGCCATATTGGTCGCATCTTGTGTCACTTTAACATTAGAACTATTCTGACACATTAAAAATGTCTTAGTAATCATGTTCTTAAAGTATCAAGAAAATATGAGCTTGTTTTCTTGGTTTTTAGTGAGTGAAACATGTTTTAAACTAAAATTTCAATTTTAATCTCAAAACATACACTTTGAATCATGTTGGGAATACTATCTAGCAGATTGTGGTTTGGATGATTCACACACATCATAAATGTCTTATGGATTGTTATCCCAAAGTATTAATAAAATAAAAATGTGTTTGATCAGTTTTGAGTATGGGATCTGTGTTTTGAACTACAATGTAAATTTTAAATAAAAACACACAGATGGAGTCATACCAGTCACATCATGCATCAGATTTTGGTATGGATGATTGTCACACATCAAAAATGACATGAGGATTGATGTCCTAAGTTATCGAGTCAATATGAATTAATTTTCTTGATTTTTAGTATTCCAGGTATCTTTTTTACAAAAATTTCTATTTAAGATTAAAGTATTCACTTTGATTCATATCGTCCACACGTACAAAATAACCCAATCAAGTATTTTTGTCTCCCTTTCCCATTTCCAAACCCTACCTCCTAACAAATACATGTCTGTATTCAATGTTTTTTACTTCCACCCACCCATCCTCATGTAGTCAAAGATTCCACACATGATATCGTTGATTATTGCATGATCTTTGTCTATTTACTTAACATCCCCCACCACACTCTCTGTAAATATACATTCACTTGGACTATACTTCATATCATCCCACGCCATGATCCTCCATATTTTTTTCTTCCATGTTTTAAAAAATAGAAATCTTCCATGCCTTCTGCAACACCCCATACACCCTTGAATATTTTCCTAGAATCCTCAAAATTTTCAAAAAAATCACCACCCACATTTGTGCTCCAACAACTCGTCATCTTTTCAAAAGTGCAGTGTTTACCAACAAGAGTTTCACCCAATGGTTTTTTAATCCATAGCACTTATGATTTAGATTTTAATTCCATCCCTACTATATTTTTTAGGATCTAAATGGATCTGATGAAAGGATATCCAACTATCATAGTGGAAAAAAGAGAATCGAATTTAAGGATGCAGAGAAAGTGGTTTAAAGAAACAAAAAAATAAGAACAAGATAGAGAAAGAACATACAAGAACAGTAAAAAAAATGTAAAAACTAAAGGAAGGAATGAGTATTTACATTGTTTAGATCAGTTTATTCATAATCTGTGGAAAGAAAACCACCAAAACAGTTACTGGAACATAAAATAAAAATAACCACACAACATAGGAGATGAAAAAATAGAGATAATGCACGTGGAACATAGAAGTTGTATTTCCATGAGTTCTTTCACACTAATGGACTTACACTGAACTTGAGATGAAGATATTATCATTCACCTCTAAGAAGGATGTAATCATGAATTCAATTCCAACAGCAACCAACAAAATAAAAAAGATACGATGTAGAATCAGAGAGTCCAAAAAAAGGTACACAAGTAGCTTACACCCCTAATCTAATGCTAGGAACTTCAGATGGATGCACATCAAAGGAGATACTTCTCAGGCTAATCTTCATTGAATATGTCAGGATAAGATAGAGATTTGTGCACTATGAACTATCCACATGATGGGATTTCGATAAAAGGGGTATGTAAAGGAGTATAAGATGGTCATCAGAACTCCATCTCTCTCTCTCTCAAACTATCTTATATCTGGAATAGAGTGAAATAAATAAAGATTCCATAGAAAAATGAAGCGATGAGGAAAATAAAAGTGAGAAGGAGGAAAGGAGGGGAGTCAATAGGCATGTCAAGTGCAGTAGGAAAGGAGAGACATGTGGATGAAAGAGTGAGTGGAGAAGGTCTAAGAAGATCAAACTGGTGAAACAAAACATTAATAAACTAGTACACATAGAAAGAGAGAAGCATTCTGGTAGTAAATGATACTGATTGCTGGGAAACACAAAAACAAAAATCCATAGTTGTATAATGATGGTAATCAATGACTAGGAGACCACCTGAAGGAGTACTGAAAAATAGGCTAGAAACAAGTGGCCTAGTGGATAGTGAAATCTAAATCCCAAGAAGCATCGTAAGACCAATTCCAAACACACATGAATGGCCCAAAAAATAGAAATCCTGCAAGGAATAAATTCATAAAAATAAAAAATTATAAAATTTTCATTGAAAATTCAAAACATAATTTAATTTCTGAAAATTAAATTTACTAAATGTCTATATTTTTTAATACAAATAAAATAATAAATCAGATGATTTTCTATTATGGCCTATCTATCTTAATAGTATGTTTAGGTGTAATTTTATTAATAGAAAAATAAAAATGATACTAAATTATTCACAAAACATAGACACTCTTAGCATATGCTAGAGTGGGAAACAGATTTCTCATACCTACCATTGTACTATTATCAAACTATTACAATATACTCAAAAACAAAACTGACTACGAAACAACATTAACCAAAAATATCTTACCAAAAATACCTAATTATCTGTTGAAACTAGTAACTCCAAAGCACATTGATACCTATAAACACAACCTTCATTAGGGGTAAAATATAGTGAACATGAAATATTAGAAAATATGAAGTAATGAAAATATTAAAAGGTAGTAAAAACACACAACAACCAAAACCAAGAATCCAACATGATAACAATCTCCACCTAAGCCCAAATAGCTTAAACCATACCAAGAAAACCCCCTGTAACTAGTGGCCCCTACAATCATAGAAGAGCCAATCCTTGGAATGCAGAAATGAGAAAAACTAGAAACAAAACCTATTTATAGCGAATGGAATACAAAATAAACCATAGAACATTAACAATATCAAAACCAGGGTATACCATATTATTATCAGTCACATGATCCTTATTTATAAAATAAGTATAATATCTTTTAATTTGTTGTATTTAACCACACCCAAAATAGAAATTCTTAAAATATTTCTTATCCTTATATTATATATTGTTGTTTCTATTTTCACCCCTAACACTCAATAGTTGGGGTTAGTTTTAACTCCCTCACCTTATTCCTTAAAAAACTACATTAGAATATCATAAGACAAATTAGAAATTGTAACCTCTTATAGTGTTACGGATTCATGAACATACAACATCAAATATTTTAATGAACTAAAGGATCAATCAAAAGAAGTTAAAAGATTTAAATATTGATCTTAATCTTTAAATTTAAAATCTATATTATCTAAATCCAGAATCGCTTTATTAAATTATTCAATATGAACACAAATAGATGAACCATGGTTTAACTTAAAATTACAAATTAGCAATTTTAACCTCTTTTATGTGCTTTTTGGTGGACTAACCATTGGAATATATGGTAACTACATGTTTTTTAGAACTATGAGTGGCATTTTTAAGTCCATTTTGCACTCAAAACAAATACATTTTAACTCTACACATACTTAAATTTTTTTCACCATCAAGCTTCTCAACTACAAACTTAAAAGATGACATCACTTAGACCAATTATAAGCTCTAATACCAATTGTGAAGGTCAAAATGAATATGATGAAAGGAAATATGACTCTCATATAGAATATTAAGAGAAAATGTTTTGATAATGAAAAGTGAGAGGTTATAATAAATAAATAATAAAATAAAGATAGAGAAATAACATACAAGAATAGTAAATAAAATGAGAAAATTAAAGTATCACATAAATATTTATGTGGTTTGGACATTTTTTGTCATAATACAAGGAAATAACACCACCAAATAATTATTATTAAGAAAAAAACAATAAGCAAACAAAGGAGAAGGTGAAAATAGAGAGATAACACATGTGCACCACAAAATATCTATGTGCATGTTGTTCTTTCCACTTTAGGACTCGCAATGAACCTGCTCTAAAGATGGAATTTTGTTATGGGTTTTACAATAAAAAATAAAAAAATGAGATAGGGTTTCAAAAAAACTTACAAATAGGACCCAAAATGCTTGAACCCCATTCACGCATCTACGATCCTTGGGAGATTCGTGAACGGGGTTCATGCATTTGTCTCTGCCGCCAAAGATTCATGAACCTCATTCACTAATACTTCGTGTAGTGGATGAAGGATGCATGAATGGTGTTCATGCATCTCACCCTCACATTTTTATATAAGGATCCCCCCCTCAAATCTTCTTATTCTCCTCTTAAATTTATTGTGAAGCCCTGTAGTATTATATTCTCAACAAATATTTGCTGCTTTTAAGAAAGTAAATTTTCTATTTAAAAATTTAATTGTTTAACTGTGTTTATTTATTTTATTTTTATGATTTATTTATTTAAATTATGATGTGTATAAATTATTATTTGTTCATATGGTTTATTTATTTTATTTTTATCGATGCATGTATGAATATTTAATTTACTGTCTTTTATATGATTTAATTTTGGAATGAGTTAATATTTGTTGTATGAATTCATATTGAATGTTTAGAAAATTTAAATATGTCATGTATAAAATGTAATTTATATATAATAAAATAAAATTGTTTTTAAAAATGTATATATTTTTAATATAAATGAAAACTTTAACATATTTTTATGTATAATAAATATGTTCTTTTTTAAGTAATATTAAATTAAATAATAATATTATATAGACTATCTATATCATTTATTAAAAATATTTTAGTAATATTAAGTTTTATATATAAATTTATTAATAAATATATAGAAATGTTTTTTGATAATGGTATAAAAATAGTTTTCTATATATAAAATTTTTAAATTATAATAACTATGAATAATTATTATTTGAAGTAATGAAATATGAAATATAATTAATTAAATATTTTTAAATGGATAAATGAATAGAAAATTATATATATGTAATTTTATTAAATTGAAAATAACATAATTTTATATTATTTTAATGGTTTTTATTTAAGTGTAAATTATATTACTTTTATTTTCTAGTAATAATAATTTCAATCTATAAATTTAAATAATATTAAATATAAATAAATATTCTTTCAATTAATAAAGTATAAAATATCTTTACTTATATTTTAGAAGGTATTTGAATAATAAAAAAACATTATATATATATGCAATTTTATAAAATTTAAAATAACATAAGTGTCCATTATTGTATTGATTATTATGTAAGTGTTAATTATATTAGTCTGAACTAATATTTTTACATGTTATTAATAAATATATATATATACATAGAAATGAAAAGGTTAAATTTTCATAAAATAGGTGTAGATATTTAATATATATTTTATCTAGTAATAGGTAAAGTCATATAATATATAAAACATAATATTTATATCAAAAAACATGTTAGGAGTATTGGGTGATGACTGGTCTTGAGATGACCAACCAATGTATAATGGAAATTTCATGTATTTTTGTTGTGTATGTGGTTATATAATTTGTAATAATTTCATATATTTTTTTTTCATTGATGACCTACGAGTCATCTCTCGCTAAGTTTTTAAGGACATGTGTGTCCTCTTAAAAAATATTATGTATTTCATACCCCTAGACCCCACCACATGCATGTGAGTAAATTTGTAATTACAAGGCGGTCGACAAGAGGAATCCCCGAAGAGGCTTACTTGAAGAGGCATCCCTGAAGAGGCGTTGTCACGAACCGAATCGGGTCGCCATCCGAACCGACGCCCGACCCGGCCCGCGGCAAGGCCCGAAGGGCATTCCCGATCCCCACGGGCTGGCACAAGTGCCCGGGTATCAATATAAACTTTGGGAACGATTTACCCGAGTGAATAAATATAAAGCAGCCAACCAAAATAAACCAAACATAAGTAAAGGTTACAGTCAAACATGTAGTTAACCAAATAGGTTTTTGGTTCACAAGTATTAAAACCCCAAATAACACTAAAACAAGATGACCAAAAACCGACCTAAGGACTGTCGCCCGGTGTGAAGACACCGCCTCTCAGCCACTACCAAAACGCCACTTAGATAGTCCTGCTAACAACCTGAACCACTGCTCCCAAAAGCTGGACCCTTACCTGTATCAGAATTAAACAAGTCTACTTACACCCAAGGGTGTAAGTAGGGTGTGAGCAATCGCCCAGCAGGATATCACCAAGAAAAGATTCCACGCACAACTATCAAAAGACAAACCATTTGCAATGCTAAAATAAAGAGAGAAAGAAGTGCAAAAGAAAAAGGTTTTCATAAAACGATTTCAAAGAAAAGCAGTTCAATATAAACACATTAGGATAGCAGTTCAAGTGACATATCACGTATCAGCATGCACGCAAAGTAACTGGTGGCACCAAAGGATGGGAAAGGCCCTATGGGTACTAGAACTAGTGGGATCCTAGAACGTCGTGTCTCGGTGAAACGTGGCTTAGGCGGCCACGGCCCTCAGATAACGTGGCTTAGAAGGCCACGACCCCCAGAACACGTGGCTTAGAAAGCCACGACCCTCAGATATCATATGTTTAGTTAGTGTTTCATTCGTCAAACCTGCCAGTGAAACCGGGTCGGGTCCTCTCCGGAACACTATCTCACTAGTCCCAGTCTCCCCACCTAATACCCCGGCTTCCCCCCTTGTGCTCACCTAAAGATCAAAGTTCATATAGCATGTCACATTATCACTTAGAGCCAAACGTGTCACCTGCACACCGATATCCTCTTTGGAAACCACACACACACACCAAAACTTCCTTTTTCAAAAAAACTTAAACCACACTGCACAGTTTATAAATAATACTAAACAGCCAAAGTGAGTTTCCGCAATAAAATAAATGGACTTGCACCACATAAATAGACCACTGGAAAATTAGATGCACACATTTAAAAAGTAATCAAAACTAATTTTTCAATATGGAAACTAATTAGCAGAGTGCAAAAAAAAGAATTAAACCAACACGCAAAAGTTCGCCAGATGATAATTGAGTGTGGAATCACCTACCTCAAACAGGCGCGGAAAAAGACACGACGCAAGACTCCAGTTGCGCCACGGTCGCACCGTCTTGAGCCGTCAAACAGGTCCTAAAAACAGCAGATCGTACAACAGGTTCAATAATATTGTTAACATAATGATAATAATAACGTAAAAATAATAATAGTGAAAATAATAAAATAATAATAACAATAGTAATATAATAATAACAACAATAATAATATTAATAATAATAATAGCATAATAATAATAATTATTATTATTATAAATAATAATAGTAACAATAATAATAGTAATAATAATAATTAATAATAATAGTAATAATAATAATAACATAATACAATAATAATAACAATAATAGTATAATAATAATAATAATAATAAATCATTAACATATTTATAAGAACATAATATTATTAATGTAATAATAACAATAATAATATAATGATAATAATAGTGTTATTAACATAATAATAATAAAATCAAAAGAAAATGTTAATGTCTTATTAGATAAGATAATAAAATGAAATGAGTAATAATAAATAATAATAAAAAGAAGAACAACCCTGCCCGTGAAGAGGAGAAGGAGCGGGAGTACGGCGGTCCGCCGGAGGAGGGAGGCAGAACAGGAAGGGGGTGCGCTGGCCGGGGCGGATGAGGAAGGAGAGTGGAGCAAGGGGCGTGCCGGCTGTTGATGGAAGGTACGGCCGAACAGGGCGAGGCGCAACAGCGCTGTCCAGCGGGGAGGTCCGGCGGAGCACGGCTGATCAGGGAGGTATGGCGGAGCACCGGCTGATGGTCCGACGCGGGAAAGCGGGAGCGGCGGCTTGCTAGAGGCTGGTGGAGGAGGTGCGGCCTGATTGAGCGGAGGGAGGGTGGAGGTGCCGGCAGAGGAAGAGGAGGAAGAAAAAGAAAGGGAAGAAGAAGGAGAAGAGGAGGGAGAGGAGAGAAGGGGAAGGAGGAAGAAGGGGGAGGCGAGGCGAGTGAGCCGGGGAAGGGGTGCACCGCGGATGGAGGAGAGAAAGACGTGGGGAGAAGAAAAGGAGAAGGAAAAAAAAGAAAAAGAAAAGAATTAAAAAAAATGGGAGTGGGGGTGGCGGCGGCTAGGGTTTCCTAGGGGGGATAGGTAGAAAAATAATAATAATACATCAATACCATAATAATATTAGAAATAATAATATTAATATTAATAATAATTATCAAAATATTAATAATAATAATCGCATAACAAAAATAATAATAATAATAATAATATGTTAATAATAATAATTATAAAGATAATAATGACAATAATCATAATATAATAATAACAATAATATAATAATCATAATACAATAATAACCAATAAACCATAATAAAAATTTATCCGGTTATTTAACGTTCGAGCATCGGCACCACGTGACGCGCGACGTGAAGCCGACGCGCACTTATCAACGCACACTTAAAATAAATTTTATCCAGCTTGCTCGTGCCTTGCACGCACGCTAAGCGATGCAAGGCCAACGCGCATTTATCAGCGCCACTGCGGAAGCCCTTTATCGATTCAGTCCACACTTCAACCAAGCAATTAAATAAACTGGCAATTTAAACTCATGAAATAAAAATTTTAAAAGAATTAAATTTGTACCTCTAAAAGACGATCGGGCGTGACAATTCTCCCCACCATGAAAACTTTCCGCCCTCGGAAAGTCAGCTCAAAGCCTGATCAGAGAATAGAAATGGGTACTCCTGCTCAACCCATGACTTCCGCTCCCAAGTCTCGTGTTCATCATTCCCGTGCTGCCAAAGAACACGGACCAGAGGAATGGACTTTCCACGCAACGCCTTTTCTCGAGAATCCACTATACGCACTGGTCGCTCGACCACAGACAAGTCGGACTCTATCTCCAGCTCCTCCCAATTCAGCACATGCGACGGGTCGGGGTTTTACTTCTTTAGTTGGGAGACATGAAATACGTCGTGAATCGACGTTAACTGCGAGGGCAAAGCTAACCTGTATGCCACCTTGCCAATCCGCTCAAGAGTCTCGAAAGGTCTGACATATCTCGGTGTCTGCTTCCCCTGTTTCCCCAAACGATGGTGACCCAAGCGAGGGGCCACTTTCAGGAACACTCTGTCCCCCACTGAAAAATCGAGATCCTGCCGCCTCTGATCTGCATAAGACTTGTTGAAACTCTGAGCTGTCAACAACCGCTGCCTAATCAGCTTGACCGTCTCAGACGTCTCCTGAACAAGACTCGGTCCCAAGAGCGAGGCTTCTCCTACCTCAGCCCAACACAAAGGAGACCGACATGTCCGGCCATAAAGCGCCTCAAAGGGTGCCATTCTGATGGAAGACTGGTAACTATTATTATAAGCAAACTCGACCAGTCCCAAATGGCTATCCCATGAGCCTCCAAAATCTAGCACACAGGCTCGGAGCATGTCTTCCAGAATCTGATTTGCCCGCTCCGTCTGGCCATCGGTCTGAGGATGGTATGCCGTGCTCATCTTAATCTGCGACCCTAAAGCCTTCTGGAGGCCTCCCAAAAAACAAGATGTAAAGCGGGGGTCCCTGTCAGAAACAATTGACGACGGCACACCATGAAGTTTGACCACCTCCTGAACATACAAGCGGCCCAGTTCCTCTACCTTCGTTGTATCTCTGATCGGAATAAAGTGAGAAGACTTGGTCAAACGGTCAATCACCACCCAGATAGCATTCCTCCCTCGAGTTGTACGAGGCAAGCCAATGATGAAGTCCATGGAGACCTCATCCCACTTCCAAGTAGGAATGGGTAATGGCTGGAGTAGGCCAGATGGTCTCTGATGCTTTGCTTTCACTTGCTGGCAGGTGTAACATCTGGATACGAAGTCGGCTATGTCCCGCCTCATACCTGGCCACCAGAACTGACGGCGAACATCGTAATACATCTTGGTGGTACCAGGATGGACATCCCACTGAGATTGGTGGCTATCCCGCATCACCACCTTTCGTAGAGACAACGGCACTACAGCATGGCGCTTGAAGCATAGGACCCTCTGGGAAGACAAAGACCAATCAGAAGGAGTCTCCCCACCATGAAGAAACTACATAGATCGCTGACAAAACTCATCACCAGGCTGCTCCTGCTGAATCAACTCTAGAAGGGCAGGAGTCAACTGGATGCTAGCCAAGAAAGTACCTCCACTGTGCTCCCTGCTCTCCAAATGCAACTGGGCGAAGAGCCCCATAAAAGTCCACTCATCACTGGACTTCCTCAACGCCTGCACTGGTACTTTTCTGCTCAAAGCATCAGCTACCACATTATCCTTGCCAGGGGTATAGACAATATCAAAATCAAAACCCTGCAGGTACTCGACCCAGCGGCGCTACCTCAAATTGAGATCCTTCTGAGAGAAAATGTAGGCCAGGCTTTTATGGTCAGAATAGACCACAAACTTCTCCCCAAAAAGATAGTGGCGCCACGTCTTCAAAGCATGCATCACTGCCGCCAACTCTAAGTCGTGAGTCAGATAGTTCTTCTCATGCGGCCGGAGTTGGGGAGAACCATAAGCCACAACATGGTCATCCTGCATGAGCACACATCCAAGGCCCGTACCTAACGCATCACAGTACACCACATTGCCCTTTCCTGACTCTGGTAAGGTCAACACAGGTGCGGTGGTCAACCGCCGCTTCAACTCCTCAAAGGATGTCTGGCACTGTGGGCTCCACTCAAACTTCACCCCTTTCTGGGTGAGTGCGGTCATGGGGGAGGCAAGCCGCGAGAAGTCCCGGACAAAGCGCCTGTAATAACCAGCCAAGCCCAGAAAACTCCTAATCTCAAACACATTTCTCGGCTGCTCCCAAGACATAACTGCTCTGATCTTTTCGGGATCCACTGAGACCCCTTGTTCTGAGACGACATGCCCCAGAAACTTTACTTCCCTGATCCAGAAAGTGCACTTCGAGAGTTTGGCATACAGGCGGTGATCCCGCAGGGTGCCCAAAACAACACGCAGGTGATGCTCATGCTCCTACTCAGATCCAGAGTAGACCAGGATGTCATCCACGAATACCACGACAAATGAGTCGAGATATTGGTGGAACACCCTATTCATGAGTGTCATGAAAACTGCAGGAGCATTCGTCAGTCCGAAAGGCATGACCAAGTACTCGAAGTGACCGTACCTGCTTCGGAAAGCCGTCTTCGGGATATCTGCTTCTCTCACCCTGAGCTGGTGGTATCCCGAACGCAAATCAATCTTGGAGAACCACTTTTCCCCCTTCAGCTGGTCAAACAAATTGTCAATCCGAGACAAATGGTATTTATTCTTGATGGTTACCTTGTTCAATTTCCAGTAATCAATGCACAACCGAAGGGTTCCATCAGCCTTCTTTGCGAATAAAACCGGTGCGGCCCAAGGAGAGACGTTCGAGTGAATGAATCCTTTGGATTCCAAATCGTCCAGCTTTATATTTAATTCCCTCAATTCGGTGGGGGCCATGCGATATGAGGGAAGAGATATAGTCTGTGTTCCTGGCGCCAACTCAATCGAGAACTCCACGTCTCGCTCTGGGGGTAATCCAGAAAAATCATCTGGGAAGACCTCTGGGAACTCATCCACTACACGAGGTAACCCGCCCTGTGAAATACCACCATCGTTCTCCAGCGCGAGCGACGACAACTGATAAGCAAGATTTCCAAGCTCAGGGAGTGGAGGTCCCGCACGTCCCGACCGAGGATCCCATTCTCCGTGAAATAGCTGAGGAGTCCCATCTGGTGCTGTAAAGCTGACTCGGTGTTGATAGCAATCAATGTGCGCCTGGAAGCGCACCAGCCAGTCCATACCGAGGATCACATCAAATAGGTCCATGTCAAGGACCAAGAAATCCCATTCCATCTCGACTCCCGACACAGAGAGTGCGCACGATCGGCACTTAAGGCCTTGCTCCCTCTTTTTCCCCAACGGTGTTACCAACTCCATAGAAAACGATAAAAGATCGGTTGGTAGGTTCAGCAGATTCACAAAACGAGAAGATATGAAAGAAACTGAAGCACCAGTATCAAATAAAACTACAGTAATAGAAGATGCAACCAGAATAGTACCTCGAACCGTCGAAGGCCCTGCATCAGATCCCGCTGGTGCCTGATCCACAGCATGCAGTTGCCTGGTCCCTGCCTGAGAACGACCTCTCACCTGAGGCTCTTCCCTGGTATGGCTCTGTCCTGAAGACGATCCGGTCCTACCACCACGCCCACCAAACCGAGATCCTGTCGTCCTGGTCGGCTCTGACTGAAATGATACCCCTCTGGAAGACACTGATCCAGCCCCACTCTGATAAGGGCGTGCAGTCCTGCATAAGCGCTGTAGATGTCCCACAACTCCACATCCATGGCATGGTCTGGGAGGGTATGTACAAACAGGTCAGATGTGCCCTGCCCTTCCGCACTGATGGCACACAACGGACCCAGCACCAGAAGCCCCAGATGAAAACTGCCTAGGAGGATGACCTGAGCTGCCATCACCCTTCTTCCATTGCCCATCATGCTTACTCTTCTTCTCAGATGAACTGCCACTGCCAAGCCCTGACACTGATCCAGAAAACCCCTACTTTCCTTTCTGGTCAATCTCGGCCATACAAGCATGATCGACCACCTTAGCATAAGTCTTCAGCTTGAACAAGAAAACCTGGGAGTGAATTTCTGGTCGAAGGCCCTTCTCAAACTTCCGAGCTTTCAAGAATTCACTCGAAACTATCTCAGGTGCGTACCGTACCAGTTCAGCAAAGCGATTTGCATACTCCATCACTGTCTGATTCCCCTGCGATAGCTCCATGAACTCCCGAGATCTAGAATAGGCTACAAACTCTGGACAATACTGCTCATTGAAGATACCCTTGAAATCCTTCCAGCTCATGTGCTCATGCTTCCCAGCCTGGACCACTGATTCACACCATTTGCGACTGGAACCCTCCAGCTGGAACGAGGTGCACTTCACCCTGACTTCCTCAGGCGTGTCAAGGAAATCGAACATGCGTTCTATTTTTTCAAGCCACTCCTCTGCCTCCTGAGGTTCTGAACCACCTCGGAAAGAAGGAGGTTTGCTCCTCAGAAACTCCTGAGCTTTATCCTTCATGGAGCCGAATTCTTCCCCTCTAGCTGGAACAGGGGCGGGGGCAGGAGTCGCCCCTTTTCCTAAAGCCTGAACGGCTTGGACCATCGCCTCAACCAATCTCTGATCAAGCGGCGCGGGAGAACTCTCTCCGGCTTCCTCCCGTGGATGCATGGGAACTCTCCGGGGAGGCATCTTACTGAAAAAGGGCAGCAATCAAGAAAGAAAACCATCAATAAAAAGGGAATAAATTTTCCAACAAGATAAACATTAATCAATAAACCAAACATGCAAAAACGAATCCATATAAAAGCTTTACTTTCCTTACCTGGTGTTCACGTACAGTCTGCAGCATGCACGTCCCACTCAGAAAGAAATTGAAACAAGCACCCTGACATCCCATGGTGACTCAGTATCTGTCACGAGGCGTGCTCGCCAGGCACCCTACTTGCAACAAGAATTCTGAGCCCCGACAGACCCAACTTATGTATAATCCAACTCATCCCAAATAACGTAAACCACCAACAAAACCTGCCTCCTTTGATACCATTTTGTCACGAACCGAATCGGGTCGCCATCCGAACTGATGCCCGACCCGGCCCACGGCAGGTCCCGAAGGGCGTTCCCGATCCCCACGGGCTGGCACAAGTGCCCGGGTATCAATATAAACTTTGGGAAGGATTTACCCGAGTGAATAAATATAAAGCAGCCAACCAAAATAAACCAAATAGAAGTAAAGGTTACAGTCAAACATGTAGTTAACCAAATAGGTTTTTGGTTCACAAGTATTCAAAACCCAAATAACACTAAAACAAGATGACCAAAAACCGACCTAAGGACTGTCGCCCGGTGTGAAGACACCGCCTCTCAGCCACTACCAAAACGCCACGTAGATAGTCCTGCTAACAACCTGAACAACTGCTCCCAAAAGCTGGACCCTTACCTGTATCAGAAGTAAACAAGTCTACTTACACCCAAGGGTGTAAGTAGGGTTTGAGCAATTTCCCAGCAGGATATCACCAAGAAAAGATTCCACGCACAACTATCAAAAGACAAACCATTTGCAATGCTAAAATAAAGAGAGAAAGAAGTGAAAAAGAAATAGGTTTTCATAAAACGATTTCAAAGAAAAGTAGTTCAAGATAAACACATTAGGATAGCAGTTCAAGTGACATATCACGTATCAGCATGCACGCAAAGTAACTGGTGGCACCAAAGGATGGGAAAGGCCCTATGGGTACTAGAACTAGTGGGATCCTAGAACGTCGTGTCTCGGTGAAACGTGGATTAGGCGGCCACGACCCTCAGATAACGTGGCTTAGAAGGCCACGACCCCCAGAACATGTGTCTTAGAAGGCCACGACCCTCAGATATCATATGTTTAGTTAGTGTTGCAGTCGTCAAACCTGCCAGTGAAACCGGGTTGGGTCATCTCCGGAACACTAGCTCACTAGTCCCAGTCTCCCCACCTAATACCCCGGCTTCCCCCCTTGTGCTCACCTAAAGATCAAAGTTCATATAGCATGTCACATTATCACTTAGAGCCAAACGTGTCACCTGCACACCGATATCCTCTTTCGAAACCACACACACACACCAAAACTTCCTTTTTCAAAAAAACTTAAACCACACTGCACAGTTTATAAATAATACTAAACAGCCAAAGTGAGTTTCCGCAATAAAAGAAATGGACTTGCACCACATAAATAGACCACTGGAAAATTAGATGCACACATTTAAAAAAGTAATCAAAACTAATTTTTCAATATGGAAACTAATTAGCAGGGTGCAAAAAAAAGAATTAAACCAACACGCAAAAGTTCGCCAGATGATAATTGAGTGTGGAATCACCTACCTCAAACAGGCGCGGAAAAAGACACGATGCAAGACTCCAGTTGCGCCGCGGTCGCACCATCTTGAGCCGTCAAACAGGTCCTAAAAACAGAAGATCGTACAACAGGTTCAATAATATTGTTAACATAATGATAATAATAACGTAAAAGTAATAATAGTGAAAATAATAAAATAATAATAACAATAGTAATATAATAATAACAACAATAATAATATTAATAATAATAATAGCATAATAATAATAATTATTATTATTATTATAAATAATAATAGTAACAATAATAATAATAATAATAATTAATAATAATAGTAATAATAATAATAACATAATACAATAATAATAACAATAATAGTATAATAATAATAATAATAATAAATCATTAATATATTTATAAGAACATAATATTATTAATGTAATAATAACAATAATAATATAATGATAATAATAGTGTTATTAACATAATAATAATTAAATCAAAAGAAAATGTCAATGTCTTATTAGATAAGATAATAAAATGAAATGAGTAATAATAAATAATAAAAAAAAGAACAACCCTGCCCGTGAAGAGGAGAAGGAGCGGGAGTGCGGCGGTCCGCCGGAGGAGGGAGGCCGAACAGGAAGGGGGTGCGCCGGCCGGGGCGGATGAGGAAGGAGAGTGGAGTGAGGGGCGTACCGGCTGTTGATGGAAGGTGCGGCCGAACAGGGCGAGGCGCAACAGCGCTGTCCAGCGGGGAGGTCCGACGGAGGGATCCGGCGGAGCACGGCTGATCAGGGATGTATGGCGGAGCACCGGCTAATGGTCCGACGTGGGACAGCGGGAGCGGCGGCTTGCTGGAGGCTGGTGGAGGAGGTGCGGCCTGATTGAGCGGAGGGAGGGTGGAGGTGCCGACATAGGAAGATGAGGAAGAAAAAGAAAGGGAAGAAGAAGGAGAAGAGGAGGGAGAGGAGAGAAGGGGAAGGAGGAAGAAGGGGGAGGCGCAGCGAGTGAGCCGGGGAAGGGGTGTGTCGCGGATGGAGGAGAGAAAGACATGGGGAGAAGAAAAGGAGAAGGAAAAAAAAGAATTAAAAAAATGGGAGTGGGGGTGGCGGCGGCTAGGGTTTCCTAGGGGGGATAGGTAGAAAAAATAATAATAATAAATCAATACCATAATAATATTAGAAATAATAATATTAATATTAATAATAATTATCAAATTCTTAGTAATAATAATCGCATAACAAAAATAATAATAATAATAATAATATGTTAATAATAATAATAATTATTATTATTATTATTATTATAAAGATAATAATGACAATAATAATAATATAATAATAACAATAATATAATAATCATAATACAATAATAACCAATAAACCATAATAAAAATTTATCCAGTTATTTAACGTTCGAGCATCGGCACCACGTGACGCGCGACGTGAAGCCGACGCGCACTTATCAATGCGCACTTAAAATAAATTTTATCCAGCTTGCTCGTGCCTTGCGCGCACTCCAAGCGATGCAAGGCCAACGCGCATTTATCAGCGCCACTGCGGAAGCCCTTTATCGATTCAGTCCACACTTCAACCAAGCAATTAAATAAACCGGTAATTTAAACTCATGAAATAAAAATTTTAAAAAAATTAAAGTCATACCTCTAAAAGATGACCGGGCGTGACAGGCGTCCCCGAAGAGGCGTCCTTGGAGAGGCATCCCTGAAGAGGCATTCCCAAAAAGGCATTCCGGAAGAGGTGTTTGAGAACATGCGTCCAAAAAGAGGTGTTGTTGTTTGAAAGGAGATCTTTGGTTGCTGAAATAGTTCATAATAGAGACATTAGGATTCCACCCATAGGTTTTAATTAGTTTATCATATAATGATAAATTAATCCATAGTAAGCCTCAATATCAATTACTGGTTAATTATTCATAAGTAATTAAAATTTATGAAACATTTTATTAGTGGTATAAAAATCTATAATGTTATATTAAATTTTCTTTGGTAATAATATCAACATCACTATACCTTAATAATGATAAACCAATATAAAGAAAAAAACTCAATATGAAGTCAATTATTCAATCATAACCAATTTATATAATATAAAATTTTTATGTAGTATATAATAATTTTTTAATTATTTTATTATAGGTAATCATGCCTATAAAAATTTATTGCAACGATGAGGCAATTTATACTGATTAAGGTTTTAGCTATAGTTTTCCACCTATAGGAGTGGAAAATCATCATGGTTTTCTAACATTAGATGAAGTTATAAATAAGATTCATAGTTAGTTAAAATAGAGGGTTGATCAATCCATTGCTTCAATAACATATCGACATCTACAACATCCTGAACGTGTTTGGCACATCGAGTACCCTCTGGTCGATGATGAGGATTGGATGGATGCATCTTCTTTATTTAGACAGTAGTGTGCTAATGGTTTGATGGAGTTGTATGTCATGATTCTTGATATATATGTGGTGCAAAAAATTACTACAAAACCATGTTTTGTGATCTCTATAGAATTTGGTCCATCATGTCAGTCTTTTTCATTGCCTCTTTCTTGTAAGACTCCTATGATAGAACCAAATTATGAAGAAGATGAAAAAATTTTGAAATAATTGTAGATGAAATTCCTATGTGTACTGCTGATATAGTGAATGAAAGTTTATCCAAAGAAGAAGAATCTGTTGAGGCATCAGGAGATGATGTGGGTGAGCGTGATGTGGGGAATGAACCTTTTGAGGTTCCTTTGAGAGACATGCTTCCACTACAGGTTGATGTGGGGATGAACCTTCTGAGGTTCCTATGAGAGATAGACATCCACAACACCCACCAGTTAGTTGTAATCATCCATTAGTATTGAGTTCTTTAGTTGTGGTAATGTTGTGTGGACAACATTTTTATTGGGATGTCATTACACCAACTTCTAAATTTCCTTGCATTATAGGGAATATATCTACTTTAAATGATAAATCTATCTATATCAGGAAGGATTTTGAAAGTAAAATTGACATGTACAATGTGTTAAAGAAATACCACATAGAGCAGAATTTCACATTTGTGGTTGATGAGTAAAAGAAGAAAAATATCTCATTCGTTGTAAAAAATATGGGGCAGAATGTAAATTCCGATTAAGGACAATTATGATAAAAAAAATTCATGTTGGAAGATGACTAAATTAGAATTCTTGCACACTTGTGTGCATCTAACCTTGTCTCATGATCACTCTTCCATTGATGCAGAGTTTATATTAACTGTTATTTTTTAGATGATATACTCCTCTTAGGATGTTTCTAGTGCCCTTATTCAGGAAAACATTCAATAGTTGTATAACTATAAAATTTCATACAACAAAGCATGGAATGAAACATAGAAAGAAATTGTAAAAAGTGTATTGTGATAGGGATGAATCTTATGCAATGGTGCCAAAATTTGTGTAATTTTTGTTTCTGAACAATCAAATTGTTTATCAGTTGGAAACTATTGAGTATGTGTCACCCAATCACCGATTAGATCGATCAAAGGTGAATTTCAGTATGATTTTTTGGGCATTTAGGCTATGCAACGCTACTTTTCCCTATTTTAAAAAATTCATTCAGGTTGATGGAAGTTTCTTTTATGGTAAGTATATATGTGTTCTACTCATTACTTCCACACAAGAAGGTAATTGTTCTCCTCTACAACTTGCATTTTATATTATTTAAAAGGATAATTTTGAATGTTGTTTCTGGTTTTTAACATGTATACGCACATATTTCACACAAAACCTGGGTTTCGGTCTGATATCTGATCACCATCGAGTGATTATAGAGGCTTTAAATTGTGACGGGGTTTTATGGATTGAGCTGAATACTTATCATCGATATTACATTTGACATATTTCAATTAATGTCTATAATCACTTCAAATATGAGTCAGTAAAGAATGTGATCCTCAAGTTAGGTATGCCTTTCTAAACAGACATTTTATTTATTGAAAAATTAATATCTTTTTTAATACATTATTTTGTTAGGGTTTCAGCATATGAGCACCAAAAAAAGATTTGATCAACCACTTGAAGAGATTCTAATGGAAAATAAAGATTTATATGAATATATAATGTAGATTTAAAAGGAAAAATGTTCATTAGCATATAGTGGTGGCCGAAGATATGGACATATGACCACTGATATAGTGGAGTGCGTAAATGGGGTCCTCAAGGGTGTGTGCAAGCTACCAGTAACAGGGTTGGTGCACGAGACTTTTTATAGATGTGTGCACTGATTTGTTGACTGGTCCCAAAAGGTGTATCAGAGAATGGAAACAAAAATTCATTTTACTCAGCATTTCCAAAGTGGCATTGATCATATACTAAATGAGGCTTGGAGATGGAGTGTGGTATCTGTTGATAGGGAAAATAGAATCTCTCAGGTAAGGGAGTGCTTAGATCGGGTTACATGCAGTAGTGGTCGAGTGCTTGTGATCATGTTGGATAATAGGTACTATAATTATGGAAACATTTAAGCACTGAAATATCTATGTGCACATGTTATTATAGCTTATGCTTCAGTAAATATATCATGAGAGTCCTATGTTTACCCAGCGTATCACATGAGCACTTTAGTTAACTACTATACTAAAACATGGATGTCTGTTGGGGACTATCATTCTATCACATTGCTTAATGATCATATGACTATTGTACCAGATATTTTAAGGATTTGTAAGTTGGTTTTGTTTTCATTTATTTTTTTTCAATTTTTTTCAATTTTTAAATTATAGGCTTCATACTACTAGGTTGCGTCCCCGAGGAAGACAAAAGTAAACTCAAATAAAAAATGAGATGGATTGAATTTTATAATAGGGAGGTGGATGGTGATGCAGAATTTATCACACAAAAGGACATACTCATAAGAGATGTCCCCAAGGGATAAGATATAGATCCACATCCCATCATCCATGATTGAGGCTGTGTATTTTATAATCAGTGTGTATATTTTATTTCATATGCGGATGCATCTGTAATGATTTCTTTTATTTATGACAGGCTACATTTATTACATGATTCATGTTTGGTTGGTCTCATTTTCAGATTCTAACATAAAGAGTTTTGTGATACTATAACTATTAAGAAAATAAACATACAACAAACGTGAATATATCATGCTTCTACATGTTCAATGAGAGTTTCTCTTCGCTGATGCATTATTTAAAAAAAAAATAGAATAAATTAAACATTATTGGAGATCAATAAAACAATAAATTCATAACCTAAACTAACAACATATCCCTCATATATTTTATATCTTATTTCCCTTATTATGATTTTTTTTATAATAAAGGTTTACATTTTTTATTGAAGTCACTATAAAAAATAAATGATAGTATCATTTATGCAGATGGTAGATTTTCCATTGCTCACATCCCAGGCTACTCATGTTTCACAACTGGCTTTAGAGGGATGTCATGTGCCTCCTTTGATTGTTCTTAGATCTCATCATTTCCATCATGCTGCACCACCTCCCACTATCATCCCCCGTCTTCATGGCACTGGATTTTATGGTGTAGCAATGTGTGACTTCACCTTTTTCAATCATCATCTCATTGTTGTTCTTGTAGATAGATGGAGTCCAGAGTCACATACATTCCATTTTATATAGTGGGAAGATGAATATTACCCTACATGATGCATCCCTTATGTTGGGCCTCCCAATTGACGGTGCAGCTCTGACAGGCCGAGTTAGACAAGATTGGTTCAAGATTGTTCATCGATTATTGGGAATATAGGTTCTTGATGATGGCAGGTCCGTCATTGGTGGTATATTATGCATGCCTTGGTTATAAAAACACTTCACACATCTAGAAAATGATGTTGACAAGATCATCATATTATGATTTTCAAGTGCATGTACTTTGAGGCTGATTAGGGCAATGCTTTATGTTGATCACTCCACTACTTTTATACATCTGATGTATTTACCTCTTCTAGAGGATTTGGACCAGGAAGGTTGATATAGCTGGGGTCAGCTTGTATAGCATCTATATATAGGGTGTTATGCAGTTCAAGTCGTATTGATAAGATGTAGATAATGAGATGCATTGTTCTTCTACAGATGTGGCTATGGGATCAAATCTTTTGATTATATCCACATTTCCATGCGACATTTCCTAAAGATATTTTAGTAGAGGATCCACGTTGATGATGACATGTTATCCCTTCCATATAATTTCTAATTTGGTTATATATCTTTTTATAATGAAATGTTACTATAAGAATTTTATCTAAAGGTGGAGTCAGGCACATAGACATTAAGATTATTCCAGAAACAACGTTCATGCCTACAAACTAATGTTGGACTACCTTCGACCAGAATATGTAAGTGAATATTATTTATATTGTAAAATTTGTATTCTTTAATACACATATATTCATTTATTAAGTTATTATTGATTTTTATTTCATATTACATGGATTCCATATATAGATGATATCATCCAAAGTATCCCACCATATTTTACAGCGATTCTTGATACCAGCTCCTACATGGTTCCATTGATTCAGTTTCATATAGTCGAGTGGCATCAGACTGATAGAGTTTTGAGGCAGTTCATATTTTTTTCAGCTTATTCTTTACCCACCTAGTCAGTTAGCTTCACTGCATTCCCTAAATATGTCAGGGAAGAGATACATTGATTAAAGGAGATACCATACCATATATATTGATTTGTGTGATAGATTACAGGAGTCCCAGTTATGAAGGGTAGGGACAGTATGTTTTCATTTGTGAAATCATCCAGATTATGTGTTCTGGTACCTTAGGACCCTAGTAAGATTTCTGAAACGACACGAACGGGGATTTCATGAGTTGGTATGAATATTACTTCCATTGTTCAATATATTTTTTATTAACATTACTTAACAATGGAATTTGTTTTCAAAGGATAAATTTATCTTTCATATACTTCACATTTCTAATCCAGTAGAGAGAGGTGAATTTAACAAGACATATTCTCACAGTGCTTTTCAAGAGTTTATTCATTCGATGAACAAGATTTATCATGGAATTTTATTTGATCCACCACGTTATGATGAGTATAAGGAGCATGATATGACTCATATAGATGTACCAGGAGGTGAAAACCCTGTTATAGATACTGATGTTCCATAGGAGGAGGGTATTCATCATGATCAGTCAGATGCTGCTATTCCACATAAGGATGGTGTTTATCATGATCAGTCATATGCTCCTCCAACTTCTCAATCACATCCAGAGGAAGATATAGACTTTGAATGGGTTTATATGGATGCTTTATTACTCTCTACTATTTAGACATCCACATCACAGCAGCCATCTTCTTCACATGTTGGTGAGAGTTCTAGTCAGAATCCACTATCTATAGAGGCAAGATAGGGTACAGGTGTTGAGACTGTACATCCACCTCCTTTCATACAGGAGGATGTGTAGGTGGCTGGTGATGCTGATATATAGAAGCACCATGCACTAGAATAGATACATAGACGTACATGCCATGGATGTATCCATTATATGTCTGACCGTGGGATAGAGGATCATCCAATCCATAGGAATATATTAGGTTGATATTAAATTTATGATACATGTTGTATGTGTCTTTCTGTTCTAATTTATATATTTATGTTCATTTTTTTAATAAATTCCTTACTATTATCATATTATCTACCAAAATCCATACTTTCACTTTTGATATTCATAATAATACATTGTATTATTATCTATATATGTATAATAAATAATATTATTTAATTAATAAATAAATATTAATAATATTATTTATTTTTAATTAAAAAAGACTCTAAAAGAAAAGATCCATGAGCTTGAAGAAATTTTGATAAATATTATTGATATTAATTATTTTAAATTGGATGTAAAATCATAGAATATCATGGAATGTGAATCTTTGTAAAAAAATGTTGCATGAAGAAGAACATAAATAAATAATGGATATGAAAGTTAGTTTATTATGATTGAAGATAATAAGAACCAAAATATGATATGTATGAAATTACAAGTTCATTTGACCAATTTTGAGAAGATACATGGTTAAAATTGATAAAAGAAGGACACAATTTCTACTACTTCACAATATTCACTATAGGATTTTAAGTTTAAAAAACCTTCAATGAGTGATAAAATTATGGAAGGCTAGGTATTTTGTGTGTGTGTGTGTGTTTCTTTTTCACTTTGTAGTTCCCCTCTCCGGAATATTTTTAATATACACATACAGTCTTATAAATTATGTGTCACGGAAAAAAATCAAAGAATAAGGTTTAAAAAACATATTATTCATCAAGTAATAGATCCTTTAATATAAATAAAATTAAACTTGGTTTATCAAGTTAGAATTGCGATTAGATAAAAAAATTCAATCACATAAAAAATTTGAGTTCTTGATCAATAGTACTATCAAGAATAGAATTTTATATATATATTTATCGGTTAAATGAGATTTAATCATTAAAGTAAATGAAAAAAAATCACTGACTGTGTCAATGTACTATCTCTTCCATAACTCTTGTAGGTTTACCATGGATTCCTCTACTCCAAAGAATCTTAAACAATGAATTATAGAATTCTTTCCCTCCATACACTCCCCTCCCTAATTCTTTTAGCATATAACCTTATATTTACCATCATCCATAAAGGTTAATAAAGAAAAAAACCTCCACAAAAATCAAAAATATAAAGTGAAGTGATCCCTTTTGTTGAAATTTTATACATATTGATGATTTTATAATTATTATGTATTTATATTTTAATAATATTTATTATTAGTGGTGATTTTTTTTAATTAAATATTCTAGAATAAGCATGAATAGGGCTCACGCATCCTCCATACAATATGCATAGGAAGTGTGAACCTTATTCACACTTCTTGAAGAGAGGAGATGTATGAAGAGGAGGATTGAAACTCCCTCTATATCAAATTATATTTTCTCTATAATAGAGATGAAGGAATAAAGTAGTTATTGAAAAATGAAGTGATGAGGTGCAATAAAAGTGAGCAGTGGAGAGGACGGTGAGGTGATAGGTGTGTTAGGTGCAGTAGGTGAGGAGAAAAATGTGGATGGTTGAGGGTGATCTAATGGTTTGAGAACATTTTAAGAGCACAAAAAACATACATAGTCTAGAGCATGCAACAAGAGTGCAATATCTAGGCTGTAAATGACACAGATTACTGAGAAACAAAAAATTAAAAATCAAGATTCTTCTAATTGAGATAATGAAATTCCAGGAGACTACATGAAAGAGAACTGAGAAATAGGCCAGAAACAATCACCCCAATAGATAGTTAAATCTAATGGCCAAGAATCACCATCATCCCAATGCCGAATAAACACCAGGGGTGGGGTAGAAAACATGTTTCCTATAATAAATAAAAAACAATTTCCATAATAATAAAAATTATAATTTTTTCATACAAAATTTAAAAATGAATCATAACTTTGAAAACAAAATTTAACAATATTTACTAATACACTTCACACCCATAGACATTATTTTCACTATCTACTTGAATTGAAGTTCCTAAAATGTCAAACCAATGAAGAGGGATTGGTGGTAGTGAATCAAGTGAAAGAATTACTTTGTGAGGAGTCTTTTAAATGATTGAAGATTATTGATTTTGTTCATCACCCTCACATTGAGAAGTAATTAAAACATGGGATTAAAACACTTATGTAGATCCAATACAAAAAATACCTAAAGTTTGATAATAAAGATCTATATGATACAATATTTGAGGTTTCTCTTGGATTTTGATTTCATGGAAAAGGTGGAATGAGACATATCGTTTGTTCATGGAAGAATATTTTATACTTGAAGATATTTGAGAATTTATCTATTGAAAATCCCAACCCCATGAGTATGAAAAGGTTTTCCACTAATTACTTTCTTCATATCCGCACAAAATGAAGATGAAAGGTTTTTTAAATGGATTGGTAATAATAGATATTAATACAACTAAATCAATGGATCAAATGTAAATTCATCGTATTTCCATGTAATTTTGATAGTAACATAGCTTAAAGACAAATTTTATTTCATATTTTTGTTAACTCACCATATATTTCTTTTTTTATTGTTTTAAGTGGTGGTAAGACACAGGTTTATCCTAATACTTGAAAAATTATAGAGATAAACCCCTCAAGTGGTATTTATGGTCCACAGTATGCCTTCTAGGTTCACTATTTTCTGAGTTAAGAGTTTAACTCACAAATTCTATTTCATTTATCTATATCATAGATGCCATTTTTAATGTTTTTGGTAAACTCGACAAGATTTCACTATTCACTAAAGCTATCCAAAGGTAATGTCATTATAATTGTTTTCTTATCAGTACACATGTATTAATTCATAGTACACCCCTAGAAATTAACAATTCATGAATATCTTTTCATATTATCAAATATACACTCCAAAATATAATAGGTTCATTTTAATAGAATAAGGGGAACAAATCCTCTATAATCAAAAAAAGTATAAATAAATAAAATAAAAAATAAATATGTAAAAATACATAAACATGTACATTTTTTTGTATGAATATGTGTATTTGTATCACCATATTGACATTAAGTAAGAATCCTTACTATAGATCAACCTATAGAAAGTGATAGAAATATCCTTAAATAGCACTAAAAAGTATTTTTTTCTTAAGAACCATTAAAATGGGCCCCATTTATCAGTACTTTTCTACCAGTGATAAAGAACCATTTTATCAGCACTATAAATGTCGTAGATAAAGTTTGTACTACTGTAATGTGTTGTTAAAATTACATCACACTGCAATAGTAAATACAGGTATATGAAAAAATTATAATTTAATTAAAATAAAAATTACAAAAAAAAATAAAAGAAAAAAATTATTTCATAGACATTTCAAACATTGTTTTGTATAATTACATTTCAATGTACAATTTAACACAAAAATTCAAAAACAATCAATGGTTTCATTGTATTTGGAACTTGAACCCCTATAAAAATCTCAGTCATGGTATCAGTTGCTGAAAAACGACCCCAATTCAAGAAAAAGCATCCATCTATGTCATAAATTGACCCACTAGGGTTTAAGCTATGATTACCTCAATCCCACCTCTAATAGGCTAGGGGTTGGCAACCAATGCCGAGTAGGCATTTCCTATACATGGTATTCTTTATCCTAATGTACCAACACACACACACACATTTCTAATCCCATACAATTCTTAAATGTAAAACAACCGAAACCAATTCATGCATACATCTATAATATCACAATTAGATTACATCAATAATGTACTAAAAGTGAAAAAGGAGCCAAATAAAATCTTAAACAAAAACCGCAGAGAGTACAACCAACCCAAAATGAGGGGACCACTATAAAATAAAACCACCTGGAAAACACATTGATATGACTATCTGAAACTATGATCCACCTGCTCCTTGTCCTCTGAAGACACTGTAAAATGGTCCATCATCTTCATAATACATGACACATTTTAGTAGATCTCGTGTAAGGTGAGTATAACAATACCCAGTAGAAAAACTAGAAAACCCTAAGAACAAATCGTAATGAGTAATGAGATCATAATAACAATATAACAACCAATTAAAAACCCAGATATACTAAGGATGTGCATTGTGCCTCTAGGGAGTCTCAAAAAAACTATCATCCATGGGATTAAGATCAAAGTTATTGGTAATGCTTGTTTTAGGAGACCCCACTCCACAATCCATGTTATTATTGAAGGCACTCATCCAAGAGGTCATTATCAATGGTCCCCGCCCAAGAAAATGGAGGACCCCAAAAAACCCTATGAGGGAGGGGTAAATCAGGTCGCAAAATTTTTCCTTTAAAGCATCGAATCGTGTTCCCACATTGGTAGGAACTTGTTAAACCTATCTGATGAAATCATACAACAATTAAACATTCAAATACAGAGTGACAACACATTAGTTTTATGTGGTTCACTAATAAGGTATAGTCCAAGGATCACATGTTTATAGTATTTCAGTTAAACCGAATTAAAATAACCTTTATTAGTTATTCTGGATTATAAGAGTTTATAAATCGGCACATTGTGCTAGGCACACTACCTTAACAATATTTTAGGGACATCATACTACCTCCCTCAAAAAACATTCATCAACTCCCACTAGCCCACCACATTGTGATAGGGATTTCTCATTTTAATGAATTGAAGGTCACTTCAGTAGATTTCTATTTAAGTATTTTTCTATGACTAGTACATGAATCTTCTTACACCAATTTCTTCTGTATATTCACTTGAAATCAATGATCAATCAAACTGAATATTCAAAAACTGGCTAGTCATGCAACATAAGAACTTGTGTGCAACACCTGTACTTATGAGGAACTTTTAGATTTGTTGCATAAGATAAATTTCATGCCACCCTTATCTTTCACGTAACTAGACCATGAGTTTCACTTGGTTATGATATACATAAGCAACACTCTACACACAAGTTCTATTATGTGAAACTCTTCTACACACAACTCTTTCCCATGGTAGTGGAACCAGATCATCATTGTAAAAGTTACTTAGAATAAAGGGGTTGGCTGCCTATTTATAGACATGGATGGACCTGTGTTAAAGTTCCTTGTGTACCTTACACTATGAATAAAACACTTGTTTTGAAATCATATTTGGTGCGTAATATTCTTGCATGCATTCCATGGTGCACAACTTTCCAATTTTGTGTAAAATCTTCTTTTGCAGAATTTCATCTTTTGCACATAGCTCATGCCTTTTCCATATTGTGATGTGGTGGTCCCAAAACATAGTTGTGTTAAAGTGTTTTAAATGAACATTAACCTTGCACACAAATTTTGAATTTTTAAGTTAGCATGCTTCCTTTTTCAAAAAAACTTTCTCCATCCTCCAAATTTTAGACCCAAAAATTTGGAAAACACTAGAAGAAAATCCCACCTTTAATACTGAATTCATCTACATCGTAAAAACACTTTACTTGCAAACTCCATGATTAAAAATAGCATGGAATGACAAAAAAACACAAAATACACTCTATTTTCTGTAATAAAAATATGTGGTTCCAATAATCTCCCCCTTTGGGTATGTTGGAAATCTGAAGATAAATTAATTAAAGCACAAACCTTGAATAATAACCTCAAAGTTGAGAAAAAATCAACCAAAACTCTAAGTCTATGTGAGAAAATCTCGATGTGAAAAACAACAGGGGAAGCCTAAATTGGGTTTTCAGGGTTTGGAATGCTTAAATATGTCCAAGATAATCTCTAAGAAATATGAACTATTCCTCATGACACATAATTATCATCATGTCAGGGAATCATTGCATATTGTTTCTTCATAACTCCTAATTCTCATCATTTCGTAGAAGAATTGCATGGTTTTTTAAAATCCTGCAACCAGTAAACATTTATAACATTGAATTTCTCTATTATTCCCCTTTATCAGAAAATCCAAAGAACATGTAGTTGTACTTGTAGAAAACAAAAAAAACTTCCCCTCAATCAAATCACCCCCATAAACCAACATCACTTCTAGATTAAAAAATTGGTGACAATGGATGAATAGTAAAATCCTCATGCACTGGGAGGTGAATAAAAACCTAGGTTCAAATGATGTTTCATAAACACATGCTTCCAATACCTTAGTTAGAATTTCAGCCACTAGTTCATCAGTTTCAATATGTTCCATTTTCATCACACCTTGTATAATGTTATCCTTTATGAAGTGATATCTGATCTCAATATGTTTTGTATGAGAGTATTGAACCATATTCTTCATAAGATCTATTGATCTATTTTTATCTTAGTGAATTACCATTGTATTTTTCACCTTATCATCAATATAATTCAACTTTTGCTTCATCCAAAATAGTTGATTGCAAGCCTTTATATGAGAGATATACTCTCCTTCAGCCGTTCTAAGAGAATTTATTTCCTATTTCTTTCTCAATAATCCTACACATTTTTTCCTATAAATAAAGAACCAACACTTGTGTATATTCGATCCACCACATATAATCCCAATCAGCATCAAAAAATTATTATTATTTATTATTTCTTCCTAATCTAAAGTATAATCCAAATTTGTGTGTACCTTGAATATACCTCATGAATCATTTAACTTCTTGTAAATTCTCTTCTATTGGATTACACTGAATCGGGGCACTAATAATGTTGTAAATATGATATATGTCCATGTTACAGTCATGTATAATAAGATTACAATGATTTTCCCATATAGGGTGGGATCTAAAAATGTCACATCCTTATGTTTTCTATGTTTTTTTGCAACCACAATTGAAGTCAACATTGGTTTGGAGTCATGAATATTTAATTTATTCATAATATCTCTTGCATATTTTACCTAAGATATAGAGGTATAATCCTTATTCGAAAACACTTCAATCCCCAAAAATTATGTGAGTTCACCAACCATGGACATTTCAAAATAAAATTTCATGTGATTAAAAAATTCTTCAACAAAAACTTTTCTTCTTCTAATAAATATAATATCAGGAATTTATAGAAGCACTATATATTTACCTTTCTATGAATTATTCACATATATATTATGATAAAAACACCCACTTTTTAATTGAGGATTTTTAAAATAGACATTCAGTCAAGAATACCATGCTCAGGATGCCTTATTTAGACCACATAGAGCCTTCTTTAATCTACAAACCTTTTCTTCATCATTTCCAATCTAAAATCCCACAGTTCATCCAATGTAGACTTCTTATTCATAGACTTTACACACTAAGTGTGCCTTGTTTATGATCACATTTCTATTCTCAAAAAAAATTCTAAGATGCACTTTTCTTCAAATAAATTTGTGATTTATTTGCCTCTTAAAAAGATATCATGTATGGTTCTTTTCAATCTGATGTAGTTCTTCATTTATTGACTTAACCCATAATTCATCATTCATTACTTCTTCAAATGTGGATGGTTCCAAAATTTATAGCACTAAATAATGTGATTCATACCTTGTTCTCATTTTCTGTGTGAGTTCAGTCTAATCCATAATGATTTTGGATTTATCAATTTATGCCCTTTTATTTCTCCTATGAGGTTATGATAATGTTTCTTTAGCAATGATTCTATCTTCTGATTCTTCTTCTGATTCTTCTTTTGAATCGTTATTTTCTTATGATCCCTGAATGTTTTTCAAGACTTATACTATTTATGCATTTGAATCTTTCCCTTTTCCACTTTCCTCTAAATCTTCTATCGTATTAGAATATGATCTCCTCAAGATATTTTTTATTTTATCTTCAATGATCTTGACATAACTGCCTTCCATAATTCTTTCATGATGATTATTTTAGAATTTTTTGGATTTAATCTTCATTGAATAACCTAAAAATATTACATCATCTGTAGTATCATCATACTTTCCTTGATTTCCATCTTTATTTAGGATGAGAATTTTACTTCCAAAAACATGAAAATTCTTCCAAGAGGGATTTCTTCCATTCCATAAATCATATGTTATCTTTTTTTTCTCCCATAAAAATCCCTGTTAAATTTATTCTGTACACCACTACTTGAGAAGCCTCTTTCTAGTAATTATGAGAAATACAACTATCAATTAGCATAGATCTAGACATATTGTTCACCTATAGATTTCTACTTTCACCAAATCTATTTTTCTATGGGGTTCTGACTTCAGCCACCTTATTCTTTATTCCATATTTTTTTAGGTAATTTTCAAATTCAATGTGTGTGTTTTCTCCACCATTTTCAAGTCATAGAATCTTGATTGTGTGTCTAGTTTCATTCTTATCTATTCAATGGTAAATTTTCATGAAATCAAGAACTTGTTCAACTGTTACGTAACAAATCTTCTTTTACTCTCAACCTGGTATAATTTTCCATCTATTATGCATCCATTCATGAGATAATTAACTATATTTCCTTTGATAGTCTACACTTTTTGATTTTATTTCACTATACTTCCTAATTTATAGAGTAGACTCACACTCAGAAGATTGTGATGCAGACTATCTATATATAGAACTTAAATTTTCTATAGCTAATCATTTTCTAGTTATGTACTTCCATTACCTTTGATCTTTAAAGAACCATCATTTCCAAATTTCATTATTTCATAAACCTTTTTCTTAACATTCTTCAACAAATCTGCATTCCCTATCATACAGGATGAGAATTTACTGTCAAGAATCTCGGTGTTACTGTTCCTTTTAGCTTTGAGGGATATTTCTACAAGGTTGTGTTTCTCGATTTTCTTCTTTTCTTTCCATGAGATACCTAATTAAGTGAATTCAATAGATGGACTTTACAATCTCTTTTCAATATTCATGGGTTTATCTTATTTATATTCTTCTTCTAGAGGAGAATACTTATTTTCAAGATAAATTCTGCTTGGTTAGCAGTTATTGACTTGCCTTGGAGATCTGTAGTTATTGATCCATCCTTTCCTATACCTACAATGAATTGATTTATGGCCATAGTCAAAATAGTGAAAACAATATCCATAGATTCTATTTATTCTATATGATGAAGGACATGGTATCATTCTCCTTTTTTGAATTCTAGGAGCTTCCCAATTTAGATATCTCCTTGCCTCTTCACAACAAGACATGGTATGGCCCAGAAATCATTAGAATTAACACTTAAAAACAAGAAAAATCTTCTCAATTCCATTCTTACACATTTCCTTATATTTTTTAATGATTATTGATTGTTGATCCTTTCTAGTTACCTAATTATGACATTAAACTCTCTTTTCTAATTAGTTTTATGTTTTCATTACTGGGACATCAGGCTCCTTTGTGATATACTCAACTTTATTCTTCCCTTTATTTTGCCTCATCTAGTTTCTATCCTTTGATGTTTCTAAATCATATCCAATTCAACGTTTACCCAAACATGTGGATCTATGATCATTCAAGGCCATCTATAATCCTTTAAAACCATGTTTATCTCTTTCTAATAGCTCTACATATGAGAATCTTTTAAATCTCAATTTCTACTTTATTTCCCTTTATTTTGATTCAGTTTCATATTTTCTACTTAGTGTAAAAACATCTTATTCATGTCCCTAAACTATATTATCCTTATCCTCTAGTCTAGGTGTAAATTCATTGATGGATGGTTCCTCCTATTTAATCTTGAGGTTAAATTCCACAACATATTTTGAGATTTCAAGATTTGTTAAATGTTTTTATTCTCCTACTTAGAGTTGATCAATTTCTACTTCAATCTGAAGAACATAATCAACTGACTCTTCCAAAATAGATCTAATATTTTTTTTCACTTTATTTTAATGTCAATATTATTAAGAAAACCCACAAGTTCCACCTTGAGATCAACAACACTTATCAACTCATTATCATTATCTTTTGAAGGTTCTACATTTTCAACTATAGCCATCATGGAATCTTGGGTTGATATTTAAACTCTCCTTCTACATCCTCCAAAAGGTCATTATCATATTTTTATTCATTAACAACAAAACTCTTTCTCTGTAATTTCTTTCCAATTCTGAAGTATCCCTTTTGGGAAAAACAATTTAGAGTCTTATACATGATTCTTGATACATATTCTTTGCCATAAAACTTCTTTAAGCACTGAGATCCAATGTTCCCAACTTTACTACATAAAAAACAAGCTATTGTAATATTTCCTTCAAATATCCCTTTTTCTTTTTTGAATTTCTTGGAAAAATGTTATATAAGTTCGTCTTCCTTATTATCTTCATCAACATTATCTCTTAAAATATCATGTTTTCCCATGGACTTAAATGTCATTTCCTTTCTTATTCATGTTGTTTCATATTCTAGTTTGACTCTCATTTCATAAGCCATCAGATTTCTTAGCATATCATTAGGATAAAGTTTAGAAAAATACCTTTCCTCAAGGGAAAACACTATTGGATTGTACAGGTGTTTAAGCCTTCTCATTATTTTAATCACAATGTCAATATCTTTAATTTCTTCACAAATTCCTCAAATTTATCCAACAAATTTAGTAATTTATTTAAAAAACATTCTTCTTTTTCACCTGGATGCATTTTTAGATCATCAAACTTGTTGTGCAATTTTTGGAGTTTTTCTTCCTTCACTTTGTTGTTGCCTTCGTATATATTTTAAAGTTTCCCCCTCGTGGTCATGGTTGAGGTGAAACTCATCAACTTTAAAAATATTTCTTCATATAGAGATTCATTAAATGAATTTTGTTCATTTATATATACAGAAATCATTTTACTATATATTTCAGTTATAGAGAGACATGTCGCATCAGTGACCTGAATCCCCAGAGTTGTGGAAAAAAAAACTTCCATCTCAAGGTATCTCAGATGAGATCTCATCATGTTATACAAAATCTGGATGTTTTTCCCATCAGTGAGGGGGGATCCCATAACATTCACTGAATTATACATGAAAACAATAGAGGACATATTTAACTTTAATAACTTGTATGTTCTAATACCACTATTAGAACCCCAGAACCCCCTGAGAGGGGAGGGGTGAATCAGGGTGTCATATTTTTCTTTTAAAGCATCATATCATTTTACCATGTTAGTAGGAAATTTTTAAACTTGTATGATTGAATTGTGTAGTAATTAATAATTCACTTATAGAGAGATAACACAAAAATTAAACTAAGTTCACTACTAAGTACTAGTCCATGGACTATAAATAGATAGTGTGTACGATCATACCGAAATACACTAAGATTAACTAGTAATTATGGACTACAAAAGTTCATACATAGTCACTTTGTGCTAGGCACACTGCCTTAATAGTATTTTTGGGATAGAAAAATACCTCCCTTGAAACACTTTTTTCAACTCCCCATATTCCTTAAAAACCTTCCACCATGCATGAAAGTCTTGTTTTAAAATCATATTTGGCTTGTAAGAGTCTTGTGTGCATTCCATGATGCACAAATTTCATATGTCACACAAACTCGTCTTTCATGTAATTTCATCTTTTACATGCAACTCATTCCTTGGGCATATTTTTATGTGACGGTCCTGAAACACTAAAATTACAAAAATACTAGATCAAAAATAGTGTGTATTGACAAAAAAACACAAAACACACTCTATTTTTAGTATTAAAAATCCTTGGTTCTAATGGAAAACTAATTGGTCTAGGAAATTATCAATACTTAAATAGGGGATCACACCCCGAACCACTAGGGGCACCATAAACCCAATCTGGATCAACCCACTATATAGTGGATCAAACTACAATGATTCCACAAACTCTACTAAAATGAAATTCTAGTTGGTGGATCAATATCTCACACTTGGATTTCATGCTGATTTCCTGAACCCCAACTAGGGTATAATATGGAATGATCTAGGATCACACTTTGATCTCATGGAGGGATACCATAAACACTATTTGAGACTCATCCTCCAGATGTGATCAAAATCTAGATATGTGGATACAATTTTTCATTGTACCCTCAAGGGGATGTACCATGAGATCATACTAAACCGATACTGATCCAAATTAAATAAAAAAGGGGATCCAAACACCATAAAAGGTGGTACACAATGTGTAATGGGGGTAAATGGAATGTTTACCCAATCCCAGGTCTACCTATGGGTTTTTATCTCACAAGATATGTAGATATCCATATACATAGGATGTAAGTAAGGATACATGACATATAGAGGTCTATTGGAACCCTTCTTCTATTGTCTATCTGTGCCTATGTACTTTGGGATATGCTTGTGTACTAACTTGTGCACACCTTTTTATGCTTTTGTACACCAAGCCATGTTTGAGCACATGTCTCTGCCCATGTACTCTGACCATGTTTGTGTACCGCATCTTTCCCATTCCCATGTATCCTGCGAGATACATGTTGATCCTCCATATTGTGTCACATGGGGTTCGATAGGTTTCACACATCATGTGATCATTTCTTCTCCATAGAAACTCTAGATCCACTAAAAAGTACATCATGATGTATGTTGATTGGACTACACATCGTGTAGTTGGTAATTTTCTTTAAATTCAAGAATGTTTTACAAATAACCTAGATTTTCCACATCCACCACCAATCACACCCAAAGATCTCAGATCTTATCCAACTAAGTCCTATCACCACCTTATCACTATATTTTGGCCACCAAATTAAATAAAAAAACCACCTCCATGATTGAAATTTCTTTGTTTTCTACTTTAAGAAATGAGGAACTTCATATCCTATCTTATTCCTTCTTATATCACCCACTATCATCATCAATCATCAAATCATAGACTCAATTTCAAGTCATACCCACAGTAATAATCTGTTGCACCAATGAACAGTCGTGCAATGATCAAATACCATGTATTCATTGTACCAGGGGCCAAAGAAATTGTTCGAGATTAATTTGTGAAGAAATGGGAGGATAAATCCATGAACCATATGTATAAAGAATAAACCTTGATATTTGTTCATTTCAACCTTAAAATTGTGTTGAACAATTTGAGGAATGAAGAGGGAATTATAAATGAATAAATAAATCAAAAATAAATAAATAAATCGTCAATTCTAAAATCAATTCTTGTTCAAGGAATCGATCCATGTTTGACTGGGATAAAAGAATGTCATGGAACCACATAAATTAAACATTATACCTGGAGTTAAGACCAATAAATGATGAACAATAGTCCAACATTTTTGTCATTATTCAGATCCATGATCTTTGTTGGTGTAATGATCCTTGATCTCGATCAGATCTGATGTCATCTTCCAATAATCCTCCAATGGATCCTCTCCAACAAATCCTCTCAATCCCTAGGTTATGCGGCTAAACCTAGTAATTATTCATAGCATTGTTCAAATAGAGGATTCTAGGTCTCTCCATTGAAATAAACAAATAAAAAAATTATTTTATTTTATTTTATTATTTTCTAGCATAATTTCACTTCATCAAATTCCCAATGTCAATAATTATTATATTGTAGATAGGGAAATTCCCATGCTCAAAACTCAATGGCATCTTTGAATTTTGATATGAGCCTCCCTTCAAGTGTTATTCCAATTCTTTTGAAAAACTACACATGGATTATATTAATATTTTTTATTTTTATTTTTAAATAACAATTTCAAGCTCAGTGGTCCTCATAATATCACATTGTCTTAGTGCATGTATTTTTAAATAATACATATAATATTTTGAAGCAATTCATAGAAAAAATAATATTTATTACATTCTGACCATATTAGGTATTTTCATCCCAATAAGTGAAATCCTAATTGAAAAGGTGAGGTTACTGAGCTCGCATTTGGGTATCCCACTCCCAAGTTCTCTCTTGAAGATTCCCATGCTACAACCTGACATGAAAAACAGGAATATATCACCCACAAAGTATCCTCTCCTGCTGATCCTTGATCTGCAATAGGAACTCGGAAAAGGTAGCCTCGTCCTCATTGTCCATATTTCTCGAATCAGTGACATACAATGAGTTGTGAACATACCTCCTTAGTTGCAACATGTGAAAGACACTATGTAACCAGTCTAACTATAGTGGAAGATCTAAGATCCATGCCACCTCTCCAAATCTATGCATTATCTAGAAAGGGACAACGAATCTCAGATATATCTTGTCGCCTCATCCAAATCTTTGTAATCCACAATGAGGTGAGACCCTTAGAAACACAGGGTATACCTTCTTAAACTTAAAAGGCCTTCGTTATCATTCTGAATAGGACCTTTGAAACCTCTTTGTTGTCCTCATCTACTCCTTGATGATCTACACCTTCTCTGTAGTAGATTGCACCAACTCTACGACCAAGATTGATGACTCTCTTGGATGAGTCCAACAAAGTGGTGAACGATAGGTTCACCCATACAAGGCCCTGGATGGTGTTATACCAATGTTTTAATGGTATCTATTATTTTATTTAAACTCCACCAAGGTTATGTGATCAAACCAACTATAGAAAGAGTATAACATGCAAGCTTGTAACATGTCCTACAAGACATAAATGTTCTTCTTAGTCTAGCCATCGGTTTAGGGGTGAAAAACCATACTTAAATGCAACTAATTCCCAAATTCCTCATAAAATTCTCTCCATAATGATGGTGTGAAGTGAGAAACATGGTTTGAAATGACCTTTGAGGGAAATTCCTGGAGCTGAACCATCTATTGTGTGTACAAACATCTAATGTTGTCTATATAACTCTACTCTTGAATGGATAATAAGTGGTCCTACTTAGATAGTTAGTCTAATATTTCCCATATACTATCATGTCCACTATAAAAACATAGTTACCCCTTCACAAAGTCCGTGGATAACCCATCCCACTTCCAATTTGGCACCTCAAGTGGTTGACCTAAACCTGATGGAACCTGGTGTTCATCCTTCAATTACTAAATGCTAAGGCATCAAGAGACAAAGTCTACAACACATATCTTCAGTTCTAGCCTCTAAAACTAACATCATAATTCATTTTACATATTTAAAACACTTTTATGTAACTCGAAAGGTGACGTACGAAAATCCCTCATAACCTCCTCTTGCAATATCACTGTTACCATAATCTATCCTTTGAAAAGGATAATATTCTCCCCACCTACAGAAACTCCATAAGAAGGATGTCTAGTGGATATTTGTTTATGTAAGGTCTCACATTTGGTATATCCATGTTGATATTCCCTAATATAATGTAAAAAATATATGTTAATATCATCAACTTAAGATATGAAGAACCATCCTTGTCCACTAAGGAGAAATTTAATGAGGTCAGCTACTCATATTCCTTGGGAAACAACTAAGAACAAGATCTTCTATTGAGAGAATTTTCCACTACATTCCCCTTCTTAGGGGTATAGACAATCTCAAATTCATAGTTCTAGAGGAACTCTAGACATCATATCTTTTTCATGTAAAGATACTTTAAAGAGAATATATTCTTGGTTCTCTTATGGAAGAGTATATGATAAATCTCCTTCTTATAAGGTTGTTTCACCACATCTTTAAAAAAATACTACTAATTCTAGATCAAGATCACGAGTCATGTAGTTCTGGTCATTTTATCTAAACTTCTTAGACCTATAGGAAAAAACTACCTACCTCTATATCAAAACATAACCATGTCCTTTCCATGTGGCATCACAGAACACTATATACTCAACACCCCCTCCAAAAATCTCAAGATGGGGGTGCTCGTCAACCTTTTCCTAAACTTATGAAATCACTACTGGATCCTTTTTATATAATAAATGATGCAACTTTGGGTAAAATATGTCAAAGGTGCTATAAATTTGTAGAAATCAGGTACAAACCTCCAATAGTACCCTACCAACCCAATGAAAATATGCACATCAATAACACTCTTCAATAGCTCCCAAGATAGCACTGCCTCATCCTTCGTTGGATCCACTGTTAATCCTACCATTGAGAAGAAATGTCCCAAGAATAGGTCCTCTCAAATCCAAAACTGACACTTGAGTAGAATCCCATAAATCCAGTGCTCTGATAGTATTTCCAAGACCATCCTAAAGTGTCTTTTAGGCTCATCCTTATATTCCAAGTACACTATGATATGATTGATAAACACCACTAAAAACTGACCCAGGGAAGGTTGAAATGGAGTCCCATGAACACTTATAGGTAATTAATCATGCTAAAAGGAATCACTAAGTACCCATACAAAATGTAGCAACATTTAAACTTTATCTTCAGTATATCCTTGTCCCGTACTCATAGCTGGTGATATCTAGATCTGAGGTGAATATTCAACAACCATCACACCCATATCAAATGATAGAATAGGTCATCAATACTTGGTATTAAATACTATCCTTCATGGCCACCTAGTTTAAGAATCTATAATCCATGCATAACCTCAAAATACCATCCACATTCTTGGTGAAAAACATTGGGGTTGCCCAGGGGGAACCCTTAGGTCTTACGAAGCCCTTCTTCTACAAGTCCTCCAAATGCACCCTCATTACATGAATATGTATGGGATTCATATGATATACTTGTGTAGATATCAGTTATATTCTATGGTGTAAGTCAATGCACAAGTCTATCACTCAGTGGAGAGGTAAGCCTGACATTTCCTTAGTAAATACATCCTCGTACTCCTCTACCAGTGCAGGAAACTGGTATCCCGTAGCATCCAATAATCCATGAGTCATGCTACCCAACTGGTGAGTAATCAAATGCACTCTTCTATTCCAAATCACCTCATGCTCTACTATGGTTTCCTTTGTATTCATAAAAGAAAACGTTGTCCCATCATTAGGGAAACACTGCATTCTCTACCTTAAATATTTGAACTATGCATGAACTATGGATAGTCAATCCATACCTAAGATGATTTCATAAGGCCTTATTGCTACTTAAAATAGATAATATAGAAATATATTTCCTCTAAGAATCAAATCACACTATTGGTATAGAAGTCTCGAAGTACAAGGGTTGGGTGAAAGGCTCAACTATAATATCAATGTCTCAAACCATAAAAGTGTAATGAATGGAATGACTCACACAAGTTTTTATTAGTACTAAAGCTAAGGTAGAAAAGAAAGAAATTTTACATTGTATCATCCATGAATCCTCAAGGTCATAAGCTTATATAGCCTATAGTTTTCCACATCACTGACCACTATCTTCTTGAGCCTGGCATGGACCACCTGAGGGTGGTGGTTGTAATAGTTCAAACCTCCAGCCAACTCCAACTACTCTACCTACCCATATTCTATGTCTCCCACCATTTGGATCTCCTTGATTATGTATCTTTATATTCCTAGGAGTTCTCTCAATCACCTCTCGATCAGTTGTATGATGGGTTATAAAATCATATGCAAGATGTCCCTGATTATCATAGTAAATACACCACCTCTCTCTAGGCTGACTTGAGCCATCCGGAGATACTTACACCACTAATCCTCTATCCTGGGATCATCTCTTGAAGCATATTATATGCTCGAATCCCTGGGAATATTTTTAAATAATTTATACTAAAGTCACAACTCCTGGGTTCCCACTACCAACACCCACTATTGATGTATGCTCTTCTAGGAAGATCTCTACTACTAAAGCCCTCTCAAACACTACAACATTGGTGGAAATGAAAAGAGATATCCATAAAGCCCTAATATATTGGCATAAACCCTGCTCAATTTTTTTCAATATGAAGAACGAATCTCACACCATATGCATAGATTCATATAAGAGGTCAATAAACCTTTCTGAATACTTCACCATGATCACACTACCCTATTGTAGATGTATAAGATTTTGGATATGCATAGATTGAAATGTGGCTAGATAAAAATATCCCTTAAATATATGTTCAAAGTCTAACCATGATAGATTGGTCTATTCATATGACTAAGTCACCAGACTCCACTATCTCTCAGCATGAAGAAGACTCATAGTGAGGACTTCCATTATATCTGAAGGCATCCTCACAAGGTGAAAAGTTCAAGTGAAATTATCTATCCATTCCTTAGCCTCATGAGGGTCTAGCTCACCCTAAAACATATGAGGTCACTACCTCTAGAACTCATGAAGTGAACTCATCCTATGTGTATCCTTAGTTGATACAAATAGTGCTAACTATTTCCCAATGGGTAGTTGTATAGCTGATAAACCACATGGACATATTATCTCTCATACTGGCCTCTGTACTGAATCCTCATAACTCAGTGGATTATCCTCATGATCATGAGCTGGAATCTTATCTGGCTATATTTTTGGTGACATCCTGAAATAAACAAAATGTAACATGGTCAAATATTATATATTAGGAGATGACTCAAGATATACATGGAAACTAAAACCCATTTATATATGATTCATGTACCAAAATATTCCTAGGAAACCAATTTAAACATGTATGAAGTCAACAAAAAGGTTTTAAAAGTCTTGTTGAATGGATATGTTATCCACCACACTAAAATTGGGGTCCCTAGACTTGAATATAAACTTGAAACATGTTAGCGCTATTTCTAAAAATCATAAACCAATCTCAAAGACTTGTGTACTAAGCTAGAAAAGACTCCATTGATACCACTCTACCATGACTCGACCCACCGGGGCTCGAGACGCAACTACTGGAAGCCCGCCTCTAATAAGCTAAGGGTTGGAAACTAGCGTCAAGTATTCATATCCCAAACATGGTATGAATACACCTAATGTACCGATACACACACACACACACATCTCCAAGCCCATAAAATGTTGAAATGTAAACGAAATGAAACTAATGAATGTAAACATATATAATCTCACAATCAAAGTATGTCAAAAATATATTAAATGCGATAAAGGGGATACACACACACATATTCCCCCCTTTTTTGATACTTTAGAGAGACTCAGAATCAGGAATGTTCCTCCATTTTTGTGTTGATCTCAATGGAACTGATTTGGATTTTAAATATATCTTTCTTTTACTTTTCCTATTGTGTCAATGCCACTTAAATCACGAATTAATTATTAAACCATGACTTGAAATCAGTAAACTAAAATAATCGAATCAAGATCTAATTTTTTTTCTGAGTCGCAGGACCTAGCGAGCGTAGTTCGAAAATTGTTGGGGTTTCATGAAAAACCTCACGAACCAAATTTTTTTCTTTTTCATTATTACCCTAATTTTTGCCTAATCCATCTTGGAATGGGATCATCGAGCATAACATGGACTTTTCTTAGGCCTCCCTTAGCGGGTTTTTGACCTAAAAAGTTTTAGGCCTTTTCTAATGGCTTAATGTTTCCCTTTTTTTTAAAAACCGATACTTGAATTTTTCCCAGAGGTTCCCTTTGAGGATTTTTCCTTTGGAAAATATGGTGTATTTTTTTTGGTTGTTTACAATCCTACCAATAAAACATATTAATTATTTTTTAGGTTGAATAACTTTGACCAAACATAATGGGGAAAGATCCCCAATTTGGAACCATTAGTCGAGAGTGTTCTAATATCCTTCAGACATGGGTTAGGGATTTTTTATAACCCTGGATTTTTGGATTCTGGCCATGTATGAGGATCGGGATCCACTTTAGGAATATAGAGGTAGGAAATGACTCTCTTAGGGATGATTTTTCCTTTGATTGGTGTTCATTTTTGTGGGAAACATACACTGATCCACCAGGGCATGATGTGCATAGTCAATCAAAGGTGTCTGCAGGACACTGGCCTTCCATTTCTGATGGCCTGTTGGGATTTGAAACATTTTGAATTTATTTTGATGTTGAGATCTATAGTGGGTGGCTGGACTGAGTAGTGATGTCTAAAGACATTAGGGACATTCATGTTGGATTTGATTGGGAAACTATTCTCGCACATTTTTTACTTGCGTGAGGGAGAGATGGTGAATGGTCAGGTCAATAAAGAGTCTTTTTTTATGTCAAGGTCACTTGGAAAGAAGTAGGTTCATAATCTGTCATCCATGAGCTTTCCAAATATGGGGGTGTGACAAGACGTGAATGTCATTTGAGCATATTGAAGCTGGAAATGACTCTCCTGAGGATGAATTTTCCTTTTATTAACATCCATTTTGTGGGAAACGTATGCAGAGCTACTGAGGATTATGGAGATTGGGAACTTTCTGAATATGGTATGTGAACTTCGATGAGGGGTGTAACTGAGCATCAAAAGGAGGCATTTTAACTGAGCCTCTTTGGGGAAACATGGAAACGAGTGGGGGAACTCTTCTTCTTTTTTTTGTATGCGGATTAACTTCACGTATATGGATGGAATACCTTTAGAATCCTCAAAAGGTGACCAGAGATGAATCAGGCCCATATGTTCCGATATATCCAGGATATGTGTAAAGAGGAAAGCATAAACCATGAATTTAAGGGCCCTTGAATCAGGAGGGATGGAAAAAGTCTTGGAAGCCGTTTGGCGTACTGAGATAGGAGAGGAATCTCCCGGGGATGGATTTTCCTTTGATTGAAGGCCATTTTTGTGGGAAACATATGCAAATCCAATGGGGAATAATGTGCATAGTCAAGAAAAGGTGTCTGGAAGACATTGGACTTCCATACTAGATGGCCTTGGAGGGTTATATAGATTCAAGATCGCTCAGATAATGGAGTCTAAAATATGGCAGGAGTGTATCCTGACATATTGGGGACATTTGGGCTGCAATTTACTCATGGAATCGGATGTCCCTTACATAGATCTGACTCATACATAGTGTGAGTCATTTGTTCCATCTTTGGGATGCACGGTTATTTAATGACACATTTCCAAGACATGGGGTTCCTCTCAGGGGATGGAATCAGGACATTGCTTTAGGGTCTTTCTTATAGGACCAAATTCCTAGACTGTTTTTCCATAACTCCATGGGGGGTGTCTCACTGAAATCCCTAAGCTCACATGATCCATGCTCGGTATGAGAAACAAGGAATTATGAGGATTCTGTGTCATTTCTTAGGAATATCATTGTTAGCATTAGAGGTTACTTTTGGGATTAAACCTTTATTATGCAGTTTAACATCGTACAACAAGGATGATTTTGGCCTTGCATTTTAACGTCATGCAGTGAGGACGTAATGATATAAAGTTTAGAGTCATGTAGTGAGGATGATTATACTGTTATAAAGATCTTCAATGGTTTTAAGTTAATCACAATTAGGATGTTCCGGAGTTCCTTAAAAGTGAGTGATGACAGAAGGTGTAAACCATAGTTCTGGGGGCAGCTTGAATCAGGAGGGATGACATGGGTCTTGGAATCCATTGGGCATACTGAGATAGGAGCGGACTCTATTAGGGACAAATTTTCCTATGATTGATGGAAATTTTTTGTGGGAAACATATGCAGATCCACCAGGGAATAATGTGCATAGTCAAGAAAAGGTGTATGTGGGACACTATCCTTCCATCTCAGATGGCCTTGAATGATTATGGGGATCAAATTTTTCCCAAGGTATGGAGTGTGAAAAAATGATAAATATATTCCTAGGAATGTGAGAATACCCAGACCATGATTAACCATGAACTACTTGGAGCTTCCACATAGTTCTAAACCATATGTATAGGGTTAAGTAGGATCTTTTGACTTCTCATGACTAAGAGGCATGTGCGTAATCTCATAATACCAAGGATTGGTCCATAGATAACTCTTGAAGAATTTCACAGTTTATTTTCATGTGATAGGACCTTTCATGGAATCCCCATACAAGTCTGACCTATGTATGGGGGAAAGGGGCAATATTTGCTGGTGGCTGCACCAGGATGCTGAATCTTAGTGTCACTACATATCCTTTGAGGGAAGGAATCAATCCACACGTATTTCTGAATGTTCCCTAGAAGCATTTTCTCAATGTGTTAGGGACACTTGAGGGCCTTTTTTTATGATGATAGATGGGCCAGGATTGAATATTGAGGAGTCACTATGTATCATGTGAGGGTAGGAATCAAGCCACATGTAGTTATGAAATTTCCCTGTACTGATTTGGCTCGGCCCATGTGTGAGGACACATGAGGTCATTTTGGTTTCCCTTGATACGGTTGTCAGGCCTACCATATTCCCCTATGATTTTTTTGTATAAGAGAATCCCCACCACCTATCTTAATCTCACGTGAGTTATACTCAATGTGAGAAACAAGTAGTGTTCATAGAGTCTCCTTTTCAAGTGCGGAGAGGTAGAGAATGTGATGGGAAATTTTCTTTTTTCTTTCACGGTGGGGTTGGGCCAAGATTGAGGATCGAGGCATCGCTATGTCTCCCACAAAGGCAGGAATAAATCCATACATAGTTCTAAAAATTCCCTGTACTGATTTGGATCATTCCAAGGGGTAGGGGCATTTTCATTATATCCATCATGATTTCTAGGTCTACCATGTTACTTTATAGTTGGATTTTTTAAGAGAATCTCGAACCATTGATCCTAACCTCACAGGATTTATACTCGATGTGAGAAACAATGAGTGATAAGGCTTTACCTTATGAATATGGGTAGATAGGGGGTGTGATGGAGGCATTGTTTTTTGGGTTATGTGCCAAGATAGAGGATCTAGTAATTTCTATGTATCATGCGAGAGAAGGAATCAAGCTGTATATAGTTCTGTGAGATATCATGCAGTTTATTTTCATGCGATTAGGGCATTTTGTGTCATGTAGTTTAATGTCCTATGGTGAGGACATGATTCATAGTTTATTTTCATTTTTTAGGGATGAGTTCTATATAGTTTAACATAATATGGAAAGGAGGATGACTCATAGTTTAAGGTCTTAGAGTTTGGACCACGGCATTTGAAGGCATTTTTACTCATAGTTTAGGGTCGTAGAGCTTGGACCTCAACATTGGGGTATATGTTTATGACTCATATTTTAGGTTCATAGAGCTTGGACCTCAACATTGGGGTTTTATGACTCATAGTTTAGGGTCATATATCTTGGACCTAAACATTGTGGCTTTATGACTCATAGTTTAGGGTCGTAGAGTTTAGACCACAACATTGGGATTTTATGACTCATATTTTAGGGTCGTAGAGCTTGGACCTCAACATTGGGGGTTTTATGACTCATAGTTTAGGGTCTTAGAGCTTGGACCTCAACATTGGGGTTTTATGACTCATATTTTAGGGTTTTATAGCTTATACCTCAACATTGGGGGTTTTTGACTCATAGTATAGGGTCGTAGAGCTTGGACCTCGACATTGGGATTTTATGACTCATGGTTTAGAGTTGTAGAGCTTGGACCTCAACATTGGGGTTTTATGACTAAGAGTTTAGGGTTGTAGAGATTAGACCTCAACATTGGGGTTTTATGACTCACCGTTTAGGTTTGTAGAGCTTAGACCTCAATATTTATATTACGTGAAGTATTTCTTCAAAAACTTTGAATTTGTAGGAGATGTGATGAGTTGTTCATCAATTGATATCAAAGAGTATTATCCATTGAAATAGACCCTATGTATGACATATGGTCCTTACTAATTTGGTTCAAGCTTTGGGGGCTTCCTCCCAAGTATCATTGGGGTTCTAAAGACTAACACCATTTCTCATTCGAAGAAAGATCGAAGGAAAACCTTTTTGTTGAAGGCTCGTGCAATCCGGTTTTGGTAGATTTCCAAATGGTGAAAAGTGTGTATCCTTTTTTCATCTAACTGCTAAAATTCATCAAACCATCTTTGGGATTGCTCGTCCATGGAAAGTTGATCAAAAATGGCCACACGAAGTGATGGAACTTAAATTTTGAAAGGAAAGACCGCTTATGCCCTGTATACTAGTGAGTATGGGGTTTCCTGGGTAATCGTGCAGGTCGTGGACTGGTAAGCCCATAAAGTATGAAGTAGCTTGTTTGGCCATGATTTATTATCATTATAAACCATGTTTTGGAGTATGTTGTAAAAAGTCTTTTTGAAATCCTCTATCTTCCCATTGGTCGCCATGTGGTAACGGGACGAATGGTTGGCTTTAATTCCATACTCCTGGTATAACTTTTCCACCTCAACAGAGCATAATTTGGTGTCTTTGTCCATAAATATTGTATGCAGGACACCAAACCTAATGATGATGTTGGACTTCACAAAGCTGACGATGTTTTTCAACCCGACTTCTTTAAGGGGTATGGCGTCGGCCCATTAGGGAAAGAAGTCGGTCGCTGCGATTCTTAATTTGAACTATATGGCTATAGAGGGAGGATATGGTCCCACAACATCCATCCCCTCAGTAAAGAATGGCCAAGAGTACTTAGTTGTATGAAATAACTCTGGGGGCAGTGTATGAAATTGGCATGAACTAGACAGGAATGTAACTTCTTGGTGATTGTGGCACAATCTTGTATCATAGTGGGCCAATAATACCAAAGACTTCAGATTTGGTGAGAGATCTTGGTTGTTGACTGGTGAACTCCACAAGCTCTAGCATGCACCTCTTTCATGATAGAAGCAGTCTCTTCTCCATCAATGCACCTAAGAAGGACTCTGTCAAGGCCTCATTTGTATAGGACCATTTCTTGGTTTAACTCATTGTATAGGACAAAATTGATTGCCCATCTTGGAACCTTCTCCCTTTCAACCCTATTTGGTGGGAGATCCTCGTTCCAAAGGTAACTTATAATGGGCATCATCTAACCAGTGGTATGACCATAAGGCTCAGGAACATGACTAATTTCATTGATTTCCTCTATATTTCTCTGAATGAATGGAAAGACCATCTAGTGGTGATCAATGCTAATGATAGTTTCATCTCGGTCTAGATCGTCCAAGGTTGTGGCTGCATTTTCTAAAGCATTGTATTGATCATTATGTGAATGGGGGATATACGTCAACATTGGTTTTTATGGGAACTTTACCATCAGTGATTGAACATGGTTCATCAAGGGAACTGATACTTATTTCTTGATAGCATATCAATGTTGACCTATTTGATGACTAGCTCTGAATCACTCTTTATATTTGGGTGTTTGGCTTGCAACTGGAGTGCCAATTCCAAGCCTTCAATGAGGGCCTGATACTCCTCTTCATTGTTTATACACACTTCTAAAATTAGGAAATAATAAAGCAATATTTCCTTTTTGGGAGATACAAGTACGACTCCCAACCCCACTTTGTTGAGTTTTGGATCCTCCATCCTTTTTCCTGTCGGGCTTTGAGAAGCACTATAGAAGTACATTTCCCACATCTGGGGGTCCTCTTGAATGGAAAAAACTTCATTATCTAGAATTTCAGCATCCAACGGTGTTGTTTATTCCAAGGGGTGCTCGGCCCTGAATTATTATAATGTATGTCCTTTGATGGCCTTTTGGGCGCATACCATATGTCGAACAATTGTAGGATAACCACCCATCGTGATAGGATCTCATTTATCATGGGACAGTTGAGGATATATTTGAGCGGGTTGCAGTGGGAGACCATGTGGACCTCATGCTGCTGTAGGTAATTCCTAATCTTCTGAACTGTGAAGATTAGGGCTATGTAGTTCTTTTAAATCTTCAAATACCGATTTTCAGAATCAATCATTGTCCGTCTGAGTTAGTAGAGGTTGTTCTCACTTTCGGTATCATTTTTCTACACGAGTAAGGCACCTAATGACTATTCTAGGGAATTTATGTATAAAATGAGCGGTCTCCCCTTGACTGGCGGTATGAGAACCGGAAGGCTTATGAGATATCTTTTAATATTTTCAAATGCTTCTTGAAAATAATTATCCCACTCATATGTAACTCCTTTATTCATGAGCCTGGTGAAAGGTAAACATTTACTTACTAGGTTGGATATGAAGCATCGAATGTAGGAAAGGATCCCTTAAAGACCTCTCAACTATGTGAGGTTGTGAGGTGGGGACATGCCAAGTATGGATTTTGTATTCTTGGGGTCAACTTTGATTCCACTATAGTGTACGATGAAGCCGATGAATTTTCCCGAGGTAACGCCAAAGGTGCATTTAAGGGTATTCATCTTTATACTATGTTGTAGTAATTTGTTGAATACAGTTTCAAGATCATACAGGTGGTTTGAATGCTGTCATGATTTAACCACCAGGTCATCGACATAACACTCAATGAATTTTCCAAAGAAGGGATTGAAGATGAGATGCATGGCACACTGATATGTGCCACCAACATTCTTTAGACCAAAGGGCATCACTTTATTATATAATAATCCCTAAGGGGACCTAAAAGTAGTATCTTATTCATATCCTTGGGCCATACAGATCTAATTGTATCTAGAATAACCATCCATGAAAGAGATGTATTTGTATTCGGATGTTGCATCGATCAACAATTATTTGATTAGGACCGAAATGTTGTATTTTGGAAAATGCCGATTAAGGTCCCTAAAGTCAATGAAGATTCTAATCTACCCATTATTCTTTTTGACAGGAACTATATTGGACAGATAGGTCGGATATTGGACCTCCTGTATAATGTTTACTTTGATCAACTTGTCAACTTTAACCTCTATTTTTGTAGCATGTGTCAGGTGGTTCCTTCTGGCTGATTGCTTATAGCCCCGGTGACCTTTTGTTAAGACTATATGATGGGAGGAGACTTCAGGATCACGGCCTAGTATTTCAGTGTAGTTCCAGGCAAACACATCTCGATTCTTCTTTAGGAAGGAGGTGTATGACTCCTACTTATTTACAGGCATGGCCACACTTATTAGAGTGGGTTATGGGTCATTTTTGGTGCCCAGATTTATCTTCTTAAGTTCATCAGTTGCGGTGGATACACCTTCTTATAATGCATGATGGGTGTCTTTGAGGTCTTATTCCTCTTCTTATTCTTCTTCATCATCTTCATCATCTTTATCTTCTGATGGAGAAATGATTTTTGAGACGAACTCTCCGATGTTGGTGGAGAAATCGTCTTTTTTCTTAGTGAGTATGGCAATGGAATTTTGATACCTCGAGGATGATTCGGGAGCATCTTTGATAGGGCCTTTCCAAAAAAACATGGGATTAGGCCCACTTTTCCATGTCTTAGGACTTGGTGGTCGTAATAGAGACCTCGCAGACAACTGATTCTGCCCCCGGGCTTGCGTTTATGCATTCGACGTGGTTAAGGGGTAGTATGTACTCTTACCTAAGTTGGTAGAGGTGGTCATCAGTAATGATTTCCAACCCATTCAGGGTATTGATCCAATCAACTTTATTAGCCAAAATATTTTTTTCTTCCAACTTATAGAACCCTGTGTCGATATAATGTGACTCACAAGACTCGAATGGGTATTTATCAGTATGAAATGTATCTTTTTTCCATTATTGCAATATTTTATGCACTGATGGTATGAAGATGGAATTGCAGTATGCTGATATAGCCAAGCCCTCCCTAATAAGACATTGAAGGTCGTACTTTGCTGCACCAATAGGAACTTGGAATCTGATATGAGATCTTCGAGCCAAGTTTTAAGCTTGACTCATCCCAACAGTTTCTATTAACTTTTTTCATATCCCAGCAAAGTTGTAGTGCAGGGTGTTAAGCGGTCTTCATCATATCTCAGTCGATGAAGCATTCACAGTGGGAGGAGGTTAACTCTAGAGCCTTGGTTGATTAAGACCCTCCAAACATTGATTCCATTTATCTTTCCAGGCACATATAAGGGTTTTATGTTCCCTTTCATGATGGTTACTTCATCCCTGTCTATAAAGGAGATGACACAGTGACATTATTTGGGACTGGTCTCCATTTGGTTGACTTCGGCTGCTGCTACTTCAGCCTCAAACTCTTGGGGACTTACTAAGGCTTTGATAAGTGCCTCACTAATATTTGCGGATAGATGCAATGCATCCAGGATTTATATATTTGCTGGTACTGAAGCCAACTACTTTAGAATATCATACTTTGGCTCTAAAGTTCAGTGCTTCCCAGCTTGGGGTTTCTCTTTCACATACACTTTAGGGGTTTGAGTTGTAGATGTAGATGGTTCATCCTCTATAAGAGGGGTTGGCAGTGCTATAGTCCTTTCCACGTTTGGCCGAACTGGTCTTCCAATATACTATAACGACCCAAAGATAAACGTACATGGAAATTACATTACTTTTTCGGAATACTTAATACATAACAAAAAACAGACTCCCAAAGATTGTATTAGTTTAGTGTCTTTAGAAACTTGTAATATAACCTACTAATCATGGTAAAAGATCTTCAACATCTCCCATAAATATCTTCCCCTTTTTTTCGTACCTAAAACCTTTATTTATATCCTGGGGAAAAGATAATAAATAAAGGGTGAGCTCAAATGCTCATTAAGGGTAAGCATGGAGAAAATAAAACAAACCATATACATTTGAACTTAAAAACATGAACATAAAGTTTAAAAATCAAAATCTTGAGTTGTGAAATAAATCGAGACAGTACGTAAGGCATAGATCATAAAGGAACATCAATCATGATAAAATAGCATGGGAATAAAACAGGTAATTTTGGAAAACCATTAAGTACATGATATTATTCCCATAGTAGCCAAGGCATTGCTACCAAGATCATCATAGTGGACAAATTAAAAAAAGGTAAAAATGAATTTAAACATACATGGAAGAATAGTAAACATTTTATGAATTTTTTTTTCAGAAAACATGGACATGGATGATAAACATAAGCCCATTAAATACTTATGAATAAACAATCTCGAATAAGAACGAGATTAGAATAATTATCCCCTACCTTATCTCCAATTTCTTATGTATGTATCCAAGACTCATGTATAGTGGGTTTAAACATATTATTAACTTGTAATAGAACCATAATAATATTTATGATATCATATATGATTCACTTATGACTTTATATGACCCGTTCATTTGTCAATTCCATGTTAAAGTAGTGTTTTGGTTAAAATCGTTTCAATTTTCGTATGTGTTTTGACTTTTAATTATATATATGATTACTTAGATCATGATTACTTACTTCTAGAATGTAAAACATGATTTATATATAATATATATTCAGAATATATAATATATATAATAGATCGATAAATGGAATGAAATACACCGTTCATGGAGACGGTAGGCCATACGTACGCATGAACGCTGTTTTCGTTTCCTTATTAAATTGAATGGAAGTAAGTAATTAACATATACATAAATCCAATATCATTATTATGTCATATATTTCATGACTATTTATTATATATACTTTATAATCATTCTGTAATGGTTAACATGGAGAATGAATCTCACCATGTCGTGGAGACAGTAATCTGTACGTACGCACGAGCGATGATATCATTCCCATAATTATTGAATGAAATTAGAGTGGATGATATAATAACTCAGAATTAGTATGATTTTATTATAATAAAATATAGTTATTATTTCTGTAACTCCCCGACCCCAGCTACCCAGAGTCGGTGCATTACTTCGTAACATTGGCATGATCACAAGAAAGATCAAATCTCGAAAGACCGATTGGTTTAGTAGCCTTGGAAACACTAGATATATTCATAAGTTTTACATTACATCATAAAATGAAAAACTAATACAACAACATAATGTTTCCACAATCCACACTATTAACCCCTCATAAAATCCCTGCAGGTCATTCATAACTTACTTCTTCACATCCTGGGAAAAATAAAACATAGAAAAGGGGTGAGCTCAAATGCCCAGTAGGGATAACAATATAGCGGAAACTTTCATAAATAAGAATAAACATTTAAGGCAATGTATAACTAAAACAAAAGCCTTTTAAACTTGAACTTTCAACATGGTATGGCATAAATAAAATGAAATAATTCCATTTACTTATTCACATGGATATTCTACTAATCGAATAATCACATGCAAAAAAATCAATAACCACTTTCATAATGTTGGAATGCATAATGCCAGACTATCATAACCACATAGCCAAGGCCTCGTGCCAAGACTACAAATAAGATTTTGTCAAGGCCTTGTGCCAAGACACTAGTTTGTCTCATGAGACCTACCGATGCATCGAGGAGCTATAGCGGGCTCCACCCGTCACTTATTAAGTCCAATGCATTCCCATATGAAAAGGTTTAAACATAACATAAACATTCGTATTAAAACTAGCATACGAAATGTCAATAATTTCACCATAAACTATGAATGGTATAAAAATATCACATCCATAGTCAAACATATCACAAAACCTTCAATACAATATGGAAGTTTTGTATCATAATAAATCAACTTCAAATAATCTTAAAATCCATCAAAGGATGTTGACATAGATGAAATCAAAATTCTTTTTTTAAAGAAATATCTCCTTTTATTTTGAAATCATTTAAGATCCATATAAAATAAAACATTTTCTTTGAAAATATTCTTATAAGCTTGTAAGGAAAGCTTTGAATATTTTATAATGGCGTAAAATAACCGCACCCGCCGTATAAGTTAAAAAAACATTCTTACCTCAATTCTGTCGAAAAGGTTAAAAAGGACCTTGTTTTGAAAATGATGGAAAGATTACTTTATAAACCACTTATAAAAGTCAAAAAGAGTATAAATGACTTTAACTCATATTTTAGTAAACAGTAAAAATGTTTTAAAATACGTTTTTAAGAAACATGGATGTGGATGATAAAGAGATCCCAGTATATTATTACGTATAAACAACCTCGGATAATGAAGAGATTGTGAAATAACCCTTACCTTGTACTTTTCCTTGGTTGGGGTAGGTTAACCTCCTGTATAATGGTGAAATAATTGTTATTAAATTATACAAGAATCATATATATTAATATGATATCATATATGATCTTTTAACATTGATTTGTTAATAATATCTTAGAATTATCGTCGTTTCGGGTGTTAACTTACTTGTTTTCTTTTATATGTTTTATTACGTAAGACATGTTTGTAAAGGATAGGTTGTATATTATTCATATCCAGAATGATATCAAGTCCTTAAACATCATTTTTAAATCATCAAATGATAATTATACTTGAATGGATACGATGGAGAATGAATCTCATCGCGTTCGTGGAGACGGTAGTCCGTACGTACGCACGAGCGACAATATCATTCTTTTGATATTAAAATAATATATAAATGGATGGTATATCATATATACATAATCATTAACATGTTATATTTATTATTTACATGAGTTACACATCATTATTATACCCATCCAAATAATAATATATTGAATAACAATTACACCACGACGTGGAGACGGTAAGCCGTACGTACGCACGTATGGTGACATGTTATTCAAAGGGTGGATAGAATACTGAATATGGTTGTACCATATTTATAATAACATAACAGTATATGTAAGATACTGAAGTTATTATTTTAGAATGGTAAGAACAAAGAAAGAGGAAGTGGAAGAAGAAAGGAACTTAGAAAAGGGTGGTGAAATCATTACCTCTTCTTCGGGTTCTTCCTTTTGATTTGATCAAAAGGGATCCTTAGGTTGGCTTTCTGATCAAACTAAGGCCTCTAGGTTCTAGTGAGGGATGTTGGTAGAGTATTTGGGGAGAGTTTGGCCGAACCAAAAGGCTTTGAAGGTGTGAAGAAATGAGAAGGAGGAGTGCCCTTTTATAAGAGGGGTGAGGGGCACCTTTGGAAAAGCTAGAAATATTAATTTATAATAAATTCATATTAGGTTTCTAATGGCTCAAAAGTTGATTATTCAAAGGTTAAGGTTGGTATAGGTCGAAAACCACTCAACCAATAGAATTTAGACAGGATTGGGTACTTATATTAACCTTATCTTTAAGTATTAACTCTAAGTTAATTAGTTTCACTTTTACAATGTCTCTTTGTATTTTATATAATATGGTTAATAAACTTACTATATACATCCAAGCGACCCCCAAGTGGTCCATTAATGATGAAACTATCATGATATAAGTCTCTTGGCCGAACCTTAGATTTTTAGGAATTTAATATCAATTAATAATATAATATTTGTTTTAAGAACTCTTTTATGTCAATTTTGACACTATTCAATAGTTGATTTTTGTGAAACTCATAACAGATTGATTACTTCGAACAAAGTCAATTAAATAAATCCTAATATATCATATTATCCTATAAAATTATTTTAATTCATTAAAAGTTTCATATTATATTTTTTTGGGTATTTATAATATCAAATATTTTAATTTTTCACTATTATAGTAATTACTGCATCATCATTGTGTCATAAATAAGATAAATTATTTAATGTCTAAAAATTATAAATAAAATATAATTATTTAGGAAATCTTTTTAGCTTTCTAATGAATATTTATAATCTAAAATCCAACTTATATAACCCTATGTAACAATTGTTTTGCTAAAAGATATATGCTTGTGTCATTTTTGTATTCATTTTGACTTAATTAAAATAAAGTGTCATTATCACTTACAAGTGGATCCATGGGGTCCCAAAATCGACCCAAAGATGCCCATGGTCGACCATGTATCAACCAATAGGGTTAGGACACGTTTTAGGGTAATTTAGTATTATTATAATATTATTGTTTTAACCCTTATTTACCGGATTTACCCTTAACCATGGTAAATAAAATATTTACCGCAGTAATTATTCAAAATGTGTAAAAATGAAAGTTACCTATTTACACTATTTGAACATCCTGATTCCAACTATGGAATCCATTTTCCTAAATTATAAACACAGAAGTGGCAGAAATTAATTTAAAATTAATTCCCGCTGTCAAAACAAAAAGCGTGTTTTTAAGAGATAATAACTATCAAAAGATTGACACTTGTTTATGTTCGGTTTAATTGTAAAATTATGTCCAATGACCAACATTATATTAAATGGTAAAAATATATTCTAAATATACTTTAAAACCACTCCAATTCATAATTTATCACTATTAATTATTTTGATTAAAAAAGTTGTTTTTAATTAAAATTTAGTAATTTTTACTATTCATCAAAATATGAAAGTTTTCCGAAAAGTACCAAAATTTCACCTTAGGCTAAATTTGATATTCTGAATCCAAAAATGAAGTCCATTTTTAAATATAAAATATATATGATTTCAAAAAGTTGGTATTACTATTCACAACGGCTAGTTTAATCGGTTGTGGTGTGTGTTAAAACTCGAAGTTGCGTACAACACACGCTACTGTTTTATTCAAAGGAAAGCGTACCGTGGAAGCTTGGGATGTTTCATTTTAAATTTTTGATGTCCCCATTTAGTCAAAAAGTTTAAAATATTGTATTTAAAAAGGTTTCACTATTAGAAGTTGATAAAAGTGAAATACTGAAAATGAATCTGTTCTTGCATTATGACTAAGAAACTCATAATAGGGATTCTAAAATTATAAGGATTATATAAAGTTCAAAATGTAGTTAATACTATTCATGACCTCTTTTAATGGTGTGATTGAACTCGGTGTTGCGTGTAGTGCAAGTTATTGAATTATTTTCAAGAAATAACACACTCTGAAATCCTGGGGTGTTACACTCTCCCCTCCTTCAATAAATTGCGTCCTCGCAATTTGAAATTGTTCTTCGAAAATAAAAGGTTGAAAATATAAAATATATTTGTGGGAAAACCCACATCGGAAATTGGGTTACTAAAATTTAGTCTTAATATGTGGAAAAGATAAATGAAAGGGTCACCACCAAATTATGATCTCGATTAGGAGAACATTGGTGGCAATTAGAGACATATAATTGGAGGAAAAACGTAAATATTTATAGGTAGTGATTGAGGTCATCAATCACAAACAAGTATAAAATTGAGGTCCTTAAACTCATCAATCTATGATGATTTGAAGTACCATCGGTTCAACAAAATATAGGGTATTGGGATAACACATTTTTGACGTTTCAAAATATCTTAGTTGAAATCCCACATTGAAGAATGAATTAATGAGGCCTCTATTTAAAATAAAGAGTGGAAAGTATGAAGATTACCGAAAATAACACATACTAGGGTTCCATGTAGGAAAATATGGATATGGAAGAGAAATCTAACCATCAATTATCTGATGGAGAGTGGTAGAGAACATGGCTATGAAAAGGCCAACAATCACAAAGCCATAAATTAGTGATGATTTAAGGTACCATCTAGGACAACATTTTTTGTTCTAAGTTTCTTTTATTAATGTTGAGGAATTTATTTATGAGATTGGCTAAGATAATAAGGAGATATACTTACTTTATAATTAGAGTTTTATCCATTAATAAATTTCTACCAAAAACTCATCTTTCACTCTAAAAGATAATAGAACGTAAAAAAATTTCTATTTATACTATTCGTACAGGGTTCCAAAATAAATGAATTTATAATTCATCTACCAGATCTTTTAAAAAAACTACATTATTTAATCCAGGACATCTCGTGGGCCAGTGGTAGGTGATACACCCTCGTCGCCCTTCGGTTGCGGGTTCAAGTCTCGCAGCCTTGCCGGACGTGACGGGTTGCCGCCCGACCTCCGGGTTTTCCTTTTATGGAAATCCAAAATAATCCAAACTTAAACTATCCAAAATACTTCTATCCAAACTCACAGTCCATCATTTATAAGGAAGGTAAACATAATATAGATCCTTTTTACCCCGTAATAGCATATGAATACCTTCATCATGTATTACCATATTCCTTATTGATTACATTCATGTTCCCTTATTCCATATAGAATGCTGGATATACTTCATTAATCCAAAAATGTTTTAAACCCCAACAATGATGGAATATACAAATCATTAATCAGCTTCAAGGTAGTCAATAATATCTAATATAATTTATCCAAATCAATCATGTATTATTCTAAAATCACTACCTCGGTATCAGAACTATATTATGGTTTATCATTCTCTCAACCATATATTTTCCAAAAATTTATCCTGCTATTGATTCACTTTTCTTTGTTCCACACAATCTCAAGTCCTTAATGAAATAGTACTGCAGTACAATCCTTATATACTCCATAATTATTATAACAAGTACATTGTTGATACAACACTCAATTGACATAATCAACATAAGAACTCTAATCATTCCTCTTCATCTGTGGTAGTATCATAACTTGATTATTATCCAATAGCATCATTTGCGTCATAGTTTGATGACTGGGACATAGGTTCGCGTAGTGTCCAAACTCCTTGCAAATGAAGCATTGTACATTTGAAACCATTTTCTTACCCTTGCAGTCACGTACTTTGTGCCCTTTTTCTCCACACTTATAAAAAACTCCCATTCCTTTCAGGCAAGTTCCAGGGTGTTTCTTTCCACAGTTACCACATATGGGAAAATTCTTCTTTTCCCTCTTCCCTTTATCCATCTTTCTCTCTTCTATCCTTTTCTTCTCTTGCTTCCCTTCAAAGCCATAGGACTTAGTAATCTCTTTACTTATCTTATCAATACATGATATTATTTCTTCATATGATGATAATACATGGGAGACTATTTCTCTTATAAATTCTAGCTTAAGACCATGAAAGATATGATCCTTCCTTCTCTTTGTATCATGTGCATTTCTGGAGTTCTCATTCCTTCTACTGGGCGCCATTTCTAAACAATGGCATAAACTAGATCAGTTTATGAATCAAAATACATAATCCCATACTTATAAAACACTTAACATAAATTGAACTATTTATGGATATAATCCATAATCATAAGAATGTTTTCTTTGAGGAAGTATATACTCATAAACCCTTCATAATGATTTGTAAAGAAAATGAGAGTTATCCTAAGCATATCCCCCGGGAGTGTCGTAACCAAGAGTGCAGCAAGGCCCGTTGTCGTGCACCAGTTCCCGTTCGAGTCTAGCTCAAAGCGGTGTTTTCGGATTTTACCCCTAGGTACATCTGTGCCAGAGCCGCCTCTACCTGCTCGTATCCAGACAGGGATGTATTTCTCGGAAAACTCACAAAATCTCTATAATACCAAAATTCTAGGAAGTTCTTCTATACTTATCCTCAAAGTTCATCTTAGGTCTACGTGCTCTAATCAGAGTTTATCTAAATCTAGCTTCCAAGGTTTGTACTAAACTTCCTCTGATACCAACTGTAACGCCCCGACCCCAGCTACCCAGAGTCGGTGCATTACTTCGTAACATTGGCATGATCACAAGAAAGATCAAATCTCGAAAGACCGATTGGTTTAGTAGCCTTGGAAACACTAGATATATTCATAAGTTTTACATTACATCATAAAATGAAAAACTAATACAACAACATAATGTTTCCACAATCCACACTATTAACCCCTCATAAAATCCCTGCAGGTCATTCATAACTTACTTCTTCACATCCTGGGAAAAATAAAACATAGAAAAGGGGTGAGCTCAAATGCCCAGTAGGGATAACAATATAGCGGAAACTTTCATAAATAAGAATAAACATTTAAGGCAATGTATAACTAAAACAAAAGCCTTTTAAACTTGAACTTTCAACATGGTATGGCATAAATAAAATGAAATAATGCCATTTACTTATTCACATGGATATTCTACTAATCGAATAATCACATGCAAAAAAATCAATAACCACTTTCATAATGTTGGAATGCATAATGCCAGACTATCATAACCACATAGCCAAGGCCTCATGCCAAGACTACAAATAAGATTTTGTCAAGGCCTTGTGCCAAGACACTAGTTTGTCTCATGAGACCTACCGATGCATCGAGGAGCTATAGCGGGCTCCACCCGTCACTTATTAAGTCCAATGCATTCCCATATGAAAAGGTTTAAACATAACATAAACATTCGTATTAAAACTAGCATACGAAATGTCAATAATTTCACCATAAACTATGAATGGTATAAAAATAGCACATCCATAGTCAAACATATCACAAAACCTTCAATACAATATGGAAGTTTTGTATCATAATAAATCAACTTCAAATAATCTTAAAATCCATCAAAGGATGTTGACATAGATGAAATCAAAATTCTTTTTTTAAAGAAATATCTCCTTTTATTTTGAAATCATTTAAGATCCATATAAAATAAAACATTTTCTTTGAAAATATTCTTATAAGCTTGTAAGGAAAGCTTTGAAGATTTTATAATGGCGTAAAATAACCACACCCGCCGTATAAGTTAAAAAAACATTCTTACCTCAATTCTGTCGAAAAGGTTAAAAAGGACCTTGTTTTGAAAATGACAGAAAGATTACTTTATAAACCACTTATAAAAGTCAAAAAGAGTATAAATGACTTTAACTCATATTTTAGTAAACAGTAAAAATGTTTTAAAATACGTTTTTAAGAAACATGGATGTGGATGATAAAGAGATCCCAGTAGATTATTACGTATAAACAACCTCGGATAATGAAGAGATTGTGAAATAACCCTTACCTTGTACTTTTCCTTGGTTGGGGTAGGTTAACCTCCTGTATAATGGTGAAATAATTGTTATTAAATTATACAAGAATCATATATATTAATATGATATCATATATGATCTTTTAACATTGATTTGTTAATAATATCTTAGAATTATCGTCGTTTCGGGTGTTAACTTACTTGTTTTCTTTTATATGTTTTATTACGTAAGACATGTTTGTAAAGGATAGGTTGTATATTATTCATATCCAGAATGATATCAAGTCCTTAAACATCATTTTTAAAGCATCAAATGATAATTATACTTGAATGGATACGATGGAGAATGAATCTCATCGCGTTCGTGGAGACGGTAGTCCGTACGTACGCACGAGCGACAATATCATTCTTTTGATATTAAAATAATATATAAATGGATGGTATATCATATATACATAATCATTAACATGTTATATTTATTATTTACATGAGTTACACATCATTATTATACCCATCCAAATAATAATATATTGAATAACAATTACACCACGACGTGGAGACGGTAAGCCGTACGTACGCACGTATGGTGACATGTTATTCAAAGGGTGGATAGAATACTGAATATGGTTGTACCATATTTATAATAACATCACAGTATATGTAAGATACTGGAGTTATTATTTTAGAATGGTAAGAACAAAGAAAGATGAAGTGGAAGAAGAAAGGAACTTAGAAAAGGGTGGTGAAATCATTACCTCTTCTTCGGGTTCTTCCTTTTGATTTGATCAAAAGGGATCCTTAGGTTGGCTTTCTGATCAAACTAAGGCCTCTAGGTTGTAGTGAGGGATGTTGGGAGAGTATTTGGGCAGAGTTTGGCCGAACCAAAAGGCTTTGAAGGTGTGAAGAAATGAGAAGGAGGAGTTCCCTTTTATAAGAGGGGTGAGGGGCACCTTTGGAAAAGCTAGAAATATTAATTTATAATAAATTCATATTCGGTTTATAATGGCTCCAAAGTTGATTATTCAAAGGTTAAGGTTGGGATAGGTCGAAAACCACTCAACCAATAGAATTTAGACAGGATTGGGTACTTATATTAACCTTATCTTTAAGTATTAACTCTAAGTTAATTAGTTTCACTTTTACAATGTCTCTTTGTATTTTTATATAATATGGTTAATAAACTTACTATATACATCCAAGCGACCCCCAAGTGGTCCATTGATGATGAAACTATCATGATATAAGTCTCTTGGCCGAACCTTAGATTTTTAGGAATTTAATATCAATTAATAATATAATATTTGTTTTAAGAACTCTTTTATGTCAATTTTGACACTATTCAATAGTTGATTTTTGTGAAACTTATAACAGATTGATTACTTCGAAAAAAGTCAATTAAATCAATCCTAATATATCATATTATCCTATAAAATTAGTTTAATTCATTAAAAGTTTCATATTATATTTTTTTGGGTATTTATAATATCAATTATTTTAATTTTTCACTATTATAGTAATTACTGCATCATCATTGTGTCATAAATACAATAAATTATTTAATGTCTAAAAATTATAAATAAAATATCATTATGTAGGAAATCTTTTTAGCTTTCTAATGAATATTTATAATCTAAAATCCAACTTATATAACCCTATGTAACAATTGTTTTGCTAAAAGATATATGCTTGTGTCATTTTTGTATTCATTTTGACTTAATTAAAATAAAGTGTCATTATCACTTACAAGTGGATCCATGGGGTCCCAAAATCGACCCAAAGATGCCCATGGTCTACCATGTATCAACCAATAGGGTTAGGACACGTTTTAGGGTAATTTAGTATTATTATAATATTATTTTTTTAACCCTTATTTACCGGATTTACCCTTAACCATGGTAAATAAAATATTTACCGCAGTAATTATTCAAAATGTGTAAAAATGAAAGTTACCTATTTACACTATTTGAACATCCTGATTCCAACTATGGAATCCATTTTCCTAAATTCTAAACCCAGAAGTGGCAGAAATTAATTTAAAATTAATTCCCGCTGTCAAAACAAAAAGCGTGTTTTTAAGAGATAATAACTATCAAAAGATTGACACTTGTTTATGTTCGGTTTAATTGTAAAATTATGTCCAATGATCAACATTATATTAAATGGTAAAAATATATTCTAAATATACTTTAAAACCACTCAAATTCATAATTTATCACTATTAATTATTTTGATTAAAAAAGTTGTTTTTAATTAAAATTTAGTAATTTTTACTATTCATCAAAATATGAAAGTTTTCCGAAAAGTACCAAAATTTCACCTTAGGCTAAATTTGATATTCTGAATCCAAAAATGAAGTCCATTTTGAAATATAAAATATATATGATTTCAAAAAGTAGGTATTACTATTCACACCGGCAAGTTTAATCGGTTGTGGTGTGTGTTAAAACTCGAAGTTGCGTACAACACACGCTACTGTTTTATTCAAAGGAAAGCGTACCGTGGAAGCTTGGGATGTTTCATTTTAAATTTTTGATGTCCCCATTTAGTCAAAAAGTTTAAAATATTGTATTTAAAAAGGTTTCACTATTAGAAGTTGATAAAAGTGAAATACTGAAAATGAATCTGTTCTTGCATTATGACTAAGAAACTCATAATAGGGATTCTAAAATTATAAGGATTATATAAAGTTCAAAATGTAGTTAATACTATTCATGACCTCTTTTAATGGTGTGATTGAACTCGGTGTTGCGTGTAGTGCAAGTTATTGAATTATTTTTAAGAAATAACACACTCTGAAATCCTGGGGTGTTACAATTTCCACCATTATACCCATCCAAGTATGGTGGTGGTGGAAAAACAGATTACACCACGGCGTGGAGACGGTAAGCCGTACGTACGCACGTGCGGTGATTTCGTTTTTCGTAGGATGGATATTAGGTGAAATAGGGTTGTTTAATATTTATAATAAATTATCAGTATATTAGTGATACTGATGTTATTACTTTATAATGAAACAACTAAATAAGAGGATGTAAAAGAAGAAAAAAACTTGAAAGAATTGGTAGAAGAGATTACCTCTTCCTTGACGTGCCACTTTTAAAATTCCTCTTAGGGCACTAGAGTTGGTCTTTGGAGAAGACCAAAACCTCTATAATATAAATATAGAGGTTTAGAATAGGAATTTTCGGTATTTTGTGGAGCTTTAAGGCTTAAAATGGAATTAATAGAAGAGGGAGGAGTTGCCCTTTTATAAGAGAGGAGAGGGGCACTTTTGGAAACGTGAAAAATATTAATTTATAATAAACTCAAACCCCAGATAAAAACTTCCAAAAAGACTCAAATTAGAAGATGAGATGATATAGGGTTGTAATATCATCATAAAATAAAATTTAGACATGTTGGAAAATTATTTTAAACCTTATCAATTTGATTTATCCTTATTTAATCTATTTAATCTTATTTGTTGTAATAATTTTCTAAATTTTAAATTGTTATAAATACTTACTTATGTGTTGTGAATTGTCCATAATTGGATGATTTATTCCATTTTAGACCATATAAATTTAACTTTATAATTTTTAAATATTTTGGTTATTTTTAAACAATTTAATAATATGTTATTTTTATAAAATATCAATAGTGTCAATTTTGATACTATTCATTTATTTGAATTTAAATAAACTCCAAACAAAATATATGTTCGAAAAAAAATATTTAATAGACTCCTAAAATGTCATATTAATCTATAAAATTTGTGGAGCACACTAATTAGTTCATATAATATTTATTTGAATATTTTTAAAACCATTTATTTGATATTTTTCTTAATAAAATAATTACTACAACATTTTTGTATAATTATTTAATATACTTATTTATTGAATAAAAATTAATAATAAAATACTATTATTACGATAAATCTAATATATTTCATAATAATACTTTTATTTGAATTTTTATTCTAAAACACTCCACTTTTAAAATGATATGTTTATTAAATTAGGAAGGTGACAACTTTGACATTATTTAAAATAAAATAATATAAGTGTCATAATCACTTTTATAAGGATAAAAATGGTCACATATTTGACCATTGGATGATTATGGTCTATATATACATGAACAATAAGTTTTGTTCACGTTTTTGGGCCTTTATGGGTATTATTATTTGAATAAAAACAATATTATTGATTCTTTACTAAATAAATAATTTCTCCATAATTAATGTATAAGATATTAAGATAATTAAATATTTATTAAAAATTAAAAATAAATTACCATAAAAAATAAAAACATTTTATCTTTCAAATGAGTATTTATAATCGAATTTATATTATGTATAACCTTATATTAAAAATACTTTAATTATTAAAGTTTGTGTGAGACATATTTCACTTTCTTTAAATAAAATAAATTAAAGGTCTTAATCACATACAAGTGGGTTACAAAAGATACCATTTCGACCCAAGTATATTTTAGGATGAAATATAATCATCCAATTATATCAATACAAGTGTTAGGGTAATTTTATAATATTATTTTTACCATTAATTACCTAATTTACCTTTAATTGTAGTATATAAAATTTACCATAGTTACTATTCATAATGTATAAAAATAAAAAGTAGCCTATTAACATAATTTGGACCTAATGATTCTAAATTTGGACTCTATTTTTTCAAATTAGAAATATAGAAGTTGCAGTATTTAATTTAAAATCAATCCCACTATTGAGAAAACAGGTTCTAAAAGTTAAAACATTACAAAAGATTGAAATGTTTTTACCTATGAATTCAATGTAAAATTTATTATAATATCTTAAATTATATTAAATGGTAAAAATATATTCTATTTATACTTTAAAACCCTTCAATATTATAATTTAACCATATAAATTATCTTGATGAAAAAATTTGTTTTTAATTAAAATTTAGCGTATTTTTACTATTCATCAAAATATGAAAGTTAACATAAAAATATTAAAAATTATCCAAATTTAATTTTTATATACTTATTGAAATTAATAAGTATATTTTTTCAAATTGAACTTATAAACATGTCAAAAACTAGATATAAAGTGGGTGCGCCATCAAAAGGCCGCAAAACTGTATTTTTTGAAAAATACTTATTTTACCCAAAAATTTTATTTTGTTCTCATAACATGTTCTAGAATATGTTTAAGATGAATGATAATGTTATAAAATTAAAAATTTGGTTAATAATATTCATAACGGCTAGTTCATAATAATTTTATAACAATATATTGTTGTTTAGTGAAACTCGGTATTGCGTACAACACAATCTATTGAGGAAGGTCACTCTTGCATGCAAAACAAGCCAAGAATTGTGTTTGAGTATACTACAAGCTAATATGGTGTTGTGTACAGTGAAATATAATCTTGGTGTAGCGTACAACATAAGACATCAAAAAAATTAAAAGGAATATTTCTCATAAAATCTCGGGGTGTTACATTCTACCCCATTAAAATGAATTTCACCCTTGAAATTCGTTGGGGTTATGAATGGTTTACTACATGAAAGTTTCTATCATAGAAACCCACATCGTAAAAAGTAATACTAAAACATAATTTTAAAAACTAAAGTATGTAACATAATGTTTACCAAAATTAACTCATCACTGGTTTTCCACATAGAAGAACATAGGTGAAAATATGGATATGGAAGAGAAATCTAACCATCATGTTCTGATGGAGAGTGGTAGAGAACATGGCTATGAAAAAGCAAACAATAAAAAAGCCATAAATGTGTGATGATCTAAGGTATCATCTGATTCATCAGATATGAGGGTACTAGGACAACATTTTTTGTTTTCAAGATCATTTCCCTAAAGTTGAAGAATTTGAATTAGAAGAAATACTAACTTTATTTTGGTACAATCTCACCATTGGTCGTTCTTTGAACAATTTCAACTTCATATCTTAAATAAATGAAGTTGAATTTTTCATTCATGAAGTGTTAGAAAATCATGTGATAGAATGATGGGTCATTCCATCTGTTACAAACAAAAGGTTAGAAAAAGGTATTAAATATACATAAGTCCATATATAGTGATATTAATCGTATATAGCTCCAAAAATGGACTTATACTTCATATATCATACCACTTAATAAAATAAAACTAATTTCTACCAACCAGGGACTTCTTGTAGGCCAGTGGTAGGCGATAAAGGCATGTCTCACTTTGGTTGTGGGTTCTATTTTGGCATCCTTGTCCAACGTGACGGGTTTTCGCCCATCCTACGGGTTGTCCTTTTTCTAAAACTATACTATTATAACATTTCAGAAATAATATCAAAAAGTTCTAGCCTTAAAAAATATTATATTATTTCTTACATAATCCATTCCAATATTTAGGCTTATCCAAAACACTTCTGTCATATCTCATAGTATAAATAAAAATATTACTAGAGAGGTCATCTACCAAGCATGTGATTACCATAATTTATCCCCCATATATCATAAGATATATCTTGTTGGTCATATTCTAAACATGTGAATACCTTAATCATGTATTCTCTTAAAACATGAATTATAATAGAACCTTAGTAAAAACATGAATTCTGTCAAAAGTTAATTATTTCCACATACAAAAATCCCAAAATTTCTATATACTCAAACCATGATGTCACTTTGTCCTTATATTAGTCATGCGCTCATTAATACTATAAAACATATTATTTTCTCCTTATCCCTTCATTATGCGCATATCATCTTATTTCTAAAAATATTTCAATCACTTTTCATGGTTACCTGTACCATATAATTATTGAAAACTATAGTAAACCAATACGTAGATATTCCAATATTCCATGATACTATAAACGAGATTCCACAACACTATTTTGGAATCCTGTTACATAAACACTTAATCATTCCACAACTTCATTGTCATATTCAACATCTCCAATAGTGATCGCATGTGACTTCCCTTTTTCCTTTTCTTTAAGAGTTTGTTGATGTCGATCATCATTAACCCTTGGATTAGGGCATTGGTTAGAATAATTCCCCATTTCCTTGAATTTGTAGCATTGAAGTGTTGGTGGTGATTTCTCTATAGTCTTTTCTCTATTCACATCATTAGTTACCTTTTTCCCATGTATTCGGAACTCAGCTACTTGATGACATTTTTTTCCACACTTAAAACATTTTCTAGTCCCTTTAAGACAATCTCCACCATGCTTATTTCCACACATTGAGCATAAGGAAACATTCGTCTTCTTTTCTCCATTGTTTTGAGAATTTTCCTTGAACTCCATCTTTCATTTCTTATCAAAACCATGAGATGGATATGTAACACCAACTTCCAGTTCTACCTTGATAGCACAACGCACCATTTCTTCATATCTACTGAAGTCTCATGTAGTTAATTCCCTTCGAAGACTTGGTTTTAAGACACTGAAGAATCGATCAACTTTACTTTTAGGTTGGATGATAAATCTAGATGCATACCATGCAAACCTTGTAAAATTCACTTCGTATATACCAACAGATTCATCATTATTTTTCTTAAGCTCAAGGAACTCCTTTTCCATCTTTGTTTGAATAATATGAGGAAAGTACTTACTGAAAAATAAGTTCTTGAACTCATCCCATTCCATAGATTCAATTTCATCTTGGGGCCTTGTATTCTTAATTAGAGTCCACCACTAGTCTGCTTCACCTTCTAAATGGTAAACATCCAAAATGACTTTTTCATGTTCTGAACAGTGAAGTATGGAAAATATATTTTCAATGGTACTAATCCATTGTTCAGCAATAAGTGGATCAGTAGACCCATTGAAAGAAGGTGGACGTTGCCTCATGAAGGACTCAATAGAATATTGTTCCCTTCTCTGCTCATTTGGAAGTCTATAATGATTCATAACTTGTGTAAGTATAGAAATAAGATTTTTAACTCCATATCCCATAACATTTGGTTGTTTAGGAGGACAATAATTTCATTGCCCAGTTCATTTATCATTAACATGGTCCCTTCAGCTTCAAGCCATTATCTAAAACCCAAAAAGAATAGTGTGAGAGGAAAAATCATAGTAAGAAAACAACATAATCAAGGTGAGTACTTTCAATCTCTAACATATTAGGTTTAATACTACGTTATTCATGATCGTTATAATAATTCTAGGACCGTAACCTATACTTATACTTCACCTTAGGGACAGCCCTATACATACCTTAGAAATATCTCTAGGGATCTCACTAAAATTTTCACATCCTAGTTTCCAAAGGTTAACTAAACATTCCCTCTGATACCAACTATAATGACCCAAATCTTATCGTACATGGACATTACATAAATTTTGTGGAATACTTAATACATAGAAAAAAACAGATGCCCAAATACTATATTAGTTTAGTGTCTTTAGAAACTCAGAACATAATATTATAATCATGGTGAGTGATCTTCAACATCTCCCATAAATATCTTCCCCTTTTGTTTTCTTACCTAAAACCATTATTTATATCTAGGGGAAAGGAAAACATATAAATGGTGGGGTCAAATACTCATTAAGGGTAAGCATGGAGAAAATAAAACAAACCATATACATTTTAACTTAAAAACATGAACATAAATTTTAAACATCAAAATCTTGAGTTGTGAAATAAATTTGGACAGTACGTAAGGAATAGATCATAAAGGAAAATCAATCATGACAAAATAACATGGGAATAAAACATTTAATTTTGTCAAACCATTAAGCACATGATATGATTTCCATAGTAGCCAAGGCATTGCTTCCAAGACCATCATAGTGGACAAAGTCCATTATTGAACCGGGTTTACTTGTCATTCCAGCCCTGTATTACTGAACTAGATTTACTTTTCGTTCCATTCATGTTTATCTCATGAGATATAAATCATAACCCAATGCATTGGAGGGAGATATAGGTCCCACCCATCTCATAATGAAACCATTCATATGTGTGCCGCGAAATCATAAATCATGCATCATAGCATAACCCATGTAATAAAATGGTATTCTTAAACTTCATGTCATCATAACATAATCCATATAAGATAAAAGGACTTTATAAAAATAATTCCATCATAAAATAATCAAATCAATGTAATAATAGGGATAGAAACATAAACCTATATCATCTTATATGGAAAATAATTTTGATAAAACACTTGAAATGAATTCTTAAGGAAATTATCCTTTCTTCTTCAAAATCATTTTCTTTTCTCAAAATGTCATGCAATTTTAAAAGAAAAAATTTTTGTTGAAAATAATCATTAAATATTGTACAAGAAGCTTCATGAAAATAAGGCATTATGAAACCGTAAAAATCTGTTCATGCTGTATAAGTTATAAAAAACAATCTTCTCATACTTTTTTCAGAAAAGTCAAAAAGTACCTCGTATGGTAAACAAAAGAAACATTCATTCCATAACACATAGTAAAGGTCAAAAAGGGTAAAAATGAATTTAAACATACATTGAAGAATAGTAAACATTTTTTGAAAACATTTTGAGAAAACATGGACATGGGTGATAAACATAAGCCCAGTAAATACTTATGAATAAACAATCTCAGATAAGAACGAGATTGGAATGATTATCCCTTACCTTATGTCCAATTTCTTCTGTATGTATCCGAGACTCCTGTATAGTGGGTTTAAACATATTATTAACTAGTAACAGAACCATAATAATATTTATGATATCATATATGATTCACTTATGACTTTATATTACCCGTTCATTTGTCAGTTCCATGTTAAAGCAGTGTTTTGGGTAAAATCATTTCATTTGTCGTACCTGTTTTGAATTTTAATTATTCATATGATTACATAGATAATGATTGATTACTTCCAGAACTTAAAACATGATTTATATAAAATATATATTCAGAATATATAAGATATATAATAGATCAATAAATGGAAAGAAATACATTGTTCATGCCTTGGAGACGGTAGGCCGTACGTACGCATGAACGCTATTTTCGTTTCCTTATTAAATTGAATGGAAGTAATTAAATAATATATAAATAAATCTAGTATCATTATTATGTCATATATTTCATGATTATTTATTAGTTATACTTTATAATCATTCTGTAATGGTTAACATGGAGAATGAATCTCATCACGTCATGGAGACGGTAATCCGTACGTACGCACGAGCGATGATATCATTCCCATAATTATTGAATAGAATTAGAGTAAATGGTATAATATCTCATAATTATTATTACTTTATAATAATTAAATATAGTTATTATTTCCACCATTATACCCATCCAAGTATGGTGGTGATGGAAAAACAGATTACACCATGGCGTGGAGACGGTAAGTCGTACGTACGCACACGCGATGATTTTGTTTTTCATAGGAAGGATATAAGGTTAAATAGGGTTGTTTTGTATTTATGATATCATATCAGTATATTAGTGATACTGATTTTATTACTTTATAATGAAACAACTAAAGAATAATAAGTATAAAAAGAAATAAACTTGAAATAATTGGTATAAGAGATTACCTCTTCCTCGACGTGCCTCTTTTAAACTTCCTCTTATGGCACTAGAGTTGGTCTTTTGAGAAGACCAGAACCTCTATAATATAACTAAACAGGTTTAGAAGAGGTATTTTCAGGGTTTTTCTGATATTTAAGGCGTAAAATGGAATTAATATAAGATGGAGGAGGTACCCTTTTATAAGAGAAGAGAGGGTCACTATTGGAATCCTCAAAAATATTAATTTATAATAAACTCAAACCCCACTTAAAAACATATCAAATGACTCAAATTTGAAGATGATATGATATAGGGTTGTAATATCATCATACAATAAAATTTAGACATGTTTGTAAATAATTTTAAACCTTATCAATTTGATTTGTCCTTATTTAATCTATTTAATCTTATTTGTGGTCATAATTTTCTAAATTTTAAATTCTTATAAATACTTACTTATGTGTTGTGAATTGTCCATAATTGGATTATTTATGAAAATTTATACCATATAAATTTTACTTTATAATTTTTAAATATTTTTGTGATTTTTAAACAATTTAATAATATGTTATTTTTATAAAATATCAATAGTGTCAATTTTGGCACTATTCATTTATTTGAATTTAAATAAACTCCACACAGAAGATATGCTCGAACAAGAATATTTAATAGATTCTTAAAATGTCATAATCATCTATAAAATTTGTGGATCACACAAATTAGTTCATATAATATTTATTTTAATATTTTTAAAACCATTTATTTGATATTTTTCTTAATAAAATAATTACTACAACATTTTTGTATAATTATTTAATATACTTATTTGTTGCATAAAATTTAATAATAAAATACTATGATTAATATAAATATAATATATTTCATAAGAATACTTTTAGTCAAATTTTTCTTCTAAAACAACCAAATTTAAAAATGATATGTTTATTAAATTAGGAAGGTGACAACTTTGACATTATTTAAAATAAAATAATATAAGTGTCATAATCGCTTTTATAAGGATTCAAATGGTACAAAATTAGAACATTGGATTATTATAGTCTATATATACACGACTTATAAGTTTTTTTCCGGTGTTTGGGCCTTTTATGGGTATTATTATTTGAATAAAAACTATATTATTGATTTTTCACTAAATAAATAATTTTTTCATCATTAATGTATAAGATATTAAGGTAATTAAATATTTATTAAAAATTACAAATAAATTACCATAATAAAGAAAAAAATTATCCTACAAATGAGTATTTATAATCGAATTTATATTCCATATAACCTTATATTAATAATACCTTAATTATTTAAGTTTGAGTAAGACATATTTCACTTTCTTTAAATAAAAAAAAATAGAGGTCTTAATCACATCCAAGTGGGTTCCAAAAGATACAATTTCGACCCAATTATATTTTAGGACGAAATATAATCATCCAATTATATTAATACAAGTGTTAGGGTAATTTTATAATATTATTTTTACCCTTAATTACCTGATTTACCTTTCTCTGTAGTAAAAAAAAATTACCATAGTTACTATTCATATTGTCTAAAAATAATAAAGTATCCTATTAACATAATTTATACCTAATGATTCCAAATATGGAATCCATTTTTCTAAATTCAAAACACAGAAGTTGTATTATTTAATTTAAAATTAATCTCGCTGTTGAGAAAATGGGTTCTAAAAGTTAAAACATTGCAAAAGATTGAAATGTTTTTACCTATGAATTTAATGTAAAATTAATGATAATTTATTAAATTATATTAAATGGTAAAAATATGTTCTATTTATACTTTAAAACCATTCAATATTATAATTTAACCATATAAATTATCTTGATGAAAAAAGTTGTTTTTAATTAAAATTTAGCATATTTTTACTATTCATCAAATTATAAAAGTTAAGAGAAAAATATTAAAAATTATCCAAAGTTAATTTTTATATCCTTAAAGAAATGAATAAGTTTATTTGGTAAAATTGAACTTATAAACGTGTCAAAAACTAGATTTAAAGGTGCACCATCAAAAGGCGGCAAAACTGCATTTTTTTAAAAATACTTATTTTACCCAAAAAAAATATTTTGTTCTCATAAAATGTTCTAGAATATGTTTATGATGAATGATAATGTTATAAAATTCAAAATGTGGTTAATACTATTCATAACGGCTAGTTCATAATAATTTTATAAGAATATATCGTTGTTTGGTGAAAATCGGTATTGCGTACAACACATGTTATTGAGGAAGGTCACTCTTGCGTGCAAAACAAGCTAAGAATAGTGTTTACATATACTATAAGATAATATGGTGTTGTGTATAGTGCAATCGAATCTTGGTGTAGCGTAAAACACAATACATCAAAGAAATTAAAAAATAATATTTCTCATTAAATCTCGGAGTGTTACATATACCATGGGTGGTTCGGTACTTGTTCTCCCCTTAATAGATACTCCAAGATAAATGGGATTTTATTTCTTCTAACAGTGGAAAAGGAGTAGTCTGGTTCTTGTTGTGTCTTTCAGAAGGTCCTTCCATGAGGTTCCATGATGTTAATGATTTGACTTGTGGTGTGGTAGAGAATTTGACTCCTGCCACAATCATGCATTCCCAGAAACCTTCGGCCTCTACGTCCACTTCCTCTGGCTCTCTAGTTGAGAATAGTTAATTCGAGTTTGTGGCCATAGTCTCCATTTGAGAAGGGGTCCATCAATTTAATGACATTAATGGAGTTAAAGATCGGTTCTTTGTCCGACAATGTTTCTATCTCAATGCATCCTTCTAATGGTGTTGTTTGGTGGGGCGGTGCCCATTGAATCGTTTGGTGGGGTGGCGCTTGTTGTAACAAGATTGTTGGCATGAAGTCCGAAAGTGTTAACATTGACTTCGGATTTGGTGTCAAATCATCTTCTTTCTCATGCTTTCTGCCTTTCTGGCCTTTAAAGGATCGCGGGGCTAAAAAGGATAGTTGTGTTATATTGGGAGCTTTTGGGGGCACAGTTGGTTGTTTCAACTATTCCTGGAGTATTACATGGGCTTAGTTGATGGTCTTCCAGGTCATACAGTTTTCTAAATTTTCCTCCTTCTTACTGGATGTTGTTTACCACTCCTCTTCTTCTCTTGATTCTGAGGTGGAAACACACGCCACTTGTGCTGGTGGCGGGCCCAACTTGACTTGCCCAAAATCCACCATCTTTTGTAGGGGATCCTTAAAAACAAATAATTCCTAGATGGTGTATCCTAGTATCTAGTGATATAGACAATAATTTGGATAGTTGTTGAGACCCACTTCAATATCCCTCTTTGTCTCTAGTATTCGGAGTAGATTGTAATTCATTGAGGCTATAAAATAGTTGCGGTCCTGGTCATCTCGGAATGAATAAAATTTATTTCTTTGTTCTTTGAACTAATTTATTTTGGCACCCCATAGCTCATCTTGCCAAGTTGGGGTGGTTGTTGGCATCCAGGGGGTCATTCATGATTTGGTGGTGACCTCACAAATGCAGCTGGTGTCAGGGGTGGCTTAAGAGTGACAGAAGTCGCTTCAGCTTTTTCGGTTCAGTTCCCTGGAGCTGATGGGTCCACTCAAGACTTCAGATTGGTCCTTTTCAATGAGTATTCTATCATTCGGGCAATGTCAGAGAAGTATCTAAACCCACTTGTATACTTCACTGGGATGAGTTGCATTCACAATTCATCCCGAAGATTATCGATGCACATGGAGAGAATCTCATCTTGGGGGAGTGGCTGGTTCAAAGAATATGTTAGGCCCTTCACATCAAGTAATAATGTCTGAGACTCTCTTGTTCTCTCTCTTCTTTCAGTTCATGAGATCACTGACCGTCATTTTGGGCAGCGTTGAACTGAACTAGAATAGAAACTGTCATCGGAGGTCCTCCCAGCCTGTAATTTAATAGGCTGGTAGGCTAGTATACCATACAAAAGCCAAGCCCTGTAGGGTTCGTACAAAGCACCTAATTTTTACTACTTCTTGATGCTATGGATTTCCCATCATGGGGTCACAATAAGATGCATATTGCATAAAATGTTGTTATGGGTCCCCTGAGTCATTGAATATTAGGAAAATGGGGTTCCTAAAGTTTGGTGGTGCCAGAACATTGCTCACCCACTCGTGGTACGGTTTGCGCTCTGGTTGTATCAGAGCGTGCCACCCTTCCATGGATTTTAGTCGAGCTATTATCTGCTCAACAGTGTTTAAAAGCCCTTGATTCATATCCTGTCAGGCTTGATCTTGAGTTGTTATGGCAATGGCCAAAACTGGGTTTGTCGGCGCTGCTGGAATTTGGGGTGGATACCCAACCAGGGGCATCATTTGTGGGTTTACCTGGATATATTATAGCCACCTTCCCAGCGGGGGAATTATTGACGTCCTTCTGAAGCCAGCCTAAACAATCCTCTGAGCTTGGATTCATTCACTGGGATGAGTGTCTATGGCATTGACACCTCTTCTAGGAGCACCTGGTGACGTTCCTTGGGGGGGACATATCCGGTGAGATAGCTCCCCCGATGTAGCTCGACATTAATTTGAATGAGCTATTTCATTTCCTCCTCCTGCCTAGCGAACCTTTCCTCGAGGGTAAGGGATGCTCTCTCAGGGGTTGGAGAAGGTGGGTCATAGACGACCTTGGATTTATTCTTCTCCTTGTTTGAGATTTGTGTGGGAGGTAATGTCAGATTGACTGAGGGGGCACCTAGATTTAGTGTTGCCCTCTGGTTCTGGGTATGCACACCATCAGGTTCAGTGTGGGATTCCTTTGGGAGGGAATCGTCTTCCTTCGCATCCCCTCCCCCGGCGTCATTTCTTGTGAGATCCACATGGTTGACGTTTACCACATTTGCTAAGGCATAATGCATTGGGGGTGGTGTATCCAATGCCAAATGGTAGGAAGGATTAATTCTCCCTTTATTGGACTTTCTCCTTCTATTATATGGTATTATCCGGGTTTCTTGGAAAAGATTGACCCAAAGGGATCCCTAGTCTGACCTCATGACGCACCTTTATCTCAGAGGGTGTGAACCACGAGAAGGGGTGGAATTAGTAACTCCTTTGTCCATCGTTCTTCCAAGATGGTGGAAGACATACATCCATTGTGTGGGGATTTGAGGTAAAAATTCCCCTATCCCTGTGGGATGGGGTTGTTCCCATTCTCTTTTCAATGTGCTACGGCTTGGATTTGTTGGTATTACAGGGGAATTTTGATTTAAAAAGGCCCCCAGCCCTATGGGCTGGGGTGGTTCACATATCACCGCAGTAGTCGTCATATTTCTACCCATTAAATTTCACATACTCCCATGTAGGTGTGATCCAAGTATGGAATTGGGCCTACATGGGGTCTATGGTCTTTTGAATACATGATCACTTCTTACTGGTTGGATTCCCTTAGGCGAGAATCATGCTGGATGTTCATGGTTTCCTAATTTAGAATCTTTTTGATGTCTTGATCTCTTTGGCCCCAAAACTTTTGAGACTTAATTTAGGCCAGTTTTTTTAGTACCACATATTTCTTGAGCAGGGGTTTCACTTGATTGTTGCCTCCGGATGATGACATTGTTGGACGTCATTTCCAATGGGGCATGTTGGATGGGATGTGGGGTGAAGTGTAAAGCTCCATGTTCTCCCCATACCTGAATGTAAACTCCATATGGGGTGTTTCCAATGAGGTGACACAATTTATGTAGTGTATAGAGGTAATCTAGTTCAAGGTTTTTCATTTGACTTTATGATTGTGGATGCCTTGCGGATAAGAGGGAAGCTCCCCTGTCATGCTGACATAGTCCGCGTACCCTTCATAGGGTAGGAATTTTTCTTTCAAATTTTGAAGATTGATCCATATGTTGAGGTAAATTTCATTCATGCATTCCCCATACAACTCTCCTGGTATGTCTAAGTGAGAAGTGGTCGTAGGCCAATACATAACAGGTATATTATCCCTAGCTAGTTGTCTTCTCACAAGCAGCATATCATGTTGTTGTTATTCTGGGGACTCCTCTACTTGATATGCCTAGCTCAACTGTTTCTTAATAATTTCATTCCAAGAAACTAGGCCAATAGGAGCCTTATTGATTTTTGGACACCACGAGGGTGGCTTAAAAGATGAGTGTGGCCCCAGGCCATCCTCTGGTTGAGAAAGAATATCACTCTCTATAGATGGAGTGCCTGATGTATCTGACTCCATTTTTCATGAGTACCTCAGCATAGTTGGGATTTCTCACATTTGTTCTGACAAGGGGAGGACCTTCCTGCTAGTATGAATTTTGATTATGAGGAGGACCTTCGTAATTGATGCTATAATGGCAAGGGCTACTATTGCAACTTGATGCCCAATTGTGGGAATTTTAATTACGGTGTATACCCTGGGGAGGACCTTCAGAGAATGATGCAGTAAGGGGAGGACCTTCTTGATTCATAATTTTACTAAGGGGAGGACATTCACATCAAATTTCATTGCGGGGAGGGAATTCTTAATGATCGTCATCATGGCGAGGACTACCATCATGAGTTGATACCTGGCTGAATGGAGAATTTATTTAGTGTACATCCTAGGGAGGGCCTTCAAGATGAACTGCAATGAGGGGAGGACCTTCTCATTTCTTGGTGTTACCATGGGGAGGACCTTCACATAAATGGTCATTGTGGGGAGGGCCTTCGCAATGACTGTCATCATGGCGAGGACTACCATCATGACTTCATGAGCGACTATAAGTAGAAGCATATCTATTGTGTATACCCTGGGGAGGACCATCAAGGTGGATGATATCAAGGGGAGGACCTTCTTACTGTCTAATCTTCTGGCTTATGGGAGGGCTACCCCAATGCGCGTCAGGAGATAGGCTCTCATGATCGATCATTCTTGACCCACGGAGTAAGCCCCTGTGGGTGCCCTGTGGAGGACCCTTAGATATGCTAGTAGCGAAATTGCGGGGAGAACCTTTGAAACTTCTACTATCACTTCCATAATTTGGTAATGGAATGACAGAGTCTTGATACTTTATTGATATATGTTTGAGGGCATCAAGAACCCCATCTTCCAGTAGAGAAGGATCATGTATGTGCTCTTCATTTTCTAGTTTCCCTTAGTGCTTTTCATTTTTTGGCACACTCTTGCGAGTATATGAGGCCATATGTTGTTGGTAATGGACTTCATATATGGTTACCTATCGTGTTGGGTATCATTATATCATAGGGATATGCCGACAGTCATCTTGAGTTTTGGAAGGGATATATGCCTGCCCTGGAGTGCCACCATGTTGGACTGGTGTCCCCTAGTTGGAACGAGTGTTTTTTCCTGATCTGGTTGTCCGTATATCATGGTATATTGGTGTCGAACCACCTATATTGGAGAAGAGATTCATAATTACTCCAGAGTGACTAACTCATTTTGTGAGTGAGTAATTCTGTTTGAGGGAACCGGGTCATGGTCCCGATTTCTTTCATTTTCCGTCGATCAAATGATATCTTGGCATGTTTGGAGGATATGGACTAGGACCGACGTCTGATCATCCATCATTTCCAGGATGTGATGGGATACATATTTGGTTGGAATGGGTATGAAGGCTTATTCCAATGTCGGAGCAGGAGTTGGTGCCTCCTCTGGCCCTCCATGAGTTACCAATAGATATTGGTAGTTCCCCTATATTGGGACAGAGGAACGAGTTTGTCACAGGTTGTCTTCTCTGGTTGCCACTGTATTTGACTGGTGGTCTTCATATTCACAAGCATAGATTTTCATCTACTCACTTGCCACTGTATTTGTCTCAAGGGCTTTGCATGCATTCGTAGGAATTTCACTCTACTCATATTTAGTTTTTGCCCTATTTGGATGGCAGTATTGATATGAATCAGCAGTTGTTTATGCCTGCATATAGCCTATTGCTACCCGATTTAGATGGCTGGATTGAAATGCATTAGTAGGCATTTGTTCCTATATATAGCCGAGTACCTCCCTATTTAGTTGATGGTATTTTTATGCATCAATATATATTTGTGCCTGTATATAGTTGGTTGCCACCCTATTTTGATGGTGGGCTTGTTGTGTGTCGGCAGATATCTATATATTCTTATAGTTTGCCACTATGTCTATATGGCAGGACCAATAAGCACTAGCAGGAACATGCATGTGCTCGTATTGTGCCACCCTATTTCCATGGTGGGCTTGAGTGGAGAGGGAAGAGTTGTATGTCTTCCTGTTGAATGTCATTGCATTAGTATAGTAGATATTCTCCTCAGGAACCAGGGTGATAACATGTTCCCAGTTATATATTTTTTTCCCTTGGTGGGAAGCCTGAGGGGCTTGGGTCTCTAGGACTTTGTTGGGTGCCCTCAGAATAAGGTCCTGGTCATCTGGAGGAGTCCTGGTCATCCGGTGTCGGCAGCGATGCTCTCTGGTGGGGGCCCATGGGTTGGGCCCCTATTCAGTTGAGATGAATTTGTCGATATTGACTTCATCTGCCTCCCTAAGAAAAGGGAGGTACTCATTGTCACGTTCCAAGGAGAGGCTCTTGAAATGGTTTGAGATGACCATTGGGGCCGCCTTGTGCTGGGGTGTTGGTAGTGGCTGAAGAGGTGGTTGGCGGACCTTTATAGACTAGAGGGCTTGTCTTGAAGCCTCCAGTGTGTGGATAGTACCATTTCAGTGGTACTCTTTGATCAGCGTATTGGATACCCAGCATTGAATATGTTGGGTAGACGATGGGGTCATGATCTTCGTTGAGGCCATGAATTCCTGTGGGAACATTGATTTACATGTCTTCATGGGTCATTGGGATGTCATTTGGATCGAATATTGCTCTATGGGAACCTGCAATATACATATATGATATACAGACCACAAAACATCATCAAAGTAGAATTCCTTTAAACATCATGCATAGTCAGCGATTCATCTTGGCCCTCTTCCCCATTTCTTTTGCTATGGGGTGAAGGGCCCTGAGTGGTGTGATACTACCACCTTGGTTAAGGATTCACATCTGGTTCACCATTTTTTTTCCTCCGAGGTGGCACGTTTCTAGGTGGTGTGGAAATGGTTCGATGAGGATCATCACCCGTCTCTTTTTCTATAGAGATGAGTTCTAATTGAATTTACCATTACTTTGTTTTACCCATTCAGAATCATTATTCTTTAAAGAATATTGAATTAACCCTATGAGAACTATTGGTACCAGCAGGTGATTTCATGGGGGTCGAGCACTCATGTAATCGGTCCTTCTCGGATATAACTTCCTCATAAGGTATCCAGAGGGTTTATTCATATAGCCAAGAATTCCCAATGGCCCTGTTATCCATGATTCATGGACCTGCTTTCCAAAGTTCGGCGCTCATTAGCTGACTATTTGTCCAATAACACTTAAGGACTCCATTGGTCAATAGGATGAGAGGTCAGGCTCACTACACCCTTTAGGGAAAGGATTGTTGCATGTTTCAGGACTCTCTTATATATTTAAGTCATGTTCATATGTTAATGAATTATTTATTCATTCCCAAAGAGTGTGTCAACGAGATACCCTTGGTTTGCAAAATAATTGTAATAATCCATATATTTTATGCTATAGAGATGATGCTGACTTGAGCTATATTATAAGGCGCTCTGGAGTTTATCATCATCCAAGGGGGATGGAAGGTGGCTTGATGTTGGGATTGGGCCTGTAAGGAGGGATTCCTATGTATCCTTGGGAGAGGAATCAGAACCCATGTAGTTAGAATGGTGTTCGGCTTATGCATGAGAGCTTCCCATTTGATAGACATGATTGGGTGGACCCTTTATGGATGGCCACCCTTTTGAGCTTGGGCCTTCTAATAGGTGTCCTAGGTATCCTGTTTTAATCAAAAATCAGAGTTCTCATAGTTCAGATTCATTTGGATGTTATAATGCTCACAAATCTCTTAGCCCACGTGATTCATGCTCAGTGTGAGAAATAAGAGAATGTGAAAGATTCAACAATGCACATGCCTCCTCCCCAATTGGTGGGGGAGGTAGAGCCTGCGGCGGAAGAGGTAGGGGCGACTGTGGGTGAGGGCATGAAGCAACGAACCCTTTAATGTGAGATGACATTAAAGGTAATGTGACCCTAACTTATAAAAATTATGGACTTACCTCAGTGGGAGATCCCCAGAACACATTTTGGGAAGGGGAGGAGTTTCTTCCTTGTCAAAGGGGGGAGAAAACATAACCCCTTAGACTGATCGCAATTCCTCATTGAATGGAAAAGAAAGTGATCACCCTTAACCCCTAAAATAGAGAGGTTCACATCAAAATCCCAAGGTTGGGCTCTGAGTTACCATGGGAATGTAGCCTCACAGGCATTCCCGAAGCTTGCACTATTCTGGGGAGGGCCTTCATGACTCCACTTACCGTGGATATGTTGACTCAATGGGGTATGCTAATGAAACCTATGGTCCGATCATATGGGTCTGGTGTCTTTGGAGGAGGATTTGGAAAAATGTTGTAGGATTTGTTAGTAGAGGGATCATGGTGGAATGGACGGTAGTAGAGGGGTGAGGTTGGAACCAGAAGGAACAATACCCAAAAACACCCCATTCTACATAGTAACTTTTTATGCGGGATGGGGGAGGCTCTGCATACTATAGTTGTATGTGGGCAGAGGGGTCATCTACATAACAATGTGGTACATGGACATGTTTATACGAAACCATGTACCATATTGGTACATGGCCCATCACGTATCTTTGGGTTCCATTTGTGTATCGAGGTAGTACACGGCGTCGGCTTCAGTCCACGTAGCGGTATGCTACACAGAGAACCATATTGAAGGGGGTCTAGGGGATCATCATTCATGGGGAGTTCATCCGTGAGAGACCCTTGGTTCATGGTTCACCAGTTAGTTTCTCGGTTCTATTATTATTATTCAATTCCCCCATTTTATGGTTTGCGTCCGGCTATACCTATGGAGGGAGTGGTTCGTGGTTCGGGCTTCACCGATGAAACAAGATGGAAGCTAGAGTGGAGCCTCTAAGTCTCCATCATGATTTTTTCGTCCATCCTTCTCTCTGCCTGTCTCCCACTCTGTGTATATTTGGTACTTATATTGTGCCCCTTTTATAGAGCATCAGAGCAATATTATCTATTGGGCATGCTGCACCATTTGTGGAGGTCCATTGAAACAATATCCTGATCCGTGGAAGACTCGGTCAACTGGGGTTTGATGAGGCTTCGATTCACGATAATGGTTTGAGAAGCAGTGCTAATTCACTTCATCCATGAACTGATGAGTTCGCGGTAAGGTACACAGATGGTCCTCAGGCGTATGAATCTATCAGCAACTTGGTTCTTGGTTTTCCTTGCTCACTGGTCATCGCCTCGTGGACCAGCGGATCATCCCACATACCTGGCGGTTCATGATTCATCTTCTTTGTGTACCTTTCCCAGTGATGGTATGTGGGCCACTTAAAAACCATGAAAACTTGAATTCCTTCAGGTTCCTTCAAATAATTTCAACTCAATTTGAGTCCTTTCACCTTACTAGACTTGTATAAGTACTTTCTTCCTTCTACAAAGTGTTCGTGGGGGTATTTTCTACCCTTGGTGGAATTTTCATGACCCTACAATATAAACCATTTAATTATATTTTTTAAAATTTACATGGTTAATCCTTAGGTAACACTAGATAAAAAATTGGTTACAAATCCTTAAATATTTTCCTAACTCTTTAATATGTTATCCTATTATATGATATTAAATTAAAAATGTGACAACTCAAGATAAGATTTTAATCTATAGAAATTAAAATCCATAATATTTTATAATATTTAGAGGTTAATTATTGGAGTTAAGGGGACATGATTCCTAATGTAACCAATTTTATATAAGGGTGAAACATGGTCTATCTTATGACATGACTGTCCTAAAATTTTCTAATGTTCTAAGAAATATTATCTCCTCGTCTCAATATTCATACATATGTTTACACTATTTACAATATTTTTCGGAGTTGGTTCCCTATAACCAATTAACTTATTACTTTGTATTAATAGAATATTAATTAAATAATTTTATAGTATTGTGATTTTTTTATGTATAACATTAAGGTGATAATTTCATAAGAGTATTTGTCACATCAAAAGGTTATAGAAATTTTCCTCTATAATAATAACTTAGAGATAATACAAAAATATTCTTAAACATATGTCCTATGGTCTAGATAGCATGTATCACATAGGACATAGATGATGTTTGACTATTAGGATTTGGGGGATCATAAAATATTGAGATTTATTCTCATGAAGTTCTCACATGGTGATCTCTAAGAAAAGGATGTCATGAGGAAAGACACATATGTCACAAACCAACCTATGTTACCCCTAAATCGGGAATCTGAACCGACCCATGACATTGTCCAAGGGATTTCCTAATCCCTATAGGATGGAAACTTGTTCTTGGGAATCAATGATACACTCTTAGGAATAGTTTTACCCCAATAAACAAGAATAGAATGTGAAAATCATTCAAAAGTCTAGTACGTCCATTCCATACATTGAATGATAACATATATCAAATAAGAAAGTTAAAATATAAACTAAACCAAATGGGGAATAAAAATATAAAACAAATCTCATGAATCATAATACAGATCTAAACTAGTATAAATTTGAGAAATTAGAAGAACCATCCAACAAGGATTGTTATATGTGACTAATAAAATAATAAAATAAATTAAGGACCCCAATGCTCCCCACCTCATTTGAAGAAAAGATCATTTTCTTGTCACTATCACCATACTCAAACTAAAACCTGGAATCAACCACTATACCCAATAGAATATATTCTAGACCTTTATTATATTTAGGCATGGGAATGAACTCTTAGTAGGGATCCTACCACCTCACTCCAGGAATACCATTTTAAAAATATATCCTTTTGATGAAAGTTTTAAAATAAAATACAAAAGAATGTTAACAAATCTTAAATCAAAACAAGAAATATATATCCATAACTTTAAATCATTTTATCTAAAATAATAATTTTTCCATTTGAACATAAAAATTATTATAATTTTTTTTTAAATGGATGGGAATTTGGAGAGGGAAAAATGTTTCAAGACACTACTTTTTCAAAACAATCTTAGTTTAAATTCAAATAAAATAATATAATTTTAAAGACTTCTTTGTTATTATTTCCAACGTAAATGGGGACAATAGTTTAGGAAAATGGAATAGTATGATGGAGATTGGTCAGTACATCCCTTTTATATTGTTAAGGAGATTCCATTGTTTAATTCATTCACGTCAGGTTCTACCCCATAGTGTTTTTCTAATTATGAACGTTTTCCAATGGGTTTGTTTATGGAACCGGTAACACCCAATGCTTCTGTATCCATGGGGACCTATTTTCCAAAGGCAGGTGCTCATTACTGTTTTGACCTACAGTGCTTAAGAACTCACATTGGTTTAGAGGATGAGAGTTTGTGCTCAACACACCCTTTTGGGGGGAATTATTTCCTACTTTGGGGCTCTTTTATATATTTAATATATGATCATGAATACTTTATTAATTCCAAAGTATGATTTGGGTCATCCCAAATTAGCAATCAATTATTAGAATTTGTGGGATTCAGAATCATCTGTATGTATTTGATGTTCTTCATTGATGGATATGTCTGTATGTATCCTAGGTTATCTATCAATGGTATCCTCTCATATAATAGTTAGAGATTATTTGGTTGTTATTATGATGATTCTTGTTTTATAGACACATAATGGGGCACACTTGAGTTTTTTTCTTGAAATATTGGTTGAAGAGGGTCACTATAGAGTTTATCATTATCCATGTAGACAAAGTTCACTCTAGATTTTATTTTCATCTAGGTAGATGAAGTTCACTCTGTATTTTATCATCATTTAGGGAGATGTAGGTCACTCTGGGGTTTATTGTCATCTAGGTAGATAAAGGTCACTCTCAAATATATCTTCATTTTGGGAGATGGGAATTGTTTGATGTTGGGATTGAACCCATGGATGGTATTCTAATATATCCTTGTGAATGGAATCAAACCCTACATATTTTATTGATGCTTAATCGGGAACATCATACCTTTTAAGGTCATATGATAAAGACCCAACTGTACAATTTAACCTCATATATAAAAGACTTCTAGGTAGAATATGCCTAGTTAATTTTTAGTGTGGGACTTATGCTAAAACATCCCAAGAAACCTGGAAGGAATATGAGTTTCCAAGTTTAATTAGACCATACTAGGGATATGGACCAAAAAAACAGGGTTATTTTATGAGTTGGGTTTAAATCTGAGGGAGGATTCATATGTATCTCATTTGGATGGGAATAAAAGCCCGCATAGTTCGGTATGCCTCATAAAAGAGAATGTTCCTTCGAGAGAATTAATGTTGGGATTATTCATAAATATAATTCCCTATAAAAAAGGTACCATGAGAGATGTTTTAACTCATGGTAATTTGGGGGATTAATTTGGGGCTTACTCCTAAGGAGGATTCCCAGATTAAAGGGATTTAGGATTGGAGATTACTCTTGATGAGGATGCCCAATGAGCTTGGTCCCTAAGTGGGATTCTTACATATCCTGTTTAAAATGAATCAGAGTTCTCATAGTTCAATCCTTATTATGGGAAATTAGGATTGGGGCATACTCTTGAGGAGGATGCCCGGTGAGATCAGGGCCTAAGTGTGATTCCTATAAATCTTGATTAACAAGAATCATGGTTATCCTAGTTCAATACTTCAGGTGTATTGTGTGGATTTCAAGATCATAACTAACCTCTAACCCCACATTAGTCATGCTTGGTGTGAGAAATAAGAAGAAGAAGAATATTTGACAAACCACACACTTTTCCTCTTTTTCTGGTGGAAGAGGTCAGGGATATAGAGAAAGAGTTAAGGGATACGGCATTTCCCTCTCTTCACATTACATTGGACATGAGCCCAAGGTAATGAATGAGGGAAAGTGAAGGAAAAAAAGGTGATAGGAGAGGGATCAGGTGCCCATCTCCTCTCTGACACAGTGGACATGAGTCATAGAGGAGTAAGAGTGAAACCTCCTATATGAAAATCTAGGGGATAACACTAGGATGGATTCCCTATTGAGGTTGGGTATTATTCTAAAGGAGGATGCCCATTGATCATTCACCCTGGAATATAATTCATCTATTGAGGTTTGAGAAGTTTCTTTAGGGGTTTATTGACTTAAGATACCCAAGGAATCCAAGAGGATAACCTCAACTCGTAACATGGGAAAGGGACCAAGAAGAGTATGTCGACTCAAGGAATTTTGAGGAGTGTGGAGTATTATCTCAAATCATGGTATTCTAGGGGTGGAATTTAAGTCCTTATAAGGTGAAAGCCAAACTTTCCTCAACCCGGCCTGAAAATCTCATGTTGTGACTCTCTATTTTTTATGGGGTTCAGTGATGGTACTGAACAAACAGGCCTGGAGGGCCAGGACCGCAGCCCTACACTGATCCTAAGAACGGTTGCTAGGGAACAACCCCTATGGTATAGACCAATAGGTTCACTCAAGTGGGTCTCCCTAGTATGGTTCACCTAGGTATTTCACACTAGTATGGGTCACCCTATGTGGGTCACCCAGGTATGGGGTCGCCCAAGTGGTACTTCTCCCAAGTAGTACTAGCTAGGGAGGATTAGACTACCTTGACCAGGTATTGGTAGACCAAGTATGGGTCTCCAAATTGTTTTTATGGGGGACCTGCCTTAGTGAAGGTGGGCCATGGATGGTCTCCCAAGTAGTTATGGACTACTTGGGCGAAGGATCTGTGTGCCAAGATCCCTCTCTGGGATTCATGGTCTGGGAGTTCGGTCGTCCCCTTAAAATTCGAAGCGGAGGGGTCTATATATAGATCATGGTGGACCTGTGAAAATGGACCTACATTAATGGGCCTATTCTGATGGCTTGCGTGGTGGTCCTACATGAATGGATTTCATAGATGACTTTCCTGGTGATGTCATTCCTTTATAAAAAAATTATATCTTCTGAGTTTGATAACTTTTTATTTGTTAGTCCATTTGGGATCGGTGAATAGTAATATCAAAGACCTCAAAGATATCTACATTTATTTATTTATTTAATACACCAAATGTTCATGAAAGAAACTCATAAATTTAATTTTAATACATAATCACCATTTCATCATCGATCCTAGAAATCCACAACCAACTCTTGGAGGGGGTGGGTCTTTCCACTTATCCCTCATTCTAGAGTAGTCTTCTAGAACATGAAAATATAGTAGGAGTATTCTTCCACCATGCAGTCATATTCTACTCAAACATGAAATTTGTTTTCTAAGTGAGGATCGCATCATGAATTCTATGGTAAAGTGAATGAAACGAATTTTTCAGTGTCAAGAAAATCCCCCCCATAGAATTAGGTTCACTTGGGAAGAAAAAAAATCTAGTACTAATGTAATTTTAGGGAACTCTGACTCATTCCAAAATTATTTTTTGGGTTTTGGTGCTACGTCAAGTTTGGAAGGATTCCCTAATTTTTTCTATGCCATGGGGACTAGTGAGCATATGGTTAAAATGAATAAGCTTTAACAAGAAGATGATGGGGCTTAAGAGGTTGTCCAACGGATGAAGAGTTGTGTGTAAGGCCTTTTATAATATATGATAGAGAGACATCATTTTTTTGATGTTCCTTTGGGGGATTTTTTTCTTATAAATGAAAATATTTTCTCTTCCTTTCATCTATGTCTTCATCCCTAAATTTTTTCTTGTAATCAAATTATCAAAGCTGATTTTCTTAACATGACATCTTTATTCCAGATAATCACAATTACAATGACAGGTATGGGGGAAATCTAAAAAAAATATCTAAGTAAGGTGGCCTAGTGAACATAGTTTGACTATTACTAGGGTCATATGGAAAACCCAAAAAAATATTTCTTTTGTGTCATCACCCTAATTTCTTTCCTAAAATCAATATAAAGGATACTAAATGGAAAATACTTGGATTTTTCTTGGACCAACCTTTTTGGGTTTTCATCCTAACAAGTTTTGTTACTTTTAACTTTTTATCACTTGATATTTTTATTATACCATGTAGAGTTTAGGTTTGGTGAGTTGAGACTTGACTTTTTTCCAAAGTTTCCTTTGTGGGTTTTCAATATGGTGAGTATTGTGTCTCTTTTTATAGATAGTTGTAAGTCATACATGTCAAACTAATAACACTAGTGTTTAGGGTCTATCATCTTTGACCACAAATTTTGAGACGATAACCCAAACAATGCTTGGTGGCTTGGAATGTTCCAATATTCTTCATATACTTCCAAGGTGAATCTTGATCCGTGATTATATGGTCCCCGAATCTAAAACATGATATTCAAGAATAGAGGAGGTATCTTCTAAGACGAAGATACCAGTAGTTGAAAACTAGTTATGAAGGTTGTTTTGTGGAAGGCCAACTGCAACACGTACTATATATTCAAATAACAGCATCCTTAGACTTATAGGCCCATTATGGGGGGAAATTATTCAAGACTAATTGGGGAATGTACTATATAGTTAAGTGAAGGAGTTCTTAGGGATTCTGAAATTCTATTTCTCTTGGGTGAAAGAATTTTATGGTGATTTGGATTTATCAAGACCACAATGGGTTGTTTTTCCAAGAAAAAAAGTTCTGAGAAAAAAGGGATCAACTCTATTAGCACAACCCATGAATGGGAAACCACTCTTATGTGAATTCGATGCATGAAGGAAGACAAATTTTGTTAGATAACAAATATCAGATGAAGAAGGCCCCTTCTTGAAAAATGATAAAGGTATATTTCAGTTTAATGTCATGAGACTAAGACATTGACCATGTATTTTAATGTCTTACGGTTAGGACATTATGTTGTATAGTTTAAATTCATGTAGTAAGGACATGATGTTGTGCAGTTTAAAGTTATGCAGTAAGAACATTATATTATGTAGTTTAAATTCATTTAGAAAAGATATCATGGGGGATACAATTTAAGGTCATTATATTTTATTTAAAATTTTTATGAGTCTCCCATTCTTGGTAATTTATTTGGAAATTTTCTACCATGTTCAAGTATGGAAGGAGAAAGTTTAAGATATGATTTAGGGATTCCTAGATCTGAAGGTGGTATGGGAAAAGGGTTTATGACATTAGTGGTGGTCTCTCATGAGAAATAAGTTACCACTTATGTAAAAACCTATTATTGGGGATATTTTATGAAAGGAAAAGTGGGCCACATACTGCATTGTAAATAGTGGTATCATTTGGATGAGAAACCCACTATGAGGGATGTTTTATGAAAGGCCAAATATGGAACATACTTCATGGTCAAGAAAAGTATCTCTCAAGAATTGTGACATTCTATCGTTAAAAGTTGATGAAAGTCTATAAAGATTTAGATCTTCCCAAGCATTGAGTTTAGTTTGAGGAGAATGTACCTGAATAAGGAAGGGGTATTTCAAGTTGGGATTTCTAAAGAATCTGGGAAATGGATTTTCTACTCAGTTTCGACCTAAGTGTTGGAAGTATGGTGTATGTAGGATTAGGTCAAATGACTAGGAACATATGATTATGGAAACAATGGATCATATGTGGTCAAATAGACCAAGATTATTCTTGTATTCTTTGAGAAAATGATGAAGGGAAATGTAAACCATGGTCTTTGAGACATTTAGGTTGGGATAAATGGTATGGGAAAAATATGAAAAAAATGACTGTTAATTTATATTGTGGGCTTTAGCATACCATTGTCAAAATATTAAAAGGATATAAGAGGATTCTCATAAGGGAAAAATTAGTGATATTTAAGAAACCTGTTATGAGGGATGTTTTATGCAAGGCCAATTGGGGCCTGTACTGTATAGCCAAACAATAGAATCCTTTGGCTAACAGACCCATTATAAGGGAAATATATGCAAGTCCAATAGGGGTGCGTACTACATGGTTAGGAAAAGGATCTCTCAGGTATTTGACATTCTTCCACCAAAATAAAAGGAAAGGTTATGAATATCTGAATTTATTCAAGATTGGGAGTATAACATGTGAAAATGGGTTTTTTATTGCATAAAGGAATCATTGGACTGATACTGGCCATGAGTTTGGAGTTCCTTGCGCATATTTGATTCATATGTAGAAGGGGGCATCTCTTGTTTCCTTGGTGGGTTCTCTTAGGAGAGGACCCAAATAAAAGATCCTACATAGATATTTTATTGTATGCAGGAGAGGGGTAATATTATTTTACCCCATGGTAGGGGATAGGGCTTAAGTCCTAGGCTTCACTACATATCTCAATGGGATGAGAATCAAGCCACGTGTAGTTCTAGAGGTACTATGTATTTTTAAGTCATGTGGTGTGGACGTTGGTTGTGTAGTTTAACATCTTAAAGAAAGTAAATGGGTGATTCTAATGTGAAAAGGAATATTATGGCTAGAATAGGGTATATGTAACAACCTGAGATTTTATAAGATACATTCTTTTTAATTTCATTAATATCTTCTATTGTACGACACACCAATATTATCTTGCGCTATACGCAACACTGTATTAGCTTACATTATACGCAACACTTTTCTTGGCTCTTGTTACACACAATTTCAAGTTTGTTTGATAGAAGTTATTATACGCAACATTGAGTGTATATATATATATATATATTCAATGTATAAATAAAATATGGTTGGATTCTGTTATACGCAACAACAAAGGAGTTGTGCACTACACGCAACCCTGACTTGGCTTGCATTACACGCAATTGCGACCTTCCTCGATAGCGTGTGTTGTACGCAATACCGGGTTTTACTGAACAACGATATATTATTATAATATTATTATGAACTAGCTGTTATGAATAGTGTTAAATAAATTTTGAATTTTATAACATTATTATTCATCTTACACATTTCTAGAACATGGTATAAGAACAAAATAAATTTTCCGGGTAAAATAAGTATTTTTCAAAAAATGCAGTTTTGCCTCCTTTTGATGGCGCACCCACTTTAAATCTAGTTTTTGACATGTTTATAAGTTCAATTTTACAAAATAAAATTCTTCTTTTGAATCAGGATATAAAAATTTACATTAGATAAAGTTTTGATATTTTTCCGATAACTTTCATATTTTAATGAATAGTAAAAACACGCTATATTTTAATTAAAAACAACTTTTTTCATCGTAATATCTTATGTGGTTAAATTATAATATTGAATGGTTTTAAAGTATAAATAGAATATATTTTTACCATTTAATAAAATGTATGTCATTGGCATTTATTTTACCTTGAATTCGTAGGTTAAATCAATTCAATCTTTTGCAATGTTTTAAAGAAAAACCCGTTTTCTTTCGACAATGGGATTAATTTTAATTTAATTTCTGCATCTTTTGTGTATTGAATTTGGAAAAATGGATTCCATATTTGGAATCAGTGGGTCCAAATTATGTTAATAAGCTACTTTTTATTTTTGGGCATTGTGAATAGTAACTACAGTAAATTTTATTTACTATAGTTAAAGGTAAATCAGGTAATTAAGGGTAAACATAAGATTATAAAATTACCCTAACACTTGGAAAAATCCTATTGGATGGCTAAAAGTAGACCCATATAACCTAAGGGTCGGATTAGATTCATTTTATGGACTTTTGTCCATGAAAATAATTTAATTATTATTAAAACCAAAGAATGTGACAACATGTCACTTTCTTAAATCTTATAAGTATAATAATTTTAATTTAGTGATAAACTTCATGAAACTTTGAACATGAATAGTCTCCAGAAATCTAATACAATTATCTACATCATAGGAATTTATTTAGAATTTTTAGGGATTAAATAATTATCATTTATTATGACACAAAGATGATGCAGTAATTGTCTTATTAATGAAATATTGACATAATTGATGTTATAAATGCCCAAATAAATGTAATTTGAGAATTTTTATGACTTACATTAATTTTATAGGTTAATATGACATGTTATTGTTGATATAAGTAACTTGATTAGAACTTATAATTCTGTTATGAATTTCATAAAAATCATGTACCAAATAGTGTCAAAATTGACATAAATTAGTTTTAAAAAAAATATTATATTATTAATTGTTATTTAATTACTAAAAATCTAAGGTTCAGCCAAATGACTTAGATAAGGATAGATATATTAATAATAAACAACTTGGGGTTCGTTTGGCTTGTTATGGTAAGTTTATTAACCATATAGTGTAAGAAAACAAAAAGACACGGTAAAAGTTAAATTATTTAACTTAGAGTTAAATCTAATTGATAAGGTTAAAATAATAACCTAAACTTGTCTAAATACTATTGTATGAGAGGATTTAGACTCATCCCCAATTTATCTTCTAAATAAGACCCTTTGGAACCATTATAAACCGAATTTGACCTTAATATAAAATAATATTTTGAGATTTTCCTAAGGTGCCCCTCTCCTCCCTTATAAAAGGGCACCTCCTCCCTCTCCTCCTCACACCAATTTGAGCATTCAAGCTCGGCCAACCCCTACCAAAATATCTTCTCCACTTCCCTATTATCATCATAGAGGTCCTGGTCTTCTTCAAAGACTATCCTTAGTTCTTTAAGTGGAGGTTAAGTGAAGGCGCGTCAAAAAGAGGAAGGTTCGGACACTTACGAGGCAAATCGGACCTAAGGTAAGGGAAATATCACAATCTCATTTTTATCCGAGATTGTTTATACTTTGGAATTTACTGGGGTGTATTTTATCATCCACATCCATGTTTCCTCAATATTTAATATTATTTCCATTCAACTACAATTGTTTAAATCCTATTTTACCCTTCGGTGAGTTTTTAGTAAAAGATATGAAAGGAATCTTTTGTCATTTTTTGTACGAGGTACTTTTTTGACTTTTCCGACAAAAGTACGAGAATAATGTTTTTTTAACTTATACGGCATGAATGGATTTTTAAAACAAAATTTCCAAGAATCTTCCTTTACAAGTTTTCAAGTTTATTTCTAATCAACTTCTTTTAGTTTAAAATTGTATGACATGTTAAGAAAGGAAAAAAAAATTGAAGTAGAAAGAATATTTTCCTCAAGAATGGAGTTCAAGTGTTTTATCAAAATTATTTTCCATCTAAGATAATAAAGGGTTATGTTTCTATCCCTATTATTACATGGATTTGATTATTTTGTGATGGAAATATTTTTATGAATTTTTTTTATCTTATATGAATTGTTTTATGATGTCACGATGTTTAAAGATTCCCATTTTTATTATATGGGTTATGCTATGATGTATGGTTTATGATTTTGTGGCAAACATAAGAATGGTATCATTATGAGATGGGTGGGACCTATATCTCCCTCCAATGCATTGGTTAAAGATTTTATATCTCATGAGATAGACATGGCTGGAATGGTAGGTTATACCGGTTTAGTGAAACAGGACTGAAACGAGGGTGACTCGGTTCAGAAATGGACTTTTTCCACTAAGATAGTCTTGTAAATGAGTCTTGACTAATAAGAAATGATTCTCTATGATTATGTGTGTATTCCACAAAGTTTAATGTTTTAAGTTATGATTATTTTGATTTCATTTCACTACTATGATTTATCCCATGTTATGAAATTATTCTCTCTTTTGCAGGTTAAGATTTCCAAAATGTTATGTTCTTATGAAAATGATGTGATTTATATTTCTTTTGTTTACCCTTACTGAGCATTTGAGCTCACCCTTTTATGTTTTCTTTTCCCCAGGATATAAAGAAAGGTTTTAGGTATCAAAAAAGGAAGATCTTTATGGGAGATGTTGAAGATCTTTCATCACGATTAGAAGATTATATTCCGAGTTTCCAAAGACACTAAACTATTACGATCCTTGTGTGTGTGTTTTTGTTATGTACTAAGTATTCCGCAAAAGTAATGTAATGTCCATGTACGTCAAGCTTCGGGTCTCTACAGTATAGATCCCAAGCTTCAATATGTATCTTGTTGAAGAAATAATCAAGACACATGTAGTTCTAATAGTTATGTGTTCAGACACAAATTGAGAACTTGTATTGGATATCCTCATGTAGATCTGACTCGTACATGGGAGAGTATGGGATTTTCCATGTTGTGTTCTTGCTGGTCCTAATATTGAATATTTGGGCATCACTGCATATCTAATATGGTTGATAATCAAGCCACATGTAGTTCTTGAAAGACCTCATAGTTTACCATCATTCGGCCAGGATGTCTGGTGTGCCTTTTAAGGTCTTGAAGCTTAGACCATGATAACACCAATTTGAATAGATACACCATAAATATGTAGATAAATAATTTATATAACATCTAATCTCACATGAGTTGTGCTTGGTGTGAGAAACAAGAAGTGGTAAAAGGTTATTCTACAACACAATTTAACACAAGTGAAGGATAGGGGAATTGAAATTTTGTGGTGGATGGGCCAGGAGATAGAATCCAAGAATCACTACAAATATCATTGGGATGAGAATCAATCCATACATAGTTATTGAGATTCCCTATATTTTACCATCATGCAATAAGTATGGAGGCAAGCCTTTTTGAATTTTGATGAGAACATTATGTTTATTCCCATGGTTGGAAGTCTGGGTGTCACTACGTATCTCATGAAAACAAGAATCAAACCACACGTAGTGTTGGATAAGACTCCCCATGCAGGTATGATCTGTACATGGGGAGTGGGGGAGTATAAATTTCTCCTGGACCCAAGATAGAAGATCCAGATATCACTACATATCTCATTGGAATGAGAACCAAGCCACACATAGTTCTTTAGAATTCTCCCTATGTAGGTTGGATTCTTGAACCTAAGGAGTGAATGGTCCTTTTTAAACATTGTGGTTGGACCTAATATAAGAGACTTATGTGTCACTATGCATCTTGTTGGGGGAAATAATCAAGCCACACATAGTTCTTTAAAAAGGTTTCCTATGTAGGTATGGTCTAAACACAGGGGGAAAAGAAAGAAATGGGGCTTGAGTGCCACTAGGGAGTGGAAATGGTATGATTAATGCTTACACATGGAAGCTAAACATCCCCTTTTTAAGGAAAACAAGGAATATATACTCATGGAATTTTGGGTGATTTCTTAATGTCAAATTAAGGAGTCATTAACCATATAGCTTAATTTCATGTGGTGAGGAAAAATGGTGTTTTTCAGTTTTAGGTCATGTGACTAAGACCTTATGATATGCATTTTATCATCGTGTGACAAGGATGATGATGCTATGAAGTTTAGCATTATACAACATGGAATCATATGATGTAATATATTTTAACATCCTGTATCTAAAACAAACTTGGTGTGATTACACCAAGTACTTCTTCAGGAACCTTACATTGGTTGGTGTTGTAGTAAGTTCTCCATCCATTGAGATTAAGAAATAAGCTCCATTATAGTGGACCTTATATATGGAGTATGTTTCTTACCACTTTGGATCAATCTTGGGAGGCTTCTTTCCTAGTATCATTAGAGTCCTAAGGACCAATACCAATTATCCTTGGAGGAATAAATAGAGTCAGAATTTCTTATAGAAAGTTCGTGATATCCGATTATCATAGACGTGATGCAAGGTATAAAATATATTTTCACCCAGTCACTCCATTTACTCCAATAATTTCTAAGACTGTTCATCTATAGATATTTAGTTACAAATTCCAATATAGAGCACTTGAAACTGAACCTCAATGGGAAATATTTATTTGGTTTCATACACCAATGAGTATGAGGTTTCCTGATTTGTAGTACAAGTTGTAGTATTATAATCCCATAAGTCATATAAGGGATTTTCATGCCAAGACTCTTTATCTTTATCCACAATCTTATAGAGTATGTTGACAGGGTATTTTTGAAATCCTCTAACTATCCACTGTCCTCTAAATGATAGCGGGATGAATGGTTGAACTTGATATTGTATTCTTGATATATATTTTCTACCTTATTAGAAACAAAATTGGTGTCATTGTCCATAAATATGGTATGAGGGATACCAAATATAGTAATGATATTAGATTTGACAAATATAACAATGATTTTGGTTCTGAAATCTTTGAGAGGTATTTCCCCAGTCCATTTGGAGGTGAAATCGGTATTATTAAGGATGTATTTGAACTGGTTAGCCGTAGCTAGAGGATAAGGCCCCACTACATCCATTACCCATGTATAAAATGTCCAAGAGTATTTAGATATATGTATAAACTTATGGGTTCTATGGATGATCTTTGAATGCACTTGGCATGGATGACACTTCTTAGTGAATTCTGTGAAATCATGTGTCATCAAAGGCCAAAATTATCCAAGCCTTTAGATTTGATTAGAAATATTATACCTAGATTAGTGGGAACCACAAGATCCTACATTCACTTCTTCCATAATAGCCACAGTCTCTTCTCCATCAGCACATCTCAGAAGGAATCCATTAAATCTTCATTTTTATAGGATGTCCTAGTGATTTAGGACATCATAAAGAGTGAAATTTTCTAATCACCAACAAATATTCTCTCTTCCTACTTTGTTCAGTGGAATTACTCTGACTTAGAGATATTCCATTATGGGTGTCATCTATCCCATGGTAGGACCAAATAGATTAGGAATGGCGCTGATTTCATTACTTTCATCTATTATGATTTGAAAGAAAAAGTTAAAACCACATGATGATAGGAAATGTTGATGATTTTTTCATCCATATTTGGATATTCCAAGGTTGTGGCTGTATTTTCCAATGCATCTTTCTAGGCATTATTTGATCATGAAATGTGATTCAATGTTGGATTTGAGGGAAATTCTACCATTAACCCTATAACATAATAACAAAAGTTAATTAGATCCTATTTTATAGTGTCATAATCCTCATCTGTCTTCTTAATTATCAATTTTGAATCACCCTTCACCTCTAGTTTTTTCACTACCAATTCCATGCCTGCAATGATAGCCTAATATTCTACCGCATCTTTTGTACCACCTTCTGATAATAAGATGAAGTATGGAAACATTTCCTTCTCTGGGGAGATAAGTACAATTCATAACCCAAATTTTTTGAGCTTAGGGGATTCCATTATCTTCCCCATTAGACTCCTAGAAGCCCTATCAAAATACATTTCCCATGTTCAGGGGATTTCATGAATAGAGAAGATTTATTCATCAGGAAGTTTAGTATTTAATGATGTCTCTTCTGTAGATTGGTGATCAGAAAATAATTCTTCCAAGGATTGGCCCTTTACTGCTTTCTGAGGCACAAATTGTATATCAAAATACTATAGGATGACTACCCACTGTGCCAGACGTCCTATCAACATAGGATGACTAAGGATAAACTTGAGCGGGTTTTTGCGAGAAGCCAAGTGAATCTCGTGGTTTTTTAGGTAGTGCCTCAAATTATGAATAGAAAATATTAATTCTAGGAAGATCTTCTCAATATATGAATAGTGAGTCTTATAATTAATCATGGTTTGACTAAGATAATAATGGTTTCTTTTATTCCCAACATAATTTGTTTGCATGAGGAAAGCACCCAGTGATCATTCCAGGGCTGACATTTACAGAATGAGTGGTTTTCCTTCAATAGGTGGAATCAATACTGGTGGGATCAATAGTTATTTCTTGAGGGCATCAAATTATTCTTAATAGTCATTGGTCCACTGATAAGTGAACCCTTTCTTCATAAATTTGGTTAAGGGTAAACACTTTCCTGAAAGGTTGGCTATAAAGCATCGAATCTAGGCCAAGTGTCCTTGAAGTCCTATAAAATCTTTTAAGTTTTGAGGAGGTGACATTACAATGATAGATTTAGTCTTATCAGGATCAAATTTGATTCCATGATGGCATATGATGAATCCAATAAATTTTCCTTAGGTCACCCTAAAAGAACATTTCAAGGGGTTCGACTTTAGAATATGATGTTGAAGCTTGAGGAATATGGTTTATAGGTCATCCAGATGGTCAGAACATTTCTAGGATTTAAACAACAGATCATCAATATAGAATTCAATAAACCTTCCCAAGAAGGGTTTGAAGATGTGATGCATAGCATGTTGGTATATCGCACCAGTGTTCTTCAAGAGAAATGGAATTACCCGATAACAGAATACTACCTAAAGGGATCCCAAATCTATGGATTAATCATCTTATGGGGCCATTCTGATTTGGATGTACCCTGAATATCCATCTATTAAATAGAGGTCCTAATAACTAGTTGTTGCACTAATTTGGAGTTATGTGATTTGAACCGGAAAGTCATCTTTAGTACAATGTTAGTTGAGATCTCTAAAATCAATGAAAAATATGATTTTCCAATTCTTATTTTTCATAGTTACAATGTTTTCTATTCATTTTAGGTTCTATAAATCTTTGATAAAATAATTCTTGATGAGTTTTTTCACTTCAGGCTTAATTTTGGAGGCATGAGTCAGGTGCGTCCTCCTGGCTACTTACTTTTATCCCTGATGATCTTATAGAAAACCCAAGTGATGAGTGGCCACCTCAAGGTAAAGGCTTATCATCTTTTTGTAGTTATAGGAAACCAAATATAGATTCTTCTTTAAGAAGGAGTTTTATAACTCATGTTCTTCAAGATTCGTTGTTGCACTAATTAGAGTGGGGTGTGTATCTTCTTTTGTACCCACATTTATTTCTATGAGTTCATCCATGGTGGTGGAGACACCTTCCTCAAATACTGGAGGGGCGTCCATGAGATCTTCTTCCTCTTCCTCATGCTCCACTACTTGTGCTTCTTCCTAGAGAGGATATGATAAAACAAGTTCCTCTGAGGGATTAGGGGATCTAATATTTGTACATCTAGAAGATGAGGAAAACATTTTGGTCTCACTTTCTAGAATGAAGACTTCTTGGAGTCCTAGAGGGGAAATGAGGGACTGAGAATGAGTCTCTTAACCTTCGCCTACCTTCGTGATGGATTCTTCTAATTTAACTTATAGAATTGAGTTTTAATGAAGCTTAAGGGACGGAATTAAAAAATACCCATTCAAGCTTTTATTGTCACTTAGAGAATTGATAACTTCTTCAGTGATGTCATGCTCAACTATCATGATTGACATTATGGAAGCTTCTAAATATATTCTTGAATTCTATCCCACCATTTCAATTTTATTAATAGGCAGTATGTAATCTACAATGAGTTACTTGAAATGGTTATCTAGGATCATCTACAAGGAATTTGGGGCATTGATTCATATGTCATTATTAACCATTGATTGTTTCACTCCATTGTGATAAAATCACGCATCAATGTATAATGGGGCCCTATCACCCTACAATATCCCAATTTGACCATTGATATAATATTTGAGACATTGCTGGTATGAAGAAGGAATGGTCACATGTTGATTTAGCCAAGGTATTCTCAGAAGAAAATTGAAAGTTGTGTCATGTCAGACCACCTTCAACCCTGATTCAGACACAAGATCCCCATACTGAGTTCTGAGTGTGACCTTGTTGAGAGTCTCTTGGTCATTCTTGTCATAACCCTATAACATCATATTGAAGTGAGACAATTGAGATTCATTGATACATAGTTCATGAAGTGTATGTACTAGGATGAGGTTGACTCTTGAGCCATTATTGATGAAGTCCAATTGGATATCAATGTCGTTTAACCAGTCAGGTATATACAAGGGTCAAACATGTCCTTTAATGACATAATCTTTATCCTAGTTAATGAAGGAAAAGACTATATGGCATTCTGTAGGATCATTCTATACATGATATACTTTGTCAGAAGTGAGCTCAACTTCAAATACCTAAGGGCTTTACAATGCCTCAATGAGTGCTTCCCGGAGTTATTTTGACATAATCATATCATCTAGGAATGATAAATTTTCCAAAACTTGGGCTAATTACTTTAATACATCAGATTTTTTATCCAAGGGTCTACGCTTTCTAGTATGAATATTATCTTTTGTATGCACTTTTTGATTTTATGTTCCTGATGTGGATGGGTTGTCCCTTGGTATAAGAGCAAGAAATGTTTATGTTCTTAGTGGATTGGGATGACCGGTTCAGTCTACTCATTGAGGAGGTTGTACTATATCCTCTAACCAGTCTTCCAAAATAATCATATTAGGCAAGACCCTATAATGTGTGGAGGAAGAACTCCCTTATTCCTGTTGATCTTGGAAGTGATATTTCCCATGATTTTTGGCTGCGTAAATGGTTTGAGTAGGGGTTTGTTTGATGTGGTGTCTCCTTTCATGACCACTTCTTCTCTTATATCCTCAAGCTTAATAACCTATTCCCCAGGTTCCCCAATAAATTTTAGGTAAATGTAGTTTATAATTAGAATTATCATTTGAGAAGGGATCTGTTAAGTGATTAACATTAACAAAACCAAATATCAACTCCTCATCTAATGAAGATTCTTCCTGGGGGTTGAATCTTGCTGTATTGTTTTATAGAGAGGTTCCCTTTCTTTTGGGATGGTTTCAATGAATTATACTAAGGTCCGGGACAACTTTTTCCTTGACATGATCTCATCTTCTTCTTATTACTCCTTATCCTTCTAGCCATGTTGTTTTTTTAAGGATTTTCCTTTAGAGGATTGGCCTTTTGATGAAGTCAGTTTTGTTATAGTGGAAGGGGTCAAGGGAAAAGTTGGTTGTTTCAACTATGCTCAGAGAATATCATGAGTCTGGTTGATCATTTTTTTGACCATCCAATCACCTATCTTTTTCATACTCTTACTTTTAACCAATTTCCATTCATTTTTTTCTATATTGGTAGTAGAAACACATGCTACTTATGCTATAGAATTTTATAGTTTCACTTTCCTAGAGTCCACCATTATTTGTAAGAGGTATTTGAAAACAAAACACTTATATATGGGGTGCCCCATCATTTTATATAAGGGGAAATATTTTAGAATATCTTCATCACCTTCTTTGGTGGACTTACTGGGCTTTGGCAACTGAACAAAGTTGTTTTCCAATGCCGATATGAAGCAATCGAAGACTTGGTCATTTCAAAAGAAATAGATCTTGTTTTTTAAATCATCAAACTGTATCTACCTCTAATATCTTTGATAATATTTTCAAGGAATATATTTTTGCTAATGCTCGGGAGATGGAGCCCTATGGTATGGGGAAGGTTTTGAGGTAGGAGCGGGTATAGGGGCCGGATTAAGTGAAACTTTAGTGGCCTTTTGTTTTACTATTATCCTTCCTTGAGTTGATGTAATTGCCTAGGACTTGTCTTCGGTCTCTATGATGAAGTTTTACACCTATTGAGCAATTACTACTAGATCCTGAAATCCTCCTCTGTATTCTATAGGGATTAACAGTGTGTGAAACTCATCGTGGATATTTTCTACAAAAATAAAAAACATCTCTTCTTGAGTGAGTTGTAGCTTCAATGAGTGTGTCAATCATTTCCACTAAGTAATGATTTCTGAGACCCTTTTATTCTCCCTTTGTTTTTAGTTTGTAAGATCAAAAAATGTTCTTTTCAGTAGCATTGAGCTAAACTGGAAGTGTAACTTCTGATGGTGATCTTCCCATACAGTAATTGATTAGGACTGCAAACTCATGTATCGTACAAAGGTTGTCCCCTTCATTGATTGCACAAATCATCTAAATTTCACTACTGCCTTTTTCTCATGGGTCACCATCATGGGATCATAGTGATAGTTGAAATGCATAAAATTATGCTTCAGATCTCACAATCTGTTGAATGTCGAAAATGTGGGATTCCCAAAGTTTGGCGAAGGAGGAGTCAGATATATCCATTAAAGGTAAGCCTTATTTTCTAGATATATTGGGGTGATCCATTATTCTATAGCTTCTAATTGAGTCGTTAGTGACTCAATGGTGTTCATAAGAATTCTAGGAATATTTGTCTGAGCTGGGGACTAGACTGGTGTGGCGGATGGAGCTTGAATGGGCATGGAAACTAGTAGGACCACTAGTGGTGGAATTGTTGGATTCTTCTATGGATAACCCATACGGATAGACCAGTAAGGATGTGCCTAATCCTATTCTATTTGTGAGCCCAATGGAGGGAATTCTTCATCTACTATTGAGGTATCCAAATATATTGGTGGTTGATGTCCCACATTGAGTGGATGTTCCATGTATTCTTTAGTTGTTACGGAAAACCCTCTTTGGTGAGGTGCACTAACTAGATGTATGAGTTGAGGGTCTTCTTGTAGAGCATATCTGGTAGGAATTCTACCTCAGAGTAACTCTACATTGAGTTTTTTCAACTCTTATATTCTCTAGAAAAATTTATTGGCCTTTTCTGAGAGGAAGGTGAAACATGGTATGACTCTTACCTTTTCCCCTATTAGTTGCCTTTCAAGGAGGTAGAGGTTAACTATTCAAGGGGATACCCAAATTTTGGGTTATCCTCTAGTTTCGATTACAGACACCCCATGCATTCATTTCAGTGTGTATTATGTAATGAATAGGAAATTCTTCTTCAGAATCCTCTAAATTAGTCTTATATTCTAGAGGTTCTTCATCGATGGCATTGGTGACATTCACATATGTGTAGTGCATCATAGGAATTTTGTTGATATTTTTATGAGATCACCTTATTTAGAGTCTTCCACAAGACCTTGCCCTCTTCTTTGTTGGTTCCCTAGGAACTATTTGATGGATAATGACCTGAAGGGAATTCCCAAAGAGTTCTGCAATATGTGTTCCAAGTGATTGTACCAGATCATAGGACATGAAAAAATGAGAGGATTCACTCTGTGACATCTTCCCTAATTAATAGAATACTGATTCCCTCTAAGGATTTTATTATTGAGGTGGAAAAGCCTCCATCCCTAAGGGATGTGTTGATTCATATTCTTTTTTCACAACCCTTGAGAATTGGTTGGATAACCCCGAGGGTTGGGTTAAAAAATCCCCCATCCACGTGGGTTGGGGTTATTCCCAAAAAGTTGAGGTTGATATCACTGCAACTTCTCTTCTAATTTTATGAATCCTGGTCTAGACATGGGTTGGGTGTATTATTCAGGATTCACATAAATCACTCATTTTGGAAGACCATTGTGCTACTTCTAACATTTTCTCAATCTGATGGATGACATCCTCTAAACGGGAAGACTGGTTGATGTTCTCATATGCTTGATACAAAAGTATCTCAACATCCTTTTTTATTCTGGTCTGACAAAGATGAGAGTTGGTTGGGGCCTATTCTAATTGAGCATATATTAAGTCATAAACAGATTCTATTTGTTATATCTGACCTAGGGAAATGACATTGCATGATACCACCTTTTTTGGGTTTTTCTATCTTGGGAGCACAGTGAAATGCAATGCTCCGTGTACAGCCCATCCTCTAATACGAACACCAGATGGGGTATTTGTGATCATCTTTCACAACCTCATTAATGCATCAAGGCATGCATGTTAAAGGGGTCCCTTCTACCTCTCAATCTTTAGATGTCAGGAAGCCAGGAGAGATGCCAAGTCAATTTGGTGTTATAACCCTTTTATTAACTTTCTGTGAGTTTGATACTCATCATATGGTAATACCTTTAATTTTAGGTGATGATGAGTTTTCCATATGTTAAGGAGAATGTAATGCATAAAATCTCCCACTAACACCTCTAGAATGCTCTATTGATAGGTAGATAAATTCCAAAACATGATCGGTATGTCATATTTAGCCAGTTGTTTCCTCATGCTTAGTAGATCTTCTTCGTCTTTTAAAAGAGGTTCCTCAACCGAGTCCGACCAGAGTGAACGCTTCTTGATTGTTTTACCACATGTAATGGGATTGGTTGGGATTTCCTCTATTATGTTGGAAGGAAAATGAACCAAGGGTTGTTCAGAGAATGATCATCGCCTTGGGATATCTTTCGGTTGAGAAAAGATTTCACCTTCTAGTGACAAGGAATCAGGCATGACTGGCCTTGTATTATCTATCATCACATAATAAAAAGGCTTTCTCATCACTACATTGTCAATTGGAAAATTCTTTTGACAATGCAAATCACTATTGTTGAGAGAAATTTTGTAGTGAACACCATCATGGGGAGGACTAACATGGTGTATTACAGTAAGGGGAAGACCCCCTTTCTCCTTGGTAATCTGGCCACATAGAGGGTTGTCATGGATCTCATCAAGAGACAAGATCTCTGGATCGACTAAATTGTTTCCATGAATCAAGCCTTCATGGTGAAGTGCCCAATGAGGACCTTCAAAATTACTGTTACTTATCTCATAATTTAGAGAGAGGAGGGTAGGATATTGAGCTATGATAGATAAATGTCTGAGGTCTTTATGAACTCAATCGTTAAGCGAAGCCTGGTCATTGAACGTCTCTTTATTTTCCAATCATTTTTTATGAGGCTTTTTTAGATGTATTCTTGCGGGAAATTAGGGCCACTTTTTGGGAGAAGTAGTCGACATGGGAAGGTGTTTGTGCCTCCCTTAGAGTGGCCATTAGAATAGGCTAATTACCTTTGATTGGAGAGGGTGTATGTTCCTAATCCTGTTATCTATATAATCATGTGAGCCTCATCCCAGTTGTTGAGGTCTCTCTAAGTGCATCTATGAAACCCAGGTTCAAAACCAAGCGGAAGCATAATTCTAGGGTACTATAGCAGTATTGTAGCAGTACTGTAGTAGGTACTGTAGCAGCCATAACTATTCACCTTGGGCCACCAGTTTGGGATTGGAGTCCTTAAGGCTTTCGAGCCACCCAGGCATTCGGGTCAGTAAGACCTTCGGGACACCTTTAAGGCCTTTGGTCCACCTCAAGGCCTTTGGGCCACGTGATCAGTGCAGTTTCCCCAGACAGATTCAACAAAAAAGGAGCAACCCCAAAGGAGGATTTAGAGCAGGCGCACTCACCAGAGTATAACCAACGGATTTGAAAGAATGAGAAGGTATGGAAACGCCATCGAGACCAGCATGTGCTTGCATGGGATGCTTATCCGGACATCTATGAAAAGGTGGAGGGCTACCATTATGATGCAGATTCCAGGGGAGGGGCAGTTCCTTGTAGTTATAGTCTGGTTGAATTCTATAAGTCCTTTGGGTCATGTAATGTCTCTTAAGCCTACAGGCCATGTAATATCTTAAAGCCTATGGGCCTTGTAAGGGTTCCCCCTTATCCCTTGAAAGGGGGGTTATCAAAAATCAATAAATAAAGAAGGCCTTCGGGCCATTTAGACTATCTATATAATATGGGGGAGTTTTCCCCATGACCCTCCTAGATGGGAGTAGAGGTGTGTGTCTGCTCTAGGGTGTTATGCTGATGAGCCACCCCATTTGCGGGGACAGAGTTATGTGTTCGTCCCTCGAGAACTACTTTCGTCACAATAATGATATCCTGGAAAGTTTGTACGATGTGGGTAAGAATTTTCCTCTGCCATTTCACCATTTCTAGGATGTATGTGGTGACTTCAGCAATTTGAACATGCATATATTCCCATTATGTATCTGGAATATGTGTATGTCCCCACTCCTGTACTCCCTTTCCTATCATTGGATGCTCACAGTACTCATGTGTGGGGGAAGAGAGTGTAGTCTTCCCTCTGCTTGTCATCGGGACTTTCTAAATGACTACTCCATGTGCTGCTAGATGAGGCTATTGGTTGGCTTGATGGTTGTTGGCAGCACTACAAGAAAAATGGGTAATTACGACGGGTTATTTGCGATGATGAATCATCCCATCGAAAAAACTCTATCGGGGGGGAATATTTGCAACGGGGATAGGTATCCCGTCGCAAATACCCTTCAGTGGGTTTTAGTATTTGCGACAGGTCCCGTCGCCAATACCCTTCAGTGGGTTTTAGTATTTGTGATGGGTCCCATCACAAATACCTTTTGGTGGCTTTTAGTATTTGTGATGGGTCCCGTCGCAAATACCTTTTTAACCATCACACCTAATTAATAAGGGGTTAATATTTGTGATGGGACCCGTCACAAATAATCTAACCTTTATATACTGTCATCTGTTTTTCCTATTTCACTTATCTATCTACTCCTCTCTTCCTCTCTACTCTCATATTTATCTCTTAAATGTTTTCAGAGTTTAAAATTTTACATCGAAGCGATTTTCAAGCCTCGAATCATACAAAAGATTTTGTTTTAAAGTATTTATCTATTGATTTTATTTTTTTAGTTAATTCATTTAATTTTATATTAGTTATAATTATTGTCAAAGAGAAACAATTAAATTAGAATTAGAATTAGATAGTTTTTTTCACTATTTATTTTTACAAATATGTTGGTTCATTAGTAATAAATATAAAAAAAATTGTAGTAATTAGCGATAATTAGTAATATTTAGCTGTAATTAATAATAGTAAATATTAATTAGTGGTAATTAGTGAAGATTTGCGATAATTAGTAATAAATACTAATAATTAGTAATAATTAGTAATAATTAGTAATAATTAGCGGTAATTAGTAATAATTAGGAGTAATTAGTAATAAATAGTAGTAATTAGTAATAATTAGCATTAATTATTAATAAATAGCGGTAATTAGGAATAAATATTGTTAATTAGGAATAAATAGCGGTAATTAGCGGTAATTTGTGGTAATTTGTAATAATTAGCGGTAATTGAGAATAAATACTAATAAATAGGACTAAATAGTAATAAATAGTAATAAATAGTAATAATTAGTAATAATTAGTAATAAATAGGAATAATTAGTAATAATTATTAATAAATAGTAATAATTATTAATAAATAGTAATAATTATAAATAAATAAGAATAAATAGGAATAATTATTAATAATTATTAATAAATAGGAATAATTAGTAATAATACTTAATAATTATAAATAATTATTAATAAATAGGAATAATGAGTTATAATTATTAATAAATATTAATAATTATTAATTAATAAGAATAACTAGGAATAAATAGTAACAAATTAGAATAAATATGAATAATTTGAAATAATTATAATAATTAGTAATAATGATAATAATTAGTAATAATTAGAAACAATTAGAAATAATTAGAAATAATTAGAAATAATTAGTAATAATTTGTAATAATTAGAAATAATTAGTAATAATTAGTAATAAATAGGAATAATTAGTAATAAATAGGAATAATTAGTAATAAATAGGAATAATTTATAATAAATAGGAATAACTAGTAATAATTAGTAATAATTAGTAATATTATTCAGAAGGTTTATGAGGCAGACTCACTTTCTCCTAGAAAATTTATTAAAAACAAAAAACATACATGAAAAGAGAAAGGATGGTTAAGGAAAAACCAACCCTTATCCATATTAAGAAAAACAGCACACCAAAACATGTTAACCTTGGTCAGAACTCTCAACACCCTCATCAACATTGGTCAGGACTCTCAACACCCTCATTAGTAATAATTAGTAATAATTAGTAATAATTTTCAATAATAAGTAATAATTAGTAATAATTAGTAATAATTTTTAATATTTTTTTAATATATTTTTTAATATTTTTTAATATTTTTTAATATTTTTTAATAATTTTTAATAATTTTTAATAATTTTTAATAATTTTTAATAATTAGTAATAATTTTTTATAATTAGGAATAACTAAGAAAATTAATAATAATTAGGAATAATTAGGAATAATTAGGAATAATTAGAAATAATTAGGAATAATTAGAAATAATTTGAATTATAAATAAGAACATAAATATGAATATAAATATAAATAAATAAGAATATTTTTTTAAAAGGTTGGGGTTGAAGCCTCGTTTATTATTAAAGAAAATCAAAGACCCCTTTAACTGGGTAGAGGGAGACCCATTACATAGCCCAAAGGCCCAGTGGGCATTTAGCAAATTACATGGCCTGTAGGCCCATTTTTTGGACCAAGGCCCATTCTATGAATAGTATTGCTACAGTACCCGCACTGTTAAAGTGCTACACAATACCCCCCGTTGCTACAGTCCCCTACCGCAGCTACAGTTCCGGCCGGTGCTATTGTACCACCACTGCTATAGTACACTACAGTACTGTTACAGTACCCTGCGCCCAATAGGTTTTGAACCCCCCATTTTTCATGTAGGAATATAAATAGAAATATATATAGGAATATAAATAGGAAAATAAATAGGAATAAAAATAGGAATATAAAAAGGAATAAATAGGAATAAATAATAAAAAATAATAAATAAATAGTAATAATTTGAAATAAATAGTAATAAATAGTAATAATTTGTAATAATTAGTAATAATTAATAATAATTAGTAATAATTAGTAATAATTATTAATAATTAGTAATAATTAGTAATAATTTGGAATAAATAGTAATAATTAGAAATAAATAGGTATAATTAGTAATAATTAGAAGTAAATAGTACTACTTAGCAGTAATTAGTTAGCGATAATAAAAATTAGTAATAATAAGTGGTAATTATAAATAATTAGTAATAATTAGCAGTAATTAGCAATAATTAATAGTAATTTGTAATAATTAGTAGTAATTAGTATTAATTAGAAATATTTAGAAATAATTAGTAGTAATTAGTAAAAATTATTATAAATTAGTGTCGATTAGTATAAATTTTAAGCAATTTACTCTAAATAACTATGAAATAATAACAATTATTTGAAATTACTAGAAAAGTGAAAAGTAAATAGGTCATCAATTTTTAGGCCATGATCAAAAAAATATTTGTACAAACATGGTTGACATAAATTAGTCATTTTTTATGGCTTGAAGTTTTGGAAATTCTATGATTTACACCTTTTTAGTAATTTATAATATATTTTAATACTTTATAGTAATTTATAACAATTTTTATTAATTTTATAAAAAAATATATTAATATTAGTAGTAATTAGTAAGAAAACAGAGGTAAATAGGTAAAATTTATAATATTTTCATGTTAATTATATTTTTAAATTTTATGCTCTTTTTTAGATCATATTTTTCTTATATAAAATTAATCATAAAAAATTAATTTGTAGTAAATTACTAAACATTAACAATAAATCATTTAAATTACAAAAAATCGGTGGTGATAAAAAACATTATTAAAATTATCAGCAATTAGTAATGATTAATAGAAATGAACATTAAATCACTATAATTAGTAAAAAGTAACGTTCATTATAAAAAAAATTATGTAAAATAGATAAATTTAAAAATATTTAAAAGTAGATTATGATTGCTTTAATTTTTACTCTTTTTTGGATCATCTTCTTCTTATATCAAATTAATCATAAACAATTTTTTTATTTTATTTCTTTTAGGGTAATATGGACCAAGGAAGTCGACAAAAACCTTTATTACATGATCACAATTGGATAAATCATCACAATAATACAAACAGTTCTAGTATAAATATTTTATATATTGAGGGTATTGAAGCCTTTTTATCATTTGAATCATCAAAAATAGAATTTATTTCATAAGGGAAAATTAAGTGTTCATGAAAGAAATGTTATATGAGGATGTTTGAAACATTTGACAATGTTGGGGGTTATCTATTTTGATTTGGTTTTCAAAATGATTATGTTTTTTGGTATCAATATAGTGAACGTAGTTCTAGAGATAATACTAATAATTTGGTTCCAGATCCATCACATATTGAAAAGTTAGTAAGTGATGTGGTGGGTCTTTATTTTAAACCAACTAAAACTCAAGATGATATTGATTCAACTCTAGAGTTGGAACCATCTCAATTTTATGATTTACTGAGGACCTCTAATTATTCCTTATATCCTGGTTACAAGATAAGAAAAATTGAACTAGTTTAAAATGTTATGGCTATTAAATCAGATAATGGAATGTAAAATAGCTATTTTGATCAGATATTCTCTTTGGTTAAAACATGTATATCTGAAGTAAATGTGTTCCCTACAAGGTTCTATAAGAGAAAGAGGCTGGTTTAAATCTATGTCTTGGTTTTTAGAAGATTTATGCATGTTCAAATAATTTCATCTTTTATTATGGTGAAAATGAGTCATTGGATAGTTATACTACATGTGGAAAATCGAAGCATAAAAAGGATCAACTAGGGATTTCTGGATTGATTCTTGTAAAACAATTGTGGTATTTCCTTCTTAAACTCAGATTAAAACATTTATTTATGTCTCAAAACACAGTATCATTGATTTCATGGCACAAAACCAATATTTAAAATGGTAAAATATTAGATCATCCCTCCGATGGTGATTCATGGAAATATTTTGACCATGTATATCCATCTTTTTCTTTAGAAGCCTGAAATGTGAAATTGGGTCTTTTTACTGATGGTTTCTATCAATTTGGTTCTTATAGTAGTCAATATTCTTGTTTTCCTATCTTTATAACTCCATACAATTTACCTCCTTGGATGTTGATGAAAGATCCATATATCTTTTTGACCTTATTAATTTATGTTCATCCGAAAAAGAATATTCATGTTTATATGAAGATATTGATTGATGAGTTAAATTTATTATGGAGTAATGGTGTTAGTACATATAATGTTGTTGCGAAAAAAATTTCCTATATAAAGTCACTACTAGAATTAGATGTATTCGCGACAGGATCCCGTCACAAATAGGCTTTAGCGACGGGGCCCCGTCGCAAATAGACCATTGTAGAAAACGGTGTCACAAATATATTTTTTTTTGCGACAGGCCCGTCACAAATAAGTCTCTGATTATATACATTATATATAAATAAACCTTTTGTGACGGGGCAGTGCCCCATAACAAATAAGCATCTGATTATATACATTATATATATATATATAAATCTTTTGTGACGGGCCCGTCATCCTGTCGTAAATACTACTAATAAAAAATTATATTTAAATTATTTGCAACGGGATCCCATCGCAAAAAGTCCCGTTGCAAATACTAACCATAATAAAAAAAATATTTAATAAAATTATGATTAATGAAAAAATTATTTTAATATTATTAAAATAAAAAAAAATAAAAAATATTATTATTAGTAAAATAAAAAAAATTAAAAAAATATAATACTAAAAAAATATATTTGATAAAATTATGATTAATAAAAAAATTAATATTAATTTTATTAAAATAAAAAAAATTATTACAATTCTCAATATTTACAAAAAAAAATATAAAAAATCATAAAATGTTATTATTATTAGTAAAATAAACAAATATTAAAAAATATAATACTAATAATAAATAATAAAATATTAAAAATAAAAAAATTAATTATGCAATATTTGCACCAATATAAAAGATAGAAACTGTAAATAGTTCATATTACAATAAATCTTCAATTCAAATGTTTTTAAGACAAAAAAATCACTTGGGGTCGTCTTCTAGAGGAGGTGGAGGAGCTGTAGGAGATCGTGGAGGAAACTCCATCCCTAAACTACGAGTCAGACAGCGCATGTACTCTATCTGCTCATGATGCTGCTGCTGCTGCCATCAACGCATCTCCTCCTTGTGATGTTGCTGCTGCTGCTGCTGCCACTAACACATCTCTTCATGCTGCTTCTACAAACTCTATATAAGCTCAGACTAAGTTCGCAACTGCTCCTGATACTGTGAGACAGAAGATGATGCCTCTCCATGAGCTCCTCTCGAGCTGGACGCTGACATCACAGCAGTACCATAATAAGTATCAGGAGTCAAATGAGATTCGATACCAACTACTCGACCCTTTTCAAAGCCATACTGAGTCACCTTCATCAATGCCGCCTCATCAAAATAGTGAGCACTGTTCTGTTCAATCATCTCGTCCGGACTCTCAGCCTGTGTCTCAGAGGTCGCATCCTTATATTAATCCTTCAATTCCAGTTTAAAATTAAAATGGTGAAAATATTATATGCAGTTAATTTTCAAACTGAAAAAAATAATATTAACCACAATCTGACACTAGTGATCACCTCTAATCTCTCCAGTGGTTGGATCACTGTACATCCTACGATAAATGTCGAACACCGTAATATTGGGATGCTCAAATGCCTACATAAATATAAAATAAACTGTTTATATTTAAAGTAATATAAAATATTTAAAAAATATACTTACCAGATGCTTTCTATGTGTACTGAATGTATGGCTATCGGCTCGATGTGTCACTTCCTGTCTCCCCGGTTCTGCCATCCCACTGAAGATCTCCTCTGAAATCCACCACCAAACCAATGTAAACATAATCCATCCTAACCATGAGATGAAATGTACTTTGGTCAGTGGTCTCTACACGACTCATCAAATTCTGTCACTCATTCTTTCTTAATGGTCGTTCTTCTCAAATTGTGCAAAAACTAACAGAAACCGTCACGCATAGACACATGTCATGCCGCGTGGATAACTTCATGCATGCTATCATCGATGGGATACCATAAACCCTACAAATAATTTATCATGTCAAGTTATTAATAAAATAAATTTCAAAATAAATATTATTTATTTACATACCATCCAATGATCGAACATGTCGTTCTGTACATCAACGGGAATCTGTTCCCATGTGATCAGTGGATGAGAAAAATAATTACACAAGATAGCGCTCCCCTGTCCAATAGACACATGCAAAAAACTATGAAAAAGTAATAAATAATCAAACAATTAGTATATATATATATAAATAAATTAATGAAATATAACTAAAATATATATGTTACCATACCTCTTTGTGCGTGGATCGAATCCAAGATATGGACGTCGCTCGAGTATAGGGTCAGGAATCATCAGTCGTGCAAGACCATGCCCCCTCCGTGTACCCCCTGAACCGTTAGTAGGCTGAGGGTCAAATGGTTCACAATCCCCCTCATCCAAAGGTAGATCAGCCTCCTGCAACTCGTGAAATAGATCAAGATCCATCTGCAACACAAAATGATTATTGTTAGCAGATAGTTGAAAATACCTATTATATATATATATATATTAGTTACAATTATAACCATCATTTAATTATGTCAATGTCTATCTTCATCCTCATCTTCATAGCTATCAATGTCAATGTCTTCATCTTCGTCCTCAACATCATCAATATCCATATGAGTTTCATTTTCATCATGTCATGTCATTTCAAATTCATTTGTAACATCATTAACATCTTCATCATCATTGATCCTTAATTGTGGAGTGTCATCATCTATATTCATGTCTCTTTGGAAAAAAGTCGTATTTTGAGTAGTCTCTTGAAAAATTTCAATTCCTTCCACTTTAGAAGAACCACATTCAGCTTGAGTAAACTAATTTTCCCCAGATTTTGTTTTTATTATGCTCCAACAATCACTCAAGTCTCTTGAAGTAGCACAGTACTTTGCGTAAAAAATTTGATGTTCATGTTGAGCCAATAAAAATGGTTCATTTACTATAAGAAGACTTTTATATTTAATATCGATGATTCCATGAGTCGAATGAACATGCAAGCCTCTCTCAGTATCCAACCACCGATATTTAACATCTTTATATAATTCTTTCCTAGATAACATAGCTCAATAACTTCATCCAGAATTCCATAAAATTAAACTTCAGTTTCTCTATGATGCGATCCTCTCAAGAAAACTCCATTGTTCATTTTTTTATTCCCCATATGCACGTGTATGAAATCGAAAACCATTCACCACATATGAATTATAAGATTTAACCATTTTGGATGGTGGGTTACTCAATATAAATAGTCGTTTATCAATTTAATCATCATGTTGAGAGACCAAAAAAATTTAAAACAATTATCAATATGATAAATAATAAATGGTATTGATATTAAACTATCAATAATTTATGTTAACAGTTTTTGAAACCATTGAGAAATTTTTTTTGTCTACGTTCTTCAAGAACAGCTACTGTAATTTGTGAAAGTTGTTTCTTGATATGATTATCATATAAACTACAAATAAAATAAGTTTACATACTATAACATAAATTATTTAATAAGTTATAGAAGCACTCACAGTACAAATGATGTCATTTCTTCACAGTTGAGCAGAACATATGTATGAGCTCTATGATATTCATCATATGAAAGCCATCGTTCATGAACTCTAACGAAACCAAGATTTGGCTTATTAAAAACTGATAATTGATTGTCCATTTTTTCATTCACATTCTCCTCATTTCATCCCATGCTATTGTGTTTTAATGGATATTGAGATGAAAAATAATTAGAGTAGAAAAAGAAATTTCCTCTTGCAAATAAGCTTCAGCAATTGAGCCTTCAACTGATGATTTGTTACGTACTTTTTTCTTCAATTTATACATGAATCTTTTGAATGGTTACATCCATCGAAACTGTATTGGACCACCACATTTAGCTTCATGTGAAAAATGTAATATCAGATGTTCCATTGAGTCAAAGAAAGCTGGCAGAAAGATTTTTTCTAGTTTATATATAATTACAGTAACATCTTCTTCCAGTTTTCTTAGTGCATCTTAGTATGTTGTCACTGCAAAAATGTCTCAAAAAAATATGATATGTCTGTTATCGAATCCTAAATCATATAATTCAATAAACCTATGAATCCAATTGGCACAATTATTTCCATTATAACATAACAATCATGACTTTTTAATCCGGTAATATAACCATTCTTAACACATCTTCCCAAATTGAAAGCATAGCCATCTGGAAGTCTCAAATCTATAATCCACTGACAAAATAGTAAGCGACTCTCTTTGGATAGTGTATAAGCTGATTTTGGCTTCATTAACCTCTGTGATATGACATTTTCAAATATTTCAAGTTCTAGTCGCCGGTAAATTTGGGCAAGATCTAATTGTGCCTTTACAATATCTTTGGTCTTACCTGGTGTATCCAAAACTGTATGAAATAAATTATCAAAACAGTTCTTCTCAATATTCATGACATCCAACATGTGGCGGACCAACAAATCAGACCAATATTGAAGATCCAAAAAAATGATTCATTTTATCCAATTATTTTCTTTTCCAAAGTCATAAATTTTCTATTGGTTTACTATTGGCCCAAATGTGATGGGAGTTAATGAAAATACAATTGATTTTAACTTTGTACCTACGATCATTTTTGGAGGTTCATCCCTTCCAATTGTACCTTTTCTGAAATGTGATTTATTCCTCTGAAAAGGATGATCGGTTGGATTAAATATGTAGTGACAGTCAAAATATAAAGGGTTTTTTTCATTGATGAGCATAAAGGTTTTGATGTATTTCATACTGTAAGGACATGATTTCAAACCATGTGTACTTTAGCCAGATAACATGCCATATGTCAAAAATTCACTAATAGTCCACATTAATTCATCTTTTAATATGAAATTGTGTTTCGCAGAAACATCATATGTACTAACACCATCACTCCAAAATGCATTTAACTCATTAATCAATGGTCTCAAATAAACATCAATATTCTTTTTCGGATGTCCTGGGATTAATGATGTCAAAAAGATATAGGAATCCTTCATCAATATCCCAAGAGGTAAATTGTATAAAGATATAAAGATAGGCCAACATGAATACCGATTACCATAAGAACCAAACAGATAGAAATCATCAGTAAAAAGACCTAATCACGCGTTTCGGGCTTCTAAATCAAAAAACGGATGCAGTCGGTCAAAATTTTTCCATAAATCACCATCAGATGGATGATTCAATCTTTTATCAGTTGAAATCTTAGTTTTGTTCCATGACATCATTGACGCTGTGTTCTGAGAAATAAATAAATGCTACAACCTGGGTGTAAGGGGGAAATATCTCAATTGTTTTACTGGAATCAATCCAGACTTCCCTGGTTGAGCTTCTTTATACCTCGATTGTCCACATGTGGGAAAACTATCCAACGAATCATTTTCACCAGAATATATGATGCAATCATTTGGACATGCATTAATCTTCCAATAACTAAGGCCTAGATTACGAACCAGCCTCTTGCTCTCATAGTAATTTGCAGGCAATGAATTTCCTTCAGGTAACAGTGTTTTAATCAAAGAAAATATCCGATCAAAATAGTTTTTTGACATTGCATTATCTGATTTAATAGCCATAAATTTTACAACCGCTTCTAATTCGCTTATCTTGCAACTAGGATATAATGTATCCTCAGCAGACCTCAACAACACATAAAATTTGGATGGTGTTAACTCAAGAGTTAAATCAATATCATCTTGAGTTTCTGTTTGTTGAACAGATGGACCTGAAACATCATGTACTAAATTTTGAAACTGTGATGGATCTAAAATCAAGTTATTAGTATATTCTCTGAAACTTCATTCACCGTGTTGATACCAAAAAATATAATCTAGTTGAAAACCAAACCGCAAGAGATGTCCCCCAACCTTGTCAAATGTGTTAAATGTTCTCAGAGCACATTTTTTACAAGGAAATTTTATTGTGCCTTCTGAAACATATTCTGGTTTTGATGATGCAAATGATAAGAAAGCTTCAACACCCTCAATATATACAGAATTTAAACCAGAATCGTTTGGATTTCTATGCTGATTTATCCAAGCATGATCATCTAATAATGATTGTTGTTGACTTCCTTGTTCCATATTTTTCTACAAAATATAAAATCATTACTATTTTTGAATAATTTGAAATTTTAAAAACACTATTCGAAAAAAAAGATAAATAATTACAACTACTTCTTAATAATTACCATTACTTATGGGAGACACAATTTTCAGTGGATTGACAGCTACTCTTTTGTCTAACGGCTCATTTACTTGCAACTTTCTCACACTGAAATGACAATGAAGAATCTACTCAGAGGTACGCATATTCATTCTAGTATGCACAATAATTAATATGCATAGCTTCGAGTAGATTCTTCATTGTGATTTCTGTGTGAGAAAGTTCCAAGTAAATGAGTCGTCAGAAAAAAGATCCCCTTTTTCGTCGATGAATCATCTTCTTGCAACAGTCACTGCCTGAACACTTTATAAAAATGGTGGTCCTATAAATGCATATTCAAACTCGGGCATAAGATATTAGATATACATACATTGAAGCATACTTTACATAATGTTTTGAGTCGGTGAAAGTTGAAAGGAGAAGATTCATCGGGTAAAAGGAGTGTCATCAATACACTGGAAATTGTACAAAGTTATTACAAGTTATTAAAATTTATTACAATTGATTTTCTTCCTAATTATTCATATTTATTAATATTTATTACTATTTATTCCTAATTCTTTCTATTTATTACTATTTATTACAATTTATTACTAATTATTCATATTTATTTTTAAATATTCTTATTTATTACTAATTATTACTAATTATTGCTATTTATTTCTAATTATTGCAAATTATTACTAATTATTACTAATTATTACTAATTATTCCTAATTATTACAAATTATTACAAATTATTCCTAATTATTCCTAATTATTTCTAATTATTACTAATTATTTCTATTTATTCTTAATTATTTCTAATTATTACTAATTATTACTAATTATTACTAATTATTTCTATTTATTACTAATTATTCCTAATTATAAATAATTATTCATATTTATTCCTAATTATTACTAATTATTCACATTTATTCATATTTATTCCTAATTATTGCTAATTATTCCTAATTATTGCTAATTATTCCTAATTATTCCTAGTTATCGCTAATTATTCCTAATTATTCTTAATTATTCCTAATTATTCCTAATTATTCCTAATTATTCCTAATTATTCCTAATTATTTTTATTTATTCCTATTTATTTCTAATTTTTACCAATTATTACTAATTGTTGCTAATTATTCCTAATTATTACAAATTATTACTAATTATTCATATTTATTTCTATTTATTACTTATTATTCATATTTATTCTTAATTATTCATATTTAATCCTAATTATTACTAATTATTCCAAATTATTCCTATTTATTGCTGATTATTCCTATTTGTTGCTAATTATTCCTAATTATTCCTATTTATTTCTATTTATTTCTATTTATTTCTAATTATTCCGAATTATTCCTAATTATTACTTATTATTCCTATTTATTACTAATTATTCCTAATTATTCGTAATTATTACTAATTATTCCTAATTATTCCAAATTATTCCAAATTATTCCTATTTATTCCTATTGATTTCTATTTATTCCTAATTATTACTAATTATTCTTATTTATTCCTAATTATTACTAATTATTACTCATTATTACTAATTATTCATATTTATTCCTAAGTATTACTAATTATTCATATTTATTCCTAACTATTACTAATTATTCATATTTATTCCTAATTATTCATATTTATTCCTAATTATTGCAAATTATTCCTAATTATAGCAAATTATTCCTAATTATTCCTATTTATTGCTAATTATTCCTATTTATTCCTATTTATTCCTATTTATTCCTATTTATTCCTATTTATTCATATTTATTTCTATTTATTACTAATTATTCCTATTTATTCTTATTTATTCCAACTTATTCCTACTTATTCCCATTTATTACTAATTATTTCTTTTTATTCCTATTTATTTCTTTTTATTCCTATTTATTTTTATTTATTCCAATTTATTACTAATTATTCCTAATTATTCCTAATTATTCTTAATTATTCCTAATTATTCCTAATTATTACTAATTATTACTAATTATTCCTAATTTTTACTAATTATTCCTAATTATTCCTAATTATTACTAATTATTACTAATTATTCCTATTTATTTCTATTTATTCCTATTTATTTTTAATTATTACTAATTATTACTAATTATTACTAATTATTTCTAATTATTCATATTTATTTCTATTTTTTACTAATTATTCCTAATTATTACTATTTATTCATATTTATTCCAAATTATTACTATTTATTACTATTTATTACTATTTATTACTATTTGTTACTAATTATTACTATTTATTACTATTTATTACTAATTATTACTATTTATTACAATTTATTACTATTTATTACTATTTATTACTCTTTATTACTATTTATTACTATTTATTACTTTTTATTGCTATTTATTACTATTTATAACTATTTATTACTTATTATTCCAATTTATTACTAATTATTCCTATTTATTACTAATTACCCGTAATTATTACTAATTAAACATAACTATTATTAATTAAACATAACTATTACTAATTACCGTTAATTGATATTAATAACTACAATTTACAACTACTAATTACTAATTATTAATTACAAGTAATTATTTATAGACAATACTAATTTTTGTTAGTAATTATTAATTTATACTAATTATTAATTATAAATAATTTTTAAGAATTAATATTAATAATTTCAATTTATTATTACAAATAAATACAGATAACAAAATAATTTAAATCTAATTTAACTACAACTAATCAACAATAATTAAAATTAACATTAAAAAATGAAATAAATACTAAATTAAATAAAATATAAATACCTTTAAACTTGATCTCCTATTGATGTAAGTGACTTCACAACTTCTTCGTAAAAAAACTAACTCAGAGAAATTTTTACTCTAAAAATAGAGTTTAGATAGAGGATTTGAAAAATGAGAGGTAGAGAAAAAAACAGATGAGGTATATTTAGGTTAGATTAGTTGCGACGGGACTATTTGAAATAAAATTACCGTCGCAAAAGGTTCTTTTTGCGACGGGGCCCGTCGCAAATACCTTTGCCCGCATTAATTGATGTCGGTGGTTAAAAGGGTATTTGTGATGGGCCCCATCGTAAAAAGTGACCTGCCGACACACCTTTTGCTATGGGACAACATCCCGTCGCAAAAACCCATTTACCACCGCCGGTATTTGTGACTGGTCCCTTTGCAAAAAACCTTCCTGCGCTTTGGCACGCATCCCGCGCCAAACCGCACATTACCTTTTGCGACGGGACCCCAAAACTCGTCGCAAATAACCTCTGGGATGGACTATTTGCGATAGGAATTAATCCCGTCGTAAAAGCCTGTTTTTCTCGTAGTGAGTGGCATTGATGTTGACAATTAGTGACTTCTCAGCGTATGACATTTTATCTGACAAGAGTAAACATGTTCCAAAATCATGTTCATACTTTATAAGAGACAGCAAAGCATTTATTCTCATCAATGAAAGAAAAAAATGTTTTTTTACTGTCATCATAGATTCCTTTCAACCGATCACCCTTTTCAGAGGAACAGATTTCATTTCAGAAAAGTATAATTTGAAAGAGATGGACCTCCAACAATGATCTCAGGTACAGAGTTAAAATCATTTGTCTCTTCATTACATCCCATTGCATTTGGAAAAACTATAAACCAATAGAAAATATATTACTTTGGGAAAGAACACAATTGGTTAAAATGATTCATTTTTTTAGGATCTTCCATATTGGTTTGATTTATTGGTATGTCACATGTTAAATGTCATGCATATTAATAAGAAATATTTTGATAATATATTTTATACAGTTTTGGATACACCAAGTAAGACCAAAGATAATGTAAAGGCATGATTATTCTTTCCCAAATTTATAGGCAACTAGAACTTGAACTGTTTGAAAATGCCAGGTCATAGAAGTTAATGAAGACAAAATAAGCTTATACACTTTCCAAAAAAATTTGATTATTATTTTGTCAGTATATTTTAGATTTGAGACTTCGAAATGGTTATGTTTCCAATTTGGGAAGATGTTTCAAAAAGGTTCATATTATCAGATTAAAAAGTCATGATTTTCATGTTATAATGTAAAGACTTTCGCTGATTGGAATAAGAGGTTTTTAGAATTCTATGATTTAGGATGCGCTAATAGACATATCATATTTTTTTGAGACATTTACACGGTGACAAAAATATATAATTTACTAAGAAGACTATAAGAATATGTTGTTTTAATTTTATGTAAACTGGAAAAAATATTCCCACCACTTTCTTTGACTCAATGAAACATTTGATATTACATTTCCCACATGAAGAAAAATGTGGGGGTTTGGTATAGTTCTGATGGATGTACCCATTCAATAGATGCATACAAAAATTGAGGAAAAAAGGATGTAACAGAGCATTGGTTGAAGGATCAATTGCAGAAGCTTATTTGTAGGTGGAAATTTCTTTTTATTTTGCTCTCATTATTTTCAATCTAAATATCCCTCAAAACAACTGCATGGTTCGTAGTGAGGAAAATATTGAAGATGAAATGAGTACTAAATTATCAGTTATTAATCTTCTAGAACATAGCTTTGGTAGAGTTAATGATTTATGGATTTTAGATGATGAACAGCATAGAGCTCTTATATATGTTCTGTTTAACTATGAAGAAACGACACCATTTGTATTATGAGTGATCCTATCACTTATTCAATAATCTTTGATACAAAAAATTAATATTCTTTTATTTTTAGGTTATATGATAATCATACTATGAAACAGTTTCAACAAATTATAGTAGATTCTCTTGAATAACTTTAAAAAATTAATTTTTCATACTGGTTTCAAAAACTGGTAACATAAATTATTTATGGTTTAACATAAAAAATCAATTTATTACGTAACATATTCATATTTTTAAAAAAAAATTAGGTATCTCAACATGCTGATAAAATTTATAATAAATTGTGTGTATTGAGTACCCCACCATCCAAAATGGTTAAATCTTATAATGCATATGTAGTTGATGATTTTTAATTTCATATATGTGAATATGGGGAATCAAAAACGATTAATAGTGGTGTTTTCTTGAGTGGATCTCATTATATAGAAATTAGAGTTAACTTTTAAGACATGCTAGAAGAAATTAATGAACTGTGTTATATAGGATAGAATTACATAACGACGTTTAAATGTATGTGGTTGGATACTGAGAGAAGTTTTCTTGTTCATTTGATCCATGGAATTCTTGATATTAAATATAAAATCCTTATTACAGTAAATGAAATTTTTTTATTGGATCATTAGTTACATAAAAATTATTTTGAAAATTAACATTCTACTTCAAGAGATTTGGGTGATTGGTGGACCATAATAAAAATAAAATCTCTGGAAAATCAGTTTATTCAAAGTGAATGTGGTTCTGCTGAAGTGTAAGGAATTGAAATGATTCAAAAGACTACTCCAAATCCATCTTTTCCATGAAGAGACAAGAATATCGATGATGACACCCCACGGTTAAGGGTTGATGGAGACGATGATGTTATTGATGTAATAAATGAATTTGAAATGATAAGAGATGATGAAAAGGAAACTCCTATGTAAATTGATGATACTAAGGATAAATATAAAGACATTGACACCGTTATATGCAAATATGAGGATGGAGATGAATATTGACACAATTAAATGTTTGTTATAATTATATATAATATATATCTATATATAATAGTTTTTTTCAACTATTTTCTAACAATAGTCGTTTCTTATTTCAGATGGACTCAGATCTATTTTTTAATTTGGATGGTGTTGATCTGCCTAGTGACGAGCAGGATGTTGGATCATCTGACCCTCGGACTACTGGCAATGCAGTGAGGACTCGGAGGGGTTTTTGTCTAGTGAGATTGATGATTGTTGACCCTATTCTCGAGTAACGTCAACATGTTAGCTTTGATCCACGCATTAATAGGTATGTTTACTTGTGTATTTAATTTAGTTTTCATTAATTATTATTAATTTATTCATATAATACTTTTTTGTTTTTTGTTTTTTTCACATCTTTTAACATATAGATATTTCACAAGGGAGTTCTATATTGTGAAATTATTTTTCTAGAGCATGGATTACATGGGATCATATTCTCATAGATGTTCAGCACCACGTGTTTGATCATTAGCTGGTACGAAAACAAATAACATTTATTTTGAAATTTATTTCATTACTAACATGATATTATTAATTTTTTATAGCGTTTATGGTATCTCATCGATGGGAGCATGCATGAATCTATCTGGCAGGCATGGAAGAGTTGTATACATATGATTGTCATCGGTTTTTGCACAATTTGAGGAGGACAGTAATGAGGAAAGTAGGATTCATAGAGTTTGATGAGTCTTGTTGTGCCCAATGACCATATTACATTTCATCTCGGGTTTGGGAAGGAATAGGTTCACACTAGATGGGTGGTCATTTTCAGAGGAGATCATCAGTAGGACAAAAAACCGGGGGAGACAAGAGATGACACATCAAGCTGGTAGTTGTACGTTCAGTAAGCATAGGGAACATATGGTAAGTACCATTTTTTAATTAATTTATATAACATTAAATGTAAAGTATTTATTTTATATTCATATAGGCAGTCGAATAACCCAATATTATAGATTTTTATATTTATAGGAGGATATACAATGATCCTTTCACTTGAGATATTAGAGGTGATCACCAACATCAAATTATGGTCAGTATAATTTCTTTTTGAGTTTTAAAATTAGCTGCAAATAATATTTTAACTATTTTAATTTTAAATATCAATTGAATGGGTCATGTGAGGTCGTGAAGTCTCAGACACATACTAAAATTCAGGTCAAGACTGAGGATCAGACTAATGCAGTAGGATTTGATGAGGCAACATAGATTTAGTCAACTCAGTATGCCTTTAATAAAGGACGAGTTGTTGGAATTAGATCTTGATTGACATATGGGAGTTATTATGGTATTTTTGTGATGTCAGCATGCAACTCAAGAGGAGTTCATTGAGAGTCATCATCATCTGTTGCACAGTATCAAGAGTAGATGCGAGCTCATGGTGAGCTTATAAAGAGTATGCATAGGGAGTATGAAGAGTTCCATCAATAGTAGGAGGAGGATGATGAGGAGATGCATTGATGGTAGCACCAACATAAGTAAACGATGGAGTACATGCGATGTCTAACTCGTGGTTTAGGGATAGATTTCTTTCCACCATCTTCTTTATCTCCTCTAGAAGATCCTCCCAGTGATGTATTTACTTTTTAAGATAAAACATTTGAATGTAAATTTTTTTATAATATTTTATATATATACATTTCTATATGGTGTGTTTTTTATTTTGTTGCGAATATTGTGCTGTTTATTTTTTTATTACTTTATTATTTATTTCATTTTTTATTTCATTTTTATTTTATTATTTTTATTATTTTTATTCTATTTTTGTGAATATTAAGGTATTTATTATTTTATAATTTTCTATAATTTATTATTATTATTAATTTTATTAATATTATTTTATTAATATTATTATTATTATATTATTATTATTATTATATTAATATTATTTATATTATTAATAATATTATTATTATTATTACTATTATTATATTATTATTATTTATATTATTATTATTATTTATATTAATATCATTATTAATAATATTATTATTATTATTATTTAATATTATTTTATAAATATTATTTTATTATTATTATTATATTGATTTTTATTAATATTAATTTTTATTTTATTTTTTAAAAGTTTTTTATGATGGGCCCGTCACAATAGGGTTTTCTAAAAACTCGGAGAAGATATTTGCGATTGGAAAATTTCTCATCACAAAAATTATTTTTTGTAACGTCATTCTCTACAATGGGGCTATTGATATGGGACTCCATTGTAAATAACTCAATTTCCAATATTGTAGGTGTGTGTGCTTTCTCGTTGTTTTTAACCAAACAAGGTCGGCAGACTTCATTGAGTGCTGCGAGACGATTCTGCTGGAAGGATTGATTGATGTTGGAAAGTGTGTGTGTCTACTCATCATTTTCCACCAAACATGGTTGGCAGACTTCTTTGAGTTCTTCCAAAGTATTCTACTGGTAGGCTTAGTGGATAATAGCAGCTTTGTGTTCATACTTGTAGGTTGTTGCTTTATTTGATTAGTGGGATTATTTGAATGCCACCAAGCGAGTCTGTTGGCTAGTTTTGTGAAGGAGGACGGGTGCATGTGACCACTAACTTTTTCCACCAAAATGGGTTATTGGGTTTCCCTAGAGGGGTAAAAGGTGTGAACATAATTCCTATTGGTTGTTTGTTGTCCCCGGTGGGCCATTTTGTGTGCTCGGGTTTGAAGGACCTAGGTCGGGCAGCTGAGGATAACACCCTCATCATGGTGAGAGTTAAATACTCTGTGGCGTTGGTGATGGAGATTACTGGAAGGATCCCTTTTAAAGGACCAATTTGTCTCCAAGATGAGTCTATAGGTGGCCTCTTAATCCACCTCCATGAAATATAGGAGGGACTAGTTGTTGCATTTTGAGGATAATCTCCTGAATTGGTTGAAGATAGCAGTCGGCATCGTCTGCTTCAGGACCATCAGTCGTCATTGTCCAGACTGTTGGTGGTGTCGGTTGAGATGGAGGGCCTATCGAGTGGCCTCCAAGGTTGGGATCCTACCATTTTGATGGTACTATTATACCAATGAGTTTGAGACCCAGCGATGAAGATGCTCGGTTGGTGAAGGCATCCTTTGCGCAGATGAGGATCCTACCTGAATAGTAGTCAGGGCTTTTGTTGGTGAAAACATGAAGGATTCTATTTGGATCGAAGGGAGTTCTAAAAAGGAGTGCATGTATATATGAAAAACATAAATAATTAACTCTTTCAAAGTAGAATCTCACTTGAGTGAACACATTCATGATTTATTTCCATGTTTGGTCCTCATTTCCTTTGAGAATGGGAGGGGCCCAATAGGTTGGTGATGCTGTCATCTTGGTTAAGATTCATGTAGGTTTCCAAATTTTTTGTTTCCGGTAGAAATTGGGACAATCATTTATGGAAACAGACCAGTCAGATGGAAACTGGTCAGTACATCCCATTTATATTGTTAAGTATGTGTCATAGTTTAAGACATTCACATTAGGTTTATCCCCGTAATGGTTTTATATTTCTGAATGGTTTCCAATGGGTTTGTTCATAGAACCGAAAACACCCAGTGGTTATTTATCTATGGGGACCTACTTCCCAAAGGTATGTGCTCGTTAGGTGTTTTGGACTATGATGCTTAAGAACTCACATTGGTCGAGAGGATGGGAGTTTGGGCTCATCACACCCTTATTGGGGGAATTATTTCCTACTTCGAGACTCTCTTATAGATTTAAGATATGTTCATGAATCCTTCATTAATTCCCAAGTATTATGTGGGTCATCCCAAATTAGAAATCAATTATTAGTATGTGTGGAATTTATAATCATCTATATGTATATGAGGTTCTTCATTTATGGAGATGTCTGTATATATTTGAGGTTCTCCATCAATGGTATCCTCTCATATACTACTTAGAGATTCTTTGGTCATTATTATGAAGATGCTAGTTTTCTATCCTCATAGTGGGGAACTCTAGAGTTTTTTTATTTTCATCCAGGTAAATGAAGTCCACTCTGGAGTTTATTGTCATCCAATTAGATGAAGTTCACTCTGGAGTTTATTTTTATCTAGGTAGACAAAGGTCACTCTGGAGTTTATCATCATCTAGGGAGATGGGAATTGTTTGATTTCAGAATCGAACCCATGGATGGGCTTCCTATGTATCCTTGTGAAAGTAATTAGAAGCCACATAGTTTGATGTCTCTTAATGGGGAACAACATACCTTTTAAGGTCCAGTGATAAGGACACAATCGTACATCCCTTTGAGAGAATTATGTTTGTACTTATTCTTGAAGATGATGCCCTATAAAAAAGGGACCATGAGAGATATTTAACTCCTGGTAGTTATGGGGATTAATTCAAGGAATACTCCTAAGAAGGATGCCAATATTAAGGGGATTTAAGATTGGTTCTTACTCCTAAGTAGGATTCCCAGTGAGCTCGGGCCCTAAGTGGACTTCCTACATATCCTAGTTAATATGAATTATAGTTCTCATAGTTCAATATATATTAAGGTAATTTTGGATTGGGTTTTACTCTTGAGGAGAATTCCTAGTGAGCTTGGGCCCTAAGTGGGCTTCAAACATATCCTGGTTAACATGAATCATAGTTCTTGCAGTTCAGTCATTTAGGTGGATTGTTTTTATTTCATGATCATCACTAACCTCTAAGACCATATGATTCATTATTGGTGTTATAAATAAGAGGAAGCGGAATATTTAACAAACCATGCACTTTTCATCCTTCACTGGAAAAAGAGGTCAAGGCTATGACACTTTCCTATCTTAAATTTACATTAAAAATGAGTACAAGGTAAGGAATGAATGAATGTGAAGGATGTTGAGGTGATAGGGGAGAGGGGTTGGTTTCCCATTCCCTATCTGACCTAGTGGCCAGGAGGCAAAGAGGAGCAAGAGTGAAACCTTTTTTAAGAAAATATGGGGGATTACCCTAGGATAGCTTCACTGTTGAGGATGGTTCATATTCCTAAGGAGGATTCCCATTTATGATTCAACATGGAATATGATTCAGGTGTTGAGGTTTGAGGAGTTTCTTTAAGAGTTTATCAACTCAAGTTACTCAAGGAATCCAAAAGGAAAACCACAACTTGTAACATGGGAAAGGGACCAAGAGGAGTATGTAGACTCAAGGAATTTAAAGGAGTGTGGAGGAGTATCTAAAATCATGGTATTCTAGGGGTGTATGTTAAGTCTGTATAATGTGAAATCTTGAATGTCCTTGACTTAGAGGTCTGGAACCGTATCCTAACACTGATCCCAAGCGGGGCTGTAAGGGCACATCCCCCGTGGTATGGGCCAATGAGTTCTCTGAAGTGGGTCTCCCTAGTATGGGTTTCCCAGGTAGGTATCCCTAGTATGGGTCACCTTAGGTGGGTCGCCTAGGTATGGGGCCACCTAGGCGGTACCTCACCCAAGTAGAACTGGGGAGGATCAAACTACCTCTCTTAGGTATGGGTCGCCTAAGTGTGGGTTGCCCAAGTGTTGGGATAGGGTTCTTACATTAGTGAATGTGGGCCATGAATGGTCTCCCAAGTAGTGACAAACTACTTGGGTGAAGGACATGTGTAACCAGATCCCTCTCTGAGATTCCTGGTTTGGGCATTTGGTCATCCTCCTAAAATTTGAGGTGGTGGGGTCTATTTATAGACCCTGGTGGACCTGCACAGATGGTCCTACGTAAATGTATTTCACCGAGTTTATGTGTAAATTAATTGTCTGTATGACTTTCATGGTGATGTCATTCCTTCATAAAAAATTTTCATCTCCTAAGATCCATAATTTTTTATCTGTGGGTCTGTTTGGGTCCATAGCCAGTCAAATTGAATATATCAAAGAGATATACACTTCTTGATATGTTGAATACAACAAATATTCTTAAAATAAACTCAACATTTTCATTTTAATCCATCAATTCCTTTTCATCATCGTTCTTGGAAATCCACGGCCAACTCCTTGAGGGGGGTGGGGGTCTTTCCACTTATCCCTCATTCTGGAGTAGTCTTTTAGAACATAAAAATCTATCCTACATCTTCTTCCAACATGAAGAAAAATTCTACTCAAACTTGACATTTGTTGTCCAAGTGATGATCACATCATGAATTCTTTGGAAAATTTCATGATATGCATATTGAGGTGTCAAAAATTATGTTCCACTAAGAAAGTATCAAGTGTGATATAAATATGATTTTTAAATAAAGAAAATTCCCAAAGATAATAAATGCTAACATACACCTAGCAATGAAGAAATAAGGAAGTAAAGATAAATCAATACATGAAAACAATAAATAAACAACAAAAATGTCACTTAATAAAACAAATAAAGTAACCGAGTGTAATAAACAATAGAATCACATAGGTAATATTAAGTAATGAAATGATATATAATTGGCAGCATAATCACTCAAATAAAAGATGTAAATAACTAATATCATGGGAGAACACTTATGGAAAACTACCTATAATATCATGAAATAAATAACTAATATTTTCATTTAGTGAAATGGATAATAATTACTTCATTATCTAGTAGGTTCACCACAAAAATTACATCACTGGTAGGGGTGACACACATAAATAGTAGTAAGGACCTCATCTTATCTAGGTAAACCTACCCAAGTATCCAAGGTTTTCCAAAATATAGTCATAGGTGGTGGTGTGACATATATAACATATCAATATTGAATCAATAATGATCATAATAAAGTATCTCAAAGAAACTCATTATCCCACACCAATATATCCCTTTTTATAAAAGGTTCCTACCAAGACTTTATAAACATATTTTAGAGATAAATTAGAATATAACTTCACTTATTATAGTAACCAAACCAAATAATGATACGTAAAATTCCATTAAAAACAATATAATATTTTATAAATTTCACCCGACCCCCTTTAATACCAACTACTATGTAAAATCACAAATGGATATCAAAACAAAAATTGAAGTGGAAGTAAACTTTAAGAAAAATGATTAATATCTTAGTTGGAAACTATTTACTCAAAACATTATTTTTCATTTATCAAAGGCCCCTAAAATATTCTTGATAACCACCTAGAATATATAAAAAAGGATTTGAAAAATCAATGGTGAAAACCTACTTTTATAAATCACATTGTAACCAAAATTGAAACCAAAAACATTTCAAGAGGATAAATAATTTCATATATCATAACTTTTTTGAGATAAAAATTTAATTTAAATGTAGGAAAGAAATCACTGTTTTATAATTAAAAATGTATTCCTAGAGATTCATACCACAACTGATAACTTGTAGAATAAATTCAATCCCATGGAGACCTCCTATGAATCTATGATAACTTATCTCAACCAAACACAACTTTAAATTAATAAACAAAATACCCAAATCCAAAATCCAATGATTGAATAATTGGATCCAAACTCACCGAATGGCGTACTGGATTTGAAACAATGATCTAAAAGGTGAAATCAAATCCTGAAACATTAATGGGCCTAATTCATTCAAAAAACCCAATTATCATACCCAAATGGATGTAAAATTCACCTAAAATCACCAAATCCCAAAAGAGAACTGTGGAGATACATACCATAAGTTTAGTGATGACTAATAGAGCATATAACCTCTTCCAATACCTCTTCAATATGCCACACACCAAATCCCCTTGAAAGGCATGATTATACTATGCCTTGGTGTAATTGGTTCTTAAAAAACCAAACTGATGACACAAATATTAAAGTCAAGATAATGAAGAAGAGAAAGACTGGGGATATGAGGGAACTTACTAAAAACTGATGTATAAGAATTATTCTAAACACCCCAGATTGATTGGAGACAAAGGGGAAGATACGGGAGATCCAAATAGGGATCATACCTCTACTCTCTACTGAAGATAAAGGGATTAGGGGTTCAAAATAGGAACCTTATAAAAGAGAAACAAGCCCCTTAAAAATATACCCCTAGAAAGGCCACAACCTGGCCTCCCCCTCTACATTGAAACCCACCTCCCCTATATTATTTTCTGAATCCCAACACAGGGTGTTGCGACATGGTATATAAACCCCAACATAAGCACGTGTCCACCCCCTTACACAGGGGTAACTGATCCTGCCCTTATGCATGTCATGTGTTGCTTAAGGGTAATAATTTTTACTCCAATGTGGCCTCACCAACCCACATTATAGTGCAGTTTATATACCATAGCATAAGAACATCCTAAGAGGAAGATTGGTCAAATTCCCCTCTACACACCCCTCATGGTGTGGCTTTTCTACAACACCACAAGGCCTACACGTGTGGGAGATCCATGATGAAACCTCGATTATTGCACCATGGGTCTTCCCAACCCTATACCACAATATCACGGTGCCTCATATCTATATTGTGGAGCCCTACAGACTCTATAGACTACAATATCTAGCACTTGACACTAAATCAAGGTGTTTTTTCACTAGAATAACACCCCTAAAATATCCCATAAACTATCTAAAACACTATTAAAACTCTCATTCCAAGACACAAATCAAAAAAATCATATTTAAAAAAATCACCAACTAAAAGGACCGTGTTTGTTACAATATCCCCATCATAGAAACTTTCCATCCCTAAAATGTCCCACAGAATTCCTATAATGGAAGACCACTCACCTGACAAGGAATGAATCAAGATACCTTAGGATTCCACATAAACATCATAAAATAATTTCAAAAAATACCATATAAAGATGGCGGTTATCCCCACAATAAAATAAGTCTTTCCTTTTATAGAATAAAAATTCATCAAGATGATGGTCAATATTGATACATCATTCAAAAACTCATCAAAGTGATAAAGAAATCAATGAAAATATATCAATAAATAGAAACCCAATAAAAATAAATAAACTCAACTTACTAAATTATATTAAGTATAATTACATCATAAAAGTAACAACTCTTTGGAAACATAAACCATTTTTAATACATAAGGGATATTCCAATACCAATGAAAACATAATATAACTAAATAAAAGTCACACCCCTTTAAATAAGAGAGTTTATTCTATTTAAAAAAACATGAAATTTTCTATAGATACAATTTCAAAACCATAATATTCAATATTAACCTCACATGAACCAAAAAAATATCATTTTGTAAAATGTAATCAAAACCCCATTAAAACACTCAAAAACTATATTATTTTGAATATAAAGATAAAAAAAATCATATCCATTCACATGGTAATTTATTACTATCTTAACTAAATTCATTTTATAGAAAATGTATTTTCAAAGAAATTTGAATTCACTGTTAAACACAAGGTTCTGAAGGGGAAAAAATACACCAACTATATAAAAAATGATATATATGATTTAAAACATACTAGTCCCTAAAATGAACTGGTATCCCCGAGCCAATTGTGTTTCCACAAAATAAGTCATTTAGCTCGATCTATGAAACTTATTTCTTGATTATTAATCTGGAGTAAGTCCTTTTTCATTTTATGGAACCATAATACATAGTAAAAAAACCATTTATCCAATGAAGTTATATTTTCTATATTTAAAAAACATTTTATCCACTTTAAAACTACTCATCTTCTAAAATTCTATGTTATATCAGTCTAAATTTAAAATTTTACTACATTTCATCATTTCTAATTGAATTTCCCCATAAAAATATTTATTGCATAATAAAAATTTAATACAAGGGAAACCATTAATTTAAAACCCATACATAACAGAAAAGAATACTTTTCCTTTTATCAAAATCACTTAAATTTTTTTAAAAGTCATTCACATAAAAAGGAAAAACCCATTCCTTTTGAAATTATTCCCAAGGAGTCCTATTTTAAAAGAAGAACCAAAAATCCATAAAATGAAAAATCAAACCAAATAAGATTATGAAATAACTACCCCAATGTAAATTATCACCATTTACCTCAAATTTATAGTAAACGAAGGAAAAAGTAACATGAGATCCTATGAAAAACGTCAATATCAATAGAAATCACTAAGTATGCATTGATATTGGAAAAAAATTACCAAACCACCCCCTTCTAAGATTATTTGTATGTTCCCATAGTCTGTATCTCATGCACACTAAAAATGCATCATATTGGTTCTTCTTCTAACTTTCATCAAAGTTGGAATTTCACCACAAGGAATGAAATATTAAACTTTAATTAAAATTACACATCCTTAAATTCCCTTGGTAACTCAGGGTTCAATACAAAAGGTGTTTATTAGGAACTTACTTGTAAAAAAACTCTCATGTGTGAATATTTCCATCTATTAACTACCTTTACTCCAAAAATGACATAAAATAAAATCTCTCCCTAAAACCATTTTTTTCAATAACCAACCCCGGCTACACCAAATCCCAGCACCTAAGATGGCCTATGACCTAGCCTAAAGGGAATTATCAATCTCCATGTACTAGAAACCAATTCTTGACCATCAATAAAAAACCTATGGGGATGGATTCACCCAAATAAACATGAATAAAATGATACTTCCACCTAAACATTCAACAAGACCATTCCATACATCGAATGAATACACATATCTAATATGAATGTTAAAATATAAACCTATCCAAATGAGGTATAAATATATATAACATAGATCCTAAATCATAATACTTAACAAAACCATTATAAATAGGGGAAAATGAAGGAACTATCTAAAATGACACACTACATATGAAAAATAAAATACCGAAATAAAATAATATCCCAAATGCCAACTGTTTGGGAAGTTTGTTAATGTTGAGCCATAGTCAATCTGGTTTTGAAGTGTGTTTTGAATATTAAAAAACTCATATTGTTTATCTTTATTTTCTTATTTATGGTTTTATCATTATTTTATTATTATTTCCATTGAGTAATTTTATTATTTTTTTTATCAAATGTGTATTTATAATTTCTCACCGAATTTTTATATCACATTCCATAAATTTTTATTTTGAATCTATAGTTTATTAATTGTAATTTACTTGTTTTTTCATTAATTTAAAATAAAAATAATTTATAGTGACTAAATAATTTTAAATATTTATACTATGGGGCCTAATTATTTCTCAAAACCATAAGAAGGAAACACCTATGACTGTGAGTTGTGTCCTGACATGAGGTGTGATAGTGAGAAGTGATCTACAACTTCAATTTTTGATCGTGATCTAAAACTATGAGATGCAAATGTAAGATGAGACTATGAGATGCGACTATGGACTATGAACATGAACTTAGACTATAAGTTGACATCGTGAAGTCTTCTTTTGAACAATACTACAATATCTAGCATCTCTTAATATACTTCCATGTATAAAAATAAATTATTTTTTAGAATTTTAAAATGTTTATGGCATTTTTTTACTTGTATATTGGAATGTTTATTTACTACAAGTTTATTTTAACTAATTTTAATAATTTCTTTATTTATAAAAATATAGTAATTATATTTAAAACCACTAAAAGTGTTACAATAGAACCATAAAATCTTAGTGTAAAATATAGGTATTTCTAGTGCAACAAAAGTGTTGAAAATTAGAGTGTCCTTAAAAGAAATCAACATTTATCAATGCTAAAATAAAGCAGTAATAATGGAAACCTTATTTAGCACTCATAAAGGTCTCCTTTATTAGTTATTTTTGTCTATCACTAATAAAGGGGGTCATTATCAGCAATAACTGAAACCATTGATAAAGGTCATGTAGCTACTATAAAACTTTCAGCACTGTAGAGGCCCAATATTAAAACCAAATTAGAAATATATAATAAAATTGAAATAAAAATATTACATAAAACATATTAAAATAAAAAATATATAACATTTCAATATCATTTAAATTAAAAAATTACCTACAAAATTTTTTCATTGATGTATTATTTACAATTAATCAAAAAAATTACAACCTAGTATACATAATTTGAAATCTTATAACAGACTTTCTCCAGTGATCAACCACCGCACAGAAGATTTTACCTATAAAAAACCAATGTTTATTTTTGAAAAAAATACATTAAAAAATAAAAAATAATAATTTTAATGTTATATAATCCACATATGAAAAAATATATTGATAATTACTGAATTTATTAATGATATTATCATTTATAATATTAATTATATTATTAATTATTATATTATTATTTATTAACAATAATGTTAATTAAAAATTATATTATCAATTATTAATTACATTGTTAATTAATAATATATATAAACTATATTGTTTATTATTGAATATATGAATGTTAGTATGAGTTATTAATTAACATAATTAATTAAATAGTTAATAATTATATCATTAAACGAAAATGACATTTTCTTTATTGAGAACACGCACTTGGAGTCATTCCGGCAAAATTGTGTGTTGTATTGATGTGTGGTCAATTCCAACACACCAAAAATTAATTATGGATCGTTATCTTAAAGTATCAAGATAATATCAACACATTTACTTGGTTTTGGCTATATAGTGCACATTTTAAACAAAAAATGATACTTTTATATTGAAAACACACACTTTGAGTAATACTGTCCACATCATGTGTTGGATTGACATGCAGTCAATTCCTAAATTCCACAAATGAATTATGGATCAGTGTTCAATAGTATCAAGACAATCCAAGCTCTTTTATTTAGTTTTGGCTATGTGATATGCATTTTAAACTACAATGAAATTTTTATATTGAAAACATGAACATTGATTCATACCGACCACATTATGTGTTAGATTGATGTGCAGTCAATTCATAAACATAAAAAATGGATTATTGGTCATTACTCTAAAGCTTACAAACAATATAATCTATTTTTCTTATTTTTTGATATGGGACACATGCTATAAACTAAAATGACAATTTTATATTAAAAGCATGATCTTTGAGTTATACTAGCCACACCATGTGTCACATTGATGTGTGGTCGATTACTAAACATCTTAATTGGATTATGGGTAATTTTCATAATGTTTCAAGACTATATGAGCTCATTTTACCAATTTTGACTACGTGACTCAGGTGTTAAACTAAAAGTGCACTTTTATATTAAAACATGAACTTTTGGTCATATCGGACACATCGTGTGTTGGAGGGACATACGGTTGATTCCTACACACCACAAATTCATTATGGATCATTGTCAGAAATTTTCAAGATAATGCAAGTTTGTTTACTTAGTTTTTGATATGCCATACATGTTTTACACTGAAATAAAACTTTTATATTAAAAAAACACTTGATGTCGTACCAACCATGTTGTGTGTCAGATTGACATATAGTAGATTCATACATCCCAAAAAGGAATTATAGATTATTTAAATAAATTTTTGAGATAGTATGAGTTCATTTTCTTAGTTTTGGATATATGATGCACATTTTACCTTAAAATGAAACTTTTATATTGAAAACACACACTTGGAGTCATATTAGACACATCATGTGTTAGATTAATGTGTGGTAGATTCCTAAATGTATCAAATGATTTGTGGATTGTTTTCCTAAATATTGAAAACTCTAAAAATATTTTTTTCTTAGTTTTGGCTATGTGGCATGCGTTTTACACTAACATGACACTTTTATATGGAAAACATGCACTTCGACTCATATCAGCTACATCATGTGTTAAATTGATGTTCAGTTAATTTTTATATACCACAAATGAATAATTGATCATTTTCCTAATTTTTAAAAATAATCCTAGATTATTTTCTCAGTTTTGTCTACGTGACATGCATATTAAACTAAAATGAACATTTTTTATTAAAAATAAATACTTTGAGTCATATCAATCTCATCATGTATTAAATTGATATGAGGTCAATTCCTACACATATAAAATAAAATATGGATTGCTTTCCTATTTTTTAACAAAATATAATATCGTTTTCTTAGTTTTGGATATGTGATGCATGTTTTAAACTAAAATGGTAGTTATATTTAAAACACACACTTTGATTTATACTATCCACATCAAGTATAAAATTAACATCTGGTTGATTATTAAACATCAAAAATAGATGATGGATCATTTTCCTAAATTTTTATGACAGAATGAGCTTGTTTTCTCAATATTGTCTATGTGACACATCTGTTAAATTAAAATGACACTTTTATATTGAAAACATAAATTTTGATTCATAATGGCCATATCATGTAACAGATTGATTTACAGTCAATTCCTACATTCCAAAAATGAATTATATATATTTTTACAAAAGTTTCAAGATAATATGAGCTTCTTTACTCATTCTTGGTTATGTGACGTGTGTTTTCCACTAAAATGACAATATTAAATTGAAAACACACACTTTAAGTCATACTGGCCACATTGTGTGTTAGATTGATGTGTAATAAATTCCTACACACCAAAAATTAATTATATATTATTTTTATAAATTTTAAAGACAATAGGATCTCATTTACTCATTTTTTTCTATGTGATACCTATTTACACTAAAATGACACTTTTATATTGAGAACACACACTTGTGCTCATACCAGCTGCATCATGTCTTAGATTAATGTTTGGTTGATTCTTATATGTCTCAAATAAATTATGGATCACTATTATAATATTTGAAAACAATACAAGATTTTTTTATTGTTTTTGTCTATGTGATGTGCGTTTTACACTGAAATGACATTTTATTTTGAAAATAAGCATTTGGTGGCATACAGGCCACATCACATGTCAGATTGATGTGGGGTTGATTCCTACTTTCCAAAAAAAATGGTTCATTTTCCTAATGTTTGAAAACAATTTGATCTCATTTTCTCAGTTTCGGATTTGTGACATCCGTTTTATACAAAAACAATACTTTTATATTGAAAACACACACTTGGAGTCATACCAGCCATATAATGTGTTGGATTTATGTGTAATCAATTCCTACACATCTTAAAAGAATTATGGACCATTTTCCTAAATTTTGAAAACAATATAAGATAATTTTATTGGTTTTGTATATGTGACACACTTAATAAACTAAAATTACACTTATATTGAAAATATACACTTTGAGCCATACCGACCGCATTGTGTGTCATGTTGACATGTGGTAAATTCCAAAACATCGCAAATGGGTTATGTATGATTTTCCTAAATATTCAAAACAATATAAGCTTTTTTTATAGTTTTGGATATGTGACACAGATTTTAAACTAAAATTACACTTTTATATTAAAAACACGAACCTTGAGTCATACTAGACACATCATGTGTTGGATTGATAGGAGGTTGATTTTGACATGAAAAATGTATTTATAGATAATTTTCTAAACTTTTAAAGAAAATATTATATTTTTTACTCAATTTTGGATATGTGACATGTGTTTTACACTAAAATTACACTTTTATATTGAAAACATGCACTTGGAGTCATGTCTTCCATGTCATTTTTCAGATTTACATGTGGTCAATTTATACATGCCAAAAATTAATTATGGATTGTTTTTTTAACGTATCAAGACAATCTAAGCTCATTTTCCCAATTTTGGATATTTTATGTGCGTTTTACACTAAAATGACACTTTTATATTGAAAACACGCACTTAGAGTCATACCGGCCACATCATGTGTCATATTAATGTTTGGTCAATTCCAACACATATAAAATGAATTATGGATTTTTTATAATGTTTGAAGATGATGAAATATTGTTTTTATTTTTTCCCATGTGATTTGTGTTTTAAACAAAAATGACACTTATATTGAAAACATTCTCTTTGAGTCATATCAGTCACATCGTGTGTCAGATTGATGTGTGGTTAAATCATACACATAAAAAATAAATTATGGATCACTTTTCTAAATTTTGAAAACAATTAGATATTTTTTCATGGTTTTTGAAAATGTGACACCTATTTCAAACTAAAATAACTCTTATATTGAAAACACAAAGTTTGAGTCTTAAATGCCAAATCCTATATTAAATTTATGTGTGATCAATTACTACATGTCACAAATTAATTATGGATATTTTTCAAAAAAAATCAGGAAAACCTAAGATTGTTTACTCATATTTGGACATGTGACACACTAAGATGAAACTTTTACATTTAAAATATGTACTTAGTGTCATACCAGACATATCATCTATTGGATTGATGTGCAGCCGAAACCTAGATGTCTAAAATAAATTACGGATAATTTTCCTAATGTTTGAAATAAATATGAGCTCATTTTCTTAGTTTTTTCTATATGACACATATTTTAAACTAAAATGGCACTTTTATATTAAAAACACCCACTTTGTGTCATAGTAGCCACATCATGTGTTGGATTAATGTGTTCTCAATTAATATATTTCCAAATAAATTATAGATCATTTTAATAACACTTGAAAAAAATAAAATCTTTTTTTCATGGTTTTGGATATGGGACACACATTTTAAACTAAAATGATACTTTTATATTAAAAACACATATTTTAAGTCATATCAGCCCCATAATGTGGTATATTAATGTTTTTTTGATTCCTACATATCTTAAATAAACTATGTATCATTATCATAAATTTTGAAAGCAATATGATCTTATTTTCTTGGGTATAGCAATGTGATGCATGTTTTAAAATAAAATTACACTTTTATATTGGAAACATGCACTTTTATTCATACCATCCACATAGTTTATTGGATTTAAATATAGTTAATTCCTACATGTATCAAATTAATTATGGATCATTATCCCAAATTTTTAAAGAAATCCAATATGGTTTTCTCGATTTTGACAATATAAACATGTTTTAAACTAAATTACCTTATTAAGATTCACTGGAATCACAAAATTTTAAAATTATAACCCTAATTAAACTTCCTTAATATTTAATTACTTATTTCTAGAATAACCATTAGATGGGGATGTGGGTGATTCATCTCAAAAAGTATTTACAGTATCTTTCATTATCATTTCATTTTTGGAATCAAACATGAAAGTAATGGAATTTATCTTACTTCTTCATCATATAGGTGGAAGTGATTTTAATAGGGCATAGACTATTTTTACAAACTCATCAAAATATATCAAAAAAATGAAAATTATAAGGCTAGGATCATATGACCAATGGGTATTCCCAATACCTATATATAGAGAACTAGTACCAAGGCATAAATAATACACTCTTGGGAATATATTTTCTGAAATAAACCTAAATAACATGAGACAACAATTTGAAATTCTAGTATGACCATTCTATACATTCAATGATAACATATATCAAATAAGTAATATAAAAAAATAAAATGAAAAAAATGAGGAATAAACATATATAATGTAACTCATGAATAATAATAAAGAAATAAACCAACATAACTAGAGAAATTGAATGAAATTACCAACATGGAATCATATATGAAAAAAATGAAATAAAAAAATAAAATAAAGACCCCAACGATCACCACCTAAATTTAAGAAAGTATACTTTTCTTGGCACTATCACTATACTCAAACTAAAACTTGAGATCAACCACTACACCCAATAGAACCTATTCTAAACCTTTAATATATACAAGTTTGATCATAAAATCCTAGTATGGATCCTACTGCATCACACCACAAATAAATTCTTAATAATAAATCATTTTCAAGAAAGATTTAAAATAAAATAAAAAATCTTACTCTCCTATTTTAAATAAAAACAAGTCACATGTAGACATCTATTTAAATATTTTTATCTCAAATAAGAATTTTCTCATTTAAACATAAATAAGTATTAAAATTTTTTATGAACATATGAGACTAAGGAGAGGGTAAATAGTTTAAAAACACTTATTTTTATAAATAATCCAAGTTTAAATTGAAAAAAAAGAATCATATTTTAAAAACTTGTTATTTTTATTCCACTAAGAAAATCCCTAGTGAGATAGAAATATGATTTTGAAATAAATAAAATTCCCAATGATGGTAAATGGTAACATAAAAACTATCACCAAATAGATAAGCATGTAAATATAGATCAATACATTGAAAATGATGTTAATAGTAACAATATCACTCAATAAAATAAATAAAGTAATTGAATGTAAGAAACAATATAAACAGATTTGTATCATGAAGGAAAGAAAAAGATATAATTGGCAGTAGAATCACTCAAATAGAAGAAGTAAATAACATATATCATGGGAGAACACCAGCGGGAAACTATCATTAGGATCACCAAATGAACAAATTCTCTATAAATTTATCTAAATGGATAATAATTACATCATTGACCAGTGGGGGAACTATAAAAATTACTTTACTATTAACAGATACACACATAAAAAGTGGTAAGGACCTTATCCTATCTATATTAGCCCACCCAAGTACCTAGGGTTTCCAAAAATATAGTCAAAGGTGGTGGGGTAACATATACCACATATTAATCTCGTATCAATAATGATCATAACAAGGTATCTTAATGAATCCCCTCATCCCACCCCCACGTGTCACTTTTTTATAAAAAGATACAAATAGGCCATTAGAAACATGTTTTAGAAATACATTATAATATAAAATCATTTCTTTTAGAAAACAAAACAAATAATGATACGTAAAATCCCTTTTTAAATAATCCAATATTTTATAAACTCCACCTGACCCCCTTCAATACCAATTAATATGGAAAATCACATAAGAATGTAAAAAAATCAAAGAAAAAGGAAATTTTATGGAAATAAAGATTCTCTTAGCTAGAGACTATTTACATAAACATTGGTTTTAATTTATCAAAATCCCTTAAAAAAATTGATATTCACTTGGAATGTATAGGAATGTCTTTGAAAACACAATGGCCTAAACTGCATTTTATAAATCACATAGAAAATAAAAGTGAAACTATGACCATTGGGTGAGGATAAATAATAACATATATCGTAACTTCTATGAGAACAAAAAGTATCTTAAATGTTGGAAATCAATAAATATTTTATATTTAAAAATGTATCAATTGATCCCTTACCTCAATTGATGACCCACAGAACAAACCATATCCTATAGTGACCTCCTCTAAATCCAATAAAACCAATCTCAACCAAAAACACCTTTAAATTAAAAAAACACCCATATCCAAAAATCCAACTATGGAATTATCATAGAAAAACTCACTAAATGGAATACCAACTCTAGAACATTTATATACAATGTAAAATCAAATCTTGAAACAATACTGAGCCTAATCCATGAAAAATACCAATTTATAATACCTAAACTAAATAAAAATTCATCCAAAATCACAAAAACACAAAATAAGTTCATAGAGAGACATACCTTAAGAATAAATCCCCCCAAGACTAATGTTTCCTCATCATCAATCTAGGCCCTTGAAACCTAGAAAACATGTAGTTATATCCTTTGACTAGAATAGTCAACACTAGTGGTACGGGAAGACTCTCAAAATAGACTCCCAATGCCAAAAACTAAATCAAGTGAAAAAAATGAGTATAGATATCCTGAATTAAACAATGTAGACATGAGGGTAGATGATAAAATATTCATAACTTTGACAATCATTGGACCCTATAGTGATGGAATATCTACATATTGAAACTATCTACTCCCAACTCCTCTTCTCCACTATTATCAACCAGATCAAAGACCATTCTTAGGTTGGCATCCCTAAATATGGGGAACATCCAGAGGTTATCATTTGACTTCCCCATATCCTCTTGGAAGAGTACAATCCAAATTCCCTTATTACTGATACATCCTCAAAGGTAACTGGTGATGTAGATGATGTTGAACCTGACTACCACCACCATGTTTACCCTAAAAGACCACAAGAAACATATACTTTCAATAAACAAGACCCACAAAACCATGACACACTAGTCAAGAGCCCCTAGGAAAATCATAGGAGTTGTTGGCCCAAGAATAGAAAGGAAAATACTGAGTTCAACTCCCCATTGGTAAAAACCTTGAAGGCCTTGACATCTAGGATATACTACTAATAACTCTGATCTCCTTGAGGAACCCTACTACATACCCTCTCATGTTATCCCTCCTTGAAAGTGTATACACTTGATCACCATCATCTTATTTTAAACTTCTAAATATATCAGTAATGTAAATAGAGTAACCACATTCTAGATAGATGGCCTAAGAACCTCCTTATTACACCATGCACGGGACTCCTCCTCAGGAAAACGATTAGGGGTGTAGCTTAAAAGGTCCTTAAACCTGATCTTAAGTACTTGCATATATATACTCCCCTATAGAAGATGAAGGAGATCCTACCTATTTGATACCTTCTTTGTAGATGATAGTAATCTTTTCCCATACTCATTTTATAAATATACCAATAAAACATCTACCAACTTTCGCATCCCAAGATATAAAATCTAGCACTAATGCACTACACCCCTCACCTAACTGACTGCTAGTAGAACCTAGTAATCCACCCATGCATGAATAAAAAAAGTTGATCTGGAGCAACTCCAAAAAGTGTAATGTCTTCATATCAGAGATTTTTCCCTCATACTTTTCAAAATATTTCAACTAAGATAAACACAAAATCCTCTACTACTAATCATATTCCTTACTTGGTTCATCCCTTCAACAATAAAATGGGTCAGCCTACTAAACATCACCATTCAGAACCACACATAGATGATTTTTAGGAGGCATAACAAAAAGGAAAACAAGTATTTTATATGCCCAATAGTATACAATATTAAGTTCATTTACATAGATTCATTTCATTTCCTAAATTCACCATATTCAATCGGAATCACAAATAGTATGATGTATAAACCCTTCTTTAGTCTCTACCCCATAAACTATATAACTTAACCTATATATTTTGGGATACTTATAGTCTTCACATCAGATCACAGGGGGGGCCTAAAATATTTTTTCTTAGATATTATTCCTTACTATTACTACACACTAAGTTGAACTAATACTAATTCCATAATAACCCATGAAATCATCACCAATTCCTAACTCTAGACTCCACCCTATCTCTTAACCAACAATTCTCATACCACTCTATCATGACTCCCTCCCTCAAAAGGTATCCCTCCAGGTTCAGAATTGAAGGAAGATAGTTAATGACCTTGAGTAACACCTCCAGTAGGCCCTGGGTTGGTGACTAGCACTAAGGGTATAAGGAAAGCCACGTATATGAGAGGAATTACCCTAAATAGAAAATTAGGACTTGGAGATAGAATATCAACCACCTACGAACTCTATAAAGAAAAGGTAAAACCACAAAATATACAATAATGCATTTAATTTCAAATGAATACAAATAAAAGTATCCTAGTAGATAAGCAAAATATAGTCCTATGACAGAAATTCAAAAGTTCTAAGATCCAATATATAAATTTCTACCTTAGTCTCTGAATCCCACATAGTAAGCAGAAAAAAAATTATATATATTTGGGTGATCATAACATGTATACTTAGTATGATCATACCCAAGGACTCTCAATAAAATTTGAGAAAAGTATACTAAACCCCCAATGAACAAAGAAGAAAACAAATACTCACCTATCAGCGAACTAGTTCTCATAATTACCAAGGCTCACTCACTAAATAAAGTATCTAGGTGTGAAAATATAAGAATAAACATATTGAAAATTTGTATCTCTCACTACTACACCAAAAGTTTTTTTCTCTTTCACTTAAATATCATACATATTAGTGCTCCCATTGCTTCCATATCCAGCGGCATCATATCATCATAACCACATTATAATGGTAAATCCCCATCTATAAACATGTGTTAATAATTTTATCATATCCTCATCAAAATTTTACCAAGTTCCTCAACCATCACATACTTGTCATACCAAAACCACTAACATGTAACAGGAATAATGGGGTATCATTAAAAGGAAAACACATCAACCTCATTCCCTCCTACCATGCATGACCCCCACCATCAACCACCTAATCCTCTCTTAAAACATCCCTAGAAGTGAAATATACCTACAATCCATTACAGACTATACGTAACAACCTCATCTTGGAGAGAGATCGGTGGATAGGGGCTAGTCATCTATCCACCCTCTCCAACGAGGATGTTTGGGAAAACACCTAGAACCCAAAACCTTTGGGCATTGGTTTAAACACACGACTAAAGTGAGGTGTGTATAAAAATCATGAGGAAAATAAAATGCATGATAATTATAAATAAGTCCAACCTATGGGATATATCAACCAAAACCACTCAAATACCACAACCTCCACATCACCACTATTGAACATCAACAAAAATTCCATAATTCAAACCACATGTACAGTACCACTTACCTAACACACAACCACACATCAATTTCATAGTTCCCTCTTAACCATATAAGTTACTCACAATTTAGATATTCATTTACCATATTTCCAGATTTAATTAAAATCCATTATTTATCCAAGTCCTAGATTTGTTCTCATCTATTACCATTCAATTTAAGATCCATTATTAATTTGGTTTCATCCCCAAACCATTTAATCCAACCCATGATAATTTACTATAATTTACTATTTATGGTATTCCATAACTACTGAGAAACTGTCAAGCTAAAGAAAAATATTGGTAACCACCCACACATCAATCCCACACTTTATTCATTGCACCCCATCATAATAGCCCCAAAATTAAAACTCATTAAGAAACTACACCCATGATTCCAACCAGAATACAAACCATCATAGAAATAAACATCACAAGAAAAGGGAAAACATAAAAAATTATCATTTATACACTACTAGTTTAATTTCTATCTTCAAGGAATTTATTGTTTTATGTTAGGTTATCTCTAAAATTATATTTTTGTAATCAATAATATTTGATACACATACATGGGAAAAGAAATATTATAAAAACAAGTAAAGAACATGTAATACCTTCCCTCCCCCATCAATTAAATTGAATCCAATTTAATTTTACTCATTAGGTTCACTATTACCATCCAACCAAATGGAAATAAAATCATGAAAACACCACATATACAATAAATAAATAGAGAACTTGGATCCCTACCTCAATTGTCGCTTCAAAGAGAACCATGTTTATAGTGGAAAATCAGGGGATCAAACTTCACCATGATTAAATGGAAATGCACCTAAATATATCCATATAAATCCATTGGAAAATTATTCTCAAAACTCTACCCAAAATAGAAGGGTTCACTAAAATGGTCATTCATAAAAAAGGGTGGAACATATGATAGAAATGGGAGAGTAAGGTACCTTGAAGCAAGGGCAGTTGATCCTTCACACTACATGAGGTTGGGACCCTCAAAATATACAATAAAAGAGGGGATTTACAGTCATCCAAATCTTGAAGGATAAGAAGGGAAATAGAAATAATAAAGGTTTAGACCTTAATTTATAGTTAAATCATAAAATAACTCTCCATGACATGGAGATGTCCCACTACTCTTTTGTCTCCCTTGGTCAATGGAGATTTGAATCTCCTATGACTGTTTCCTCCTTTTTCATATAGATTTTAAAACCAATTTGACTGAAACCATTACCTTATCCACAGAATGTTCTAAGATGTGTTAGCTCCTCTAACACCTTCCATGGAAAGCCACTATAGTGTAGCACAGAAATTTTGGTTGTTTTATCCTCACCACTTCCATGACCAATACATGGTGAGATCCATCACCTTGTATTACAAAGGTGGTCCCCTAAAATCCCATTCCAAAAACCACACCTTTTTTGGGTTTTTTCAAGCTACTCATGTTACATAGTGATACCATCCAAGAACAACTCCCAAGAACACATCCAACCAGGACATTTTTTTCACCATTTTGAATCTGAGCACTATACGAATAGCTCCACAACCATCCTCTAATACCCAAGAACAAAATGGACATCACCATTCCTTCGAAAATGACATAAAGACACTCTAAAATGACAAAAAAATACCTACCTTCCATAACAGCTCCACTCTCATCCCCGGTACCACCAAACCTGATAAAAACGTAAGGGGTGGTTTTTAGGAAAAATAAGCCCTCAAAATTATGATTATGAAGAAAATTTTTATGAGGAATGAAGACTGATCATAGATATTCATACCATTTAGAATTAATCTAAAAATATGGAATGAGGAGAGATACACACCTCAAAGATAAACACCACCAATAAGAAAAAACTCCACAATATCCCAATAATCACTCAATTACATTAATCATGAACAATATCCATGGGACCAAATATACCCATTCCTAAAAAAATATGACCCCAAAGAAAAAACCAATAACCATTGAAAATTAATACTTAATAAATTTTAAGAAACATACAACTCAATGAGAAATCAACATCTATAAATTAAGAATCATAAACACACCTAATAATTCATCTCAAATACAAAACCCATGAAGATAAACTCAAAACCACGCATCAACAAGAAAAAACATGTTCTCTAGGCCTTGGGTTAAATTAATTAGTAGGTAAAGTAGGACCTCAAATTAGAACATTGTCCCATGGAGAACCATTTCCAAAATAAACTAGCATTATTTATCCCCCAACTACCCAAAGAAAAAATATCAACCAAATTACTCAATCACTAAACCAAAGATCAATTATGATCAACATAATAAGAAACCAACATCAAGGAATCCACACAAAAACATACAACCTAAGAAATAATTAACACATAAATCCTTAATTCATGACCATCCAAAAAATTACATAACTAAAAAAATATTTGATAAAAACCAAAATAAAGTTCCCCAAGACAAAAAAAAACTACTCAAGACTTACCTCCAAGGCTCTAAAACAAACCAAACTCACCAAGAGGAATTCCCAACACTTTTTATCAAATCCACCACTTCATAAAAACATAAATCACTTTAAATATATGTAGTATGTTAATCCATAAAGTTATAAAGCGTAAAAATATGTTTTGGATCCATCACACCACTAAGATCTTTGGCAGATTCTAGAATAGAGAAATTTCAATTCTTAGAAATGGAAGATACCATTCAAGTACAACCCCCAGGGAAAAAACCCATATTTCATTAGGAATTTTATGGGAGGCATATAAAAACCAACATGAAAAATTAACCTCACTCTATACACATTCCATAAATAAAATAAAATGTCCCATAATTAAAGGAAAAAACTAAATCAACCATTTGCAAAAATAAACACAGTTAGAAAATTACCATTTTCCAAAACCCAGATTCCTTAAAACAAACCATGCTTTGAAATTTCCTCGCATTTTAAATTTTTTTAAAATTCCCATATTCAAAAATTATGCACTAAATAAATTTTGATAAAACATAATCCTTTTCATAATATTCTCAATCACTTTTCAAAATACTTTCTAAATTTTATTATAAAACCTATCATATTTAATTTTTTTCAAAAGACTATTTATCATATAAATCACCAACCAAATTCAAAAAAAAATCTCATGAAATACATAAAATATTATTCTAAAAACAATAAAAAATAATTCATGCATTAAATCCTCATTAATTATAAAATATTTTTAAATTATAATTTTGAAATTTATTATCATTGAAAACGCTCTTGGTAACCAATTTAAACTTTCTGTTTTAAAATTTTAATGTTCAATAAAATCCACCTTTTTAACTAGAAAACATTTTCCTCATAAAAAAAATACATTAAACTATTTTTTTTAAAAAAAAATTAAATCATTATATATAATCAAATCTAGAACAATTTTGGAAATATAAAACTAAAATTAAATGGAAGAATCCAAAGTTTCAAACATAAATCTTGATTCAAACCACATTCAATCACATCAGTTAACCATAAAACTCCCTTAATTAAAATTACACCATTGGGATAATTTTAGAAATTAAGTGAGTCAAAATAATACACTATTAGAAGAAAAAACATTGTGTATGGTTTGGCCAGATGAGATGGTAAATCATATTCTAACCATACAGAGGAATCTGTGATGGTTGTGGACCCATTCTACAAAAAATTTGTATAGATTACTAAACTTTGTGGGTTGACTGTGAAACCCTGGTTCATTCATTAACATTTCTTCAGAAACTCAAAATGACCCCTAAAATCATTGGTGCACTCTTCAAGGACCAAGGGATCATCATAAAAAACAAACCCTATCAATAATTCCCATAAATGAACTCAAAATCAAGACTCAAATCCTGAAAACCCATGGAAAGATAAGCCTCTAGGGGAAAAAGATCTCACACCACACTACCCACACCTACCTATCAAGTTTCGATCATGATCCTAGTCTCAATATTACCCATAAAAACCCCAAATAGAAAGTGGGTGTGTTATAATACCATTTTTCATGAACCAACCAAAACCATCCCCATATCAAGCACCCAAGGCGACCCATGAAATACTCAAATTGTGTTCCCAATATCCCTAGGCTATAAAATAATTCTAGTGTCTCTAAACATAACCAATGGGAATGATTTAACCAATGAATAACAAAAATAATAATAAAACACCCAATAAAAATATTCATAATAAATAAAGAGAAATTCCCTAAATTGAACATGGAAGAAAATAAGAAACACGCAATTAGAGTATAAAATATAAGTGAACTAGATTTAGGAATTATAAATCAAAAAAAATTCATATAAAACTAAAAAACCAAATTAAACCACTACCATGATCTCCATATTACCCTTATTCACTATCCACATATCAAACCAATCATTACCATATAACTTAAACACCTAACATAGGAATACTAAATATAGCGAACCAGAAAGAAAACATGGGAGTAGCGTACACCAAATGGAGTATGTAGGGTGTGGGAAAAACTTAACCTAAAGGGATTTAAAACATGAGTTTTTTCCATTCCTTTCAAAAGATATTTCATTTATTATAATTTGAAATAAAATTTAGAAATTTCTTTTTTCATACATACATATATAAATTTCAACATCCAATGCATTTCCATTTAAAATTTTACTGTTATATTTATCTTAAATGAAAATTACCACTTAGAAAACATTTACTCGACCCAAGCCTCTTTTATCAAAATTTCCATTTTTAAACCCACTTTTAAAAGCAATTTTTGGTTTAAAATTTTTAGATAACATTTCCTATCCATTAAATAAAATAATCAAAATGAAATAATGACAAAATAAAACACCATGGTATTATAACACAAGGGGAGAAATGTCAGCATGTAGGGTTCATGGTACCATGTGTGTCAATTTAATAAGGTAACATAAAGGAATGATATTTCACTAAGGATAAAATATATTATCATGGAAAATTCCAAAACACCTCATTAGAAGACTCGAGATTTACATAGGTTGGAACCAGCTGTAGTCCTATCAATGCATTCCTAAGTCTATAACCAATTAACAGATCTAAATTAGACTCACTAATAGTAGTCACCAATGTCCACCACTACCATATAGGATCTAGTCCATCACATAGACAATTGATAGAAATTTCCCTCATATGTCTTTAAGATTTCTTGGACCCCCATGAAGCAAGAAATACAAGGTGAGTAGTCAACAAGGCATGCAATCTTTATTAATGTAATAAATTTCACCTCACCTCTAACACCCTCATAATAAACAAACATAATCACAAATTCCACATCATATATAATATAAAAAATTCCCCTATAACCACAATCCATACCAAAATAATAAACAATACCCCCTTAGGGATTATAGTCCAATAAGGGCATAATAGGGTCTTATAAACCCACAACATTTGAAAAAGATTCAAAGGTACTAAAAAATCCATCATTAAAAAGAGATAAAAATTCCAATTCATTTATATATGTTTGAAATTCCATTTAAAATGAATCTTTAAAAAAAATCCAATGAAATCTACTTCCAAAAAATCTTCTAAGATAATTCATCAAAATCCATTTGAAAACCCAACATGAAATCAACTCACTTTTCTATTAAAATTCCAAAAGGTTCAAATCCCCCACCCCATTTTAATTTACAACATCTCCCAAATGGGATGAAATTCCATTAAAATCCAAATTTCATTTAAAAAAAGTCATTAGAACCATTTTAAACCCACTTAGAATTTGAAATCAATTTATAAATTAAGTTCCCTTGAAAATTCCCTTTGTGAAAAGTGAAGAAATCACTTAAAACCATTTCTCAACCCAAATAATGTAGAATATATATATTTAATTTGATAAATAAGACTTTTAAAATAATTATTCACATAATAAAATTCTATTTAATGGAAACACATAAAAACCCCTACCTCGGTGCAATAAAAATCAAGACAGAAGTCATCACCTGTGATGGATAGCGTTCCAAAAATCCTCAAGGGAACATTTTAATTCACTAGAAACCAAAACCCACATGATTAAATCCCCCACCCCAAAAACCTAAAATAGATCTTGTCAGGACCAAGGGGTTATGGGATAAGAAGAAACCACAAGAGAAGCTAGGGGAGGAAAAGGACGAAACCAGAGGAAAAGAGGAAGTATTACCTTAAAGAATCACATGAAATGTGGTGGAGGAGGATCAAAACCATGATGAGAGGAGGAGGAGAGATACCACCCATGTTCATAGCTTTTAAGATTGAAAATATGGATAGATTTGGGGGAATACCTTTTAAAATCAAGAAATAAAGTTTAGGAAACTCGCATTTTATTAAAATTAGACATCTCGCACGATTAAGACACAAATTTTTGTAAATCATGTAGAAACTGTGTGGTTGCAACATGACATGAAATGCCCACCTATATGGTTTATCCAAATTAGTAGTAGAAATAATGTTCCAACAATGAATGACTCTAAGAAGTGTTTCAACACTGCACACATGTTACCTGCATAGTTTGTCTAACTGTGCACTACAAAAATGGGACACCAAAAACCCTTTAATAATCCTATATTACAATTTGGAAATACTAAAACATGGTTTCACCCCAATAAATATACAAAATATGTAAAATAACAAAGGAAATTAAATATTGGGGTGTGATAATGTATGTATATATGCACGTGTACCTATGGGTATATATGTATGTATGTATGTTTATATATGTGTATGCATGTAAGTAAGTGTTTGTATATATGTATGTGTATGTATATGTGTATTTTTATGTATATGTATGTATATGTGTATGTAAATATATGTGTACGTTTGTGTATGGATGTATATGTATGTTGATATGTGCATGTATGTGTATGTATTTAAATTTTTAAACAATTATTATTTATTCATTTTTAATTAGTAATTTATCATATTTTTTTATTTAAATGTAAATTTTAATATTTATTCATTTTTATTTTCATTTATTAATTATTTTTTATTTTTTATAATTTATGTAATTAATATTATTTATTCATTTTATTTAATATTTTTAAAATTTATTCATATTTATTCATTTTTAATATTTAATCATTTAATATTATTCATTCATTTTTAATAGTTATTCTTTTTTAATGTTTTTGGATTTATTCAATTGTTAATACATATCTGTATATTTTTATTAATTAATTTTTTTATATTTATAATATTTTTGTAATTTGTATAATTAATTTTTTCTATTCTTTATTTTAATATTTTTTATTTAAATATTTATACAATTAATATTTATGAATTTTTAATTATTTATTTATTATAAATATTTTTAAAAAATGAAATTTTGATTATTTATTCATTTTAAATATTTTTTAATTTATATAATTAATCATATTTACTTATTTCTAAAATTTATTCATTTAATTTATTTGTAAGTTATTCATTTTATAACTTATTTATTCATTTTTATTTATTAAAATTTAATGTTTTTAATATGTTTTTAATTAATATAATTAATATTTGACAATTTTAAAAAAAATATTTAAATCTTTATACAATTATTATTTATTCATTTTTAATTGGTAATTTATTGAAAATATTTTCTATTTACATGTAATTTTTAATATTTATTCCTTTTTAATTAATATTTTTTAATTTTTAGTATGTAGTTGTAATTTATGTAATTAATATTATTTATTCATTTTCTTTAATAATTTTTTATTGATTCATTTTTATTTATGTTTAATATTTAATAATTTAATATTCTCTATTCATTTTTAATACAAATTGAATTTTTATATTTTTAGAATTTAATCATTATCTTATATTTATTTATACAATTTTAATTGATAAATTTAAATAATTTTAATATGTTTTTAATTTTTTGTAATTAATATTTTTTTTAAAAAAATAATGTTTTTTATTCAAATAGTTGTGTAATTATTATATATTAATTTTTAATTTTTAATTTATTGTAAATATATTTAATTTAAATGAAATTTTTAATATTTTTTGTAATTATTTAATAAATATTATGTATCCATTTAATATTTTTGTCATTTTTCAGTTTTTTAATATTTATTTATACATTTTTCATATTTGAAATATGTTTTTAATTTATATAATTAATATTTATTCATTTTTATAAATTATTTATTAACTTTTTTCATTGTGAAGTTTTTCACTAGTAAATTCTACCTTTATCAACACTAAATTTAACACGGGTATCGATAGACTATATTAGCATGAATAAATTTAACACTGATACAAGATTTATTTATTAGCACATACCCTTTAAACATATAAAGGTCACTTTTATCCATATTTTTTAGTCAGTGTTAATAAAATGATATCCCTCATTTAAAATAATCATAACTGATCACATCACACTTCCCCATGTTGTTTAAGATCTCATGGTACATAAACTTCACAACAGTCAATAGAGAAATTTTGGATGAATAACCCTCAAAGTCAAAGGTATGTTCTTCATAAATTCTTCTCATATTCTTTTATAGTTTTCCTTCATATATGTGTGTGTCTGTATCTGATTTTGTGTGTTATTCTTCTCAATTTTTTTTAATGAATCGACATCCAAAGTATTATGTATTCATTTTTAAATGATTTTTTTCATTGCTTTTTAGAATGTATAACGGGTAACTTATAATTTTGTTTAGTTTTAATTTATATTTCAGTATTCACTATACAAATCCTCACATAATCTTGAGCTTAAAACTTTTATCACGCTCCTATGATTCTTGAGAAATACCCTAACTTTAATCTTTCTCCAACATTCCACTAAAACATAATTTGATTATTATATTAAATAATATTAAAAATTAAAAATAATAAAGGTAATATACATATTATAGAAAATATAATTCAAATCTATTAATATTTATAAATAATAAATAATATTATTTATATGTATATTAATATATTAGAATTACAAAAATAACACTATTCTAATAATTAAATGATAATATAAATAAAAATAATCTTAAAATATTAGTTATCTATATATGGTTAATAATTAACTATATTATTTTCCTTGGCCTTTGGGATTGTTGTTATTGAATTTGAGTATAATTTGTGCTTGTATTTTCTTTTCAACAGGGTGAAATGATTCAAAGTAATGGCATCAAATTATAAAAAACAATGATCCTCATACTAAAAAATTCTTGAAGTGTGTTTCTTTTTAATATTAACAATTATAAAACAATAATCCTTTCACTACAATATTCTATGTATGTATGTATTTATTTGTTAAATATAAATATTTTGAACCAAATAGGATGAATATGAATCGAAAATGGATGAAATAAAAGCATATATCAAAAAAGAGTGTGAGGATGAGGTTAAATAAGTCATCAAGTTTGTAACAAATCTTTCAAATGGTCTTTCTTGAATCATTTTCCATGTTTACATTGTTTTAATTAATGATGAATTGTCATAGAGGAATTAGAAAAAAAACTTTACAAGGTTGGTTCAGGATCCGAGAGTGCTCAGTCCCAAAAATTTATTTAAAAAAGTAAAGTGGAGACAACGATACAGAAATGTGGCACAAGCACCACCAAACACAAGGTGGTATGCCAATGATACCCACAAGACAACCAAAGAAAAATCCCAACAATAAAAGAAAACAGTCTGAAAGCACAGAAAGAAGAGGTGGACCTAGAAAGGCTATCCAACAAAAGTATCAGCTCGTGTCCCAAACAGGCATGGAATAATCCATAAACTGAAAGGGCCCAACTTGGGTCATCCACCTGGTACGAACAGATATACATCATGTATCCCAATGCCCAAAAGCACATCCCAAGGTCAAGGCAGCAACCTTTGCCTCCTGCATCCCAAGATTCCCATAATTTTCGAGTTGATCCATGTGCCCTACTATGCTCAACATCTATCCTCTAAGGTCGTCCCTATCCACATCATAGAGTCATCACCTCGCATCCTGGGCTCATCACCATCACCGAAATCGTCTTCATCATGTGCCATTTTCAACATTACTATGAACACCATCGAGCCACCATTGTAACCCCATACTCTCGGCAGCCATCGATTTGCCTCCCCACCAAGATACCAAACTCAATCTACACCACTCTTCATAGATACCTATTGAACTAGTTGTTTCCAAGTCTCCATTGAAGAATCCTGATGCCTATGACACTAATGTCACATCATTGCACTATAATAGTGAAGGCCTACACCATGTCAACCCATATCGCCACCACCGACAGGTTCTCTATCCAAACCATTTTGGCCACCATCAACCCATCTGAGAAAAAAAATTGTCTTTTGTGTGCCACCATCACAAATCACTAACCTAAAACAAATAAGCTTCATCACCCACTCCACCTGATGTAGATTCAATGCTGGAAAAATTGGAGGTGAAACTCTCTACGAGTCACCACTACCCATATCTTTATCGTCACCATCAAAAAAAATTATCGCCACACAAGCACCCATACGCCTATAGCCAATGTAAAAAATCATTGATCCATCCCCTCCTCTAGAGGATGAACTCTATCCTCTCCACCCCATCACCCACACAACACCGGTTGTAACAAACTGGTCATCATCTTCCCCATAAATTATCTACTAGCATTAGATATCAGTCCCTGTTGGTGAGAAATAACCTTTTAGGAACTTGGGTTATCCTTAAAACTCTCTTAATTCTCAATATTTTCATAATCAAACCTGATTAGGTTTATTCTTGCGCTCGAGAAACTTAGAGGAAACATCTCATTGTTCCCAAAAACATATGATCTAGTGATCGATTCCACATGATCATCAAAATGATCACCATAAAATATTAGAAAGAGAAGCTCTCTAAAAGTGAGAGAAGACAAAATATGACCTTTAATTTTCTATTCCTTTAAATAACACTTGATCTATCCAGAAATAGATCAAAGTTATAAATAATAGAATAAACATAGGGAAGAACTAAATATAGCTAGTGACTAGGACAACATTGTGGTTTATGGATCATCTGATATGTATACCCCTATAAAAAATTATAGAGATCATTTTAACGATATAAAAACAATAGTTAAATATGACATTCATGATTTGCTAAATCTATTTGAGATGTTATAGATTTTTGCAATGATTTTATTGTATACTGGGTTCACTAAATATAAAACATTATTAGTCATACTAAAGATATATAATTTGGAATATGGTAGAGGATGAAGAAACACTAGTTTATAAAATTACTTTATCTCTTGAATTATATTCTACTAGAAGATATAGAGATTCAGTTTTAAACATATCACAACAAAAAATGGTATATTCAATGTGTATAATATCTAAAAGAATGCATGCTTGTCCAAAAGATTGTATATTGTATTAAAATGACTATGTATCACTTAAAAATTACCCTAAGTGTGGTGTTTATTGATATAAGAAAGATAAATCAATTCCTTAAAATGTTTTATAGTAATTTATATTATTTAAAAGAATTATATGACTATATGTAATTGAGGTGACTATAAAATAATTGATGTGTCCTAAAGATTAAAGTATTCAGTATAGAAAACTTCATCACCTGGTAGAATCTACTCAATGGAATAAAATTGACCATGAGTATCTTGAAATTTGAAATGAGATGAGAAACCTCCATCTTAAATTATTTATAGATGGAATGAACCCTTCTGGTAAAAAAATTAGCGCTTAGATTACATGGTTAGTTATGTTGTTGAATTATAACTCTCCACTGTGGTTATGCATGAACCACAAATACATTATATTGTCTCTACTTGAATCAGATATAAAACAACCAAGTAGTTCTATTGATATTTATTCGGATCCATTAATCAAAGAACTGAAATTTATTTGATATTTATGTGTTGTATTCTATGATTCTAAAAGAAATGAATATTTCATATTGATAACCTTGTCATTTAGAATGATATAATAATTTCATTCTTGTGGAAATTTTTTAGGATATAGTGTTATGTAAAAGTTAGGGTGTTCTATTTGTAAATAACATACACACTAAATTAGGTTGACAAATTACATAAAGAAAATGTTCCTAGGACATCACAAATTTTTACACTAGTGACATAAATACTTATCCTGTACAATATCATTTAATGGGGATCTATAAGAAGGTGCAACACTTTCTCTAAGAGTAAAGAGCTCAATTTTGGTTATATCACTGAGAGGTTGAGGTGGAGAATCAATAACATTATTTTTATGTGTTTCTTATCTTTTAATTAAACCTCTATGACTGTTTAAAGTCTAATACTCTCAATATGTATATATCAACCTTAATTGAATATAACAAGAAAAAATGGCATGATAAATAATGATTTTTACAATATTGAGCCCCTTCACGGAAAAAAAACTCCATACTATAATCAGTTATTTCCCTAATCAAATAACCCCACTATAAATATAAGTTTTTACAACCGTAATGTTTGTTATACACCTAGAAAAATATCACACCATGCTATACAATATCCCACCATGTATTCCAGTGCCACATCAATGATCTTTATATAACATCACACATTATTAAATATTCACAACTGGTGTTATGAAACCTACTCCAACCACTTAAAGTATATATTAAGTCATCTTCATATGCCACAACATCAATAAGATCGAATATACTTCCTCAAAAATGGTTTTCAAAAATCCACCAGCCCCTCCCCCTTCTCTTCACTCAATTCATCACACCTCTCTCTAAATTCAACTCTCCCTTTCTAAGAATCATCGGGTTTTTCTCCCTAGCACAAATATTTTTTGGGTGGAATTAGAGTGTGGAATTTATGAAGAATCATTTAGAGGTATTTTTTATTATTATTTTTTAAGTTAGTTAGTTATTTTTTTGTTTAGTTTTTCATTGGTCTTAAACATGTTATTTACTTAGTGTTTTAGATAGTTATATATAATTTATAAATAATAGTTAATATTAGTAAGAAAATTATTATTATTTAATAATTACTTTTGAGAAAATAATTTATAATTAGACTTAGTAATGGATTTATTATTATAGCACATGAGCCATAGCCTGGTTGGTAAGGACTCCGTAAGTGCATCCAAATGACCAGGGATCAAATCCAGGCAAAGGTAGAATTTCTGGGGTATTGTAGCATACTATAGCAGTACTGTAGCGGGACTGTGCAGTACTGTAGCAGGTACTGTAGCGGGAACTGTAGCAGGCACTGTTTGGCACTATAGCGGCTGGGAATATGCCCCAGTTTGGGCCTTCAGGCCACCGATTTGGTCCTTGAGTCCTGTAAGGCCTTCGGACCACCTAGGCCTTCGGGTTAGTAAGGCCTTTGGGCCACCTCATGGCCTTCGGGCCACCTTAAGTGCAGATCCAAACCAAACAACCTATAAGGAACAAGCTCTACAAGGAGGATGAGCAAGGATCTTTCACCACAACAGAAGCTAAACGGATTGCAAGAATGAGAGGGTATGGCACCTGCCATCGGGACAAGCTTGTGCATGCATGAGAATTCCTAGCCGAACAACCATGCGAAGGTGGAGAGATGATTTCATGATGAAGCTGTTGGGGAGGAGCAGTTCTAAGTTGTTTGTCTGGGTTGTATATAACGTTTGAATCCTACGAACAATGAATTCTTCTAAGGCCTACGGGTCATGTAATACTTACGCCTACGGGCCTTGTAAGGGTTCCACCTCACCCCTTGAAAGGTGGATTATCAAAAAATTAATAAAAATGAAGGCCTTCGGTCCATTGGAGGATTTATTATTATAAGAATATTATAATTTTGTATAACTTAGTTGTTTCTAAATATTACCGACATATTTAATAACTAATAGAAACTTGATGATGAATAAATATTAGTAAAATAATGATTCACTAATAGTAAAATATTAAATACAAAATATTAACTAATAAAAAAGAAATGATTAATTATTTATTAACTAATGAATAACTAAGGATTAACTTATAATAAAATAAGGATTAGGGAATTAATAACCTATGTCTAAGTGAGGACAAACTTGGGACCAAATAATGATAAATTAATGATTAACTAATTTTTAACTAATAATTAAATAATTATGAAATATTAATTAACTAATAACTTACTATAATGTAAGTACATAATAATAATTAATTACTAAATAATTAATGAGTGATTAAATAATGGGTAACACATAATTAATGAATGATTAACTAATGTTTAACTAATGATTAAATAATAATTAATCAATGATTAACAAATGATTAACTAATGATTAAATAAAGATTAACCAATATTTACTTAATGATTAACTATTAATTAACTATTAATTAACTATAAAGTAACTACTTAATATCTATTAATTAATTAATGATTAATGAATTATTAAAAAATTATTGAGTCATAATTAATTTAGGATCAACTAATTCTTAACAAATTTTTTACGTAATGATTAGTGAATGATTAACGAATGATAAAATAATGATTAATGAGTGAATAAAGAATGATTAATCAATGATTAATATATGATTAACATATAATTAATTAACGATGAAGTAATGATATACCAATATATAGTTAATGATTAACTATTAATTAACTACAAATTAACAACTTAAATGATGATTAAATTGTAAATAACTAATATTTAGGTTTAAAGTAACTACTTAATAACTATTAGTAAAGTAATGATTAAAGAGTGAATAATAAGTGATTAAGGCATAATTAACATAGGATTAACTAATACTTAAGGACTGATTAAGTAATGATTAACAAATGTTTAGTGAAATATTAACTAATGATTAACTAATTATTTACTAATGGTTAACAAATGATTAAGGAATTATTATTCAATGATTAAGGAATGATTAACTTAGAAATTATCAATAATGAAGAATTTATTAAACAAAAATTATTTAATGATTAAGTATTAATTAACTATAAAATAACTAATCAATAACTATTAATTAATAAATGATTAAGGAATGATTAAATTATGATTCAATAATGCTTAAATATGATCAATTAATAATTAATTATTATTTAACTTTAAAATAACTGCTCAATAAATATTAATTAATGAATACTTAAAAAATGACTAAGTAATGAGTAACTAAGGATTAACATAGGATTAAATAATGATTATCTAATTATTTACTTCTAATTAACATAAAATTAACTTAGGATCAAATAGGTATAGCTGCATGAAAAAGAGGCTTAACTGCACACATGATTTGTCACACTTTAGATTTAGATAATTCATTCCTTGATGAACACCTAGTTTGACACTCCAATGGGATATTCTTTAAATTATTCAAATTATCTTTATAAACTACTAAACATACCTTTAAGGGGATTAAATAAATTACTATTAAAAATTAGTGTTAACTTTTATGATATAAGAAAACATTATAAAATTCTAGTAAAGTAAATATTGTGTGGTTATCTATGAAATGAAATCCTTTTCTTGGTACTATAAATAGATATGGCCCTATAACATATATACCTAGGGTTAATAACCAAAAAAATGGTGTATTAGACTTTGACTTATGTGTAAAAAGGTGCATAGAAATGGGCCTTATTGCACACTTTGTTTGATACTCTTAGGGGATATGATTAAGATAATTCTCATTCTATTTTTTAACTACTAAACATATATTCAGGAAGATTAAACTTTGTACTATGAAACAATGATTTTATCATTGAGGATATATGAAGACATTCTAAAATTTTAGTAAAGTAAATATTATGTGGTTATTTGAGAAATGAAATCTATTTCTAGATACTACAAGTGTATGTGGCTCTGACACATATGTACCTAGGGGTAATAACACTAAAAATAGAATATTGGGATATGACTAGATCATACTTGGGTCATGACAATGGGCCATGTTGTACACCTATTTTTTCACTACCAGGGGATATACATTATATTATTCAAATTATCTTTATAAACTACTTAACATGCTCTTTGAAAGATTAAAAAATGTACTACAATACATTAATTTCATATTTAAGGATATGTGAAAACATTTTAAATTTTGAGTAAAGTAAAGATTATGTGGTCAATGCTACATGATTATTCCTTATTTTCAGTATTAGTTACACTATAGGAATCATGATAAAAAATAATTTTTCATATATACAATCATGTTTGGATATGTCTACTACTATGGGGAGGTTATTCAAACTAAGCAAGGAGATTCTTATAGTACGTAACCAACAAAAATGGTTAGGACATCCGATTATGTAACCCTAGTATAACTTCAACAATGAATTCATGTTATTTTAAATTTGGGGCTAGACTAGGAGATCCAATATATTTTCTTTATACATTTGAAATTATTGGATAGGTTATGGAATCTGACATATCCCTTGGATACTTATGAGTACTAGTCCAAAGAAAAAACATTATTTTACCAACAGTCATATAATTCCATGATGTAGTTATATTTTTAAGTTTCTAGTGTCTAGTAGAAACATTAAATTATATGACGACATGTGCATATAAGATTCATCGAAGATGTTATATCCGAATATTATGGGGATATTCCCTATCATGTAGAAGAAGACAACCAAAGTTTTGACCCATATATATAGTAAGAGAATTTTGATTTTGAGGAAAATACTAATGTTGGAATATATGGAGACAACAATGAAGAAGAGGAGAAATATATATAAATTAGGGATTAATTTAGTAGAAAAGTAATAGTTGGATATCATCCTTGATACATAATAAATCAACCACCCCTATTCACATCTTTGTTGGAAGAAATGACATGGTTTCCTGAATTCGGATGTAATATTATCACACCATCAACTAAGTTTCTTGGAGTTATAGAATATAGATATGGTGAACTAGAAAAAACCTTTTATGATAGAATATATTTTCAAAGAAATGATTCCATGTAAAATATACTAAAAATATTTCATATTTAGAGACATTATAGATATTTAGTTCAGGATTCAAGCTATAAAAAATACATCATACAATGTGAAAAATATAGGTATGATTATAGATTTTTCTTGAGGGTGGTTCCTGAAATTGTATTTAAAGGTTGGAGAATTTATAATATTGAATAAGCTCATACTTATGTTTAACCAAACCTGATAAAATATCATACATTATTGGATAATAAATTTTTTTCATCTATTATTGTTGAGACGATATGGATCTAGAAATATGTGTCTATAGTGCTTATGTAAGAGAGAATAAAATAATATTTTTTGTTATAATATTTCCTATACAGAGGAATGGATGGAAAAATAGAAGGAAATTGTAAATGTATACAGTGATTGAAATGACTTGTATTGAATGTTTCCAGATTTTCTATCCAAACTGATACCCAATGACCAAGTTGTCTTCCATCATGATATGTGAAAAAATTTGTCACAAGATAATCGAATAGATCAATATCATTTCAAATTTCATCAGTTATTTTGGAAATTCCTTCCCTATATTATCATGTTTTGTTTCTGAAAAAATATCATAAAAATTGACTAAATTTTTCTATATGAAAAATATACAGGAATATTTTTTATTTTGGAAACTCAATATGGAAAATTTTTACCAATTCTTATTTCATTTTACATCATAGAGTAGGAAAATAATGAATTGTGGAGTTGTTTTTTATCATGTAATAGAAACTATTTCACCTGTATTCAGGGTGTATGTTTGATATCTGATCGTCATCAAGAAATCAGTGAGGTAAAAAATTCAAATCCTTTTACATGGAAATCCCAAAATGTACATAATTGATGCTGCATCATACACATTGTAAGTAACAAGTGAATTTATTTTCATGATGAACCTATGAATAAGGCTATCATGAATATTTATTTGAAATATCTTTATTATTTTTTACTTTTTAAATGTAATGATATAATTATTTTATATAAAATTTGATCACTTTTTTATAGAATATGATCGATATCAATGATGTTTTGAGATGATATTGGAAATAAAACATATTGATAATCAGGGAGTGTATGATTATATGATGCAAATTCCAAATGATAATTGTACATTAGAATATGATAGGGGGAAGAGGTAAGGACACGTGACCACAAACATAATGGAGTGCATCAATGTTTTCTTCAAGGGGATTCACAAGTTACCTATAACTTTCCTAGTTCATGGGAAATTTTATCATTTTATAAATTACTTCATCAAAAAGCAAAAAATAAACTACTGATGGGATTCAACTAAGGTTTAGGTATAGATAACACTTTCAATGAGTAATTAAAAATAACATTAAAGAAGTTTCTACTTATCAAGTGTGGATTTTCAACTGAGAAGATATTTGATTTGATGTGAAAGAGTGTCAAAACCCCATCACATGTAGTATCACTCAATCCCTATTGGTATTACTAGATTTTAGGTAGTGTTAGTGTGGAAACTTCTAGTCCTTATGGTTTCTATGTGCACATGCCATTACAACATGTGCCTCTATGAACATATCATGAGAACCATATATTGATCCAGTGTATCGGCTCGACACCATTTCTAACTGCTATGGTGCACCATGTATTCCTATTATAGATTTTCAACATTTCCCAACACCCAAATAGAAACTAACATTGATACTTGAAATCAACAGGTTGTGATAGAAAGGGAGACAAAAGTTCAGTAGGATGTAGAATGAGATGTATTAGCCTTAAGAATAAGTGAAACATTTGAGATGCAACATATGTCACTGAAAATGTCATAAACGGAAATGATGACCTAAAATTTTTTGGATCAAGTTCACACTCTCATCCATGATGATGTAGTTCCTCCAATGTTTACTCTTTATATTATCAATTACTTGGTTTTAATATAAACTTATTCATGTTTTATAATTTTGTGACATTTTAAAATACTTTTACTATCAAATAATAAAAGTTTCATAAATTATAAAACCATTTACATAAATCAAACACATGATATAAATGATTAAATGATACATCATTTAAATAAATAAAACATTCTTCTACTCATAATCCTACATATAATTTTTTAAGAAAAATGGAAAAAAAAGTTATAGAATCAAAATCTCCATAAGGGAATACATAAAAATGAGTCCTAATGGGTGTAATCATAAGTATGAGAGATAACATAATAATGGGATAAAATCTTATTAAAGGGATAATAAATCATAAGATAAGACCAAACAATTCTTTGTGTGACCATACATCACCACTAAACCATCTTAATACAAAATAAATAGAAATAAGAGAAAATAAAATGCTAAAAAATTCCCTTCCCTTTACCTGAGTCCTTCAAAACAACATCTTCAACCTCCCAAAAGAAAAATTACAATGTGAGCATAAATCCCAATAATATTTCACTAAAGAATCTATACAAATTATAATATCCAGAATTTGTTAGATCTATCTTTAAAATATCAGTTTACAAAGAATTTTCAAATGATATAACCATTTTTGTAAATAATATTTTAGTTTTCATAATAATCTTTTCATATTAACATATTAAGGAATATGAAAAGTACATGTGAGATGACATGAAAGTATAATTATTCTAAACATAGAAACACCATAAAGAAATTATGTGAGAAAATAACAATGATGTTTACCATCATGTGATAAATCACACATAAATAAAAAATCACACCATTTGGGCTCTAAAATATGGGTATACATGCTAGATATAAGGGAAATCCCCAATCCATAAGGTGAATCCAACTGATATAACCTATTTGTGAACAAATCCATTCTTTATATAAAACCCTTTTGAAAACATGACTCTATTTCAACATGAATGTATAAAAAACTAGTATCCATTGAAAATGGAGATTGGGAAAGAGAATACCATGTCCTCAAAATCCTAAATCCATAAGAAACAACATCAATAATCCACCAAACCCTTTATATTTTTCGTCCACTCTGTAATTGGGTTCCAATGAGACAATAGGATAATATATCTAGTAGGGATCTATGAAAAGAAGTGGAAATCACACAAAAAACCGAACATGCCTTGAGAGATCCATCTTGAATGAAGGTAGATCATTAGAAACCTCCAGATTGACCTCAAATACAAACCAAACTAAAATTAAAGTATGCCTATGAGATATAAAACTTTAACTGCTATATTGGATGGTCATATAAGATCCCACCCATAACATAATTATAATACATACTTATGTATTCCAAAAGAACATAATATAATCCATCATTACTTCATAGTATAATTACCCCATGGAAAAGAAATGGGTTTTATAAAAATTACATTAAAACGTCACTATAATACATCCAGGGATAGAAGTTGGATCGTATCATTTGATCATATCACCGATAAAGGATAAAAAAAATCAAAAAATGTTGACATAGATAAAAAATAATTTTCTAAAATAATTAGAAATATTCTTTGAGACACATGGAGAAATTCCCATTTCTTTTGGAAAGAAAATTTTCTTAAAAAAATGGGAATAATAAGGTTATATACTATATTTTACCATTCATAACATTATACTGACTATAGCATTATATTTATATTTTACACTTAAGATATATTTTATTTTTATATGTAGATATAGAGGATACTACTCTAGTCAGTGAGTAGTATAGGCATGATTCATGGGAGGTGCTAGTGGACCATGGGTTGTGATAGATTAAGGTGTGTAGAGTACACCATTATCACCACATTCCTCCTCCATTTGTTATTATACTATAACTATGTAGTGTTGGATTCTATGGTGTCATTGTATCAGATTATACATTCATTGAACATCTTCTACTTGATTCCCTTATAGAGTGATGGAGAGCTGAGACTCACACCTTCCACTTGCCTGAGGGAGATATGACCATCACCCTTGAAAATGTAGTAGTTATGATCGGTATTTCAATCCAGAGTGTTATTGTAGTTATAGGGCCCAACTATGGTGACTAGACTGAGCTTGTATAGTAATTTCTTGGTCTTGACATTGTGGGGGATGATACTACTAAGGATGGAGGTTCTCTGGCTATAATCTAGCTATAAATACACTTCATGAATTTAACTATTGATACTGATGATAATACTGTCATGCATCATGCCTATGCATATATCTTATGGCTCATTTGAGATAAATTGTGTGTTGATCGTGCTTGTATTCATATCCACATGATGTATTTAGATATATTAAAGTACTTTCATTAGGTTGGGAGATATAGTAGGGATTCTTAATTTTTATCATACATGTATAGAGAACTATGCATGACATTCTAATCATATCATAGTAATCTAGGGGATGTGTTATCCTCATTAATATGTGGGCATATAAGCACATCCCTCCCCTATATCCTATTTTTGTTGGTCAAGATCTTTATATGGATGTGTTGTGTGATTCCCCATGTGGAAAGTGGTTTAATCTCTCATATATATTGTTTTTTATGATAATATAAGTTATTATACCCTATTTCTTATTAATTATCACTATAAATGTTGTATGTTACAGGTGGAGTCAAGAACATGAATACATTAGGGCTCCAAGACACAATTTGGGTATATACCATATCATGTTGGATAGTATACTACCCACTGATGTAAGTATATACATTTTTTTGACTAATCAATTTTATAATATTATCATTTTTGGAAATTTGTAACAAAATATTTTAACAAATATCTAATTTTATGGAAACTATACTAGGATCTGTTAGATCAACTTCCTACACAATACACTGATAGGATTCATGATGTAAAAATTGTAGTGTCTCTCATTCATTTTCATATTATTGGGTGGAACAAACCTAATATATTCACACACCAGTTTTTATTTGTTCATCGCATTTCAGTTCTACCCAAACAGTCAACAATGCTTTATTCCATAAAGTTAACGGGGAGGTAGGAAGTTTAATGAAATTGATGACATGAAAAGTATCTCAAACTATGGGATACACATGTTTCATTTCATATTGAGTAAATGTGTATGATGTGATTCCATCTTTCATAGTATCTCAAGTATGATCCATGGTATAGAATAATGTCTATATTGTAGCTTAATCCACATGGAAAAGGGATTTATAATATGGTAAGTCAATAACATTACATTTTTTTTGTTTTTTTTTTACTTTTTTAAAATTATTTTTAATATTTTTACAGCATGCTCGACTACAACATATTATATGCATGCATGATCCAATACGGGTGAGGTTTTTATCTAGGTAGAATACCATGCTATAGTACATGAGATGATGCTAGTGTATCATGTTCTATATGATAGTATCTTTGATCATCCACCTTAGGGAGATGATGTTCTATCCTAGAGGGAGGAGGTTATTGCTCAGTAACATCCTTGGTAGTTTCTAATTTTGAGGATACATGGTAGTGATGAAATAGACTATGTGGTATTGAACATGAGGCCTCACCTATTCCATAGTAAGAGTTTGTGTCTCCATCATTCTTTACTCAACCGATTTTTGATGTTCATCGGGATGCATGAGGTCCATTTGTGTTGTTAGTATACCCATAGTTTTCTCCCAAGTATATATAATCTGACCTCATATCGTGGGTCATTTATCATGCCTCCACCTTTCATGAATGACCCTCCACAGGCCTTATGGTTCCCCCAGTAGATAATGGTAGGTCCTTCTACTTACGTAGTGGTATAAGAATCAAGTTCATATGACAACATCTAGATTCCACGTCCTCCTGATGAGTCATAGGAAGATCATCAAAAGTTTGAGGTTCCAGCGCATGAGTAAGAGCCCTCTATAGCTCATCACACTCAACCACCACAGATAAATGGATATGTGTACTTTTCACTATTGAGAAAAGGCTGGGAGTCACAATTAAAAAGGTTTTTAGATGAAGAAAATATGAAAACAAAATAAGATGATGATGAAGAACATGGACATAGAAATTTACATAGTTTGGGTAAAAAACCTTATGTCCATAGAGAGGATGAATAACTTCACTAATTTAGGAGCACAATTATAGGAAGTAAAAATAATTTCAAGAACACTAAAAACCTAACTCAAATGATCTCATAATGGAAGATGATAGATCTTTGATAGTAACCAAAAAGAAAGTATGCACTGCTATAGTTCCACAACCACCCAAGTCTAAACTATTGTATTGTTGGTGGAAAGAAGTCCTTGAAGCTATAGTGACCTATCGCATCCTACCACGGTAAGTCCACACTACTACAGTGGCATGTCGGTTCTTCCTGTCGGCTCTATTATAGTGATTCAGTATTTCTATAGTTACAAAAAATTTAGGCCTAGGGATTTCGCCCCCCAAGAACCTGAAGTAGTGGTTTTCCCCCTTTATCCCAAAATGACATCACCATGGAGAATGAACCATAGATCTTTGGTCGGATGTATAGTTTGTGCCACTAGCATTTGACCAAATCTCCATCCAAATAGATCAAGCTACACCATTCCAACAATCAACCATTTGGATCCTGATCTTCTATGTTGAACTACAACAATGATACTAACATAGAAAACTTACTTAATCTGATATCCTCTTCTTCTTCACTCATAAGTGTTTTATATCCATTCATAGCTTCAATTTCAAGCTAGAGATTCATGAAATACCGGTTATTTTACCTTTTCTGATCCCAAAATTTTCTCCCTTATTCTACCTCTCATACTTCTTTAATTAATGGAGACCAAAAAAAGCACAATAATGCATCAACATCCCTCTAACCATTGGATTATTCAACATGTATATCAGGTTATTTGTTCCTTGAATATTATATAATTTCAGTAACCCATCCTATATCAATCCTATGAAAAAATGCTACTTCAACTTAATGTGCTTCATTCGGTAATGAAAAATTAAGTTATTTTTAAGATGTATAGAATTATGACTATCATAGTGAAATGAATTTTACTCTCTCTTTATACCCATATCATCTAATAAGTTATTTATCCAAACCATATCCTTTTTATATTCTATTATAGAAATGTATTATACCTCTATGGTGGATAACTCCACCACCTTCTACAACTGAGATGTCTAGATTTCTACAATTCCTCCATAGGTAAATACATAACCCACGTTACTCATCCTACTATCGACATCACCTACATGTTAAACATCCACATAACCCTATAGTGAATTTCCTTTATTAAATCACACATATACATCCTTGCTTCCCTTCAGGTATCTCATAATCCACTTCACAACTTCCCAATGTTTCTATCCAGGGTTATCCGTGTACATTTTTACAACTCCCACTGCATGAGCAATGTCATGTCAAGTAAAGACCATGGAATACAAGATTCTTACAAAAAATGATTCATATATAACTCTTTCCATGTACTCTACCTATTTTGTCATCTTCAGTTATTAATCTATTGATAATTTTCAATGGCTCTCCAGGGGAATAAAAACTATCTTTTCTTCTGCTATACTGAATATTCTCAGAAGTGTTCTAATATAGTTATTATGTGATAACATCAAGGTTAAATTTATGCTTTATCTATTGATATTTATACCCAAAATCTTTTCGTCTTCATCAAGATGTTTCATCTTGATATCCTCATCCAACTACCCTTTCATCTCATCAATCCTATGTATGAATGATCCAATAATGAGCATGTTATCCACATATAGAATCAATATAATGTATTAAACACGAAAACACTTGGTGGGGAGATATTTATCCTTGATACACCATATGTATTCATTTTTATTCATAAATTAATCAAAAAAATTATTCCACTACCAAGGTGAATTCTTCAACCCATATAAGATCTTTTAGATTTTTCACAGCATTTATCCCTTACCTATCTCAATGTTTCCCTCTAGCTGCTGAAAATAGATTTTATCCTCTATATCTCCATGAAATAAATTATTCTGGACATCAATATTCTCTAGGTATAATTCTATGGATGCAAAAAATATTAAGAACCACCCTGATGGTGTTATGATTCACTACAGGTGAGAAAATTTTAGTTAAATCCATACCTTATTTCAGTTTAATACCTTTCTGTTGGGAAAAAATCCCTCAAGGTAACATTGCAGCATTTTTGGGTTGATTGTGTTTGTTGACAAAGCAGGTTTCCATGGATAATTGTCGAGTTCCCAAGAAGTTGTTGACATTCCATGTTGACAAAGAACTTTGACAAAGGAAAGGACGATCTGGAGGCGGTACAAAAGAGCAGTACAAGGTGGCGCCGTTTTCCAGTGTTTGCCAAATTTTTGGGCCTGAAAATCGCCAATGGAAAATGGAGTGATATGTTGTTGGCAAAGGTTGAGGAGAGAGAAATGAAGAAGGTGTGTGGAAAAATCAAGCGTGGCGCGCAAAACTAGAGGGTTGCGCGAAATCTTGAAGTGTGGCGCGCAAAACAGCGGGTTGCGCGAAATGGTATTTCGCGCAAAAGATGTTTCAAGGCCGAAAGCTTGAAAATCGGTAAAGGCATGGGGCGCGCGAAATTTTGGAGGCGTGCGCGGAAAATTGAAGTGGCGCGCGAAATAGCGGATGAAGTATTTCGCGCAAGAGGTGTTACGAGGTCCGAAGCTCGTAAAATGGCAAAGGCATGAGGTGCGCGAAATTATGGAGCAGTGCGCGGAAAATGGTTGTGCGCGGAAGATTTGTATTTCGCGATCAACGCGGATTACGCGCTCAAGGAGGGTTTTTCGCGCGGGGTCGATTTTGCCTATAAATATGAAGTGACCCTCCTCCATTCGAGAGAGTTCAAGACATAGAAAATACCTGAGCTCTGGTGCGCGAAATTGAAGTTTGAAAGGGTGTTGCGCGTAAACTTAAAGTTTGCGCGTAAAGTCAGATTGCGCGAAAAGCAAAGGCTGCGCAGAAAGTTTGAGTTGGCGCGTAAAAGGAAGGTTGCGCGAAAAGTGGATTTCGCGCAAAGGCAGTGAATTGCGCGCAAGGCAGTTTCCAGGCTGCGCGTAAAATTTGGAGGTTGCGCGAAAAAGGAATTTCGCGCAAAACATAGAAATTGCGCGCAAGACACCGTAAGGGTTGCGCGTAAAAATTGAGGTTGCCCGGTACATCCGGTGCAAAGTGAGATTCATCTGCGGGTGAAAGTTGGACTTCAACAGAGCATCTACATACAGAGGAAGATGCATTCCTTCATGAAAATGAAGAGACCTACAGGTCTATAAACTGTGATTGGATTCCCTTCCAAGAGCAGTGAGCTTAGGAAGAGGAAGAAGGTGATCCTCTCCACCGGCAGTGAGCCAGAGAGAGAGAAACAGGGAGTGACCCTTGGGAAAGCAGTGAGCTGACCCTAAACCTTGTAAAGGCAGTGAGCCTGGGCATAGAAGTGATCTAGCCCGAACTTTGTAATCCACAGCTAGTGAAGTTAGTGGAATTTGGTACGAACCGGCAACTTGTCGGCGTATGCCCCTTGGACGTAGCCCTTAGCGGTGAACCAAGTAAAAATCTCGTTGTCTGCCTACTTACATTCCTGCATTGCATTCAAAGCATCATCATCAGGTAAAGGAGACAAGTGATCACAGTAACCACACAAGTGCAAACAAAGTGACCCTTGTAACAAAGAGGTCAAGATCCAGTGGGGCAGGAAGAACATTGAAAAAGAATATCCATACCCTGATTCACCCCCCCCCCTCTCAGGGTATATAGGCCCCTATTGGCCCTAACACTTTCACCCCTAGCCTTTCCTTGTATCTCTTCTTACCATCATGTTATTTATTGAATCATATACTGATTTTTTTAAATCCTTTCTCTTGTTATAGAAATGGAGTCATATCCGAAGTGTTGTTATCGTGAAATAAAGAAATATATTCCTCTATTTCCATCTCCCACATGTTCGTCCCCTTTAACTAAATTTCCTCTTCGAAACATTCTGGTTCTCCATTATTGGTCAATAAAAAATAATTTAAGGATAGTTAATACCTCTTTATAATAATTCTCACTCTTTTTTATCTCTTTAAATCCACTTGAGGAGTAGGATCCAATGGTTTCAGTGTCACATGCTCAGGTACACATCTAGGATCCACTATGTTAGATAATTTTGATACTTTATTCCCACTATAAAATTAAACTAAATGATGGTATTTATATATGACACCTTTATTAAATATCAAATTCTATCTTCTGATGATTGTCTTGTTCTTATCATCCCAAAAGAGATATGAAAAAACATCAGCACCATAGGTAATAAAGGAAAAGGATTTGGACTTATCATCAAGCTTGTCCCTTGTATCAACAATAATATATATATATATATATATATATATATATATTTCAGACATCCAAAGGCTCATAAATGTGAGAGTATTACTCTTTTCCAGACTAGGTCTACATAGGTACACATTATCCCATTGGTGCAAATGGACTTTTGTTGATGAAATATGCTTCCATGTTTACTGTGTCTTCCCAAAAAGTATTTGTAACGACCCAAACTTTCATTAAAGGAATTAAATGTCTCTTTATGTAAAATGTTTATGTAAAATGTCAACTTATTTGGTTTTATGTTAAGAATTGTGACCGCTGCTAATATAGTCATCAAACAGTAATCACATGATTAGTATAAATATAGGGCTTTAACAAATCCAATTTACTCAGACAAAGGAAGCGATGGCCTCATCCAGTAGATGTGCCCCATATGAAGCCCATTTTTCAGAGCTCGGAAAGGAGGTGGCATCATTAGGATTTTCTCTTAACCAATCCCAATCCGAGCATGAATATGTTAAGCTCGAGCAGGACCTCCTATGAGAGAAATGGAATTTGATAGAGATTACCACCTGAGCAATGTTATCTGAGCCACCCCAAGAGTATGTCATCATCGCACACCTTACTCTTCAGTCTTATGCGGGTGCTATAAGGGGTTATGTAACAAGTCCTTATCACTATGTTTATGTACATTATTTTTGTATATAATAATGAATATACTTTCATTTTATTATTGTTACCTTGAAAATAGTTTTTAAAGCACAAATAGTGTTTTTAGTTAATATTCAACTAAGAAATATATTTTGATGAATTAATGGATTTTTGAATTAAATATTATTTTAATAAAATATTATTATTATTGTTAAATTATTTTTTATTAAATATAAATGATCGTATAATTTTATGAATGCAATTGTAATTTTTATTAAGGTTTGAAAGCCATTTTTTTCAAAACCAATGAATTTTTTATAAATGTTGGTTTTTATTTTAAAAGTGAAAATTAAAATATTTATAAAATTATTTAGATAAAATAAATATTATTTCTGGAATCAGGACATTGAAATTATCTAACATTGAATGTTTCATAATTTTCTGAGACAGTCAAATTTTTGGGTAAAAATTAAATATCGTTTAAATATATAATGTGTTTTATGACATCATAATGACCCAATAGTGATGTAATAAAATACTATAAGCTTTATGTTTGGAAAATATATGTTTTAACATTAAAATAATGTTATTTTGGGTTTGTTTGACTTATTTTACAAAGCATTAATGGACCCTTCAAGACTTATTAAACATCTTGTCTTTCTAAATTGTTTTCCTTGGGAGTATGACTCACCTCCACATAAGCAACCCCATTATTTTTAGAAGTTAAGACTTTGGCCTTATAAAATATTTTTTTCCACTTCCCTTTGCCTAAAACCATGGGCGAAAACCATGGGCTGGTTTGTGGTTTGGATTAGTTTAATGTGAGGTGTCCCAAACCTAAATAATAAAGAATTCTCTCACCTTTCCTATATAAACCCACCCAATCTACCACTTCTTCTTCACTCAAAGCCTTTGGAGTTCATCCAAACTCTTCCATCATCTATCTATAATCCTCCCAATGTGCCTCAAGCTACCAATAATCCTCTCTTAAGCCTCTCTCAAGCCTTTGGAAGCACACTTCCAAGTAAGGGTTTTTCTTCCTTTCTCATTTTTTCCAATTTTTTTAATGTTCTTATGCCCTTTTAATTTAGATTATAAATGTTTGGGTATGGTTTCAAACCTCACTCACACTATCCTATTTATATTTTAATGATGGGATACCCCTTTATCACTCATTAAATGCCTCTCATGTACACCCGTTACTATGTCGAAATTCTGAAAGGAATTTCTCTCTCCTCATTTACATTCAAGCAATTCTTTTGTATCATGAATCTAATTTCCATTGAATTTGTTGGGAAATGTATATATATGACCCCCTTAATATCCATATCATTTAAATATGACGAGACACCCCTTTATCTGTCATCAAACATTTTTATGAATTCTTACATCACACCGTTAAGCTGCCGAAATTGCACTGATTATCCAAGCCAATGTCATTGTGTAGTGAATACCATGCCCATTTTTCTATCAAGGGTATTCACCTTAATTCCCAATTACTTATTTATTATAAAGTTTCATGTATTAATTCCACATTCCTTTATTTTGGAATAAATGATGTTTTTTTATGAATCCATGTTATATGATTTATGTGGCACACTTATGCATAAAATGAAAGGTTTAAGAAGGGTGCGCCCTTATAGAGCTCCAATACATTGGGTAAAGTATAGTATCATGATATGTCATGTGAAATGGGTGTTTAATCATGATAATTCATGTGCAACAATGTTTTACTCGTGCTTCATGTGAAATGAGTATTTACTCATGCTCCATGTGCAATGAGCCTTGACTCATGCTAATTCCATGTTAAGTGTTGTTGCCACATTTCCATGTTATGATTATCATGCTTTATCATGACTTTATGTTTATAATTATATTATTATCTATTTATATTCCTATTGTCTAATATGTATTGTATTCCTCATGTTATTATATGATTATTCCCTTATTGGGCTTTATAGCTCACCCTTTTCTAATGCATGTCCTCAGGTTATCCTATGTCGTGCTAAGTATGAGGGAATGTAGTGGTCATGTAAAAGAAGTTATCAATAAAGATGTTGTTTTATCATGTTTTAAGTGGTTATGTAATGATAATAATCCCCAAATACACTATACCTCTCGATCTTCTATGTTGTATCAAGTGAAGTTTATGTAATAAATTATGTTTAATTTGTGAAATAAAAGAACTGGGTTGTCATAGTTGGTATCAGAGGATAGGTTTAGTTATTTTTGGGATTAGGATTAGAAAACCCTAGTAAATCCTTAGAGATAAGACTAATTATAATAAAAACATCCCTAAGTTTTGGTAAGTATTGAGTAAGTGGTTTATCAAACAAATAGATCCATGTCTGGATACGAGCAGGTAGAGGTGGCTATGGCACAGATGTATCCTAGGGGTAAAACATGAAAACACCCCTTTGAGCTAGAATCAAATGGGAACTGGTGCACTACAAAAGGCCTTGTTGCACTCTTGGTTATGACACTCCTGAGGGATATGATTTGATAAATTCATAAGCTTAGTATGAACCATTGTTAAGGGACAAAAAAAATTCCCTAAGAATATATGTTAGAAAGTAGATCATGGATAACATAGGCTGAAGCCAACTGATTAATATGTTAAGGAAATAAAAGTTATTTATAAGTGTTTCCTCTGGAAATGGGGATGACCTCATTGATTTAAGGTTCAAACATTCCAAGCGGTTTCTAACGGGTTTGTTTGTAGAACCGGAAACATCCAATGATTCCATATCCATTTGGACCTACTTTCCAAAGGTAGGTGCTCATTAGTTGTGGACTGATGAGGCTTAAGAATTTTCATTGGTCGAGAGGATGGGAGGTCGGACTCATCACACCTTTTTTAGGGGAATTATTGTCTACTCCGGGACTCTCTTTATAGATTTAAGTTATGTTCGTGAATCCTTATTAAATTACCAAGTATGAAAATGAGCTTTCCTTTAGATCTAACAATCAATAATTAGTATGAATGAGATTTAGAGAATATTTTATATGTATTCAAGGATCTTCATCGATAGGGAATCATCTGTATTTGTTAGAGATTCTAATTCAATGGTATCCTTCGACACATTATATAGAAATCTCTTGGTCATTATGATAACCATATTGGTTTTAAAGACACTCAGCAGTGCACTTGAAGTTTATTGTCATTTAGAAGGACATAGATTATTTCAGAGTTGGGATCGTACCTGCAGATGGGCTACCTACGTATCCTTTGTTTTAGAAAAGGAATCAAAACCCACATAGTTTGAGTAAATAAGTATGAGGTTTATGCATGATTGATGGCTCAAATAAAGATGTCATAATTACTTTTACACTCTAAGCTCATGTGAGTCATGCTCGGTGTGAGAAACAAGAGGTATTGGTAAAACCAGAAAATTGTTCCATGAAATATACAATTATAAGAAATGATGTGGGGATTATGTATGTATGACTCTCCAGATAGATGAAGATTAGGATTTACTTCAGGGAAGAAATCTGGGAAGCCAGTGGGGGTTGGGTGAGTTGGTTCAAGGTGGTGGCATCCTGTCATCGAGGTTTCAGGTTTGAGTCCTCGCAAAAGAAATGTGCATTATATGCCAACGATCCTCTCATCCCCTCGACTCTGCGTGGAACTGGCCCAAGCCCAATGGTTGGCCACCTTGGGCCTATCTGGGGACGTGCGACAGGGGGTGGGGTAAGTCCACCTCAATACCCCCTAAACCGACCAACACGTTTGCCAGCGATCCTCTCGTCCCCTCGACTCAATGTGGAACTGGCCCAAGCCGAATGGTTGGCCAACTTGGGCCTAGCTGGGGACGTGCGATAGGGGGTGGGGTAAGGCCGCCTCAATACCCCCTAAACCGACCAACATGTTTGTATTTGGGGTTTGGCTTAGTGGTAAGCACCTCATAATCCTACATGAAAAATGGGGGTTCAAAACCCATTGGGCGCAGGGACTGTAGCAGTACTATAGCAGTACTGCAGCAGCGGCGGTACTGTAGATCGGCATGTACTGTAGCGGCGGCAGGGCACTGTAGCAGTGGCGGTACTGTGCGGGTACTGTAGCAGTCGGGTTACTATTCACAGAATGGCAATTGGGCCAAAAAATTGGTCCTCTAGGCTATGTAATGGGATACAAGCCCACTGGGCCTTCAGTCTATGTAATGGGTCTCCCTCTACCCAGTTAAAAGAGGTCTTTGATTTTCTTTAATAATAAAATGAGGCTTCGGCCCCAACCTTTATATAAAAAAAACCGGGAACAAGGTCCATAAAGGTATATGTGTTTTATGGAGATTTATATACTTAAATTAGGACTTAATCCTGAGAAGGATGCCCAAATTATAGAGGACTTATGATTGGGTTTTACTCTTGAGAAGGAAGTCCAAATCAAAAGTAAATTAAGACTGGTTAAGAGAAATTATGACTGGGGCTTACTCCTGAAAAGGAAGCCCGGGTTAAGGGAATTTGGATTTTGGGAACTTAGGGCTTACTCCTAAGGAGGATACCCATATTAAAAGAATTATGGTTGTGGATTACTCCTGAGGAGGATGCCCAAAATTAAGGGAACTTGAAGACCGGGGCTTACTCCTGAAAAGGAGGCCCAGGTTAGGGGACTTGGGGCTTACTCCTAAGGAGGATGACCATATTTGGGATTTTGAGATTGGGATTTACTCCTGAGAAAGAGGCCCAGGTTAAAGATCCTCTCATCTTTAAAGGATGAGGTTGAATGATTGAAATATCTAACCTTAGTGACTTAAAGATATGTAAATCACTAGGTTTTGAGAGATGTTCCACAGAATTCTTTTCAGATAAGGAAGCCAACCAAGGAATCATGCCATAAATGGATTTGAAGAGGATTTTGAAGGCTAAATCTTGAAGAGGAGAGGTGTATTTGAAGAAATAAAGTGAATAGGCAGGAGGGGCATCCAAAAAGAGAGAGGCACACAAGTCCTATGTGGGCACACAAGTAATGGTCGCACAAGTATACTTGCGCGACACATAGGTACTTGCGCGACAGTCAACCCATAGGGTAATACTTGGGAGAGTCTTATCTCAAGCCCTTAGTATTATCCCTAAATACTTTTAAAGGAGTGGCGCACAGGTTCTATTGAAGGGATAAGGCGGCGCGCAAGTGTGGACATTTCCTTTAAGGGCTGGCCACTTAGGCGCGCAAGTGTTGATGAGTTTCAACACTTAGGCCTTGTTTCCCCTATTTAGATCTTCCATTCTAGGTAAGAAATTACCTTATAAGTGTTCGGAATACTTCCAGAAGAGACTAGGGCACCGGGAGCTCAAATATGAGTTTTGGAATTTTTCCATCTTCTTAAATGGGGGGCCCACAAGGGGTATTTATAGGCTGCTAAAGACCCTAGGTGAGAATCAAAGAGGGCGCGCAAGTCACATGCGTGACCAATATGTGGCACGCAAGTATACTTGCACGAAAATGATGAAACTTGCGTGACCCAAGTGTGAGGAAATCCTTCTTCATGCCTTTGTCGATTTTTGATGTTTCTTTAAAGGATGAATCGCTTTGGACTAAGGTATTTCCCTTTTTCAGTCATTAGACTCTGTGACGAAAAGGAGCATCAACAAAAGTCCCCCCCTCAGAGTTGGATCTGAAAGAAATAGGATGTGACTCTGAGGTAAAGAAGAAAACCAAGAAACATGCGGCGCGCAAATGTTGAGTGTGCAGATGGCGTCGCGCATGTGCGAGCTGCGCAGGCTTCGGCATGCAGGGGTGCGGCCTTGCCTATATATATGCTGCCATTCCTCACGTAAAGAAACTGGTTTCAAATATTCCAGTTCTTGCCATGCAAGTTGACTTCATCGCACAAGTATACTTTCTTTCCACAATTTCATTACTTCTGTTCGTGTCGCACTGTTGCAGAGGTATTCGGACCTATGCGGTTATACCTACACGCCAAAACTTGTGCGACATAGTTACACTTGTGTTCCAATCTTGAGACATTCATTCCTTAAGGCCTTAGCCATTTTTTCACTTTTCTTCACAAATTTTATGAAAAAATCAACTCATTTAAGAGTTAATTATTCAACCTTTGTGCAGATTCAATGGCTCCTAGAAGAATTGGAACGGATGATGAGTTGGCTAGCAAGTGGATTAATGACACGATAAACCTCATTGTCCATGATTATTATGATATCTGTGACATCACTCTCCCATATTTGGCCAAGTACTTAAAGAAATATCATGTATCGCTTCCAGTTTGTAGAGAAAAGGCTATCATGACATTAGAACAATATCTGAAAAGAGTACTCTCTCCAAATGGTTCTTTACTTCCAACGCTCCATTCTCAAATCCATGTATCCATCTTCCAAGTCTCTTGGATAGAAACAGAGTCACTGTTTGATCAGTAGAAAATATTCTCAAACCACACTCAAGAATATTCTTTTACAATTGTTCCAAGAAGAGCTGGTATCACTGCATCTCTTATTGTATCCAGTTGAATGAATGAATTCCAGGTGGCTACTGATAAAGCTTGGGATGTCGTAAATCAAATGAAGATTTAAGTTGAAATTCTCTTGTAATTCCTGAAAAAAAAAGGCTCCAGTTTGTGGATTTCCTTCTAACTCTTGTGCATCAATGAAAAACACTTTCATCTTCAATCATTTGTGCATGCCTTCTTATTCTAACTGATTTAAATTTTTACCTAAGCCAATGGGCCTAGTAAGCATAGTTTTATTTTTTGCTAGGATTATTAAAAATAACCTTACAAACTTTAAATCTTTAATTGTTCAATATTACCTAAATCATACAAATTATATGTTTAGTGAGCTGGGACTTGACTTTTGTTCAGAGTTCCCTTGTCTTTTGTGGTCAGTTTAAAGTCATGCACGTCGGACATAAAAAGGATAATGTTTAAGGTTGAAATATCTTTGATCGATGGATTAAAATTGAATCAATTCCTTGATAATTTATCTGAAAATAGATTACCACACTCAAGTATGGGGGAAAACATATAAACTATGAATTAAGAAATTTTAAATCTGAGGAATGATATGAAAAAGGGCTAAAAAGGCATTAGAAGAAGTATTTCCCAAGAATGAAGTTACTACTATTTAACAAACCCATTAGGGGGTTGAATTATGCAGGGCCATCTAAGGGCATTGGCTGCATAGTCAAATAATAGCATCTTTTGGCTGACATGTCCATTATATAGACTACTTATGCAAGGCCGCCTAAGGGCACGTGCTGCATAGTCAGGCAAAAGAACTCTCATAAATTTACTAGTCTACCACTAAAAAGCCAGTTGAAGGTTATGGAGATTCAAATTTTCCAAATCATAGAGTTTTCTGTATGGAGAGAGGTACTTGAATATGGAGAAGATATTTCCAAACAAGATTGTCTAAGAACTGGATGAATGTCACTCCTACGAAGGTCTGACCCAAATGTAGGGAAGGGAAATATAAACCATAGACTTGAATACTTTCAGATCATGAAAAAGAGTATGGGACAAATATGTTAAGGATGGCTATTATTTTTTTGTGGATCTTTATATATTGTCATTGAGAAAAATAAGGACAAAATAGGTTTTCCTCCCAAGAATGAAGTTACCACTATTTAACAAACCCGTTAGGGGGTTGAATTATGCAGGGCCACCTAAGGGAATTGGCTGCATAGTCAAATAATAGCATCTTTTGGCTGACAAGTCTGTTATGTAGACTGTTTATGTAAGGCCACCTAAGGGCATGTGCTGCATAGTCAGACAAAAGAATTCTCAGGTATCATACATTTTGTGACCAGAAGTTGAGAAAAGGGATATGGAGATCTGTAAGTATTTAAGGTTAGGAATATGACACATGAAAAATGGTTATTGTCTAATGCATGAAAGAGATACATAGACCAATACTGACCATAATCATGTTGTGGATGGGTCCTAAATTGAGGTGATGGACTTCACTACGTATCCCATAAGGATGGGAATCAATCCATATGTAGTTCTTGAAATATAGTTTAACGTCATGTGGGATGAGAGTATAGGAAATCTTAGTTTAGGGTCATAGAGCTCGGACCATAATAATGAATACATTGTGTGTGTTTTCACAAGGACTTTTCAGCTAGGGGACTGAAATTGGAATTTGGGGTTAGGCCCAAAGACTTGGGGCTAGATTCGAGGGATGCTTGAAAGTTCCTACGTATCCCATAAGGATGGGAATAAAGCCGCATTTAGTTCATGAAATACCCTCTGTACAGATTTTGTTCGTACATATGAAGGGTGAAAAGGGGACTTTAGTGCAATGATGGTTTGACCCAAGATAAAAGGTTCAGGCATTGCCATGTATGCACGTAGTCTTTGGAATATAACATGATTAGAGATCAATGTAAATAATTATTCCCTCTCAGGTTAGGGTTTCAAAGAATGTTGTAGTTTATTATTGTATAGGAAAAAAAGTGTGAATAGTTTAACGTCATATAGCAAAGACGATGGTGAACCAATGTAAAAAGTATTGGTTCCGGGACTACCTCACATATCAACATCATATGAGATGGAGGTGAACCGATGTGAAGAGATTAGTTTTGGGATTTAACCTCAGGAGGTTGCCTATGTACCCATCCTAGAAGGCAAGGATCAAAGTCTGTGTAGTTCAATTAAAGAATGAATTGGTGATCAAGTTTTTCATGAGGACAACGACCTAAAAAAATGGTGTCGGGACTTACACATAGTTAGCGGCCCAGAGAGGGTGTTATGGTTGAAGTTTACTCTAAGCTCATGTGATTCATACTCGATGTGAGAAATAAGAGGTAGTAACAACCTTAACGATGCACAGTTTAATGTCATGTAGGACATATGAAGGGACTATGCAGTTTAAAGTCTTGCAGTGAGGACTATTGGTGCTGCACAGTTTAGTGTCATGTAGCAGGGAAAAAATACAGTTTAATGTCATGTAGGATGAAAGGGACTTTGTTCAGTTTTACGTCATGTAGGACGAATGAGAAGTACAGTTTAACGTCATGTAGGACAAATATAGGGACATAGTTTAACATCATGTTGGACGTGAACACAATTTTGCATCATGTTGGACAATAAGGGATTTGTACAGTTTAGCATCCTGTATCTAAGATTATGGGGAAAATACAGTTTAACATCATGTTGGATGAAAGGGGGACTGTGCAGTTTAATGTCATGTAGTAAGGACTTAAGAAGGGCATAGTTTAATGTCATGTTGGACATATTAGGGATTTTTTCACAGTTTAACATCATGTTGGACGATGGTGCAAATAGTTTAAGGTCATTTGCATAGACTGGTGATTATTCAGTTTAATGACTTGCTGGACGTAAGGGACTTCTGTATAGTTTAGCGTTATGTAACTAGGATGAAGAAGGGGCTGTGAAGTTTAATATCATGCAGTAAGGACTTAAGAAAGGAATGTATAGTTTAACATCATATAGCAAGTATGACACAGTTTAACATTGTGTTGGATGTAAGTGCAAATATTTTAAGGTCATATGCATGGACCAATGATTATGTATTTGTATTATACAAAATACTTCTTCATAAATCTGGCATTAGTTGGAGTAGTGATGAGTTATCCATCCATTGAGATTAAAGAATAAGCTTCATTAGAGTAGACCTTATGTATTTAATAAGGTCCTTCCCATTTTGGTTCTAACTTGGGAGGTTTCTTTCCTAGTATCATTGGAGTTCTGAGAACCAATACCAATTCTCCATGAATGAATGAATGAAGACAAACGTTTTTTGTTGAAAGCTCGTGATATTCGATTCTGATAGACTTCCAAGTGGTGTAAGGTGCATAATATTTTCTCGTCTAATCATTCCAATTCATCCAATTGCTTTTGAGATCGTTTATCTGTAGATGAATGATCACAAATGGCTACCCTGATTGAGGGTAATTGAACCTCAATGGGCAAGACTGCTTCTGTTTCATATACCAATGAATATGGAGTTGACACATTGTAGTGTGGGTGGTGGTCCGATAAGCCCATAAATCATGAAAGAGTTTATCAGGCCATGATTTCTTATCTTTATCTGCCATCTTTTGTAGTATATTTGAAAGAGTCTTGTTGAAAGCTTCTATTTTTCCATTGGTCGCTGCATGATACTGAGAGGAATGGTTAGATTTGATGTTGTATTCTTGATACAACTTCCTTACCTCATATGAGAAGAAGTTGGTGCCATTGTCTGTCAATATGGTATGAGGGACACCAAATTTGGTAATGATGTTAGACTTGATGAAGCAACAATGCTTTTGGAACTAACTTCTTTGAGAGGTATTGCCTCTGTCCATTTGGAAAAGACGTCATTAGTAGTAAGAATGTACTTAAACTGCTTGGATGTAGCTAAAGGATAAGGTCCTACTACATCCATTCCCCATGTGGAAAATGGCCATGAGTATTTATCTATATGAAGCAACATTGGGGGTTGATGAATGAAGTTGTCATGTACTTGGAAAGAATGACACTTCTTTGTGAAATCAACACAATCTTGTATCATTGAAGGCCAAAAGTATCCAAGCCTTCGAATTTGATCAGATAGTCTATGTTCAAACTGGTGGGCACCACAGACTTCTGCATGCACTTCTTTCATGACATCCATTGTCTCTTCACTGTCAATGCATCTGAAGATAATTCCATCAAAACCTCTTTTGAAAATAATTTTCTCTAGGTGATCTGGGCTATCATAAAGAGTAAAATTGACCACACATTGCCGAATTTGTTCTTTCCTAGCTCTATCAGGTGGAAGTGTTCCATTTTGAAGGTATTCCCTAATAGGTGTCATCTATCCTGTAGTATGACCATATGTTTTAGGAATGGGACTAATTTCATTGATTTCCTCTATTCTAGTTTGAACATAAGGTGAAATTGTATGATGGTGGGCAATACTGATGGTTGTCTCGCCCCGATTTGGATATGCCAGAGTTGTGGCTATATTAGCCAGTGCATCAGCTTGAGCATTTTGTGATCGCAGGACATAAGAAAATGTCAGTTCCGAAGGAAATTCCTCCATTAAATCTCTGACATAATCATACAAAGGTATTAACTCTTCTTTTCTGATGGCATAATCCCCATTTACTTGTTTGATTACTAGGTCTAAATCACATTTCACCTTTAAGTGATTCACTTGTTCTTGAAGTGCCAACTCTAATCCTACGATGAGAGCTTGATATTCTGGTTCATTATTTGTATCGCCTCCCAACAATGAGAAGGAATAAGGTAGCACTGCCTTTTCCGGGGAAATAAGCATAATTCCCAACCCAACTTTGTTAAATTTAGGATCTTCCATTTTCTTCCCTATTGGACTTTTGGAAGCACCATCAAAGTACATTTCCCATGTTTGAAGATTATCTTGAATAGAAAAGACTTCTTCATCAGGAAGTTCAATATCTAAAGATGTATCTTCCGCTGAAGGGTTTTCAACAAGGAAATCAGCCAGATCTTGGTCCTTTATTGCCTTTTGAGACACATACTGGATATCAAATTGTTGCAAAATAACTTCCCATCTTGCCAGACGTCCTGTAAGCATTGGATGACTAAGGATGGATTTTAGCGGGTTTATGCGAGATACCAATTAGACCTCATGATGTTATAGGTAGTGTCTCAGTTTCTAAACTTCAAAGATTAATTCTATGCAGCACTTCTCAATATTTGAATATCGGGTTTCTGCTTCAAGCATAGTCTGACTAAGATAATAGAGGTTGTTCTCATTCCCAGCATCATTCTTCTGGGTAAGTAAGGCACCAAATGATTGCTTTAAAGCCGTCACATAAAGAATCAATGGCCTTCCTTAAACAGGTGGCATTAATACTGGTGGACTCAAGAGGTATTTTTTGAGAATATTGAATGCTTCTTGACATTCTTCAGTCCACTGGTAAGTGACTCCCTTCTTCATCAATTTAGTGAAGGGTAAACTTTTTCCTGCCAAATTAGAGATGAAACGCCGAATATAGGCCAAGTGTCCTTGAATTCCTCTCAATTCTTTCAAATTTTGAGGAGGTGACATACCAAGAATTGACTTTTTCTTCTCAGGATCGACTTTGATACCACGATGGTGTGAAAAAAAGCCAATAAATTTTCCTGAGATTACCCCAAAAGAACATTTCAAGGGGTTCATCTTCAAAATATGTTGTCGAAGTTTGTAGAATATGACTTCCAAATCAGCCAAGTGGTTAGAATGTTGTTTGTATTTAACCACCAAATCATCCACATAATATTCAACAAACTTCCCTAAAAAGGGTTTGAAGATACGATGCATTGAACGCTGATATGTTGCGCATGTATTCTTCAGGACAAAGGGCATTACCTGATAGCAAAACACACCCTGAGGGGCTCTGAAGGCTTTAGATTCTTCATCTTCTGGAGCTATTCAGATTTGATTATACCCAAACTATCCATCCATGAAGGAAAGTTCTTCATAGCCAGCTGTTGCATCAATTAACAGTTCTGTAATCGGAACTGGAAAATCATCCTTAGGATAATGCCGATTAAGATCTCTGAAATCAATGAAAACTCTAATTTATCTGTTCTTATTTTTAACAGGGACAATATTAGCCAACCATTTGGGATATTGAACTTCTCTGGAGAATTTAGCTTTGATAATCTTATCCACTTCGGCTTCAATTTTGGAAGCATAAGTTGGGTGTGTTCTTCTTACGGCTTGCTTAAATCCTCAATGTTCTTCTGACAAACCCAAATGATGAGTGGAAACATCAAGATTAAGCCCTGGAATTTCTATATAGTTCCAAGAAAATATATCTCGATTTTTATTTAAAAATGAAATATACATTTTTTTCTCTTCCATATTCATGGCCGCACTAATTAAAGTAGGGCGTGGATCTTCTTGTGTACCCAGATTTATTTCTCTGAGTTCATCCACAGTGGTAGAGATACCCTCTTCAAATGCTAGAGGATCATCCCTGAGATCTTCCTCTTCTTCTTCAACATGTGTTACTTCTTCTGTTTTTAATTTCCTAGTAGATAATGAAGCAGAATTTCTATGATCAGGAGAGATGTTAAAATTTGAACATCTTGAAGAAGAGGCTTCCATTTCTGACCCTATTGATGATGAAGGGTCTTCCTTGGGTAATAAAGAGGAAATGATGGATTGATAATCAACAGTATTTTTTACCTCTGATATTGCTATAACTTCTTCTGGCTTGGTCATCGAAGTATAGACTTGCTGGATTTCAGCGGATGAAATGAAGACATATCCATTTGAGCTTTCATCATTGCTTGGTGAATCACCAATTTCTCCCATGCTATCTGGCTTGATTTTCGTAATTGACATTATGGATGTTTCCATAAGAGTGTTTGGATTTGGGTATATCCTATCAATTTTACTGATAGGAAACACATAATCTGTACTCACATGTGTGAATGGGTTTACTGGAATCTTTTCCAAACCATATGGAGCATTAACTTTGGTAACCTCCTTTGTTTTGGATTTCTCCTTACCCTTCATGTGATAGAATTCCTTCTCAATGTATTGAGATTCACATGTTTTGAAGGGGGTTTTATCACTATACAATGTTCCAATTTGACCATCAAATAAATATTTGAGGCATTGATGGTATGATGAAAATATAGCCGCGTGTTGATGTATTCAAGGTCTTCCAAGCAAAACATTGAAGGTTTTATTGTGATCAACAACCATGAAATCTGAATTGGATACAAGGTCTCTAAACTGTGTTCTGAGTGTAATCTCGCCTAGTGGTTTTTGTTCATTTTTATCATATCCTTACAACATCATAGTAAAAGGAGATAAATTAGATTTTTTGAGGCCCAATCGACGAAGTGTGCGAATGGGGATGAGGTTGAATCTTGAACCATTATCAATGAAAGATCTTCAGATGTCCACACCATTGAACTTTTCAGATAAATACAAAGGCCTAATGTGTCCATGGACAACATCATCTTCATCTTCATTTGTGAAAGATATCATTGCATGGCATTCTGCAGGATTATTCTATACATGATAGACTTCAGCTGCAACGATTTCAGTTTCGAACTCTTGAGGACTTGAAAGATCCTCAATGAGTTCCTCCTGAAGATCCTTGGATAGATTCAAGGCATCCAGAATTGATAACTTGGCCGGTACTTGGGCCAAATATTTCAAAACATCATATTTTTTATCCAAAGTTCTGCGTTTTCTAATAGGAACATGTGGTTTTGCAAGTGCCTTAGAGGTTGATGCTTTCAAAGTAGATGCTTCTTGTATCAGGGTAGGAGTTGAAAATACTCCTAGCTTTGGAAGATTAGACTGAATAGGTCTATTTACTTGTTGAAAGGAAGAAGGTGGAACCTTTAACCGATCTTCTAGAATAACTGTACCAGGATTGAATCTGCCTTGCGTGGAAGAATTTTCTTGTTCTTGTTGAGCCCGCTGAAGGGCTCTACCATGAGTTTCTACTGCATACATAGTTCTAGAAGGGGTAGAATTCTAATAGTGGTTTCTTGGATATCCATGCCTTCCTCTGTATCCCAGACCTCTGGAACTCCCTCTATTTTCTCTGTTTGATACAGGAAACTCAGGCTAATCAAGATTGAAGTTGTGACTGGAATAAGGATATATTAAATGAATCATGTTAATAGAACCAAAGATCAATTCTTCATCTGATAAAGATTCTGCCTGATTAGCCCATTTAGGTTGTACCGTTTGGCGGGGCGGTGCCCATTTACACTATGCCATTTGGTGGGGCGGTGCCCGTGGCTTTGAATTAGATGGCATAAAATCTGCCAGAGTGAAAGACAATTTGGGCTTTGACACGATCTCATCTTCTTCTGATTGTTCCTCTTTCTTTGAATTATGTTGTTTCTTTGAGGATTTTCACTCTGATGAAGAGGGTTTTGCGGTGGCATTCATAGCAGAAGACACAATTGGTTTCTTCAATTGCATTCGCAAAATGGCATGATTTTAGTTGATTGTTTTTCTGACCATCCAATCATCATATTTCTGCACATTTTTGTTTTTGACTTCTTGCCACTCACCTTCTTCCTATGGATTTGTATCAGTAACACATGCTACCTGAGCTGAAGAACCTTTCAGTTTGACTTTTCTTGAGTCCACCATCTTTTTCAGGAGGTCTTTGAAGACAAAACACTCATGAATGGTATGCCCCAACATTCGATGAAATGGGAAATAGTTGGGACAGTCTTCATCTCCTTCCTTGTTTGGCCTTTTGGGCCTTAGCAATTGAACCAAATTATTTTCCAGAGACGAAATGAAGTAACCAGGAACTTGTTCATTTTGGAAAGAGTAAACTTTGCTCTTTAGATCTTTAAATTGTTTTCATCTTTGATCTCTTTGATCATCTTGACGAAACAACCTCTTTTTTTGATGCTTAGGAGGTGGAGCCCTTCGAGAAGATGAAGGCCTTGAAGTAGAATCAGGTACAAGTGCTTGTTTAATCATAACTATAGCAGTCTCTAGTTTACCCATTCTCCTTCTTGGAGCTAATGGAATTACATGAGCTTTATCCATAGTCTTTATAAGAGAGTCTTAAATCTGTTGAGTGATTGAAGTAAGGTCTCAAAACCCTCGTGTGTATTTCACAAGGATCAACGGCGTGCGTAATTCATCATGTAGATTTGCCACACAAATTGGCAACAACTCTTCTTGAGGGAGTGATAAACTCAGGGAATATGTTAATCCCTTCCAGCGAGCAATGAAATCTAAAACCCTTTCATTCTCCCTTTTCTTACAATTTGTAAGATCAAAAACTGTTGTCTTTGGAAAATTTGAGCTGAATTGAAGAATTTTTTATGAAGATCCTCCCATCTAGTAATTGACCGGGATTGCAAGCTTGTATACCATACAAAAGCAGGCCTTTGTAATGACTATACAAAACACCTGAGCTTAACTGCTTCTTGTTGCTGAGGGGTTCCCATCATAGGATCGCAATGAGAAACAAAATGTGTTAAGTGTTGCTCTGGGTCTCCCGAACCATTAAAGATTAGGAATGTGGTACTTGCAATATTTGATGGGGGATGAATTTCATCTACCCATTCAGGGTAAGCTCTATTCTCCAGTTGAACCAGTGCACACTTTTCTTCCATAGCTTCCAAATGAGCTGTTAATGACTCAATGGTAGTCATTAACTTTTTAGAAACATCAGGTTGAGCTTGGACCTGTGCAGGTACAATAACTGGAGTTTGGATAGGTGTGGCAACTAGGACCGCCACTGATGGTAGTATTGTCGATTGTTGTTGCACTTGACCCATAGTATTAGACCTGTGAGGGTGTACTGATAAAGGAGGATACTCTTGATCCATCTCAGTAACCGCAACAAATTCCCTTGGCTGACTGACTCCAGCATGCTTAGGAGGAAGACTACTTTGAAGTAGTTCTGCATTCAACGTCCTTAATTCCTTCATCTCTTCCTCTTGTTGTGCGAATATTTTCTCTAGTGAGAGTGATTGGCCTTCACTAGAGGAAGAATATGTAACCTGATTCTTCCCTTTTCCTTTGTTGGACGCCTTTCGAAGAGGGGGAAGTTGGTTATTTGAAAGAAAACCCAAATTCTGGGTAAGCCTTTGATTTCTTGTATGCACACCTTCTTCATTTGTGTCTATGTGTACAACTTCTTAAGCAGGAACCTCTTCATCTGATCCCTTTGAGTGAGCCTCATCTGGGGAATTATCAAAAATGGCATTGATGACATTAATTGATGCATAACGCATTGTATCTCTTCTATCGTCATTTCTGTGATATTTTCTTTTTCCATGTCCTTGTTGAGACACTACCTTTTGCTGATTTGATCCCTAAGGAACTTCTTGATGAACCGTAATTTGGGGGGAATATCCTGATAATTCGGCTCTTCGTTCCTCTTAGGGATTTTTCCCTAATCGAGAGAAGACTGACTTCCTCTGAGGAAGAGAATGGGGATTTGAAAAAGTCCACAGTCCTATGGACTGGGGCTGTTCCTGCTGTTCCTGCTCAACTCCTCGAATCTTATTTGTTGATATTGAGGGTTGAGCTAAAAGAGTCCCCAATCTGGCAAGATAGGGTGGTTCTTGAGTTTCTATATCTGAGACCTTCTTAAAATCTCTCCTTATCTTACGAACTTTAGTCCAAAAATTGGCTGGATGCATTAACCTGCATCCACTCTTATCACCCATCTCAAAAGACCGTTGGATAGTTTTTAAAACTTCTATCACTTGATGATGTGCACGCTATAAATGATAAGCATGTTTGATGTTCTCGTTTTCCTGATGAAAAATCAATTCAACAACTTGTTCTCTGTATTCCTAATTTTGAGAAGAACTAGTTAAGGCATGTTGTTGAGCAAGCCTTTGATTACAAACAAAACCAATTGGTTGTGGCCGGCCGTGGGTAATAACATTGCATTAGACCACTTTCAGCGGGCTTTGTTGACTGGAGAGTACAGTGAAATGTAGTGCTCCATGAACACCCCATTCTCTGATATGAATACCAGATGTGGAATTGGCAATTAACTGGTGCAACCTCCTTAGTGCGCTAAGGCATTAACGCTAAAGGGCTCTCTGCTGCTTTTCAGCCTTCGGATATCGAGAAACTGAGAGAGATGCCAAATCAATTTGGCGTTGTAACCCTTCTATTATCTTGACATGATTTTCATATTCATCATAAGATAATATTTTCTTTTTCAATTGACAAAGAGTTTTCCACATGTTGAGACGAATATCTTGAATACAATCTTCCGTCAACATCTCTAGAATGTCATACTGAGAGTCAGCCAAAGGCCAAAACATAACTGGCACTTTACCTTTTGCCAGTTGTTTTCTCATATTCAGTATTTCTTCTTTATCATTCGATGAAGATTATTCTACCTATTTAGACCAAAGCTAGTGCTTCTTTGTTGCTTCATCATATTCAAAAATATTGGTAGAGAATTCATTTACCAAATTAGAAGATGCATGAATCAGGGTTGGTTCAGAGAATGACCTACACCCTGGGCTATCTTCTGGTTGAGAAAGTATTTCACCTACTGGTGGTAAAGCATTAGACATGAATGGCTTCACATTTGTAAGTGCCTCAAGATAAGAGGGGATTCTCGTCACTACATTATCCATTGGAGCATTTTCCAGGCAATGTGAATTATTACTATGGAGAGGAATTTCGCAGATAGATTCATCATCATGGGGAGGACCACCATGGTGGGTTATAGATAAATATGAAACCTTTTGCTCTTTAGTCTTATGGCCACACAGAGGGTTATCGTGGCTCTCATCTAAAGATAATACTTTGAGATCGACCGAACTGTCATGAAGCAAGCCTTCATGAGGAAGTGTCTGATGCAGACCTTTGGAATTAATGTTCCCACTATTGGGAACTAAGAGAGTAGAATCTTGAGTTGCAACAGATAATTGTCTAAGTGCATCAAGAACTCCCGCATCGAGCAAGGCCTTATTACAGATTGGCCCTTGATTTCTTGACTGTGCCGGACAGGTCTTTTTCTTAGATTCCTTTTGATAAAACACTTTTTTGTTGAATATTTTATTGATAATAAATGATATAATTTCCTCAAATTGTGCTAAATATATTCATTTATGAAATATTTGGGATTAGATCATTCATTTGAACATTTGATGAAAATTCCAATTTTACCCTTTTAAAATGCACTGTAGTATTTTGAAGATAAATATTCTAATATTTATTATTTGAACTTAATATTTTGTAACAGTCTTACTCACATAATTTTCTACAACTTTCATTCAGGACACTAGAGATAAAAAGTGTATTTGGATGGATTAAATGGGCCATTAATCCAATGGTGGGTTGGACTCGGCATAATGAACATGGGTTCTGTATTTGGGCCATATCTTCTTCATCTAGGCTTAGATTGAGCCAAAATTTTCAGTAAAGCTCTTGGACATGATTTGAAACAAATCATCCTACTATAAGGCCTCATAATTCATGCGTTTTGGAGGTCAACTAGGTGGTGAAACTTGGAATAAAATATTTGGCCGAGTTTTTCATTTCACACTTAAAAAGTTATGTAACCCTATCCCTCAAAAACTCTATTTAAAGAGGGTTTTAACTCTTTGGGAGGGCTGGTAGAGGCTTTGGGAAGGTTTTTCTGAAAGGGTGTCTCTTGGGAGCCCCTCAAAACTCTTGAAAGAAGTAAGTATTTGTGCAAACCTCTCTTCAAAAAAGGCTCTCCTCTCCCACCTTCTCTTTGTATTTCTTTTCTTTCATGTTTGTTTCTTGAATTTTTCTTCAAATAATCTTATTTTTTCTTCCCTTTTCTTCTTCTATTAATCTTCTTAATTGGGTTAGAATCAAGAGTGGAGACGAGATTGGGTTCTACCATTTCAATCCTTTTCTCATGAAAAACGTCTCCATGATGACTACACCGCCCATGGAAGAGTAGTTCTTTTTAGTAATAGATCGACCTCTATCCTTCTTCATTTAATTATTTTTAATAATTGAGATACTATAATTCACTTAATATGATCCATGAATTGTGTTTTTAAATTTTAAGAAACTAAGCAATCAATTGAATAGTTAACACGAAAACACGCGAAGTCGATATTTTGTGTAAATTGTGAGAGCGCGATCTTAATCGGTAATACAAGACCACTCGGGATAAATTTGTAGAGTTCAAATATATTCCCTAAACATGATTCATCCTCATTTACAGAATTTATATGTGCTCTAATTAACCACTGACCATAATCTAACCTTATAACAACAATCAAAGCAGGGTGTTGTGATTGCGTGTTCCGAAGCTAGCCTTGGGTTTAAGTGATTCCATCCTTGTGGTTAAGTTAACTCTTGTAGGGTTAAAGGGCTAGAAAATATGGGATCATAATTAAGTGGATATTGATTTAAATGATAATTATTAATAAGTAAATGAAGAGGTAGAGTTAGATCGATTATGCCTTTTAAAATATTTTCTAAAAAAACATCTTCTTGTTGTGTCTTTTTAATCAAACTTCATTTCAAAATTAAAAACAAAAAAATGAAATCTTCTTCCAGAAAACTTCTTCTAGATTTATAAACTATAAACAACCCCCATCCTTTTAAGTAGTGTTTTAATTATTTTCTCTTTTTTTAGAATACCTCTGAAAAGTTGTTTTAATTCAATTCCTCCTTTGAGAAATGACCTTGGTCATCCACTCTACTGCACCTAAGTACCCCAAAATCACACTAATCATTTGAGGGCGCCCACGATAGCGCTCTTCAAAATTGTCGCCATTTATGGGGAGGAAAGTAATTATTTCAACCAATTAGAGGTATTTATTTTATTTTAAATTTTATTCTCTTCCTCTCTTCTTTCTTCCTTCTTTACCCAATATGATTTTTTTTTCTTTCTTCTTCTTTTATTTTCTTCTACTTCTTTTTGGACCATCAACTCAAACTTCTAATTTTTATTTTACTATGTTACACTTTCCTTATTTTCATCTTTCATCGATTTATGACATGAACTAATCCCTAGTATCTCTTAGATCTTGACCCTGAGATTGAATGTAGCCTTAGGACACGAATCAGACATTCTCAGTCTACGGGAAGTTTCAACATTCAACCAGTTGGAGAATTACTCCGATATCAGAACATTGAAATTGGAAGCAATTCAAATTCAACCATAAAACAAGAACCAATGGCTGACAATAATGGAAATGAACTTAATAGAACCATTTGAGAATTGGCTGCACCTGATATTAACTATCAACCAAATTGTATTGCATACCCAAATCTTGAATCGGACTTTAAACTAAAATCTGGGTTAATTCACTTACTTCCAAAGTTTCATGGCCTCTATGGTGAGGATCCCAATAAAAATTTGAAATAATTTAATGTGGTTTTCTCAACCCTAAAACCTAGAAATGTCTCTGAATATCAAATAAAACTAAGAGAATTCCCATTCTCACTTGATGGAGCTACGAAAGACTAGATGTATTACTTACAACCTAAATATGTAACTAGTTGGAATGATTTGAAATGTATTTTATTGTAGAGATTTTTTCCAGCATCAAGGACCACTTCCATTCATAAGGAGATCTCAAGGATCAAGCAAGCACAAGGGGAGTCAATGTATGAGTACTGGGAGCAATTCAAGAAGTTGTGTGCAAGCTGTCCACATCACAAAATCAGTGAGCAACTCCTCATTCAGTACTTCTATGAAGGAATCACACCTATGGAGAGGAGAATGGTGGATGTTGCAGCAGGAGGGGTATTGGTGGACAAGACACCAGTAGTCGCACGTGCATTGATCGACAAGATGGCCCAAAACTCCCAACAATTTGGCAATAGCGGTACACCACGTGTCAAGGGAGAACATTAGGTAAGTCCATCTTCTCTTGAAAGTCATTTGATTGATACCAAGTTGGAAGAATTGACAACTATGGTGAGACATATTTCTTTGGCACGAAAGACATCCCAACCCCCTCCTTCAAGGCCTTTTGGTATTTGCACTGAGACAAGCCACCCAACTGACTGTTGTCCACAACTCCAAGAAACAGAAGATTGTGCAGTAGTGTTCCCTTGGAGACCATATCAGCAACAACAGAAACAACTATATCCCCAAAATAAGTTTTATCCAACATACAACCAAGGGTGGAAGGATCAATCGGACATGAGGTATGGCTCTGGACAACAACAAAGGCCCCCTTTTCAACCAAACTTTCAGCAGCCTCCACCTTACCAGCAGGGTTTCCAACAACCCCAAATGATATTTGAATCTCAAGCATCAGCAAGACAGAAACAAGGGAATCCCTCACCAAAGGTAGATTCTAACACTGATGATCTTTTGAAGAAAATTCTTCTTAATCAACAGAATGAGCTGAAGAGTCAAGGTTCGAAGTTGAGAGAGTTGAAGACTCAAATGATCCATATTGTCACTGCCCTCCATGAACTTGTAAGTAATAATTTTGGAAATATTCCTTCCCAACCCACTCCAAATCCAAAGGGGAATGTTAGTGCTATCACATTGAGAAGTGGGAAGAAAATTAACGATACATCTGAACCTACCATCCCACTGGGATTCACCTCAACTCTAGAGAAGCCGCATTCCATACCAACTGATGAGAAATCCAAGGAGAAAGATAAAGGTAAGAAAAAGATTGATGATGTTCCTCCTAAACCCCTTGCCTTTCCAAATAAGTTTGTTCAAACCAAGAATATGGCTGAATAAGCAATTCAAAAAGAGGTTTTGGACACATTCAAGCGTGTTGAGATCAACATCCCTCTACTTGAATCCATTAAACAAATCCCAAGGTATGCCAAATTCTTAAAAGAACTCTGCACCAATCGAAGAGGGCTCAAGGGAAATGATAGGATCATCCTTGGAAGGAATGTCTCAGCACTCATTACACCAACTCTAGTAATGCCAAAAAAGTGCAAGGATCCCAGGACATTCACCATCCCATGTACCATAGGGGAGTTGCACTTATCTGATGCTCTTTGTGATTTGGGAGCTTCCATAAATGTGATGCCTCACTCTGTATTCTCTTCTTTGCAGGTTGGTGAGATGAAACCGATGAGAGTAGTGGTGAAATTGGAGAATAGAGCTATGGAATATCCAGCGGGAGTTCTGGAGGATGTACTTGTCTGGGTAAGAGACATGATCTTTCCAACATATTTCTACGTGCTTAACATGGAGGATGATCGGGTAAGTTCTCATGCCCCCATTATCTTAGGTAGGTCCTTCCTCAAAACTGCAAAAACTATCATAAATGTCAATGAGGGTACACTTTCCATGGAATTTGGGGATGAAGTTGTGATATTTAATGTTATGGATTCCATGAAGTACCCCTCAGAGGATCATTCTGCATTTGTTATCTCCCATTTTGAACAACCAAGTAAAAACACCATGGAATTGGATTGTCCTATTCTTAGTGAGATTATGAGTATTGGTTCTAGTTTGATGTCTAAGAGTACTTCCACACCCGTTTCTAAGGAACAAGACTCTCTAAGATTTGATTTTGAAATTGAATCATATTCAGATTTTGATCATGCGAACTCTAATTAAGACATGGCTATTGAGTATGCTGATGGATTTGATGCTTTATTCTCTAATTGTGATGATTACCATTCTGATACTGATGATCTTTGTGCACATATTTCAGTTCCTTCTATGTCTCCATCCATACACCACCCCCTACACTGGAACTCAAGACATTGCCACCAAATCTCAAATACTCATACTTGTTAAGCGGTGAGAAATTACCTGTTATCATTGCTAACAATATCCCTTTTGAACATGAAGAAAAACTTTTGAATATTTTGAGGGAGAACATTAGGGCAATCGGGTGGACCTTGGATGACATATCAGGTATTATCCCCTCCATTTGCATGCATAGGATTCTTTTGGAGGATGGGGCTAAACTATTAAGGCAACCACAAAGGAGACTCAATCCAACCCTTCTGGAAGTTGTTAAAAAAAAGGTTGAAAATTTCTCAAGGCAGGTATAATCTATCCCATTTCAGATTCTCAGTGGGTAAGTCCTATTCAGGTTGTGCCTAAGAAAAGTGGTGTTACTGTTGGTAAAAATGAGAAAGATGAGTTAGTTCCAATGAGGGTACAAAAAAGTTGGCGTGTTTGTATTGATTATAGGAAACTAAATCAATCTACTCGTAAGGACCATTTCCCCCTCCCATTTATTGATCAGATGCTTGAGAGACTTGCTGGGAAGACACACTATTGTTTCTTGGATGGATTTTCTGGATATTTTCAGGTTCCTATTGCTCTGGAGGATCAGGAGAAGACAACATTCACTTGTCCTTTCGGTATGTTTTCCTACCGAAGGATGCCATTTGGACTTTTCAACGCCCCAGGTACCTTCCAGAGATGCATGATTTTATTGAGACTTGCTTGGAGGTATTTATGGATGATTTTACAGTGTATGGATCCTCATTTGATGAATGTTTAAGTAGTTTAGGAAAGGTGTTGAATCTTTGTATTGAAAAGAATATGGTCCTAAACTTTGAAAAGTTTCATTTCATGGTAGAGCATGGCATTGTCTTAGGGCATGTAGTGTCAAAACATGGGATAGAGGTTGATAGATCTAAGGTAGACATTATTTCATCCTTACCCTATCCTTCATGTGTGCGTGATGTTAGATCTTTCCTAGGGAATGTAGGATTTTATCGGCGCTTCATCAAAGATTTTAGTAAGATTTCTCTTCCTATGTCACGATTACTTCAAAAGGATTCTGATTTTGTGTTTGATGATTCTTACAGGACTTCCTTTGATGAGCTAAAGAAGTGTCTGACCACTCCACCGATCATACAATCCCCACGATGGGATATTCCTTTTGAGCTTATGTGTGATGCCTCCAACTTCGCGGTGGGAGCCGTCTTATCTCAGAGGGTGGAGGGACGTTCACATGTGATCGATTATGCATCGAGGACGTTGGATTCTTCCCAATAAAACTACACCACAATAGAAAAGGAGTTTCTTGCTGTTATATTTGCTTTAGATAAATTATGTTCATATTTATTGGGATCTAAATTAGTTGTTTTTTCTGACCATGCAGCTTTGAGGTACCTCCTAAAGAAGCCAGATGCAAAGCCATGACTTATCTGTTGGATGCTCCTTCTTCAAGAGTTTGACATCGAGATAAAGGACAAGAAGGGGTCAGAGGATTTGGTGGCAGACCACATGAGTAGGCTTACTCACACACTAGAGAGTGACACCTTGGACCAGGTACCACTTCGGGAAACTTTCCCTGATGAGCATCTCTATACCATCTCAGGTACGCATCCTTGGTATGATGATTTAGTTAATTACATTGTTTCCTCTGAAATCCCGGAAAATTTGAAGAAGCATCAAGTCCAAAAATTAAAAAGTGAGTCTAGGTTTTATGTGTGGGATGATCCTTACCTCTAGCGCATGTGTAGTGACCAAGTCATTAGGAGGTGTGTTACCGATCAGGAGTTTGAGTCTGTTTTGAATTTTTGTCATACACTTGCTTGTGGTGGACACTTTGGACCCCAACGTACTGCTAGAAAAGTCTTAGACTCTGGATTATATTGGCCTAGCTTATTCCATGATTCACATGTGTTTTGTAAGTCATGCTCTCATTGCCAACACACTGGAAACATTTCAAGGAGACATGAGATTCCCCAACAACCCATTTTATTCTGTGAGATTTTTTACTTTTGGGGAATTGATTTTATGGGACCTTTTCTTAGATCATTTGGTTTCTTGTATATCCTTATTGCTGTCGATTATGTGAGTAAATGGGTGGAGGCCAAGGACACCAGGACTGATGATTCTCATGTTGTAGTGGATTTTGTCAAGGCTCAAATTTTCTGCAGGTTTGGAGTACAAAAGGCCATCATCAGTGACCAAGGGACACACTTCTGCAATCGGAATTTATCTTCCCTCCTTCGGAAGTATGGGGTGACACACAAAACATTGACACTATACCACCCCCAAAAAAATGACCAGGATGAGGTTTCAAATCGTGAGTTGAAACAAATTTTAGAGAAAACTGTGCAGCCAAATATGAAGGATTGGAGCAAGCTCTTGGATGATGCATTGTGGGCTTATAGGACAGCATACAATACACACATTGGTATGTCCACATTTCAGATTGTTTTTGGGAAAGCATTTCATCTCCCCGTGGAAGTTGAGCATCGGACTTATTGGGCTATAAAGAAATGCAACATGGATTTGGCCCAAGATGGAATTAAAAGGAAGCTGCAAATTCAAGAGCTTGAGGAGATTCGATTGTCTTCATATGAGAACTCAAGGATCTATAAGGAAAAATCAAAAGCAGCTCATGAAAAAATGATCCAACAAAGGGAGTTTCGTGTTGGAGAGAAAGTCCTTCTCTATAATTCACAACTGAAGCTGATGTCTGGTAAGTTGTGTTCCAGATGGTTAGGTCCTTATGTTGTGACTAATGTTTTTCCAAATTGTGTAGTGGAGATCACACAAGAGGACACAAGAAGGATCTTTACAGTCAATGGGAAATGTTTGAAGAGATACATTGAGGGACTTCCTACTGATGTAGTGGATTTTATCACACTGTATGACCCCATCATCACTTGATCACATCAGGCTGTTCTTAACCCTTTAACTTTGTTATTCTTTGTCCTATTTAAAATTATACATTTCATGTGCATATATCATCTCATGGGTTCACATTGAGTACAATGCAATATTTTAAGTGTGGGGGAGGGAACCTTTTAGTTTAGTAATTTCTATTGTTTCGCTGATTTAAAAAAAACAAACAAAAATGTGTGTTTTTCAAATTTTGTGTGTTTATTTTACAATTTTCTGTGTGTTTTTCAAAATTTTGAGCTGAAATGATTCTCATCACCATTTTTAAATCCATATCAATAAGTGAAACAATTTATCCCTTGAAACTAACTTAAATGAATGCTAAAATGACTTTGTTTCAAGTTCAAATATTTAGTAATTTCATGAAAAGTACAGTGAATTTTGAATCTCATGCCACATCTCACTGTCTTTATATTTGAAATCACTTTCCTATGAGGATTATAAACCATTATTTTCATATTCTTTACATTCACCTAACTTCGTGAGAGAACCAAACCATGCTTGATTTAACCAGAATTTGATTTATTTCTGTCAAAACTTGAGTGTTTGAGGTACTTATGTTTAAATGATTGAGGCATTTTTTGGTATTAAAGCCCCTATTTCAAAGAATCCTTTTTTATAATGGAATACCTTGAACATTTAATCCTTGTATACCTTAGAAGCCATGTATAGCCTGTTAGGTTATCCACATTACAAGTCAATTTTCCCTATCCAACCAACTCTTGAAGTGAAATTGCATAATATAGTTGAGCTTAAGTGTGGGGGAAGTTGTCTTGTGTTGTGCTACCACATTTTGTGATACTTCGGATGAAAAATAAAATTATGAAGAGATGTGTTTTCTACTGAAGAAAAATATTATACTGAAAACTGTGCCTTTTTGGAGATTTCATGATAAAAGAAGTTGTGCCTTTCCAGAGCATCTAATAGAGGGGAAAAGTTGTTCCTATCTAAAGATTTCAAGAAAATCATGTTTGAGAAGATTGACATTTTTTATGCTGAAATGATTAATGGTGTAAACTTTCCATGAATTTTCATGATGATGGAACTGAATTGATACTATAGGGATTGAGGAGAAGACTATATTTAAGTGAAAATTAGATTAATGCAATTTTTCTTCAAAAAGAGTCAAGCCCTCCTCATTCAGCCTCAGAATTTTTCACACCTTAATCCTACCAAACGAAAGCCAAAGAACAACCCTGAAAAGTTCTCATGATAAACATATGTCTTTGACTCACATCGGGTGGTGATGTAAGAATTTATCAAGCCTATGGTGACCCTTGTATGAGTTTGGATGAGAAAGACATTGGAAAAAAAATTATATTTAAGTGATGAGAGAAAATTCAAGCGAGGTAAGTGTTTTGTGCATGGGATGATAAATGAAGTGGAAATATATTGAATGATATAAATGGAGAACTTGAAATAATGGTTTTTTATGAGGAATTATATCTTTTGTTTCTTGGTGTGTAATTGTTTGATCCCAAGGATATATGTTTTAAAATTGGTTTTGATTTGATATTGATGTTTACTTGACATAAGGTTTTTCCCAGGAGTGAAAAAGGGTAAGTGTGGGGGAGTTGATAAAACACTATTTTGTTGAATATTTTATTGATAATAAATGATATAATTTCCTCACATTGTGCTAAATATATTCATTTATGAAATATTTGGGATTAGATCATTCATTTGAAAATTTGCTGAAAATTCCAGTTTTACCCTTTTAAAATTCACTGTAGTATTTTGAAGATAAATATTTTAATATTGATTATTTGAACTTAATATTTTGTAACAGTGTTTCTCACTTAATTTTATACAACTTTTATTCAGTAAACTAGAGCTAAAGAGTGCATTTGGATGGAGTAAATGGGCCATTAAGCCAATGGTGGGCTGGACTCAGCAGAACGGACATGGGTTATGTATTTGGGCCATATTTTTTTCATCCAGACTTGTATTGAGTCAAAAGATTGAGGAAAGCTCGGGGACATGATTTTACACAAATCATCCTACTAGAAGGCCGGCCAATTCACGCGTTTTGGAGGTCAACCAGGCAGTTCAACTTGAAAGAAAATATTTGGCCGAGTTTTTCATTTCACACTTAAAAAGTTATGTAACCCTAGCCCTCAAAAAATATATTAAAATGTGGTTTTAACTCTTTGGGAGGTCTGTTAGAGGCTTTGGGAAGTTGTGTCCGAAAGGGTGTCTCTTGGGATCCCCTCACAACTCTTGGAAGAAGTAAGGCTTTGTGCAAACCTCTCTTCCAAAAAAGGCTCTCCTCTCCCACCTCCTCTTTGTATTTCTTTTCTTTCATGTTTGTTTCTTGAATTTTTCTTCAAATAATCTTCTGTGTTATTACCTTTTATTCTTATCTTAATCTTATTAATTGGGTTGGAATAAATAGTGGAGACTATATTGGGTTCCACCCTTTCAATCCTTTGCTCATGCAAAATGTCTCCACGATGACTACACCACCCATGGAAGAGTAGTTCTTTTTAGTAATTGATCGACCTTTATCCTTCTTCATTTAATTATTTTGAATCATTGAGCTACTGTAATTCACTTAATATGATCCATGAATTTTGTTTTTAAATTGTAAGAAACTAAGCAATCAATTCAATAATTAACACAAAAACACGCGAGGTTGAGATTTTGTGTAAATTGTCAGAGCGCGATCTTAATCGGTAATACAAGACCACTCAGGATAAATTTGTAGAGTTAAAATATAATCCCTAAACACAATTCATCCTCATTTATAGAATAGCTATGTTCTATAATTATCCACTGACCATAAGCTAACCTTAGAACAACAATCAAAGCAGGGTGTTGCGATTGCGTGTTCCGAAGCTAGCCTAGGGTTTAAGTGATTCCATCCTTGTGGTTAAGTTAAATATTGTAGGGTTCAAGGGTTAACAAATTAGGGGATCATAATTAAGTGGATATTGATTTAAATGATAATGATTAATAAGTAAATGAAGAGGTAGAGTTAGATCAATTATTCATTTTAAAATATTTTCTAAGAAAACATCTTTGTGTTGTGTCTTTTTAATCAAACTTCATTTCAAAATTAAAAAAAATGCAATCTTCTTCCAGAAAACTTCTTCTAGATTTATAAACTATAAACAACCCCCATACTTTTAAGTAGTGTTTCAATTATTTTCTATTTTTTTTAGAATACCTCTGAAAGTTTTTTTAATTCACTTCCTCCTTTGAGAAACGACCTTGGTCAGCCACTCTACTACACCTAAGTACCCCAAAATCACACTAATAATTTGAGGGTGCCCACGACAGTGTTCTTTCACCTTTTTACTAACTTTGGGAACCACTTGTTGAATAAAGTGGTTATTATGATCCGTTGTATGTGCCTGCTCAGGAGAAAGGATCAGGTTAGGCTGATTATCTCCACTCAAATCAGGTGTATGTTCCTGACTTGGTTGTCTATATGACATGGGAGAGTATTCCCCACAACCCTCTTGGACTAGAACAGAGGTGTGTGTCTATTCCGGAGTGAACTGTTGATGTGTCACTCCACTGGTAGGTATAGGTTTTCATTTCTTTCCCTGTGATGCTGCTGAAGCTGTTATAATATCCTGGCAGGCATCCGGAATATGAGTAGGGATTTGCTTCTACTCTTTCACCATTGGCAGAATATGCTTGGTGACTTCAGCTGCCAGAACAGGAATATACGTCCATTTTGTGCTTGGTGTATGTGTGTGTTCCTGCTCGTGTCCTCCTTTTCCTGTCAGTGAGTTCTGACAGTACTTATGTGTGGTGGCAGAGAGTTGAGTCTGCCTCTTGTTTGTCATTGGGGCTTTCCAATTGACTTATTCGGGTGCTACCAAATGAGACTGTTGGTAGGATTGATCAATACTAGCAGGTGTATGTGCCTGATGATTGCACTCTACCGAACATGGTCGATGAACTTCCTTCAATACTGGTATACGAGACTGCTAGCAGGATTGATGAGTGTAAGTAGGTGTATGTGCCTGTTAACTAGTTGTCAACACATTGGGTTGGTGGGCTTCATCGTATGTAGTTAGAAAAGCCTGGTGACCAGCTGATGATTTATAAATAGGTGTATGTTCTTGTCTATATTACTCCGCCGGAATTTCCGGGCGGGAATGGCGTGTTGCTGCTAGACGAGTCTGCTGGACAGCGAAATTAAAATGGACGGGTGTGTGTGCTCACTCGTTGCTTGTCACCAAGTTAGGTTGGTGGACTTCTCCAGAAATGGTAGAGATAAGAACCTTCTCACTGTTAACTGATCGTCACATCTGGTGGTTCATCTTGCCTACTCGGGTTCGAGGAACCTGAGCTGAACGCCTGGAGACGACACCCTCATCATGTTGAGGGCGCACTGCCACACGATTCTGGCGGTGATTGTTGGTGAGAGCCCTCAGGAAGGAATCCTGTTTCCCTAAATTAAGGCCTTCAGTGACCTTCTCATTTACCTCCTCAGAATATGGGAGGGAATTTTGATTATGTTCCGGGGATAACGACGCAAAACGGTTGGAGACGGTGGTTAGAACCGCCTCCTTCTTGATCGCTGGTCATCGCTGTATGGACGACCAGGGTGAATTATTGACTTGGAGGGCTTGTTGAGCAGCCTCCAAAGTCGAAATAGTACTATTTTGACGGTATTCCTTAACCAGCGCATTTTATACCCAGCGTTGAAGACGTTGAGTATGTGATGTCATCCTCAGAGCGGACAACGATCCAGCAGGAGTAGTAGTAGAGGTATTCACAGTAGAGGGATTCACAGGTGTGAACTTAAGAGAATCCATTTCTGTAATGCAGAAGATCTTGGAAAAGAGTGCCTATTTGATATAACAGACATAATCAAGATAAGCTCGGCCACTACATATTTTGGATTAGCACATATGTTATTTATTGCTTTGTTGGCCCTATCATTGAGTTTAAATAGGGTCCTAACAAATAATTAAAACATCATTTTAACTTGGTTAAAGATTCACGTCGGGTTCACCATTTTTTTGTTTCCTCTAGAAATGGGGATGACCTCATTGATTTAAGGTTCAAACATTCCAAGTGGCTTCTAACGGGTTTTTTCGTAGAACCGAAAACATCCAATGATTCCATATCCATTTGGACCTACTTTCCAAAGGTAGGTGCTAATTAGTTGTGGACCGATGAGGCTTAAGAATTTGCATTGGTCGAGAGGATGGGAGGTCGGACTCATCACACCTTTTTTAGGGGAATTATTGTCTACTTCGGGACTCTCTTTATATATTTAAGTTATGTTCGTGAATCCTTATTAAATTACCAAGTATGAAAATGATATTTCCTTTAGATCTGACAATCAATAATTAGTATGAATGAGATTTAGAGAATATTTTATATGTATTCGAGGTTCTTCATCGATAGAGAATCATCTGTATTTGTTAGAGATTCTTAGTCAATGATATCCTTCGACAAATTATATAGAAATATCTTGGTCATTCTGATAACCATACTGGTTTTAAAGCCACTCATTAGGGCACTTGAAGTTTATTGTCATTCATAAGGACATAGATTATTTCAGATTTGGGATCGTACCCACAGATGGGCTACGTACGTATCCTTTGTTTTAGAAAAGGAATCAGAACCCACGTAGTTTGAGTAGAGAAGTATGAGGTTTATGGATGATTGATGGCTCAAAGAAAGATGTCATAATTACTTTTACACTCTAAGCTCACGTGATACATGCTCAGTGTGAGAAACAAGAGGTATTGGTAAAACCAAACAATTGTGCCATGAAAGATACAATTATAAGAAATGATGTGGGACTTATGTATGTATGACTGCCCAGATAGTTGAAGATTAGGATTTACTTCAGGGAAGAAACCCGGGAACAAGGTCCATAAAGGTATATGTGCTTTATGGAGATTTGGATACTTAACTTAGGACTTAATCTAGAGTAGGATGCTCAAATTAGATAGGACTTGTGATTGGGTTTTACTCCTGAGAAAAAATCCCAAATCAAAAGTAAATTAAGACTGGTTAATAGAAATTATGACTGGGGCTTACTCCTGAAAAGGAAGCCCAGGTTAAGGTAATTTGGATTTTGGGAACTTGGGGATTACTCATAAGGAGCATGCCTATATTAAAAGAATTATGGTTGTGGCTTACTCCTGTGGAGGATGCCCAAAATTAAGGGAACTTGGAGACTGGGGCTTACTCCTGAAAACGAGGCCCATGTTAGGGGACTTGGGGCTTACTCCTAAGGAGGATGCCCATATTTGGGATTTTGAGATTGGGACTTACTCCTGAGAAGAAGGCCCAGGTTAAAGATCCTATCATCTTTAAAGGATGAGGTTGAATGAATGAAATCTCTAAACTTAGTGACATAAAGATATGTAAATCACTAGGTTTTGAGGTATGTTCCACAGAATTCCTTTCAGATAAGGAATCCAACCAAGGAATCATGCCATAAATGGATTTGAAGAGGATTCTTAAGGCTAAATCTTGAAGAGGGGAGGTGGATTTGAAGAAATCAAGTTAATAGGCAGGAGGGGCACCCAAAAAGAGAGAGGCGCGCAAGTCCTACGTGGGAACGCAAGTCATGGTCGCGCAAGTATACTTGCGCAACACATAGGTACTTGCGCGACGGTCAAACCATAGGGTAATACTTGGGTGAGGCTTGGCTCAAGCCCTTAGTATTATCCCTAAATACTTTTAAAGGATTGGCGTGCAAAATCTATTGAAGGGATAAGGCGGCATGCAATTGTGGCCATTTCCCTTAAAGGTTGGACACTTAGGCACGCAATTGTTGATGAGTTTCAACACTTAGGCCTTGTTTCCCCTATTTAGAGTTTCCATTCTAGGTAAAAAATTACCTTAGAAGTGTTTCGAAGACTTCCCGAAGATACTAGGGCACCGGGAGCTCGAAGATGAGTTTTGGAAATTTTTCGTCTTCTTAAATGGGGGGCCCACAAGGGGTATTTATAGGTTGCTAAAGACCCTAGGAAAGAATAAAAGAGGGCACGCAAGTTACCTGTGCGACCACTATACGGCACGCAAGTATACTTGCACAACCATGATGAAACTTGCGCGACCCAAGTGGGAGGAAATCCTTCTTCATTCCTTTGTCAATTTTTGATGTTTCTTCAAAGGATGAATCACTTTGGACTAAAGTATTTCCCTTTTTCAGACGTTAGACTCTATGACGGAAAGGAGAGTCAACAATAAGTCATCACTTTTTTCCTTGTATTACCCTTTATGTGTTACCCTTAACTTTCCTTTTATTCCAGCCAATGGCCGGTAATAAGAGGACTCAGGATAATAACTGATGTGAAGATCAATGTGATGAATGTACTAATGAGATTCCCAATCTAATGGGAGTGGGAATTGCAAAATTTTTCATGCTTCTCTCTCAGTTAACTCAAGATTTGAATATAAATATGGGTCAAGAAGAATTTTCAACCCCCCCCCCCCCTAAGAAAGAACAAGTCGTTGTCGATAGGTTCATGAGACAAAGGCCTCCTACTTTTAATGGATCATATGATCCCTCAATCATTGAACAATGAATCAACTCCATTGAAAAGATCTTCTCCATCCTTCAATGTTCTAAACAAGAGAAGGTTCTACTAGTTGCTTATCATATGGATGGTGAAGCTGATCAACGGTGGACGTTGATCAAAAATACAAAGCCTGAGGAGGAGATTGAGGTGTTGGAATGGAAGGATTTCCAGAAGATGTTTTTTGATAAATAATTTTCGCGCACCCTCCATCTTAAGATGGAAAGGGACTTCCTTTCCCTCAAGAAAAAAGATGATGAATCTATTGGATCATACGAAGAAAACTTCACAAGGCTTGTACAATGCGCTTCTGTCTTTGTCGTTACCCCTGAACACAAGGTTGACCACTTCTTTGGTGGGTTGAAACCTAGCCTCCGGAAAGCGCTGGCAATCCATGACTTCGACAGCTATGAGGAAATTGTCTAATGTGCCCTCAAGGTTGAAATGGAGATCGGATAATCTTAGGGGTATCATGGGGATAAGGACCATAAGGTGGACCTAAATGCTAGTGGTCTGATGGATAAATCCAACGGTACTAAGAAGATCTAGCAGCCCACTTACCAAAGGTGCAGAAAGAAACACCCTGGAAATTGCCTGAAAGGGGCAAGGAAATTCTTTAGGTGTGGAAGAGAAGGGAACCTAGATGTTAATTATCGGCAAGAAAGTCATGCAGCTGCGACATAGGAGAGGAACTCTCCGTTCGAACCTCAACGTAGGGTTCATTGCTACAACTACAAAGAACCAGGGCATCTTGCAAATCAGTTCCCTAAGCCAAGGGTTTTCAAAGGCAATCAACAACCTCCAAGGAAGCAAGGGCGAGCTTTTTCCATCACTACTGCTGAAGTGAACCCCAACAACGAATTGGTGATAGGTACTCTTGTTATTCATTCAAGAATAGAAAATATAATTTTTGATTCAGGTTCTACGCATTCTTTTATATCTCGAAATTTTATTAAAACAATCTCAGCACCACCAAAAATCATAGAAGTGAAGATGTCGGTGAGTATGGAAAATGGGGAAATCATTTCATCCCATGAATATAACTCCTCCCCTGTCATAATATATGGATTAAACTTCCCGATGAACCTCTTCATACTCCCTCTGGTGGAATTTTATGTAATTCTTGTCATAGATTGGCTTTCCTTATATAGATTTAACATAAATTGTCATGAGAGGGAAATCACTCTCCATATATAGAATCGACCCCTGATTCTTTACAAGTGCAAGGAGGAAGATGAATCTTATTTAGCTCAATCATCTCAAGCGTGGATATTACTACCCTCTGAGCATGCGTATTTGGCTCAGATGATTGAGTCTAATGCGACAACCATCCTAGAAGACATGCCTATTGTGAGGGAATTTGTTGAAGTGTTTCCTGAGGAATTGCTTGGTCTTCCTCCTAGAAGAGATGTTGAATTCTCAATTGATCTTATACCTGGGGAATTTCCAGTATCCAAGACTTCATATTGAATGGCTATTATAGAGCTTTAGGAGCTAAAGAAACAACTACATGAGAATCTGTATAAAGGTTTTATATTCCCAAGTGCTTCACCATGGGGTGCACCAGTCCTCTTTGTCAAGAAGAAAGATGGGTCAATGTGCCTTTGCATCAATTATCGTGAGCTTAACAAAATCACGATAAAGAACAAGTATCTTCTCCCATGAATAGAGGACTTGTTTGATCAGCTGTGTGGAGCACAATACTTCTCCAAGGTGGATTTTCGGTCGGGATATTATCAAGTAAGGGTGAAGAAGGAAGATATCCCCAAGACTGCTTTTCGTACAAGATACAGGCACTATGAATTCATAGTAATTCCTTTCAAACTCACTAATACTTCAGCAATATTCATATACTTGATGAATAGAGTCTTTAGAGATTACATAGACAAATTTGTGGTAGTCTTTATATATGATATTCTAATATACTCCAAAACCAAGGAGGATCATTATAAGCATTTAAGAACTCTACTAGAGACCTTGCAGAAGGAGAAGCTCTATAAAAAGTATAGAAATTGTGAGTTCTGGTTGAAGGAGGTCTCATTCTTGGGCCATATCATCACAAGAAATGGGATATCTGTGGATCCCTCCAAAACAGATGCAATTGAGGAATGGCCGAGGCCAACATCAGTAATGGATATCTGTATCTTCTTGGGGTTAGTTGGATATTATCGATGATTTGTGAGAAATTTCTCACGATTGTCCAGACCTCTTACCAAGCTAACTCTAAAGGGAGTAAAGTTTTCTTGGAGTGATGAATGTGAAGAAATCTTCAAAGAGTTTAAAAGGAGGCTTATCACTATGCTCGTGATCACTTTACCCACAAGTGGAGAACTTTTTGTGGTATTTAGTGATGCTTTGAAGAAGGGCCTAGGATGTGTGTTGATGCAAAATGACAAAGTCATTGCCTATACTTCAAGGTAATTGAATGTTCATGAATATAACTATCCAACACATGACCTCGAGTTGGCTGCAGTGATCTTCGCTTTGAAAATTTGGCGGAATTATCTCTTTAGGGAGAAGTGTGATATATATACGGACCACAAAATCCTCAAGTATATATTCACACAGAAAGAGTTGAACATGCGCCTATGAAGTTGGTTAGAGCTGGTCAAAGACTTTGACTACTTAATCCATTACCACCCTGGGAAAGTGAACAAGGTGGAGGATGCCCTAAGTAGAAAGGATCCAGTGATTCTATCATTAATGATTATTGAAAAGGATCCAATATTCTTAGATTTGATGAATATGGACATGGGAATCATAAAGAAGTGAACATCATCAATCCTTTCACAAATGATTGCTCAACTATCACTTTTGGAAAGGTTAAAGGATGCTCAAAAGGATGATGTGGGAATTCAAGAAAAAGTGTAAGCTGTTAGAAAAGGGAAATCCTCAGAGTTTAATGTTAATAAAGAAGGAATTTTGAGATTTGGGAAAAGACTATATGTTCCATCAAATCCGAAGTTGAAGAAGGAACTTTTGGATGATGCACATAGTTCAGATTTCTCAATTCACCCAGGAAACAAAAACATGTATCGAGATCTACGAGATCATTATTGGTGGGATAATATGAAGAAGGAGATCGCTGAATATACATAAAAGTGCTTGGTGTGTCAGAAAGTGAAGGTAGAGAGGCATAAGTCTAAAGGGATGATGCAACCATTTCCCATACCAGAATGGAAATGGAAGAACATCACCATAGACTTTGTCACCGAACTTCTGAAGACATCCAAAGGAAACAATGAAATCTAGGTTGTTGTGGATCATCTTACAATGTCTACACACTTCATTGTTATTCGGGAGGATTTCTCATTGGATCAACTAGAACAGATATATATCAGGTAATTGGTAAGGCTGCATGGCGTACCACTATCTATTGTGTCCGATCAAGATCCAATATTCAACTCTAAGTTTTGGAAGAGTCTTCAAAATGCTCTGAATACTGAATTGGACTTCAGTATGGAATATCACCCTAAAACTAATGGCCAATCCGAGTGGACTATCCAAACACTTGAGGACATGTTGAGAGCATGCTAAATGGACTTTAAAGGAGGATGGGATCAACATCTTCCTTTGGTTGAGTTCTCTTATAATAACAGCTTCCACTCCAGCATCCAAATGGCACCATATGAAGCCCTTTATGGGAAAAGGTGTAGAACACCGGCGTGTTGGGATGAGGTCGGTGAGAGTAACCTATTTGGACCAGAAATGGTCGAAGAAATGGTGGAAAAGGTGAAAACCATTCAGCAGCATATCAAAGCAGCCCAAAGTTGACATAAGAGTTATGCAGATAATCATCGATGAGACCTTGAGTTTAAATTTAGAGACATGGTATTTCTACACATATCTCCATGGAAGAAGGTCATGAGATTTGTAAAGAAAGGGAAGTTAAGTCCAAGGTACATCAGCCCCTTCGAGATTCTTGATCATGTCGGGGCAGTGGCCTATTGACTAGTACTTCCACCTACCATGGCTAAAGTACATGATGCCTTTCATGTATCCCTCTTAAGGATGTACATACTAGGCACTTCACGTGTACTATCTTCAGAGGCGATACAGTTAGAGGATGATATTTCTTATGAGGAGAAACCATTAAAGATCTTAGATTGTAGAGAAAAAGTTCTATGAAATAATATAATGCCACTCATCAAGGTGTTGTGGCGAAACCACAAGTTTGAAGAAGTGATGTGGGAATCAGAGGAAATAATGAAGCAGAGTTACCCAAATCAGTTTTAGTGTGGGAAAAGAAAATTTTGAGGGTGAAATTTTTTAAGGGGGGAAGATTGTAATGACCCAAACTTTCATTAATAGAATTGAATGTCTCTTTATGTAAAAAGTTTATATAAAATGTCAACTTATTTGGTTTTTTGTTAAGAATTGTGACCGTTACTAATATAGTTGTTGAACAATGATCACATGATTAGTATAAATATAGGGCTTTAAGAAATCCAATTTACTCAGAAAAAAGGAAGAGATGGCCTCATCCAGTAGACATGCCCCATATGAAGCCCATTTGTCAGATCTCGGAAAGGAGGTGGCATCACTAGGCTTCGCTCTTGACCAAGCCCAAGATTAGCTTGAATATGTTAAGCTCGAGCGGGACCGCCTATGAGAGAAATGGAAGTTGATAGAGATTACCACTCAAGTAATGTTATTCGAGCCACCCCAAGAGTCTGTCACCATCACACACCTTACTATTCGGTCTTATGTGGATGTCATAAGGGGTTATGTAACAAGACCTTAGCACTATGGTTATGTACATTATTTGTGTATATAATAATAAATATACTTTCATTTTATTATTGTTACCTTGAAAATAGTTTTTAAAGCACAAATAGTGTTTTTAGTTAATATTCAACTAAGAAATCTATTTTGATGAATTAATGGATTTTTTAATTAAATAATATTTTAATAATATATTATTATTATTAAATTAATTTTTATTAAATATAAATTATCGTATAATTTTATGAATTCAATCGTAATTTTTATTAATGTTTTAAATCCATTTTTGTCAAAACCCATGAATTTTAGATAAATGTAGGTTTTTATTTTAAAAGTTAAAATTAACATATTTAAAAAATTATTTAGATAAAATAAATATTGTTCCTGGAATCAGGATTTCGAAATTATCCAACAATGAATTTTTCATAATTTTCTAAGACAGTCAAATTTTTGGGTAAAAATTAAATACTGTTTAAATATATAATGTATTTTATGACATCATAATGACCCAATAGTGATGTAATAAAATACTATAAGATTTATGTTCAGAAAATATATGTTTTACCATTAAAATAATGTGCTTTTGTGTTTGTTTGACTTATTTTACAAAGCATTAATGGACCCTTCAAGACTTATTAAACATCTTGTCTTTTTAAATTGTTTTACTTGGGAGTGTGACTCACCTCCACATATGCAACCCCATTATTTTAAGAAGTTAGGACTTTGTCCTTATAAAATATTTTTTTCCACTTCCCTTTGCCAAAAACCATGGGAAAAAACCATGGGTTCTTTTGTGGTTTGGATTAGTTTAATGTGAGGTGTCCCAAACCAAAATAATAAACAATTCCCTCACCTTTCCTATATAAACCCACCCAAGATCCCACTTCCTCCTCACTCAAAGCCTTTTTAGTTCGTCCAACCTCTTTCCTCCTCTCTCTATAATCCTCCCAAGGTGCCCCAAGCTCCCAAGAAGCCTCTCTCAAGCCTCTCTCAAGCCTTTGGAAGCACACTTCCAAGTAAGGTTTTTCTTCCTTTCTCATTTTTGTCCAATTTTATTAATGTTTGTATGCCCTTTTAATTTCGATTATAAATGTTGGGGTATGGTTTCACACCTCCACCATACTTACCTATATATGTTTGAATGATGGGATACCCCTTTATCTCTCATTAAATGTCTCCCATGTACACTCGTTACTATGCCGAAATTCCGAAAGGAATTTCTCTCTCCTCATTTACATTCTAGCAATTCTTTTATATCATGAATCTAATTTCCATTAAATTTTTAAGGAAATGTATATATATGACCCCCTTACTTTCCATATCATTTAAATATTATGAGACACCCCTTTCTCTCTCATAAACCATTTTTATGAATTCTTACGTCACGCTATTACGCTGCCGAAATTGCACCGATTATCCAAGCCAATGTCATTGTGTAGTGAATACCATGCCCATTTCTCTATCAAGGGTATTCACCTTTATGAACAATTACTTATTTATTATAAAGTTTCATGTATGAATTCCACATTCCTTTATCGTGTAATAAATGATGACGTTTTATGAATCCATGTTATTTGATCCATGTGGCACACTTATGCATGAAATGAAAGGTTTAAGAAGGGTGCAACCTTATAGCACTCCAATGAATTGGGTAAAGTATAGTATCATGATACGTCATGTGCAATGGATGTTTACTCATTCTAATTCAAGAGAAACAAGGTTTTACTCGTGATTCATGTGCAATGAGGATTTACTCATGCTCCATGTGCAATGAGCCTTGGCTCATGCTAATTCCATGTTAAGTGTTGTTGCCACATTTCCATGTTATGATTATCATGATTTATCATGCCTTTATGTTTATTCTTCTCTTGTGATCAATTTATATACCTATTGTCTAACATGTATTGTATTCCTCATGTTATTCCATGATTATTCCCTTACTGGGCTTTATAGCTCACCCTTTTCTTATGCATATCCTCAGGTTATCTCATGCAATGCTAAGTATGAGGGAATATAGTGGTCATGTAAAGGAAGTTCTCAATAAAGATGTTGTTTTTTCATGTTTTAAGTGGTTATGTAATAATCCAAATCCCCAAAGACACTAGACCTCTTGATCTTCTATGTTGTATCAAGTGAAGTTTATGTAATAAATTATTTTTAATTTATGAAATAAAAGAGTAGGGTTGTCATAGTATTGGTCAACCCCTAGTGAAATATCTTGCTTTTGTCATGTTCATTATGTGTCTTACTCATCCTTTCAGCTACACCATTCTTCTAGGTGTACTTAGAAGAGTCTTCTCCCACTAAATTCAGTTATTAGAACATAATTCTCTGAACTCATTACTTAGAAACTATCCACCATTTTTATACCTTAAGCATTTTAGATTTGTTCCTGACTCATTCTCCACTATGGTCTTCCACTTCCAAAAACACCTTAAATACATTAGATTTTCAGATCATAAAGTAAAATCATACCTTCCTTATTCAGTCATCAATAAATGTCACATAATATTATGACCCTCGAAGGTAATTTACTAGTGCAGGCCCCCAAACATAAATATGTTCTAGGTCTAGCTTCCCAGACTTTGGTGTTATTCCTCCTTTTGTAAAAGATACCTTATTATGATTTCTGATGATACAATCCTCAAATGGGAAGACATCCACTAATTTCATCTCTGGTAGAATTCCTTTTGTTTCCAGCACCTTCATCCCCTTCTAAATCATGTCGCCTAGCTCATAGTGCCCCAGTTGTGAATCCATGATAGAATGTATTGATGAAATCCTTTCCATCAATGTTTCTATCATATTTTACCAAGTACCATTACTCTATCAATGATCTATGACTATAACTACCTTGGTAATCTTACTTGAACCACCAGTGAATGTGATACTAAAACCTACAACATCATGTCTCTTGACATAAATATAATTTATTTTTAATCTAGGGATATACCTCACATTTTAAAGAACAAAAAAACACTCATTGTTTGTTGGGATTTTTGATCCACCTTTCCCCATTATTTATAAGGGTTCATCATCAGTAAGATGTACCCTACCAAAATTTATAAACATATAATTTTCCATGAAACCCTTATCTAATGTGTAATATAAATATGCCCCTAAGTCTAAAATTCGAAACTCCATAGGTTTATCCATACTCTGCAGTAACACATCATCATTTTCTTCAGCCATCGTGTTTTCTATATTGGTTTCAGGTGCCTTTAATTTTTCTCTACACTCCTTTTAGATGTGTCCTTTATTTTCACAAATACAGTAGGTAGGATCAGTCCCCTTTTCCTTGTCTCATCTCTTTCATCTTGATTTTGGTCATCCTCTGTGATTATATAACTTTTCATATCTTCCTATTTCTTCTATGTTCATAAGAACCATATAATATGCTTGATTCCCTTCTTCAAATATCCTCAATGAGGATCAAGTCCCAAACATCCTTTAAAACCATCTCATCATCAAGAACAATTCACATAGCCTTTAACTAACTTTTTTATGGTGTTGAATTCATTAATGTGATCTGCACCAATCCTACCTTCAATAATTTTCAGATTGAATAGTTTTCTCATAAAGTACAACTTCACTATAAAAAAATAGGACTTAGAACACTTCAAAAAACAACTATTAAATAAATTTTATTTAATATAATTTATAATATAGCAGTTTTTTTGTATAACCACCACTATATTTTTTTATTTTTTTATTTAGTAGTGATTTTATATAAACTATCACTAAATATTTTTTTAAAACCTTATTTTACCCCCTCCCCTCCCAATCCCCTTGGCCCCAGCCCACACCCCCCCCCCTCTTGTGACCCTAACCCTGACCCCCTACTCTCAACGACAATCCCAATGACCTAAACCCCCATCTTTCGATGGAAACCATCCCTCCTCCCTGATGATCCTCGTGAACCTGAACCCTACTTCTGATGATGGTCACCCCCCACCTTTGATCCTTGTGACCCTCACCCACTCCACCCTAATGAGGATCTCACAACGACCACCCTGCTCCTCAATGACGACCCCCAAAGAGGCATTTCTTCCCCTTTTTTTGGTGACTACGACCCTGGGACATCATTGAAGGTATGATTGACTGTTGTATTTTTCTAATGGTTTTAATTAAATTATATAAATATCTATGTAATTGAGTGTTGGTTTTTTAGGGGGGTGATGTTGGGATTACATTTCATACCTTACATTGGTAGTTGGTCATAGTTTTGGAGAGTGGATGCACCTCTATGTACTTTTAGTCGATTTTTAATATTTTTTGATTTTTTTATAATTAATTATAAATAGTTATAATTAATTATTTATTTCATGTGGAATGATATAGGTACCAATGTTATTTTTAGTGTGTGGTGAAAGACATAAATATTTTACATTTTCATCAAGTGGAAGACCAATATTTCATTTTTGTGTCACTTCCCTGTTTAATAATAGTTTAATTTTTTTTAAATAATAATTTTTCTATTGAGGTACACCTTAAGCTCAATTGTGGGATAGATTGGGGTGAATAGTGGGTTTAGATGTTTCATAGAGGGGTTTTTGTTCAAAAAACCTGATCATTTAGCCTATGGTTTAGGAACACAAGTCGCATGTAATTTGCTGATATCTTCTATTTTTAAATTATATCATGATGTTAATATACTAAATAAAAAATACTCACTATCATAAGTAAAATACATAATGCTTACTATAAGATACATAGCTTTAGATTACATGAATCTTTATTTATGTTCTAATCTCTTTATGTTGAGTATTGTTTCTCAAATCGATTATGAAAATGTTGAGAAACCATAATTTTGTGTACTGTTATGACACATATGGAAAAAAAATGCACCATATATCACAGTTCTAGGTTATTGTTTTGAGATAAAAAAATATTGATTTTCATAATTATCAAAGAAAGATATAACTATAGATACAATCATGTTTCTAAAATATAAAATAAAAATTAATAATATGTAAATCAGAAAATTTAGATATATTTTAATAGAATAATTGTGTTCATATATTATTGTGGACTGATAATAGTATGCTCAGCATTATAGTAACCTCTCTCATCAGCTCAACGATCTAATTCTATGAAATCTATCCATATTATTTTGAGGGGTAATATTTATTCATTTATGTTTTTTGTGTTTTAAAAATTGGATTAAATCATTTTTATGTTGAATTTTTGTTACGTCGAATCAAGAACCTACCCTAGTCAATAAATAAGTTGGGTGATGTTTTATTTTTATTGTACTTGTTTGATTAAACATTTATATATTTATATACAAATGTATTGGGAGAATAGTGGAATCCAATACCTATTGATAAAATTTGGATTAATTTACCTCAAAACACACCTCGGTATGCCAAGTATTTGGAATAATTTTTCAATTATGAAATTGAAAACTGATCAGTTGACGAAACAATAAAATGATTGTGTTTTGATTGTAAATTCAAGAGATGGTTGAATAGAAATGAAGTATATGAGAATTTGATATTGAAATAGTTTCATGATTGATATCTATGTTGGATTTGTCATGGTGAATCAAATGTTATGGAAATTCAAAATAATGGAAATCTTATCAACAAAACACAAAGTGAACCACAAGAGGAGAATTTAGCTTGAAATTTGATAAATGACACATTTGGATTTTTAGGATACAATGACCAATATTTAAATCGATCAATAGAACCTTCGGTTGAAATGGAGCAGGTTAATCACTCTAATAACATTAGTGTCCAAAAAATGAGCTTTATAAATGAGTTGAAGATGGGTAACAAGAACTGTATGAAGGGTTTGTTATGTATTCAAGGTTGTTTTCTCTACTTAATTTGTATCATATTAAGTGTATCTAGTAAATTACTAAAGAATAAATTTATATGGTTTATAGTTGTATCATGATGAATTTAGTGAAGCTAATATCCCTCCATCATTCTATGAGATAGAAAAAATCATCAACAAACTTGGGATTTATTATACAAAGATACATGAATACCCTAATGATCACATGATTTACAAGGGAGAGGAGTCTAATAAAGAAGAAATCATAATATTTGATACAAAAATATGGAATTCAATGAACAGAAATGATAGTAAAAATCAATACAACTCTAGGAAGAAATAGAAGAAGAAAACTCCTACAAATGTATTGTATTACTTTCCTATTAAATTATGATTGAAAATATTATTCATCTCATCAATCACTATATACACCATAAAGTGGAATGATCAGTATAATAATAATGATGGTTTTATGAGACATCCATATGATTCAATAGCGTGGATGGTATTTGATTTATTATATCTGGATTTTTCTTTGTATCCTAGTAATATAAATTTGATATTGGATTATAATGGTTTTAACCATTTTGGTATTTTAAGTACTAATTATACAATTTGGATAGTTTTTCTTATCCCTTATAATCTACCTCCATATATGTGTATAAAGAATAATTATTTAATTATTTTGATGATTATTCCTGGAAATTAAATTTTAAGAAATGAAATTGATGTATACCTTCAACCCCTAATCAATGAATTGCAAGAATTGTGTGATGATGGTGTGGAAACATTGATTATTCAATGAGAAAAATATTAAAAATTCATACTTATTTAATGTGTAAAATTAGTTCATTTTTTGGACTAGCAAATTTATATGGTTGGAACACTCATATTGGTATAGCTTTTCCAATTTCAAATTTTGATTTTGAACCCGAATGATTACCTCATAGTGTAAAATGGTGTTTTATGTGTCATCATTGATTTATTGATGCTTATCATAAATTATGATTTAACAAGACACAATTAAATGGATATATTGAATTGGAAATTCCACAGAAGGTGTTATCTGGTTCAAAAATCTTAGGAAAATTAAGAAATGTCACTATAGAATTCAGAAAAATTACTCTGTTTAAAGAAGGGGGGAAGGGTATGATGTATAGTATCTAAAGCATCTAAAACATAACAATGGAAGAAAATGATTATATTTTTCAAACATCATTATTAAGATTTATGTTTATACATCATAATATTGACTTGATTCATATTGAGAATAATGTCTGGGAAAATATAATTTTTACATTTCTTAATTAGCAGTGTAAATAAAAGGATTACCTTACTTCTTTTAAGAATTTAGAATCAATGAATATAAATCATGGTTTGGGGGGAAATGATAATTTAAAGTATCCTTCATCTATTTTTACAATGAAAAATCATGATGAAGACATATTCTTTAAAAATTTAAAGAATATATAAGGCTCATATGGATATTTGTTGGTGCCAAAATGTGGGAAGAAAAGAAAGAAGAGAAAGCGGCCCCGCGATTGGCCTCGTGAAGCCACTTCGCAGAGTCTCCCAAAGAAATGTGCCTGCTGAGAAGCCAAGGAGGAAGTACCCTCCGCGAACTCCACTGACATTCATGAGCCCGCTGCGAAGCCAAGGAGGCGGTACCCTCCGCGAACAACGCTAACGTTTGTGATCCCACTGCGAATCCAATAAGGTGGTACCCTCCGCGAATGCCACTAATGTTCGCAAGCCCGCCGTGAATCCAAGGAGTTTGTACCCTCTGTGAATGTCGTTGACGTTCGCGAGCCCGCTGTGAAGCCAAGGAGGTGGTACCCTCCGCGAACGCCGCTGACGTTCACGAGCCACCATGAAGCAACCCAATCCCTCTTCGCTCCATGTAAGCTCTGCTTCGCGGTGCCTCTTGCCTATAAATACTGGGCTCCCCCCGAGCCCAAAGGATGGAAATTCCAACCTTTAAACTTCCTAGCTCTCAAATCATGAAGCACCCTTTGCTCTGCGATTCATGAGCTACGCGAGGTAATTTTGCTTCATGAGGTGCCACCCCATTGTCTTGCTTTGATCCCCTCTTCCGAGAGGGATGCCTTTCGCGAAGCCTAAGGGATTTCGTGAAGGAAGGGTATCCCCAAGGGGACCCGGGTTACCATGGAGTGTTTATGCTTCATGAAACACCCCTCATGTACACGTGATCCATATGCTAAGGTAGGGTCATTGTACTTCATGAAGCACATTACTTCAAAACACTTTGCCTCACGAGGCGCCCGTGCTCCATGAGGCTGTGCTCTGCGAATACCTTTCAACTTCATGAAGCACCCCCCATTTTCACCTCTGTCCCATGCTAAGGCTAAGTCACCCCACTTCATGAAGCACACCCTTTCGCAAGTTCCCTCCACCATACGGAGCAACCGAGCTCCACAAGGACCCTGCCTATGGACCCCTCTGCTTGGCAATTCCTTCTCCCGTGCGACCCACCAGGTTTGCACGATGTGACTTCAAAGTCCCCTGGACAATACTGCCTGTTACGTTGCTTTGCCTAATGCTTCTTCGCATCGTCACGCTAATGGATATTTCTTCTTCGCATGGCCACGCTAACATGGACCCCTCGATGGTTCTCTCTACGACACCCCTTGACCACGGCATTTCTGGTACCTTCCCTCCCACAAGAAGCAGAGGGTACCGGTTATGTAAGTCATAGGGGTGCGGAGTAAACCCATCTCGTCTGAGCTGCAAGATGTTAAACTGCCAAGCACCCCCATCCTCAACACACGACGTTAAACAGTGACATTGCCCGATGCCTCTCACGCGGGGTTCCCTCACCTCGGACATTCTTCACGCCCCTGGTCTTCACAAGGGATGATATCCTCTTTCTGGGAGTGGCGTTTGTCCGTGGGGGAAGGGCATCCATATTGGTGTAAGCCCCTAGATTTTCTCGCAGGAGGCACCACCCATGCTCCTACTCACTTCCTCGGTGCCAAGGCCAGCGGAGGGCATGATAGGGAACGAGGATCCTCCTTTCTTCGGTCCCAAGTCCCTCTCCCGCTGCGCTTTGTCACCCCCGGGCCTCCATCCTGGAGTAAGTCCCAGTACCATGGGCCATCTCAGAGCATAAGCCCCACTTCTCTTCACTCCCCATGGACACACCTTTAGAAAAGTGGTCGTCAGGACTTTGTTGCCTCTTGTTTCTCACACCGAGCATGACTCACATGGGCTTAGAGTAATCATCGACCATGACACCATCCCCATCCCGCATGATGTTAAACTGCATTCCAATCCAACAGTAAGCTGTTGTGATCCACCTGAACTATGGGGACTTTGATTCGTGTCAAGGAATGGTACATAGGAAGCCTCCATGAGGTTCAAGCCCACCACTTGGTTGTTCCGATCTCATTCACGTCGGTTCACCAACATCTAGGAAGCCTAGAGTGTAAGCCTCACACCATTCCGAACTACAGGGACTTTGATCCATGTTAAGGCATGGTACATAGGAAGCCTTCACAAGGTTCAAGCCCATCACCCATTGGTCCCCTGGTCCATCTTCATGTCGGTATGCTGACATGACCTATTCTGAACTACAGGGACTTTGATCCATGTCAAGGCATGGTATGTAGGAAGCCTTCATGAGGTTCAAGCCCATCACCCATTAGGCCCCCGGTCCATCTTCACGTTGGTATGCCGACACGACCCATCCTGAACTACGTGGTCTTTGATCCATGTCAAGGCATGGTACGTAGGAAGCCTCCCTGAGGTTCAGGCCCACCATCCACCTGGACCAAGGTCCATCTTCACGTCGGTTCACCAGCCTCTCACCTGAACTACGGGGACTTTGATCCATGTCAAGGCATGGTACGTAGGAAGCATCCACGAGGTTCAAGCCTACCACCAGGTTGTTCCGATCTCATTCATGTCGGTTCACCAACATCCAGGCAGCCTAGAGTGTAAGCCCCACACCTTTCTGAACTACGTAGTCTTTGATCCATGTCAAGGAATGGTACATAGGAAGCCTCCACGAGGTTCAATCCCAACAACCATTGGCCCCAACCACCTCCGTGTTAGTGTGCCAAGCCCCATCAACACCCGGCCAGCCTAGAGTGTAAGCCCCACACCTTCCTGAACTATATGGTCTTTGATCCATGTCAAGGCATGGTAAGTAGGAAGCCTTCACGAGGTTCAAGCCCAAAAACCATTGGCCCCGACCATCTCGGTGTCAGTGCGCCAAGCCCCATCAACACCTGGGTAGCCTAGAGTGTAAGCCCTATACCATCCCGAACTACATGGTCTTTGATCCATGTCAAGGTGTGGTACGTAGAAAGCCTCATGAGGTTCAATCCCATCACTCATCGGACCAAGGTCCTTATTCATGTCTGTTTGTCAACACACACCATTCCGAACTACGAGGACTTTGATCCATGTCAAGGCATGGTATGTAGGAAGCCTCATGAGGTTCAAGCCCAACACCCATCGGACCCCCGGTCCACTTTCACGTTGGTTCGCTGATGACACCATTCCAAACTACGAGGACTTTGATCCATGTCAAGGCATGATATGTAGGAAGCCTCCCTGAGGTTCAAGCCCACCATCCACCTGGACCAAGGTCCATCTTCACGTCAGTTAACCATCCTCTCACACGAACTATGGGGACTTTGATCCATGTCAAGGCATGGTACGTAGGAAGCCTCCACGAGGTTCAATCCCACCACCTAGTTGTTCTGATCTCATTCATTTCGGTTCACCAACACCCGGGTAGCCTAGAGTGTAATCCCCACACATCCATACTCGAACTACGTGGACTTTTATTCCCTGCTATAAGGATACGTAGGAAGTCTCTTCGAGGATTAAGACCAAAACCATCATCCATCTTGATTCTTACCCGGGCCACCACATCCTGGTGGGATCATGCCACCTCATTCCCCTCCACAGAATTCGGGGAGTGGCCCATGTGTTGGTCCTCTATATCAGTGTCCCCTCCAAGTGGTTCATCAATCTGATCCACTCTAGCTAGTGCTCTGATCAGCCCAATCTATCTCCACTGGTTGTTAAACTTGCGGCATACCCTGTGTTAAATAAAGGAAGCTAAGGAAAACCTTAGATATATTCTTATGGCATATGATTCCCCACGCTCGATGTGGGATTCCTTGGGCTTTTGTGCCCTCGAGAAGCCCTATAATAAGGGGAAAAAGATAGACACGCCAATTCCCCAACGTCCAGACATGCCAGTGATGCCTCAATGTGACTAATCTCCCAACTGAAGGTTACTGCCCTGACCGGACCCCCTGGAATGTCCTGACAGAAGTAGTGTAATTAACCGACGTTCATGGAAACATGGCACTGGGAAGAGTTTCATGAACTACACCTTAATCTATGAGGGAGACCCAGATTAGTTGATGAGTTCTGAGGTGGAATCCACGGAAGGAAGAACCGACATCCTATCATCCCATTTAAATCAAGGAGTAGACGTCCCTGAATAAGGAGCAAATGTCGCCCACCTTTGGAAAGCGGGAATGTGGGGAAACAACTGCGCGTCCCCACAGACGGATGTGTGCGCCCCGGCGAAAGCATAAGAAATAGAAATGGTGAACCCGACGTGAAGTTATTCTCCTAAATGTGGAGATTAGTAGCGCTCGAGGCATCAGTAGAGTGATGTGTCACCAGATCCAGATATCAGGCGCCAGGCCCCGCCAAGCAAATAACGGGCCTGGCGTGAAACTCACCAGAAGTTGGGGCAGTCAAAACATTGGGAACTTCGTTCTGAGAAATTGTCAGTGTGGATACCTCTTACCAGTAATGGAAGACGGGATGGTACTGGGGCACTGGGTGTCGATTTCTTTTTCCTTCAGTACTAATGAGCTGATCTCCCTGCCTTCAGGAGCCCAGTTTCTACATCCGGAACCCGATCACCTCCTTCCCACCGACGTAGGGGCAGTGGCAATCTCAATGTGGCTACCCCACGTGGTTCTATCTCTTCTACGATGGCCTTGACTGTCGTGACTACTGGGCGCCCACACCCCCTCTCCCCATCAGAGATTATCCAATAAAGGGTAATCAATGACATTGTACGTAGGTACAAGGAGGAAGGGTTCATCCCTATGAGGGACATGGCCCACCAGGATTTAGAGGCAGCTGCGCCTCATCATCAACACCACCCCCGAGGGCTATGTAGGGAGACGCTGCTCCCCACTCCAACCTTCAATCGTTTTAGGGGCCTATCCCCAGAATGCCTTGATGACACCATGCCCTATGCCGATGAAGTAGGGGATGTTCGGGCCTGCATGACCAGAGTTCCATCCAAGGGGTTCCCAGTGAGGGCCCCCACCAGGCTGCGCCAGCGCCGTCACCTGGTTCCCTGAGATGAAGAGCAGGCAGACTACCTACCTACACCACTGGTACCAGCCCAGATGACTCGACGCCAGTGTCGAGCATAGGCCGAGGAGGAGGCCCATCAGGGGGCGTCAATGTCAGCGGCTACTATGGCCTGATCCACCGCCGACGTGCATCATCAACCCTATGCATACACCGAGCAGGGGTAGCTATACGCCCGACCCGGATCAAGGCCCCAACCACCCCACGGGCGGGCTGGGTTGACTCTCTTAGTCGCAAGCACAGGCAGTGGCCACTGCGGACTAACCCACAGTAATTCTACCTAGTATGGGGGCCCTCCCCGTGCAACTACCATAGAGGATGTGAGCCTTTCCAACTCTCAGGCCCGGCTCAAAGGTATGACATGTTCCACCTTTGAACCGAATGAGGGCCTTCCCCATGGTAGCAACCCCCCATACGGGAGCCTCTCCCGCGCTCATTACACTGGATACGGAGCCGTTCCTTCCCCCACAGATCACCGGGGTGGGGGAGTTGCACATCCAGTCACTCTCAGATGTGAGGAACTTCCTCACATCCTCATAGTAGCCAAAAAAGGTCCTACTCATCATAGTAACCAGAGGGGTGGAGATCAAATTCACTCCACCAGCACCCAGCACAGAGGTCCTACCCGTGTTCGGTCCGATCAGTACAGGGACCTTCCTCACACTGTTGTTACCAAGGGAACCAAGCACGGAGGTCTTACCCGTGATCTCGTCAGTTCCAATGGGGGTCCCACTCGTACTGGCATCCATCACGGAGGTCCTCCCCATGTCCCCTTTGACATCTCCCCTGGTGCTCCTCACACCTCGGCCTACTCAGGCGGAAGTAATTCCCACCCCAACACTAGTACGGCTGAAGGACCTCATGCTGAGAATTTTCCCTTCCCCGAAGAGCCATCCCATGGCAGGAAGGAGGGTCATCACTGCCATAAGAAGAATACCGAAAATCTTCAGACTGCGATCAAACTGGTCTGTTTCTCGGATTCTAAAGCAAAGTATGAATCAGCTGTGGAACCCTCCCCTTAGTCCTCTATGTCAAGGACTGAGGCAGAAACAAGTCATATCAGTCTCATCCTTCTGGAGTGTGAAGTCCACCGGATTCCCACCTCTCTTCATAGGTACATTCAAGAGGAGGAGATTTTGGGAATCCCACAGGTTCCAACCATGAAATCACCACCATCATCACTAGAAGTGCCCTCTACCTCGACCAGAGATCATGGAGAGCTATTTTGGGGACCGATGGCAGTCTAACAACAGTGTGAACCATTTTCGGCAACCACAACCCCTACACCAGAAGTTGTGTCTGTTAGCCCATCATATCGTGACATTATGGTCAGGTCACCACACTCCTCAGAGGATGGGCCAGAATTCGGCAGCCAGTCAGCTCGTTCGCCGTATTCTCCGCCGCCCAGTTTACTGTCTCAGCGGTCCGCCTCAGTACCACTATCGGTTCCTCAGCCACCTCCGGTTGACGGGTGGGGAAATATGGGGCTAGACCCTGAATCTGAGCATAGGAGCTTCTGGAACATTCTTGTGGTGGATCACCTCCCGGAGAAGTTCTGGTCGGCGGTAGCGTCGAACTTCTGTGTGCCGGAATCCCTCACCCCAGAGGAAGTCGAGTGCTTCCGTCAAACCCTATGGGCGACTCACTTATGTCTTCATTATCATCGGGTGGTGTAACCTAGGATCCAAGTGCACTTTGAGGAAATCAGTGAGCAATGTCGTCTGGTCGATTTGGCCGCACCCCCCGTGGCCCAGCGCCTTGAGTCATCAGGTCACCAGAGGACCCTCCAACAAAGATGCGTTCATAGTTTCGGGATACTCCGCAAAATCATTAGGGAGGCTACCCCCCACGTGCACGTCCGTGGCTAGGGAAAGTATGCTGCCCTCCTCTTCATCCCTATTCGACTTCAACCCGACTCGACATGCGATATTAAGGACATGCCCCCGGGAAGGGTCACGGTCTATATGGCTGATGTAGTGGACAAAGAAGATGACCTAGAATTTCTTGATGGGGACTTACCCCCTGGGGGTGTGCCACCATTGTTGGACTCATACGGTAGAATTACTCATCAGTAGAGGAACATCCTAGGTCTCCCTGCGCCCACCGAGTCGTTGGTACTCAGTCGGATTGCCGGTAAGGGTAAAGAGAATGTCGGAGTTTTCAAGCACTCTAACCCATCCACCTTAGTGCAGAAGATGGAGGAAAACCCCAAGAAGACTGAATTATTCCAGCAACTTGCTGAGTAGAAGAGGCTGGTCGACAAACTCCTAGCTGAACGCGTTGTAGAGCGACGACCCGACTATGGTGATCCTAGGTCGGGGCAGCAGGGGCAGGAATAAGTCCCCCCCTAGTGATATGCCTCTGGGAAACCCTGATTATACCGCTACTGTAGACAGGTTTGAATCCAAAACTCATGACAAGAGGGTGAGATACGTCTCACCAAACCCTCCCGAATAGCACGGAAATCTGAGGAATCCAGCCTGGGTTCCACCAGCCACCCCTCAGGCCGCTCCTCCAGTCACTCCACGAGCCGTTGATCCCATCTACTGTGTCAAGGAGCCCGAAAATTCACTTGTGGTTAGGGATCCCCGTCAAGATAGGGACCCCCTCCCAGATGATCCAATGGCGGCACTCATCGCCCACCTCAAGGCATTGGAAACGCGATAAGTGGCAGTCCCACCAGATGGCAATCCATATCCGGCATGGGTGGATGATATGCCTACACCCCCAGGTTTTGGAAATCCCACTTTCTCTCCCTTTAACAGGATAGGGGACCCGCCTCAACACCTTTCCCACTTCTCCTCCAGGTGTGTCCCCATGTTAGGGACTCCAGCACAGTAGGAAGCCGCCAATCTCTGATGTTTTGTGCAAACATTGGAAGGCCCTATGTTTTTCTGGTACAACTAGCTCCCCATTGGATCGGTGACTGGCTGGGAGGATCTTCTCCAGCAATTTTTTGTACCAGTTCAGCTCCACCACACGGAATACCAGCATCACAGACCTCTTCAGGTGGAAGCAAAGGCCCGATGAGTGAGTCGTGGATTTCATCGCCCGGTGGAAGGGGCTCACATACTCCCTCGACATGCCATTGACTCAGGAGTAATTACTGATGATGTGCGTAGGGAATATCAAAACAGAACTGGTTCCCTCTGTGAACACTCAAAACTACCCAGGAGGGTTCTGAGACTTCTCAGATAAGGCCCAGCGCCTCGAGGAAGCTCTGCAACAAGCTAGTCAGGAACTTCTGTTGCCCCCTATGATCCCAGAAAGGAGGGATGCCAGAGCCGATCCCACCGCAGTGGCCCAAATAGAATCCCCTGGGCATCTAGAATTTCTACCAGTAGCACCGGCTCCGTAACCCCGCAGAGGCCCGCCACCACTGGTGCAGCCTCCCGCCCAGCAGCGACCACCTCAGAATCGGCAGGTTCCCCCGCGCAACGCACCACCGCCACCTAGGTGGGATAATCAGGCTCCTCCGGCCTCTCTCCAGGGCCAGGCTCCCAGAGCCCCATTCTCATACAGAAGGAATCGGACCTACTCCTTCAAGGAGGCTCAGGTCCATGGTTATTTCCGTAGTGCCTTGGAGCAAGGGATCGTGCGACTGCCTAAGTGTAAAAGGCTAGAAGAGGCGAATCTCACGGATCGCCCCAACTACTACTCTTCCATCAGATTCTGGGGCACACCCTCAAGAAGTGCTATGTATTTAAGGACTGGATCCAAGATCAAGTCGATAACAACATAGTCAGGTTGGGCCCAACCCTGGCCCAAATGGTGGGTGTCTTCGTGAGGTCAGAAAGCGGTAGCGATGACGAAGGTGTGTGGAAGCAGGTTCCCAGCAATGGATCCCAGAAGTACGATGACTGGATGGATCGTAAAATAGTCGGTCACACCCATGGTATTATTCAGGCATGCCTAAATTAGTCGGAGCCTTCAGAATATATGGCCAACACCTCTGCATCATCATCTCAATCGGATTCTTTCCAGAAGAGCAAGCATCGGCGGCGCAAGAAGAAGCAACGCACTCCGCCAATGCAACCATCATCCCTCACTCTCGGTGACTTCATGCCCCCTGAAATAGGGATCCCTCCCAAAATCTGCCCAGTGGGTGATGATTCATCAAGTGACAGTCAGGGGTACGCTTCGGTTAATACTGTGGAGCTGGTAAATCCCTATATGACTCCCGACGAAGGGGAACGCCAGGCGGACCTCCCCAACATCCCCTGCCAACGCCAACGTCGGTGGAGTCATGGCCATATGAATCATCAAGGAACAACATCTAACACTTTCATCCAAGCTGTGCATTCCACTGAGACTAGACAGTAGGCCCAGCGCAAAGCTTAGTACGTGCAACCTCCTCATCTGGTGTCCTTAGATCTACCTCCACCACTGTTTGTGCTACTAGATCAGGAAGAGCTACCTCGTCTATATCGCGGCCAATATCGCCCTACCATAGGATGATCTCAGTTTTCTGGTCCTCATCCGGCAGCTACTCTTCAGGCCTCGACTAGTGAGTAACGGGACGTTCCTAGCACTAGCCAACCACTGGTCCGGCCAACAGAGCCCGCCATGCCTACAATTGCAGAGCGGCCTCCTGTAAGCAGAAGTTCGCGCTTGGCACCGAAGTATGATGTCCTTAAGAACCTCGTCGGCATCCCATCAAGGATTTCTATTCTTGAGGCTCTTCGCTTGTCGTCAGACATGCATGAGGCACTCGCTGAGGTTCTAAGGAGCCCCCTCCATTTCGAGATGGAGGTAGCAGCTACAGAAGCCTTCCACGCTGAGGCAATTGAGAACACCGAATTCCAGGTAGTTATCTCGTTCTCTGGTGAAGACGAAGACCCTCCCATACAGGGGCACATTCATCCATTGTACATCACTAGCTAGTTCAATGGCGTGAATGTATGCTGTTGTCTTATTGACACGGCCTCTGGGATTAACCTAATCCCAACTCGAACACTGCAGAAGCTGGGGTTATTTGAGGTTGATTTAACTCCCTCTGACCTAAGAATTCAGGGATATGATAGGACTGAGCAGACCCTGATCGGAAAGATCTGTTTGAAGACCCAGTTCAGTGGCGTAGTTTCCAGTACGGAATTTATGGTCATCTCCTAAGACGCCGCCTACAACGCATTGATGGGTAGGCCATGGCTCCACCTGCATGTAGCGGTCCCCTCATCGTATCACCAATGCCTCAAGTACTCCCTTAATGGTCGAGTAGGCATACTCCAAGGTGATGCATCTCCTTTAACCTCTTGTGAAGCCCGTTATCTGGATGTTGACTATTACAAGATCAAGGATAAGCAGATTCTGGAAAGTTAGATTGAGCCCGGCCCGGTCACAAGTGACCCCTGGGCAGGTCTGGATGACACCTATATCTTCCCAATCCATCGATTGGAGGGCACGAACCCCCCCCCCCCCAACATGGGGAAATTCTTTGTTGTTTCAGGTACAAGAGGAAGGAATATTCCCAAGTCCAAGCGACGGTGGGAAATCACCTCATACTCCTACACAAACCAGCCTCAGGGGATCCCATAACCTCCTACCCCTGTACGGTATCAGGACGTCATGCTCATGGAAACGGTGGTACGTCATACTTATGTATTCCGCTGGGCTGGAATTAACCGGCTCAAGCTGACGCGCCACTACTGCTTTGACATAATCAAGCGTGGCCCCTTGGGCCGAAGGTCAGATGGGATTGGATCAACTGCCTTCATCGCTATGGTCTTAGTGGCGCATGAGTCTCTTGATGTGGTGACCACTACTGCTCAAGCCGGCACCAGCCTCCCATCAGAGTATGGTGGCTCAAAAGTGACTCCCCCAACAGAAGATTCCTCCACAAGTAGAGAATAGGATCTAGAGGATTCTCCCCCTGCCTTTGATGAAGGCGTATCTACCATGGTCGACGAACTGGTATAGGTGAACCTTGGTAGCAAGGCAGATCTGATACCCACATTGATCAGTGCCACCATGTTCCCCGAGGAGAAGCAGTGGTATGTAAACTTCCTTAAACAGCACTGTGACGTGTTTTCCTGGAGTTACGACGAGATTTCAGGACTAGATCCTCAGGTATCCATCCACCGCCTTGGTCTCTCTACAAACCATCACAAGTTCAACCAGCCTCCCAAAAAAATGTACCCTCCTCATGACGCCATGGTCGAGGCCGAAGTTGAAAAGCTCATCAAATCCAACTTCGTCTAGTACCCCAAGTGTCTAGCTAACATTATACCAATTAGAAAGAAGAATGGACAGATCATAGTCTGTATCGACTTCTGCGATCTCAACCGCCACTGTCTGAAGGATGATTTCCCCCTTCAGTTGATGGAATTTTTTATTGATGCTAAGGCTGGGTTCCAAGCCCTCTCCTTCATGGATGGGTACTCCATGTACAACCAGATCCGGATGGCCCCCGAAGATGAGGATTCCACCGCTTTCAGGCCCCCCAAGGTACTTTATGTTACCAAGTTATACTATTCGGCCTGAAAAATGCAGGTTCCGCCTATCAGCTGTTCATGAACCGCATATTCAAGCCAATTCTCGGAACATTGGTGGAATGCTATGTGGACGATCTGGTGGTCAAATCTCTCCAGCACCAGGACCATCTCAAGGACCTTGAGAAAGTGTTCGGTTTCCTTCATTCCCACCACTTGAAGATGAACCCGTTGAAGTGTGACTTCAAGGTCACTTCCGAGAAGTCTCTCGGCTTCTTTTTCAGATATCGGGGCATCGAGATCGACCCAGAGAAGATCAAGGCCATCAGCCAGATGCCCCCCCAAGCAATATTCAGGAGCTTCTAGGATTTCAAGGCCACTTAGCCTACATACACTGATTCATCATGAACCTGGACGGCAAGTGTAATCCCTTTTCTCAGCTCATGAAGAAAGGCACCACCTATGAATGGGATGAAGAGTGCCAGACCGTGCTCAAGGAAGTTAAGCGATACTTACTGCAGCCTCCGGTCTTAATGCCACCCATCGCCGTAAAGCGGTTGGTCCTTTATGTGACCACCCTGGAATGGTCTCTCGGTGTTCTTCTCGCCCAGAAGAATAATGAGGGGACAGATAATAGACTCTACTACCTCAACCGCATGCTCTTAGATACGAATACCAGATACTCCCCTATTGAGAAGAGTTTCCTTGTGCTCATATTTTCTATACAGAAGTTGCGACATTACCTATAGCACCATGAGGTGCAGTTGGTCTCTCAGGTAGACCCGCTGAAGTACATCCTGAACCACCCCATGTTGACTGGCCGACTAGCATGGTGGGTGGTAATTCTCCAGTAGTTTAACATCAGGTTCATTCCTCAGAAGGCTATCAAGGGTTAGGCATTGGCAGACTTTCTATCTGCCCATCCAACCCCCACGGACCAGTCCATGGACCTAGACTTTCTCGATGAGGTCATCCTCTCAGTAGACCGTGTCATTCCATGTTGTTAAATGCACTTCGATGGTGCCTCCTAGAGTCCCACAGGTAGGAGGCTCAACGATCTTAGGCTCAACAGAGTGGGCATGGGTATCGTCTTCATTACCTCGGTGCAAGCCGTCCTACCGTACTCATTCCTGTTGTCAGAAGGTTGCACCAACAATGAGGCAGAGTATCAGGCTATCATCACTGGCCTCGAGCTGGCCCTTGAGATTGATGTGCCCCATTTTCATGTGAAAGGGGATTCCAAGCTAGTCATCAAGAAATTCAATGGAAACTATGTCGTCAGGAAGCCAGATCTCGTGCCATTATTGGAGTGCACCCTCCATCTAATGGCTCAGTTCCCCTCTCGACCGGAGGTTACCCATGTCCCTCGGTTACAGAATGGTTGAGCGGACTCTTTGGCTGGCTTAGCTGCGTCACTTGAAGAACCCGATCAGGATGATCTGATTATACATGTGGCACACCGGAGAGTCATTACCCCCGTCGCCCCAGAGGATGATGACGGCCTGTGAATAATCCATCTTACCGTCAGGTCCTCCACGTCATGAGCCCCATGTTCTTCAGATGAAGTGGTCGAAATGACTCCCAACTAGAGAGCCCCTTTTGTCGAGTATCTCCAAAATGGTTGCCTCCCAGCTGATCAGGTCAAACGCGAGTGAATCCGACGTCGCGCACTGCGGTTTACCCTCTAGGCTGGTCCCAGTCTTGATCAGATCCTCTATAAGCGTGGTTTCGATGGTGTTCTCCTCCATTGCATTCAAGGAGTCTATATTTCTCAGGTCATGCAAGAGGTTCATGCCAGTTCCTACGGTGCCCACCAGGCTGGACCGAAGCTATCCCATCAGATCTAGAGACTGGGGTACTTCTGGCCCTCTATGATCCACGATTGTATCGAGTTCTCCAAGAGATGTCATGCATGCCAGGTTCATGCTAATTTCCTGCATCGAACGCCAGAACCTCTCCACTCCACCGACTACTCTTCGCCCTTCGTGGTGTGGGGACTCGATGTCGTGGGGCCATACCCACCGGTGACAACCTGCCAGTGCAGATTCATCCTGACCGCTACGGATTTCTTCTCCAAATGGGTAGAGGCAGTCTAACTCAAGGAAGTCAAGGCTCGATCCATTGTCGATTTTTTGAGCTCCAATATCATCTACTGATTTGGAGTCCCTCACGTCGTGCTCACCGATAACGGCACAAACTTCCGAGCAGGTGAGTTGAAGAAATTGTACTCCAAGTATAACATTCGCTCCAACCATACCTCCCGCTATCACGTGTAGGAAAACAGGAAGATCGAGGCGTTCAGCAAAACCCTCCCTAACATTTTGTAGAAAATGGTTGGCTAGAACAAGAAGAGTTGGCCGTAAAATCTCCCCAATTCCCTCTGGTCTTATCAGATGATGACTCGCAATTCCACCTAGGTGACTCCATATTCCCTGGTGTATGGGGATGAGGTCGTCCTGTCCATCGAGATCCAACTGCCATCGTTACGCACTGCGGTCTATGACCAACAGGCGCCAGATGAGGTGGCCGAAATTCATCTAGCTGAATTGTAATCACTTGATGAGAATAGGATCTGTGCCCTATACAATCTAAAAAGTCATTAGGATAAGATAGCTAGAGCATGTAACAAGAAGCTTCACCTCTGCTATTTTCTGTAAGGTGACCTGGTGTTGGCCCTCTGAGTGCCAATGATCCCCGACAGGAAACCACCCAAGTTGGTGCCCAAATGGTAAGGACCTTACATCATTCACAAGGTTTACTCCAATGGAGCATACTCCTTGGTGACCATTGATGGTGAGCTCATAACACCTCCCACCAATGCCAAATTCCTCAAAAAATACTTTTCCTGAGCTCCCTATGGTCCTGCATGACCTTAAACTGAATGGTCCTACATGACCTTAAACTGGATGGTCCTGCATGACCTTAAACTGCGCATCATCCTGCATGACATTAAACTACATTTTGAGAATTATGTGTGGCTTGATTCCCATCCTTATGGGATATGTAGGAACGCTCAGACGCTTCGTTTTGAGCCCATCCCCAAACTCTTCTCTTTTGACTATCCCTCTGGGGTATAGTTCTCTCGGAGGATGCTTAAATGATATGGGATTCCTCAGCCCCACTCGTACAAGTGTTATAATGGTCACACCATTTGCCCACTCCCATTCTTCTATCCTCCCACGTCTTCACTGCATGGCGTTAAACTGCATGGCCTTCAAGAACTATGTATGGCTTGATTCCCATCCGCATGGGATATGTAGGAACGCCCAGACATTTCATATGTCGGCCCATCCCAAACGTCAGAATCTTCCCTTCGGGCCAATACATATGGCGGGGTGCATACTTTTTCCCCAATTCATGTCGATCTAGCCTTGATCTGGTCCTCTTCCTCACTGCAAGAAGTTAAACTACAAGCTGGTCGGGCCTTCCTAACCGAGGCCCCTTGGCCTTTTAAGGCCCCTGGCCCAGGTTCTCTCTTAAGGGATTGTGCGGTGTGGTGTGGGATTACATCCTCATTCAAGTTGGTTTATTCGTCGTGCTGTACACCTCCCTTGTTTGGGGTATCCTACTCCCCTCCTCGTCCTCACTGCAAGACATTAAACTGTGAGCTAGTCAGGCCTTCCTGACCAAGGCCTATCCTCAGGCCCCTTGGCCTTCTCAGGCCCCCGGCCCTCATCCTCACTGCAAGACATTAAACTGCAAGCTAGTTAGGCCTTCCTGACCGAGGCCCCTAGGCCTTTTCGGCCCCCTAGCCTAGGTTTTCTCTTATGGGATTGTGCGGTGTGGTGCGGGGTTATGTCCTCATTCACATCGGGTTACTTGCCATGTCGTACACTTCCTCGTTAGGGTAACCTACCTTCCCCCCCCCCCCCCTCGTGGGTATCTTCGAGAACTATGTGTGGATTAATTCTCATCCTTATGGGATACGTAGGACCACCCGAATGTATAGACTTCGGGTCCAACCCCATCTCCCGGAAATCTCCATTTCACATTGGCCCCTTGGCCTACCCTCTCTTTCCCAGACGCCTTAATCAACCCTCTTTGACGGTTCACCAATGTGCCTAAGGGTACTCTGGTTTAGTACCTGGAATGTCGGACTCTGATCGGACATGCTTCCACCTACTTTTCAGGTTTTTTGTTCCCCTTCATTTGGGCTTCCATCACCTTTCACACCCGAAGGGACCCCCGAGTGGCATGGATGCTAGGCCTAAGGGATCTCCTGCCATTATGGGCCCCAAGTGGCATGGATGATAGGTCTAAGGGCTCTCCTACCATTATGGGCCAACGCCCCCGAAGGTTGCAGACAACAAACTGATACAAATCCCGTGTTGTGAATATGGTCAGCAGTCGATACTCATTTGTTGTTCCCACTTCAGGCTAACGCGATATGGATACTGCATTTCTTCAATGGTCAACGGTTATCCTCTATCACTACGCGAACCCCATTAATCACAAAATGTTGGTCACATGATTCACATCCTTCTCCACCTCATCATGTCCAAGTAGAACTTCGAAACTCTTGGTAATATTCCTCAGTGTGCATTTGCGCGTTAGGAGGACCAGAGCCACGATAGGGGCTCCGCACCGATTTCCCTTTGGTGTGCGTTCCATGTATTGCAATAGACATCTTCCTCCCTTGTTTCCCACACCGAGTTTGACTCACATGGGCTTAGGGATCGGGTCGAGGTCTATTCTTACTTTTAAGGTTTCCATCCCTCCAGAGTCTGAGCTCTAAGACCATAAACTAAGACCTCCTCAAAACTACATATGGCTTGATTCCTATCCTCAAGGGATACGTAGAAATGCCCAGACCTCTTGTCTTTGGGTCCATCCTGAGTTTTGCTAATTTTTCTTTTCTGTCCTGCCTTCATGACTTTGACTACGGGACCACATGGTATGGTACGGGATTATGTCCTCATTCACGTCGGGTGTTGCAATAGCTGCACCACGCGCACCCCGTTCTAAGGATTAGCCATATCCTGTCCCGCACGACATTAAAAGTAACCCTATATAACTACGTATAGCTTGATCCCCGTCCTTATGGGATACATAGGACCACCTGGACGTCTCTTTTTCAGGTCCAGCTCAGCTGGCAGCTAGTTTCTCCAGCCCCTTTTTCTCTCACCTATATGTAGGCCCCTTGGCCTGAGGTCCCCCTCTCGGAGTTGCATACGGTGTGATGTGGGATAATGTCCCCATTCACATCGGGTATGTTTTATTATGCCGTACACAATCCCCTCCTAGAATCATCTCTGATATGTCTATGATGCACGACATTAAAATACATGCCTGGTCCCATCACATGACCTTAAACTGTGATATTATCGTCCTGGATGCACGACGATAAACGGCACTACATTGTGATGACCTCATCATAGAGGAAATCACGCTGGGTATTGGTCATTCGCCATACCATTTGTCAATGCCTACTATGGCTTGATTCTTTTGGCGACACCAGGGCCTACTACCCTAGGCCTATCTCTTCACAAAAAACCCACTCACCTTAAAGGACAAACAAGATCTATCAAATACTGCTTCTTTTGGTGTGTGGACCACCCCCGCACACCCCTTCTGTCCCTAGCACTGGAACCTTACCGTGCTACCTCAAGAACTACATGCAACTTGATCTCCATCCTCATGGGGTACGTAGGAACGTCTGTGCACTTTGCTTGAGGCCCATCTCAACTCTAGTTTCGGTCCCTCGACCTGAAACTTCTCCAGGGAACACATGGTGGTCAGAACCCTAGGTCCCCATCCACATCGGGTTTTTGTAATTACTCGGCATGAGTCTCTCGTGTTTCCTCCCATCCATGTTTCAAATTCTACGACCCTAAAATAAGATCTCCCAATGATAAGGGACTTGACTCCCTCTATCTAATACATCTTGTTGACGTATTCAGATGCGTTTTGACAAAGAGCCCGAAGTGTGGAATTTTCATGGAGACATTCCCCTCGTTCCATGTCCAAGATTTGTGAGATATCTATTTGGATCCTCATCCTCTTCCATGTCCAAAAGGACCCTCGGATGACATGGATGCTAGGACTAAGGGCTCTCCATGAATGCTGGGCCTAAGGGCTCTCCTATCGTTTTGGGCCAATGTCCTTAAGGATCTCGGATGACATTTGTGACAGGTCCTGTGTTTCGAACATAGTCAACGGTCGACCCTCATTTGTCTGTCCCCATTCCAGGATAACGCGATGTGGATGCTACGTTTCTGCCATGGTTAATATTCATCCTCCATCTTCACGCCATCATCATTGTGATCCAAATTTCGAGCATCATGATTCACACATTTTCACTTCCTCGTGTTCAAGTGGAATTCTGACATACTCGACTCTACCTCTTTGCTCGTCTAGGTGCGCTACATGGATAGGTTAGCATCATTGGGCTGGTATTCACCGAGTGTCCCTTTTCTCTAACACGCCCCATCCTGTTTCGAGAATTTCCCACCACTACTTCTTGTTTCCCACATCGAGCACGACTCACGTGGGCTTAGTAGTTTTGGTAGGATGTGTACCAGCACGGCCAGTATTCTCATCATCTCAAATGACGTTAAATTGTGCTTCCAGAACTACGTATGGCTTGATTCCCATCCTCAGTTGATACATAGATACACCCTAGTATTTTGCCTAGGGTCCAGCCCAAGGAATCGTAAGGTCTTGTTCCTCCCCATTTCTGGCCTCTTGGCCTGACCCCTCGTGGGGAACCATGTAACTGCAATTTTTCCCCAAAGAAGTTCGGAATGCCCCACGATGGCATTAGGAAGTGACAACTCCCTTTCCAGAGAGGCCCTGGCTAAAGGAAATAATGATCCATGATCATACCGATGCTCCATCTAGTGTGCTTCCACCACGATGGTGTGACTTCAAGAGTGTTGGATTCTGTTCGAACGAACCCCCACTCCACATTCCATGCTTTGCGTACCCCTTATTCGGACCCTCATCCTCTTGCACGTCTGGAGGAACCCCCTAAAAATATAGATGCTCGGTCTATGGCCCGCCTATTGTCCTAGGTCAATGTTCTGGAAGACCAATGGATAGCATTTTGAGTCAGGCCCCGTGTTTTGAACATGGTCAACAGTCGGCCCTCATTTGATATCCTCATTTCAGGCTAAAGCAATAAGGATACTGTGTTTCAAACATGGTCAATAGTTATCCTTCATTCTCATTCCACCCCCCATAGCATTCTAGATTTTTGGGTATCGTGATTCACACCTTCCGCTTCCCTGTGTTCGGACTAATCCCAACGCCCCTGGCATTACCCCTCTCATGCACTAGAGAACACCGGAAGAATGGCTCGTCATTTGTTCTGAGGTCCTAATCCTCCGATCGGGCCTCTCCCATGTCTTCTAGGAAGATTAGGATTGGTTTCCTAAACCCTGGATACCCGAATCTTGGTAGACGCATTATGTTCATATGGAATAGCATAGTGATCACCCCTTATTTCTCACATTGGGCTTGACCCGCGTGAGCTTAGGGACTAACCACCGGACATTTCATGAATATAACAGACACGTATGAATCCAACCTTGATAACGAAACCCATTCATGATATGACATCAAATAAATCAAAACATGAAAGTGTGTTTGAGAGTTTGTGATCCTTACAGCACTTGAGGGTTTATCCCTCCCAAGGACGGGTTGACCTCGTCAAAAGATAGTTGAAGTTCCGCCACCCTTCGACTTGTGGCATCCAGGATTTGCTACCGCCGGCTCAACTCCCGCTCCTCCTCAGGAGTGATGGGGTGCATTTCATCAGCCACAGTTTGGGCCCGCTTTACGTCATCTTGAATGGCGTCCAATTCTTCAGAAGCTTGCCTCATATGCTCTTTTGCCTCTGCTAGCTGGGCCTTTAATCACTAGATCTGCTCTGATTGTTCGATAAGAGAGGCTGAGTGCTCATCCTCCCAGATCTGTAGCTGCTGGACTTCATTTTCAGCCTCCTGGAGCTTCTTGATGTTCGTCACCTTCCTCCACTACCAGCCTACGCTGAGGCCGTGATCATACTCTCGGATCTTCTCTGCCATAAGATCTTGGATGAGCATATGAGGGTGTTGGGCATCCACTCCCCTAGTGCATAGTTCACACAGCCGCGAGTGAAGTCTTTCCATCTCATCCAGCCATAATTCTCGGGGGGGTCTTTTCGATAAAGCGCACGATCAGCTTCCATGATCAGCGATGGACTATATTGTTGTCCTCTTCATCAGAGGTCGTCTCATCCCAATCTGCACGATTGATAGGCTCGTATGCGAGATACGCCCTTAGGAAATTTTCAGCAGGATCCGTGTCTGGCATTGGATCAGGTGCGACATCTAGCGTCAGATCAGGCGTGGAAGGACTTGGGTCGACCGGTCTATCCTCATCATCGGACCCCACCTCAATGACCTCGGGCACGAACCCGCTGGTGGTCCCTCCAATGATAGGGAGCGCTATAGCTCAGGTGGGCTGGGTAACTATCTCCATGATTACTGGCATGCCCATGGGAGGGGCGCCTCTAGAAATCGCAACCAACCTCTCTGCAGCGGGGCATGCTAGTCGAAGAACTATACATGATAGAAAAGGGCATGGACATCAGATGTCACGATCAATGTGTGGAAGTAATGAATTTAGTGGAGAGAGCTTACAGAGATCGAAATCCTGGTGCCACTCCTAAGTTGATGCTGACGGGACCCCGAAGTGTGGCCCTCCATATATTATCGGAAGGTTTGGAGATTCTAGAGGAGCCACCTCGGGTGTCCTGGCCCTGCCAGACATAGAACTGGAAGCGGCCACAGGTGCGGGTTCTGAGGGTCCTGCATCAACATCCACCGAGGGGTGAGAATGAGGTCGTGCACAAGGTCCTCCTGCATGGTTTAGATGTTGGTAAGAAATCCATAATAACCAAAGAGTAGACCCCGAGGAAAGAAACTTGTAATGTTACCTCGAGAGCCTCCGCAAAATCATCGAGACCTGAGTCTTGATCACCAAATTCGCCTTCCTACAACGGAATCCCTCCACCGGCCTCGTCCCCCTAAGAGAATTCGTCTGATTCTTCTGATAGGGGGAAGCTCTCTCTCAGCTCAGCGGCCGACAGCTGTGGGGGAACCGTCCGATCCAGTAGTACCTTTACCCAGTCTGTCATTGGACGCGGGGCACCCTAGAATGTACGAAGTCCTACAACTCATCCAGATATTGCTCTGCCTCCGCTGAAGACACTGCAAAACTGGCCCGGACAGGGCCTATGCCTGGTAAATCCATCCCGAGACAGTTCAGGTGTTTCCACATCTCGGGCGGACTGAGGAATTGCCGGTTGAAATCCCAGATGTCCCAGGCCTTCGGGAAAATAGCATTCTCTCACATGTCAATATGGCACAACTGCTTCCTCGGGGCCTGAGTGGATATCCTACAGAATCCCCTCGGTGGTCGCCCCTCCGGATGGCTCTGCTCTCCTGGGACCACCGGATCCGCTACCATTGTTGGATCCACCGCCACCGCCTCACCTTCAGCTGATGCAGGTCTCACCGCCACGATATCCCTACCACCGCAAGAGGCCCTTTCCGCCCTCTGACCCCGACCTTGGGATAGGGAAGGCCCTCCATCACCAGCTCGAACAGCTGGCTGCTTTAGCATTTTCCCCGGATAAGTTTCCTCCCAGCTTATGGCGTACTACTTCACCAGTCCAAAGGCGGTAGTAGGTGGAGGCAATGAATTCTACATTTTCCTGTCTTCCCATGTGAACATGAGCCACAATTTCCTCATCATACACAGGTTCTCCTCATGGCGTACCTCCCAGTAGACCTGTAGGGTCAGCCGCTGCTGGCACCAGAATTTCCATACAAACCGGTGTGGGGTGTACGGCTTGCAGAGAGGCTCGCGGTCCACCCTTGCCACCAAGACTCCACCTCAAAAGTCCAGGAGATAGGCCCGATACTCCTCTGTCCCCCAACCATCATCGGTGAGTACCCCCGTCGGCAATGGAAACGGGTTGAAATTAAACTCGTCCACCTTCCACACCCGGTTTAGTACCAAAGATACAGTTAATTTGGCTGGAAAGCTCCTGGCAGCATTCATAATGGATGGGTGTAAGTTTGACCTCGAAGGCAAGATGGGGTTCAGATATTCGTAAACCCCCCTGATTTGTGCTGCGATCTACCCATACAGAAGATGGAAGGGCATGCATATCCTCTGCGGCCTCTTGCCCTTGCTAACATGTCATAGCATCTTGTACAATCTGGCGAGCATCGAAATCCCCAGATTGACCCACCCTCCAATGGCCAGCATGGATGCCATGATGAATGAGCTGGGCTGTACCCCCATGTTGGAATCCCTCACTGGTAGGATCCAACCACAGATAAGGGTCATGATAAACACCGCCATTCTAACTATTGGCTGCTGTTTGGTATTGACACTAAAACCCCAGTTCTTCCATTGGTTGTCCTCTAAGAGCCACCAATACGAATGCTCCTTGCCCCATTGAGCCTCCTTCGGGCAAGTTCTAGGTCTCTAGGGAAACTCTCGATCCTTCAGGAAGTTCAGGAACTGCTTGAACCACTTCTTAAAGTGGAAATCCCTCACCGCTTCTTTGTCTTCTCCGAGGACCATCCCTAGTAGTGTCAGTGCCAGTTGCGGCATCTACTTTGGATCCTCCCATTCACTCATGACAGGGAGGAACTCATCATACATATCCCCCAATATCGGGACCCCTGAAATTAGATGGACATCCCACAGACCGATGCCAACCTCTCCATGGTGCAGGTGAAAAGTGTTGGTCCTAGACGACCATCTGCTCAACAACTCTGGCATCATCTGTTTCAGTTGATAAATGTGGAATTGGGAGGCCCATGCCACCTCATACGAACCCACTCTCCTCAGCTCAGCTCCAAACTCCTTACATGAGGCGCCTACCCAGTAGGCCCATTCCCAATCGTTTGTGAAGTTGACGCCTTGGCGTAGGTCCCACTCATCGGACCACCCCTTCTACGAATCCCTCAAGTATGCCTTCAGTATTGTGCGGTGCATGGGAGGAGATGTCTTCAGCTACAATGGATTCCCATCAACATTGTTCAGATGATTGTACAGGCAGTTGGCAGTGACAGGTGTGAAGTCTTCCCATGCATGACCATCACCTGCCCTGAACCATTGGCGCTGGCACGACATGCTCCTGAACCAGTAATCTGGTTCATCCCTACTCGCCTCAGGAATGAAGACGTCATCCCTCAGCCCGAATCCATACAAGTGCAGCCTCCTGCATAACAGATAGTTCTTTTGGATCTCTGATAGCAGCTTCGTCAATGAATTATGTTCTGAGTGTCTATAGACCAACTCTCCTAGGCCCAAACAATTTTCCATCTCATCCCTCCAGGCAGCATCTGCGAGCACCCCCAGTGCAGCTTCTTGATGGGCTATTGGGTTTTAGAACTCGGACAAATTTTAGGTCGGGTCACAAATCCTTTTCATGGAGTTCATTCGCAAAGCCGATTCGCGGAGCCTGGCTTCGGCCTGTAGGCGCACGCTTTCATAGCGCTATCACGGATTCAAAGACTCGTGGTTCACTACAAAGCCCAATTTGCGGGGAGCAGGTGTGGAGTACACGGAGCTTCACGAATCGAGAGCGAAAAAATACAAAATCGCGGAGAAGGGTGTGAGATGAATCCTAGTAGGCAACCACCACAAGATCTGTAACTAATTATCAGTGATCATATATATATCATGTAATAATGGAAATGCAGCAAATAACTAGGATTACACAAAAGTAAACAATCCTAAAGTTTCCATTTACATTCATTAGAATTTAATTTTCATTATTTAATCAAGTAAGTATCACAACAGGTATCTTAGAATACTACCTAACATGACCGAATCCAAGCTTGTGCATTATCTTGGCAGACGCATCACAAACATTCAATATTTAGGTAACCCTCTAGGTAGCTCACATAGTCTAACCCCACTGGACAAGTAATGTAATAAAAAGGAAATGAAACTCTGAGGAAGAACTCACTGTCAATTCCCCCAATGTTCTTTCCAAAAAAATTATAGACTCTCTAGGGAAGCACTCAATTTCAATTTACTCTATGGTCTCGTAACATAATCTATAGACTCTCTGAGGGAGCACTCACTATAAATCCTAGTAGGCAACCACCACAAGATCTGTGCCTAACTATCAGTGATCATATATATAGCTTGTAATAATGGAAATGCAGCAAATAACTAGGATTACACAAAAGTAAACAATTTTAAAGTTTCCATTTACATTCATTAGAATTTAATTTTCATTATTTAATCAATTAAGTATCACAACAGGTATCTTAGAATACTACCTAACATGAAAGAATCCAAGCTTGTGCATTATCTTGGCAGATGCATCACAAACATTCAATATTTAGGTAACCCTCTGGGTATCTCACATAGTCTAACCACTCTGGACAAGTAATGCAATAAAAAGGTAATGACACTCTGAGGAAGCACTCACCGTCAATTCCACCAATGTTCTTTCCAAAAAAAACAACAAACTCTTTAGGAAAGCACTCAATGTCAATTTACCCTATGGTCTCGTAACGTAAACTATAGACTCTCTGAGGGAGCACTCACCATAAATTCCCCATGTGGTCTTGTAGCATGAAATATAACAGACACTCTGAGGAACAACTCAACGTCAAGTCCCCATGTGGTCTAAATACACCAGGTTCTCACAGCCCTATGCAATTCAATCATACATATATGATATTAAACAGCGCAAAGTAAACTCAACTACTACATATATAAATAATTCCAATGCATATCACAAGCATTTAACAAGTATAAAATGGAAATTAGTTCCATCCTATCAAGCAAGGCAAGGAAACAAGATCTGCCTCATAAGCAACCTTGACCAAACGGCCCTAAACGTTCAAACAAGGAAAGGCACCCATGGGTGTTCCTTAAACATGTAATTTCATATAATACAATAACAAAAACCCTTATTCCAACAATAAATCTAAGGAAGATAAAATAGGGTTTAATTTTCTTAACCTGAAATACCAGAATCATGGGTAATTGGCACTTTGGAATATAAACTCAAAGACAAACAACGAAAGGAAACAAACCACCTACCTTGATGTTGTATGAAAAACACTCTCGAACGTTGGCCCATGAATCAGTCTAGAACGTCATAGATCTATAAAAAGGTCAAAAACGTTCAACCTTAAATAACTCACAAAAGAAGAGGAATCAGGAGGAGAGGCTCTAGAAAAAGGAATAACTCACCGAGGGGATTCCAACACACCTGTCAGAGATTGAATTGGACCTTGGATAGAGAAAACGTGGCTTAGAGAATAATCAGTGATTCTAGATGCTCCTTTGCGAGGTATGGTCAGAAGAATACGTTTCTGGGGATTAGACACGACTTGTGTCCAATTAGTCAAATAAAAGAAAAATTACACATCAAGTACTGTTAATGAACACGTCGTGTATTTGCCTCAATCGGCCCCTAAAATTAGCGGTCTTCCATGTCACCCCTCATGGCTATGTCTCGGTCGTTACACGCCCAAGACGCGGCTGTATGCGGCAACTGGGTACATGACGTGTACTCCTAAGTATATAGTGTGTACATATAAAATTTCCGAATTCTCCCCTTTTTCTCAAACACACCCAAAATCATGATCCATACCTGAAATGAAGATCTGGGTTCTTACAAACTTCTCCCCTTAAAGAAATTTGTCCCCTAATTTCCCTAACAAGGTGGTGAAGAATAATCTTCGAATAGCTCCGACCACTACAATAGCACATCAGTCTCCCTCTCCAAAGTCTCATTCTGCACTTGGTTGTGCTACCACAACACCTATACCAGAGGAATAGACAGGACATAGAGAACCTTCATGCTGTAATCAACAATCTGGATAGGATTCTCCTCGAATGATACGTCCACCTCCAACTAAACCTCCTCGGGTTGAAAAACATGAGATGGGTCTGAGAAGTAACTTCGTAGCTGAGAAACATGGAAGACGTCATGCATAGACTAGTACCTATGAGGTAACTGCAACCGATAGGCAACCGGCCTGACTCTCTCCAAAACCTCAAACGGCCCAACATATCTTAATGAAAGCTTTCCCTGTCTCCTAATCCTCCTATGTCCCAACCTCAGTGCGACATGTATGAAAAACAGATCTCTGACCTCGAACTCTAGAGGTCATCTCTGTTGATCAGCATAATACTTCTATTGTGACTATACAGTATCCATCCTCTTTCAAATCAACTCCATATGCTCTATGGTCTCCTGGACAAGAAGAGAACCTAGCATAGCTTCATCTCCTACCTTTATCCAACATAGGGGTGATCGCAATGGCCAACCATAAAAATCCTCATAAGGAGCCATTTGAATAGCTTCATGAAAACTATTATTGTAGGAAAACTTCATCAGAGGTATTTGCTTCTCCCAAGAACCTCCAAAATCTAGGACGCATGCTCGCAGTATGTCCTCTAGCACCTGAATTGTTCCCTCTGACTGGAAATATATCTAAGGATGGTAAGTTGTACTCATAAGTACTTTTGTACCCAAATACTTTTGTAGCCCTTTCCAAAAACGTGAAGTAAATCAGGCATCCCTGTATGAAACTATAGAGTGTGGAATCCCATGAAACTGTAAAATCTCTGAAATGTACAACCTTTCAAGATAATCAACACTAAAGGTCTCCTTGATCAGTAAAAAGTGTGCAACCTTGGTGAGTTTGTCAATGACAACCCAAACTGCATCATTCCCTCAAGGTGGCCTCGGTAAACCTATCACAAAATCCATAACGACATCATTTAAGTTCCATTATGGAATGGGTAACTACTGTAAAAGCCCTTCTAGTCACTGATACTCCATCTTCACCTACTGATATGTAGAACATCTCATAAAAAACAAAATATGTCCCTCTTCATACCTGTCCACCAATACTGACAATACAAATCTCGATACATCTTGGTGACACCAGGATGAACTGCCCAAGATGAAGTATGAAATTATTGTATCAACTCCTCATGTATGTCTGCTGACACCCATACACTTCCATGAAATCACAATACCTTATCCTTTCCTATGGTCCACCTAGGAGTAGAGTCCTCTCCTGAAACACCCTCCCATAGGACTAGGCCTTCAGAATCTGATAGTTTCTTCATTCACACTCGATCAAGTAGAGTAGAGGTAACAAATATAGAAGGAAGAAACATCTGCCCATGTCTATCATGCACCTTCAAATGCATTTCAGAGAACAGAGACCTGAGCTTCCACTCACTACTGGATTCTTGAACTACTTGTATCTGAGTCCTCTTACTCAACACATCAGCCACTGCATTACCTTTTCTAGGAATGTAGGCAAGCTCAAAGTCAAAGGACTGAAAGTACTCAACCCACCTTCATTGTCTTAAATTCATATCACACTGAGTAAAGATATACTTGAGACTTTTCTGGTCAGTGTACACCAAAAAATTCTCTCCTAGAAGGTAATTTCACCAATAGTGCATGGCATGAACAAATGCAGCCAACTCTAGATCGTGCATCAGGTAATTCCTCTCATGTGGCCTCAACTACTGAGACTCATACACAATGACTCCTTCCTCCTGTATAAGCACTTCACCCATCCTGATACCTGATGCATCACAGTAAATCATATAACTCTTGCTTGGCTCAAGCAAGACCAGTATTGGTGCTGAAGTCGACATCCCTTTCAACTTCTGAAAGGATGACTCGCAAGAATTTGACCATGAGTACTTCGCACCCTTCTTAGTCAGGCCTTTCAATGGCACCACTAAGTGTGAAAAGTCCTATAAAAAATGTTTGTAGTAACCAACTGGCCCTAGAAAACTCCTTGCCTTTGGATTCTCCCAAGAAACTACTTCTCTTACTTTCTCTAGGTCTATTGATATTTATGTATCTGAGATAACATGACCCCAAAAGTGGATCTAGTCTATCCAAATTTTGAAATTTGAGATCTTAGCATATAACTAATGCTCTCTCATTTTACTCAAAATAATCTCAAGAAGGATAGCATGGTCATGTCGAGTGTGATATTACACCAAGATATTGTCCACAAAAACCACCACAAAGGAGTCTAAGTATGGATGGAACACTCATTTCATCAGTTCCATAAAAACTACAAGCCCATTCATGAGACCAAATGGCATAAACACATACTCATATAGACCATACCTACTCTGAACGGTTGTAAGAGGTATATCTAATGGTCTAACATGAAACTAATGATAAAATCATCTCAAGTCAATATTTGAGAACACTCGGGCTCCTCAAAGCTGATCAAAGAGATCATTAATCCTCGATAAGGGATATTGGTTCTTAATAGTCAACTGTTTCATCTTCCAATAATCCACACAAAGTCTAAGGGTACCATCCACCATATTCTCAAAAAGGACAGGTGAATCCCAAGGAGAAGTACTGGGTCAGATGAAACCCTTTGCATATAACTCCTCTAACTTCTTCTTGAGCTCCTTTAACTCTGGTGTAGACATTCTATAAGGAGTAATGAACACCGGTGCTACCCTTGGCACAAGTTCAATAGAAAATTCTACCTCTCTCTCTGGAGGAAACCCTAAAAAGTCATCTATAAAGACATACCTGAAATGATCGACCATTGGAGGAAAGTCCATCTGTGAAGTCCCCTGGTCATCCTGATACATACTAGAAATATGGGTTGTAACACCTCTCAACCCGTGATTCTCGGGTCCATATCTTCTCACCCGGACATCCTATTCACTCTTTTGTAGAAACAATCTGCCCTCTGATGACTTGAAACTCAACCTATGACGATAAAAATCGACAACAGCCTAGAAGGGAACTAACCAGTTCATTCTGATACTGATGTCATATCCCATCATGTCTAATACATAAAGGTCCCATAAGAAGTGACACCCACCAACCTCAAGAGGGAACTCCTTGCACTGACATACATTAGCCATTCTAGTCCCCAATAGAGTGTCTAATGTCATGATATCATCAGAAGTAAAGATACAGAGCCCAAGGCTCTCTACAAAAGGCACATATATAAAGCTATGGGAAGCCCCTATATCGAAAAGAGCAGAAGCTAAAACTGAGGCAACCAAAATCGCACCTCTAACCATAGAGGTTTTGAGATCCTGCTCTTGCTGGATCTACTCCAGCGCAAAAGCCCAACCTGTGTCGCGACCCTTTGAAGCTGTTTGAGATCCCTGAGCTGGTTCACCTTACGGTTGTTGAAAACCCTATGTCTAACCACTACGGCCATGACTACTACCTCGGCCTAAATGGCCTGAAGAACTCTAGCCCCCAGTTTGATGTGGGACTATTGGTCCAACTCCGGTATGACGTGTCAAAATAGATCCTCCCTCAATAACTGCTAGAAGGAGGGAATTCTAGAAATGCTAAAGATGTCCCATCTTGTTGCAAGATCAGCACTCAACTGGGTCTCTCGAGCACTGAGGTTTCTTATTTCCTCCCTCCCCGCATTGGTAGCACACCGCCTAGTTATGTGAAGGAAAACCCCGCCTACTCGGATCTCTACGCATAGACTCGTTGCGGCGCTTCTTATTATCAGTCGGAATGGTACCAACTCTAGATGTTGAACCACCCTAGCCCACAGCTCCAGAATCCCTCAGGTTGCACTCGGTGATCAGCATCTAGTTGACTATAGAAGAAATGGAAGTTAACATAAAGATGCTCACTTGATATCAGATGTCATTCCTAAGACCATCCTCAAACTTTCTCTCTAGAAATAACTCATCACCCCCCAGAATAGGTGTGAAGCACTGCATCTCTATGAAGCGAGAAGAATACTCCCTGACTGAGATTGTACCCTGCTCCAAGCTCATGAACTCTCAGGATCAGTCATCCCTTAAGGTATCTAGGTAGAAGTAGTCATAGAAGGTCCGCTGGAACTCATCCCAAGCTATAACTCACTAGTGTCCCGCCTGTGATATCACATCCCACCATATCTTGAGTAATCCTGAAGCATGTATGTCGTGAGATTCACCCTAATCTCAAGAGGTGTCTCCAGATGCTCGAAGATAGACAACATGTCTTCTAACCATGACTCTATAGCCTGAGGTCCTCCATCCCCTAAGAAAGTGGGAGGATGATGCTGCTGAGAAACCTGCATCAACTCTGCCATAGACGAGGCAAGATATGGTGCTCCCTAGAATTTCTACATCATCCTCATAAAGCCTTCTCAGAACTGTGCAATGGCACCTATATCTAGAATAACGGATGGTGCCATGAAGGCCACAATAGTCCTTTTTCTACATTTTCTAGTGTCTGATCATCGCCCCAAACATTGCGTAAAACTGGAGGACATCTAGGTGGAATGACTCTGCAAGGTCAAGCACACATCTCAGCATAATATTAAATAAATAGCAACTTAGAAGTGAAAAATAGAACAGAGAAGGAAAATCATTCATGTTTTTTAAAACAGGGTAACACGAATTGTATGCTCTCTATAAAGCATGTTCCCTTAAGCCTTTACATGGGCGTGTACTTTTTCCAACCCTAATCGTGTAACACCCCATACACACGGCATGTTATCCTTGAAACATGGCATGTACTTGAATGTTCCCTCTTACCCAAGTACTTCTACACAGCTAGAACTACACGGTTCTCTTAGAATATAACTACACTGTGTTTAATTGCCAAACACGGTGTGTACTAGAAGGATTTCACCATTCCGTGTCATTTATCGCATGGCTGGATACACGGATCACCAAAACATGGTTTGTACGCCTAGTACGTGGCATGTTCAATAAAATATTTCTAACCCATGTCTCTACCCAAATGGTTGTTCACCCGGTAAATGGATACATGGTGTGTTCATTACATACACAGTGTGTCCTACAAAAGGTTCCCCATTCACATGTCTCTGCTCACACGATCAGTCACATGGTCATTATCTACATGGCGTGTAGAAAAAATACACAGCATGTACTTAATAAAAAAAATTCTTCCCAAACATAAGGATACATGGCGTGTATTCATCTTCACACACTGTGTATTCTGGGTTTTTTCGGATAGTAATCCTCAAAAACTACTTTGAAACCCCATGAAAACACTGAAATAAAAATTAAAGTGCCAAATTCCGATCCGTGGGGGCCATACTTCCCACAAATCAAAGATTGGCATCATATTCATGTCATATCATAGAAGAATTAAGTTAAAGTTCAATATGATCCACCAAATTCTGATCCAAGAGGGCTCATAACACCTTAGGGACCAAAGTTTGGCACCCATTTAAATAAAACATTAAATTTTACAATACCCTGTCAAAATAGTAGGTATTCTATAATGGCATATATCACAACAACATGCATATCTAGAACAACATCTATCACAACATCATGCAATTAGTAATGCACCCTAAATGGCATGACAACAATGCATGACATGTGATCCCTATCAAGTTCCTATATGATGCATGAGATGGAATACCCTCATCTCAATGCATTGCAATAGAAGTAGAACCTCAATGATATAAATCATAATAGCATAAATAAAGTGCATCACCTAATGGAGAAATCAAATCAACTGTAATAATTGAAAACCCATAAAAACTATAATATTCAAGGTAACTTGGCTTTTACTTGTACATGGGTTGGCTACTCCCGGGAACAGCTTATTACCAACCACCTATTCCTTATTATCCTTGTATATAGGCTCCAAACAATAAGACAAATCAAAAAATAAAAACCTTCCTATTGATACCACATTGTAACGTCCCAGTTCCAGGTGTCGCCCAAAGGTTCCCCATATCTGGTTGGTCACATGGCCTCAAGAACATTTCCCTCAATGCCAGATTGTTCTGACTAGTAGCGAGGGTCTTAGGTGTGATAGTGGGGAAACTATTCCCTCTTTGAAAGATCATACACAGTGGAATAGAAAATAATAAATAGTAGTGAAATCAAAATACCATACAATAAGTAAAAAGCATAAGACTAAAAGTAAATATCAACTGGAGCACATATATAAATGATGCATGTCACATATTTCTAGGAAAGCATCCAAAAAATTCAATATGCTGGAAATAAAACTAAACCAAAGTACAAGGAAAACTGGAAAACTCCAGTAGCATCGCAATCCTAAGCATGGTCCCATATAATCTATTTGGGTCCAAAAACATGACCCAAATAGGGTGTGAGACGAATCCCAGTAGGAAACCACCAAAAGAACTTTGCCTAACTGTCAGTGATCATATATATAGAAGGTAATAAAGGCAATATGGAAAAAGAACTAAGAGTAAAAAAAAGTAAACAATCCTACAGTTTCCATTTACATTCATTGGCATTTAATGTTCATCACTTAATCAAGTAAGTATCGCAATAGGTATCTCAAAAGACTACCTAATAGGACTGAATCCAAGCTTGTGCTTTGGCTTAGTAGATGCATCACAAACATTCAATAATTAAGAAACCCTCTAGGTAGCTCACACAGTCTAACCCCTCTATCCAAGTAATGCAATAAAAGGCAAAGACACTCTAAGGAAGCACTCACAATCAATTCCCCTTATGGTCTTTCCAAAACAACTATAGACTCTATGGGGAATCACTCAATGTCAATTCCCCCTATGGTCTCATAACTTAAATTATAGAATCTCTGAGGGATAACTCACCATCAATCCTCCCTATGGTCTCATAAAATGAAATATAACAGACACTCTGAGGAAGCACTCAATGTCAATTCCCCCTATGGTCTAACTACACCATGCTCTCACAGCCCTGTGCAATTCAATCGTGCATATATGATATCAAGCATCCCAAATTAATCTCAACTACTACATGGATAAACAATTATAATTCATATCACAAGCATTTAACAAGAAGAAAAATTCCATTAGTTTCATCTTATCAAGCAAGGAAAGGAAACAAGGTCTACCTCATACGCAAATTGGACCAAATGTCCCTAAATGTACAAATAAGGAAACACACCCATGGGTGTTCCTTAAAAATGAAATTTCACATAATACCACCACAACAAAACCTTAGTGACATAATCAATCTAAGGAATATAAAATAGGGTTTAATTTTCTTAACCTGAAATACTCGAATCATGGGTAATTGCCACTTTGGCATATAAACTCAAAGACAAACAATGAAAGGCAACAAACCACCTACCTCAACGTTGTACGCGGAAAACTCTCGAACTTTAGCCCTTGAATTGGCCTAGAACGTCATAGATCTACAAAAAGTCCAAAAATGTTCAACCTTGAATAACTCACGATAGAAGAGGAATCAGGAGGAGAGGCTCTGGAAGAAAGAAGAACTCACCAAGGGGATTCCAACACACCCGATGGAGATCAAATCAGACCTTGTATGGAGAAATGGTGTCTTGGAGAAGAATTGGTAATTCTGGATGCTCCTTCACGAGGTATGGCCAGAAGAATACATTTCTGGGGATTAGACGCAACCTCGGTCCAATTAGTCAAATAAAAGAAAAATTAAACGATGTGTACTGTTAATGAACATGCTTTTTATTTACCTCAACCGGCCCCTGACATTAGCAGTCTACCACGTCACCCCACATGGCCATGTCTCAGTCGTTACACACCCAAGACATGGTTGTATGTGGTAACTGGGTACACGGAGTGTACTCCTAATTACATGGTGTGTACTAATAAAATTTCTAAATTCTACCTTTTTCTCAAAAACACCTGAAATCAAAATCCATTCCTAAAATGAAGATCTAGGTTCTTACAATGCCAATTTGAGGTGCAGTGTGGTTGGAATGACTTGGTAAATATTTTTTAAAGGTGCCAAAGCCTTTAAAAACGTGTCTTGGGGGGTCAAAACTAGGAAAATGATCTTCGATGGCCATGAAATTAGAGTAAAATTACTATAGACTTATTTTTAAAATGTAAGAATAGATGATATACCCTTCCTAGTTACGGTGTTATTGGGTTTCACATAAACACTTTTTTTATGTTTTAAAATACTAAAACAAGTGTGTAATGATCAAAACCATAGAAAACAACCTCATATTGACATGAAATCACAGTAAAACCATCATTTTATTGTTTTTGACTTGTACGTACACACAAAACGTCAATGTTAAGTGTGGTTTGGTTAGAATGACTTGGTAAAAAGATTTTAAAGGTACCAAAGCCTTTAAAAATGTATATTGATAGGCCAAAACTAGGAAAACAATGTCATATTGTTGTGAAATCAGAGTAAAATGACCTTAGATAGATTTTTGAAATGTAGGAACTGATGGCATGCCATTGTGAGTTATAGTTTTCTCATGATTCTCGTAAATATATTTTATGTGTTTTGAAACATTAAAACATCCATGTAACTACAAAAAAAAAACTACCACTTATTTACATAAAATCATGGTCCAACCACCATTGAATTATTGTTTGTGTATATATAAAGACAAAACATCCATCTGACATGTATTTTTCTTATAATGACTCAATAATCAGTTTTTAAGGATACCAAATGTAACGTCCTGGTTCCAGGTGCCGCCCAAAGGTGGACCAAACTTGGTTGATCACATGACCTCAAGAACATTTCCCCATATTCTAGAGGTTTCTGACTAGTAGTGAGGTCCAAGGTCTGATAGTGGGGAAACTATGCCCTCATTGGTAGAGTATACATAGTGGAATAACAATAATAAAAAATAGTGGAAGCAGTAATACCATACAACAGAAGTAAATAGTGGAAGACTGATAGTATAAACAACTATAGTATATATAAATAAATTATTCATGTCACATGTATATAGGAAATCATCCAAACAAGTCCAAATGCTATAAATACAATACTAAAACCAAATTATAAAAAACAGTAAACTCCAACAACATCGCAAGCCTCATCTTGGTCTCATTCTCTCCAGCTCCAAAAACAATCAAGTACCTGATGAAGAAGGGATCTTTCCATCATGTATACCTACAACAATATAATCTATTTTGGTCCAAAATCATGACCCAAATAGGGTGTGAGATGAATCCTAGTAGGCAACCACCAAAAGATATATGCCTAACTATTAGTGAATATATATAGCAAGTAATATGCAGAAATGAATAAATAAAGTAGGAAGTACTCAAAAGTAAAAAATCCTACAATTTTCAATTACATTCATTTATATTTATTTATTTATTCAAATCCATTGAATAATGTAACCTCGTTATCTAGCCTAATATCTGTATCTCTTTGTATAATAGCAAAACAGATGTCTTAGAATACCATCTAAACCAACTAGTAATACTAAGTCCAAGCTTGTGCTTTGTCTTGGAAGACGCGTTACAAACATTCAATTATTCACAAGTAACCCTCTAGGAATGCTCTCATAGTCTAATCCCCTCTATTTTCACATAACATCAAATCAATAAATAATAATGAACCTCTGGGAAAGCTCACACAGTCTAACCCATTTGGTCCCATATATCACTAATCAAATAAAACGACCACCCGGGCAGCTCTCATGGTCAATACCCCTTGGTCTGCATAGGAACAATAAAATTATAATGACCCTATTTCATCTCTCACAGTCAATTCCCTATGGTCAAATTTTCATTTAATAACATCCCTTTGGGTAGCTCTCACAGTCTAATCCATCGGGTCAATAACCCCATGGCAGCTCTCACAGTCAATACCTATGGTCATTCATAAATATGATTCATAAATAAAATACCCTACCTCAAGAATCTCTCACAGTAAATTCCCCTTGGTCATACTTTCATACTATGAATCACATGAATCTCAAATAAACAGCAACTCCATCCTAACAACACTAGGAATGGAAAAAAGTATCCTAACATGCTTTCTAGACCCAACAGCCATGACCAATCAAACATGGGAAACACATCCATAATCAAGGAAATAAACCTTATGCATAATCAATAGCCCCTTCTCAATCAAACACACCATAAAATCTCTTAAATAGGGTTAAATTCCATAACACGCAATACCCTAAACATGGGTATTTTTCACTTTTAGAATATATAATCCAAAGACAAAGTAATGCACAAACCACCTACCTCAATGTGGTATGGTGAACACTCTAGAATGTCAGAACTTGAATCTACCTAGAACATTGTAGGTCTATCAAAAGTTCAAAAACGTTCAACCTTGAATAACTCACGAGAGAGAAGAAATTAGGAAGAGAGGCTATAGGGAAAGAGAGAACTCACCGGTGGGAATCCAATGCACCTGGAGGCATCTCAATCAGAGCTCGGACAGAGGAATGGGAAGAGATTGAAGATTTTAGGTCATACGTCACTCTCCCATATGAGACATGGGAAGAAGAAAGAAGTTATGGAGAGGAGACACAATCCTGATTTGATTAATCAAATAAAAAAGAATAGTACACAATGTGTTTATTTAATGTACATGTTGTGTACTAGCCTGAACCATCCCCCACTTTAGGTGGTCTTCCAGGTCACCTACAAGGCCATGTACTCATCTGTTTCACAGCCATCACACGGTTATGCATGGCAACCAGGTACATGGTGTGTACTCAGGAGTACACAGCATGTACTTAGAAAATTTCCAAATCTTCCTTTTTCCTCAAAAACAACCCAAAATAAAGATCCATACCTAAAATGAAGATTTGGGTTCTTAAAAACTTCTCCCCTTAAATAAATTCATCAATGAATTACCCTTCCAAGGGTGGTGAAGAAGAAGCTTCAAACAAATCTAGCCATTGTGATCGAACATCGGCCTCCCACTCCCAAGTCTTGTCTTGTACTCACCCATGCTTCCATATCACCCATACTAGAGGAACAGACTATCCATGGAGAACCTTAGTGCTATGATCCACAATATGAATAGGGTGCTCCTCAAAGGATGCATCCACCTCCAAATCAACCTCCATGGGTTGAAAACGTGAGATGGGTTTGAAAAGTAACGTCGTAGCTGAGAAACATGAAAGACGTCGTGCATAGCCTGATACCTATGAGGTAACTGAAACCGATAGTAAACCAGCTCAACTCTCTCCAAAGCCTCAAAAGGCCCGATGTATCTCGGTGAAAGCTTCCCCTGTCTCATAATCCTTCAATGTCCCAACCTCGGTGTGACATGTAAGAAAACCTGATCTCCGACCTTGAACTCTAGAGGTCTTCTCCGTCAATCAGCATAAGATTTCTGGTGATACTGTGCATTAGACATCCTCTTTTGAATCAACTCCACCTACTCAGTGGTCTCCTGAACAAGACAAGGTCCCAGCATAGCTGCCTCTCCTACCTCCATCCAACATAGGGGTGATTGTCATGTCCTACCATACAAATCCTTGTAAGGTGTCATCTAAAACATCCCATGAAAACTATTATTGTAGGAAAACTCAATTAGGGGTATGTGTCTCTCCCAAGAACCCCCAAAATATAGGACGCATGCTCAAAGAATGTCCTCCAAAACTTGAATCGTACACTCGGACTGGCCATCTGTCTAGGGATGGTAAGCTGTACTCAGAAGTACCTTTGTACCCAAAGCCCTCTGTAGTCCCTTCCAGACATGAGAAGTAAACCAGGCTTCCCTATTGAGATGATAGAGTATGGAACTCCATGAAAATGTACAATATCTTGGATTTTCAACCTTAAAAGCTCATCAGTACTGAAGGTCTCCTTGATCGGAAAGAAATGTGCAACCTTCGTGATCCTGTCAACAACAATTCAAACAACATCATTCCCTCGAGTCGACCTCAGTAAACCTATCACTAAATCCATCGCAACATCATTCCATTTCCACTCGGTAATGAGTAACTACTGTAAAAGACCTGCTGGTCATTAATTCTCTGCCTTCACCTATTGACAGATGGAACATCTCATAAAAAACCAGAAACATCCTTCTTCATACCTATCCCCCAATACTAAGGGTGTAGATCCTAATACATCTTCGTGACACCAAGATGAACTTCCCAAAGTGAGGAATGAAAATCATGCATCAACTCCTCACATATGTCTACCAAAACCCATAAACATCCCTGAAAATGTAAGATCTCATCCTTGCCAATGGTCCACCCAAGATTAGGGTCCTCTCCTGACACACTCTCTCATAGGATAAGGCCTTTGGAATATTATAGCTTCCTCATTCTCACTTGATCCAGTGGAGTAGATGTAATAGATATAGAATAAAGAAATGTATTCCCCTGTCTATCATGCACCTCCAAATGCATCTCAGAGAATAGATCCATAATCTACCACTCACTGTTGGCCTTCTTAACTGCTTGTATCTGAGTCCTCCTACTCAACGCATCAGCCACTGTGTTGCCTTTCCCAGGCATGTAGGCAAGCTCAAAGTAAAAATATTGAAGGTACTCAACCCACCTTTATTGTCTCAAATTCAGATTAGGCTAAGTAAAGATATACTTGAGACTTTTATGGTTAGTGAATACCACAAAATTATATCCCAAAAGATAATTTCTCTAACAGCGTAAATCATTCACAACTACAGCTAACTTGATATCATGAATCGAGTAATTACTATCATGTGGCCTTAACTACCGATACCATTACACAACGACTCCTTCTCCATGCATAAGCATTACTCCCAAACCGATGCCTGATGCATCATAGTAAACGGTGTAACTCTTTCCTAGCTCTAGAAAAATCAGTATTGGTGATGAATTCAATCTCCATTTCATCTCCTGAAATGTTGAATCATGAGAATCTATCTACAAGTACTTTGCACCCTTCTTAGTTGGGCTCATCAGTGGCATTTATATGTGGGAAAAGTCCTATATTAAGTGCCTTTAGTAACCAACCATACCCAGAAAACTCCATACCTCAAAGATGTTCTTTGGATGATCCCATGAAACTACTTTTATCACTTTTCTAGGTCTACTGATACTCTTATATAAGAGATAACATGACCCAAGAAATGAATTTGATCCATCCAAAAGTGGAATTTTGAGAGCTTAGCATAAACTAATGCTCTTTCAGTGTACTTAAAATGATCTCAAGATGGGTGGAATGGTCGTGTTGAGTGTGAAAGTACACTAAGATATCATCCATGAAGACTACCACAAAAGAATCCAAGTAAGGATGGAACACTTGGTTCATCAATTCCATGAAAATCGTCGGCGTGTTCGTAAGGCCGAACGGCATAACCAAATACTCATATAGACCATACCTACTCTGAAAGGCTGTAAGAGGTATATCTGATGGTATAACATGTAACTGATGATAACCAGATCTCAATTCAATCTTCTAGAACACCCAGGCTCCTCGAATATGAACAAAGAGATCATCAATCCTCATCAAGGGATATCAGTTCTTAACCATCAACTGGTTCAGCTTTTGATAATCCACACAAAGTCTGAGGGTACCATCCGCATTCTTCGCCAAAATGGTAGGTGAATCCTAAGGAGAAGTACTGGGTTAGATGAAACCCTTTTCCTACAACTCCTATAACTGCTTCTTCAGTTCCTGTAACTCTAGTGTAGTCATTATATAAGGTGGAATGGACACTGATGCCACTCCCGGAACAAGATCAATAGAGAAATCTACCTCTCGCTCCAAAGGTAAACCCGAAAAGTCATCTAGAAAGACATCTTTGAAATGATCCACCACTGGAGGAAAGTCCATCTGTGATGTCCCCTAGTCATCCAGATACAAACTAGCAATCTGGGTGGTAATTCCTCCAAACCCATGATACTCAAGTCCAGCTCTTCTCACCTGGACCTCCCATTCGCCCTTGTGTAGAAAAGACCCACCCTCTGGTGATGTGAAACTCACCCTACAATGATAAAAATCAAAAAAGGCCTTAAAGGAGACTAACCAATCCATTCTGAGAATGACATCAAATCCTATTATCTCTAATACATAAAGTTCCCATAAGTAGAGACACCCACCAACCTCAAGAGGTCACTCCTTACACTGATGTACACTAGCCATCCTAATTCCAAACAGAGTGTCTAGCATCATAATATCCTCAGAAGTAAATATATAGAGCCCAAGGCTCTCCACAATAGCAAAAAATATAAAATTATGGGAATCACCTATATCAAAAAGAGAAGAAGCTAAAATTGATGCAACTAGAATCGTACCTCTAACTGTAGAGAGTCTGGGATCCTGCTCCTGCTGGGTCTGCTCCACTACAAAATTCTGACCTATACCATAGCCCTGTGATCCTTCCTAACTATCCTGAGCTGATCCACCCTGTTGTCGCTAAAAACCTATAGCATGACAACCATGGTCGTGACCACCTCCTTGGCCTGAACAACCTGACGAGATCCAGTTCCCAGACTGATGAGAAACTGGTGGTCCTACTTCTGAATGTGGAGTCATAGCAGAACCCATGTCACCCACTGCTGATGAGGAAATCTAGAAAAAATGCTAAAGGTGGCCCATCTTGCTGCAATATCGGCACTCAATTGGGTCTCTCGGTCACTGAGGTCTCATGCACCCACTCTTCCCGCACTGGTAGTATACCACTTGTCTACCTAAAGAAACATCGTGGGATAGCTTTCTACGATGCTTCCTGCTATCTATCAAAGGAGTACCAGTCTTGGATGCTGAACTACCCTAGCTCATAGCTCCCAAATCCCTCATATTACTCTTGGTAATCAAAGCCTATCTCATTATAGCTATCAAAAAAGTCAGCCTGAAGACATTCACCTGCGATTGGATGTCATACTTGAGACCATCCTCAAAACTCCAAGCCAAAGAAAAATTGCCACCTCCTAGAACAGGTGAAAAACACTGTAACTCTATAAAATGAGAAGAGTAGTCCATCACTGAAAGAGTTCCCTACTCCAATTGCATGAAATCTCAATCTCGATCGGCCCTCAATGTCTCGGGATAGAAGTAGTCATAGAAGGTCCTCTAAAACCATTCCCAAGTCATATCCTGGTGACGTCCTGCCTGTGAGATAACATCCCACCATCTCTTGGCGAAATCACGTAGCATGTACATCGCAAGCTTTACCCTCATCTCTAGAGTAATCTCCATATTCTCAAAGATATAGAGAATGTCTTCTAACCATGACTCTACAGCATGTGGTTCTTCATCCCCTAAAAAAGTGGGAGGATGTTTCTACTGAAACACTCGCGTCAACTCTACCATAATCGGGGAAGGATGTGGTGCTCCCTAAAAAGTTTCCATCATCCTCAAAAATCCCTCACAGAACTGTAAATCATAACTTACATCTAGTATAACAGTTGGTACCAATACGGTCATGATGGGAGGATCTACTAGAAGTCCTTGATCTATCCTTTCTGGTGTCTGGTCATTACCCGGTACCTGGAGTACAACTGAAGGATGTCTTGGTGGCATGAATCTGTAAGGTCAAGCACATTTCCCCAAACACCAGAGGTTGAAAACTAGCATCGAGGGCCAAGGTCTGATAGAAGGGAAATTATGCCCTCATTTGAAGAGTATACATATCGGAATAACAATAATAAACAATAGAGAAAGCAGTAATACCATACAGTAGAAGTAAACAGTAGAAGACTGGTAGTATAAACAACTATAGAATATATAAATAAATGATGCATGTCACAAGTATCTAGGAAATAATAAAAAATAAGTCACAATGCTAGAAATACAATACTAAAACTAATTTACAGAAAACAATAAACTCCAACAGCATTGCAAGCCTCATCTTGGACCCATGCTTTCTAGATCCAACAAAAATCAAGTACTTGATGAAGAAGGGTGATTTACCTTATCTATATCTGCAATAATATAATCTTTTTGGGTCCAAAAGTATGACCCAAACAAGGTGTGATATGAATCCCAGTAGGCAACCACCAAAATATTTGTGCCTAACTGTCAGTGAATATATATATCAGGTATTATACATAAATGAAGCAATAAACTAGGAAGTACTCAAAAGTAAACAATCCTAAATTTTTCAATTACATTCAATTATATTTTTTTATTTATTCAAATCCTTTGAATAATTTAGCCTCAATATCTAGCCTAAGCTATGTATCCCCCTATATAATAGAAAAATAAATGTCTTAGAAGACCAACTAAACCAACTAATATGACCGAGTCCAAACTTGTACTTTGGCTTAGCAGACTCATCATAAACATTCAGTTATTCACAAGAAACCCTCTGGGAAAGTTCTCACAGTCTAATACCCTCTGATTTCACATAACATCAAATCAATAAATAATAATGAACCTATGGGAAAGCTCACACAGTCTAACCCCTTTGGTCTCATATAGCACTAATCAAATACAATGACCACTAGGGTAGCTCTCACGGTCAATACCCCTTGGTCTAAATAGGAATAATAAAATTATAATTACCCTCTAGAAGCTCTCATAGTCAATTACCTATGGTCCAACATTCATTTAATAACGACCCTCATGGTAGCTCTCATGTTCTAACCCCTCTGTTCAATGACCCCACAAAATATCTCACAATCAATACCTTTGGTCATTCGTAATAATAATTCATAAAAAAAAGACCCTACCTTGGGAATCTCTCACAATCAATTACCCTTGGTCATACTTTCATAATGTGAATCACATGCATCTCAAATAAACAACAACTCCATCCTAACAACACTAGGCATGAAAAACAAAGTAGCCTAACATGCTTTCTAGACCCAAATGCCATAACCAATAAAACATGGTAAATATATCCATAATCAAAAAAATAAACCTTATACATAATCAATAAACCCTTATCAATCAAACAAACTATAACAAGTCTTAAACAGGGTTAAATTCCATAACACACAATACCCTAAACATGGGTATTCTTTACTTTTATCATATATAATCCAAATATAAACAAAGACACAAACCACCTACCATGATATGGTATGGTGAACACTCTCGAGTGTCTACCCTTGAATCACCCTAGAACATCGTAGATCTACAAAAAGGTTAAAAATGTTCAACCTTGAATAACTCACAAGAGAGGAGAATTTAGGAAGAGAGGCTCTAGGGAAAGAGAGAACTCACTAGTGGGAATCTAGCGCACTTAGAGGCGCCTCAATCAGAGCTTGGATGGAGGAACGGGAAGAGCATAAATATTTTTGGCCATACATTGCTCTCTTGTATGAGACACGAGAAGAAGAAAGAAGTTATGGATATGAGACACAACTCAGATCTGATTAATCAAATAAAAAGAAAAGTACAGGGTGTGTTCATTTAATGTACATGTCGTGTACTAGCCTCAATTGGCCCCCGCTTTAGGCGGTCTGCCAGGTCACCTACACATCCATATACTTGGCCGTTACATGGCCATCACATGGTTATGCATGGAAACTAGGTACATGATGTGTACTTAGGGGTACATGGCGTGTACTTAGAAAATTTCCAAATCTACTTTCTTCCTCAAAAACAACCCGAAATAAAGATCCATACTTGAAATGAAGATCTGGGTCCTTACACCAAAATCTTTAAAAACATGTGTTGGGGGTCAAAACTACACAAATGAAATCTAATTATGATGAAATCATAGAAAAATGATTGTAGATTGATTTTTAAAATATATGAACCAATGAAACGTCATTGGAAGTTATGGTTTTATCAGGATGCCTGTAAACATGTTTTCCATGTTTTAAAACACTAAAACAAGTGTATAATGGTCAAAATAATAGAAAATGACCTTATATTGATGTGAAATTAAGGGAAAATCACCATTTAATTATCTTTATAATATAAGACATGATTTGATATCAAAGTATTTAATTTTTTTTTATTAATTAAATTTGAATCGCACCATACATTGATTTAAAAATTGATTAGATTGTTATATACTTATCCCTTTTCAGTTTCAAGAGTTGAATCATATATTAAATAGTTATTTTTATGTTCTGAAAGTGTTCTGCGTGATACATTATTTTTTTATGATAAAATTCCTTCTTTTTGATTATCAAAATAACAATTTTTTTATGCAACATTATGAATATATTATATATATATTCTCTTTCACATTTTTTTTCTTAAATGTTCTGGATTTTATTGTAGGTGATAGATATCAGGAGTAGGTAGGAGGTTGACCATTCAGATCCATGACATTATTCATAAGGCAGACATGAGGGTTCTTAGTTTCTATAGAATGTTTAAATATTATCAATGATTCAACTGTAATTCTGATTTTGTATGTTTATTTATAATTTCTGTCATATTTTTTGTTTTAGTTGATGAGTTGATGTGGTTGGTTCCAATTGATGAGATGATGTGGAGGTTTATGGATGTATTAGATGTTGTGGGATTGATGTATATTGACCATGGTTTGTTGTTAGTGGACATAGTTGGTATGTATATATTGAAAACTAAGCTACAGGTTGATTGAGGCATGGGTTGACGGAGGTATGGGTTGACTGAGGTATAAGTTGACTGAGGCTATATATATATATAACTGTGGATGTAATATGGTGTATGTATGAGTTTATTGTTCATTTATTTTTAAGTTTATTTCATCTCAGAGGTTTTATATTTATATTATTTATTGAATATTTAAAAAATAGAAAAATATTTAGCGGTGTTTTATAATAACCACTGCTAAATATAATTTTAAAAAATTTATTTAGTGGCGGTTATCATTAACCACCACAAAATATAACCCCCACTAAATGCAAAAAACACTATGCATATCAAAATCACCACTAAATAGGAAGAAGAGTCGCTAAATTATTTCCAACCGTGAAATACGTTATGGTTTTTTTAACCGATGTTAAATCATATAGCAGCAGTTTAAACTTCCTTGTATAGTAAAAATATTTCCCCTAAGATCTCTCTTTTTGTAATGCTTATTCAATACAGAATGCTTCTCGTACATGTTTGTGAGGGATTTAATCATCCCAATCATCATCTTCACCTCTCTGATGTTGAACGCCATGTTTTTTGGCCAATGGATCACAATACCCAAAACCTATAAATCCAGTAGCTCCCACTCCATTTACTCCATATCCATTGGATTTACACACAAAGTCAGAAAATGAAATTTCTTAGGGTAAAGGTAGTCTTCAATCTGTATCCTCCAGTAATTGAAGTCAGTTCTATCAAAGCATTTAGTCATCACCTTGCCAACTTCCATAACCATCCTTCAATTCGAGAAAATAGAAACTCAATATTCCAAAATCAACCTCTAATATCAATTGTTTCAAAAACACTAGGAGTCTAGCGAATAGAGGTTTGTAGATAAATAAATTATATAAAAAAAAGATTATGGTGATGAACATGGACAAAACAATTTATGTGGTTCGTGCAAAAATCTCTACATCCATGGAGAGGTAGAATAACATAACCAATTCAGAAGAATAATTACAAGGAGAAAAAAAGTTCCAAGAACACTAAAAACCTAGCTCAAATGAGCTCATAAAGGAAGATGGCAGATCTTTTCCACAAACTGCATATAAAGTTTGCATTGATACAATGTCATAGTCACCCAAGTCCAAACTGCTACAGTATTTGTGGCAAGAAGTATGTAGTGCTATAGTCACCTATGGTTAGAATTCCATAGAGATACAGTGATCTGTCACTTGTTTTTTGAATAATTTTACACTGCTACAGTGTATTTTCAATGATTTCAGTCACCTCTTCTATAAATTGCTATAGTTTCCCACAATATGACTCGGGGCCTTTCATCCCCCAAACCCCTAGAGCACGAGTGTGTTTCCCCTACAACCCCAAATGACCTCACCATAGAGGTTGATCCGTGGAGTTCTAATCTAGAGTACAACCTAGGATGCTACCATTTGACCCAATATTCATTTGAAGAGATCGAACTTCACCATTCCAACTCACAATTATCTTCACAGTATTATACTGCTTTCGATATCTTTCTTAACTCTATTTCACTGTGCTTCGTGAAATCGCTAAGCATAGTACATTGCAAGGATCTTCTTCACATGACTTATCTACACACAAAACCAACCTCATAGAGATGTAAAGTCATGGATGGTTCTTCAAATTCGAGAAAACGGATTTCGTGGTGGTTTTCAAAACTACTGCTAAATATTCTAGAAAAAAATTTCACGGAGGTTTTTTTGCAGCGTTTACTAAAAGAATATATAAAAGGGGGTTTTATTATTTCTATTTTTTAAGCACCAGTTCCTCAATAACCTCCACTAATTTATATTTTATTATTTTTTAAAATAAAATTATTTTTTTAGAGGTGGTTTTCATAAAACCACCAATAAATTTAAGGGGAAAAATAAAAATAATTATTATGATTTATTATTAATTGTTATTAATTATTTTTTATATTTTTTTTATTATTTTGGATTTTAATTAATTATAATTTTTTATCTATTAATAATATATAATCATTAGTTAATAGTTATTTTAAACTTAAATTAATTCTTGTATAAGTTGAAAATCAGACTTCAGCATCAAGTGACCATAACTTCTGGTTTGGATGTTTATTTTAGATCTACAACTAGTCAAATAAAACCTTATGAAATGAGATAGAACAAAATTAGAAAATAATTTGGTAATAATTAATAAAACAAAATTTATTCTAGTTTTAAAAAAGTTGAAAATTGAACATCAACTTCAAATGGGCATAACTTTTGATCTGGATGTCTATTTGGCCTCTACCGCATATCAAATCAAAGCCTATGATGAGATCTACATATTATTGAATAGGAGTGATGATGGTCACTATTTTTTCAATGTCTAAATAGGCCCAAATGGCCTTAAAAACTATGTTTTTTTCATATTCCATGATTTTTGAGCATTCGATGAGATTTCATCTTAGTTTTAGAGTTTCATCGTAAGATTTTTAGGTCATCTATGATTTTTTCCATGGATTTACATTCCTATTGATTTTATGATATTGAAATTATTTTGGTTTTCCCTATTTTGGTGATGTATTATCTATTATATATATATATATATGTGTGTGTGTGTGTATGTATATTTGTATGTATATCTATATATACTTCTATACATTTATATATATTTATTTATAATTTATATATATTTGTTAATATTTATTTAAAATTATATATAATTATATTTATGCATGGATATTTATATGTATTTATGAATATTTATCTATATTTATATACATTTGTAAATATTGATACATATTTATGTATATATAAATATTTATATATTATATGGCTATATTTATTTATTTATATTTACTTGTGTTTCTATATATATATATATTTATATTAATATATAATTATGTGTGTGTGTGTGTCTTTATATATATTCATTTTACATAAATGTGTGTTTATATAAATTTATATAAATTTCTCTATATGTATAATTATTTATAGATATTTATTTCAATATATTATTTATTCATTATTTATTCATTTAATATATATTCATTTATTAGTTTTTCATTTATCACTTATTAATTATATATTGATTTATTATTTATTATTAATTTATTGTTAAATTACTATTAAATATTTATTTACTATTTATTAAATATTATGACATAATATTTATTATTTATTATTTATTTTTAATGATTAATTCATTATTTATTATTAATTTATTATTAATTTATTATTACTGCGTTATTTATAAATAAATTATTTTTTTTATTTTTTTATTATTTATTATTTATTGTTTGTTTGTTTGTTTGTTTGTTTATTACTTATTTTTTATTTTTTATTTTTTATTTACTATTTATTATTTATTTAGTATTTATCTATTATTTATTTACTACTTAATTAGTATTTTTTATATATCGATTTATTATTTGTTTACTACTTATTTATTTTCTCTTGATTTATTTTTCAATATTAATTTATTATTTATTTATTTATTATTAGTTAATTTTTTTATATATTTATTATTAATTTATCATTAATGTATTATTTATTACTTATTTATTACTTATTTATTATGTATTCGTTATTTATTCTTTATTTATTAATTATTTATTATTTATTATATATTTAATATTTATTATTTACAAATATTTATTATTTATTATTTATTATTTATTATTTATTATTTATTATTTATTATTTATTATTTATTATTGATTATTTATTATTTATTATTTATTTATTATTTATTATTTATTATCTATTATTAATTAATTAATTTTTATTTATCCTTTATTTAATATTTATTATTTATTATCAATTATTATTATTTATTTATTTTTTATATATTTATTTTTTATTATTATTTATTTGTTATTTATTCATTATTTATTTATTTATTTATAATCTATTATTTAATTATTAATTATTAATTATATACTTATTAAATATTATTTTTTATTATTTATTATTTATTATTCTATGATATTATTATTAATTTTTTATCTTTATATATATTAGTATATTAAATACCCTTTACTCACCATATAAATAGCTTACTAGAGTGGTAAAGCCTTTGAAGAATAACCAATAGGTAAGGGGCTCGAATCTCTCCCAACACATATATATGCTGGATTTATGCATGGTGTGTATGACATATGCATGGATAAAAAAATAAAAAATAATTATGTAAATAAAAATAATAAATAACAATTTAATTTTTTAAATAAAAAAAATATAATAAAAAATATATAGAAATATAAAGAAATAATAAACTAAAAATATAAAATGCCACTAAATAAAAAACCGTTGTAATAAAAAGTTTGCGAAAATATTCTCAACATGTAAATACGATGTGCTTTTAGAAAGTATTCTGAATCATTTAGCGGGCGTTTAAATCGCTTCTAAATGCTAAAAAAAACTAGTGTTTATCCCCTTTTTCTTGTAGTGTGGGGGTGATAGGTGGCGTCAACATGATGTTGCAGCATCGATATTGGGGAAGACAACGGTGGGGTGGGAAAAAATCCTACATTCTCATTTTGATATTTTTGAATGTCATTAGCGGTCACTCAATTCCACAGTTGTAGAAACCCATATTTCTAGTAGTGTTAATATATTAAAAATATTAAGATATATATTAAAGTGTGTGAAAAACATCTTTTGGGTATAAATGGTTTTCCTATTCTTTGGGATCTTGGTTAGGAAATCTGAGGCCATAGTTGATTCTGGAATGTGAAATTTACCCTAGGCCTGACATAAAGTTAGTTGATATTGGATGTTTGGTTGAAGGAAACCATTGGAGGTTTCATTGGGTAATTAAATAATTTATTTATTTAATTTACTTAAATGAACTAAAAACCTAATCCTCTCTATAAATATGTTATTATAGAAAATCTCTAATATTTTCCACAAAACCCTTATAGATTTGAGAGGAGAAAGAAGTGTTCTTCATTGTTGTTTGCATATTGAGATCAAGGATCGATAATGACACTGATCGAAATGAATTTTGAGATGGATGGTGAACGCAACCAAATTATCATCTTCATCGCTAGTGGACATGTTCTTCGCCAATAATCAATCCAAACTCAAGGTAGAGATTTTTATTTTGTGATTTATACCCCTATTCAATTTGAAAAAGAATGGATTATTAATCTTTCTTTATTTTCGTCTATTGTCATTCTTCTCATGATCCTGGTTATTTATTTTATCTGTTGTGCCCCTAATTTCACCCAGGTGTACATATTATGTAATCTTTGGATGGAATTGAACCATCCAAAATTGGTATTTCACTTTTTTCTTTTTCATTTCTACCACTTTTCTTAACTTTCTTCATTTTTTACTCACAGGGTCATGGTTCTACATTTCCAGGTTGGATTCAAGTGCAATCGAACCCCCAGATTCATGGAGGATGTGTGAATAATTTGGAGATCATCATTTTGAGACTAGATCATGATGTGATGCGGGATTCGGGTTATGGTGACATAGATCAGAGGCCAGATCATGGGTCTTCCATCTACAAGCAAGGTGATGAGGCGGCACAGTGTGACGGGATAGGCCGCATGGGATTTGGGTGGCCAGAATCCTATCGGTGGTGACCGATTAGGCACAACCAACCCAAGATCCTAGTTCTCTTGCAAGATTTGAGCTAGAAACATTAGTCAAAGTGGTGCAGGGGATACACATGAATGTTTCTTCTGTTTCTGGAAAATATTGATTTACATGACGTCTAGTTTGGATGAGCACAAGCGATTTAGTCCCCTGGATACAGCAGCTAGGGTTTTAGGTGGAGTTAAATATCACACACCATGTATGACCCCATACACACCATGTGACCTAGTACAAACACATCATGATATATGAGCACAACCAAAGAACACAAACATAGCCATGAATATGGGAATGGCTAGAGTACATGGGTACAACCAGAGTAAATGGGCACAATATATAGTGCAAGGGCATGAGATGAAGTACACAAGCAGACCCAGGTAAATAGAGACATTTCGTGTATACCCTATAAACATCATTTATTTTTCTTAGGAACATCCACCCTATGTATATCCTTTTTCAGGACTCATATCTGGGCCTATGAGGATCATATCCTAAGTATTTTTCCACATAGGATGCGATGGTGGGCTTCATTTTGGTATTAGAGATACGACACAAGGTGTTACGAGTGGGATGATTCTTTCAGTGATTCTTATTCAGTGACAATGATCTGGTGTGATAATCGAAGTGTTATCAGGGTTTGAAACCACTCTATGGCTTCAGGACGTTGTTCCCCCATACTCATTACACAAGTAGGGTTAGAAACCCCTATACTACAGAGGGCGTGTAACCTCAATCTATGGAGTGGAACCCCCTCCCCTTGTTTTTGATCTTCAGATGGAAGCATTTCCTCCACTGAAGATTTTCTCCCTCAGTTGTGGAGTATAGTGGAAAGGTGTAGATCCTCCACATGGATTCTAGTGCAGTTATGCGTGGTTTTGGGAATTAGGGAAGGACCTTTGGGAGATGGAGGCTGAATCATCATTCTTAGCATGGATGTGGAGATGGAGATCCCCTTTCTCTCCCTCCTAGGTTTCTTTATGAGCATATATGGTAGGGTTTCTTTTTTATATTGTTTATGAGTTGAGAATATTATTTTTGTTTCTTTCTCTTTCTCCCTTGTTTATTTTTGGGGCTTCCTACTGGTTATATATATATATACTCACCCCTATATGGGATTCCCTGCACATGTTTTTTCATATGAAGATGATAGACATATCAGTAGTGATATTGGTGGACCAGGTTCTAGAGGAGAAAATCTATACATAATAGAGCTAACTATGTTCAGTGGTAAGCCTTGGAAATTGTGAATTGGGCTCTCTCCAATCTCTCTTTTTCCAGTTATTGTCAGCTTGAGACCTCATTTCTGGTTGGGCGTTTATTTTTTCCCTTTTTATCCTTGTGTACTATGTTATTGTACTTTGATGCTTTCCTAGAGGTTGTTTAATGTATGGTTTTCACTCTAGATGTTTAGTCCTTTATTATATCTTAACATCACTATTTGGATATTTTCATGTGTCTGCATATAGTTAGTTTAGGAAAATCCCTCCCATTTCAGCATTGCCTGCATGGTTCTTGTCGATAGTCGATAGCATATTAGAGGTGGGCTTGGTTTGTCTCTCTCATCTTACTATCAGCCAGAAATGCCTTGGTGGATTAGGTCATGACCCAAACTCCATGAACAAGGTAGGAAACTACATCAAATAATATCATTCGATTTAAAATCCACACCCCTCTTTAAAATGGTGAATAAGGTTCATTCACAGTGTGGATCCCACATCAAATATGAAATTAGGAGCACATGAATTTTTTACTTTTCATGCTCCTTAGCCAAGTAATTAACCTCTATGAAACCACCCCATATCATGGACCTCTTCCACCATTCCTCCCTACACTATGGCACACTGCTCACTTGTGTCGGGCCTTGCTCATCATGCTTGCACTGACTATCTAGTCCCACTTCACCTTCATAGTCTCTTGTGATAGATATAGTTGATCTTACTCATATGGATGGACTTAGCTAGAATATATTTTTATAGCATCAATTTATATTTCCTTTTTCAAAAATATTGTGAACTAGAAACTCCTCAACACTTTGAAATTTCCCCAAATACACATTTCCCCAAATACTCATATGACTTTGAAAATTTAAGAATAGTTCTAATGTATATCCACTAGATTCAATTCTCACATTCTCCAAATCTCTATTCGAAACATGTCATAAAAATTTTTATTCTATAAATTAGTTTCAACACATGTATTTCTCATTAAGACCATCTCTACAATTATTATATGTGTGGGAAACTAAATTTAAATTGTATTTCCACATTCTTTAAGTAGAAGCATCTAATCACCTTTTCCAATAAGTAATAATGGTAGAAACATAAATTCCTAATTTATATATAAGTAGTAAATCATCATTTATTCTTCATTTATTTGGATCATCAACATCTCCCTAAATTAACTATACATTTAATTTATTTCTCATGATATATTTAGAAAAAATACACCACTCATATTTAACATACTTCAACTATTCACTTAATCTCTTTAATCACCCCCATTTGGATTTATTGTCAATACCACTTCACTTTGATAAATTCAATATTAGTCTCCCCCTTATTGATAATAAATAAAAAGGTCAGAGAAAGGGAAGATCATCACATTTTAAAGATTATTTCATAATTTAAAAAAAATCACCCTTTATTCTTGTCTTTTCTAGAAAGATTCCCCTTGAGATAAATATGAACTGATTTTTTTCAAGAGAGAAGTATAGTATCACAATCCTCTTAGTAATGAGCCTTAAACTAATCAACTCTATGTTTATATGATAAATTATTAGTGTATATAATAATAGTGACTCTTTTATACAACAATTTCATCCATAAACTATCCAAAATATGATAACAATTGAACTACTTTAATCTAGGAGATAATCGAACAAATTTCTCAATAATTTCTAATACATGCACGCATCTCAAAAAACATATAAAAAACATTCAAGTGAAAGATAAATTTCATCCTCCTTCATTGAAAGCGTTGAAGTTTAACATGAACTCTCCCTTTAATGCATCATTTTTTATACAATAAAATTATAATAGGAAAGTTGTTTTCATACATCAATCCTTCATAAGCTGTCTAAAATTTCATATACCACTTATAGTCAAAATTCTACCTGTTGTGTCTAGATTTAATCACAAAATGATAAAAATATTAAATCTTTCTCTTCTATAATCCTTATCAAGGGATGTACTATAATAAAATTCATCATGTTTGATACTAATTGATATATTTTTAAGGATATAAAATGGAATCAGTTGAAGTAAAGTACTCAATGATGGATATATTTCTAAATGCTTTATAACATTCATAACATTCATTTCTTGAGGTATCCCCCTAACTACATGAATCACTTTAAATTCACTATGAATAATAACAAGAACAAAATATACATTGGAGTAATGTGGTTTTTTCTTTGATTATAAGTTATATAAATATGGATGAATTTTGATTGATTGGAACATACCATTACTCTTCATAAATATGACCACTTTTGTTGAAAAACTAACAAAAAGTTTCAAGACATTCAAATCTATCCATGAATGATATAGTCTCTTATTATATGAATTTTTCTTATATCCAAAAAATCTTCTTTTAACTTCATATCTACTCCCCCTGAATAAAGGCCTTATGTAATTTTCCTACCTTGACACATTGTGCAGACACTCAATGACCTTGTGTCCAAATTTATAATATCACTTGCATTAGCCAAAAAAACTTCTTATTTTTATTATGGATTCAATTTGGATAAATATGTTTCCTTAATATTCACAGACTAAACATCTCTTCCTCTGAGTAAAAAAATGTGGAGCTACTATTATTATACATGTCTATATTCACAATTGATGAGGTGATTAATTTCTTATCATTTTTATCCACCCATATTTATTCATATTTTTATTAAGAACCTACACTATAAAATAAATTACCTTTCTAAAAACATATTTATTAGGATATAAGGTTGCCTTCTTACATGATTTTGAAGAAGTTTGATTATTAGATGATATCAAGCTCATATTTCCACTAGTAAGAATCCTTTTAGATAAAATAATCTCATTAGAAGTTTATGTGGAAACATTTTTATTCTTCTTAGCAAATTGGGATGTCTCATCTTGTATAGAATCTAAATTTCCCAATTTTACCTCCAATTTAAAAAAACATGTTGAGATAATTTTTCTCAACCAAAATTAAGTATAGTATTTGTTCCCAATAATTCTTCAACTTCTGAATTTGGTATTCATTAAACATTCCACTTTCTTAAAAAGAACTATCAAGATCCCTAATTCTTCTAGTTTTAACCACCAATTAGTCCTCCATGACCCAAAGAGTATCTTATTGAGATTATTATAAAGTTTGGATATTATCTTTGTAAGATTTACTTTATCTTTATCATCTTTTTTCTACATTTCTTCTTCAAAAATTGGATATTTTTTAAAGAATGGCCTAGGTTCTTTCTTATCTTTCACTATTTTTACGAAATTATTGCACCCTTGAAACTTCTTAGATAGTTATTTTTACTTAGATTTTGAATATTTTACTAGTTTTTTGTTCTCATCATCTAGTTCCCAAATAAGCTGAAATATATGAGTGGAAACTTCAACATTGAATTTCTTTAAGTAAACTTAAACCTCATTATAGAGATTCTCACCGGATTCAATAAATTCATTTACCTCACTATCTGAATCAGATTCCTCATGAGGATGATTCTTAACTAATTTACTAGATAGACTACCAATTTTACTATCTTCAAATATTAGTATTTTATCATTCTTCATTGTTTACTTTTTCAACTTCCTTGCCTCTTTAATCTATATTTTCTTTAACATTTATTCCTAAACCACCATATTGGTACTAACAGAGATATCTTCATTGTTCTCTGATGGTGGAATCATATAAATATTCAATAAATATTGTATTTTTCAAAAGAAACCTAGTTAGAAAAACCCATGAGAGATTTTAATCGGTTTTAATGTCTTGATAAGATGAAATTATATATACATATTGGATACATTTATTTAAGGTTTATTCCTGATTTATTCAATAATACACAGGATTTTGTTTTGTTTTCATAGGAATTAGTAAATTTGGATTCACAGTAATAATTTCTAGAAATTGGAAAAAAATAGGCTTTATACACCATGTATCATATACACAACATGTAGACCTCATTCATAGAATGCTTGCAAGACTACATACCATCCTGTAAAGACATTACGTGACGTGAAGTTAGTACATGATGTGTACATTGAGTACACAATGTGCTGATTTCAAATATCATAAACCTTACAAAATTTAATCCCATACATGATGTAATGATATTTCATGACGTGAAAAGTTTGAAGCCTCACCCAATCAAAGATATGAGTCAATTCTTTGGCAGGAAATGTGGATCTCAACTACATGGCATGAAACCAACTTACATGAGGTGCAGATATGGGGATAGAAGCTACTTAATCTAATACATGACATGCATGACTTACATGTCATGTATTTATTGTTACTAATAATATTTCAAGTGCTCTCCGCATAAAGAATGTTGACCACTTTTATTTTATCTCATTTTTATTCTACTTTTTCTTCTAGTTTACATTAATTTTATTTCTAAACTGAATTTCATTTATTCCATTAATTATTTTATTGAATCCTTTTGAGTTTTTAATCATTATTCACCTATTATTTATTAGTTGTGATACTGTTTCCATTTCCAACTTCGGTTTCAATACCTCTCATAATTTTTCAAAAATTCTAGCATTTTTATTCAACATTTATTTATTCACATTGATTTTGTGATAGTTTCTTAGTTGTTTTGATTCTATATTTCTTGTTCTTCATTGTTTCATTGTGATAAGTCCATTTTGAATTATATTTAAATTACTTTAAATTATTTAAAATTGATTCTTTCTTTTTTTTAATCCTATATTTCTTCTTTATAAACTATATCTTGATTTTTCATAGCCTATTTAATATTTCCTTGTTTTCAACCAACACCTCCATGAGCGGCTAATCCACCTAGGGTTAAGGGTCTAGAGTAGGGGTGTTTCTGAACCTAATGATTATATAGATTGAATATTGGTAACCCTATGTCTATTAATAAGGTTAGTAATAATGTTTCATCACATTATTTTTCACAACCTTGACTTTGGGAAGTTTAATTTAACAAACCTAACCTAATTGGAGTTGAGCAGGACTACGAACATTATCCTGCGATGATTTCTGTATAGAATCTAAGAATAGTTAACCTAGGTAGTCGGCTATACCTAGACCATGGGATAGTTGCAACATGAGTGGATTCAACTGGTTTGACCAAAACCAATTGATGAATTTTGCACCACTTTATAGCCTAAGTTGTAAGACTATCCCAAGATAAATCTAGGATTATCTTCTATCAAGATCCCAAAAATTGACCTTGATCCCTTCCTTTATTTTCAAAATCAAACTCCAAAATACCTATATTTAGTAAGAACCTAACCTAAATAGTGAAAATGATGAATCATTTTTAAGGATTTTTTTTATGGGTGTCTGACCTACCAATAGTCCCCATGGGTTCAACCCCACACTGCCACATTACAATGCCATAGTAGTAAGTGTAATTTGGGACTATAAATTTATAATCTGACCATAACCCACATGAATTCAATGATGCCGGTAGGTGGGTCAAATTTTGGCACCATTGTCGGGGATTACTATTGCTCGGGCATAGTGACCTTTGGATCGAACCTCAAATTACCTCACCCCCTCCCCTTTTCTTCTCTTTCCTTCCCCTTTTCCATTTTTCACTTTTCTCCTTCGGGTGAAATTTCTCCCTCTCTTTATCTCTCTCTATCTATCTCTCTCTCTCTCTCTTCTCAGCTAGTGTATGTACCAAGGACCCTTGACTTGCTCAAGAATCATGCATGCACAAGAAAAAATTCCCTTTGATCATGAGATCAGTAGAACAATCATTGCATGTCTCCACTTCACAATGGATGAGCATAACAATCATACACCACCAAACCTTCAAGACCCCCAATATGCACCACCTGCTAATCAGGGTGAGCGACCAGTGCTGCAGAATCACACCATTATGGATTATGTATTTCTGTTCATTAGTGGTGTTGTGCCTAGCATTATGTGACCACCAATTTTGGAACACACTTTCAAAGTCAAACCTAGACTCATCCATATGATCCAGAACATGGGTCAGTTTAGTGGGATTCAAATTGAAGACCCCCATGAACATATCTTTAACTTTATTGAGGTTTGTGGTGCCTTTCAAAACTAAGGTGTATCATCATATTCCATTGGATTAATATTTTTCTCATTCTCCTTGCACGATAGAGCCTATGATTGGATAAAAAATCAATTTTTTGAGCTAATCACAACTTGCGATAAATTAGAAAAGAAATTATTAGACAAATAATTCCCACCGATTTGGATATGGAACCTCTAAAATGAAATTCAAAACTTCACCTATGTGGATGGATAATCATCTTGGGAGGTATGGGAAAGATTCAATGAGTTAACCCGCAGGTGCCCACATCAAGGACTATATGTGTGGATACAATTATAGACATTTTACCAAGGACTTAAACTGATTTCCTATACTGTGGTATACACCATTACTGATGGAAAATTAATGTTTAAGACGTCATAGGTTGGCCAAAAAATTCTAGATAAAGTTCCTCACCATTCCAATATTGTAAAAGTTATAAATGATCAACTCAATGATGAATCCATCATGTGGAATAGACTAACTATCTGGCATCTCGTGTAGAGGCTCATACCAAAAATATTGAATCTTTTCAATTACCTATTGTTCCAACACCCCCTCTTTCTTATGTAATAGAGATCCAATCATGGAATATGTGTGGATGTCCACACTAGTACCATGACTATAGGGCATTCTTATAGGAACCTCAATTCCAATATTGTACTGACTGAAAATTAAATTTTTATTTCAAAATCACTTTTAAGGAGAAAGTGGGAAACCAGGATGACATCAAAGACACAAAATACAACCCTGCATCCATGACCAAGATCATCAAGACCGAATAAAATTCAATTAAAAAGCAAGGAAAAGCTCCAACCAAGCAACAAAAACAATAAGATCAGCGTCCACCTGCCCATCACTACTTGGCTAGCTATCACATGCAAGGATGCACGGGCTCGGTACTGATGGAAAGTGCCACACCCTCTCAAAACATCCAATTTAGGATAGCGATGATAAGGAGAACACTCTCTTCTCTAAACATCTTCTGGAATAGTCCCTTGAAAATAAACTGGATGCACCGTCTCATGGACCAAGGTCATAGTGCCAAAAGTGAACACACGTCATCAATTCACATAAACCTAAACCAAATCAACCTTCACCAAATCAGAAAAATCAAAGGTGAATCCTCCTCCAACAACTTGATTGAAGAATCCTTTAGAGCCATGGTCCACCAAGAACAAATTTAACATCACTTCCAGCAAACTGCTATAGTCCTGATTCTATCTGTAGACCGATAAAAACAACAATGCATAATCAACCAAAAACCAAACACCACACAAGCGTCCAAAATAGACAAATACCAAAAACCTTCTAATAGAAACATCAAGCCTCGTAGAAAGCTGAAGAACCTGAAATTATAAGACCACAGATTCAGCAACAGAAAAACCAACATCAATGCACAAACTTATAAAATGAACCAGCATATCCCAAACTAGATGACTGCAAAGAAAAACTAAAGCAGAAGAATATCACTAGACCGCCAGATGGTAGCCTGACCACCCGTATCCAGTCGCTGCCACCCAGAACTCACGTGAAGACCATGAAGAATCACCTACCACACACCTCGGAGAGAAGATGGATACCTCTGAACACTAGATCTAGAAACTCAGATGCGGACCAGAACCACGTCGCTATAGGAGACCCTATCCAGTGAAGGGGAATCGAGAGAGGAGAGGCCAACAATAGTGAAAAGGTTGACCATAACATAAAACCAATATTACATTCATTAAAGGAGTGGAAAGATGCCATCAAGGAATTAGGCACCACCTGGGTACCCACAACAAGTCTCGGATCCTTGACCATAGTAGCAGTTCCAACAACCTCTTCCTTGAGATTAATTGTCTCCTCCTACACAATAGCAACAATAACAAAAAACTTCACAAAGATCACGATAGAAATCCCAACCTCTCTAGACTGATCTTGAAAACATTTTCACTACCTTTAGGTAGAAATAATATCAATAAATGAAAAACCAAAAGATAGAGATATAAAACCCCAAGACTTCACTATGCAACCTAGAGCATCAAATGGTGTAGATCTCTAAAACCTTATCTTATTGGATACTGGGTAATTTCACCTGTAATACCAAAGATCATCTGAGGTAATTGTATAAATCTATAATTGTTAAAAGTTTAAAGATACTAGAATTTCAGCAACCACATGGATTTAAGGGGAAACAATTGAGAGAATTAGGTAAATCTAGCCTAGGTAAAACCCGAGACATTGAATAATATGATAATTAACCAATTGAGGAACAAACTAAAATGGAAGAAATCTATATATGACCACCAACATACAAGATATCTCTCCCCTTTACTATAAGAATTCAACAAGGTAAAAAATCATAAATATAAAAAAACTAGATATTTTTAAACAATTTCATATTAACATTAACCTTTCAGAGGAAATTATTCAAGTTTACACTTATGAAATATTATTTAAGGAATTTATATCTAGAAAAAATAAAATGGAGGACCTAGGAGTCATCTCCCATAATAAATAACGCTTCACAGTTGTACAGTGGAAGCTGTCTCCTAAAATGTGATACCCTATAAGCTTCTCAATTCCATGTACTATGGGGACATACAATTTCAAAAAGGCCTTGCGGGAATCTAGGCACTAGTATCAATATCATTCCTATAAGTGTTTACAAGAAATTGGGGTTTGGATAATTGAAACTAGCTTGGGTGGTGCTCCAATTTGATGTCTTATCGGTCAGGCACCCTCATGGACTTCTTGAGGACTCCTTAGTAAAAGATGGAAAATTCATTTCCCCCATTGATTTTCTCGATATGGATATGGAAGAGGAAGGTAGTGTCTCCTTAATTTTAGGAAGACCATTTCTTGCTATTGTGAGGGAACTTATTTATGTGAACCATGGAAGATTGATTTTTATAGTTGGTGAAGAACATGTTGTGTTTGATGTGGAGAAGGTCGTTAATAAAAGAAATGTATCAAAAAAATTCAGACCATCTCTCGTGATAATAAAAAAGAAGATCATGAGAAAATGGAAGATGAAAATAGTAAACCACCTCCCATTGACAGGGGATCTAGTGCTCCCAAGAATTAAAATTGCATTGCACCTCTGATAAGAGAGGTTGTCCCAACTTTCATCCTCTATATTTTCAAGAATAATTCTACAAGGGGTATCAACTAAAAGTTAAAGTATTTTTCTTTGAATAATTTCTAGATATAAAAAATAAATAAAGCACTGATCGGTAGGCAACCCATGGTAGGTTGAATAGGCTAGAATAGAGTAGTTTATTCTTTAGGAAGATTTGGAGTGTGGTGAAATATTGTGAATAGGAACTTTCCCAAATGGAGAAAATTTTCAAAATACACACCATGTAAGAAATAAATGATAGTAAATATTAAGAATAGTTTTAAATCATGTGACTTAGGGTTCACACCATCCCCCCCCCCCCCCCGTCACTTCCTCTTTCATGCGATGTAACCCCTCCCCCAAGCTCCCTCACTCTAGGTCGCACCCCCTCACTGGCCTTCCTCCCTTACCTGCCATAAGATCTTTACTCCTCCTCCCATATCTCACCATATATATTCTCTAACCTCTTCAAAACCTTCCCCTTTATCTGAAATGGCTAGAACCAAGACGATCAATACCCCTCCCGCTGATTGTGTTCCCAAGCGCGATGACACACCTAATCCACCCAAACAGTGAAGGTATTATCTAGTTCCACCAACCCTTGAGCCCTCCACCTTATATTACACTTACACCTATGAATCTGATTCCATATTTGGGGACTTACAGTTATCCTTGAGTGGATCTCAGGACCCTGCCTGTCCCAACCTTCATCTCTACCTCCACTTTTCTGATCCTACACACTATGTCCGATTGATCCAGTTATAGACCAAGCATATGTGGACCAATAAGATGTTGGACCTTGTAGTGATGTAGTGAATCCACATTCATAAGGAGGTCTTTCACCTCATGGACCAGCTGCACCTGATCCCAATCACCTAAGTGTGAGATATAGTGACCCTAGCCTTTTAACCATATTTTTACATGATTTTAAGCATAATTTGCCATCAATTTTCAAGCCAAGGATCGTAAAGTCTATTGTATTTGGATTATTAGGTATATAAATTTGAAAACATGGAAATAGAATAAAACATATTTATTTTAAAAACCCATACAGATCTCAAATCTTTCATTGAGCTCCTACATCTTCCTAGGATAACCTAAGTAATACATTAACAAAAGGGATGATCTAAAAAAACCCAGTAAGGGTTGAAACATAGAAATAAATCAAAGCACATGGGTTATAATGCATAAAATGATCACATAGAAAGGAATGGAATGTGAATAAACATAAGGAATCATAACATATAGAGCATGGGTACATGTGATCATGGAATAATATGAATGTGGAAATATCACACAACTTGACATAAGAATGATTCAAGCCTAACTTCCAAGACCATTGAACAAGGTGGAAAAAGTCTCATAAAATAATCAGGTTCACTCCATGTCCCAATATGACATCTCATGAGACTAAACATTACCCAATTCATTGAAGTTCTATCTGGTCTCACCCATCATAACATGTTCATGCATATGTGTTCCACAAGAATAATCAAACATGAGGTATAAACATTAGGTTTACCCAAGGAAAGAATTGGGTATCATAAACATGTCATAAGTTATAACCAAAGGGCATATCATAAAAGAGTTCATGAAAGAATGAATTTAAAACATAAATGAAAATTAATAAATAAAAATAGGAATATATAATAATAAATTATGTCCAAATTATGTGAAAATATTTGAAAATAATGTTTAGGAAACTTTATAAATAAGCCACTTTAGTGCAGTTTAAGGGTAAACATTAAAGAATCTTTAAAATGGAAAAGTAATAATTGTTTGTTTAAAACCAGAAATGAACTAAGATAGTTATTCGTGATAAAATTAGTGATTTTATAAAAATAATGTTAGATTAAAATAGAATATGGAGTTCACTTGAAAATGGGTAAGAAATCAGGAAGCTCCCTTTAATCATTCTTGTTTATCAGAGAGAATTGAGAAGGGAAAATTTTTAAGACGCATATTTCCCCGTAAAATATGGATGTACTGATATGGATATATGAATTTGGAACATATAAATAGAATTTATAAGAATTATATAAAAATAAATTAGATTTACATTAGGGTAAAGAGATATAAAGCATAACCCAAAGGAAATAATGGAGGTTCAGAAAGAATCCATTACCTTATGTCTGAAAGTATTTTTCACTTGATCTTAATGTATTGCATAATCAAATTAAATTCACTAATTAATTAAAAAACATTTTATACATGTATTTTATTTATTATAGTTTTATTACATTCATTTATGGCTTTTTTGAGTAATAAGATTCAATTTCTTGATTCAAGAGTGTTTGTTTCCTTGGTTTTCATGATTAGTTCACTTGTATAAATGTATAAAAGAAAATGTAAAATGGGAATAGATATCCATAATTGAAGTTATATGTTATTAATTAACATACATAAGATTAAATTTTTATATAATTTATTTTATTATTTTGAGTGAGGATGAATCATTAGATAAGATGTTAGTGATAATCATTTAGATTATTTCGGCGGTTTTCTGATCATCACAAACTAGTTTGGATTCATTATTCATTATTGTGCATAAAATTTAGTTTTAAAAAATAGAAATAGTTATTACATAAATTTTACAATCTTTACCAACCATTATAATTTTTTTATGTCCATCTTTGAAGTTTGTAAAGGAAAATTAAAACTTTTCATCCTCAAAGGCGATAAATCAACACCTCGCAGATGATATTTTCATTTTTAGAATAAAAGAAAGAGGAGAAGAGACTTTATGGTGTATTTTCCATTAAAATAATAAAATTATAGTTTATCTAATATATTAGAGTTATCATTCATGTTTTTATAGATTATGTGAGTAGGTTATAAGAAAATAAAAGAAAGTTAAAAGAAAATAAAGTGAAAGAGGATCTTACCTCCTGAATTCTTCTCCTTAAGAACCTCCTTAGGGAAATTGATTTTGGTCTTTTGTTGAGACCAGAACCTCATGGATATGTAGAAGAGTCTTGTTAAGATTATTTGGTAGAAATTGGGAGAGCTTCAAGGCATTATAGGTGTGAGGATAAGAGGTGGTGAAGGGTGGTAGTTATAGTTGAGGAGAGGGGTGTTTTTTGATTATTTTATTCATTTGTTTATTATTTTGGATCAAGACTATAAAAAGTGTGGATTATTATAAATAATTGTATTATTAAGTTCATGTGAGTTCAAACTAATGTTTCTTACATAATCCATACATCAACCATCACTCAATAATTCAGGTATTTAGCTTATACTGTAAATTATCGTATTTAACTATTCACCCAAAATTTAACTATTTTAGAAAAATCCCAAAAAATTATCCCTATACAATTTTAGATGTGTATAATTCAAAATTGAACTTCATTTTATGAAAATAATTTTATAAATATTATAAATTTAATTTTTAATTAAAATCATCATTTATTTGGAAAATACCAATTTTAAAATTATAACTGATTTTTAAACACTTTGAAATATTAATTAAGGTCTCATAAAATTATATTATAATAATAATAAACAGAATATTAATTTATTAATATATTTTATGAAAATAAATTTGCATATAAATCATTATATAAATTACAAAATTGTAAATAAACATTTATGTTTCACAAAAATACGAATACTTAATTTATTATTTTCAAAACATTTATTTACTTATAAATTGATATAATTATATCATATTTTCATTTATAAGATTGATAAATATTATTTATACTTTCATTAGTGATTTTACTATTCAATTGGTCAGTTTACTATTCATAATGGTCATATTACTATTCCAAAGGTCAAGTTATTATTCCATTGTTATATGTTCTTTCATTTGTCAAAAAGCCTCTTATTTTATTAATTATTCATTTATAAAGTTTTGTTTGTGTTATTTATGTGATTTTATATTATTTATACTATATTACATAATTATAAGAAGGGATAATTTCATTGATAAATTTTTGGTTCATGGTATTCTTCCCCCCTTATGAAATTTCTCCCTTGAAATTTTATTTTCAAACTATGAGAAAAACAGGTGAGGGTACTTATCCTTAATTACTTCCTATGGTTCCCATGTTGCTTGTTTGTACTTATGGTTATATTATAGTACTTTGAACAGGTGAGTGGTCTTGTTGCGTAGAACATTATCTCAATGATCAAGTATCTTCATTGAATGCTCCTCATAAGAGAGATCATTTTACAACTATACTGCCTCTAAATTTAGTACATGTGAGGTATATGGTATGTACTTCCTCAAGAGGGATGTGTAGAATACATCGTGTACTTGTAACATGGTTGTTGGAAGTGATAGTTGATAGACCACAGCTTCAATACAATCAAAACTATCAAAGGGGTTAATGTACTTCGGTCTTAGCTTTCCTTTCTTCTCAAATCTCGTGATCCTCTTCTATAGAGATAGGTAGAGGAATACCGTGTCTACAACCTTAAAACTCAAGGTCTCATCAATGATTATCCACATATATCTTCTATTGACTTTGGGATACTTTGATGTGTGGTTGAATGGTTTTTACCTTTTCCACCATTTCATTGACCATTTTAGGTCATAGCAACTTATGCTCACTGACTTCATCCCATCTTGTTGATTTTTTACATATTTTCCCATAAAGGGAATCATATGGAGTCATTTGGATGATAGAGTGGAAAGTATTTTTGTAAGAGAACTCGACCAGAGGCAGATGTTGGTCTCATCCTCCTTTTAAGTCCTATAACATTTTCTCAACATGTATTACAATGTCTAAATAGTCTACTCATATTGGCCATCTTTCTTGATGATGATAGGCCATACTAAAGTTCAAATCAGTGTTTAGATCTTGTTGGAAACTTTTCCAGAACTTGGAGGTAAATATCATATTCTGATAGTATATAATAAATATCGGTACTCCATGAATCCTTACCAATTATTTTATGTATATCCATGAAAATTGATTCAGTGAGAAGTCCTCTCAAATTGTGATAAAGTGAGTTGTCTTTGAGAGGTGATCCACAATAACCTAATAGAATTATTTCCTCTAGATGTCTTTACAATTCCAATGAAAAATGTTATAGTGATATTTTCCCATTTCCATGTTGTTATGGTTAATTTTTTCATTATCCCCTTAAAATTTTTCCTTTCATCCTTCAGTTGCTGAAATACCATGCTCTTTGATGTTTATTCAACGATATCCTTTTTCATATTGTCCCATAAATAGTTCTCTTAGAGATCCAGATACATATTTGTGCCCCCTATATGAATAGAGAAGGTTAAGCTATGTGTGTCACTTGGAATATCTTTATTTATCTCTAGATTGGGTGATACACATAGTCATGGCCCAAATCTTACAACTCCTTCCTCATCAATTTTGAACTCATAGGATTTCCCCTTTCTCATGGCATCCACCTTCTTCTAAATATTCACATCATTTATTTGATTATCTATTATTTTCTCCATGAGGTATAGTTGTGAAATCATTTGATAAAGGATTGATGATTTTCCTACATTAATTATTCCCATTCCCGTCTTTTGCAAGTCTAAGAAGTTGGATCCTTCAAAATTCTCATTGTTGATAATGTTACAAGATCCTTTCTACTTAGAGCATCTGACACTTTATTTTCCTTACTAGGATGGTAGTTGATCAAGTAGTCATAGTCCATAATGATATATAACCATATTTTTTGGCACATATTAATCTCCTTCTATGTGAATATATTTTTTAGGCTCTTTTGATCAACATACATTTCACACTTCTCCCCATAGAGATAATACTGCAAGATTTTCAACATAAAAATCACAACCACCAACTCCAGATTATGCATGTGATAGTTTTTATCATGTATTTTCAACTGTCATGAGGTGTAGGCTATCATTTTATAAGTTTGAATTAGTACATAGCCTAATCCCTTCTTTAAAGAATCATTGTACACCATAAAGAGTTCCCCGCTTTATGGAAGATTAAGTACCGGTGTAGTGATAAGTCTTTTTTTCAACTCTTTGTAGAAGTCTTCAAATTCACTAGTCCATATAAAATTTACTCCCTTCTGAGTAATCTTGGTTATTAGGATTTACAATCATGTGAAGTTATTCACAAATCTTTAGTAATACCCATATAGACCAAGGAAACTATGTATCACCATTACAGATATTGTCTTAGGACACTCCTCAATTGCCTTTGTCATGGAAGGGTCTATGTATATTCCTTTTCTGGTGATAACATGAATGAATAATGATACTTTCTCCATATAAAACTCACATTTATTGTACTTTGCATAAATTTTATCCCTTCACAAATTATTCAACGTTTTATTTAAATACTCTTCATGTTCCTCCTTTATCTTAAAGTATATCATAATATCATCAATAATTATTACTAAAAGGTAATCTCTAAATAATCTATTTATTATGTCCATGAATATTACTAGATCATTAGTGAGTTAAAAGGGAATCACTATGAATTCATAGTGTCCATACCTCATTTGAAAGGTAGTCTTGGGAATATCTTCCTTCTTCACCTTTAATTGGTGATATCCTAACTGAAGGTCCACCTTTGAGAAATATTTGTCCCCATGTAGTTGATCAAATAGGTTATCTATTTATGGAAGGGGATATTTGTTCTTAATCATGATTTTATTGAGATCATGATAATCAATACATAGGCACATTGATCAATCCTTCTTCTTGACAAAGAGGACTGGAAGACCCCATGGTGAAGCACTTAGGTGTATAAAACCCTTATTCATATTCTCTTGTAAATTATTCTTCAATTACTTCACCTTTATGGTGGTCATTATATAAGTTTTCTTTGATATAGGCATAGATCATAGTATAATATCAATTTAGAACTCAACCTATATGTCAAGAGAAAGACCAGGCAATTCCTTAGGGAATACATTAGTGCAGTCCCTCACAATGGGTATATCTTCGATCGTGATTTTCTCCTTTGTCTCAACCATTTGATCTAGATATGCTTGCTCATAAGGCAACAATTTCCACAATTTATTTGATGATTTTGAAGGAGAATAATCTTCCTCCTTACACTTGTATAGAATTATAGAATGCTTCAAGATAAGAATAGAGATCTCCATTTCTTGACAGTTGATGTTGGATTTGTATAAATATTGTCAATCCATGCCCAAAATAGCATAAAAATACACCAAAGGAAGTAATAAAATATTTTTTTGGAGGTTCAGTCCACAAAAATTAATCGTGGATGAGTTATATACTTTAGATGCAATAATTTCCCCATTTTATATTCTCATATATAACTCAACATCCATATTTTGAGGTGGTGTTTGAATAGTTAAACTAAACTTAAAAGATATGAAAGAATGCATAGAACAAGAATCAAATAGTATGTTCACTATTCTTGAATGAATAACCAATGTACCTATCACCACATCATTGTTGGGTTCCACCTCAGTAGTAGTGATATCGTATTCCCTTCCTTGTTTCCTTCGAGGTTGTTATTATTGATTTCCAATAACAAACCTTGGCTTAGGTCAATGTCTTTCATAATTCCCATGTTTCTTATAGTTGAAACATTATACTATAGGATGAGTATTGATCTAAACCTTCCTTTATTCTTCTTCATTAGTGGGATTCTTCATATCCCTTTAGTAGTTATTATCCATATTCCTCTATCTTCCACATTTGAAGCATCTCTTGGTTCCCATTAAGTAGTTTCCATGATGCTTCTTCCCACACTTTTGACATGTGGGATGTTGGGTTTTCTTTCTATTAGGGGATTTATCTGTTATTTCTCCCATATTAAACTCAATTTTCCTCTTTTTATCTTTGGTCCCACAAAACCAATGGGATTCTCTGATATTCATTTCAATATTAAGGTTACAACAGACAATCTCCTCATAGCTTTTGAAGTCTCAAATCACCAATGATTTTCATAGACTTAGCTTTAGTCTTCTAAAGAAGTGATCCACCTTTCTTTTGGTGTTCATAAAAAATTCTATGAAGTATCTTGCAATCCTTGTAAAGTTTTTCTTGTACACCCCGATAGACTCATCTTCCTTTTGCTGTAGTCTAAGGAAATCTCATTCCATCTTAAGATGGAGGGTTTGGGGAAAATATTTATTTAAAAAATATATTCTTAAAATATTCACATTTCATGGAATCAATTTCCTCCATGGAAATTTTATTCTTGATCAGTTTCCACCACTGATCATCTTCCCCATCAAACTGATACACATTCAGCACAACTTTCTCTTATTCTAGAAACTGGGGGATAGAAAATATCTTCTCAATAGAGTTAATTCATTTTTCTATGATGATAGGATCAGAAGATACACTAAATATGGGAGGCCTTTTTTGTATAAATTATTCGATCATAACTTCCAATTTATTATGAGAAGGAGGGTGTTCCACATGATTCATGTTATTATTCATAACGTGATCCAGTTGAGAAAGTATTTTCATGAAGTTTTGAGCACACATTCCCATCATATTTGGCATATCATTAGGGTAATCATCACATTTCCTTTAACATTGATTGTTGGAGCGAATTATTCTATTTCCATCCATTAACTATAAAAAAATAAATTACAATTATAGGGCTTGAATACATATCTATAAGAATAATAAAAGGAAACATTGAACATAGAAGGATAAACTTTCTAATGGAAAGTATATCCTATCTTTTGATTCCCTAAGGTTAAATATAGTTTATCTATAGTGATAGAATTATTCCTAGGGTTTTTAATAAATTGATCTAGTAATAATATCCAAAAATAACTCGAACTTTATCTGATACCAACTATAGAAACCCTATCCTTTTTCACAAATAATTAAATTATTTTAAGCATAATTAACCATCAAATTTAAAACCTAGGATTATAATGTCTAGTGTCTTTAGATGATTAGGTACATAGAACTGAAAGCATGGAAATAGAATAAAAAATATTTATTTTAATAATCTATAAAGAACTCTTATTTTCCATTGATCTCCTACATATTCATATGATAACATATGGAATACATGAACAAAAGGGATGAGCTAGAAAACCTAGTAAGGGTATAAACATATGAATAAAGCAAATCACATGGGTTAGAAGTCATAATATGATGACAAAAAAAGGCATGGAAAATGAAAAAACATATGGAATAATAAAATATACATCATGGGAAACTGTAATCATGGAATAATAGGAACATGGAATCAAAACAAAACAGGACATAAGCATGAGTCTGGATTAACATTCAAGACCATTGCACATGGTGTACAATGTCCCATAAAGGAATAAGGTTCACTCCCTATCCCAACATGACATCTCATGATACTAAACATTACCCAATGAATTATAGCACTATATAAGTTCACCCATCATAACATGTTCATGCATATGTGTTCCATAGGAATAATGAAACATGATATAAAAATATAAGGGTTTCCCAAGGAAAGAATTGGGTATCATAAACATGTCATAATCCATAACCAAAGGGTGTATCAAAAAAGAGTTCATGAAAGAATGTATTTAAATCATACATGGAAATACATAAAGAAAAATAGACATATATAATTATAAATTATTTCTAAATTATGTGAAATCATTTAAAAATGCTATTTATAAAACTCTTGAAATGAGCCACTTTAGTGCAGTTTAAGGGTAAACATTAAAGTGTCTTTAAAATGGAAAAGTCATAACTATTTGTATAAAACCAGAAATGAAACAATATAATTATTTATGAAAAAATTAGTGATTTTATAAAAATAATGGTGCCTTAAAATAGATTATTGATTTCACTTGAAAATGGGTAAGAAATCAGGAAGTTCCCTTTAATCGGGCCTGCTTATCGAGAAGAACTAAGAAGGGAACATTTTTAAGACATGTATTTCCCGATCAAATAAGGATTTACTAATATGGATACATGATTTTGGAAAATATAAAAAGAATATAAAACAATTATGTACAAATAATGAATAGTTTCATTGGGTTAAATAGAGAGAAAGTGTAACCTGAAGGAAAAATGGAGGTTTAGAAATAATCCCATACCTTATGTCTGAAAGTGTTCTTCACTTGATATTAATGTCCAGAACAATCAAATAAAATTAATTTATTAATTAATTCATAACATTTATACATTTATTTTATTTATTATAATTTTATTATGTTCATTTATTTTCTTTTTGATGAGTTATAAGATTAAATTTCATCGTTGGGGAGTGTTCATTTCCTTGGTTTTCATGATTGGTTCACTTGAATAATTGTATGAAAGATCATGTAAAATGGGAATAAATATATATAATTAAGGATACATGTTATTAATGAACATATATAATATTAAATGTTTTTATCATTCCTTTATTCATTTGAGTTGAGGATGAATCATTAGATAACACGTTAGTGATAATTGTTTAGATTATTTTTGCAGTTTTTTGATCATCACAAACTAGTTTTGTTTCATTATTCATTATTGTGTATAAAAAGTTAGTTTAAAAAAATAAAATGGATATAAAATATATTTTAAAATATGTACCAACCGTTATAATGGTTTTATTTCTATCCTTGAAGTCGGTAGTAGAAAATGAAAACATGTCATCCTCGAAGGCGATGAATCAGCACTTCGTGGACAATATTTTCATTTTTAGAATAAAAGGAAGTGGAGAAGAGACTTGATGGTGGATTGTACATTAACATAATAAAATTCTAGTTTATATAATATACATTAGTTATCATGCATGTTTGGATAGATTGGGTGAGTATAGTATAAGAAAATAAAAAAATTAAAAAGAAACTAAAGCGTAAGAGGATTTTACCTCTTGAATTCTTCACCTTGAGAACCTCCTTAAGGAAATTGATTTTGCTATTTTTTTTGAGACTAGAACTGTAACATCCCAAGTAAGTAATTAATAATAGATATTATTATCTATATCTATTTACGAATTAGATAGTGTTTTAGAGGCTTAAAATGAGAATAAATCCAATCTTAAGCATGGAATACACTAATATTTTTAAAAGATTGTTTTACTGCCTTTTAATGGAAAACCATTTTTAAATCAAATTTTTGACAATTTTAGAAGCTATATTTTTCAAAATAAACTTATTCTTTATGATTGGGACATTGAAATTTACTTTGGATAAATTTTTGGTATTTTTCTGACAATGTTCATTTTTTTATAAATAGTGAAAAATACTGCATTTTACATCAAAATTGCATTTCCATCTAATTTAATTATATGGATATATTATCTTTTTAATTGGTTTTAAAGTGTAAATAGAATATATTTATACCATTTAATCTAATTTTGGTCATTGGGATTAATTTCACTTTGGAATTGGTCATAAACAAGTGTCAAACTTTTCATAGATATTGTTTCTAAAAAACCCACTATTTGTTTTGACAACGAGAATTATTTTTAAATTAATTATTACAATTTCTGTGTTTTAAATTTGGTAAAATGGATTAAATATTTGGAATCATAAGTTCCAAATTATTTAATCAAGACTCTTTTGTTTTTTAACATTATGAATAGTAACGACGGTAATTATCTTTAATTATCTTGATTAATTAGTAATCGGGTAGTTAAGGATAATAAAATAATATCATAATAATAAAAAATGACCCCAACATGTGTCCTAATTCTACTGGTTGTGTCATGGCCGAACATGGTATTCCTTGTGCCAAACTTGAGGACCCCATGGAATCACTTTTTGTGTGATAATGACTTTTTATCTTTTTATTTTTAAAGAAAGTTAAATATAACAAAGAATGTATCACCTGAGTAAAACATTTTTAATTTTGTCTAAATAAATGATATATTAGACTATAAATATTCATTGGAAATATAAATATATTTCCTATATCATAGTATTTGTTTTATAATTTTTATACATTAAATAAATTAAATTATTTATGACATCATGATGATGCAGTGATTGCCTCATTAATGAATGATTTAAATAAAATGAAAAGATAATGTAAAATCTAAGACTTACACTTGTAAAAGACATATTGAATGAGTATATTTAGAACCCTTATCACCTTATCCTCTAAATATATCAATGTGGGATCTTTTAAATCCGAAACTCATTTTAAAATAAAGTAACATTTCTTTACTTTCCAATAGTACCCCTCCTCTCCTCTTATAAAAGGCCCCCACCTCTACCTCTTTACACACACTTCTCAAGCCATTGTATCAGCCAATATCTGCTCATTTTATCTCTCTACATACCTCTATTCATCCTATAAGCCTTACCTTATGCAGAAATTTCTTCAAGAAACCCTTTTGGTACAAACCAAGAGGAGTTACCCGATTTAAAGGCAAAGTCTTCTCTAATGTTCTTTTGTTTTATTTTGCTTCTCCAACCCCCTAAACTCTTTTTATTCATTTATTTTGTAACAACACCAGTATTTTAAATATACTAGGATGTTGTTATAATAATCATTCGAGCTACATTTACACACACCTACATCTAATGGTTAAAGAACATACTGTTTCCGTGGATGGTGAATTTCTGCCTCACAAAACGATGATTGTTCAATATTCTTATAAAACCTTAAAAGGTGGCCATTAATATGTCACTATATTTATATATGAAATATAATATGTTTATTTTTTCCTTAATCTTCTGTATTTTTCATTTATGGCATACCTTTATGGCTTCCATTATGGGTAAACGTGATATCTTCATTTTAGGAAGTGCGGACTACCGTCCCCTCAAAGTGATTTGATTAGTTAATGCCATATGTGGGACATATAAAGGATGGATTTAATGATATTATATATGATATTATACTGGAATTATAATATACCTTTATATCATTATGATTCAGTTCCATTAAATAGTAAATAGAAATGAAAGTAGCGTTCATGCGTACGTACGGCTTACCGTCTCCATGAACGGTGCATTTCATTTCTTACCTCCAAATGTTATGTAATATTATAAATGCATGTATATACTGGATATATATGATATATATGATATCTACATCATGAATATAATTCTGGATATAATGGATATTTTACCACATGAACAACTTGTAATTATAAAGAGTTTTTTTTTACTCAAGTACCAATGATCGACAAAACGACCATTATTAACATAAATAATCACATAGTGTTCATAACATGGTAATAAGTGATATAAAATAAATAATTAACTTGAAAAAGGTTCTTAAGCAAGTAGAAATTAACGAAAGTTTATTATTCAGGATGTTAAAGAACGATCGAGTCAAGTCGGACCCAAGGTATGGGACTTCGTCTCAATCTCCTTTCATTGAGGCATATTTTGTTTTATACACAACTTTATTTTATATGCTGTATAAACCCCTTTGAATTTTACGTTTATTCAAAAGTAATCTTTTTTATATGAAGCTTTTACTAAACGACAAAAGGGAATGTTTTTTTTGTCGTACGTATGCGGCGACAACGACTTCTCCGCTGCCGTGACCATTATTTGAGCTTCGGCTTCCTCTACAAGCCATAAATTTTTTTTAAAAGAAAAATAAATACCATGTTTTACTTTTATTTTATTTTTTTATGTAAAATGGTTTTCATAAAGTTTTTATATCAATGTGTTGTATTGATATCTTGTGATTGAAAAGCGGAAATGTTATGTTTCCTTTATGCATGTTTTATGTGATACGATTATGTTATGGTTCTTGGTCATTGTTATGAAGATGGGTGGTTCCATGATAAACTAAGGGCGGGTGAGCCTGATATAGATCTCCAATGCATTGGGTAACGTGAATGGGTTAAACGTTAAGGTTTCTCCGAAGATATTTAGGGAATATACTATGATGGGTATTCCAAACGTAACCATGAGGGTGAATCCCTACGTAAGAATGTTATGAAAGCCTCAAGTTACCTTTATGCCTTATGATTTCTATGATTTATTCATGATTTGATGAGGTATGTTAAAATGCTTATGTTTTATGAGTAAAGTATGATTTCATACATGGACTAATGTTTTCATTTCGTACTTTTATATCCCTTACTGAGCTTTTTATGCTCATCCCAAGTTTTTAAAATGTTTTTCACAGGTTGAGGTAAAGGTACATGATGTGATGATAGTGTCAAGGAATTGTCAAGAAAGAATCCATGTTTTATTTTAAATATGTTTCCGTTGATGGGAAAAATGAGTATTATCTTTTATGTAACCACTTTGTTTAAATGTGGAATGTAATGCATGATTTATGATCTAATTATCTAAAACTCTAAACCTGAAAAGATCCTCAATATGTATTCTTGAAGTAACTCAATATTAAGTAATGTTTAAGGTTGGGGCCTTATAGTTGGTATCAGAGGTCGTTTTAGATAACTTTAGGAGTTAGAATTCTATTAAATGATTATCCAAAAATATTTTTTTGTTATGGTCAAATTGAAATGATATATCATTTGAATATTACCATGTTTCTTCATCTAAGACATGTTTGTTCAGAATGGTTTTCCGTAGAGGAAACAGGGAAGCAGTGCTAGGAAGGCATACAGAAATAAATGACCTTCCGAATCATCATCCTGAGATGGTCGGAATTGGAATTGAACAGTTTGCTGCAGTAATGGCGCAGTTAACTCAAGTGATAAATGGTGGTGGTATCCATCCACAAGATCAGCCAGATCAACCGCAGAGGAACATGTTAGTGGTGGAACATTTCATGAGGCAACATCCCCCATCATTCATAGGATCATCTGACCCTATGCTAGCTGAAGGGTAAATTAAAGCATTGGAGAATATTTTCTATGTCATGGGGTGTTCAGACAATCAAAAGGTTAGTCTTTAAATTTACCGTTTGGAGGGTGAAGCAGATCAGTGGTAGTCGATGGTTAAAAATATCAGGGATGCTGATGAGATTGATGCTCTCGACTGGGATTAATTCAAAGGTATGTTTCTTGAGAAGTATTTTCCTAAGGCTGTTCGACTTAGTATGGAAAAATAATTCTTGGAATTGAGGCAAGAGGACGACTCAGTGGCTGCTTATGAATAAAGGTTCACTCGATTGGCGAGGTATGCTCCAAATTTTATCCGAGACCTTGATAGTAAAATCAATTGTTTTTACTCAGGATTAAAGCCAAAATATCGAAGGGCTTTAGATTCTCACGAGTTAAAAAGTTATGAAAAGCTTGTTCGATGTGCTGAGAAGGTGGAAATGGAGTTTACCGATGATCAAGTGTCCTATAACAACCAGCAAAAGAAGAGACTCAGGTGGCAGGAGAAAGGGAAGAATTCTTCAAAAAGGTCTGATGATAAGAAAACTAAGTTTCGAGTTTATGATAAATGTGGTAAAAGGCATGCTAGGGAATGTCTTCTGAATTCTGTAAAGTACTACCAATGTGGTAAGATGGGACATAAGGCTCATGATTTCACTGAAAAAGATCAAGGTGATGGTAAGACCAAATTTTATTTACAGTTAGTGAAATGTTTTAAGTGCAATGAGATGGGTCACTATGCAAATGAGTGTCCGACAAAGAGCTCGAGTGATGGGAAGTATTTATACTACAAGCAGAAAGGGGTGGTGAAATCCTTTGCAACAACTTTAGTAGATGTCGGTCCATCAAATGAAGTGGTATCAGGTACTTTGTTTGTTTTTTCAGATTATGCCAGTATGTTGTTTGATTCGGGGTCTATACATTTTTTCATCTCTGAAAACTTTTCTAGTAAAATGGAAATACCATCTCAAGAAATGACTCCTGAACTTGTGGTAAAAACACCTGGGGGAAATGTTGAGGCAAAAAGAATTTATAAGAATCTTCCTATCCTTATCCGTGGAAAGAACCTACTTGCAAAACTTATTGTTTTACCTCTACTAGAGTTTGATGTTATCCTGGGTATGGATTGGCTCTCTGTTTACCATGCTAAGATTGATTGTAGAGCTAAAGAAGTTTCTTTTTAGAAAGACTTTCAGTTTGTGTACAAGAATGAACCCTTACTTTTGATAACATATCAAGAGGCTGAGAAACTTGTAAAAGATGGAAATGATTTTTACCTTGCACATATTGTTGAAAATAAAGGAACTATTCAGATTAATGATGTGCCAGTGGTAAATGAGTATCCTGATGTTTTTCCTGATGAGTTGCCTGGAATAATACCAGATCGGGAAGTCGAGTTTACTGTTGAATTAGTTCCTGATGCTAAGAAAATTTCAAAACCCCCTTATCTAATGGCTCAAATTGAACTTTTAAAGTTGAAGGAGCAATTGAAGATTTATTAGTGAAAGGTTTTATTCGACCTAGCACATCACCATGGGGTGCTCCTGTTTTATTTGTTAAAAAGAAAGATGGTTCTATGAGACTTTACATTGATTATAGAGCCTTGAATAACATCACTGTTAAGAACAAATATCATTTGCCTCATATCGATGATTTGTTTGATCAGCTCGAGGGAGCTCAGTTTTTTTCAAAGATTGACCTGAGATCGGGGTACCATCAGTTGAAGGTAAAGGAAGCAGATATTCTGAAGACCACATTTCGTACAAGATATGGCCATTATGAATTTGTAGTAATGACTTTTGGGTTAACCAATGCACCTGCTATATTCATGGACCTTATGAATAGAATTTTCCATGAATTCTTGGATAAGTTTGTGGTTTTTTTCATTGATGATATTTTGGTGTTTTCTAAAAGTAAAGAGGAGCATGAAAGAAATTTAAGGGTTATTTTGCACACCTTAAAAGAAAATAAATTGTATGGGAAATTCATCAAGTGTGAGTTTTGGTTACAACAAATTTCTTTCCTTGATCACATTGTTTCTAAAGATGGGATAAATGTGGATCCTGCAAAAACAAAGGATGTTGAAGAATGGCCAAGACCCAGAAATGTAACTGAGATTCATAGCTTCCTTGGTTTGGCAGGCTATTACCAAAGGTTTGTTAGAAATTTTTCCCAATTATCTAGTCCAATGACTAAACTAACTCGGAAGGGTGTTAAGTTTATCTGGACAAAAGAATGTGATGATTGTTTTCAGGAATTAAAAAGAAGATTGGTGAATGATCCAGTTTTGGCACTACTTTCCAGGAATGGGGAGTTTGTTATCTATAGTGATGCTTCATTAAAAGGACTTGTTTGCGTCCTAATGCATAATGATCAGGTAATTGCTTATGCTTCATGTCAGTTGAAAACTCATGAGGTAAATTACCCTACACATGATTTGGAATTAGCTGCTGTTGTTTTTGCTTTGAAAATTTGGAGGCATCATTTGTATGGTGTAAAGTGTGAAATATATACTAATCACAAAATTTTAAATTATATATTCAATCAGAAAGAATTAAACATGAGATACAGGATATGGATAGAATTAATCAAGGATTATGATTGTACAATTCATTACCATCCGGGAAAATCAAATAAAGTGGCTGATGCTTTGAGTCGAAAAAGTAATGCTTCATTAACAATGTTGCGTTTGGAACGTGATCCTTTGGTTAAGGATTTGACGAAATATGGCATAGAAGTTATTGGTGCAGGATGTCCTTCTGTTTTGTTTCAGGTATCAGTGAAATCTTCTCTATCAGACAGAATTAAGAAAGCACATAATCAAGATAGTGAGTTGCAGAAAAAGGTAGAGCTGGTTTAGAAGGGTAAGTTTCATGAATTCAACATTGATAATGATTTTTTTTTTGAGATTTGGGAAGAGATTGTGTGTGTCGTGTGATTCACAGTTGAAGAGAGAGCTGTTATGTGAAGCTCATAGTTCTCCATTTTCAGTTCATCCAGTCAGTACTAAGATGTATAGAGATCTTCAGGAGTATTACTGGTGGGACGGAATGAAAAGAGATATTTCTGATTTTACTGTGAAGTGTTTGACTTTTCAATAGGTTAAAGTAGAGCGACAGTTATCTAAATGGATGTTTTAGCCTTTACCAGTGCCAGAATGGAAATGGTATAATATATCCATGGACTTCATTGTGGGGTTTCTGAAGACACCTCGAGGTAATAATGCAATCTGGGTTATTGTTGATCGCTTGACTAAATCTACTCATTTCCTTTCTATATGAGATACTTTTTCCCTAGATCAACTTTTATGTTTGTATATTAAAGAGATAGTCAGGTTACATGGAGTTCCTCTCTCCATTGTATCTGACCGTGATCCCAGGTTCACTTCTAACTTTTGGAAAGGCCTTCAGAAGTCATTGGGTACTGAATTAAATTTTAGTACAGCTTTTCATCCTCAATCAGATGGGCAGTCAGAACGAACAATTCAGACTTTGGAGGATATGCTACGTGCTTGTTCGATGTATTATCAGGGAATTTGAGACCAACATCTTTCTTTGGTTAAGTTTTCTTATAATAACAGTTTTCATTCTAGTATATAGATGGCACCATTTGAGGAATTATATGGGAAGCGGTGTCGAACTCCAGCTTTCTGGGATGAAGTGGGTGAAAGGAAGTTTATGGGACCAGAATTGGTAGAAGAGTTGGCAGAAAAAGTTCAACTGATACAGAGACACATGAGAACAGCTCAGAGCAGGCAGAAGAGTTATGCGGACAATAGAAGGAAGGATCTCTCTTTTGAGGTAGGTGATCATGTTTTTCTTAAAGTATCTCCTTGGAAAAGTGTGATGTGATTTGGTAAGAAAGGAAAGTTGATTCCAAGGTTCATTGGACCATATGAAATTCTGGAGAGAGTTGAATCAGTTTCATACCGAGTGGCTTTACCTCTGAGTTTATCTCGGGTACACAATGTTTTTCATGTTTCAATGTTAAGGAAGTACATGCCAGATCCATCTCATGTTTTGAGTCCAGAGGTAGTTCAGCTGGAAGAGAATCTATCTTATGAGGAACAACCAGTTCAGATTCTTGACCATAGGGAGAAAGTGTTGCGGAATAAGGTGATTCATCAAGTAAATGTTTTTTGGAAAAACCACATGATTGAAGAGGCAACATGGGAATCTGAAAATGTAATGAGTGATAAATACCCCCACTTATTCGGTAAGTAAATAAATTGTGGGGACGCAATTTTCTAAAGGGGGAAGGATGTAACATCCCAAGTAAGTAATGAATAATAGATATTCTTATCTATATCTATTTATGAATTAGATAGTGTTTTAGAGGCTTAAAACGAGAATAAATCTAATCTTAAGCATGGAATACACTAATATTTTTAAAAGATTGTTTTACTGCCTTTTGATGGAAAACCATTTTTAAATCAAAATTTTGACAAGTTTATAAGCTCTATTTGTCAAAATAAACTTTTTTTTTATGATTGGGACATTGAAATTTACTTTGGATAAATTTTTGGTATTTTTCTGACAATGTTCATTTTTTTATGAATAGTGAAAAATACTACATTTTACATCAAAACTTCATTTTCATCTAATTTAATTATATAGTTAGATTATCTTTTTAATTTGTTTTAAAGTTTAAATAGAATATATTTTTACCATGTAATCCAATGGTGGTCATTTTTATTAATTTCACTTTGGAATTGGGCATAAACAAGTGCCAAACTTTTCATAGATATTGTTTCTAAAAAACCCGCTATTTGTTTTGACAACAGGAATTATTTTTAAATTAATTATTGCAATTTTTGTGTTTTGAATTTGGTAAAATGTATTAAATATTTGTAATCACAAGTTCCAAATTATGTAATCAAGACTCTTTTGCTTTTTAACATTATGAATAGTAATGATGGTAATTATCTTTAATTATCTTGATTAATTAGTAATCGGGTAGTTAAGGATAATAAAATAATATCATAATAATAAAAAATGACTCCAACATGTGTCCTAATGCTACTTTTTGTGTCATGGCCAACCATGGTATGCCTTGTGCCAAACTTGGGGACCCCATGGAATAACTTTTGTGTGATAATGACTTTTTATCTTTTTATTTTTAAAGAAAGTTAAATATAACAAAGAATATATCACCTGAGTAAAACATTTTTAATTTTGTCTAAATAAATGATGTATTAGACTATAAATAGTAATTTTAAATCTAAAAATATTTCCTACATCATAGTATTTTTTTTATAATTTTTAGACATTAAATAAATTAAATTATTTATGACATCATGATGATGCAGTGATTACCTCATTAATGAACGATTTAAATAAAATGAAAAGATAATGTAAAATCTAAGAATTACACTTTTCAAAGACCTATTGGATGAGTATATTTCTAACCCTTATCACCATATCCTCTAAATATATCAATGTGGGATCTTTTAAATCCGAAACTCATTTTAAAATAAAGTAACATTTCTTTACTTTCCAAGAGTGCCCCTCCTCTCCTCTTATAAAAGCCCCCCACCTATACCTCTTTACACACACTTCTCAAGCCACTGGATTGGCCAAGATCTGCTCATTTTATCTCTCCACATACCTCTCTTAATCCTAGAAGCCTTACCTTAGGCAGAAAGCTCTTCAAGAAACCCTTTTGGTACAAACCAAGAGGAGTTACCCGATTTAAAGGTAAAGTCTTCTCTAATGTTCTTTTGTTTTATTTTGCTTCTCCAACCCCCTAAACTCTTTTTATTCATTTATTTTGTAACAACATCAGTATATTAAATATACTAGGATATTTTTATAATAATTATTCGAGCTACACTTACACACACCTATATCTAATGGTTAAAGAACATACTGTTTCCGTGGATGGTGAATTTCTGCCTCACGAAACGATGATTGTTCAATATTCTTATAACACCTTAAAATGTGGCCATTAAGATGTCACTATATTTATATATGATATATTATATATTTATGTTTTCCTTAAGCTTCTGTATTTTTCATTTATGACATACCTTTATGGCTTCCATTATGGGTAAACGTGATATCTTCATTTTAGGAAGTGCAGACTACCGCCCCCTCAAAGTGATTTGATTCGTTAATTCCATATGTGGGACATATAAAGGATGGAGTTAATGATATTATATATGATATTATACTGGAATTATAATATACCTTTATATCATTATGATTCAATTCCATTAAATAGGAAATAGAAATGAAAGTAGCATTCATGCGTACGTACGGCTTACCGTCTCCATGAACGGTGCATTTCATTTCTTACCTCCAAATGTTATGTAATATTATAAATTCATGTATATAATAGATATATATGATATATATGATATCTACATAATTAATATAATTCTGTATATAATGGATATTTTACCACATTAACAACTTGTAATTATAAAGAGTTTATTTTGGACTCAAGTACCAATGATCGACAAAACGACCATTATTAACATAAATAATTATATAGTGTCCATAACATGGTAATAAGTGATATAAAAGGAATAATGAACTTGAAAAAAGGTTCTTAAGTAAGTATAAATTAACTCAAGTTTATTATTCAGGACGTTAAAGAACGATCGAGTCAATTCGGACCCGAGGTATGGGGCTTCGTCTCAATCTCCTTTCATTGAGGCATATTTTGTTTTATACACAACTTTCTTTTATACAGTGTATAAACCCCTTTGACTTTTAATTTTATTCAAAAGGAATCTTTTTTATATGAAGCGTTTACTAAACGACAAAAGGGAATGTTTTTTTTGTCATACGTATGCGGCGACAACAACTTCTCCGCCGCCGTGACCATTATTTGAGCTTCGGCTTCCTCTACAAGCCATAACTTTTTTTTAAAAGAAAAATAAATACCATGTTTTACTTTTCTTTTATTTTGGTATGGAAAATGGTTTTCATAATGTTTTTATATCAATGTGTTGTATTGATATCTTGTGATTGAAAAGCGGAAATGTTATGTTTCCTTTATGCATGTTTTATGTGATACGATTATGTTATGGTTCTTGGGCATTGTTATGAAGACGGGTGGTTCTGTGATAAACTAAGGGCGGGTGAGCCCGATATAGCTCTCCAATACATTGGGTAACGCGAAGGGGTTAAATGTTAAGGTTTCTCAGAAGAGATTTAGGGAATATACTATGATGGGTATTCCGAACGTAACCATGAGGGTTACTCCCTACGTAAGAATGTTATGAATGCCTCAAGTTACCTTTATGTCTTATGATTTCTATGATTTATTCATGATTGGATGAGGTATGTTAAAATTCTTATGTTTTATGAGTAAAGTATGATTTCATACATGGACTAATGTTTTCATTTCATACTTTTATATCCCTTACTAAGATTTTTATGATCATCCCAAGTTTTTGAAATGTTTTTCACAGGTCAAGGGAAAGGTACATGATGTGATGATAGTGTCAAGGAAGTGTCAAGAAAGAATACATGTTTTATTTTAAATATGTTTCTGTTGATGGGAAAAATGAGTACTATCTTTTATATAACCACTTTTTTAAATGTGAAATGTAATGCATGATTTATGATCTAATTCTCTAAAACTCTAAACCTGAAAAGATCCTCAATGTGTATTCTTGAAGTAACTCGAGATTAAGTAATGTTTAAGGTTGAGGCCTTATAAGAACCTCATGGACATAGGGAAGAGACTTGGGAAGATTATTCGAAGAAATCGTACAAGCATTAAGGCTTTATAGGTGTGAGGAGAAGAGGTGGTGAGGGGTGGTATTTATAGTGGAGGAGAGGGGTGTTTTTTGATTATTTTATTCATTTAATTATTATTTTCCTCTAGACTATCAATAGTGTGTATTCTTGTAAATAATTATAGTAAAAAGTGAATTTTATTTCAAACCAATGGTACTTACATCAGCCATACATCAACCATGACTCAATAATTCATGTATTTAGCTTATACCATATATAACAGTATTTCACTATTCACCAAAAATTCAACTATTTTAGAAAAATACAAAAAAATAAACCTAACCATTTTTTGACATGTATAATTCAAAAATGAACTCCATTTTATGAAAATAATTTTCTCAATATGATAAATTTAATTTAAATAGCAATTTTAAAATCATAACTGATTTTATAACACTTTGAAAAATCAATTAAGGTCTCATAAAATTATCTTATAATCATAATAAAACAAAATATTAATTTATGAATATATTTTATGAAAATAAATGTTCATTTAAATCAATTTATTAATTATAAAATTTTAAATAAAAATTTATGTTTCACAAAAATACCAATACTTAATTTATTATTTTCAAAACATTTATTCACTTATTCTATGATATAATTATATCATATTTTCATTTATAAGATGGCTAAATTTTATTTATTCTTTAAATGTTGAATTTATTATTCTATTGTCTAGTTTAATATTCATAATGGTAATGTTACTACTCCAAAGGTCAAGTTACTATTCTATTGGTATAAGTTCCATAATTTCTAAAAAAACATTTTATTTCATTCATTATTCATTTATAAAGTTTGTTTTGTGTTATTTATGTGATTTTATGTGATTTATACTATATGAAATAATTCTAAGAAGGGAAAAATTCATTGATGTAATTATATATCGTTACATGAGAGGATACTTTTTGGGAGCACTTCCTCAGGTTCCAGGCTACCATTGAGTTGGGAATCAACTTTATCCACTTCAGACTTAGAGGTAGGCCTTGGGATCTCATCCTGGGTGATTTTTCAATTGTACTCAACATCTACACATCCATTTTTATCACTTCCCCTATCTTCTTGACATTGGATATTGATCCTAACAAGGTTGAGGATACACACCTTTGGGCCAGAATCACCAAAGACCATCAAAGTGTTTATGATCCTCACACCATGAAGAGAACCACGCTCTGAGGTGCTATCCTCTAGATCTTGGACTAATCCCTCGCTCATGATTGGATAGCCCATGGTGATACCCACAGAGGTGTTATCCATATTATGGTCATTATTCTCACATAATCCATGGGTGGCCCAACTATCAACATGGCCAAGAAGTTTGTAAAGTTCTATAGGACCCTATAAAAGAGGACTTATCACACATTGATGGGGAGATTTTTCATCACCCATTTGTCTAAGAATCTTGGTTCCTTCAAGGTAACCTAGCCCCACCCCCCAGCCCCAGCCCTATGGAGTGCATCACCCTTCTGGTGCTCTATAAGATGGGGATTCTCATGAAGGGAAGAGACATCTATCGATGGGCACCAGCATATATGGAGGATATTGACAAGGAACCTGCTCATCATACAGCTGACCCACACCATCCTCCCCTTCTCATGCCCCTACTACCACCACCTCTACCACAACCTCCTCCCCTGTTACATCTTTTATCCCCTCCCACCACCATCATTCCCCATGTCCCTATTTTTACCACCACCACCAATGGACCTACCATACCTGCATCCACCTCATCCATACCATCTGAATTATGGCCAACAATCCAGTGTATGCTAGAGAACTTATGTCGGGCCAGCCATCGCCTCGACGTTACCTTCACCAAGATCTTTATTTTCACTTCCCCTCCCCCACCACCATCCATTACTACCTCCCACCTGCCGATTTATACCATCCCTTATTCTGCCTCCATCAATCCCACCATCGACACCCCAGCTGGCCTACCCTCAGAGCTCATAGATCCTGCAGACCAGTAGTATTTTATAGTAAAGGAGGGCCAATAGGTCAAGGTCCCATCCATCCCACCATCTACTAAGGTTTCATTCATCTAACATACTTCTAGACACATGGAAACCATCAGGATCAACACCTCTCCTCCATATTCCATTGATATTTTTTCCATTACTGCAACACTTTTAGTGGACATCGATGATCCTATGTATGTATCCATAGAGGACATCAATATGGCAGGCAAGGTCAAGGAACCCACTATTCAGGAGGGTGATGCAACGGCCAAAAAGAGTGCCCATGAGTCTTAGTTTTCCCTTATAGACCTCCCCCATTTTTGTATTCTATGTGTTTGAAACTTTTTATATTACTTCTATTTCATTCAGATTGATGTATCATTACATCTTTATATACATGGGATGCAGATTTTTTCATTATTGTTGGTTGTTTTATTTTCATTTCAAAACTTTATTACTTTAGCCACATATAACTCTTCCACATCATATATGTTTATTGATGTGCACGCCCCACCACCATCTACCCTCATACTTTGGATGAATCGGCATCTAGATGGTGTTGAGATCCAACTTGATGAGCTCCCACTGGAGATCCATACTCAGCATAGATCCCTACCACGATGAGCACAGATGCTATTATCCCTGCATGAGATTCATACTCAGTACACTCCTGATATGGTAAATCTTTCCAACCATCCCTACGAGATCGATGAAATAGCGACCAGTTCTTATAGGAAGAATCAGACTTCTGAGAAGATAGATGACAATACATGATCCTTTTGTCCATCTATTTGGATGAGGACGTCATTGTTAGTGCTTTATGGGAGGCAAACCATTGTTGTTTTGTTTTATTTATTTTCAATAATTTTATTAGGACATTTTTTTTATTTTTAATAGATTTCTTGTTCATAGTCCATTCCTAAACATCACTGTACTCACCTATTTTCATTTATATAAGATTTTATTCTTTACTATTCACTGTGTTCAACAACTCATTTCACTGTTATCATCCACTTTAAACCCTGTTGATAAATGTTTTATCAAGTGTAGGTTTTTTCATTCTAAAAAATTATATATGTATCCCAATTTGAAATCAACATCCAACAAGTTACCTTATGAAAAAACACTCGTATAGGGATATCCCAATTTCCTAAATTCAATTTCAAATTGAAATTTCATTTTTTCATATGTTATTATTGATATATCTCCCATGATTCTTTCTAGGACAGTGAGGATACTAGCTCATTTTAAGTGTGGGGGAGTCTTTCTTGATCTTTATCATTGATACACTTGGAATATTTCTTTTTTTCACCTATCTAGGAGACATTTTTCACTAAAATCATTCTTTAAACCTAAAAAATCATTACAGCCATTTAAATAAAATACAAAGTTAGGTTGTTAATTTTTGAAATCCATATGTTTATCCTGTTTATATTTTAGTATGATTGTTGCGTTTAGTGATTTAATCCAAATTCAAAAAATTTAAAATTTCTTTTGATTAACTTATTACTATATTTTATACCCTGAGTGATTTCTAGTTTTTCGTTATAATCCCATTCCCAAGAGGATTCTAGACCCACAATTTTATATTATTTTTTGAGTATATTTCTTGAGAGACACCTGGAGTATGTAAACCTGTCAGAACTTACATTGAGATATTATTGAGGCTATGATTGAACAAATACACTTTTGATGTGATTGAGGAAATATATGTTGAGCCAGTTTTTTCTGAGTCCCACCTTACATTTTTTCATTCTTTATCTCATAGTAGCCATGAATAACCTTTTTAGGATAGATCTGTTTCAAGATAATTATACCTTCCTATCCTACTCTTGGTATTATGCATGATTATATATTGAAAAAGTGTGGGAGAATTTTCACTACTGATGGACATGACATACTGTTATTAAAGAAATGTATGGTGGAATTTTCATTAGACTAATATTAGGTGGTCCATGATTACTTTTGGTATTTTATACACCTACCATGTTCCTTTCAAAAAAATATAGAATGAAAAAGAAAAATGATATTGGGTTGTGTATCAAGAAGTTCAAAATAACTATTTATAGACTGATAGATCCTTCGATGGATCATATGTTGTTAGGGGATGGATGTGAGATCTGAAATGAACATGAATTTCAAAAAATAAATAAAAGAAAAAAAATGAAAGGAACGTGGTACATTTATTATACTTACTTGATATATTCATGAATCCACTTTGAGATGCTTGGAGCATAGAAACCATTTTATCTTAGAGGAGTCACTTCATTACACTATTTATATTTATCATGAATTATGCATTAGATATTACCCTCTTTGAGCTTGATTTTCACTTTATACCCACCTTCCCTTAGCCATAGAGTCATTTAAACCCTTTTTACTGATGATCGCATGATTTATTTTGTAGTTGTCTTTACGAAGTGGAGATGATAGATTCAATGAAATCCTATGGTTAGGAACATGTATTTAGGGTATAAGAATAACTCCAGTTATATTTTACCTTGAGTGATGAGAGAAAAATCATTGTGAGATAAATTGAAAAATGGGTATATAATTTAAGGAACAGTTATGAAATTATAATTAAAAGAGTAAATAATCTAGATAAAGAATTGAACTATGAGGCATGACTGATTTTCTCTATAGGATTGATTCTAGGGGAATGAATTTTTCTTTATACACTTATTTTTATTTTCCTAGTTGTAATGAATGTTTCCTATTTTAAAAATTGTTTCTTTCAGAATCCCTATTGAGATTTTTTTTCCTGGGGACAAGAAATTGTTCAAGTGTTAGGGAATTTGATAAGATAAAATTATCTATGTACTAGATACATTTATTTAAGGTTTATTCATGATTTATATGGTAATGAACTAGGCTTTGGTTTGTTTTCATACTAATTAGGAAATATGGATTCAAAGGAATAAATGCTGGAAATTAGAAAATATGATTTATATGTTTTGTGCCATATACATGATGTGTAGACCTAATTAACAGCACGCCTCCATGACCACATTCTATCATATGAAGACATTACATGACATGAATCTAGTATACGATGTGTAGATTTCAATAATCTGAATCCCACCAAAAGTGAATCACATACACGAAATTTAGAGATTGCACGATGTGAAAAGTTTGAAGGCTCACCCAGTTGAAGATACTAACTGATTCTTCAGTGGGAAATGTGGATGTAAACTACTCAGCGTGCAACCAGGTTACATAAAATGAACATTTCAGGACAAAAGTCATTTAATCCAGTACATGATGTGCATGACTTACACATCGTGTATTTCTTGGGCCTATTAATATTTTAAGTTCCCTATGTGTACAGAATGTCAACCACTTTTATTTTATCTTGATTTTACTTCTTTGTTTCTACTAGTTTTTCATCCATTTTAATTATATACAATATTTCATTCATTCATTGCATTTTTTTATTGAAACATTTTGAGTTATAAATCATTCTTCATTTTTTATTCATCTATTGTGATACTATTTCCATTTTTAACATCTTTTTCCACACTGCTCTCCATTCTTCATCAATTCTTGCATCTTTCTTCAAAAATTCTTCATTCACAGTGAGTTTTTGATTATTTTGTACTTGTCTTGATTCTAGATTTCTCTTTCTTCATTATTTCATAATGCAATGTCTGTTTTTGATTAAATTTACATTACTTTAAGTTGTTTAAAATTGATTCTTTCTTGTTTTAATCTTGGATTTCTTCTTTATCAATTATTTCTTGATTATGCATAGCATGTTTAAAATTTCCTTGATTTCAATCAAAACTGTCATGCGTGGATAATTCACCAAGGGTTAGGGGTTGAGAGTACGAGTACAACAACCTTGCTTTTTATTACACACTTAAGCCTGATTTATTATATAAAATCTTCACTTGATAAAACATAGATTATCAAGAGGTCTAGAGTCTTTGGGGCTCAGGAATATTACATAATGACTTAAAACATGAAACACAACATCTTTATTGAAAAATTACTTTACATGACCACTACATTCCCTCATACTTAGCATTTCATGGGATAACCTGAGGACATGCATAAGAAAAGGGTGAGCTATAAAGCCCAGTAAGGGAGTAAACAAGGAATAACATGAATATTATAATTCATGTTAGGAAATAGGCATATCAATGGATCATAATAGAAACATGAACATAAAGGCATGATATAGCATGATTATCATAACATGGAAATATGGAAACAACACTTAACATGGTATTATCATGAGATAAGGCTCATTGCACATGGAGCATGAGTAAACCCTCATTGCACTTTATATATCATGATATTAATCTTTATCCAATGCATTGGAGGGCTATCAGGGCACACCATTCTTCAACATTTCATTTCATGCATAAGTGCGCCACATTGATCATACGACATGGAATCATTAAAGATCATCATTTATTACATGATAAAGGAATGTGGAATTAATATATGAAACTCTATAATAAATAAGTAAACATTCATAAAGGTGAATACCCTTGATAGATAAATAGACATGGTATTCATGACAAAATGACTTTGACTTGGAAAATCGTGGTGCAATTTCGGCAGCATAACAGTGCAAAATAAGAATTCATAAAAATGGTTGATGAGAGATAAAGGGGTGTTTCATAATATGTACATTAAATTGAAAGTAATGGGGTCATATAGATACATGTCCCAATATATTTAATGAAATTTTAGATTCATAATACAAAAGAATTGCTTGAATGTAAATGAGGAGAGAGAAATTCCTTATGAAATTTCAGCATGGTAACGGGTGTACATGGGAGGCATTAATGAGATAGAAATGGGTATCTCATCATTAAAACATAAATATGTAAGTATGGGGGAGGTGATAAACTATACCCCAACATTTACAATTGAAAATAAAATGTAATAACAATATTAAGAAACTTGGATAAAATGAGAAAGGAAGGAATCTCTTACTTAGAAGTGTGATCCCAAAGGTTTATGAGAGGCTTGAGAGAGTCTTTTTGGGAGATTGGGGTGCCTTGAGAGGATTCTAGAGATAGTATGGAAGAGGTTGGTCGAGCTCCAAATGTTTTTATTGAAGAGGAAGTTGGATCTTGGGTGGGTTTATATAGGAAAATGGAGGGAATTCTTTATTATTTAGGTTTTGGACACTACACATTAAACTAATCAAAACCACAAACCAACCCATGGTTTTTTACCATGTATTTTTTCAAAGGGGAGTAGAAAATATTATTTTATAAGTCAAATGGCCTAACTTCTTAAAATATTAGGCTTTATTATGTGGTGGTGAGTCACACTCTTAAGAAAATCATTTTAAAATGACAAAGTGTTTTATAAGTCTTGGAGGGTCCACTAAGGATTAATAAATCAAACAAACCTAAAATCACATTATTTTAATTTTAAAACATATATTGGCTGAACATCCCATTTATAGTATTTTATTACATCACTATTGGGTCATTATGATGTCATAAAACACATTATATAATTAAATGGTATTTAATTTTTACCCAAAAATTTGACTATCTCGGAAAATTATGAAAATTTCACCATTGTATAATTTTGACATCCTGATTATAAAAATAATATTCATTCTATTAAAATAATTTTCCAAAATTTTAATTCTTAATTTTAAAATAAAAATCGGTATTTATCAAAAATTCATGGATTTTGACAAAAAAATGGTTTTCCAACCTTAATAAAAATTACAATTGTATTCATAAAAATTATATGATCATTTATATTTAATAAAAATAAGTTTATTAATAATATTTTATTAAAATATTTTTTAATTCAAAAATCCATTAATTCATCAAAATAGATTTCTTTATTGAATATTAACTAAAAATACTATTTGTGCTTTAAATATTTTTTACAATGTAACAATAATAAAATGAATGTATATTATTTATTATATACAAAAATAATGCACATAATCAAAGTGCTAAGGTCTTGTTACATAACCCCTTATAACACCTACATAATACCTAAGGGTAAGGTGTGCGATGGTGACAGACTCTTGGGGTGGCTCGGATAACATCGCTCAGGTGGTAATCTCTATAAACTTCAACTTCTCACATAGGCAGTTCCATTCGAGCTTAAAGTGTTGAAGCTTGGCTTGGGATTGGTCAAGAGATAAGTCCAATGATGCCACCCCTTTTTTAGCTCTGATAAATGGAGTTCGTATGGAACAATTCTACTGGACGAGGTCATCGCTTCCTTTGTCTGAGTAAATTGGATTTGTTAAAGCCCTATATTTAAACTAATCATGTGATCACTATTTAATGGCTATATTAGCAATAGTCATAATTTTTAATGGTATTTTAAAATCCAAAAACATAAAACCAAGGAAGTTCATAAGTTTTATATATCCGTAATAAGATATTTAATTAAATCAAGAGGAATTTTCATTATTGAATGTTTGGGTAATTATAATCCCCCCTTAATAAATTTCGCCCTCGAAATTTCCTTTTCCCACTCTAAAATAGATTCAGGTAACTCTTCTTTATCACTTACTCTGATTCCCACGTTGCTTCTTCAAACTTGTGGTTTTTCCACAACATCTTGATGAAGGGCATTGTCTTATTTCATAGAACTTTTTCTCTATGATCTAAGATCTTCATCGGATTCTCTTTATAGGAGAGTTCATTCTCCAATGGTATCACATCTGGATTAAGTATATGCGATGGTTTATGGATGTACTTCCTCAAGAGTGACACATGGAATACATCATGTACTTGAGATAGGTTCGGTGGGAGTTCTAGTCGATAGGCCACTACTCCAATGCGGTCAAAGATCTCAAAAGGGCTGATGTAACTTGGAATAAGATTTCCCTTCTTCTCAAACATCATAAACCTCTTCCATGGTGATATATAGAGGAATATCGTGTCTCTGACATCAAACTCTAGGTATCGTTGATGATTATCAGCAGAGCTCTTTTGTCGACTCTGAGTAGCTTTAATGTGTTGTTGGGTGGTCTTAACCTTCTCCACCATTTCTTCGATCATTTCCATACCTAGGAGTTTTCTCTCCTTAACTTCATCCCAACATGTTGGTGTTCTACACCTCTTCCCATATAGGTCTGCATAAGGATCCATTTGGATGCTTGAGTGGAAACTGTTAGTGTATGAGAACTCAACAAGAGGAAGATGTTGATCCCATCCTCCTTTGAAATTCATTTATTATACTCTCAACATGTCCTCAAGTGTTTAGATAGTCTGATCATATTTTCAATCAATTTGAGGGTGATAAGACATACTGAAGTTTAGCTCAGTGTCTAGAGCATGTTGAATACTCTTCCAAAACATAGAGGTGAATCTTGGACCTTGATCGGATACAATAGATAGTGGTACTCCATGCAGCCTTACCACGTCTCTGATGTATATACGTACCAGTTGATCCAGTGAGAAATCCTCCAAAATTGTAATGAAGTGTGCAGTCTTTGAAAGACGGTCCACAAAAACCAAGATAGCATTGTTTCCTTTGGATGTCTTCAGAAGTCTAGTGACAAAGTCCATGGTGATGTTCTCCCATTTCTATGATGGTATGGGTAATGATTTCATCATTCCCTTAGACTTATTCCTCTAAGACTTCACTTGATGACATACCAGGAACTTTGATGTATACTCAGTGATATCCTTCTTCATTTTATCCCACCAATAATGCTCTCAGATATCTCGATACATCTTTGTGTTCCCTAGCTGAATGGATAAATTCAAACTATGTGCATCATCCCAAATTCTTTCTTCAACTCCTGATTTGATGGAATGCATAGTCTTGACCCAAATCTCACAATTCCTTCTTCATTAACATTGAAATCCGAGGATTTCCCTTTTCTGGTAGTTTTCAATTTCTTCTGAATTCTCACATCATCCTTTTTAGCATTCTTTAACCTTTACAAAAGAGACTGTTGAGTAATCATTTGTGAAAGGATTAATGATGTTCCCTTCTTTATGATTCCCATGTCCATATTCATCAAATCTAAGAAGATTGGATCCTTTTCAATTCTCATCAATGATAAAATTGATGGGTCCTTTCTACTTAGAGCATCTTCCACCTTTTTCTCTTTCCCAGGGTCATAATGGATTGAGCAGTCATAGTCTTTGATCAGCTCTTGTCACGACCCGTCCCCTGGGGCCCGTGCCGTGACTACCCCAAGCCCACCTTCCATAGGCCAGGGGTTGTAGACAAGCACCAAAAGGCGTATTCTATAAAATGGGAAGGCATTGTCTTTATAAACTGTAAACTCACACAAACCAAGCACACAAAAATATAAAATCACAAAGTAAACTATATAGTAAACAGGGTGTGTACAGAAAGTAAAGGGGCCAGAATACAAGCCCAACTGGAAAGTATAAGAAAAATTGGAAAGTATAAGTAAAACTGAGTACAGCTCCTGTGAACACCCACCAAGGATCCTACCTGAAGGGTAGGTACTGCTCTCGAATGATCATTTCTATGGATCACTTCGTTAAAGGTCCACCTCTGAGCAGTCTCCAGTCCATGTACCCTCATCCTTAGTCAGCGTTGTCTGTCATCTGCACCAGACACAACAAGGTGCGGGCGTAGCCCGTGCAAGGGTCAGTATAACAATACTCAGTAGGGACCCTGAGACCCCCGAAGGTCTCTCAAATCCAAAAAGGATAAACCAAAAAACATAGAAACAACAGTCAAACCTACTTAGGTATATTCCCATACCTATACCTAAGTTATCATAATATACCCACCTCACACAGGAGGGAAGAATACCACACAGTTAATACCACTAAGATAAAGTACCACACAAGTATAGCATGAAGATATAAGACTCAACTCAAACAAAGTATACAACTCTGAGAAATAGGATTATGATGTTGACCACACAGGATCCCTATGAAAGCTGATAGCTAGCCACATGATTCTCTAGGGATAATAACAAGTAACATCCCTAGTCACAACATCGAACACCTCGGATGCTGGAGAAATCCTCCTCTATGGAGTACAGTGGGCCTACCGCTTCACATAGAGGTGCTTCCCACTAACCTTGGACTACTAAGGTACTCCTCCTGTCGAGTACCATGGGTCTTCCGCGTCACACAGAGGCACTCCCCACCATGGGTCTGCCGAATCACACAGAGGTGATCCCCCTCATGGACTACTGAGGTACTCCTTATGTTGAGTATTGTGGGTCTTCCGCATGACACAGAGGCACTCCCCAACATGGGTATGCCACGTCACATAGAGGCGCTCCCCACTGGGCTTGTCAAGTCACTCCGAGTCGAAACGGTCAGCAGTCGTCAAGTCTCAGCTAGTCACAGGGTTTCATACATAGTGTGCTTGAGAGAACCACTCCTCAAGCCATCGGTCAAACCTAAACTACCTTGAAGTCCCTAGAGGAAGTATCTGAAAGTTCTGTTGCATCATAAGGGACCCAACGCAACAAACGGCGCGTCAATCGGACGTCTGGTCTGTAAGTTATTAGTGTTTCTGCTTCGAGGGCTCGATTGGATTCGGGGTACGATCCAACCCAGGTGTACTCCAACCTTATCCAAAACTCATGTGGAGTATACCAAAAGTACCATCTCGATCTAAGGATTTCTTTTCTACAGACGGTGCATCAAACGGACGCTCGGTTCTTAAGTTACGGCCAAAAAGGTGAAACTGGGTCCGGTTGGGTCCGGGTCCGGCCCAGATGGCCTAGGCCTTGGCGGGCCTGGCCCAATAGGTTTTGGTTCAGTCCAGCCCATTTAGGGGGTTGATAGACCCAGCCCATGCTGGGCACGGCCCGCTGGCGCGGTCCGTCCGAGCTAGCGTCGAAGGGGGAGCGTCCCCCTTCTGTTCGGAATGGCAACAGGCAGTGCCTTTAGGCACTGCCAAGTCACCGCGGGACCCGATTGGGTCCCGCTGAACCGCAATGGTCGGTCGGTGTTCTGGCTAGTCCTCCTCCCAGTGGCGCGGTCACGTGCCGCTTCTCCACCACAGCCAACAAGGTTGAATTCTCTTCGTCCTTCGTCGTGGCCAAGCGGTCGCAGCCTCCTGCTCCACCGGCAGCACAGACACGCGCCACCGCTCCACCACGCGGTCAGCCGGATGTCAGCCGCCACCCTGCCCTGCCTCGGCCAATGGTCCATGGCTTCCTCATCATATGTCAGTGTGGACGTGCGCTTCCCTTCCTTCCTCGTGGTCGGCCGGGTGTCGGCTGCCTCTTTCCATGAGCCATTGTAGCTTCGTTCCAAGCCTGAAAAATATATTGTTCGCATATTCACAATCCTCATGTCGAGGGATCCGTGTCCATATATCATGCTCAGCAAAACTTGGTGTTTCCAGTGTTATTAAATATTTCAAGTTGATGAACGCATGAAGAACACATGAAGAACGTGTGAAGAACAAAAGAAAAAAGGGTAAGGTTTAAGTGTGGGATGATGGCCATGTTACTTTGGTCATTGTCATTGTGAAACTAGAATATGAAGAATCAATAAAAATATATTTAATCATAATCAAAATAAAATCCCTACCTTGATTTTTTGTTGGAGGTGGCATGAGGAAGAAGACGAAATTGTTAAAGATTGACGTCGGCGTTCATCACTCCCGCAAGACACTCCAAGGTCGGTTCCTCGTTCTTCGATTCCGGAAGTCGTTCTTTGTTGAAGGACCTTCTTTGTTGGATAATGATCTTCCCAAATCTATAAAGCTCTCTCCTCATTCTCCAATCCTTTTCCTACGAGAGGTGAGGTTCCAAATTAATAAGATTAAGTTTATTAATTAAACAAAAAGGATTTGGCACATTAATTTGAGGGAAACCAAGAGTTTCCTCCCATTAAAAGAGGGATTCTAGTGGTCCCCACCACCATGAATTCAATTGGGAGGTTTCCAAGGGTCTCCCACATTAAAGAAAATAGTTCGGGTGGTCCCTACTACCTTGAATTCAATTGGGAGGTTTCATTAAAATAAAATAAACTTGTTTGTTTTGTTTTATTGTTTTTTTTAACTCTACCATGAAAAACATGAAAACTAACTTTTACCCTTTACCTACTGCGGTCGAGGTGAATATCTCCTTAAGAAAATATCGGTGCTGTGAGTTCAACAGTGTCCTCAGATTTTAATTCCGAGCACTGGTTAAAAAGTTAGAAAAACTTGCTCATACGTTTACTGAACATACCTGAAAAAAAGTTCAGAAATTCACTCCGAGCACACCGGGCCTCGGAATCACACACTGTCAATTTTTTTGGACTCATAATATTTCCATTTAATTAAAAAAATTATATGAAAAAATCTGGGTTTTTACATTCTCCCCACCTCAGGGATTTGCGTCCCCGAAATCCACAACACAAACTAGAGAAGCAAGTGGGGGTACTGAGCACGAATCTTAGCCTCCTTCTCCCATGTGCTCTCTTGGAGGTTCTCGTGCTGCCAATGAACATTCACTAGAGGTATCTACTTCCCAAGAAGGACCCACTCCTATCGATCTTCAATCTCTACTATAACCTCCAAAAATGTCATCCCATCGTCGATGTCTAGCTCACCCCAGTCAATGATGTGTGAAGGATCATATACGTATCTTCTGAGATGGGATACGTGGAAAACATCATACACCCGGTGCAACTAAGGTGGAAGAGATAAGCGGTAAGCCACCTCTCCCACTCTACTGAGGACCTGAAAGGGTCCGATGAACCTCTAAGATAACTTGTTGCCTCGGACAAATCTTCGCAAACCTCGTCGAGGTCAGACCCGTAGAAAGACATGGTCGCCATCCTCGAACTCCAGAGGTCTCCATCTCCTATCAACATAGGACTTATACCTGCTATGTGCAGTCTTCATCCACTCTTAGATGATTTGCACCTTCTCCATGGTAGCTCGTACCATCTTTGTTCCCATGAGTGTTGACTCGCCTGGGTCAGTCTAGCACAGTTTTGATCTTCAAGGTCGCCTGTACAATGCCTTGAATGGTGCCATACCGAGAGTGGAGTGATAACTATTGATGTACGTGAACTCCACCAAAGGCAAGTGATCCTCCCAGCTGCAGCCAAAATCAAGGACGCAAGAACGTAGCAATTCCTTGAGGTTCTGAATGGTCTACTCTGTCTGACCATCCATCGGAGGATGGAAGGCGATGCTCAACTGAAGTTATGTCCCAAATGCCTCATGCAACCCCTTCTATAGCTGGTAAGTAAAATGTGCCTCATGATCGGAGACAATCTTAGATGGAACTCCATGAAGACATACAATCTCTTGTATGTAAAGGCGCCCCAAGCTCTCTATTGATCCCTACTCTCTAATAAGTAGAAAGTGGGTCGACTTGGTGATTCGGTCAATGATCACCCAGATAGAATCATGACCCTGGATGTGTGTGGAAGTAATATCACGAAGTCCATGGAAATTCCATCCCACTTCCACTCTGGTACCTCTAGTGGATGAACTAAGCTCGCTGGAACCTGATGCTCTTCCTTCACTTGCTGACAAGTGAGGCACTATGAAACAAACTCTGGTATAACTTTCTTCATTCCCGACAACCAGTGCTGATGTCGAAGGTCCTAGTACATCTTTTCCACTCTTGGATGTACCACTAGAGGGGAAGTATGGAACTCCCTCAACAATTCCTCTTGTAGCGCCATCTTTACCATAATACGCCCTCTGAAGAGGATGACGTGCTCCCCACCTTCATAAAATCCATCAGGTGCCTATCCTATAGATATCTGAGCACGTCGAGCCTCACAGTCAGTATCCCCAAGCTATGCCTCCCTAACTCACTGAAGGAGTGGGGGAGTGACTATCAGAGACTGAAGATAAGCTGCTCCATATCAATCTATGTAGGATATCCGTAAAGCGGCTAGCTGCTCTATCGCCTCACTCAGAAACTGTGTATCAAATCTCCTGCTGAGTGCATCTGCTACTACGTTCCCCTTCCTAAGAGTATATACTATCTTGAAATCATTGTCCTGGAGGAACTCAATCCAACACTACTATCTCAGGTTCTAGTCCTTCTGAGAGAAGATATACCTGAGACTCTTTTGATCAAAGTAGACTGTAAAATGTTCGCCCATCAAGTAACGTCGCCACATCTTCAAAGCAAATATCACTACTGCTAACTCTAGGTCATGGGTAGCGTAGTTCTGATCATGTTGTCTTAGTTTTCAAGAACCATACGCGATCACTGCTCGCTCCTACATCAGGACACATCCAAGACCGTCCCTAATGCGTCGCAGTAGACTATGTACCCAACGCCCTCCTCCAGTATCCTCAAGATGGGGTCACTCGTCAGTCTCTTCCTCAGCTCATAGAAACTCAGCTGACATCTCTCTAACCACACGAAGGGTTGCCCCTTCTTTTCCAATGCTGATAAGGGTGCCACAACTCTGGAAAATTCAAACACAAACCTCTAGTAGTAACCATACAAACATAGAAAACTCTGCACCTCCGTCATGCTCCTGGGTGGATCCCAAGCAAGCAAAGCCTCAATATTTGCTGGATCCACCGCAACTCCATCCTCTGAGATAACGTGTCCTAGAAAGTGGACCTCTCGTATCCAGAACTGGAACTTCTAGAGTTTACCATAAAGCTAGTGCTCTCGGAGTGTGTCCAGAACTATCTGTAGATGATAGGCATGCTCCTCCTCCATCGCTAAGTATATCAGGATGTTGTTAATGAAGACTACCACAAAGAAATCGAGGTATGGCTAGAAGATCATGTTCATGAATCCCATGAACACTACTAGGGTGTTGGTCACACCGAATGGAATAACCAAGAACTCATAGTGGCCATACCGACATCTGAAGGTCATCTTCTTCATATCCTCATCTCATACCCTAAGCTAGTGATAGCCTGATCTGAGTTCTATCTTCGAAAACCATCGTGCTCCCTTTAGCTAATCAAAGAGATCATTAATCCTCGGTAGTGGGTACTTGTTATTCACGGTCACCTGGTTCAGGCGCCAATATTCCACACAGAGTCTCAAACTCCCATCTTCCTTCTTGGCAAACAAAATCGGGGTTGCCCAAGGGGAAACACTGGGCCTAATGAACCTCTTGCTCTGTAAGTCCTCTAGCTATACCTGCAACTCTCAAAGCTCTGCAGGATCTATCTGATATGCTGGTGTAGATATCAGTGTTGTCACGGGGTACAAGTCGATGTAAAAGTCTACCTCTCTATGAGGAGGTAGACCTAGAACATTATTAGGAAAAACATTAGCGTACTGGTGCACCACTATAGGATAGCTCGGACTCTCAACATCAACCGCTTCAAGGGTAAGGCTATCCAACTAATGTGTGATTGGCTTCACCCTCCTCCGAGTAAGTCCATCCTATGCTGCAAAGGTTCCCTTCTTTCTGGTGAAGGAAAACCTGGTCCCATCCATGTGGACACACCGCACTTTACGCCTAATACAGTCAATCTGATCATGGAATGTGGATAACCAGTCCATACTCAAGATGACGTCGTAAGGCCTCAATGTCGCTACTAGAAGATCCCAGCCGAAGCTATCACCTCCTAGAGTAAGCTCACATTGCCAGCACCAGTGCGTAATCATCGAATCTATTCCCGTAGGAGTCTCTAGCCATAAAAATAAAGCCAACGGATCCACTGGTATCTCTGAGCTCTGAATGAGGGTCGTGGCAATGAAAGAGTGACTGGAACCTGTGTCTATATGTACTTCAGCTAGGGTGGAGTAGACACAGATCGTACCTCGTATCATCTCTAGAGCGCCATGGTCATAGGCCTCAGCTGCCTAGAGCTGATCTCGTCCCTATCCACCTACTCCCTCTAGTTGGGGTGGACCTCCTGGTGGTGGTGGTGGTGGTGGTAGAACCTCAAATCGCCGCCCACCGCCTGATGTATGGCCTGATCCTCTACCACGTCTTCCTCCTACCTGTGGACCTCCTCAATAAAATCTTCACCTCTGCCCAGGTGGTCCTTCGACCGCCTATTGGTTATATGTACGGTGGTTCAGGCAGTTGTGAGCCATGTGACCCTGCCCGCCACACAAGTAACATTGTATGATCCTTGCCTATCTTGCTCTGCCTCGAGAGCCCCGCACCACCGACCCTGTATCTTGCGGTTGTCCACCTATAGGTCTGGTCCTCTTGGACCTCTACATCATCTGTATTCAGCCAGCTGTCAATGACTCTACTACGTTTCGTCCGGTGGTGGGTCTCGCTGTCGGTGACTGCTCATCAAGGAAACTCTCCACTAAGAGCGCTCGCTCTAACACCCCTGCCTGTGTCAGGATGCTGCCATCGAAACTCTAATCTCCCATATGAGCCCCTGCTCGAAGGTCCAGGCTCTGAAGAAAGGGTCCCGCACCATATCAATGGAGTAGCATGAGAGGTCAGTGAACCTCACTAAATACTGAGCTACAGTCATGCTACCTTACTACAAGTGGAGAAGCTCTTTTATATGCACTAAGCGTAGGGTCAATGGGATGAAATCCACCCTGAAAAGGATCTCTAAGTCCGCCCAGATGAGATTCACCTTGTCATGATCCTGGTGCATCAAGCTCCACCATCTGCCCGCTGTTTCCTGAAGAAGACTGGCAGCAAGGATCACCATGAGATCAGCTGGTGTCTCTACCAGTCGAAAAAAACTCTAACCACAACCTCCAGCCAGTCCTCAGTCGCCTGTGGATATGTCTCACCCTGGAACCTCACTGGCCACTGGTACTAGAACTCGTGCAATGCACTCAAGAGGTGTGCACCCTCTACTACTAGGGCTAGTGGCATTGGCTGCCCAATGGGTAGTGGTGCTTCTGGTACACCACCCGATGGTACAACTTCCGTGAGGGGGCCTTACACCGAAGCCTCGTCGCTTGGTGGGTTTTCATCACGTACTCTAACTAGAATCCTAGTTGGTTGTCTACGTGGAGGCATCCTAAAAAGAAACAGGTGTGCCACGGTCATTAAGTTCATACCTGGTGAGCCGAAACAAATAGATCACAAAGAAAACTTTTCAAAAACACATACGCAATTAGTGTTTTCATGCACTAAGTTGGAAATCAGAAGTCAGGGTCCTGTTGTATGGATACATCGGCCGCTGCACCAACACTATACTCCCCAAACTAAAAACCGCACTCATAACACTTAACACTATTTCTTCACAGAAAATATCAGAGTCCTAGTTCTTTATTAGAACCGAACTCCTCTGATACCAATTTGTCATGACCCATCCCCCGAGGCCCATACCATGACTACTCCAGCCTACCTTCCATAATCCAGGGGCTGGAGATAAGCACTGAAAGGTGTATTCCCTAAAATAGGAAGGAATTGCCTTTATAAACTGTAAACTCACACAAACCAAGCACACAGCTAGATACAATCACAAAGTAAACTATATAGTAAACAGGGTGTGTATAGAAAGTAAAGGGGCCAGAATACAAGCCTAACTGAAAAGTACAAGAAAAACTGGAAAGTAAAAGTAAAATTGAGTACAACTCCTGTGAACACCCACCAAGGATCATACCTAAAGGGTAGGTACAACTCTCGAACGATCATATCTGCGGATCACTTCACCAAAGGTCCACCTCTGAGCAGTCTCTAGTCTAGGTACCCTCATCCTCAGTCAGTATTGTCCGTTGTCTGCACCAGACACAACAAGGTGCGGGCATAGCCCGTGCAGGGGTGAGTATAAAAATACTCATTAGGGACCCCGAGACCCTTTAAGGTCTCTCAAATCAACAAGGATAAACCAAAAAACATAGAAACAACATTCAACCCTACTTAGGTATATTCCCATACATATACCTAAGTTTTTAGAATATACCCACCTCACATAGGAGGGAAGAATACCACACAGGTAATACCACGAAGATAAAGTACCACATAGGTACACCATGAAGAAATAATACTCAGCTCAAACCAGGTATAAAACTCTGAGAAACAGGATTATGATGCTGACCTACACAGGATCGCTATGAAAGCTGATAGCCAGCCACAGGATTCTCTAGGGATAATAATAAGTAACATCCCTAGTCACAACGTCGAACACCTCGGCTACTGAAGAACTCCTCCTCAATGGAGTACAGTGGGTCTGCCGCGTCACACATAGGTGCTTCCCACTAACCTTGGACTACTAAGGTACTCCTCCTATCGAGTATCGTGGGTCTGTCACGTCACACAGAGGCGCTCCCAACTGTGGGTCTACCGCATCACACAGAGGCGCTCCCCCTTGTGGCCTACTGAGGTACTCCTCCTTTTGAGTACCATGGGTCTGCCACGTCACATAGAGGCACTCCCCACTATGGGTCTACTTCTTCACACAGAGGCGCTCCCCACTGGGCCTATCGAGTCACTCCAAGTCGAAACGGTCAGCAGTCGTCAAGTCTCAGCCAGTCATAGGGTTTCGTACATAGCGCGCTTGGGAGAACTGATTCCCAAGCCATCATTCATACCTCAACCACCCTGAAGTCCCATGAGGAAGTATCCCAAAGGTTCATCACATCATAAGGGACCTAATTCAACAGACAGCGCGTCAATCGGACGCCCGGTCTGTAAGTTATTAGCGTCTCTGCTCCGAGGGCCCGGTTGGATTCAGGGTCCGATCCAACTCGGTTGTAATCCAACCTTATCCAAAACTCAAGTGAAGTATACCAAAAGGAACATATCGATACAAGGATTTTAGTGCCATAAATGGTTCATCAAACAGACACCTGGTTCTCAAATTACGGCCAAAAAGACGAAATTGGATCTGGATGGGCCCGAATCGCCTAGGCCTTGGCAGGCCCGGCCTGGTCCACACTGGGCGCAGCCCACCCAAGCTGGAGCCAAAGGGGGAGCATCCCCCTTCCATTAGGAATGGCAATGGGCAGTGCCTTTAGGCGCTACCAAGTCACCGCGGGACACGAGCGGGTCCCGCCGAACTGCAACGGTCGGCTGGTCCTCCTCCCAGCGGCGCGGTCATGCGGGGCTGCTCCACCACGGCCGGCATGACCGACCCCTCTTCGGCCTCCGCCACAGCCTCCTTCTCCACCGATGGAATGGACACACACCACCGCTCCGCCTCGCGGCTGGCCGGATGCCGGCCGCCACCTTTCCCCTCTGCGGCCGATGGTCCACGACTTCCTCATCATCTGGCAGTGCGGATACACACCGCCCTTCCTTCCTCACGGTCGGTCGGGTGTCGGCTGCCTCCTTCTTCCGTGAGCCATCACGGCTTCATTCCAAGCCTGAAAAATATGTCGTTCACATATTCACGATCCTCGTATCGAGGTCTCTGCATCCATATGTCGTGCTCAGCAAAACTTGGGGGTTCCAGCATCATTAAATATTTGGCGTTGATGAACACACAAAGAATGCACAAAGAACCAAAGAAAAAGGGGCAAGGTTTAAGTGTGGGATGATGGCCATGTTAGTTTTTCCATTGTCGTTGTGAAACCAAAATATGAAAAATCAATAAAAATATATTTAATCATAATCAAATTAAAACCCCTACCTCAATTTTCCATTGGAGGTGGCGTGAGGAATAAGACGAAATTGTTGAAGATTGACATCAGCGTTTGTCACTCCAGCAAGACGCTCCAAGGTCAGTTCCTTGTTCTTCGATTCCAGAAGTCGTTCTTCATTGAAGGACCTCATTTTTTGAAGAATGATCTTCCCAACTCTCCAAAGCTCTCCCCTCCTTTTCCAATCTTTTTCCCGCAAGAGGTGAGGTGCCAAATTAATAAGCTTAAGTTTATTAATTAAACAAAAGGAGTTGGCATGTTAATTTGAGGGAAACTAAGAGTTTACTCCCATTAAAAGAGGGGTTTGAGTGGTCCCCACCACCATGAATTCAATTAGGAGGTTTCCAAGGGTCTCCCACATTAAAGAAGAGAGTTTGGGTGGTCCCCACCACCTTGAATTCAATTGGGAGGTTTCATTAAAATAAAATAAAACTTGTTTGTTTTTTTTAACTCTCCCACGAAAAACATGAAAAATAACTCTCACCCTTGACCTACTTTAGTCAAGGTGAAGGTCTCCTTAAGTGAATATCAACGCTGTGAGTTCAACGGTGTCCTCATATTTCAATTCTGAGCACCAGTTAGAAAATTACAAAAACCCATTTGCACATTTATTGAACGTACCCGAAAAAAAAGTTTAGAAATTCATTCCGGGCACACCGGGCCTCAGAATCATGCACTGTTAATTTTTGCGGACTCATAATATTTCCATTTAATTAAAAAAATTACATGGAAAAATCTGGGTCTTTACATTTCTAACCATCTTCATTGGTACATATTCAACTCTTTATGTATTAATATATACGTGAGGATTTTGTGATCTGTGTATATTTCACACTTATCCCCAAAGAGATAATGTCTCTAAATTTTTAAAGAGAAGATCACTGAAGCCAACTCCAGATCATGTGTTGGATAGTTCTGCTCATGAACTTTCAATTACCTTGAAGCATAGGCAATGACTTTTTCATTTTGCATCAACACACAGCCCAGGCCCTTCTTTGAAGCATCACTAAATACCACAAAAATTTCTCCACTTGTGGGTAATGTGAGCACGAGTGTAGTGATAAGCCTCCTTTTCAACTCCTTGAAGCTCTCTTCACATTTATCACTCCAAGAAAACTTGAATCCTTTCTGAGTTAGCTTGGTAAGAAGGTTTGATAATCATGAGAAATTTCTCACAAATCGGCAATAATATCCAATTAACCACAGGAAGCTAAGGATATATGTTACCGATGTTGGCCTTGACCATCCCTCAATTGCAGTTGTCTTGGAGGGATCCATAGATATCCCATTGCTTGTGATGATAATACCCAAGAATAATACCTCCTTCAACCAGAACTCACACTTGATGTACTTTTCATAGAGCTTCTCCTTTTGTAAGGTCTCTAGTACAGTGCTTAAATGCTTCCCATACCCCTCCTTGGTTTTGGAGTATATTAGAATATTGTCTATAAAGACTATCACAAATTTGTCGAGGTAATCTATAAAGATTATATTAATCAAATCCATGAAGATTTATGGAGAATTAGTGAGTTATAAAGGTATTACTATGAATTCATAGTTCCTGTACCTTATACGAAAAGCAGTCTTGGGGATATCCTCCTTCTTCACCCTTACTTGGTAATATCCCGATCAAAAATCCACCTTGGAGAAGTATTGTGCTCCACGTAGCTGATAGAACAAGTCATCAATTCGTGGTAGAGGATACTTGTTCTTTATCATGATTTTTTTGAGCTCATGATAATCAATGCAAATGCGCATTGACCCATCATTCTTCTTGATGAAGAGGACTGGTGCACCCCATGGTGAAGCACGTGGGTGTATAAACCCTTTATCCAGATTATCTTGTAGTTATTTATTCATATCCTCAAGCTCCACAACATTCATTTTATATGGAGTCTTGGATATTGGGAACACCCCAGGTATAAGGTCAATTGAGAATTCAACATCTCTTCTAGGAGGAAGACCAGGAAATTCATCGGTAAACACTTCAACAAATTCCCTCATAATAGGCATGTCTTCAAGGATGGTTTCTTCTTTAGACTCAATCATCTGATCCAGATACGTGTGCTCATAGGGTACTAATATCTACGCTTGAGATGATGGTGCTAAATAAGATTCATCTTCCTCCTTTCACTTGTATAAAATCATGTTTCGATTCTTTATATGGAGAGTGATTTCCCTCTCATGGAAATTTATGTTGTCTCTATATAAGGAAAGTCAATCCATGCCAATAATTGCATCAAATTCCACCAGATGGAGTATGATGAGTTTTTTCGGAAAGTTCAATCTATAAATTATGACATGGGATGAGTTATATTCATGGGATGTAATGATTTCCCCATTTTCTGTACTCACCGATATCTTTACTTCCATGATTTGTGGTGGTGTTGGGATTATTCTACTAAACTTTTGGGATACAAAAGAATACATAGAACCAGAATCAAAAAGTATGTTCTCTATTCTTGAATGAATAACAAGAGTACCTGTAACCACTTCATTGTCGGGGTTCACTTTGGCGATAGTGATGGAAAAAGATCACCCTTACTTCCTTGGAGGTTGTTAGTTGCCTTTGAAAACTCTTCTCTTAGGTCACTAATTTTCAAGGTTCTCTGGTTCTTTGCAGTTGAAGCAATGAACAATGCATTGAGAGTCGAATGAAGCATTCTTATCCTCTATCGTAGCTGTGGGTTTTTCTTGTCAGCAGTTAACGACTAGGTTCCCTTCTCTTCCACACCTAAATCATTTCCTCGTCCCCATCAGGCAATTTCCAGGGTGCTTATTTCCATACCTTTGGAAAGTGGGGTGCTGGATTTTCTTAGCACCATTGTATTTATCCATCGGACCTCCAGAATTTAAGTTCACCTTATGATTCTTATCCCCATGATACCCTTGGAATTCACCAATCTCCATTTTGACTTTGAGGGAACATTGAACAATTTCCTCATAGTTATTGAAGTTATGGATCGTTGGGGATTTTTGTAGGCTAGGTTTCAACCCACCAAAGAAGTGATCAACCTTGCATTCAGGGGTAATGACAAAGCCAGAGGAAAATCATGAAAGACTTGTGAATTTTTTCCTGTACACTCTGATGGATTCATCGTCTTTTTTCTTGAGGTCAAGGAAGTCCCTTTCCATCTTAAGTCATAGGGTGCGAGGAAAATATTTTTCAAAAAACATTTTCCGAAAATCCTTCCATTCCAACGCCTCGATCCCCTAATTAGGCTTCATATTTTTGATCAATGTCCACCATTGATCGGCTTCACCCTTCATAAGATAAGCAACCAGAAGAACCTTATCTTGTTCGGAACATTGAAGGATGGAGAAGATCTTTTCAATGGATTTGATCCATTATTCGGCAATTGAGGGATCAGATAATCCATTAAAAATAGGAGACCTTTGTCTCATAAAGTTCTCGATTGCGACTTGTTCTTTCTTAGGGGGGTTGAACGTTCCTCTTGACCCATGTTTCTATTCAAATATTAAGTTAACTGAGAGATTATCATGACAAATTTTTCGATTACCATTCCCATTGGATTGGGCATCTCATTAGAACAGTCATCACATTGATCTTTGTATCGATTGTTAGCCTGAGTCCTCCTATTACCGGACATTGGCTGGAATAAAAGGAATGTTATGGGTAACACATAAAGGGTAATCCAAATAAAAAAAATGGATGACTTATAAATTACTTTTATTTCCTTAACATATGAATCTATAGGCTTCAATCTATGTTATCCGTGATCTACTTCCCAACATTTATTCTTAGGGGCATTTTTTTATTCCCTTAACAATGGTTCATACTAAGATTATGAATTTACCAAACCATATCCTCCTGGAGTGTCATAACCAAGAGTGCAACAATGCCTGTTGTTGTTCACCATTTCCCCTTCGAGTCTAGCTCAAAGTGGCGTTTTCAGTTTTTACCCCTAGGATACATCGGTGCCAGAGCCGCTTCTACCTACTCATATCCAGACAGGGATTTATTTTCTCGATAAACCACTTACTCAATAATCACAAAAATTTAGGGATATTTTTATTATTCTTAGTCTTATCCCTAAGTCTTTAACTATGGTTTTCTAATTCTAATCCCAAAAATAACTAAACCTATCCTCTGATATCAATTATAACAACCCTGCTTTTTATTACATACTTAAACATGATTTATTACATAAAATATTCACTTGATACGACATAGAAGATCTATAGGTCTAGTGTATTTGGGGATTAGGAGTATTACATAATGACTTAAAATAAGAAACACGACATCTTTATTGAAAACTTCCTTTACATGACCACTACGTTCCCTCGTACTTAGCATTGCATGGGATAACCTTAGGACATGAATAAAAAAAGGGTGATCTATAAATCCCATTAAGGGATTAAAAAAGGCATAACATGAATATTACAATGCATGTTATGCAATAGGCATATCAATGGAGCATAATAGAAACATGAACATAAAGGCATGATATAGCGTGATTATCATAACATGGAAATGTGGCAACAACACTTGACAAGGTATTAGCATGAGCCAAGGATCATTGCACATGGATCATGAGTAAAACCTAATTGTACTTGAATTATAATAAGTAAACCCTCATTTCACTTGATGTATCATGTTACTAATCTTTACCCAATTCATTGGAGCGCAATCAGGGTGCACCCTTCTTAAACATTTGATTTCATGCATAAGTGTGCCACATGGATCATACAACATGGAATCATTAAAGATAATAATTTATTCCATGATAAAGGAATGTGGAATTCATACATGAAAATCTATAATCAATAAGTAAACATTAAGAAAGGTGAATGCCTTTGATAGATAAATGGGCATGGTATTCATGACACAATGACTTTGGCTTGGAAAATCGTGGTGCAATTTCGGCAGCATAACGGCATGACATAAGAATTCATAAAAATGGTTGATGAGAGAGAAAGGGGTATCTAATAATATGTACATGAAATTTAAATTAAGTAGGTAATATAGATACGTTTCCCAACATAAGTAATGTAATTTTAGATTCATAATACAAAAGAATTTCTTGAATGTAAATGAGGAGAGAGAAATTCCTTACAGAATTTTGGCATGATAACGGGTGTACATGGGAGGCATTAATGAGAGAGAAAAGGGTATATCATCATTCAAACATAAAGAGGGAAGTATGGGGGAGGTTTTAATCCATACCCCAACATTTACAATTGAAAAAAAAATGGCATAACAATATTAAGAAACTTGGATAAAATGAGAAAGGAAGGAATCCCTTACTTGGAAGTGTGATCCCAAAGGCTTGGGAGAGGCTTGAGAGAGGCTTCTTGGGAGCTTGGGGTGCCTTGGGAGGATTCTAGATAGAGGAGGGCAGAGTTTGGTCGATCTCCAAAGGTTTTGAGTGAAGAGTAAGTAGGAGCTTGGGTGGGTTTATATAGGAAAAGGGAGGGAATTCTTTATTATTTAGGTTTTAGACACTACACATTAAACTAATCAAAACCACAAACCAACCCATGGTTTTTGCTCATGATTTTTTCAAAAGGGGAGTGGAAAACATTATTTTATAAGGCCAATTCCCAAACTTCTTAAAATATTAGGCTTGATTATGTGGCGGTGAGTCACACTCTCAAGGAAATCATTTTAAAATGACAAAGTGTTTTATAAGTCTTGGAGGGTCCACTAAGGATTTTTAAAATAAATCAAACAAACCTAAAATCACATTATTTTAATGGTAAAACATATATTTTCTGAAAAACCCATTTATATTATTTTATTACATCACTATTGGGTCATTATGATGTCATAAAATACATTATATAATGAAATGGTATTTAATTTTTACCCAAAAAATTGATTGTCTCGGAAAATTATGAAAAATTCACTATTGGATAATTTCGACATCCTGATTCCAAAAATAATATTCATTTTATCTAAATAATTTTCTAAATATGTGAATTCTTACTTTTAAAATAAAAACCAACATTTATAAAAAAATCATGGGTTTTGACAAAAAACGACTTTCAAACATTAATAAAAAATTACAATTGTATTCATAAAAATTATACGATCATTTATATTTAATAAAAATCAATTTATTAATAATATTTTATTAAAATATTAATTAACTCAAAAAACAATTAATTCATCAAAATAGATTTCTTAATTGAATATTAACTAAAAATACTATTTGTGTTTTAAATATTATTTACAAAGTAAAAATAATAAAATGAATGTATATTCATTATTATATACAAAAATAATGCACATAATCATAGTGATAAGGTCTTGTTACATAACCAATTATAACACCTACATAAGACCTAAGGGTAAGGTGTGCGGTGGTGACAGACTCTTGGGGTGGCTTGGATAACATCGCTTGGGTGGTAATTTCTATCAACTTCCACTTTTCACGTAGGTGGTTTTGTTTGAGCTTAATGTGTTGAAGCTTGGCTTAGGCTTGGTCAAGAGTGAAGCCCAATGATGCCACCTACTTTTAGATCTTTGACAAATGGGATTCGTATGGAGCAATTCTACTGGACGAGGTCATCGCTTCCTTTGTCTGAGTAAATTGGATTTGTTAAAGCTCTATATTTATACTAATCATGTGATCACTATTTAACGGCTATATTAGCAACAGTCACAATTCAGAACAGTATTTTAAAATCTAAAAACATAAAACCAAGGAAGTGCGTAAGTTTTATATATCCGTAATAAGACATTTAATTAAATCAAGAGGAATTTTCATTAATGAATGTTTAGGTCATTATAAGGGGTGTTTTTGTGCCTAATGAATCCATATATTTAACCTTAGTAACCCTATGGATAGTAATTAGGTTAATAATAATTGTTCATCGCATTATTTTTCACAACCTTGACCATGTGAAGTGCAATTGAACGAACCTAACCTAATTAGAGTTGAGCAGGATTATAACCATTAGTCTGTGATGCTTTCTATATAGAATCTAGGCATAATGCATCTAGGTTGTTGGTTATACCCTGACCATGGGATAGTTACGGCATGGGTAGATCCAATTGGTTTGACAAAAGCTTATTGGTGACTTTTTCACTGCTTCGTAGTCTAATCTGTAGGACTATCCCAATATAAATCTAGGATTATATTCTATCAATATCCCTAAAATTGACCGTGATCCCGTTATTTTTTTAATCAAACTCCAAACTACCTAGATTTAGTAAAAATAAAACATAAAGAGTGAATGTGAGGAATACTTTCCAAGGGTTTTGTTCAATTGGATAATGACCTTCTAGTAGTCCTCATGGGTTTGACCCCGCACTTCCACTTTATTATGCACTAGTAGTAAGTGTAGTTTGGGACAATAAATTTCTAATCTGGCTGCCACCCATGCGAATTCAATGATGCATGCAGGCGATTCACGATGCTATATAATTAGAGAAAATCAAGGTTGAGAAGCAACGATAGTAACATCCTGAAATACCTTCAAAACAAAAACCATGTAAGAGTTATTTTAAAACGTTTCATAAGTGTACCACGTAAGGGTACCAAGCACTGATTAAGTATACCATGCCGCTCGCGTAAGGGTATCATGTAAGGGTATCAAGCTCCATGTAAGTGTACTTATCACAATATAAGGGTATACAACACTTACGTAAGGGTAACCCACCACTCACATAAGGGTCATACCAGCTACGTAAGGGAACACAACTCAATACATGATCTACATAAGGGTATCAAACCGAACTCACATAAGGGTAAATCCAAGGATACATAAAGGTCAGAGGACCTCACATAAGGGTAAACCAAAACTAACAGAACCCACGTTAGGGTACCCAAGGACTTACATAAATGTAAAAGGAACCTCAATAGGGATACATAAGGGTAAAGGAACCTCATGTAATGGTAAATAATAGGTAAAGAGACTCACATAGGGGTAAAACCAAGCTATATAAGGGTCAATAATAAATACTAGGAGAGTTTGGAATAAAGGAAAATAAGAATATTAAACCCTGTATTTAATTAACAACATAATAAAATGGAAAATCCAAAACAGCAAATCACCACCTTGAAAATTAAATACAGAAAGGATTTAATATGCAACATTGTCACACTGACAACCAAAAAAATTAAAACCCTAAACCACATGATGATTTTTCACCACCTAAACAATTATCAAATTTAGAAAAGCGTAAATGGGAGGCTTAAAAGGGGGAAACATTTATACAACGTTAGTCATACTATTGGTCCAACTTCCCATAACAAGCATCAATAGTGACACATGTTTCCCAAAATTGAATGATATTCTAAAAGCTTCTAAACATTCTCGGAATTAAACATTTCTAATCAATTGTATGATGAAGGCCATAACTACACTTACTGAAGTTTCCCTCTGAGAGGATGCCAATGAGGAAGTTGGGACCAAAAAATCACATGCTATAACCAGTCCTCGAAACAACTCATCAGTGCCTGTAGAATACCAAAAAATAGAGCAGTATCCATCCTCATGAAAAAACATGGAAAAAAACTCATAGAATCACAAAGAATGCACCTCATTAAAAAACAGTGCCATCATGCAAACAACAGTAAGGAATGAAACAGAGAGAGATCAGATGCATAGAAAAATAAAACATTGAAAGAGTCTCCACTAGAACCTATAAAAAAGGAAAAAGTATCCTAAATAAGGGTCCAGAATCTCCACCTAAGGAGATCACACTTCATAAAACATAATTCAAAAGGATTGATCCTCAAATAAAGGGAAACTTCAAGGGAAGAGGAATGCAGTCCCAACATCATAGGATAACTCTAAAACATGAGAAAAAAGGCGAAAAGCTAGCTAAAGACCTAGGGGAAAATAAGGCACTAAAAGGGCACATATTAGTATATTCTTACCAACGACACACAGTTCCAAACACTAGGAAATAAAAACAAAGCCACTAAAAGGGTCAAACAGTAAATCCAAGAAGCTTGGTGATGGGGAAAACAATAAATAACATCACTGCACCAGCAAACTACGCAATCATTAACACTAAACTTGCTAGAGGTCCATACTTGGAGCCAAATAGCCCTAAAGGACATAAAGGAACACACTAGAGCCAATATAAGCTCCATTACTAGGAAAACGACAGACACTTGCGATATAAGATCTTGCCAAAACACCACACTGCTAAACAGCTCTTCAAACACAGGCTAACCTCACACAGAACATTTCCTACCCCGAAGCCAGATAGACACACAGGTAGCACCTAAGAAAGGCATTTACAAGACTTACACAGGAAAGGAAAATAGGGAAACAACAAGGAAACAATAATCAAATAATAGATTGTAATATTATATCCAAAAGAGAGAAAACTTCTGAAAGAAGCAATCAAAGCATGCTGCAAATTAAAAGCCACTAACTATTCATTTGAAGCAACAAAAAATGATTAAAAATTTTAATGAAGAAAAATTTATGCCAATTACCCTTTGATACTACTTTGATGCGGTGGTTGCACTGCCCGAGGCAGTCTATATCCAATTGCAAGGATCGATTTGGGTATTTGGGTTCGTAAAATATGAAACCGGCAATAGAAATTTATTTCCAGTTTATAACATATAAACTAAAAAAAATCAATAAGTTCACATTGCAATTCCAACAAAAATGACTAAAACAAATGATTTTATAGTAGTAAAAATGGCACACGGGTAGTGGAAAATAAATGAAACCAAGCTTGCAATTTATTCTCATACAAGTAGAAACAATAATCTCTATATAAAGATTCTTGGTACACGCAATCGAAAACATGAGAATAAAATTCCAGATTTTCTTTTGTACATTTCTAGAACCTAAATAAAGATTCTGATGCATAAGCAGCAAGCAGTATTATAATAAGCAGCAATTAAACTGAGCACAACATAATTTAATTACCATAACAAACTCAACTACAGGTTTGCAAATGAAGAAAATAATTCAAGATGCCGAACAAAAGCTTTTGTAAAAAATATATATTCAAAACTAGAATTGAATAATATTAATGAAGCAAACGCTTAAGTCCAACAATTATAGGTCGATGAAAAGAGGGAAAGGAAAGCAGTAAAAGGACACTATGATGTATGTGCTATGGAAAATTGGCCTACACGCATAGGGCGGGATCATTTATGGTTTTCACTATACAAGAATAAAATAGAGTGCATGAAGCCACAAGGAGAACTAGACAAGAACAAATAAAAAATGCACACAATGAAGAAACAAGCATTAATCAAGAGACCCCCAAAAAAATCAATGATGGAAAAAAACCCAAAGAGGAGCAAAACCCCCTTATTGGGGCTCAGTAAACCTTTGTCGTGGAAGAGGGTCAAAGAAGCCATTGAAATCATTGTTGTTGAGTTGTCCATGTTCGTCTCTACTGTCCAGGTTCATCGTTGTTCAAGATTACACACCATGAGCCACTAAAGGGTCACAACAGCTCTGGGATCCGACAACGAACACCACGAATCAGGTTGTCACATGACTTCTCTTCTGGCGAGTCAAGAACAATGGGCCACTAGAGCTCTCCCTTCAAGCTTCTCTCCCACTCTCCCCCCCCCCCCATTCTCTCTCTCTCTCTCTCGGCATAGTTGAGAAGCTCCCAAAGTGAGATGATTCTTCATTGTAATTTTTGATCTAAAAGAACATAGGGGTAGAGAAACCCATGACAGATTGCAATCGGTTGCAACAACACAACAGAACGAGAGAAAAGAAAGCTTGAGAAGAAACAACCATAACCCTGAAAAAACCCGCAAAACAAAAAGCATGTGTAAGTGATTTTAAAACGCAGCATAAGTGTACCACTTATTGGCACCAAACGCCGTGTAAGGGTAGTGCTCGTTGTGTAAGGGTCCACAACACTTAAGGGTAACCTGCCGCAAGCGTAAGGGTCAGACAAGCTGTGTAAGGGTACACGACTCAATACACGAGCTACATAAGGGTATCAAACCAAACTCATATAAGGGTAAAAGTCGATGATACGTAAACCACAACTACCAAAACCGATGTAGGGGTACATATGGGCTTACGTAAGGGTAAAAGGAACTTCAATAGGGATATGTAAGGGTTAATGGACCTCACGTAAAAGGTAAAGCAAAGAGAATGAGACTCGCCTAGGGGTAAAACGAAGCTAGGTAAGATTGACAATAAAGAGGATGTAACAAGGGCAAACATGTATATTAAAACTCGCATTTAATTAACAACGCAAAAAAAGGAGAAACCCAAAACAACAATTTGTGTCACAGTCCAAGTTTTTACCGTCTCCCCCCCCAAGGGTCCCACAAAACTCAAAAGAGATACCAAGGCCACCAAACCAATCAAATTAGCTGCCCAGTGAGACAAAATACAAAAATGAAAATGCAAATGATGAAAATGGAAGCCATGAAAACCAAAATTCACACCCACACATCCCACATAACCTAATGAAGTCTTTCGGTCGCCCTTTCCCATTTCCAAACCCTACCTCCTACCAGACACACGTCTGCAGTCATTGTCGTTTACTTCCGCCCACCCATCCTCGTGTAGTCAGAAATTCCACGCCAGATATATTTGATTATTGCCTGAGCTTTGTCAATTTCCCGAACGTCCCCCACCCCGCTCTCTATAAATATACAAACCCCTTGGCTGTACTGCGTATTATCCTCCTCCTCTGTTTTCCACTTTTTAAAAAATGGCAATCCCCCCTGCCTTCTGCAGCACCCCATCCGCCCTTGCAGATTCACGCAGAATCCTCACAGTCGTCAAATCCAGCCCCACCCACGTTACTGCTCCGACAACTCACCATCCTTCTAACAACTGGAGCGTTGCCCGACACCAGTTTCCCTCGATCCTCTCTTCATCCACACCACTTCCGGTTGAGTTTTCCCTTCAATCCCTATCATATCTACTAATACACTTTGCTCCCATATCCATTGGTCTCACTCTGTATTTGAATTGAAGGTCCCACAACTTCTACCCAATGAAGAGGAGCCGACTGCAGTGAATCAAGTGAAACAATTCCTTAGCGAGGACTCGTTTGAAGGATTGAGGATTATTGATGCCGTTCAACGCCTTGGCATCGACCACTGCTTCGAACATGAGATCGAAGCACTTCTGAGGATCCAATACCAACGATACCAACAGTCTGAAGATAAAGATCTGGGTGATACGCTCCTCGAGGTTGCGCTTCGCTTTCGACTGCTCAGACAAGGGGGTCATCCCGTATCTGCAGGTTCTTATTTCCTTAACACAAATGTGAATCCAGAATCCAAATTTTGGTCAAAAGTGAGTGATAAAATCTAATTGAGTTTGGATCAGATGTCTTCAACAAATTCATGAACGTTGAAGGAAAGTGGGCAAATGAATCAAGCGAGGACCTCGAGGCCTTGGTTGAGTTGCATGAGGCATCCCAATTGAGCATGGAAGGAGAGGACATACTTGAAGAGGCTCAACAATTTATCTACCGAAAGCTCAAGATCATAGTGCAACTTGATGGTCTTCAAGCAAAGACTGCTAGGAAAACCTTGGAAAATCCCAGCCACATGAGTTTGAAAAAGTTTGCCACCAATGAATTACTTCATAGCCGCATTAAAAGTAGATGGATGAGTTTGTTGAATGAATTAGCAAGAACAGAGATGAATACAATGAAATCCATGCATCAAGTGGAAATTCATCGTATTTCCATGTAAGTTTGACAATAACACAACTCAAAGACAAAATTTATTTCTTGTATTGGTTAACTCCCCTTATATTGCATTTGTTATTGTTTAAGGTGGTGGGAAGATATGGGTTTATCCAAAGACCTGAAATTTGCTAGAGATCAACCCCTCAAGTGGTACCTGTGGTCCACTGCATGTCTTCCAGGTCCACTATTTTCAGAAGAGAGAGTTGAACTCACTAAGTCTATTGCCTTTATCTATCTCATAGATGACATTTTTGATGTTTTTGGGACACTTGATGAGCTAGCACTATTCACTCAATCTATCCAAAGGTAATTTCATTATCATAGTTTTCTTGTTAGTACACGTGTATTAATTGGGCTTCATCCCATGAAAAGTAACCATGCTTGAATATTTTTTCAAATTATCAATTACACACACACAAATACAGTAGCCGACTTGCTTTAAAAAAGGAGAACTAATCCTCTAAGAAAAGAAAAAAAAAAGTACAATACAAAACAAATATATATATATAAATACACACATGTGCATATTTGTATCACAATTTTCACATTGTGTAACCATACAAAGCATTTTTTTTTGTGTAAGCCATTCAATGCATAATTGAGAAATAATTCTTACTGTGACTTGCAGATGGGAATTTGATGACAAATTGCCACAGTACATGCAAGCATGTTTCAAAGCCTTGGATAAGGTCACTAATGAAATCAGCCTAAGAGTTTATAATAAATACTTATGGAACCCAAAAAGTTCTTTACAAAAGACGGTACGTTGTAATTTATTTAATATATTGTTAAAAAAATGGTGTAATACATGATGAATGATTGATTACAGTGGGGAGATCTATGTGGTGCCTTTTTAGTGGAAGCGAAGTGGTTTGCTTCCGGTTACACGCCAATGGTCGATGAATACCTAAGGAATGGAATGACGAGCTCAGGAGTACATGTTGCGTTGGCCCACTGCTTCTTTTTGGTTGGGAAAGGATTGACCAAAGAGACTGTGAAGCACATCGATGAATGTCCAGACATCGTATCAGTCGCATCAAAGATTCTACGCCTTTGGGATGACATGGGAAATGCAAAGGTAACTCAATGTTTTCTTCTTTTATTTATTTTTTTATAGAATGAAAAAATACATGTGAATATTATTTCCCTCCATTTCATTGAATGTTTTATTCTAGTATATAAAAAGGTTTCCAATTTATAATGATTCGTCTTACCATTGAATAACAACATAAAACAAATAAGAAAAATGAGAATCATATGATAGTGGGTAAAATATACAGGATGAAAAACAAGATGCCTTCGATGGATCATATGTAGAGTGTTACATGAGGGAGTACTCAGGTTCCACAGTGAATGAAGCAAGAGAGAAGGTTACAAAATTGATTTTGACTTCATTCAAGCAGCTCAACAAGGAGTTCATATTTCCCTTGTTCCCACTCCCACAAAGCTTCAAAAAGGCCTCCTTGAATCTTGCAAGAATGGTGTCACTGATGTATAGTTATGATGATGAAGGGGCCCTTCCACTTCTTGAAGAGTATGCGCAGTCTCTTCTTACCTTACTTTAGAAGGGAATATGTTTGTATTAAGTCTACTATGTCTATCGTAACAAATATTCATATTCTAAAATTGACTATTGGTTTTCTCTCAATTCCTAAAAACAGAAACTTTGATTAATGTTTCAACCTAACCGAGTGTGTACCTTCTTCACAAATGGGACTTCCCAACATTCCTTTAATGCTATATCCTGAAAAATTTACATAAGTAAGAATGTCATTTATCGTCCCCTACAACATGACTCAAAATAAACTCTTCACTTTTGTGATCGCCATACAATGTAACACATGTATCTCACATCAATTTTAGATATTCAATCAATTGAGCCAAATAGACATCAGTATCATTACCAGGTTGTTTTGGTTAAGATATAAGTAGAGACAACATGATGTATTTATCCATCACACATAAACATGGTGGAATGTTATAATTTATCAACATAACTGGCCATAAATTGTACATACTACTCCATACAAAAAAGGATTTTATTTCATCAATAGATAAAGCAAGATAGAGGTTTATCAGCTCGTTTCCAAATTCAAGATACTCATAATCAATTTTCTTCCTTCGAGGAGAGTCTGCGGGGTGACGTGGTTTCACATCTTCAATTCTTGCATCTTCATTCCATGTTAGTTGTCTAGCGACTTCCTGATATCCATAAAATCTTATAAACATTGGAATGATAGAAAATTACCATAAAGATTTCAAATGGCTTGATTCATCTTTCTTGTATCGATTCATGCCACACTTAGGGCATTTTCTGAGTGATTCTTGGTTATTGAAAAAAAAATATAAAATCATTTGGACATGCATGTATTTTTTCCAAAAATCATACACATTGAACATAGCATTCACTTGGCATCATATGTTCGACAAGGAAGCTCATTTTCTTTAGGCAATATATCATTCAAGAGACCAAGTAGTTTTGTAAAACTATTGTTGTCCATCCACTTCTAGATTTCAAATTATATAACTTCCATACAGCTGACAATGTTGTATATTTAACACAACTACTAGCCTCTTTACACTATTATTTAACTTCTTAAACAACTTTGGAAAATCACAAATTTCATCTTCAATTTTCATTGTCATTTATTCTATACGATCTCCATTATCATTTACACTATTATTTATATCAAATGATCCATAATTAGCAGTACCATCCCAGCCATTATGCACATTCATTTTTTTCTCTTGTTTAGTCCAACGTTTATTGCTCCAATCTATTCCATGAAAATTAAAATGTTCTTATAACTCTTCTGGATAAATGTTTCTTGAATAATAATAACATAAACACAGATAAAGGATTTGAGATGGTTGTATTCATGCTCTATTGTAAACTTGATGAACTTTTTAACTCCATTCTCATACTCTTTTGTCATATGATTGGAATCTATCCATTTTCGATTCATATTCGTCCTATAAGGATCAATAATAATGATTTTTTATAGAAAATAAATAAATACATATAATTTATGCATATAATGTATATATACATTGATATGTAAAAAAATATCAGAATTTTAGTGTATGCATGCTCTATTTTTTGAATGTTTACAGAGCTCAAACATGTTTAAGGTCACTACTCTAAATCTAGTTCTTACTTTCTTCAAAATATAAATCCTTCCCTTTTCAACCCTCTCTCGCTATTTTTTTTCATTTTTCAAATTCCATTGATTGCATACATAGTTCATTATCTCATTGGGAAGTTTTACCTTTACTAATACTTCATATGTATACTACGTCATATGTATTTATACACAATGTTTTATGCACTAAATTAAGGAATTATCATAAAAAAACAATATCTCTGTAACACTACCTGAAGTATAAATGTGGAAAGGATCAACGGTTGAATCCTATATGAGGAAATAATACTGAATCTACTATAAGGTGAAACTATCAGAAGAAACGTCACACACTATAGTAGTCTATAAATGTTTGTATGGGACACAATGTATAGTACATTATAAATTATGAAATTATTTTATCCTTGTACACAAGCTATGTAACCATTAGAATGTAGCTCAATATTCTAATTATTTTATGACACATTGATATTTTATCTCTCATTATGCATCAATAAATTTAATCAATGGTATGTTCTATTTTAATTTTTTTTATTAAATTTTTCAAACTAAAAATAACTTTTACAAGTTAGTATTCTGAATCATTATATATTTCATTTGATTATTTCTCTTTCTCTCATTCCTCTCTTGATAAATTCATTTTTTATCTTCTGCAAACTCAAATATCAAAGTAGGCAAATCGTGTTTTCTTTTATATTACGATTCATTTTTTCATTATAGGGAATATAAAAGATAAGGCTTTGATAATTCAATAGAAACCCATAGTGTCATATAAAGGAGAATCACTGATAAAACCTATCAATGAGATAAAAGAGAATGTTGGTGTTGATTCAATTAAAAAAAACTTATTATGGAGAATTTGTTGTCACGACCCATCCCCCGAGGCCCATGTTGTGACTACCCCAAACCTGCCTTCCATAGGCCAGAGGATAGCAACTAGCACTAGAAATGCGTATCCATATAATGGGAAGGAATTTCCTTTAAACCTATACAAACACACAATCCAAAAATATGACAAGAAGAAAATGTGAAGTAAACTGCTGTAGTAAAAAGTTTACTAAAAGTAAAGGGGTCGGAATACAAGCTCAACGAGAAAGTACAAGTGCAACTGAAAGAGAAAACATCTCCTGGAATGTCCACTGAGGATCCTACCTAAAGGGTAGGTATAGCTCACGATCAGTAGTCATTGCGTCATGTTACGTCAAATGGTCCACCTTTGAGCATCATCCATCCTGGCTCCCTCAGCCTCGATCAACGTTTTCTATCATCTGCACAAGACACATCAAGGTGCGGGTATAACCCGTGCAGGGGTGAGTATAACAATACTCAGTAGGGACCTCAATACCCCCAAAGGTCTCCCAGAGTTCCAAAAAGGATAAACCAAAAAGAAAGACCTAAAACACAAAGCATGAATCAGACATCAACTCTACTTAGGTATATTCCCATACATATACCTAAGTTATCAAGATATAATCGTCTCATATATGAGGAAACATAAGGCTCCAACTTTTAATCCTTTAGCACAACTAATCAACAAGGGAATAATACCAAAAAGGTAACATCACGAAGGTAAAAGTACCACAAAGGTAACACCATGAAGGTAAAAGTACCACAAAGGTAACACCACAAAGGTAAAATACTCAACTCACACCAGGTATATAACTCAGGTACAGAAGTATAGATGATTAGTTGTAAAACTAGATCATCTTATTCTGTCGAGAGGCTCTGCTCATGACCCACATAGGATCGATAGATGTTGACCCACACATGATCACTACACGCTGACCCACACATGATCGATAGATACTGACCCACACAGGATTTCTAAGCACTGACCCAAACAGGATCGATAGATGCTGACCCACATAGGATTGATGTTCTTTCTTCACGTTACAGCCAGCCACAAGATTCTCGCACTAAGAACACTTGATTCCAAGAGAATCTGATCCTCAAACCATCAGTCATACCTCAACTACCAAAAATTTCCACGAAGAAGTATCCCAAAAGAGCTTCATGTTTTAAGGGTTCCAACACGATAGACGACATGTCAATCAGACGTCTGGTCTATGACTTATAAGTGTTTTAGTACCGAGGGCCCGGTTGGATTCGGGTTCGATCCAACCTGGTTATACTGCAACTTTCTCCAAAACTCAAGTGGAGTATACCAAAAGGACTGAATCTCTCCAAGGATCTCAACGCTGTAGACGGTTTGTTAAACGGACCTCCGGTTCACAAGTTATGACTCTTTTAGCGAAGCTGGGCCTGTAAGGGCCCGAGTCCGGTCCGACCCGGTTTGGGTCGATCTGACCCGGTTTGGGTCGATCCGACCCGGTTTGGGTCTAACCTGGCCTGGTCAGAACTGGCCAAAGAGACTGTGAAGTACATCGATGAATGTTCAAACATCGTATCAGTCCCATCAAAGATTCTACGCCTTTGGGATGACATGGGAAATGCAAAGGTAACTCAATGTTTTCTTATTTTATTTATTTATTTATAGAATGAAAAAATACATGTGAATATTATTTCCCTCCATTTCATTGAATTTTTTATTCTAGTATATAAAAAGGTTTCCAGTTTATAATGATTTTTCTTACCATTGAATAACAACATAAAGCAAATAAGAAAAATGAGAATCATATGATAGTGGGTAAAATATGCAGGATGAAAAACAAGATGCCTTTGATGGATCATATGTAGAGTGTTACATGAGGGAGTACTCAGGTTCCATAGTGAATGAAGAAAGAGAGAAGGTTACAAAATTGATTTTGACTTCATTCAAGCAGCTCAACAGGGAGTTCATATTTCCCTTGTTCCCACTCCGACAAAGCTTCAAAAAGGACTCCTTGAATCTTGCAAGAATGGTGTCACTGATGTATAGTTATGATGATGAAGGGGCCCTTCCACTTCTTGAAGAGTATGCACAGTCTCTTCTTACCTTACGTTAGAGGGGAATATGTTTGTATTAAGTCTACTATGTCTATTGTAACAAATATACATATTTCAAAATTGACTGTTGGTTTTCTCTCAATTCCTAAAAACAGAATCTTTGATTAATGTTTCAACCTAACCGAGTGTGTACCTTCTTCACAAATGGGACTTCCCAACATTACTTTAATGTTATATCCTGGAAAATTTACATAAGTAGGAATGTCATTTATCGTCCCCTACAACATGACTCTCAATATAAACTCTTCACTTTTGTGATCATCATACAATGTAACAAATGTATCTCACATCAATTTTAGATATTAAATCAATTGATCCAAATAGACATCAATATCATTACCTGGTTGTTTTGGTCAAGATATAAGTAGATACAACATGACGTATTTATCCATCACACATAAACATGGTAGAATGTTATAATTTATCAACATAACTAGCCATAAATTGTGTGTACTACTTCGTACAACAAATGATTTTATTTCATCAATAGATAATGCAAGAAATAGGTTTCTCAGCTTATTTCCAAATTCAATATACTCATAATCAATTTTCTTCCTTTGAGGAGAGTTTGTAGGGTGGTGTGGTTTCACATCTTCAATTCTTGTATCTTCATTCCATGCTAGTTGTCTAGCGACTTCCTGATATCCATAAAATCTTTTAAACCTTGGAATGATAGAAAATTACCATACAGATTTCAAAGGGCATGATTCATATTTCTTGTATTGATCCATGCCACACTTAGGGAATTTTCTGAGTGATTCCTGGTTATTGAAAAAAAATATAAAATCATTTGGACATGCATGTATTTTTTTCAGAAATCATACACATTGAACATAGCATTCACTTAGCATAATATGTTCAACTAGGAATCCCATTTTATTCGGGTAGTATATCATTCAAGAGACCAAGTAGTTATGTAAAACTATTATTGATCCATCTGCTTCAAGATTTCAAATTATATTACTTCGATACAACTGACAATGTTGTATATTTAACACAACTAGTATAAAAAGGCCTCTTTACACTGTTATTTAACTTCTTAAACAACTTTGGAAAATCACAAATTTCATCTTCAATTTTCATTGTCATTTATTCTATACGATCTCCATTATCATTTAAACTATTATTTATATCAAATGATCCATAATTGGCAGTACCATCCCAACCATTATGCACATTCATTTTTTTCTCTTGTTTAATCCAACGTTTATTGCTCTTATCTATTCCATGAAAAGTAAAATGTTCTTATAACTCTCTTGGATGAATTTTTCTTGAATAATAATAACATAAACACGAATAAAGGATTTGATATGGGTTGTATACATGCTCTATTGTAAACTTGATGAACTTTTTAACTCCATCACCATACTCTTTTGTCATATGATTGGAATCCATCCATTTTCGATTCATATTCATCCTATAAGGATCAATAATAATCATTTTTTATAGAAAATAAATAAATACATATAATTTATGCATATAATGTATATATACATTGATATGTAAAAAAAATCATAATTTTAGTGTATGCATGCTCTATTTTGATAATGTTTACAGAGCTCGAACATGTTTAAGGTCACTACTCAAAATCTAGTTCTTACTTTCTTCAAAATATAAATTCTTTCCTTTTCAACACTCTCTCGCTATTTTTTTCATTTTTCAAATTCCATTGATTGCATACATAGTGCATTAGCTCATTGGGAAGTTTTACCTTTACCAATACTTCATATGTATATTATGTCATGTGTATTTACACACTATGTTTTATGTACTAAATTAAGGAATTATCATAACAAAACAATATCTATGTAACACTGCCTGAAGTATAAATGTGGGATGGATCAATGGTTGAATCCTATATGAGGAAATAATATTGAATCTACTATATGGTGAAACTATCAGAAGAAACATCACACACTATAGTAGTCTAGAAATGTTTGTATGGGACACAATGTAAAGTACATTATAAATTATGAAATTATTCTATCCTTGTACACATGATATGTAACCATTAGAATGAATCCTAACATTCCAATTATTTTATGACACATTGATATTTTATATCTAATTATGCATCAATAAATTTAATCAATGGTGTGTTCTATTTTAATTTTTGTTATTAAAATTTTCAAACCACTGAAAATAACTTTTACAAGTTAGTATTCTGAATCATTATATATTTTATTTGAGTATTTCTCTTTCTCTCATTCCTCTCTTGATAAATTCATTTTTTATCTTCTGCAAACTCAAATATCAAAGTAGGAAAATAATTTTTTATTCTTATATTGTGATTCAATTTTTTCATTATAGGGGATATAAAAGAGAAGGCTTTGATAATTCAATAGAAACCCATAGTGTCATATAAAGGAGAATCACTGATAAAACCTATCAATAAGTTATGGAGAATTTGTTGTCACGATCCGTCCCCTGAGACCCATGCTGTGACTACCCCAAGCGCACCTTCCATAGGCCAGGGGCTGGTGACTAGCACCAGAAAGGCGTATCCCTATAACGGGAAGGCATTGCCTTTAAACCTGTACAAACACACCATCCAAAACACAAAAAGAAGCAACCATGAAGTAAATTGTTGTAGTAAAAAGTGTACTGAAAGTAAAGGGGCCAGAATACAAGCCCAATTGGAAAGTACAAGTACAACTGAAAGAGAAAACAACTCCTAAAACGTCCACTGAGGATCCTACCTGAATGGTAGGTACAGATCACGATCAGTAGTCACTACTTCATGTCACGTCAAATGGTCCACCTCTAAGAATCGTTTAGCCCAGATCCCTTAGCCTCGATCAATGTTGTCTGTCATCTGCACAAGACACAGCAAGGTGCGGGCATAGCCTGTATAGGGATTAGTATAACAATACTCATTAGGGACCCCAGGACCCCCAAATGTCTCCTAGAGTTCCACAAAGGATAAACCATAAAGGAAGACCTCAAACACAAAGTAAGAAGTAGACATCAACTCTACTTAGGTATATTCCCATATATATACCTAATTTATCAAGATATACTCGTCTCATATGTGAGGAAGCATAAGGCTCCAACTTTTAAGACTTTAGCACAACTGATCCATGAGGTAAGAATACCAAAAAGGTAACACCACGAAGGTAACACCAAGAAGATAAAAGTACCAAAAAGGTAACACCACGAAGGCAAAATTACCACAAAGGTAAAACCACTAAGGTAAAATACTCATCTCACACCAGGTATATAAATTAAGTACAGAAGTATAGATAATTAGTTGTAAAATTAGATCATCTTATTCTGTCGACAGGCTCTGCCGCTGACCCACACAAGATCGATAGATGCTGACCCACACAGGATCGTTTCGCACTAACCCACGCAGGATTAATAGATACTGACTCATAATCGCTGACCCAAACATGATCTATAGATGCTGACCCACATAGGATCGATGTTCTTTCTTCACGTTACAACCAACCACACGATTCCCGCACCAAGCACGCTTGATTCTGGGAGAATCTACTCCTCAATCCATCGGTCGTACCTCAACTGCCATAAAGTTCCAAAAAGAAGTATCTCAAAGGGCCTCTATATCGTAAGGGTTTCAATGTGATAGACGACGCGTTAATCAGACGCCCGGTCTGTGACTTATAAGCGTTTTAGTACCGAGGGCCCGGTTGGATTCAGGTTCGATCTAACCTGACCATACTCCAACTTTATCCAAAACTCAAGTGGATTATACCAAAAGGACCGTATCTCTCCAAGGATCTCATCTCCACATAAGGTTCGTCAAATGGACATTCGGTTCACAAGTTATGGCTCTTTTAGCGAAATTGGGCCTAGAAGGGCTCGGGTTCGGTCCGACCCGACCCGACCCAATTTGGGCCAACCCAAACTGGTTTGGGTTGACTTGGCCCAATCCGAACTAGCCTGGACTGGCCCGGTTGGGCTGGGCCATGGCAGGCTCGTCCTGTTAGACCGCGGACCAGCCCGGCCCGCCTGGGCGGTGCGGCCCGCTAGGCTGGCGCAGCCCGGCCCACTAGGCTCGCGTGGCCCGACCCACAGAGGGGCACGGCCCACTGGAGTGGAGCCCACCCTATATGGCATGGGGGGAGCGGCACCCCGGTTTTCCCAAACGGCCTTAGCCATTTGTTTTGTGTGACGGCACCACGTGGCACCGCCTGGTCTCCCGTGGGACCCACAGGGAGCGGGTCCCTACTACAGTGGTGTCAGAGCCACAACCAGCCTCTCTGGTTGTGTGACGCTCCGTCTCCTACGGCTGGCCGGTGTCGGCCGCTCCCTGCGTCTTCCGCGGCTGATGAGCCACAACCACCTTCTCCGGCGGCACATGCGCACCGCCCCTTCCTCCACGGTCGGCCCGAGCATGCCACCATCTCCACCCGTCGCGGCTTCGGTTGCGGCCTTCTCTACCGACGATGTGCGTCGGTGCACCACCATATTCTCTACGGTCGGCCATTACTGACCGCCGCCGTCACCCACCGGCACCGGTCACCGATGCTGCTGTGTCGGTGTCGCGTCAGAGGTCTTTCGCGGGTCATCGGGTGAGCTCTGGTGGCCCGTTTTTTCATCCGAAGGTGCCAAAGGACTTCCCAGGACGTCCTCTTTATTTCTAAACCCACCGTTCCAGGTTTCTTCCAACCCGAATAGATCGACCGCGAAGAACACGTCAAATTTCAGCAAAAGGAAGAGGGTCTGAGCCTTGTTTGTTTGGCTCGCGCCCTCCACGTTATCTTGATACCAAGAGGGTAGTATAATGATTCAACAACTTTTGAATTTAGACAAGAAAATAAACCCAACCTCAAGATCATTGGAGAATGTCTACGTTTGAAGAAGAGTTAGTATTCGTCGGTTCGTGATTTGGTGGCGTTCGTTATCGCCCACTGGAACTGGTCTCGTCCTCCAAGTGGTTGGTGTCGCGGTATTTTACTAGAGATTTGTCACTTGATGAAGTCGTGCCAACACCCCTCCCCAAGCTCCATATAAATAGGAGGGGAAATATTTGGGTAACGTCTTTGGGAATTTATGAGGTTCATTTAATAACGAACCTTCCTAATTTCAACGGTATGATTACAAACATTGAGGAGTCAATCCAATTAATGGATTGACATGTCATTGGTCCCGCCACTGCCGCTCGTCCATTGGAGGAAAATAAAAGAGGAAAATAAAATAACTTTTCTATTTTATTATTCTTTTAAAATTCCAAAATCTATCTTTTTCTCCCGACCTACTACAGTTGAAGTGAAGCCTCCCTTAATTGAATCCTGACGCTACGGATTCAACGATGCTCTCATATTTTTAATCCGAGCACCGGTTTAAAAGTTAGAAAACACTGCCCGCGTGTTTACTTAACATACCTTAAAAAAAGTTCAGAAATTCATTCCGGGCACACCGGGCCTCAGAATCATGCACCGTCAATTTTCACAAACTCGTAATAATTCCATATAATTAAAAAAATTACATGGAAAATATGGGTCTTTACATTCGTCTTCTAAGATTCCTAGAAAGAGAATTATCATCTCAGAGGATTTTGATAATAATTGAATAATGAGAAAGATTATGTATTAATGCATGAAGGATATAAAATGTAATGAAAATTTAGAAATTATCTTTTAGGATGTTTTCAAATTTCATAAGTTGATTAAGGTTTTTATTTGTATTGGTAACAAAATGGTTTTTTATGGAGATATAACCGTGTTTTAAATAAATGTTAAACTAGCTTGTAAATAAAAGTTTAATTAAATTACTTTAAAAGTTAATAGAGTCAAGAAAAATTAACTTTAGTGGAGGTTGCATGGTTAATTCAAGTATAGTTAATTAGAAACCTTAAAATAAGTTCAAACATTCTATGAAGAGATGGAGTTTTCTCTAGAATAAATTTAGATTGTTTCAATTGGAATGATATGTTTTGATACTTCTCAAACGTTTCTATCGAGGGAATAGAATGAATTTTTAATATAATTATTCAACTAAATGTAATACCAAGGATAACCAAGTATGAAAATGTAATGATACATTATGTATATCTATTAAATTTTATCTTGTAGAAAAAATGCTTAAACTAAAAAAAATGATATTGAGGTTGAAAATTTTCATATCATGTGATTAATGTAGGGCTAACTGGGGCCCATCCATTTAAAAGAAAACCAAAATGATTCCCCATGAATAATATTGTATAGAAAATGGTATTCTTGGCGTGAGGATGGGGAGAAAGAGGCGATGTAGATCAGAAAGTCTTGAGACTCTTCAAGTTCCACATATCACATGACACACCCAAACACTTTGTAAAAATTAAAAACACACAAAAAATGGAAGATTTACTAAAAATTAATAAAAAGAATCACATGCCATGGGTTTTGAGAGTCTCGGTTCATTGGAGAAGTTTGAGTGGGAGCGGTGGTAAAGGTCCAGTTCCATGAAAGCTTGAACAACACAAGCGATGAGATTCTCTCTTAGGGTTCTATTTAAAAGGACATAAGGGTTTTATCATCTCTTTTCAAAAATCACTAATAAATATAGGTATTATGAATGATTTATATTTTAGTGTGGATAAAACCTATCTTTATCAGTGCTTTTTGTAAAGCGATGATAAAAACTATATAAAAAATTAAAAATATTAAATGAATATATATTAAAAAAAATAAATTATAAAAAAAAGTGATAATTAATTACATTATTAATGAATAAATAATACTTAATTTATGAACCATATAATGAGTCAAATTCAATAACTAAAAATGAAAAGACTTTACAAATATTAAAAAAATTGATTAAGTTTTATTAATTATATAAATTATTAAAAAAATAAAAATGTATAAAGACCTAACCTTAAACATTAAATAATCTTTAGTTAAGTCAAGAATTCACATTTAGGATCTTTTTAGGTTTAGAGTTTTAGATAATTAGGCCATAACTATTACATAATAGACCTATACATTATATGTGGACAGTTACACTCAGTATCCACTTTTTCCACCAAAGGAAACCCTTTAAACAAAACATGATTTCTTTTTCTTGATAAAAATATTCTTGACTTCTTCCTTTATCTTACCCATACTTATACCCTGTGGAAAACATTTCAAAAACATGGGATGAGCATAAAGATCTCAACAAGGAATATAAAATAAGGAATAAAATTGTTAGTCCGTAAATATTTAAAACTCATGAAAATATTTTCACAAAATCATACTTTTCACCCATAAAACATAAAATTTTTAACATACCTTATGAAATAATAATATTCATGATAAACCCATAGAAATAATAAATCATAAAGGTAACTTACAACATCAATAACATACTTACATTGTAGCTTTCACAACTACATAGGGAGTAACCTTCATGGTTACGTTTCGAATACCCATCAAAGTATATTCCCTAAATCTCTTAGGGGAAACATTATCATTTACCTTCATCATGAAACCTAATGAATTGGAGAGCTACCACGGTCTCACACGCCCTTGTTTTATCACATAACAACCTGTATACTTAAGTAATTCCCAATAACCATAACATAATCATAACACATAAACCAAACATAAAGGAAAAATAACATTTCCACTTTGAAATCACATATCATCTTTACAAGTCACGCACTCATAAATGAAAATGAAATATCTTAAAATAAAATGGTAAACCTTTAAAGTAAACATCAATACATAATATCAAAATAAAATTGAGAAATTCCATTCATGATGTATATACAAAAAGTTATTGAAATAATCAATTCCCTTTTAAACACAATCAAAACATTTTAAAAGAATATTTTTGAATCAAAGTGTCCCATATCACTTTGAAACTTTTGAAAGAAATTTAAACTTAAAAAAATCCATGTCCATATAAATAAATCCTTAAAATCATTTTGAAAACATGGACATAAAAGAGAAAAAATTATAAGATTAAATCTTTAAAACATATAAAATGATGTTTTAGATAAATAGTACTTTACAATTTTGAATATTTAAATTATACGCCACTTGAAATTAGAACATATTAAAAGACATTAAATATCATGAGTATAGATATAATATGAATAAGTAATTAAAAATGGCTTTTATATATACTATATAAATAAATAAAGGTGCATATCATCAAGAAATGTCTCAATGAAAGGAGATTGAGACGAAGTCCCTTACAAAGATCACATCATTAGATTAAGGATAAATCAATGACATAAATATGTGTTAAAAATATAAATACACCCAATATAAGTGGATATTAAGTTTAAAATAATCATAGGTCATTCACACATATTCTTGAAAAAACAAAACCAATTATATGGATATTTAACTCAATGAATGGAGATTCAGTTAAGATTTCTCTTACCTTGAGTCCGACTTGTCTCGTTCGTTCTTTAATTTCCTGAAAAATAAAATTAGGTTAATTTATAATTGATTCATGACCTTTTTAAAGTTTATTATTCATTTTATATCACTTATTACCATGTTATAACAATTATTTAATTATTTGAGTTCATATCGGACGTTTTATCGATGTTCGGTACTTGAGTCAAAAATGAACTTGTTTTGATGCATATTATCCATGTTGTCATAATTTCATCATCTCCAAAATTATATTAATGATTTTAAATATCATATATATCCATTTTATATGTATTTATAATAGTCCATAATATTTGGAGATAATAAATGAAATGTATAGTTCATGGAGACACTAGGTCGTACGTACGCATGAACACTACTTTCATTTCTTTGTAAAATTAAAAGAATGAAAAATAAATAATACATCGGTATATTATAATTACAGTATAAAATATATGTTATATATTTTACATAAATTCATTAAATCCCTCCTTTATACATTTCATGTACGGTATGAACGAGTCATATCACTTTGAGGGGGCTGTAGTCCAAACTTCCTCAAATGAAATTATCGTATTTACGCATTATGGAAAGCATAAAGGTATGTTGTAAATAAAAATTATAGAATCATAGAAACAATATAAATATAATATATATCATATATAAATATAGTTCCATAATTATGGCCACCATGAGAAGTGGTATGAGAAAATTGAACAATCGTCGTTTTGTGAGGTAGTAGTTCACCGTACACAGAAACAATAAGTTCTATATCCATTAGATGGAGGTGTGTGTAAGTGTAGGTAAAACCCTTAGCATAAAAAATAATATAATATTTATTATACTGGTGTTTTTATTTAATCATATAATAATAAGAGCATAGGGAGTGGACAAGGAAAATAAAGGAAATGAGTTTGAGAGAAGACGTTACCTCTAAATCGGGTAACTCTTTTTTATTTGAGCCAAAAGGATTTCTTGAATTTCCTTCTTCCCAAGGTATGAATTCTAGGAATAATTGATGGATGTTGAGATATTATTTTATAATAAGTTGTATGAGACAAGTGGATTTATAGGTGTGATTAAGTGGGTAGAGGTGGTTGCCTTTTATAAGAGGGGGGAGGGGCACTTTAGGAAAGTCTTGAAATATTATTTTATTATAAATTGATTTTAGAATTATAATAGATAAAAAGTGATATAATTAGAGGATAATATGAGTATGGGTATAAATCCTCTAAAACAATATTAGGTTTTAGACAAGTTTAGGTCACAAATTTAATCTTATCTTTTAGATTTAACCCTTAGTTAAATAAATTAACTCTTACCATGTCTTCTTATATTTTTACACTATATGGTTAATATAGTTACTATAAAATGCCAAGAGAACCTCAAGTAGATAATTAATGACATTTCAAACATTATATAATTCATTTGTCTGAATTTTATATTTTTATGATGACTATATCATTTAATAAAATAGTATTTGTTTTAAAAACTCATTTATGTCAATTTTGACACTATTTAGTAATTTATTTTTGTTAAAGTTATAAAAACTTGATTCATTTGAAAAAAAAATAAATTTACACAAAGATAAAATGACATGATCATCCATAAAATTATTATATGACATCGAAATTTTCAAATTACATTTATTTTAATATTTATATTATCATTTATTCGAATCTTTCATTAATAAGGTAATCGCTGCATCATCATTGTATTATAAATTTATTTATTTATTTAATTTATAAAAATTATAAATAAAATAACATGATATAGGAAATATTTTTAGATTTATAATTACTATTTATAGTCAAAGATATCATTTATAAAACCCTATATTAAAATTGTTTTATTAAGAAGATACATGTTTATGTTATATTTCTCTTTACTTTAAATTAATTATTATAACATGTCACTGTCACACCCAAGTGGATCCTAAATGCCAAAAGTTCAACCTAAGGACTGTTTTGGTCACCCATGAATCATATAATAAGATTAGAATACGTGTTAGGGTAGTTTTATATTATTATAATATTATTTTTACACTTATTTACCTAATTTACACTTTAACTATGGTAAATAAAAATAATTACGGAAGTTATTATTCATAATGTCCAAAAATAAAAGGTATTATTTACATAATTTGGAAATTATTATTCTAAATATGGAATCCATTTTTCCAAATTCAAAGCACAAAAGTTGCAGTAATTAATTTAAAATTAATTCCCATTGTCAAAACCCAAAAGTGGGTTTTTAAGAAGTAAAAACTATCAAAAGATTGACATATGTTTATGTTCAATTTAAATGTAAAATTACTTACAATGAGAATAATTGGATTTAATTATAAAAACTTAATCCAATTACTCTTTAAAACTAATTAAAATGATAACATAACTATATAAATAAATTAGATGAAAAGGTGATTTTGAATTAAAATGCAGTATTTGCACTATTCATTAAAATATGAATTTCATCAGAAAAATACAAAAATTTCAACCAAGGTAAATTTTTATGTCCCACTTCCAAATAAGAAGTTTATTTTGTAAAATAAAACATATAAAAGTGACAAAAACTATTTTTAAAAAGGGTTTACCATCAAAAGGTGGTAAAATGACCTTTTAAAAATATTAGAGTATTTTATGCTTAAAATTGGATTCATTCTCATTTTAAGCCTCCAAAATTTAGTAGATAAATGTAAAAACATTTAACAAACATTTGTAATCATATTTTAGTAAGTTCTATTCATTCTCACCAATATTATAGCTAGTCGTTAACTACCATTTAAAATAATAATATTATTACTGTATTATTTTTCAGTATAACTCAGTGTTGTGTGCAAAGTAAGAATTTGGAGATACTTGTTGTTGTGTGTCGAGTACACTATTGGAAAAAGAATCGTCTTTAATGTAAAATTGATATCTTATTCATAATTATTAATAGATATAAAAATTTCTTATTCTATAGTTAACTAGAATGTTACATCCTTCCCCCCTTTTGGAAATTTCATCCTTGCAATTTTAAAATTGGGCTCGATAACTTCATTGAAAACCCCACATCGAAAAAATAGTCAATAAAACTGTCACTTTAAAAGCAATAAAGATAAGTACAAAGGTCACCTAAGATAACACATACTAGGATTACATGTAGGAAAACATGGATATGGAAGAAAAACTAATCATCTTATTCTGATGAAGAGTGATAGAAAACATGATTAGGAGAAAGTTAAAAATCAGAAAACCAAAAACTTGTGATGGGTTAAACAGTCTTTGATTTCTCAGTAGGAAAAGTAAACAGACAACATTTTTGTTTTAAGACCATTTTAATAAAGTTGAGGAATTATTTTACTACTTAGAATAAGAACATAAGAATATTTACTTACTTGAAAAGTATATTTTTATACTTTAATCAAATTCCAACACAAACTCATCTTTTTCTCCAAATGATGATTATTCGGGAAGAATCAAATTATTAGTCTAGAAAATTTTAACTATCTATTTCTCATGTCTTGAGACATTAACCAAAACCAAAATGGTTAGTAAAATATCATATAATCTCCCAAAAGAATAATCCTTTATAAGGAGAAGGACTACTTTTAATCTCCAAAATTAAACAGCAATACCCAAAGTTCAATGTAGACCATTCAGAAAACAATTATCCTTAAAATTCCTCAAAATAATCCAACTAAGATTGAAACCAAAAACTCAGAAGAATTTGATCACATAGTCTTCAAAGATAAATTTTAACATGTATATCCAAATAAAATCGATCACTCTTAAAGTCTCATACTGAAAAGTAATTATCCTAATAACATATTCTCCATGATAAGTTAATTATTTCCATAAATAACCTAATTCCCATAATTCCACAATTAAAATCATAGATTCTTCCAAAATATAATTTAATCGTTACTTTGTTAAAATCTCATAATGTTCTATATAACTTAGTCATATAAAGTTCCTAGAACAGTGAACGTATTCCAAAATATCATTTACCACATAATCCCCAAATCAGTTTCCAATACTAAGGATATCCATTTGATAAAATATAGGTATCCCAAATCAACTTATTCTTAATCTATAAAATCATTTAACTAAAAATAATAAGTCATACTAACCAGGGACTTCACGTAGGCTAGTGGTAGGTGATAAAGGCCCATCACACTTCGGTTGTGGGTTCGATTCCCACAGCCTTGTCCGACGTGATGGGTTGTCACATAGTCTACGTGTTTTCCTTTTTCAAAGATTGTATAATTATTATAACATTAACAAAATGAGATAAAATCCTAAAAAAAATAACATGTTTTAGCCTAAAAGTTTATTCTACACCATTCATTTTTCATCCCCAAAAGTACTAACCCATAACTACCTCAAAAATAAATGTCTCCAAAAATATCATTAATTACCTTGGAATTTTATAACATAATTCTCAAAAGGGATTTCTAAGACATTGAACTTATGATTAACCTTAAAATTATAAACCCATAATGTTATCCATAACTCTTAAGAGAACATCCTAATCTCCAAAATTGTCTAAACCATCCTCTGATACCAACTATAAGGCCCCAACCTTAAACATTACATAATATTGAGTTAAGTCAAGAATTCACATAGATGATATTTTTAGGTTTAGAGTTTTAGAGAATTAGGACATAATAATTACATAATAGACCCAAAAATTTCATGTGGATAGTTACACTCATTATCCACTTTTTCCACCAAAAGAAACCCTTTAAATAAAACATGATTTCTTTTTCTTGGTAAAAATCTTCTTGACTTATTCATTTCTCTTACCCATCCTTATACCCTATGGAAAATATTTCAAAAACTTGGTATGATCATAAAGATATTAGTAAGGAATATAAAATAAGGAATAAAATCATTAGTCTATGAATATTTAAAACTCATTAAAACATTTTCACAAAATCACACTTTTCAACCATAAAACATAAACTCTTTAACATACCTTATGAAATCATAAGATTCCTGATAAACCCATAGAAATAATAAATAATAAAGGTAACTTGAAGAATCCATAACATAATTACATTGTCGCTTTCACAACTATATAGGGAGTAACCTTTATGGTTATGTTTGGAATACCCATCACAGTATATTCCATAAATCTCTTAGGAGAAACCTTATAGTTTACCTACATCACATTACCTGATGCATTGGAGAGATATCATGGGCTCACTCACCCTTGTTTTATCATGGAACCAACCATATACTTAATAAATTCCTAATAACCATAACATAATCATAACACATAAATCAAGTATAAAGTAAAAATAACATTTCCACTTTGAAATCACATTTCATCTTTACAAGTCGCACACTCATAAATGAAAACACATTGTTTTAAAATAAAATGGTAAACTTGTAATGTAAACATAAATACATAATAGCGATATAAAATAATGAAATTTCATTAATAATGTATATATAAAATAACATTAAAAGTTATTGAAATAATCAATCCCCTTTTAAAACAAAATTAAAACATTTTAAAAGAATATTTTTTTAATCAAAGTGTCCCATACCACTTTGAAACTTTTGAAAGGAATTTAAATATAAAAACATTCATGTCCATTTAAATAAGTCCTTAAAATAATTTTGAAAACATGGACATTAAAGAGAATTATTTATAAGATTAAATCTTTAAAACATTTAAAATGATGTTTTAGATAAAGAGTACTTTAAAATTTTGAACATTTAAATTATACGCCACATGAATGTAGGACATTTTAAAAGAAATTAAATATCATGAGTATAGATATAATATATACAAGTAAAGTAAAATGGGATTTATATACACTTTATAAATAAATAAAGGTGCATATCACCAAGAAATGTCTTAATGAAAGGAGATTGAGATAAAGTCCCTTACAAAGATCACATCATTAGATTAAGGATAAATCAATGAAATAAATATGTGTGAAAAATATAAATACACTCAATATAATTGTATATTTAGTTTAAAACAATCATATTTCATTCAAACATATTCTTGTAAAAATAAAACCAATGACATGGATATTTAACTCAACGAACGGAGATTGAGTTAAGATTTCCCTTACCTTGAGTCTGACTTGTCTCGTTCGTTCTTTAATTTCCTAAATAATAAACTTAGGTTAATTTATAATTGATTCATGACCTTTTTAAAGTTTATTATTTATTTTATATCAATTATTAAAATGTTATAACTATTAGTTAATTATTTGAGTTCATATCAGATGTTTTGTCGATGTTTAGTACTTGAGTCAAAAATGAACTTGAGTTTGATGCAAATTATCCATGTTGTCATAATTCCATCATATTCATAATGATATTCATGATTTTAAATATCATATATATCCAGTATATATGTATTTATAATATTCCATAATATTTGGAGATAAGAAATGAAATGTACCGTTCATGGAGACGGTAAGTCGTACGTACGCATGAACATTACTTTCATTTCTTTGTCATATTAAAAGAATAAAAACTAAATGATACATAGGTATATTATAGAACACGAGACTCATCTTGGTTGGTGAGGTCTATTAAGTTCATACAGGTGACCTGGAATCAAATCCAGGTGGAGGCACAATTTCCTGGTTACTATAGCAGACTGTAGTAGTATTGTAGCAGTACTGCAGCAGGTACTGTAGCAGGACTGTAGTAGTATTGTAGCAGGTACTGTAGTGGGAACTATTGCAGGCACTGTTTGGCACTGTATCATCCAGGAATTTTCCCCCGTTTGGGCCTTCGGGCCACCTATTTGTTCCTCGAGTCCTTTAAGGCCTTCGAGCCACCCAAGCCTTCGGGCCAATAAGGTCTTTAAGCCACCTCAAGGCCTTTGGGCCACCTTAAGTACAGATGAAAACCAGACAACCTAAAAGGAACAAGATCTATAAGAGGATGCGAAAGGATATTTTACCACAAAAAAAGCTACACGGATTTCAAGAATGGGAGGACATGACACCTGCCATCGGGACAAGCCTGTGCATGCATGGGATAGCCTAACCGAACAGCCATGCGAAGGCGGAGAGCTGATTTCACGATGAAGATGCTAGGGAGGAGCAGTTCTAAGTAGTTAGTATGAGTTGCATGTAATTTTTGAAGCCTACAGGCAATGAATTCCTCTAAGGCCAATGGTTCATGTAATACTTATGCCTATGGGCCTTGTAAGGGTTCCACCTCACCCCTGAAAGGTGGATTATCAAAAATCAATAAAAAAAATGAAGTCATTCGGGCCATTGGATAGGTATATTATAATTATAGTATAAAATATATTTTATATATGTTACATAAGTTCATTAAGGCCATCTTTTATACATTTTATGTATGACATGAACGAGTTATATCACTTTGAAGGGGCAGTAGTCCACACTTCCTCAAATGAAATTATCGTATTTACACATTATGGAAAACATAAAGGTATGTTGTAAATAAAAATTATAGAAGAATAGAGAAAATATAAATATAATATATATCATATATAAATACATTTTCATCATTATGCCCACCATGAGAGGTGGTATGAGAAAATTGAACAATCATCATTTTGTGAGGTAGTAGTTCACCGTACACTGAAATAATATGGTCTATATCCATTAGATGGAGGTGTATGTAATTTTGGGTTAAACCATTAGAATAACAACATAATAGAATATTTAGGATACTTTTGTTGTTATTTAATCATAGAATAATAAGATCATAGGGAGTGGAGAAGGAAAATAAAGGAAAGGATCTTGAGAGAAGATGTTACCTCAAAATTGGGTAACTTTTTTTGATTTGAGCCAAAAAGGCTTTCTTGAATTGCCTTCCGCCCAAGGTAAGGATTCTAGGAGGAAGGTAGGTATGTCGGGAGATTATTTGAGCAGAATTTGGATGTGCCAATGGGATTTAGAGGTGGTGTCCTTTTATAAGAGGGAGGAGGGGCACTTTAGGAAAGTCTTGAAATATTATTTTATTATAAATTGATTTTCAAATTCTAATAGATAAAAGTGATATAATTCTAGGATAAGATTATTATGGGCCGAAATCCTTCAAAAAATAGGTTTTAGACAAGTTTAGGTCACAAATTTAACCTTATCTTTTGGCTTTAACCCTTAGTTAAATAAATTAAATCTTACCATGTCTTCTAGTATTTTTACACTATATGGTTAATATAGTTACTATAAAATGAAAAGTGAACCTAAGGTGGATAATTAATAAAAAATTTAATATTATCCAAGTTATTTGGATAAATATTAGATTTCTAGACTATTATATCATTTAATAAAATAGTATTTGTTTTAAAAACTCATTTATGTCAATTTTGACACTATTTAGTAATTGATTTTTATTAAAGTCATAACAACTTGATTCATTCAAAAAAATTATATTAAATAAAATATAACATTTCATAATCATCCATAAAATTCATGAATGACCTCAAAATTTTCAAATTACATTTATTTTAATATTTTTATATCATTTATTTGAATCTTTCATTAATAAGGTAATCATTGCATCATCATTGTGTCATAAATAAATATATTTATTTAATGTCTAAAAATTATAAATAAAATACCATGATTTAGGAAATATTTTTATCTTTATAATGAATATTTATAGTCAAATATATCAGCTATATAACCATATATTAAAATTGTTTTATTAAGAAGATACATGTTTATGTTATATTTCTCTTTATTTTAAATTAATTATTATAACATGTCATTATCACACCCAAGTGGCTCCCAAATTTCAAAAGTTAAGCCTAAGGATTTTTTTGTTAATCCATCACTCATCCAATAAGATTATGACATGTGTTAGGGTGGTTTTATATTATTATAATAATATTTTTACCCATATTTACCTAATTTACCCTTTAACAATGGTAAATAAAAATAATTACTCAAGTTACTATTCATAATGTCCAAAAATAAAAGGTACCTAGTTACATAGTTGGACCTTATGATTTCAAATATGGAATCCATTTTCCCAAATTCGAAGCACATAAGTTTCAATAATTAATTTAAAATTAATTTCCGTTGTCAAAACCAGAAAGCAGGTTTTTAAGAAGTAAAAACTATCAAAAGATTGATATGTGTTTATGTCCAATTTATATGTAAAATTACTTCAAATGACCAAAATTGGATTAAATGAGAAAAACTTAATCCAATTACTCTTTAAAAACAATTAAAAGGATAATATAACTATATAAATAAATTAGATGAAAATACAGTTTTGAATTAAAATGTAGTATTATCACTATTCATTAAAAAATGAATTTCATCAGAAAAATACCAAAATTTCAACCAAGGTAAATTTTGATTTCCCAATTCCAAAGAATAAGTTTATTTTCTCAAATAAAACATATAAAAGTGACAAAAACTATCTTTAAAAAGTGTTCTCCATCAAAAGGCGGTAAAACGACCTTTTAAAAATATTAGAGTATTTTATACTTAAAATTGGATTCATTCTCATTTTAAGCCTCTAACATTTATTGGATAAATGTAAAAACATTTAACAAACATTTTTAATCATATTGTAGTTAGTTCTATTCATTCTCATCAATATTATGGCTAGGCTTTAACTTCCATTTAAAATAATAATATTATTACTTATTATTTTTTGATATAACTCAGTGTTGTGTGCAACGTAGGATTTCGAAGAAACATGTTGTTGCATGTCAAGTACGCTATTAGAAAAAGCATCCCCTTTAATGTAAAAATAATATCTCATTCATAAATATTAATAGATATGTAAATGTCTTATTCTATAATTAATTGGGATTTTACAAAATGAGTATATATTGAAATGAAGATGATTTCTTATTAAATATGCACATTACAACCATATTAAAAACATTAAATATTAATGAATAAATATGAATAAATAATTTAAAAATGAATAAATTACAAAAATATTAAAGAAATAAATATTAAAAATGAATAAATATAAAAAAAGTAAAAAAACTACATTATTATTGAATAAATAATAACAAATAATATTAAATGAGTTAATGTTAAAAAAAGAGTGAAAATTAATAATTAAAAAAATCAATAGATTGTAAGAATATTAAAAAAAGAATAAGTGTTATTAATTATATAGATTATTAAAAAACTAAAAAATGAATATATGTTAAAATGAAAATGAATAAATGTTAATTACATAAATTACTACCATATTAAATACATTAAATATCAATAAAAACATGTATAAATAAATATTATTAATGAATAAAATTACCAAAATATTAAACAAAGAAAAATTAGAAATGAATAAATTAAAAAATAATTAAGATTATTAATGAATAAATAATATTAAAAATGAATTAATTTTAAAAAATATTAAGTAATAAGTAGTATATATTGAATAAAAATATATAAAATAAATAAAATTTACAGATTCAAAACATAATATATATTAAATATATTAAGTTAATAAATAAAATTCTAAAATGAATATTAAAAATTGAATAAATTAAAGAAATAATATGTGTGTGGGTGTATGTCTCGATATAAAATTTTATTAATTATGTACATGTGTGTAAAATTAATTTAATATAATTTTGATATATGTTAAATTAAAAAAATCTAATGAAATTTTATTAAACGTTCATTGCTCGATACTAATTAGTTAACATTTTCAATTAATATCATTTTTAATTATAACCATTTTCAGTAAATATATGACTTATTTAATGTAAATACATATTTGGTATTATATAAATCTTATTTAAGGAAATATTATATATTTTGATATATATGTGTGTGTGTGTGTGTGTGAATTAATATATTTATATAATAAAAATATTAAAATTATTAATGAATAATTATATATAAAAAATATTAAAAATGAACAAATTACAGATATATTAAGCGAATAAATATTAAAAAAGAATAAAATAAAAATAAAAGTAAAAAAATAATTAACGTTATTAATGAATAAATATTACTAAATGATATTAAATGAATGAATATTTATAAAGAGTGAAATTTAATAATTAAAAAATCAATAGATTGAAAAAATATTTAAAAAATGATTAAGTGTTTTTAATTATATAGATTATTAAAAAACTAAAAATTAATATAGGTTAAAATTAAAATGAATGCGTATTAATAATATAAATTACAACAACATTAAAAAAAATTAATTGATAATGGATAAACATATATAAATAAATATTAAATAGGAATTAAATTATAAAACTATTAAACACATAAAATTTGAAAATGATTAAATTACAAAAAAAATTAATATTATTAATGATTAAAAAATATTAAAAATGAATACATTTGAAAAAATTTTAAAAAGTAATAAATAGTTTATATATTGAATAAAAATGAATAAAATTTACCAATTAAAAAGATAATATATAATAAATATATTATTTTAATAAATAAAATTCTAAAATGAATATTAAAAATTGAATAAGTTACTAAAATATTGTTTGTGTGTGTGTGTTTCCAGATAAAATTTCTTTAATTACTTATATTTGTTTGTGAAATTAATGGAACATAAGTTTGATATATGTTAAATTGAAAAAACAAATGAAATTTTATTAACCATCCATTACTAGATACTAATTAGACAATATTTAAAATTAATATTAATTTTTAATTATAAACAATTATTCACTATATATAACTTATTTAATATAAATACATATTTTGTATTATATATATCATGTTTAAGGAAATATTATATATATCCATATATATACACATATATATATGTATATGAATATGAATATTTTTCTATATTAAAAATAATAATATATTAATAAATAATTTTGTATAGAAACCATTAAAAATGAATAAATTACAATTAAACAAACAAATATTTAAAATTATTAAATTGTAAAAAAATTAAAAAAAACTTTACATTATTAACGATTAAATTATATTAAATGAATGAATATTTAAAATGAGTGAAAGTTGGTTAAAAGATTAATATTTCATAAAAATATTTAAAAAAATTATTTAGAATTATTAATTATATAAATTTTAAATTAATAAAAATCAATCTATGTTTAAATGAAAATGAATACATATATTAATCATTTAAATTTTAACTGCATTAAAAACATATTAAATGTTAACCAATTAATATATATAAACATTAAAAATGACTAAAATATTATTAAATATTAAACAAATAACAATTACTAAATTAATAAATTTAATATATATATATATATTAATTTAAAAGTAACAAATTTTAAATAGTAAATATAAATTTAAAAAATGAATAAGTTTTAATAATTAAAAACGTAATATATAAAATATTAAATATTAATAAATAAAAAAATAAAATGATAATATCAACAATTTATTATTTGTGTATGTTTATCTTAAAAAAATTGAATTAATTTTTTATATGTACATGTGAAAGTATTATATGACATATAAAGTATAACATATTTATTCAATTATTTTAATTAATAATTAAATATTTATTATTTGATATATACGACAAATTGAAAACAAAAAAACAAATGGATTTTTTTTAAAATAGGTAGGGGCAACATCCCCTTTTAGTTAAGAAAAGTGGCCCTTTTTTCAACTAGGTTGAGAGGTAACCCTTTACATGACCCGAAGTCTCAATGGTTCGAAGGCCCATTACAATTTTGATGGCTTAAAGGCCCAATGGCCTGAAAGCCTATACATGGCCCTTTAACAATATATATTTTTATTTTATATTCCATTTTTAATTAAATGTCTTATATATCAAGTGTAAATGTTTATTTAGTCATATATAAATCATATTTAATAAAATATGTTATAATTTTATCAATATACATATATTTATATATTATCAGTGATTTTTAGCTAGCACTAAAAGGGTATTAATTGTTCTAATGTTGATGAAGTAAAATGACTTCTAAAAGTGCACAAAACATCAACATTTTTTTAATATTGATAAAAGCAATTTATATTATTGAAAAATCCTTATTTTTAGTAGATGCTTATTTAGTCGATTTTAGTTATAGTGTCTAAATCCATCCAATGATGATTAATCAACTGTCAAAATGTAGATTGAAGTTGTGTAATGTATGTTAGGATAGTCGCAAAGACAAGGCCCCACAAAGCTCAAAGAGAAGTAATAACCAAGGACACTAAACCAATCCAAGATGCCCAGGTGGAGAGAAAACACAAAAATGAAAATGAAAATCATGAAAATGAAAGACATGAAAACCACATTTCACATCCATGCCTACCTGATAAACTAATCATTTATTTCAGTCTCCCTTTCCCATTTCCAAACCCAACATCCTAGTATATACACATCTTTAGTCATTGTTGTTTACTTTTTCCTACCCATCCTCGTGTAGTCAGAGATGCCACGCCTGATATCTTTGATTATTGCATGAGTTTCCCTTAGTGGTCTCTTCATCGAACACACTTCTGTTTGAGCTTCCCATTCCATCCCTACCATATTGTTGGGAAATATGGAAAGTGGTGAATGAAAAAACAATATAAAAGTGAACATGTAGTGGAAAAAACTTTCTTTACCTTTATAAAATCCTAAAAAAATAAATCAAATTCACAACAACCAAATATATGTACAGAAAATAAAATGACGACACCATAAATTTTTAACATGGAAAACCCAATGAGGGAAAAACCACGAGACCTAGTCTAGAAAGAAGATCCACTATAATCAGTGAGTACATGGTAGATACTCTAAAAAATGAAAGGGATCTCAAAAGTATATCTCTTTAGTAAAGAATAATAAAAATACCAGTGGATAAGAGGGTCGAAAAGAAGATCTAACAAAAGAACATCATTTGATAAAGAATAAAAGATAATAAATATAACTTTACTAATCTATAGATTGTTGACTGAATAAATGGGGTTTGAAAAATTACTAAGATTAGAAGAAAACTGATCATTGATCAAAGCTGGTCACAATATCAAACTCACTCCTCGTATGGATGTCGCACCCCAAAACCAAGCCACTTCCTCTCTCTTCTTAAAAAAAGTATCCTCGTCAAAAGAATTTCATAACTCCCATAAAACATGTATCTAATTTTTTTCCTTTTTTATTTTATTTTAAATAGAATATAGTGGGTTCCAGATGAGGAGGCACCCTAACAGACTCCCCCTCTGACTCAATTCGGGATCATTACCAACCCTGCAATCAGTCAAAAAGTCTCAAATTTACCTCTTTGTAAAATCTTGGTCAACATATCTGACCCATTTTCATCTATTTGGATCTTCTCAATATAAAAATCTCTAAAATCAGGGACATTGCATATCTAATGATACCGAACATTTATATATTTCATCCTTCTATGAAAAGTGGGATTATTTCCCAAGTAAATTTCACTCTAGATAACTTAAAATAAAACAAATCTGTCCGAATTAATTTTGATATCTCAAATAAAAGTTTTCATCCAAAAAAATCATTGCATGTATCTATAGCGACAATAAACTTAGACTCTATGGTAAATAAAGAAACCCAATCCTATAATCTTGAATTCCAAGATACAACTCCTCCTCTAAAAGTGATCAAATAACCTTAACTAAAATTCCTCAAATCCATCTCACCTTCCATATCTAAATCTATAAAGCCAAAAAGCATAGGTTACCCATACCAAAACACAATATCATATCATAAGTACCACAAAGATAAATAAATATATACTTAACTACTATCTATTACTATCTACCAATATTAAATAGAAAAAAAATGACCACTCCAACTATATGAGTTATATCAGGTCTAGTACACACCATCACATACATCAAGAAACCAACATAAGATGAATATGGTATGTGATGCATCTCCTCTCTCTCTCTCTATCTTTATCAATAGAAGGTAACTGACTGGTACTACGATTGAAATGTGAAATAAGGTGAGTACTAACCACTTTCCCTCTATCCATAGAAAATCTCTGAAGAACATTCTCAATACATCTCTCTTGAGATAACCATAATTTCTTATAAATTTTGTCATGAGAAATAAATAATCCAATAATTTGTCATAATTCCCCCCAAATCTTTCATCATAAAATATTGAAAAATATCTTTATTAAACTAGTCAATTCTAGACATCATGGAAAGTAATGAGCATATCATCAACATAAAAAAATAATATAATAAAATCATCATCAGTAAATCTATGAAAAAAAATAAATTGATCAAAAGATGTATTCCAGAAACCCTGATGAAAAATGAGAAATTCAAACATCTTATACCACTTTATTGGAGCATTATTCAAACCATACAAACTTTTCTTTAACTTGCATACATGATTCTATTTACTTGTTTCAAAAAACCCTATAGATACTCCATATAAACCTCCTCCTCAAAAATCTCCATGGAGGAATTTTTTATTCACATCCATCAGCTCGATATGAAGATCCCAACTTGCATCCAAACCAAGAACAACCTGAATGGAATACAATCTGACAATAGGTGAAAAAATCTCATCAAAATTAATGTCTTTCTTCTGACATAAGCCTTTACCAAATAAACTTTCCTTGTATCATGGAATAGAACTAGATTATTTATTTTTAATCAGATAAATCCATTGATTTTGCAAATATATCTTACCTATAGTTAATTTCACCAGCTCAAAAGTATGGCCGTCATGTAATGATCTCATCTCATCATCCATTTTTGAAACCTATCTTTCCATCTATCCAATTTTCATCACATCATCAAAAAGTTATGTTTCTCCCCCTTTAGTGAGGAGAACATACTCATTAGGTGAATATTGAGTAGAAATAGTACAATGTTGAGATGATATATGGAGTGAAACTATGGGTTCATTTATAACACCTGGAACTAGATCATCAGAAAAAAGGTGCATTAGAAACATCAAATCTAACCTATTCACCCATAACATCATTATTTACATCAACGTGATCATCAGAATCAACAATATTAGAAACATATGAATCAAATATTGGATCAAGTTAGAAAAAATCCATCATAAGTTGGAGAAGTATAATTTTCTCCCTTATCAATATCTAAAATAGTCTAATCCTCCTTAAACAGTATATCACATCTTCTGAAATGTTTCTCCAAAGCAGGATCATAGAACCTATATCCAAAATCATCATGTCTATAGATAATAAAAATACACTATCGTGAATTACCATCCTATTTGGAATTCTCATCTCTAGGAACATTAACAAAATCCTTGCAACCAAAAATATGTAAATGATCATATTTGATCTATTTTCAATACAAAAACATATCTATAATATTTATCTGTAAAGAAAATACAGGTGATAAATTGATAATATAAGCAGTAGTAAATAAATCCTCACCCCAAAAATGTCTAGGAAACTTTTCTTCTGAAAGAAAACAAAAAACTATTTTCATCAAATTCTTGTTCATCCGCTTAGCTACACCATTTACCTGAGGTGTTTTATTAGGTGTCTTATGATGTAGAATACTTTCCTTCATATAATACTAATCAAATAGACCACAATACTTACCCCCATTATCAGTGTGAATAAATTTCAACTTATTATTTTATTCCATCTCATCTAAAACCTGAAATTTCTAAAAAACATTAGCACCATAATTTTTGAATTTAAAACATAAACCTATACATTAGTATTCATCAATAAAAATCACAAAATAAATATTTACACTAAAGGTCTTAGACTTAAAAGGACCATAAATGTCAGAATGTACTAATTCAAGTACCTATGACTTTCTATGAAAATGATGACTATTGAAACTCACTATGCTCCGTTTTCGAGCCATATAGTGATTGCACATATCTAATTTGACACTCTTCAAATCTAGAAGTAGATTTATCTTGACCAAAAAACCAATCCATTTCTCACTAATGTGTATGACCATTTTATTCCATAACATGGAAGACAAAATGCACTCAATAATGCAAGAAGTATCACAATAAATAGAATCTCTAGTCCAGTAAAAAACCTGACTGCTTCTTACCTCGAGCCACAATCAAGGAACCCTTGTAAATATTCCATTTTATATCACAAAAATTAATGATAACACCATCACCATCAAAAATATTTTTAGATATAAGATTTATAATAACCTTGGTTGTATTTCAAAAATTCTTCAAAATCAGCTTACTTCTTGTGTTGGTCTCTAAAACAATTATCCTGATACTTACAACATCATTCTGGCCATCATTACCCATCTTCAAAATTCCAAGATTACTTGGGCTATAATATATAAATAACTCCTTCCTCGATGTCACATGAAAACATACACCACTACCAATAACCCAGAAAGAATCATCATAAGCAATATTAGTGGAATCATAAATAATAATAAGAACACCCCCAGTAGTGATAATTACATGAGTATATCCATCACCATTATTATTATTTTTATTTTAATCCATTCTATTTTATCTTTTCATATGATAGAAAAACTTCTTAACATGTCATTTCTTACCACAATAATTACATTCAAACTCCCTTTTCTTTGACCTGGATTTTCTTCTACCTTTGCTCTTACCTAAACTTCTCAACCCCTGTTTTTTTCCTAACTTCTCCCCCTATTCTCTAATACTAAAAGATCCGAATAATATTTCTCTTGAGTATGTCTCCTTACCTATTCATTCAAAACATACTTAACCAAACTGGATGTCATAACACCATTAAGAGAAGAACTGGTTGGTGTAACACATAAATTCTCTAAAAAATCAAGTAAGTATTAAGCAATAAAAGTGTTAATACGTAATCTTAAAAAGTAATACTCATACTATAAAATTGATCAAAATAAGCATGATATTCACTTAAATAGTAATAATTATACATACCTTATTTGTACCTCAAATTAATCACTTGTTTGAGGTGAAACAATTTATTTTTTCTGTCGCAGAAGCTTGGGTAGTCTCAAGCTTATCCCATAAAGTTCTGGCATGATAGATGTTGATAATATGGTTCATCACATTGTCTTCAAACCACTTATGAATGAAACCAAAAAACATTTCATTCTCAAACTTCCATTCTTTATTAGACATTATTTCTAACTTCTATGTACTAAACATCAGAAGATTCATTTGCTTTAAAAAAGCAGATCCTTCATTTTTAATCACCACATGTGGTAGTTGGTACCATTCAAAAAAATCATTCAAACGTAATTGGATTTCATAATTTATCTGAATAAAAAACAAACCCTTTGATACCAGATGATGGGAAAGACAACAAGTGATGAACGCATAATGAAAAATAAAGAAAATTCACATTGGAAAACTTTATTTCCCTTCAAAAAATCTAGAAAAATAAAGTAGATGATTAGCGACCAAATATATGTGCAGAAAATAAAATGATGAGAATATAAATTTTTAACATGGAAACCCCAATGTGGGTAAAACCATAGGACCTAGTCCAGAAAGAAGATATACTATAATAAATGATTACATGGTAGATACTCCTAAAAATGAAAGGGATATCAAAAGTATACCTCTCCAATATAGAAAAAGAAAAATACCAGCAGACAAGAGGGGAAAATAGAAGATTTGAAAAAATAATATCATCCAAGAAAGAATAGAAGTTAATAAATCTGACCATATAGAACTAAATATTGATGAATACAAAACTAGGTGCTGAAAACCCCCAAGATCGGAAGAAAATAATTCATTGATCATAGTTGATCACAATATCAAACTTGCTCCTTGTATGGATGTCACACCCCAAAACCTAGCCACTCCCTCTCACCTCTTTTAAAAAATTTCCTCAAAAGAAGTCTCTAACTCCCATAAAACATGTGTCTAATTTTTTTATTTTTTTATTTTAATTTAAGATGATCGTGTTGGGGTCCAGATGAGGAGGCACACCAACACATATCTACTAATTAACTTTGCTCTCATATCCATTGGTTTCACTCTCTATTTTAATTTAAGTTATAGAACTTCTAACCAATGAAGATACACTAACAATGGTGAATGAAGTGAAAGAATTACTTTTTGATGATGGATTGAGAATAATTTATGTCGTTCAATGCCTTGGAATCAAGCACTACTTTGAACATGATATCAAAAAACTTATGAGGATCCAATATGAATGATACCTACAGTTTGATAATAATGACCAGGGTGATACATTATTTGAGGTTGTTCATTTCTTTCAACTATTCAGACAAGGGGGGCATCCCGTATTAGCAGGTTCATATTTCCTAACACAAATTTACAATCTGAAACTTTTTTCACATATTAAATCACAAATATGAATCCATAATGCATATTTTAATCAAAAGGGAGTGATAAAGTATTTTTGATTTTGGATCAGATGTCTTCAGAAAATTCATGAACCTTGAATAAAAGTGGACAAATGAATTAATCGGGGATGTCGAGGAATTAGTTGATTTTTATAAGGCATCACAATTGAGCATGGAATGAGAATACATACTTTAAGAAGATCAAGAATTTATCTATATAAAGATAAATATCATAGTGAAACTTAATGGTCATCAAGAAAAGATTGTCATGAAATCCTTGAAAAATCCTAGCCACATGAATTTGAAAAAAATATATCAATGAATTAGTTCATAGCCACACTAAATATAAATGGATGAGTTTATTGAATCTATTATAAATAATAGATATGAATATAATGAAATCCATATATCAAACATTATATCAGATCTACTCTTTAATAGCACATAAAAATGGATTTATCAGTGCTAAAAATAGCACTAATAAAGGACCTCTTTATTAGTACTAAATTGGCGCTGATAAAATCAATGATATTGTAGTGTGCTGCTAAAATTAAAGCACAATGTAGAAGAAAATAATTAATTTAATTTAAATTTAATTTAATTTAAAAATACAAAAAACACTATATTATATTCATTTCAAACATAATGGTTTGTACAATTACATTGATAAGTAAAATTTATCACAAACATTCATAAACATTAATATTCCATTGTCTTTGGTCCCCAAAACCCTATAAAAAGAGTCTGATTGTGCTACCAATTGTTGAACAAACCACTCCAAATCAAGAAAAAGAGTTCACCAATATAAAAAAATTATTATGTTCGTAATAGTATAAATAAACAAATTAAACATAAATATGAAACAATACATTAATAAAATGTCATTTTTAAATAGAAATCACACATTTTGAGTCATACCAGTCACACCATGTATGAGATTCAATAGTATAATTTTAGGATTTTGAGGAGGGAATATTTGGGCGATTGCAAATTTTCACTCTCTATTGAACCCCTTAGCGACTTCCAAATTGCAGTCACTAGGATTTTTCACACCCCATCCTAATTTTCCCAAGTCTTTTCCCAATGATTCACTCTCCCTCCTCCCACATCGTGCCCCCTCCCTTGCTATTGTGATGCGCCACACTACCCCAATTCCTATAATAGATCCCCAAATCCATCCATTCCCCATCCCACCCCCACTGTTGATCCCCCATCCCCCATTCCTCCATCATTGATCCCTCATTTTTCCACCCCACCTATCCCCACCATTGAAACTCTCATCCTAATTCCCCACCTTCTACCCATTGTTGATACCCCACCCATTCACACCCATCAAATCTCTCCTATTTGATGACCCTCTCTTATCCCCCATCCCTAGGATGTTCCTAGAGAGACCCTGGTCTTCCTCCCCATCTCACCTTCTCTCTACCGGTGCTACGAAGCCCCGTCCCTGCCTCCCCATCTCCCTTCCACTTTTCCTACCCTCACCTCTACTCCACTATGATGTTGTAGATGTAGGAACCCACTTGATAACCCTCATTTAAGGTTGGGGAATTAGATATGGAGTGATAGATCAAGTTTTTTGGGTTCTTTTTTTATTTTAGTTCGAATTTGTGGAGATCCAGTTTTCCTGGTAGGTTTGAGATTGAAAATGAAACAGTGTGCACTAAAGGTATTCGAAAAAATGCTTCAATGGTGATTTGAGTGCAAGGTATTTTACCCCTTCTCTACACATGATCTTGGTAAACTCTATTTAGATCAGTCCCTTTAGCTAATTTTATTGTTTTGATTTATCATAATCACTATTATTATTTTTAATCTTAATTATTTCCAACTATTTTTTATAGGTAGTGTGTATTCCTTTTTTTGGATCATATTTTTATTCAAATTCTCATTATTAATAATTTTTTATCTAATTTAAAGAAAAAAAATCATAAATGGCCTTGGGAAACCATATTTCCAGGGATGGCTTGGTGGATCCCCCTTGTAGGCCACTAACTCTCTTTCACAATCAAGAACGCTGGTCATTGATCCTATGGTCATAGACCCTCCCCCATGATTATCTACCCCTGATTCCTTCAGCTACTATCAACTCTAGGTGGTAAAAATTTCTAAATCATAAGGAGAGTCATATCCTCACCCTATGTGATTCAATATGGTTTTGGGAATTATTTAATTTAATTCATAGAATCCCTAATCTTCATGGTTGTTTCCTATTTTTCACCTTTATATGTTTGATTTCTATGTTTCTACTTTTTTATTAATTTTCTAAAAACCCTGGCTCCTCCAATTTTTACCATATAAAGGTATGCATATTTTTCATTTATTTTCCATAATTTGAGGTTTAATTCCATTAGGGGTTTGTAAAACAAAAAATACATTTTATGTGTAGTGATTAAATGTCAAATGACTCTCTTGTTTAATGTATATTATTCACCCTCATCCCTTTGGTATTTAGTGTCCAATAGACTCTTATTCTCACTATGTGAATAAACATCATCATTAAAAGGGAATTTTTTTCTAAATTCATTCATATTTATGTGTTCCTTTGATTTTGTCTTGAAATGTATAATAATAAGTATTTTGGTTAGACTCACTCTTAAGTATGTTGATTTAAGAATTTCTCAATTTTTCAGCTTTCATATGTAGCAAACTACAATATATTATGTGTTGTATGTCTCTACCTAATACTCGATCACTAAAAGACTATACAATAAATTTCTTGATTATATTTTTAAAAAATATTTTTATAGTATCATATAATTATAATATTTTTTGTATTTAGTACACTACATTCCATTTGTGGCATGTCATGCGACTATAATTTTTTTCATGATCAGTCTTAACCAAACCACCATACCTTACTACTGGTAAAAGTCATGGTCTTATCTATGAAGAGATATTCATTTCATTTCATATAATATTTTTCTTAAAATTTAATTCACCTATCTCCTTCCTAATAATTGATATGTCCCAGTTCCCTCATTGAATTTTGAAAAAAAAATCCTTATTCAAATCAACTCTATGCATTGAGTGATCTATATAGGAGGTCATATTTGTTTTACACTTCACATCGGTCTAGATATGTTTTTATATTTATTAAATAAAATAATCCTAAGATCTCACTTTCGTATTTTTATTTTATATTTTTCAACAAAATTCAAATTGTAGAAAATAATTATCTAGATATTCCAACCTGTAGCCCATGAATTAGGTAATCCTTACATTTTCAGTACCAATTCCAAATTATTATTTATAATACTTCTCATTTAATTGATAATTGTGTGTTATTGGTGTTATTAATTTTCTTGGTATTCTAATATGAACACACACACACACACACAGATATTTATGTGCTTGATGTTTATGGGTGATCTTATTAGGATTAATAACTTTTTTAGGGGTTTTAGAATTGTTTATTCATTACTACTTGATATTTTTTATAATTTATGGTTGTCTATTTGTAATGCATGTTTTATTATGAGTATAAATTCAAGACATTTTCCTTTTAATTTGAATTTGTAAGTTCATTTTTCAAAGAAAAATAACTTAAAATCGTTGGTTCCAATTAATTTTTTTATTCTTCTATATACCTATGTTTCATTCAGATACAAGCATTGATCTGCAACATCCATAGCTCTGAGAGACCATGCAAAACATTAATGGTTTGAACTATAGATGATCTTCTATCATATAAGGATTTTACAAAGGGTCTTCAAGTTAGTGGAAGGACAAGGTATATATCTCCATGCATTAGATAAAATTATAGTGATGTGTTTTAATTGTGTAAAAACAATAAGTTTCTTACATTTTAAATGTTTAATTAAAAATACTTCTTCATTATTTCTCTTCAATTTACTTTATGATATTATTTCCTAACATTCTATGTCATGAAATTTAGTTAACTTATCCATTTAATAAATATTTTATGATATTATTTCATAACATGTTATGTATTACATTTTATATGTTTCCACATTTTTCTTATTTCATTAAATGATCCAGTATGTCTTAAAAAAAATCTATAAGTTTCCTTACATTTACTTAATTGCAATTTAAGACAAATTTTTTTACTGTGGATAAACCATAATATCTTATATTTCAAAATCAATTCGAATGATTCAATGGAAATATCATTCTTTTATTTCCTTTAATTTCATCTAATTTTATTCACAGTCTATTCACTATTTTCAAATATGTTATTGCTAATATGAAGTTTAACATTCTAATATAAGAAGCATATCAACTGTTGAATTCTATTGAAAATGGTTATACAAAAATTACAACCCAAGTTTATGTTTCATACATGCCTACCACAAATAACCATTTTATTAGTAGAGGCCCTTGATTTGTTCCCATGAATGAGAAATAACACATTTCTGGTTATGAATAAATGGTATTATGAATCTCCGCATTCAGTGACATTTACATGTTGGGGTCTATTTTTTAGATTTATTTTTCTTTATTATTTATCTTCATCATATGAATCGATATTTTCTTTATTTCATCATAAATAAGAAAAACCATTACATTTTGATATTTTACACGTTAAAACCAACATATTCACATCACTATCCATATACGTAGAAGTTTTTTTCCTATTATTGAGTTACTATTCAAATGAATTGGCCAATTTTTTTGTTTTGTGGTTAATATTCATACGAAAACCATGTTATTTTTTTATTTATATGATTATAAGAAAAGTCAGTCGGATGTGTGGTCTTCCCAAAACAACTAAATATGCAGTTTTAAAGGTTTTGTGCCCTTTGATAATGTGCATAAAGAGATTAAAACCAACAGAACGACCTATGAATGACATGAAATTAGACAAAAACAATTATAGAGTGAATTTTGAAATGGTCAAGTAGACAACACACCAATCAGAGGTGTCATTTTCCCAGGATGACTAAAAAACACACTTTTGGTGTCATAAAACATAAAAATGCATGCTTAATGGTCAGATGGATAGAAAACAATAGAGGAATGACTTGAAATCATCAAGAAAACAATCTTATAATTATTTTTGACATGTATAAGCAGAGGTAATGTCAATCGAACATGTGGTCTTCTCGGAACGATATGAGATGCAGTTTTTAAAGATTTGATGCACTTTAAAAAAGGTGAATCTAGGGGTCAAAACCAAACAAATGACCTCCAAATGATGTGAAATAAAAAAAATAGAGTTAATTTTTAAATGGTAGAGTATAAATTATGTCAATTGGAGGTGTAATTTTCCTAAGATGATGGAAAATGTATTTTTAGTGTCATAAAACACCGAAACGTGTGTTTAATGATCAAGTCTATAGAAAATTAACTCAAAATGACATGAAATCATATGGAATATATATTATTATTATTTATGACATGTAAGAGTAGACAGAATTTCAATTAGATGTGTGTTCTGCACGAAATGATCAAATATGTGGTAATAAAGGTTTGACACCCTTTAAAAAGGAGTGTTATGGGGGGGGGGAACCAAACGAATGACATCTAAATGTCACAAAATAAGATAAAAATAGTATAGTGAATTGTGAAATGGTCAAGAAGATGGTATGTCAATCTGAGGTGGTGTTTTCTAAGAAGGGCCAAAAACACACTTTTACTATCATAAAACACCAAAACACGAGTTTAACAGCCAAATCCAGAGAAAGAAACCGTTGAATGACTTGAAATCATAGTAAAATAGTATTGTTTTTTTAATGTTTATAAGCACACATCACATCAATCAGATGTGTGGTCTGATCAGAATGACCAAATATGTGGTTTTTAAAGGTTTGATGCTTTTTTAAAAGGTGCGTCTAGGGGTAAAAATCAATCGATTGGACTCCAAATGTCATGAAATCAGAAGAAAACAACCATAGGTGTGGTTTTTAAAGGTTTGATTCCCTTTAAAAAGGCATGTATAAGGGTCAAAATCAACTTAAAGACATATTAATTCCATAAAATTAAATATAAACCACCATAGATTGAATTTTAAAATAGTTGATTAGATGGTACGTCAATCCAAGGAGGCATTTTCTCAGGAGAACCAAAAACACTCTTTTAGTGTCACAAAACACCAAAACGTGCGTTTAACATATAGATCCAAAAAAGACCCTAAAATGACTTGAAATCATATGAAATACATATTATTATTATTATTATTATTAATTTGTATGATAAGACAAAATTTTAATCAGATGTGCGGTCTGCCCAGAATGACTGACTATACAATTTTTAAAGGTTAGATGCCATTTAAAAAGGTGCATCGATGGGTCAAACCCAACCAAATGACCTCTAAATTCCATGAAATAATGGAAAAAATGTAGAGTGAATTTTGAAATGTTTTATTAGACAGTACGTCAATCTAAGGTGTTGTTTTCCTAGGATTTTGGAAATCACACTTTTAATGTCACATAGCACTAAAACACGAGTTTAGTGGCTAAATCAATAAAAAACAACCTCGGGATGAATTGAAATCATAATAAAAAAATTATTATTATTTTTTATTTTTATGATTAAATGAAACATCAATCGTACATGCGGTCTTCCCATAATGATCAAATATATGATTTTAAAGGTTTGACGCCCTTTAAAAGGGCGCATTCAGTGGTAAAAACCAACAAAACGACCTCTAAATGTTGTAAAATTAGAAAAAAACAACCCTATAGTGAATTTTTAAATAATTTAGTAGACCTTATATCGATCAGAAGTTATCTTTTCCTAGGATGATGAAAAATACACTTTTATTGACATAAAACACCAAAACATGCGTTTAACGGTCGGATCTATAGAAAATGACCTCATAATAAATTAGAATCATAGGAAAATGTATTATTATTATTTTTGACATGTATGAGCTGAAAAAATGTCAATATCACATGCAAACTACCCAGAACAATCAAATATGTGATTTTAAAGGTTTGATGCCATTTAAAAAGGTGCGTCTGAGAGTCAAAACCCATTGAAAAACCTATGAATTCCATGAAATATAATGAAAATAACCATAGAGTAAATTGTAAAATAGCCAAGTAGAGGGTATTTCAATAAGAGGTGTCATTTTCCTAGGATGATGGAAAATGCACTTTTAGTGTCAAAAAACAACAAAACATGTGCTTAACAGTCAAATCGATAGAAAGCATCCTCATAATGATTTGAAATAATAGGAAAATAGTCTTATTATTATTTTTTATATGTATGAGTAGACATAATGTCAATCAAATGTTTGGTTTTCCCAGAACAACTAAATATACGGTTTTTAAATGTTTAACACCCTTTAAAAAGTGTGTCTGGGGGTAAAAACCAACCGACCAGCCTTTGAATGCCATGAAATCATATGAAAACAACTCTAGATTGAATTTTGAAATGGTTGAGAAAATGGTATGTTAATCAGAGGTTCCTTTTTCCTAAGATAATGGAAAACACACTTTTAGTGTCATAAAACATGAAAACATGCATTTAATAGTCAAAACAATAGAAAAAGACTTCTTAATGATAAGAAATCATAGTAAATCATCTTTTTTTATGTGTATGAGTATAAAAACCATCAATTGGACATACAATCTTTTCAGAACGACCAAATATGTGGGTTTTAAAGGTTTGATGCCCTTAAAAAAGGTGCATATTGGGGTTAAAACCAACCAAATAGACTCTAAATACTATGAAATCAGACAATGAAAACCATAGTTTGGATTTCAAAAAAAAATAGTATATGGAAGATCAATCGGAGGCACCGTTTTCTCAGGATGATGAAAAAACACTTTTAGTGTTATAAAACACCAAAACGTGCATTTAATAGTCAGATCTACAACAAACGATATCATAATGACATTAAATCGTAAGAAATCCATATTATTATTATTATTATTATTATTATTATTGTTTAAGGGTAGTAAAAACATTAGGCAGACATGTGGTCTTCCTGGAAAAACTGAATATGTTGTTTGTAAAGGGATGACACCCTTTAAAAAGGTGCATCTGGGGTTTAAAATAGAAGAACGACATCTAAATTCCATGAAATCAGAAAACAATGATTGTAGAGTGGATTTTGATGTAGTGAGAAGACATAACATTAATCAAAGGTGTCTTTTTCATGGGCTTATAGAAAAGGAACATTTAATGTCATAAAACACCAAAACATGTGTTTAATGATCAGATCTTCAGAAAATGACCTCATAATGAGTTGAAATCATAGAAATACAATATTATTATTATTTTTGACATGTAAGAGCAAACAAAACTTCAATATTACATGCGGTCTTCCAAAAATGAGAGGATATGCAGTTTTTAAAGGTTTGATTGTAACACCCCAAGCTTCCACGGTATGTGTAAAGACCCGGAAATTTCAAGGAAATTTTTTTCTTAATTTATTTGTAATTTTACGAGTACGTAGTTTCTGACGGCGCCTGATTTCGAGGCCCAGTGTTCCCGGAATAAATTTTCAAAGTTTAGCTCGGGTACGTTCAGTGAACGTACGAGCAGGTTTTTCTAACTTTTAATCCGGTGCTCGGAATAGAAATATGAGGGCATCGATGAAACCACAACGTCGGTAATTGCTTAAGAAGACCCTTTCTGGAGTTGCGTTTTCTCGGGAGGAGTTGTTAAAAAAAGAGTGAGGAATAAAAATATAATTGTTTTACAATTTTATTTTTATTTCTTACTAAGTGGTTTACGTGTTGTGTCAAAACACTTTTTTCCTCTCTTATGTGGTTTAACTCCTAGGTGTGGGAGTTTGAGTGGGACCCGTTGGGTTGCTAAATTCCCTTGGGAGAATAAAGGAGAGGTGGGGCCCACATGAGCCCCACCCCTTCACTTTTTCCATAACTCCTCACCTCCCTCTTTTTTTTTGTAAACTCATCTTAAATTGAGTAACCTTCCACTTCCTCTCTCTCTCCCTCTTAACTCTCGCCAATACATACCTTAATTAATTAATTTAACCTATTCAATTAATTAACTAAGTGTTTGAATTTTGAAAAAAATTGAAAATTCTTGTGTTAATAAAATAATAGCATGAACCTATTATTTTACTTTGACACATTTTGTGTTGGGAGAAAATGGAAAGAGCTCTTGTGTAAAAGACGGAGGAAGTTCCTCTTGGGTGGAAGAACATCATCCTCTCTGTGAAGAACGGTTCTTCTCCAACGAAGAACATTGACCCCTCAACATAGAACGACTCGACAATCACAGTTCTTCATCCTCTTCTTCCTCCATGACAAGGGAGAAGTCGCCGACCGCGGTGATCATCGCCAATGACAATGTACCTTCCTTCTTCATCTCCGCAACAAGTGAGGAGACATCCTTTCCTCCTCGGACGCACCCCGACATCCATAGAATCTACATCCGACCCCCGCGACGCCGTTCTCCGCGACGCTCGACGTGCGACGTCAAATATCCAAGTAGGGGGTTTTCGTATTTTGTGTTTATGTGAATTATACCCTCGTCAATGATTAAAAGCATGTGTTTAAATGTTTTCCATTTGATAACACCTAACGCGGAGGGCGCGGGCCGAACAAACACGGCCCGACAACCCTCCGCAGATTATTGTTGGTGCGCAGATTGACAGCGGTGATGGAATGGGACCGCAACAGTGATTTGAGGCCTTCGTAGTAAAGTACGGGACCCGAGATGAACACTGACGCAGACGAAATTGAAAATGGACCACCAGAGCAACTCCGGTGGCCCGCGGACATCACCGGCGGCCGGCACCAGCCGGCCGCCCGAAGGTGGCGGCGCCCCAGCGCGCTGCCAGGAGGAACCACCGTGACTTCAGCCGCGGCGGCAAGTGGCTGGATCCCACGGCTGCGCGGGATCCGGGGGAGAAGGACGCGGCTCTCGCCGCGTCCACGGAGTGCATAGGCCGCGGGGGACCGCGTCCCCCGCTCGGATCGCTGGCCGAGCCAGCGTGCCCCCGGCCGGGCCGGGCCGGGTTGCACGGACCAGGCCAGGCCGCGCCCAGCTGGGTCGGGCCGCGCCCTGCCAGGTCGGGTCGACCCGGTTCGTGCCAACCCAGGGGGGGTTGGGCCGGGTCGGATCGGGCCCAGACCCCCCATTTTCGGATCACCTCCGGTCTTTTGCCCATATCTTGGGGTACGGACCTCCGATCGATGCACCGTTAGTTGTGTAGCGATTCTTGGATCGAGACGGTCGTTTCTGTATATTACACTCAAGGTTTTGGAGAAATTTTAGTATGGCCGAGTTGGTTCGATCACGAAACCAACCGGACTCTCGGAGCGGAAACGCTTATAACATGAGCTCTGGATGTCCGATAGACGTGAAGTCGACTTTGTTGGATTCATATTGATGAGACGGAACTTTTGGCATACATATCCTGAGGTTTGGATGCAGTTGGATAGTGGTCGGGTTGGATTGAACCCGAAATCCAACCGGGCCCCTGGAACGGAAAAGCTGATAACTTTCAGACCAGATGTCCGTTTGACAAACCGTCAGCGGCGTTGGTGATCACGTTGAGAAACGGTCCCTATGAGTATACCCTATGAGAGTTCGAGGTATAGTTGAGATACGGTCGAGTTGGTTTGTACACGAAACCAACCGGGCCCTCGGGACGAAATGGCTGATAACACACAGACCAGACGTCCGATTGACGTGTCGTCTGTTGTGTTGAGTTTCCTATGATGTGGATGACCCTTGGGATACTTCTTCGTAGAACTTTGTGATACTTGGAGTATCGACTAGTAGCTCATGGAGCGGACCCTCCCGATAACGAGCTAGTAGAGTACAAAGACCTAGTAGCTGGATGAGACTTGACGACTGCTGATCGATCGTCTCAGAGTGATTCAGATAGCCCAGTGGGGTGCACTTGGTTGTAGCAGCAGACCCACGGCGGAGGTGTGCTTGGTTGTAGCGGCAGACCCGCGGTACTTGACAGAAGGAGTACCTATGTAGGCTATGAGGGGGTGCGCTTGGTTGTAGTGGCAGACCCATGGTGGGATGCGCTTGGTTGCAGCGGCAGGCCCATAGTACTCGACAGGTGGAGTACTTCAGCAGTCCAAGGTTAGTGGGGCGTGCTTGGTTGTAGCGGCAGGCCCACTGTACTCGACAGAGGAGGAGTTCTCCAGCAGCCATGGTTTCGACATCATGAATAAAATCCTGGTTTGAGCTGATTCAATGACCTTTGTGTTTTCCTCATGATTGAGATGTGTTACTTGATAACTTAGGTATATGTATGGGCATATACCTAAGTAGAGGTTATCTGTTGAGATCTTTCTTTATGGATATCCTTGTTGAATTTAGTGAGACCTTGAGGGTCTTGGGGTCCCTACTGAGTATCGTTATACTCACCCCTACACGGGCTATGCCTGCACCTCGTTGTGTTGGATGCAGACGACGGACAACGCTGACAGAGGCCAATTGTTCGAGGACTGGATGGTACCCGGAGGTGGACCTCATGACGAGTCAGTATCCGGAGGTTGACCTCATGACGAGACGATACTTAGATGAGGTTGATGGGTGAGAGCATTGTGGAGGCTATTTGTACCTACCCTTTAGGTAGGATCCATGGTGGACGATCCAGGAGCTGTGTTATCTGTACCTACCCTTCAGGTAGGATCCGAGGTGGACGTCCTAGGAGATGCTTCTATTCTTCCAGCTGCTTGTCTTTTCTGTTGTACTTTCGTTCAGTTGTAGCTGTACTTTCAATTGGGTTTGTATTCTGGCCCATTTACTTTTCAGCACTTTCTTTTGTACTTAGTGTATTACTTCCACTTGTACTCTGCGGTGTTTTTTTTACTTTTATAAAGGAAATGCCTTCCCAGTTATCGGGATTTACGCCTTTGGTGCTAGTCGCCAGCCCCTGGCATATGGAAGGCGGGCTTGGGGTAGTCACGACACGGGCCCTGAGGACGGTTCGTGACAGTATGCTTCTCTTTGAATAATACAATAGCGTGTGTTGTACGCACCTTCGAGTTCTAACACACCACAACCAATCAAACTAGCCGTTATGAATAGTAATTCCCACTTTTTAAAATTTTATAAATTTTATCATTCAAAATGGACTTCATTTTTGGATTTGGAATATAGAAATTAGCTTAGGGTGAATTTTTGGTATTTTTCTGAAAACTTTCAATTTTTGATGAATAGTGAAAAACACTAAGTTATTGTTTAAAACTAACTTTTCATTTAAATAATTATTTATTTTATTTAAATTTATTTTAGGTAAAAATATATACATAATACCTATATAATTTCAATGTAATTGATTGGAGTCAGTTTATAATAATTTTAGATATATAAAAATTTTATTGAACTTTTTACCGTCTTTTACCAGCCTCCTAGGAGCATTTGCAAATTTACATAAAACTTAATTTTACCGCTTCTGTGAGTTGAATTTAAAAATTACGAGAGACACGATTGATATCAGTAAGTAAAATTTTGTTTAATAAGATGAAAATATTTTTTGGTGAATAATAACTTTTTACTTTTATTTACCCTGATTAAAAGTAAATAGGGTAATTAAGGGTAAAAATGATATTATTATTACCCTAACACATGTACTAATTATATTTGATAGGTATAATTAGACCAAAAACAAACTTAGGAATAAAATATGATCCTTTAAGTCCACTTGGATTAGATTAGTACATTTATTATTATTTAATTCAAAGAAGAGTTAAAAGTGTTAAATTCAAAGTTTAATAACTAAACCATTTTTAATATAGGGTTACACATAAGTAATTCGACTATAAATATTCATTAGAAATATAATAATATTTCCTAAATAATGGTATTTTATTTATAATTTTTTGACTTTTAATAATTAAATTTATTTATGACACAATGATGATGCAGTAATTACATAATTAATGAAATATAAAAATAATTGATATTATAAATATCCAAATAAATTTAATTTGAGACTTTTTATGAATTAAAATAAATTTCTAGGTTAATATGACATGTTAGGGTTGGTTAGATGAATTTTTTTGAAGAAATAATGCTGTTATGAATTTAGAAAAAACGAAATACCAAATAGTGTCAAAATTGACATAAAAGAGTTTTTAAAACAAATATTATATTATTAATTGATATTATATTCATAAAAAATCAAAGGTTAATCGAAAAGACTTATATAATTTTATTTTTATCATTAAGTAACCACTTGGGGTTCTCTTGTAAGTTTATAGTATGTTTATTAACCATATAATATAAAAATACAAAAAGACATGGTAAATGTCAAACTATTTAACTAAGAGTTAAATATAAAAGATAAAGTTAATATAGTGACCCAAACCTGTCTAAAACATATTGGTTGAGTAGTTTTAGACCCATCCCAACCTTATAATTTAAATAATTTATTTTTAAGCCATTAGAAACCAAAATTGATTTTATTATAAAATAATATTTCTAGCTTTTCCTAAGGTGCCCCTCACCCCTCTTATAAAAGGGCACATCCCCTTATCTCTAATTCACACATTCAAAGCAATTTGGCTCGGCCAAAACCTGCCCAAATACCCTCTAAACTATCCTCCCTTCATCCTAGAGGCCTTATTTTGATCAGAAATCCAACCTAAGGAGCCCTTTTGATCAAATCAAAAGGAAGAACCCGAAGAAGAGGTAAATATCTCACCACCTCTTTCATGTTTTTTCTTCTTCCACTTATTCTTTCTTTATTGTTTAAATTATAGAATAATAACTCTAGTATCTTCTATATACTGTGATGTTATTATAAAAATGATACAACCATATTCATTATTCTATTCATCCTATAAATGAAAAATTCACCATACGTGCGTACGTACGGATTACCGTCTCCCCGTCGTGGTGTAGTTTGTTATTAAAATACTTCATCATTTGGATGGGTATAATAATGAGTATAAATGATCTAAATAATAAATATAACATGATAATGATTCTGTTTATATGATATAATATCCAATTATATGTTATTTTAATATCAAAAGAATAATATTGTCGCTCGTGCGTACGTACGAATTACCATCTCCACGAAGGCGATGAGATTCATTCCCCATCGTATCCATTCAAGAATAATTTTTATTTGATGATTAAAAATAATTTTTAAAGACTTAATATAATTCTGAATATGAATAAGATACATCCTATCCATAACAAACATTACTTATGTAACAAATCATATAAAGGAAAATGAATCAGTTAACACCTAAAACGATAATACTACTGAAATATCATTAACAAAGAAATATTAGAAGATCATATATGATATCATATTTATGTATATAGTTCTTGAATAATTTAATAACAACTATTTAACTATTATACCGTATTTTAACGTAACCTCGACCAAGGAAAAGTACAAGGTAAGGGTTAATTTCACAATCTCTTTTTTATCCGAGGTTATTTTTATGTAAGTATCTACTGGGACCTCTTTATCATCCAAATCTGTGTTTTCTTAAAAAATGTATTTCAAAAATAAATAAATATTTATTATACAATGGGTTAAAGTCATTTATACCATTATTTGACCTTATATGTTTTGAAAGGAATCTTTCTGTCATTTTCAAAATAAGGTACTTTATGACCTTTTTGACAAAATTTAGGTAAGAATGTTTTTTTAACTTATATGGTGGGTGCGGCTATTTTCCGCCATTATAACATCATATAAGCTTACCTTACAATCTTATGAGAATATTTTAAAAATAAATGCTTCCTTTTGTAATTATATTACTTTTAAATGATTTCAGAATTGAAAGAGATATCTCTCTAAAAAAAGTTTTGATTTTATCTATGTCAAAATCCTTTGATGAATTTTAAGCTTATTTGATGTTGATTTATTATAATACAAAACTTCCATATTGTATTGAAGGTTTTGTGATATGTATGACTGTGGATGTGTTATTTTTACACCATTCATGGTTTATAGATAAAGTATTGACATTTCGTATGCTAGTTTTAATATGAATGTTTATGTTATGTTTAAACCTTTTCATATGAGGAATGCATTGGACTTAGTAAGTGAGGGGTGGAGCCCGCTATAGCTCCTCGATGCATCAGTAGGTCTAATGAGATAAACTAGTGTCTTGGCATAAGTCCTTGACAAAATCTTACTTGTAGTCTTGGCACAAGGCCTTGACTATGTGGTTATGAAGTCTGGAATTATACATTCCATCATTATGAAAGTGGCTATTGATATTTCATGTGATTATTAGACTAGTAGAATATCCATGTGAGTAAGTAAATGTCATTATTTTGATTTATATTTTCCATATTATGATGAAGTTAAAAAGGATTTTGTTTTAGTTCTATACATTTCCTTAAATGTTTATGCTTGTTTATAAAAGTTTCCGCTATATTGTTATCCTTACTGAGCATCTGAGCTCACCCCTTTATATGTTTTATTTTTACCAGGATGCGAAGAAGTATATTATGAATGACCTGTAGGGATAGTATATGGGATCTCAGTATTGTCTATGGAAACAATTTTGTTGTAGTTTTCCATTTTATGATGTAATGTAAACCTTATGAATGCATCTAGTACTTCCAAGGCTACTAAACTAATCGGTCTTTCGAGACTTGATCTTTTGTGATCATGCCAATGTTATGTAATAATGCACTGACTCTAGGCTTCTGGGGTCGGGGCGTTACAGTTGGTATCAGAGGAAGTTTAGTACAAACCTTGGAAACTAGATTTAGATAAACTCTAATTAGATCACATAGCCCTAAGATAGACATTGAGGATTAGTATAGAATAACTTCTTAGAATTTTGGTATTGTAGAGATTTTGTAATTTTTCCAAGAAATACATCCCTGTCTGGATACGAGCAGGTAGAGGTGGCTCTAGCATAGATGTACCTAGGGGTAAAACCTGAAAACACCGCTTTGATCTAGACTTGAACGGGAACTAGTGCACAACAACAGGCCTTGATGCACTCTTGGTCACGACACTCCTGAGGGATATGCATAGGATAATTCTCATTTTCTGAATAGAAACCGTATCAATTCATGCACTCCATGTAGGGATTTCCCTCCTACTCGCTGATCAGCTAATCACCATACTGGGACAACTCACTTAGGTTATGTGTCACGAACCAGGACGGGTCGCCATCCGACCCGGCGCCCGACCCGGTCCGCGGCAAGGCCCAAAGGGCGTTCCCGATCCCCACGGGCTGGCACAAGTGCCCGGGTATCAAAAATAAACTTGGGAACTATTTACCCGGATAAATAAAAATAAAAACAGACAACAAGCTGAATAAATTGAAACTAAAAACTGACAACCAAACAGACCCTTATACCAAGTTCAGATTTAAAGTTTACAACTTGAACCAAAAACCCAAAGGAGACTACATCGAAGGAAACCAAAACTCCAACACAAACCTCTGTGCGACATGAGGAGTCACATTCCCAAGACACCATCGCCAAACCAACACGAGGATGCCACTGACACCCCGAACCACCAATGCTAAGCCCGATGCCTCAACCTGGAGGGAAGAAAAAAAAACACAATCTACATACACCCAAAGGTGTATGTAGGGTGTGAGCTAAAAGCCCAGTAAGATGCCACCAAGAAAAGGTTCCACGCACAACTATTAAATGACCAATACATTTGCAACTTAAATTAAAGAAAAGAACTAAAATCTTAATCAACTTTTAGAGAAAAACAGGTTTTAGATAAAATAGTTTTAAGAAGAAACAACTTAAATTAAAACACACGCACACACACACACACTTATGAAAATAACCGAGTTTCACACCGATGAGCGTAGAGTAACCAATGAGCACTAATATGGGAGGGGCCGCATGGGTGTTAGCTAGCTTGGGTCCCTAGAACTTCGTGTCTCAGTGAAACGTGGCTTAGAAGGCCACGACCCTCAGAAAACATGGCTTAGATGGCCACGACCCTCAGAAAACGTGGTTTAGAAGACCACGACCCTCAGAACAACACATGTTTAGTTAGTGTTGCAATCGTCAGTCCTGCTAGTGAAACTGGGTTGAGTCACCTCCAGAACACTAGCCCACTAGTCTAGTCTACCCTCCTAGCTACCCGGGCTTCCCAGTTTGTGCTCAAACCAATTTCAAGTTCATGTCACATGCCATATTTATGCACCCAAATAAAACAAGACACCACACATGCCAAAAACCACTACTCTTACTCAGAAATACCATTTTGGAAGAATACACACCCTAAAAATATTTCAAAACTAAATTTGCACTAATTACATGACAAAAAAAATAGTGTGGTCAAAGAAAACACTTTCGAAGTCAATCAGACCATTAAAAGAATTTATTAAACAATTTCAACCTATTTCGCACTACTTTAAACACCATAAATCTTTACACCATGCAGTCAAAACAAATTTTTCATCTTTAATAATTATTTAATAAACCAATCCAAATTTTCATAAATAAATTTTTAAAGATCGAAACCACTCCTTTACACACCTAGCCGACCCAAACCCCCCTCACATGACCATACACACACGACGTCACCTCCGGAACACAACCCACATTACACACGCAATTAAAGAAGGCCATCCACTCAGTTAAAAGACCATTGCTATAATTAATTGAACTACAAGAAAAATTTGTCAAACCATTTCAAAATACGCCGCATGGCATTAAACACCACAAAATCATTAAATGTTCATTTTTGACAAATTGCATATAGACACTACACCTGAAACACCATTCGCACCCTTTGCACATACTAACAAAATAAACTGCACAACTTATGAAACACTAGAAAATAGTTCAACAGAGATCTTCATCGCAACATACTCATTTAAGACTAAATGCATACCGACGCTACACCCAAAAAAAAATCAATTTCATCCTTTGCAGTTCCAAAGAAAAGGGACTCACAATTAACCAGAGATAATATCTCAGCATCAAGTACACGTATTATGATGACACCCTACTAAACAGTTCAAGGCATGTCAAACTTAAATGAAAATCAAATTTGCACCAAAACTTCAATGAAAATAAACTTCGCACCACACGCATTAATTAAATAACACTCCAAAAAAATCAACGTTGCAAATTAATTAACCAAATAATAATTGGATGTGAAACCACTTACCTCAACGTAGGCCAACTTCGCAAATTTGGTGTGCAATGTCCGTTGCACTTCAATCGCATCCCAAATAGACTCATTTGTACCCAAACTCAAGAATTAGAACAATTATATCCCTATATGGCCCTACAAACAGAACATGAGACCATTTATACCGAAATTTGAACCAAAGAAACACAAAAAAAAACCATATGGAGATCGAATGAAGAATTACCAGCGCGAGCATAACAGGGGAGAAAGGAGGGCGGGTTTCCGAAGGCGCGCCGCGTCAGAAAACAGGGTGGTGCGTGGCTGTGCGAAGTGGGAAAATAGGTAGCAAGGATGCTGGTCTCCGGTGCGTGGTGGTTGTACGGTGCAAGGTGGCTGAGGGGAGTCCGTTCGCGAGGGTGAGGAGCTCGGAGAGACATCGCCGGACAGGAGCAGGAGGGGCGCGGCTCATCGGAAGGGTATGTTGGGAGGTCCGGAAAAGAGGGACGCGGCGCAAGGAAAGTCGTGTGCATGGTGAGGAGGTCGGCTTGGCTGAGGTGCGCTGGTCCGAAGGGATGGCGTCGATCATTGCGAGGTGCACTGCTGGTCCAGTTCGCCGAAGGAGGAGGAAGAGGCTGGTCCAGGAGAGGGGGGCGGAGGTGGTCTAGTGAGGAAGAGGGATCGGGGATCTTCTTGTGCGATCGGAGGAGGCCGTCGGGAGTATGGCGCGGCATAGCTGGGTCTGCAACCAGCCGAGGGCGGCTAGGGTTGCAGAGGAAATTGGCGCAGCAAAAAGAGGGAAAAAAAACGGAATGTGGGGGTGGGGGCCTGGCGCGACGGGGGGGGGGGGGAGGGGAAGCAAGAGGAAACAATAAGAAAAAGAAAAAAAAGGAAAGAAAAAAAAGAAAGAAATGAAAATGAATAAAAATTAAAAATAAAGTAAAATAAATCCAAAGAAAAATAAATTCCAAACCAATCTAAAAAAAATGATAATAATCATAATAATAATAATAATAATAATAATAATCTTAATTTTAATGAAATTATTATAAATATTAAAACAACACACAAAAAAAATTATCTTTGCGACCGCAATTTAATATTATAACCAAAATTAATATTAGTTGAAATAGAAAGAATAATAATAACCTAAATAAATTGTTAACCAAGATAATAATAATAATAATAATAATAATAATAATAATAATAATAATAATAATAATTTAATTGAAACGTTAACTTAAATAATCATAATATTAACAATAATACTAAAGTGATAAAATCAGTTACAAAATAATTGCATTAATTACTGAGTCTGGACTTCGTGCATAGACGCGTGCGTGATCACGACAAGTCGCGCATCCATATAAAAATAAATTTATTCATAAAACATTCCCTTATTACGGTTTGGCGCTATACCCAGGCATGCGTATAGTCGCGCACCCTTACCAGATCCGAATTTCTTCTAAAATAAAACTGGTTCAAACCACAGCTAAAAGGTGAGTCCCAAAATAGTTTAAAATAAAACAAGTGTCAGGTCGGGGTGTGACAATTCTCCCCACCATGACACTTTCTGCCCCCAGAAAGCCCCAAAAGACTTGGTCAGCCAAGTGTTCCAAGCTAGACCACGAAGACACCGAAAACAAAACCTCAATCACCTAAAGATATAGAATTTCAAAGGCCCATGCCCTGAAACTACGAATACCTCAAAACTAGAATTACTTAGAAAAACAACCAGCAACCAAGAATTTACCTTAAGCAGAACTACAACTTGGAACACCTCGACCCCTAATTTAGGGATCATCAGGACCACTCGAGGTCTCCAAGAACGATCGTCAAGCGACCCACTACTTAAGCTATCCAACCAACATGGTCGAGGTTGGGCGGAGCAGAAGCAAGGGGTTGCTCCGCCAAGCTCACTTTGAAAACAGAGCCTTCCACAAGCCCGTCTTATGGTGGTCTCCCCACCATATTAGGGTTCTTAGCAAACATTTGTTCTCCAAACCAAAACGACTCCCAAACCCAGACAACTCTAACACTGGCTTGACCCTCAGAGTTCCCTATGTTGAACTAACACAGGACGGGACATCGGCGAGACCCGCACAGGGTCTCCCCACCATTTTAAAAATTCCTAACACCACAAAACCCGCGCGGCCATTCCTAGTTTACTTTAAGCAATACCGATTGAACCCTTCATCGTGAACCCGCCACACGGGCCAACCCGCACTGATCATTCCTACAGTGGACAACACTCTGCCACGTGAGATAGCTTTGATAGCAGAAACCCCTAACCAGGAGATGAACCAGACAGGCGCACAACGTTTCCACAAGACATGAGTATCTCCGACCGCAAGAAGGTTTACGAAGCACCCCCACTGGCTTTACGAGAATATGGGTTTTTTTCGAACCTCTTTAAGGCCCAAGAGGAACTCCCATAAAATAAGACCATAACAAGTAGACAAGGGCTCTATTCCCATGACAACAAGAATGACGCCTTCGGAGAGGGTACCACAATAGGGAAATTTAAGTTTTCCCCATCCCGACATTGCGGACTAAAGTCGGACCAAGCCCGTCCCACGTCTGACAAGTCCTGACTACGCGCAAGCTTCACCCCGAGACCTATGGCTGGGGCACTGATGTCTGAAGCATCTCTAGCCTCGCAGTCCCAAGCTGACCACTTCTAAATGGAACTTCCTCCGCTGGAAAAGCAGCCTGCATACTTCCCCTCGTGTCTCGCGCGACCACTCTATTAACATACCCACTGAGGATTGCAACGAACGACTTAGAGTGTCTGACTGACCACACTAGAGATAGGAGGTTGAGCGGTCTATCAAACACGAGACACAAACTGGCGAGAGGGGCACTCCAAGAACAAGCCCCTTTGGTTCACATTCATCTTCAGATGAAGAGCATTCATTTACCACAGTATAAATGGGACCAGCCACTATTACTAGCTTTAAACTGATCGTTACACACAACCTCTAGGGAACAAGAAACTAACTCATCGGAAAGGTCAACATACCTCCTTCACCCTCTATTGACTAGTCAAGCACCTACGAGATCCACTACTTTCCTTCACCTTCACTGAGGTACTACTGCGGAATGAGACTAGTCTTGAGGGTTGCTCACGATGTCACTATTCACAACGAAAATGGAACTATCACCGTTTACTAGTTTAGTCTCGCTCCTCCAAACATACTCGAGAAAACTTACGCATACACAACATTTAGAGTTCCTCCAAAACTAGAGACACTTCCAACTTTCCCAAAGCACTCAACGACATCCAACTGACATCGACGTCTACGAACAGCCGACACCACCGAGAAGAACCAAACTCTGCCACTCCACTAAGAGTCTGAGTCGGGCCAAGAAAAGATAGAGACCTGCTGGAACCCATGGAACGTTTCTAGGGGGCATATCCCAAACAAAAAAAACACGAACCAACTTTCCACAAATCCAAACACATCACAATATAAGCATCAACATTCCAGAAACAAAACCAAAAATTCCAAATCTAAAACATCAATTCATTTTCAAAGAAAACACTCACTTGAAAGACCAAGCCCTGCACAATAAACCCAAAATATATTTTAAAAAATCCATCTTTACTCTAAACGAAATGTCATTTTTTTTCATTTTCAAAACCATTTGTGCACAAAAACCCATTTAAGAAAAAGGCCCACTTTCTAGGAAATAAGAAGCAACCTTAGAAATCAATCAACCACCACTGATATTCCATGGTGCCTCGCAAGTATGCATTTTCGTGCCACTCAGGCACCCGTCCACATGATCCACCAACTGTCCATTAATCAAGTCCATATGCACATGTGAGCACCCCTAGGAATACCACTGGAAAGAAGCAAGGCTACTCCGCTTTCAAAACAAAACATTCTCAATATCAGAAAATACCTTCTTCTTTTCAAACCCGTTTCAAAAATTCAAGGTAAATTTCAAGAATGCTTTCCATTTCTAAAACAGCCCATTTCAATTTCAGATGACTCAAAACATCCCTTTAGAAATTCAACGTTGACAAATCAACGCCAAATTCCAAAAACAAGGTCCAAGAGAAACGCACAACAAATATCATTACAACTGCAAATAAGAGCAACATCAAAGTCCGCTTCCCTTTTTAAAGGAAAACAATCTCGCGCCAATCCCAAAATTGGAGCAAGGTATCACAAAAATTAAACACCTGGGCAGAGGACTAGTGGTCGTGTCTAACCCGACTACATGGTTTAGCAGACCATGTCCTAGGTAAGCACCAACCACTAGGAGTGTCGAACCGCACTCTCGGGCATCACATGGGTCGCTACTCTATGTGAGACCGCGCGCAGTACCAGTTTACTCCTATTTTCATCCCCCATCCACAAAGACCAAAGCCAAAACATAGATCCCGGACTGCCCCTGGTTACTCGAGGATCGGAACGAGCAAGAGTTCGCGACGCTCTTCCCGCACCTACCACTCGAGTACCGACAATCCTATCTCCGATCTACCTGATACCCCAAATAACAAGAACAAAACCTCCCTCTGATACCATTTTGTCACGAACCAGGACGGGTCGCCATCCGACCCGGCGCCCGACCCGGTCTGCGGCAAGGCCCGAAGGGCGTTCCCGATCCCCACGGGCTGGCACAAGTGCCCGGGTATCAAAAATAAACTTGGGAACGATTTACCCGGATAAATAAAAATAAAAACAGACAACAAGCTGAATAAATTGAAACTAAAAACTGACAACCAAACAGACCCTTATACCAAGTTCAGATTTAAAGTTTACAACTTGAACAAAAAACCCAAAGGAGACTACATCGAAGGAAACCAAAACTCCAACACAAACCTCTGTGCGACATGAGGAGTCACATTCCCAAGACACCATCGCCAAACCAACACGAGGATTCCACTGACACCCCGAACCACCAATGCTAAGCCCGATGCCTCAACCTGGAGGGAAGAAAAAAAAAACACAATCTACATACACCCAAAGGTCACTACGGGAAAAATGGGTATTTGCGACGGGAATAAATCCCGTCGCAAATAGTCCCGTTAAAAACTTATTTGCGACGGGGGTCTTTACCCGTCGCAAATAGTTTTCCCGGGCTTTTGCGCCAAATCCGGGGAAAACTATTTGCGACGGGGAAGCCTTTCCCCGTCGCAAATAACCGGCGGCGGTAAAAGGTATTTGCGACGGGAAAGTATTCCCGTCGCAAATAGTATGTTATTTGCGACGGGACCCGTCGCAAATAACTATTTACCGGTTGACCGTAATAAATGCGGGCGAGGGTATTTGCGACGGGCGTCGTCGCAAATAATACTTTTTGCGACGGGAATCCCGTCGCAAATGGACCCGTCGCTAATAAGCTAACCTATAAATACCCCCATCCGTTTTTTTCAAATCATTCTCATTCTCCACCATCTTCTGCTCTAAAATTTCTATTTCTAAATTTGAGTTTTTGTTCAGTTTAATTTTTTTCTTCGGAGCTGTTATTAAAGTTTTGAAGAACGATCAGAGCTCATCAATTTTCAAGGTATTTATGTTCATTTTAATTTAATATTTATTTTTAATTTTGTATTAATTTCAATTATTTTTTATTAGTTGTAATTTAATTATGTTTATATTGTTTTCTTACTTAATAAATTTAAATTATTAGTATTGTTCATAGTTAATGGTAATTAGGAATAATTTGTAATAATTTTTAATAATTAAGAATAAATATTAATAATTAGTAATAATTACCAATAATTAGTAATAATTAGTAATAATTAGTAATAATTACCAATAATTAGTAATAATTAGGAATAATTAGTCATAATTAGTAATAATTAACAATAATTAGTAATAATTAGGAATAATTAGTAATAATTAACAATAATTAGTAATAATTAGAAATAATTAGTAATAATTAACAATAATTAGTAATAATTAGGAATAATTAGTAATAATTAGTAATAATTAACAATAAATAGTAATAATTAACAATAATTAACAATAATTAGCAATAATTAACAATAATTAGCAATAATTAGGAATAATTACCTATAATTAGGAATAATTGCCTATAATTAACAATAATTACCAATAATTTGCAATAATTACCAATAATTTGCAATAATTACCAATAATTTGCAATAATTACCAATAATTTGCAATAATTACCAATAATTTGTAATAATTACCAATAATTTGTAATAATTACCAATAATTTGTAATAATTACCAATAATTTGTAATAATTACCAATAATTTGTAATAATTAGTAATAATTAGTAATAATTACCAATAATTACCAATAATTGCCAATAATTAGTAATATTTCTCAATAATTGCAAATAATTAGGAATAATTGCAAATAATTAGGAATAATTGCAAATAATTAGGAATAATTGCAAATAATTAGGAATAATTAGTAATAATTAGTAATAATTAGGAATAATTAGGAATAATTACCAATAATTACCAATAATTATCAATAATTGCAAATAATTGCAAATAATTAGGAATAATTAGTAATAATTAGGAATAATTAGAAATAATTAGTAATAATTAGGAATAATTAGTAATAATTAGGAATAATTAGTAATAATTAGGAATAATTAGTAATAATTATGAATAATTAGTAATAATTAGTAATAATTAGGAATAATTAGTAATAATTAGGAATAATTAGGAATAATTAGGAATAATTAGCAATAATTAGGAATAATTAGCAATAATTACCAATAATTAGCAATAATTAGCAATAATTAGCAATAATTAGCAATAATTAGGAATAATTAGCAATAATTAGGAATAATTAGCAATAATTAGCAATAATTAGGAATAATTAGCAATAATTAGGAATAATTAGCAATAATTAGGAATAATTAGCTATAATTTGGAATAATTACCAATAATATGGAATAATTACCAATAATTTGTAATAATTACCACTAATTTGTAATAATTAGGAATAATTAGTAATAATTAGTAATAATTAGGAATAATTACCAATAATTACCAATAATTACCAATAATTGCAAATAATTACCAATAATTGCAAATAATTACCAATAATTGCAAATAATTAGGATTAATTGCAAATAATTAGGAATAATTAGTAATAATTAGGAATAATTAGGAATAATTACCAATAATTAGGAATAATTACCAATAATTACCAATAATTACCAATAATTGGTAATAATTACCAATAATTGCAAATAATTTCCAATAATTAGGAATAATTGCCAATAATTAGTAATAATTAGGAATAATTAGTAATAATTAGTAATAATTAGGAATAATTAGTAATAATTAGTAATAATTAGTAATAATTAGGAATAATTAGTAATAATTAGTAATAATTAGTAATAATTAGGAATAATTAGTAATAATTAGGAATAATTAGTAATAATTAGTAATAATTAGGAATAATTAGTAATAATTACCAATAATTACCAATAATTACCAATAATTACCAATAATTACCAATAATTACCAATAATTAGGAATAATTACCAATAATTAGGAATAATTATCAATAATTAGGAATAATTAGTAATAATTAGGAATAATTAGGAATAATTAGGAATAATTAGGAATAATTAGGAATAATTAGGAATAATTAGGAATAATTAGGAATAATTAGGAATAATTAGGAATAATTACGAATAATTACCAATAATTAGGAATAATTAGGAATAATTAGTAATAATTAGGAATAATTAGGAATAATTAGGAATAATTAGTAATAATTAGTAATAATTAGTAATAATTAGTAATAATTAGTAATAATTAGTAATAATTAGTAATAATTAGGAATAATTAGGAATAATTAGTAATAATTAGGAATAATTAGGAATAATTAGGAATAATTAGGAATAATTACCAATAATGACCAATAATTGCCAATAATTAGTAATAATTACCAATAATGACCAATAATTGCCAATAATTACCAATACTCAGGAATACTCACGAATACTCACGAATACTCACGAATACTCACGAATAGTCACGAATACTCGTGAATACCTAGCAAAAAAAATTATATTATCAATATTTATGAAAAAAATATTAATATTATTAAAATAATAAAAATTTATAAAATATTAAAATTATCAATATTCACAACAGATTTTGCTCTATTCTTAACATGTTCAAATCTTAAAGGGTCGCTAATTGTCAGGTCATGCGCAATAAAAAGTTTGTGTCATCCATGTCCAATGTAAACTCTATAATTGTCCTTGCATGGTCGATCACCTCAAAAGTAATGTTGCAATCAGACAAACCAAGTCATTCCCTTCTTATCTATAAGAATCATCTCACATGAACCTTTACATAGACCATTCTTCCTTGAAAATTTAAGGGAAAAATAATGATATCCCCTCAAATTTTTAAGGAAGAATGATCTATGTAAAGGTTCATGTGAGATAATTCTTATAGATAAGAAGGGAATGACTTGATTTGTCTGATTGCAACATTACTTGCGAAGTGATCAACCATGCAAGGACAATTATAGAGTTTACATTAGACATGACTTACACAAACTTTTTATTGCGCATGACCTGACAATTGGCGATCCTTTAAGATTTGAACATGTTAATAATAGAACAAAGTCTGTTATGAATATTGATAATTTTAATATTTTTTAATTTTTGTTATTATTTTAATAATATTGTTTTTTCGTAAATATTGATAATATTTTTTTTATTACTAATAATTAGTAAACGAAATCTGCTTGGATAATGAAGGGAAAATTTATAATCATCTCCACAATGATGATTACCAAATTTCCTTTCATTATTCAAGCAGTTTTCCTTTTGCTAAGTATTGCTAAGTATTGCTAAATTAGTAATAAATAGTAATAATTAGCAATAAATTGTAATAATTAGTAATAAATTGTAATAATTAGTAACAATTAGTAATAAATTGTAATAGATTGTAATAATTAGGAATAATTAGGAATAATTAGGAATAATTACCTTATTACATGTGGAGACAGAATGTGAAACACACAGATGAAAGGAGAATTGTATATAATATAAAAAATTATATTATTTTAATATTAATAATAAAATATACTAATAATGTAATGATGTTATTATTATATAATTAATATTTATAAAAAAAATTATATTAGTATTATTAAAAAAAATAAAAAATCAATATAATATTAAAATTATCAATATTTGTAACAGGTTTTGCTTTATTTTCAATATATTCAATCCTTGCTTGAGTGTTTTTTCTAACAAATTATTCAAAACCAGTAATGCTTTTATATTTTATAGAAAAATATGGAACAACGAGGTCGTCAACAGTCATTATTAGATGACCGCATATGGATAAATCAACGTAGAAATCCAAATGGTTCTGGTTTAAATCCAGTATATATAGAGGGTGTGGAGATTTTTTTATCATTTGCGGCATCAAATTCAGAATTTGTTTCAGAATGAAAGATAAAATGCCCTTGTAGAAAATGTGCATTGAGAACGTTTGACACGTTTGACAAAGTGGGGGAACATCTCTTGCATTTTGGTTTTCAAGCAGATTATGTTTTTTGGTATCAACATGGTGAACGCAGTTCCAGAGCAGGTGATACCAACTTGATTCCAGATCCATCTCGGTTTCAAGATTTAGTACATGATGTTGCAGGTTCATCTGTTCAACATACAGAAACTCCGGCTGATATAGCTTCAAATCCTGAGTTGGGACCGTCTGAATTTTATGAGTTGTTGAAGTCTGCTGAGGATGCATTATATCCTGGCTGCAAGATGAGCAAATTAGAAGCAGTTGCAAAATTTATGGCTATCAAATAAGATAACGGAATGTCAAACACATGTTTTGACCAGATATTTTCATTGCTGAAAACACTGTTACCCGAAGGAAATGTTTTACCTGCAAATTACTATGAAAGTAAGAGGTTGGTTCGAAATTTGGGACTTACTTGTCAGAAGATTCATGCATGTTCAAATGACTGCATTTTATATTCAGGGGAAAATGAGTCGTTGGATAGTTGTCCCACATGTGGGCAACTGAGATATAAAGAAGGACAACACGGGAAGTCTGGTTTGATTCCTGTAAAACAGTTGAGATATTTTCCGCTTACATCCAGACTTCAGCGTTTATTCATGTCTAAGAATACAGCGACAATGATGTCATGGCATAAAGAGAATATTTCAACCGATAAAAGCTTGAATCATCCAGCCGATGGTGATTCATGGAAACATTTTGATAGAGTGCATCCATCATTTGCTTTAGAAGCTAGAAATGTTCGACTGGGCCTTTTCACTGATGGTTTCTGTCCGTTTGGATCTTATATGTAAACTGGAAAAAATATTTCCGCCGTCTTTCTTCGACTCAATGGAACATTTGATGTTACATTTGCCATATGAAGCCAAATGTGGAGGTCCGGTACAGTTTCGATGGATGTACCCATTTGAAAGATGCATGCAAAAATTGAAAAGAAAAGTACGCAACAAAGCATCTGTTGAAGGATCTATTGCAGAAGCTTATTTGCAAGAGGAAATATCTTTTTTCTGCTCCCATTATTTTGAATCTGAGTATCCTTCAAAACACAACCGAATGGGACGGAATGAGAGGAATATTGATGAAATCGACAATCAATTATCTGTTTTCAACCAGTCAGAGCTTGGTTTTGGTGGAGTTTCTGAACGCTGGCTTTCAGATGATGAACATCATAGAGCTCATACGTATGTTCTGCTCAACTGTGAAGAGATGACATCAGTTGTACTGTAAGTGTTTATATCACTTATTCTATCATTTATGTTACAATAAATAACTTTGGTTTTTATAGGTTGTATGATAATCATATCAAGAAACAAATTCCACAAATTACAGCAGCTGCTCTCGAAGAACGTCGACTGAAAAATTTCTCTCAGTGGTTTCAAAAACTGGTAACATAAATTCTTTATCATTTAGCAACTCATTCAATGTATAGTTTACTATATTGATAATTATTTCACAAATCTTCAGGTGTCTCGACATGCTGATAAAATTGACAAACGGTTGTGTGTATTGAGTAACCCACCTTCCAAACTTGTTAAAACTTATAATGCATATGTGGTGAATGGATTTCGATTCCACACACATGCATATGGGGAATCGAAAAAAACAAAGAACAGTGGAGTTAGCTTGAGAGGATCTCATCATCGAGAAAATGAAGTTGACTTTTATGGCATACTTGATGAAATCATTGAACTCTGTTATCTTGGACAACATTACATAACCATGTTCAAATGTCGGTGGTTGGATACAGAGAGAGGCGTGCGTGTTCATCCGACTCATGGAATCATCGATATTAAATGTAAAAGTGTTCTCGCAGTAAATGAACCATTCTTATTGGCTCAACAGGCATATCAAGTTTATTATGCAAAGTACTGTGCAACATCAAGAGACTTGACTGATTGGTGGAGTGTAATAAAAATCAAAATTCGAGACAATCAGTTTAGTCAAAGTGAATGTGCTTTCACTGATGTGCAAAGAATTGAAGTTTTTCAAGAGAGTACTCAAAATCAATCTTTTTTACAAAGAGATATGAGTATCGATGACGACACCCCACATTTAAGAGTCGGTGATGACGATGATGTTAATGATGTCACACATGAATTTGAAATGGTAAGAGATGAAGCAACTGCAACTCGAATGGATATCGATGATGTTGAGGAGGAATATGAAGATGACATTGACATATATGAAGATGATGATGAAGATGAACACTTATAGAATTCCATGGTATTTATATACAATCATAATATGTATATATGTATATATAATAGTAATTATCAATTATTTGCTAATATTAATATTTTCTGTTTCAGATGGACGAGGCCACATTTCGTGAGTTGACGGAGGCTGACCTGCCTTTCGATGCGGATGAGTTGCTGGCAGATGACCCTCAGCCTGCAGGCGCTCCAGGGAGTACGCGGAGGGGGCGCGGTCTTGCACGATTGATGATTCCTGACCCCGTCCCCGAGCGACGTCCACGTCTTGGGTTTGATCCGCGCACCCGGAGGTGTGATAACCTGTGTAATAACCTGTGAATTTGACTAAGATTTCATTAATCTATTCACATAATAAATGTTTATTATTTTTTCAGTTTTTCGCATATAGCAGTCGGACAGGGCAGCGCTATTTTGCGCAACTATTTCTCTCAGCCGTGGACCACATGGGAGCAGATTCCCATTGATGTGCAGCAGGCCATGTTTGGCCATTGGTTGATACGTACGTAAATAAATAATTTTTATTTTGAAAATTATTTCATTTCTAACTTGATATTTTGATTTATTTGTAGGGTTTATGGTATCCGATCGAGGATACCATGCATGACGCCATCCACGAGGCATGGGAGGTGGCCATGTGTGATCGCCTTCGTCAGTTTTTGCACAATTTAAGAAAAGCTGCGATGAAGAAAGCAGGAGTGTCAGATTTTGAGGAGTCATGTAGAGCACACCGACCAGAGTACATTTCATCCCATGTATGGGATGGATTATGTGCGCACTGGTTGAGTGGTGCCTTTCAGAGGAGATCATCGGTGGGGAGGCAGAATCGGGGGAGGCAGGAGGTGACTCATTGAGCTGGGAGTCGTTCTTTCAGTACTCATAGACAGCATCTGGTACGTACATTATTTATAAATATTTTATATAACTATAAATATTAACAGTTTATTTTTTATTCTTATAGGCTGTCGAGCACCCCGATATTACAGAGTACGACGTATATCGGAGGATGTATAGTGATCCTGCTACTGGGGAGCTCAGAGGTGATCGTCAGCATCACATCGTGGTCAGTATTATTTATTTTCAAGTTTAAAAATTAACTGCATATAATATATTCACAATTTTAATTTTAAATTGCAACTATAGGAGTCATATGAGGCCGCAGCGGCACAGGCCCGGCCTGAGAGTCAGGCCGAGTCATCAGATCAGACCACTGCCCGTCAGTTTGATGAGGCGGCATGGATGCAGGCCACCCAGTATGCCTTCGAGAAGGGTCGGGTAGTTGGTATCGGCTCTCGACTGACTCCCGGAGATTATTATGGCAGTGCTGCGATGTCGGCGTCCAGCTCGAGGGGAGCTCGTGCATCTTCTTCTACACAGTATGAGGAGCAGTTGCGATCTCAGACTGCACAGATAGAGAGTCTCCGACAGGAGCAGGAGCAGATACGTCAGCAGCATGAGGAGGAGCGTCGACGCCAGCAGCAGCTGTACGAGGAGCAAACGAGTCGGTGGCAGCAGCAGCATCAGGAGCAGATGGAGTACATGCGCCGACTCACTCATGCTTTAGGGATGGAGTTTCCTCCACCACCATCTGTAGATCCCCCACCTCCCCCCCCCCCTCCTACAGATTAGAGTTTGTATTTCTGTTATAAAATTTGTGAAATCAAAATATTTTTTTTTCTATTCGTAGTTTCTGTCTCATTATAAAATATTAATAATATTATATTTTTAAATAACAATATTAATATGAATAATAATAATATTTATATTTTATAATATTAAATTTTATATATATATTAAAATTTTATTTATATAATAAAATTTTATATATATATTAAAATTTTATAATATTATAATTTAATTATTTTTTTGTAATACTTGAATTATTTTAATATTTGAATGTAAAATAATTCTATTATTTTTATATTAATTAAAATAACTTATTAATATTTTTTTTATTTATGAATTATAATTATAATATTATTATATTAATTAAATTATTTATTAATATTCTATTATTTTTATTTTTGAATTATAATTCTACTATTATTATAGTAATTAAAATAATTTATTATTTTCATTTGTAAATTATAATTCTATTATTATATTAATTAAAATAATTTATTAATAATTTATTTTTTTTATTTTTTTTATAGTATTTGCGACGGGATACTATGCCCGTCGCAAATACTAGTATTATTAATAATTTTTTATTTTTTTTTAAAAAGAGTATTTGCGACGGGTCCCGTCGCAATTACTATGAATAGTATTTGCGACGGGTCCCGGTTCCCGTCGCAAATACTAGTATTATTAATTTTTTTATTTTAAAAAAAAAAAGGTTATTGCGACGGGCCCGTCGCAAAAACTATTTGCGACGGGTCCCGTCGCAAAAGGTATTTGCGACGGGCCCGTCACAATAACTGTTTAAAAAGTTTTTTACAAAAATACGGAATACTATTTGCGACGGGGAGAATGCCCGTCGCAAAAAAAGGCTTTAGCGACGGTCCCGTCGCAAATAAGTTTAGTTGCGACGGCGTTTTCCGCAACGGGCTATTTGCGACGGGACCCCGTCGCAAATGGCTATTTGCGACGGGATCCCGTCGCAAATACCTGTTTTTCCAGTAGTGGGTGTATGTAGGGTGTGAGCTAAAAGCCCAGTAAGATGCCACCAAGAAAAGGTTCCACGCACAACTATTAAATGACCAATACATTTGCAACTTAAATTAAAGAAAAGAACTAAAATCTTAATCAACTTTTAGAGAAAAACAGGTTTTAGATAAAATAGTTTTAAGAAGAAACAACTTAAATTAAAACACACGCACACACACACACACTTCTGAAAATAACTGAGTTTCACACCGATGAGCGTAGAGTAACCAATGAGCACTAATATGGGAGGGGCCGCATGGGTGTTAGCTAGCTTGGGTCCCTAGAACTTCGTTTCTCAATGAAACGTGGCTTAGAAGGCCACGACCCTCAGAAAACGTGGCTTAGATGGCCACGACCCTCAGAAAACATGGTTTAGAAGACCACGACCCTCAGAACAGCACATGTTTAGTTAGTGTTGCAATCGTCAGTCCTGCTAGTGAAACTGGGTTGAGTCACCTCCAGAACACTAGCCCACTAGTCTAGTCTACCCTCCTAGCTACCCGGGCTTCCCAGTTTGTGCTCAAACCAATTTCAAGTTCATGTCACATGCCATATTTATGCACCCAAATAAAACAAGACACCACACATGCCAAAAACCACTACTCTTACTCAGAAATACCATTTTGGAAGAATACACACCCTAAAAATATTTCAAAACTAAATTTGCACTAATTACATGACAAAAAAAAATAGTGTGGTCATAGAAAACACTTTCGAAGTCAATCAGACCATTAAAAGAATTTATTAAACAATTTCAACCTATGTCGCACTACTTTAAACACCATAAATCTTTACACCATGCAGTCAAAACAAATTTTTCATCTTTAATAATTATTTAATAAACCAATCCAAATTTTCATAAATAAATTTTTAAAGATCGAATCCACTCCTTTACACACCTAGCCGACCCAAACCCCCCTCACATGACCATACACACACGACGTCACCTCCGGAACACAACCCACATTACACACGCAATTAAAGAAGGCCATCCACTCAGTTAAAAGACCATTGCTATAATTAATTGAACTACAAGAAAAATTTGTCAAACCATTTCAAAATACGCCGCATGGCATTAAACACCACAAAATCATTAAATGTTAATTTTTGACAAATTGCATATAGACACTACACCTGAAACACCATTCGCACCCTTTGCACATACTAACAAAATAAACTGCACAACTTATGAAACACTAGAAAATAGTTCAACAGAGATCTTCATCGCAACATACTCATTTAAGACTAAATGCATACCGACGCTACACCCAAAAAAAAATCAATTTCATCCTTTGCAGTTCCAAAGAAAAGGGACTCACAATTAACCAGAAATAATATCTCAGCATCAAGTACACGTATTATGATGACACCCTACTAAACAGTTCAAGGCATGTCAAACTTAAATGAAAATCAAATTTGCACCAAAACTTCAATGAAAATAAACTTCGCACCACACGCATTAATTAAATAACACTCCAAACAAATCAACGTTGCAAATTAATTAACCAAATAATAATTGGACGTGAAACCACTTACCTCAACGTAGGCCAACTTCGCAAATTTGGTGTGCAATGTCCGTTGCACTTCAATCGCATCCCAAATAGACTCATTTGTACCCAAACTCAAGAATTAGAACAATTATATCCCTATATGACCCTACAAACAGAACATGAGAACATTTATACCGAAATTTGAACCAAAGAAACACAAAAAAAAACCATATGGAGATCGAATGAAGAATTACCAGCGCGAGCAGAACAGGGGAGAAAGGAGGGCGGGTTTCCGAAGGCGCGCCGCATCAGAAAAGAGGGTGGTGCGTGACTGTGCGAAGTGGGAAAATAGGTAGCAAGGATGCTGGTCTCTGGTGCGTGGTGGTTGTACGGTGCAAGGTGGCTGAGGGGAGTCCGTTCGCGAGGGTGAGGAGCTCGGAGAGGCATCGCCGGACAGGAGCAGGAGGGGTGCGGCTCATCGGAAGGGTATGTTGGGAGGTCCGGAAAAGAGGGAGGCGCCGCAAGGAAAGTCGTGTGCATGGTGAGGAGGTCGGCTTGGCTGAGGTGCGCTGGTCCGAAGGGATGGCGTCGATCATTACGAGGTGCACTACTGGTCCAGTTCGCCGAAGGAGGAGGAAGAGGCTGTTCCAGGAGAGGGGGGCGGAGGTGGTCTAGTGAGGAAGAGGGATCGGGGATCTTCTTGTGCGATCGGAGGAGGCCGTCGGGAGTATGGCGCGGCATAGCTGGGTCTGCAACCAGCCGAGGGCGGCTAGGGTTGCAGAGGAAATTGGCGCAGCAAAAAGAGGAAAAAAAAACGGAATGTGGGGGTGGGGGCCTGGCGCGACGGGGGGGGGGGGGGAGGGGAAGCAAGAGGAAACAATAAGAAAAAGAAAAAAAAGGAAAGAAAAAAAAGAAAGAAATGAAAATGAATAAAAATTAAAAATAAAGTAAAATAAAGCCAAAGAAAAATAAATTCCAAACCAATCTAAAAAAAATGATAATAATCATAATAATAATAATAATAATAATAATCTTAATTTTAATGAAATTATTATAAATATTAAAACAACACAAAAAAAAATTATCTTTGCAACCGCAATTTAATATTATAACCAAAATTAATATTAGTTGAAATAGAAAGAATAATAATAACCTAAATAAATTGTTAACCAAGATAATAATAATAATAATAATAATAATAATAATAATAATAATAATAATAATTTAATTGAAACGTTAACTTAAATAATCATAATATTAACAATAATACTAAAGTGATAAAATCAGTTACAAAATAATTGCATTAATTACTGAGTCTGGACTTCGTGCATAGACGCGTGCGTGATCACGACAAGTCGCGCATCCATATAAAAATAAATTTATTCATAAAAAATTCCCTTATTACGGTTTGGAGCTATACCCAGGCATGCGTATAGTCACGCACCCTTACCAGATCCGAATTTCTTCTAAAATAAAACTGGTTCAAACCACAGCTAAAAGGTGAGTCCCAAAATAGTTTAAAATAAAACAAGTGTCAGGTCGGGGTGTGACATTATGAATAATAACCTTACCCGTATAGAGCACCCTGATTCGCAGTGTGGAGGATCAATGTTAGATCACTTCATGAGGAAACAAACACCAACATTCAATGGGGTTACAAATCCATTAGTAGCTAAGAAATGGATAAATTCCTTAGAGAAAATATTTCACGCCTTGGGGAGTAGCGAAAGGGAAAAAGTTTCCATGGTAGTTTACTGGCTCACTGGAGATGTTAATCAATGTTGGTATTTGATTCAAAACAAAAAGGAAGATGATGAAGTATCAAATATGGAATAGAGGGAGTTTAAAGATATTTTATTAGAAAAATATTTTCCTCATGACCATCGAGCGGATATAGAAAGACAATTTTTGAGTCTGAGGCAGAAGGAGGATGAGAATGTCGCTAAGTATAAAGCTAACTTTACAAGGTTATCAAGGCATGCTGGAGATTATATATGTAACCCAAGAATTAATATTGATAGTTTCTTTTATGGGTTAAAACCATTTCTATGTCGAGCATTAGTCTCACAATCCTTCTCTTCATACAAAGATATTGTCTCATGTACTATCAAGACAGAAAAAGAATTCTCTAAGTCTTACGACTTTAAATCAAATAAAGAGAATAAGAGATCTTCTGAACACTCTAGAAATGGAAATAAGGGGAATAAGGGAAAAGTTTAATTTCCATCTTGCAGTAAATGTGGGAAGAAACACCCTGGTACTTGTATGAAGGGAATGGGAGTCTGTTACAAGTGTGGTGAAAAAGGCCACCAAGATCATGATTGCAAGGGGAAGAAAGAGGCTATTAATGTTGAATACTAAAATTGTAGAGAAAGGGGACATTATTCAAATGAATATACTAAGAGTCAGGGGAACTTACCTCAGAAAAGGCAAGGCCAATCTTATGTTATCACTACTGCTGAGGTTGAATCTTCGAAAGACGTAGTGGTATGTAATTTAATGGTTTCCTCAAGTTTATCCAATGATTTATTTGATTCTGGATCATCACATTGTTTCATATCTTCCCAGTTTTCTAAGAAAATTATATATTTACAATTTTATTTAACAAGGGAGTTGTCAGTCAAAACTCTTAAGGGAAGTATCATTGTAACAAAGTTTTGTGAATCAGTTCCCATTAAAGAATATAAACGTTATTTATCTATTGATATCATCATCATACCCATTATTGAATTTGATATAATCTTTAGTATGGATTGGATTTCAGACTATGATGCAAAAATTTATTGTAAGAAGAAGGAGGTTACAATTTTTGATGATGATAAGGACTACCTTATCTTTAGATCAGAAATGTCACCACCTAATTCTTATCTAGATCCACCCCTAGTAGCTCAACTAAATTCAATTATTAGGGAGGAAGATAATTAAATAACTATGGGAGAGAAAAGGAATGTTCAAATAGAGGACGTACCTATTGTGCAAGAATATGTTGATGTGTTTCCAGAAGATTTACCTGGACATCCTCTAGAATGAGAAATTGAGTTTTCCATTGATTTAATTCCTGGTTCAAGGCCCATATTGAAGACCCCTTATAGAATGGCCACTGTGGAATTAGTGGAACTAAAGAAACAACTAGATTAATTGAGTAATAAGGGATTTATTCTCCCTATTGTTTCTCCATAGGGAGCCCCTGTTCTTTTTGTTAAGAAGAAAGATGGATCTATGAGGTTGTGCATTGACTATAGGGAGATCAATGCTATAACAATAAAGAACAAGTATCCACTACATTGCATTGATGATTTATTTGACTAAATTCATGGAGCTCAATACTTTTCAAATATTGACCTTTGATCTGGATATCATCAGTTGTGTGTGAAGAATGAAGACATTCCAAAAACAACATTTTGAACTAGGTACAGGCATTATGAGTTTACAGTAATTCCTTTTGGATTGATTAATGCACCCTTTGTCTTTATAGATCTAATGAATATAGTTTTCAAGGAATATATTTATGACTTTGTAGTGGTATTTATTGATGATATATTGGTATACTCCAAAAGCTATTAAGAACATGAAAATCACTTATGAATTATTCTAAAGACTCTTAGAAGACATAAATTATATGGGAAGTTTAGCAAGTGTGAATTCTGGCTTCAGGAGATTTCTTTTCTTGGACATATTTTCTCTAAGGATGGAATCTTTGTTGATCCTTCTAAGATCAAGGAAATACAAGAATGACCAGCATCAACGAGTCTAACTGAGGTACACAATTTTATTAGTTTAGTAGGTTATTATCAATGTTTCATCTAGAATTTTCCCTGGTTGGATAACCCATTAACAAAGATCACGCTAAAATGGGTTAAATTTGTTTGGAAAAAAGAGTGTGAAGAATGTTTTGAAGAATTTAAGAGAAGATTAGTCAATGCTCCTATCTTGACTCTACTATCGGGGAATGATGGGTTTGTTATTTATAGTGATGCATCAAATAAAGGACTTGGTTGTGTCCTTATATAGAATGATAGAGTTATTTCCTATGCATCATGATAGATAAAAATTCATGAATAAAACTATCCCACTCATGATCTTGAGTTGGCAGCTGTTATCTTTGCTTTAAAGATTTGGAGATGCTATCTCTATGGGAAAAAATGTGAGATATATATCGATCATAAGAGTTTGAAGTATATTTTCTCACAGAAAGAACTCAACATGAGGCAAAGACGATGGCTTCAACTACTCAAAGATTATGATTGCACTATACACTACCACCCAGGGAAGGAAAATAAGGTGGAAGATGCTTTGAGCAGAAAGGATCATGGAGTTTTGAACAAGATGAGAGTTTAAAGGGATCCTATTTTCATGGATCTAGTGAAAATGGATATGGGAATAATCATTGAAGGTGAAACATCAATACTTTTTCAAATAGTTGCAAAATCATCTTTACTAGAAAGGATAAAGAGTTCTTAGACCGATGATAAAGAGTTTAAAAATAATATTAAAGTTGTAAATGATGGGAGATTGAGTGACTTTGTGTATGAAGATAGAATTTTGAAATTTGGGAAGAGACTTTGTGTTCCTAGTATACCTGATCTAAAAAGGGAATTATTGGATGATGTTCATAGTTCCAATTTCTCTATACATCCTGGTAGTACTAAGATGTATAGATATTTGAAGGAACATTTTTGGTGGGACAACATGAAGAGGAAGATTTCTGATTTTGTGTTAAGATGTATAGTTTTTTAACAAGTGAAAGCTGGAAGGCAACAGCCTAGAGGAGTCATGCAACCTCTTCCCATACCTGAGTGGAAATGGGATAAAATTACGATGGACTTTGTTATGGGGCTACCAAAGGCTCCTAGAAGGAACGATGCAATATGGGTGATTATCCACTAAATGAGGCTAATATTAATTGTTAATATATATAATATTCATGTGATTTATTATTCATAAACACCATTTTAGTGCATTTTACACTTTGAACATCATTTCACATTATGATTGTAATACCTTCTTAAAATGCACTATTATGTGGTACATTTTTTAACATCATTTAAAGTACCCAATGATTCATCTGATTTTAAGGAATATAATTATACATATTTTAATTTTATATTTTGGGAATTTTATCAACACTTAAATATATGAACATGTTTGATTCAGGGATCATTGGATAATTCATGGAAGAAGATGGGGATATTTTGTGATGAAAGGAAACAATTCTGGAGAAGTCAGATTGGACACCATCCCACTGATAAGACTGTGGGGCCCAAAATACAGGCCCAATGAATCACAAATTTCGTGGGATACTAGAATACATGTAGAGTAACAAATCACTCTGCAGGATCCAATGCTAATTCGTCCTCCATGATATCCATTTAGGCGACCCAAGTTAGAGATAAAATTCTGGGCCAGATTCTGCGGCCCAGAAAAACAGCCCACTAATTTGATCATATCTCAAAATCCACAACTCCAAATGGACCCAAATTTTACAAGAGGTTCAAAGTCATACGAGTCTCCATTTTCTTCTTCTATGGACCACTCTTATTAGGCCATATATAAGGTCTTCCAAGCGCATCTGTTCGGTGAAGTAATGATGGCTGCCACCTCGGGTCAAGGGTGGAAAAATCAACTCTCCCTTACTTTCCACCCACCTATGGCATACCACAATTAATTGAGGAGACTTGGACTATTGGAGGCTTGACCCAAGGGCTTAAAAATTCCTATTTAAGGCAGTGGTTTTTTAGGATTTTAGGATCTTGGGTGTTTGGTTTAATTGTAATGTTATGCTTCCACTTTGTGTTTGTAATCGCATTTCAATTTCCATGTAAGTTTCCTTTTTGTACTTATTTGTTCTTAATCAACATATTTCTCTTCTATTCTTCCCATTTATTTCATTAAAACATTATAATAACAAAGCAAATTGATATCGCTTTTTTGTGATGAATTAGTTCACACATAGGTGTGAATTTCATTCACACACACGGAGGAGTGCTCGTTATTTCTGCAGTTTTAATTTCTTCAATCTAATTCTTGTAATCCATCTTCCGCCCACCATTGAGAGTATACCATCAATGGAGGGATAACTCTTTAATGGTTTGATCTTAGGAATATGAAAAGGATGTATTTAATGTTGTTTTATGAATGAATTTTTGTTAATTGGTTAACTAATTTAAGACTTCCATTCTTCAGTTATTTCCACTCTTCATCTTCACTGTGTTTGAGGAAGATAAATCCAATTACTAAAAGAACCATATACCTTGGAGACATAATGAATTTGGTTCTCTAAGTGTGTAGGGGATTATTAATGGAGTTTAGTTGCATCAAAACAGAAAATGATAAAGGTAGTGTTATTTTGAATAATGGATTCATCAAGAATTAATTAAACCAAAATTGTCTAAAGAAGTAAAATTCATTCAATTCACCCCTAGCATAATCTTAATATCAACCCATTTTCATTTAATTGAATTCACTTAAGTCTCTTAGATTTCAATTAAAACCATATAAAATCAACCCAAGTTGGCCACTTCATAGCCAAAAACAATCCATAGAATCTACGTGTCTATAGGTTACTTCCTAGGTTTCTGAGGATTCGATAACCCAAGCTAAACTACAAGGACCGTTCTACCTTCATCTCTTGGGTAAATTTGAGCGAGAATCAAATTTTGGCAGCATTTACGGGGACCTAAGTAAGTTATCTTAGACACTATCATCCTTTTTTTCATCCCTCTTCTCTGTTCTCACCCCCACACTCCTATGGAATTCAATTTTGAACAAGTCCAAACATGGGAAACATATCCCTACTTTGATCACCCAACCCCATGTGTGATGTACAATGACCATCCTAATTTCTACTTATGAGATCATCAACAAACTAATGAAACACAATGTTTTTACTCCTATGATCCACAAAATGTCCCAACATATAATGAGTTTTAATCCCCACAAAGCCAATCTGAACACCCTCCTGTGCAATTCCAAAAACTTAATTATCCACCCGGAATAGACCATTTGTCTCAACCTGTTATCCATCCTGATCCACATCCATTAATTGAAAAAATATGTCAACAAATGGAGATAATTAATTTTGAGGTTTCATCATTGAGTTTAGAACTACAAAGCATTAAAAATTCTGAGGAACCCATCCCTACAAAAACTATCCCTTCCATAACCTTATGTGAAGTGTCTAGTTTCCCACAAACCACTCATGAATTTACTAAAGAGAAAACCTTTGGATTTGGGGAATATTAAGAGGATCAAGGAATTTTTTATGGGTCTTTAAATCAAGAGGAAACTGATTTTTTATATTCACAAGATGAAAATTTTACATCATGGATTGAGTCTCATGAATATAACTCTATTGATGATTTTTTCAAAAACACCAATCATTGAACCATTAAGAGAAATCACAAACTTTGAGTCCATACCCATTCCTAAAACTGATATTTCCAATTTTTTGGTTTAATCTTCTATTCCAAATGAACCAATTCTATTGATAAATTTTGAAAATAAAATTGAGATTGATCCAAATTCCCAACCTATGTCTAAAAATGTTAGTCTGCCTGAACTTGAACATATGTCCTTTCCATCCTTCCTCAAGTTTTCATTCATTGAGGATATCCAAAACCATCATGTTTTCATTGTTTATTCTCTTGATATAAATAAAATTGGAATGACCCTTGATGTATTAGGTAAGACTAGAGAAGCAACTAGATCCACCATTTTTGATATTCCTTGGATTTACCAACTCATTTTAGAACATAGGTTTGTTAATGAAACAAATTATAAACATATAATCAATCCAAACCTAGTTGAATTGGTGAAACATGTGGTCCTTAAAATTTTTAAATTTGGTATTGGGTAAGTTGGGGGGTTCATGTCGAGCTAACGACATTAAACAAAGTGTTGTATGGGAGGCAACCCGTGGTTTTCAAGTTTCAATAATTTTGTTATTGAAATAAACTTTATATTTTAAATAGGATTAATGAATCATTTTGATATTTAAAAATTAAAAAAAATTATTGTTGACCTGTTCTTCTATTATGAGTATGGATGGGTATGAAAGGGGAGCACCATATTCATCTGTGTCACGTGGTGTGATCCTTGAGTAATGCCTTACCCAAAAATTTAAGATGAAGACAATGTATCATCAGTTGTTTTGTTTTAATTTTTTTGTAGGATTAAAATAAAAATACAAAAAAATATATAAAAATATAATAATAATAATAATAAGGGACAAATCGTGGGTTTTGGGTCAAACCCCATCACAACCGGTGAAGCTGTGGGGATTCGAACCCAAGACCGAAGAGAGACAGGGGCGCGCGCTTACCACTGACCTACGACTTTTTGTGCTTCCTTATTCTCTAATTTATATATATATATATACTTATATTTTACTTTCCTTATTATATAAATATATATATATATATATATATATTGTTTTGTTTTTTTTTGTTTTTTTTTGTTTTGTTTTTCCTTTTTCTACTAGGGAACTTTACAAGTGACATGGATATCAAAGGATTAAAATAAAGCATCAAGAATTTCAACTTCAACCGCCAGGTGACTTCATTCCATGATCCTCATTTTCAATTTCCTTTTTGAACATTCATTATCTACCTCTACCCCCTTCTAAATTTTCTTTTTTTTAAACAATGGGGACAATGTTATTTTAAGTTGGGGGGAGATAAAATAAAAAATGCTTTTGTGTCAAAAAAATGAATAATTTGAAAAAAAAAAGTGTAAATGGAAGGAAAAATTCCTTTAACTTTTAACATGGTAATACACATTGCACACTTTGAAACTGAATATCAAATAATTTAGCATGCCCTGATTCTGATTTTAATACTTGTATAATTTCATGAGCATAGATTTTGGAAAGTGTGGTTGTCTAATGTGATATTTCATCGTTTATATTTTCATCCAAATAAAAAAAAGATCACAATGCACGTCCTTTGGATAGTGGGGTATTAGTTTAAGTTCATGGGGTCCCTTAAATAAATAGCATAGGTTTGGTGATCATTTTAGTTTAATATGATTATTCAAAAAAAATTAAAAAAAAAAATTGCGCGTAGAGCAATGAAATGACCTAATGCGTGGCTTTTGGCACTTGGGGATCGTGACTCCATAATTGTCTGGCCCAGAGTTAGTAATTTTATCTCTATTTTTGGTAATTTGAATTTTTTTTGACTGAGTTAACTCGATATGATGCCCGAGTATGTGGGATTCACTTGGTTCCCTAAGGTCTTTTAGCCTGGGAGTCATCGGCAAAGTCTCGCTACAGGGGTTGACTCTTTTGAGTGCAACTTCAATTACCATGGAAAAATTGAAAAAACAAAAACAAAAAAAAAACAAAAAAAAAGCAATACAATAAAAAAATGAATAATCATCTTAATATTGAAATGTTATTCCACCTAGAGCTTCCATCATTCCCCCCTTGAATAAAAATGAACCTCCATGCCTATTGTGATGCACAACACATCCTCATACTTAATTGATATTGGATGAAATATGGCAATTAATTTGAACAAAGGAATGGGCTTGGGCTTGGGATATGCTTATGAAACGATATTGTATTAAAATATTTTGATGGGTTTCATGATTGTTTGGTATAAGGGTTTCTGGTGATCATTGTGTATTAAAATGTTTTTGGAAAAGGGAATTCGAATTTCATATTGTTGAGATATATTTTTCTTGGGACTAGAAAAACTCAAGTTGGGGGTGTGATTAGCCACTAAATGAGGATAATATTCATTTTTAATATATATAATATTCATGTGATTTATTATTCATAAACACCATTTTAGTTCATTTTACACTTTGAACATCATTTCACATTATGATTGTAATACCTTCTTAAAATGCACTATTATGTGGTACATTTTTTAACATCATTTAAAGTACCCAGTGATTCATTTGATTTTAAGAAATATAATTATAAATATTTTAATTTGATATTTTGGGAATTTTATCTACACTTAAATATATTAACATGTTTGATTCAGGGATCATCGGAGAATTCATGGAAGAAGATGGGGATATTTTGTGATGAAAGGAAACAATTCTGGAGAAGTCAGATTGGACACCGGCCCACTGATAAGACTGTGGGGCCCAACATACAGGCCCAATGAATCTAAAATTTCGTGGGATTCTATAATACATGTATATTAACAAATAACTATTCATGATCCAATGCTAATTAGGCCTTCATAGTGTCCATTTAGGTGGCCCAAGTTAGAGATAAAATTCTGGGCCATATTCTGCGGCCCAGAAAAACATCCCACTAATTTGATCATATCTCGTAATTCACAACTAAAAATTGGCCCAAATTTTACAGGAGTTTATAAGATATCCTATCCTCCATTTTCTTATTCTATGTCCCACTCTGATTCTGCCATCTAGAAGGTCTTATAAGCGCTTCTGTTCGGTGAAGGAAAGCTGGCTGCCACCTCGGGTCAAGGGTGGAAAAATCAACTCTCCCTTACTTTCCACCCACCTATGGCCTACCAAAATTAATTGAGGAGACTTGGACTGTTGGAGGCTCGACACAAGGGCTCAAAAATTCCTATTTAAGGCAGTGGTGTTGGAGGATTTGAGGATCTTGGGTGTTTTGTTTAATTGTAATGTTATGCTGCCACTTTGTGTTTGTAATCGCATTTCAATTTCCATGTAAGTTTCCTTTTTGTAATTATTTGTTCTTAATAAACATATTTCTCTTATATTATTACCATTTCTTTCATTAAAACATTATAATCACAAAGAACAGTGATATCTCTTTGTTTTTCTGAATTAGTTCACACATAGGTGTGAATTTTATTCACACATACGGAGGAGTGCTCGTTATTTCCGCAGTTTTAATTTCTTCAATATAATTCTTGTAAGACATATTCCACCCACCATTGAGAGTATACCATCAATGGAGGGATAAACCTTTAATGGATTGATCTTAGGAAGATGAAAATGATGGATTGAATGTTATTTTATGAATGAATTGTTGTTAATTGGTTAACTAATTTAAGACTTCCATTCTTCAGTTATTTCCACTCTTCATCTTCACTGTGTTTGAGGAAGAAATATCCAATTACTAAAAGGACCATATACCTTGGAGACATCATGAATTTGGTTCTATGAGTATGTGGGGGATTATTAATGGAGTTTAGTTTCATCAAACTAGAAAATGATGAAGGTAGTGTTATTTTGAAGAATGGATACATCAAGAATTAATTAAACCAAAATTATCTAAAGAAGTAAAATTCATTCAATCCACACCTAGCATAATCTTAAGATCAACCCATTTTTATTTAATTGAATTCACTTAAGTCACTTATATTTCACTTAAAACCATATAAAATCAACCCAAGTTGGACACTTCAAATCCAAAAACAATCCATAGAATCTACATGTCTATAGGTTACTTCTTAGGTCTCTGAGGATTCGATAACCCAAGATAAACTACAAGGACTGTTCTACCTTCATCTCTTGGGTAAATTTGAGCGAGAATCAATGGGTCATTGTTGATCGTCTTACCAAGTCAGCACATTTTCTTGCTATAAGAGAATATTGACCACTTGAACGTCTAGCAAGACTATATATTAATAAATTTTTGAGACTTCATGAAGTACCACTATCGATTGATTTTTATCATGATCCACGTTTTACATCAAGATTATAGAAAAGTCTTCAGAAATCCCTGGATACTGAACTTCATTTGAGCACTTCCTACCACCCCCAAACTGATGGACAATCAAAACGGACTATTAAAACCTTAGAAGACATGTTTAGATCATGTTCACTTGACTTTCAAGGTATGTGGGATCAATATTTACCTATGGTGGAATTTTCCTATAACAATATCTTCTATTCAAGTATTCAGATGACACCATATGAAGCGTTATACAGAAAGAGATGTCACACGCCAACCTGTTGGGATGATGTTGGTGAAAGAAAACTCGTAGGCTCAGAACTTGTGGAGGAAATGATGGAAAAGGTGAAGGTAATACAAAACCACATCAAAGCATCTCAAAGTAGGCATAAGAGCTATGCCAATAACCGAAGGAAGGATTTGGAATTTCAGGTAGGAGATCATGTTTTCTTGAAGGTATATCCATGGAAGGATGTTATACATTTCAGTAAGAAGGGAAAATTGAGTCCTAGGTACATCGGACCTTTCTAAATTCTAGAATGAATTGGGGTTGTAGATTACCATTTGGAAATGCCGCCAAGTCTCTCCAAAGTTCATGACGTGTTCCACGTATCACTGTTGAGAAAATACATGTCTGGACCAATGCATGTACTCACCTATGAAGAATTAGAACTAGAACCTGATCTGTCTTATTGAGAAGATCCTGTCAAGGTTCTTGATACAAGAAAACAAGTGTTGAGACACCAAATGACTCATATGGTAAAAGTTCTATGGAGAATCCATAAGATGGAAGATGCAACGTGGGAACCCGAGGAACTTATGATGAAGAACCACCCGAATCTTTTTATGAAGTAATATTCTAGAAATTTCGAGGATGAAATTATTTGAAGGAGGGGATAATGTAACACCCTAAGCTTCCACAGTACGCTTCTCTTTGAATAATACAATAGCGTGTGTTGCACGCAACTTCGAGTTCTAACACACCACAACCAATAAACTAGCCGTTATGAATAGTAATAACCACTTTTTGAAATTTTATAAATTTTATCTTTCAAAATGGACTTTATTTTTGGATTCGGAATATAAAAATTAGCTTAGGGTGGATTTTTGGTATTTATTTGAAAACTTTCAATTTTTGATGAATAGTGAAAAACACTGAGTTATTGTTTAAAACCGACTTTTCATTTAAATAATTATTTATTTTATTTAAATTTATTTTATGTCAAAATAGATACATAATACCTATATAATTTAAATATAATTCATTGAAGTTAGTTTATAATAATTTTAGATATATAAAAATTTTATTGAACTTTTTACCGTCTTTTACCCACCTCCTAGGAGCATTTGCAAATTTACATAAAACTTAATTTTACCACTTCTGTGAGTTGAATTTAAAAAATATAGAGAGACACGGTTGATATCAGTAAGTAAAATGTGGTTCAATAAGATGAAAATAATTTTTGGTGAATAGTAACTTTTTACTTTTATTTACCCCGGTTAAAAGTAAATAGGATAATTAAGGGTAAAAATGATATTATTATTACCATAACACATGTCATAATTCTATTTGATAGGTATAATTCGACCAAAAACAACCTTAGGAATAAAATACGATCCTTTAGGTCCACTTGTATTAGATTAGGTCATTTATTATTATTTAATTCAAAGAAGAGTTAAAAGTGTTAAATTCAAAGTTTAATAAGTAAACCATTTTTAATATAGGGTTAAACATAAGATAAATTCAACTATAAATATTCATGCTAAAAATATTTCCTACATAATGGTATTTTATTTATAATTTTTAGACATTAAATGATTAAATTTATTTATGACACAATAATGATGTAGTAATTACCTAATTAATGAAATATTAAAATAATTGATATTATAAATATAAAAATAAATGTAATTTGAGACTTTTTATTAATTTAAATAATTTTATAGGTTAATATTACATTTTAGGGTTGGTTAGATGAATTGTTTTGAAGAAATAATGTTGTTATAAATTTAGATAAAACAAAATACCAAATAGTGTCAAAATTGACATAAACGAGTTTTTAAAACAAATATAATATTATTAATTGATATTATATTCCTAAAAATATAATGTTTGGACAAAAGACTTATATAATGATATTTTTATCATTAATGAATCACTTGGGGTTCTCTTGAAAGTTTATAGTAAGTTTATTAACCATATAATATAAAAATACAAAGAGACATGGTAAATGTCAAACTATTTAACTAAGAGTTAAATCTAAAAGATAAAGTTAATATAGTGACCCAAACCAGTATAAAACCTATTGATTGAGTGGTTTTAGACCAATCCCCACCTTATATTTTAAATAATTTATTTTTTATCCATTATAAACTGAAAAATATTTCATTATAAAATAATATTTCTAGCTTTTCCTAAGGTGCCCCTCACCCCTCTTATAAAAGGGAACTTCCCCTTCTCTCTAATTCACACCTTCAAAGCCATTTGTCTTGGCCAAACCCTACCCAAATACCCACTCAACTATCCTCCCTTAATCATAGAGTACTTATTTTGATCAGAAATCCAACTTAAGAAGTCCTTTTGATCAAATCAAATGGAAGAACCCGAAGAAGAGGTAAATATCTCACCACCACTTTCATGTTTTTTCTTCTTCCACTTCTTATTTATTTATTGTTTCCATTATAAAATAATAAATACAGTATCTTATATATACTGTGATGTTATTATAAAAATGATACAACCATATTCATTATTCTATCCATCCTATAAATGACAAATTTATCATCTGTGCGTACGTACGGATTACCATCTTCATGTCGTTGTGTAGTTTGTTATTCAAATACTTCATCATTTGGATGGGTATAATAATGATTATAAATGATGTAAATAATAAATATAACATTATAATTATTCTTTTTATATGATATACCATCCAATTATATATTATCTTAATATCAAAATAATGATATTGTCGCTCATGCGTACGTACGGATTACCGTCTCCAAGAACGTGATGAGATTCATTCCCCATCGTATCCATTCAAGACTAATTTTCATTTGATGGTTAAAAATAATTTTTAAAGACTTAATATCATTATGAATATTAATAAGATACATCCTATCCATAACAAAAATTACTTACGAAATAAAGCATATAAAGGAAAATGAATCAGTTAACACCTGAAATGATGATACTACTGAAATATCATTAACAAAGCAATATTAGAAGATCATATATGATATCATATTTATGTATATAGTTTTTTAATAATTTAATAATAATGATTAAACTATTATACAGGAGGTTAACGTACCCTCTACCAAGAAAATGTACAAGGTAAGGGTTAATTTCACAATCTATTTATTATCTGAGGTTGTTTTTACGTAAGTATCTACTGGGACCTCTTTATCATAAACATCCATGTTTTCTTACAAAATGTATTTCAAATTTTTTTACTATTTACTATAAAATAGGTTAAATTCATTTATACCCTTATTTGACCTTATATGTTTTGAAAGGAATCTTTCTATCGTTTTCAAAACAAGGTACTTTATGACCTTTTTGACAAAATTAAGGTAAGAATGTTTTTTTAACTTATACGGTGGGTGCGGTTATTTTCCACCATTATAACATCGTATAAGATTAACTTACAAGATTATAAGAATATTTTCAAAATAAATGCTTCCTTTTATAATTATATGACTTTTAAATGATTTCAGAATTGAAAGAGATATTTTTATAAAAAAAGTTTTTATTTCATCTATGTCAAAATCCTTTGATGGATTTTAAGCTTATTTGAAGTTGATTTATTATGATACCAAAATTTTATATTGTATTGAAGGTTTTGTGATATGTTTGACTGTGGATGTTTTATTTTTACACCATTCATGGTTTATGGATAAAGTATTGACATTTCGTATGCTAGTTTTAATACGAATGTTTATGTTATGTTTAAACCTTTTCATATGAGGAATGCATTGGACTTAGTAAGTGAGGGGTGGAGCCCGCTATAGATCCTCGATGCATCGGTAGGTCTCATGAGATAAACTTGTGTCTTGTCACAAGGCCTTGACAAAATCTTATTTGTAGTATTGGCACAAGGCCTTGACTATGTGGTTATGAAGTCTGCCATTATGCATTCCATCATTATGAAAGTGGCTATTGATATTGCATGTGATTATTCGACTAGTAGAATATCCATGTGAGTAAGTAAATGGAATTATTTTGATTTATATTTTCCATATTATGATGAAGTTTATGTTGAAAAAGATTTTGTTTTAGTTCTATACATTGCCTTAAATGTTTATGCTTATTTATGAAAGTTTCTACTATATTGTTATCCTTACTAAGCATCTGAGCTCACCCCTTTCTATGTTTTATTTTTCCCAAGATGCGAAGAAGTATATTATGACTGACCTTCAGGGATAGGTTATGGGATCTCAGTGTTGTCTATGGAAACAATGTTGTTGTAGTTTTCTATTTTATTATGTAATGTAAACCTTATAAATGTATCTAGTACTTCCAAGGCTACTAAACTAATCGGTCTTTAGAGACTTGACCTTTTGTGATCATGCCAATGTTATGTAATAATACACCGACTCTAGGCTTTTGGGGTCAGGGTGTTACATTGATGCTCTTTAAAAAGATGCATATAGGGGTTAAAACTAATCAAATAGCCTCCAAATGCCATTAAATCAAATGAAAACAACTATATAGTGAATTTTAAAATGTTGTAGAAGAAGTTACATCAATCGGAGGTGTCTCTTACCCGAGATGATAGAAAACACACTTTTAATGTTACAAAACACCAAAACATGCGTTCAACGGTCAGATCTACATAAAACTATCTCAAAATGACTTGAAAACATAAAAAATCCATCTTATAATTATTTGGGACATGTAAGATTATATGAAATGTCAATCGAACTTGCAGTCTACCCAGAACAACTGATTATGCAGTTTTTGAAGGTTTTGATAACCTTTAAAAAGGTGTCTCTGGGGGTCAAAACCAATCGAACAACATCCAAATGTCATGAAATCAGAAAATAAAAACTATAGAGTGATTTTTGAAAATTTTAAGCATAAGGAATGTCAATGGAAGGTTTTGTTTATCAGGGATGATGAAAAATGCACTTTTAGTGTCATAAAACACCAAAATGTGCGCTTAACAATCCAATATATAGAAAATGACATCATAATGACTTCAAGATCATAGTAAAATCATATTTTTATTATTTTTGATGTGTACGAGTAGACAAAACATCAATCAGACATGAAGTTTTCCTTCAATGACTGAATATGCGGTTTTTAAAGGTTTGACGCCCTTGAAAGAAGTGTGTTTGGGGGTCAAAACCAACTTAATGACCTTTGAATTTTGTTAAATCAGAATAAAGTAACCATAGAGTGAATTTTGAAATGATAGATCAAATAGTATGTTAATCGGATGTTCTATTTTCTCAGGATGATGGAAAACACGCTTTTCATGTCATAAAACACCAAATCATGCATTTAACGATCATATCAATAAAGAACATCCTTATAATGACTTGAAATCATATGAAAACTATATTATTATTATTTTTGACATGTACAAGCTGAAAAAACATTAATCAAACATGTGGTCAGCCCGAAATGAATGAATATGCGGTTTTTAAAGGTTTGACACCATTTAAAAAGGTGTGTATGGGGATAAAAACTAATTGTACGACCTCTGAATGTCATGAAATAAAACTAAAAAAACTATAGAATAGATTTTGAAATGGATGAGTAGATGTTATGTCAATTCAATGTGACATTTGCTCGGGAGGACTAAAAACGCACTTTTAGAGTCATGCAGCACCAAAACATGTATTTAGAAATAATATCTATAAAAAATAACTCTATAATGAATTGAAATCATAGTAAATCCATTATATTATTATTTTTGATGTTTATGAGTAGGCAATGTGTCAATCGGACATACAGTCTTCCCAAAATGACTGAATATGCGGTTTTTAAAGGTTAGATGCCCTTTAAAAAGTTATGTCTGGGGGTCAAAACCAACCAAAAAGACTCTAAATTCCATTAAATTAGATTAAAAAAACCATAGAGTGAATTTTTATGTGTTTTATAAGATGGTATGTCAATCAGGGGTTTTGTTTGTCCAAGATGACAAAAAGTGCACTTTTAGTGTCAGAAAACACCAAAACGCGTGTTTAATGGTCAAATCGATAGAAAATGAATTTATAATGCCTTCAAATCATAGGATAAACATATTAATATTATTATTATTGATGTTTATGATCATACATAACATCAATTTAACATATGTTATATCCTAAATGAATGAATAAATGATTTTTAATGGTTTGAAGCCCTTTAAAATAGTGCATTTGGGGGGTCAAAACCAACCAAACAACCTTCAAATTCCATGAAATTAGATGAAAATAATATTTGAGTGAATTTTAAAATTTTCAAGTAGAAAATACATCAATCTTAGGTGGAATTTTCCCAAGGGGACCAAAAATGATCTTTTAGTGTCATAGAATACCAAAATGTACATTTAATGGTCATATCTATAGAAAACAACCCAAGAATGACTTTAAATCATAGTAAACCCATCTTATTATTATATTTAATGTGTAAGAGAAAACTAAACATCAATCATACATGTGGTATGTCTAGAAATACTGAATATGTGGTTTTTAAATGTTTGACTCCCTTTAAAAACATGAGGGGTATTCAAAACCAACTAAACTACCTCTAAATGCCATGAAATCTGATGAAAACAACCATAGATTGAGTTGTGAAATGGTTGAATATAAGGTATGTCAATCTGAGTTTTTTTTCCTAAGATGATAGGAAACATAGTTTTTATGTCATAAAATAGAAAAATATGTGTTTAACAGTCAGATCGATAGAAAAAGACTTTAGAATGGCTTAAAATCAAAATAAAATCGTCTTATTAATGATTTTGATGTGTATGAGAAGATGATATGTCAATAGAATGTGTATTCTGTCCAAAATGACCAAATATACAGGTTTTAAAAGTTTGACGCCCTTTAAAAATGTGCATCCAGGGGTCAAAATCAAATGAAAGACCTATGAATGTAGCAAAATCGGAAGACAATAACCATAGAGTGAATTTTAAAATTTTCAAGTAGACAAAATTTCAATATAAGGCGGTGTTTTATCATGAGGATCGAAAACACACTTTTAGTGTCATAAAACACCAAAATACATGTTTAACAATCATATCTATAGAAAATGATCCCAGAATGATGTGAAATCATAGGACAATAGTCTTGTTATTATTTTTAATGTGAACGAGTAGATGACACATCAATCAAGGGTGTAATATTCCTAGAATGATCAAATAAATGGTTTTAAATTTTTTAAAAGTGGTTTCAAATTATTAATAAATATTAAAAATCAAATAACTTTGGTATACTCTAATAAGTTTTAATTGAAATATTTTATTTCATTTCAATTATTAGTTTTTTATGATATTTTTTACTACACTAATTATTTTATAAAAAAATTTATATGTAGTTTTATTCAATGATTGGTGTAGAGCTTGGAATATTATTAGGAAAATAGATTTATGGGAATGTGGTTTTAAAAATTTTGGAAATATTTATTGTGTTTTTAAAATATAGTGGTTTTTGTAATTCTTCTATGAATTTTTTAAAAAAATAAAAAAATTATAGTGGCCACCGTATTGTGGTCACTATAGGCTAGTCCAAGGAACCCTATAGATACCCCTATATGGAAGCCTCTATAGGCCTAGCCGGGTTAGCCTATAGTAGGCACCATTTGGCAGTCACTATAGGTGTCAACTATAGTGACCAACATTTGGCTTTTGGTAAAGGTTACACCAACTAGGTCTATATCATCTACCAATTGGCAGACATCATAGGAAATAACGATGGGCCAAAAGTGTCTGTTGTTTGGTGGTCGATGGGTGGTTTCTATAGGCCTTTAGTGACAAATTTTTGAGGTTGATATAGGCCTTTTTTCTACTAGTTATTGATGTGTGGCTAGTTCCTATATGTCACAAATGAATTATGGATCATTTAACTCATGTATCAAAACAATCATAATTTGTTTTCTTGGTTTTGAGTATGTGATGTGTGTTTTGAACTAAAATGTCAATTAAAAAAACATACACATAGAGTCATATCAGGAACATCATGTATCGAATTGGGGTGTAGTTGATTCCTTCACGTAAAAAATGACCTATGAATCATTGTCCTAAAATATCAAAACAATCAAATTGTGTTTTCTTGCTTATGAGTATGTGACGTGTGTTTTAAACTAAAATGTTAATTATAAACTCAAAACATACACTTATAGTCATACTGAACATATCTTGTATCATATTGAGGTGCATCTTATTTCTACACATCAAAAATGACTTAAGGATCATTTTCATAATTTATCAAAACAATTAGAACATGTTTTCTTGGTTTGGAGTATGTCAAGTTTCTTTTTTACTAAAATGTCAATTTAAACTAAAAACACACAATATGAGTCATATTGGTCAAATAATGTTTCGGTTTATCATGATATTGATTCCTACATGTGAAAAATAAATTATGAGTTATTATCCTAAAGTATCAATACAATCCAATCTTGTTTTCTTAGTTTTTAGTGAGTGGCACGTGTTTGAACTAAAATATCAATTTTAAACTAATAACATACACTTTGAGTCATACTAGTCACATCATGTATCTGATTGAGGTGCGACTAATTCCTATATGTCACAAATGACTTGTGGATCATTTTCCTAAAGTATCAAACCAATATGAATGTTTTTTCTCATTTTTCATTATGTGGCGTGCGTTTTGAACTAAAATTTCAATTTTAAATTAGAAGACACACTTTGTGTCATACCAGTCACACTATGTGTCATATTGATGTGTGGGTGATTCATATACATCAAAAATTACATAAGGATCATTTTACTAAAGAATCAAAATAGTATTAATGAATTTTCATGGTTTTGAGTATGTCACATGTCTTTATTATAAAAATGTAAATTTAAACAGAAAACACAAACCTTGATCCATACCAGCCACATCGTGATTCAGTTTGACATGGGACTGATTCCTACAGGTCACAAATGATTTATGGATCATTTTCTTAATGTATTAGGAAAATTCAAGTAAATTTTCTCATTTTTCAATGAGTGAAAAATGTTTTTAACTAAAATGTAAATATTAAATAGATAAAATACACTTTGAGTCATACAAGGCACACCATGTATCAAATTAAGGTGTGGCTAATTCCTACAAATCAAAAATGACTTATGGATCAGTTCCCTAATGTGAAAAAATAATCCAAATGTTTTTTTAGTTTTGAGTATGTGACTTGTGTTTTAGACTAAATTTTCAATTTCAAATAAAAACACACACACTTAGAGACATACCGGTCACACTATGCATCGAATTGATGTGCGGATGATTCCTACATATACAAAATGACTTAAGGATTATTTTCCAAATGTATAAAGATAATATAAATGTTTTTTATGAGGTTAGAGTATGTAACATGTCTTTTTTACTAAAATTTCAATTTAAACTAAGAATACACACTTTGAGTCATATTGGTCACATCATGTATCAGTTTGATGTGAGACTGATTCATACACATCAACAATGAATTATGAATTGTTTTCCTTAAGTATCAAGATAATGAGATCATTTTTTCATGGTTATCAGTGAGTGACACACATTTTGAACTAAAATTTCAATTTTAAACTGATAACAAACACTTTGAGTCATACCAAGAATACCGTGTATCAGATTGAGGTGATTCTAATTCTTAAATGGAAAAAATGACTTATGGATCATTGTTCTAAAGTATCAAAACAATATGAATAATTATTTTTGTTTTTGAGTATGGGCAGTATGTTTTGAACAAAAATGTTAATTTAAAAAAACACATACGTGGAGTCATACTGGTCACACCATGTATTATATTGAGGTGTGGATAATTCCTACACATCACAAATAACATAAGGATATTTCTGCTAAAGTATTAAGACAATATGAAAGTGTTTTCTCAATTTTGATTATGATAGGTTTCATTTTTACTAAAATATCAATTTAAACTAAAACACAGACTTTAAGTCATACTAATCACATCGTGTGTTGGTTTAACATGAGATTAATTCTTATACATTAAAAATTACATATAAATCATTTTCAAAAAATATCAACACAATTAATACAAGTTTTCTTATTTATCGGTGAGTGACACATTTTTTTAACTAAAATGTCAATTTTAAACTCATGACATCCACTTTGTGTCATTTTTGGTACACCATGTATCATATTGTGGAACAACTAATTCCTACACATCAAAAATGACTTATAGATCATTATCCTAAAGCATAAAAACAATTTTAATGTGTTTTCTCATTTTTGAATATGTGATGTGTGTTTTGAACTAAAATGTAAATTTTAAATAAAAACACACACTTGGAGTCACACAGGTCACACCATATGTCAGATTGTGGTGTGGATGAAATCTACATGTCACAAATGACTTGAGGATAATTTTTCTAATATATCAATACAATATGAATGAATTTGATCAATTTTGAGTATTTAAGGTGTCTTTTTTACTAAAATTTCAATTTTAACTGAAAAAATGAACTTTGATTCATATAAGTCACACATACCAAATATCCTAATCATGTGTTTCAGTCTCCCTTTCCCATTTCAAACCCTGCCTCATAGCAGATATATGTCTATATTCATTGTCATTTACTTCTACCCACCTATCCCCATGTAGTCAGAGATGCCATGCCTGATATTTTGATTATTGACTCAACTTTGTTTATTTCCCAAACATCCCCTACCCTAATTTCTATAAATAAATATTCCCTAGGACTATAATACATATCATCCCACACCCTCCCCCTCCATTCTTTATTTTCCACATTTTTTAAAAAGAAAATTACCCATACCTTTTGTAACACCCCATCTGCCCTTCCAGATTCACAAAGAATCCTAACAGTCATAAAAAAAGACCCATCCATGTTTCTACTCCAATAACTCATTATCCTTCCAAAAAGTGGAGTGTTTCCTAACAAGATATTCCCTCAGTGGTCTCTTCATCCACAACACTACCATTTTAGGTTTTTATTCAATCCCTACCATATCCTTGAGGGTCAGAATAGATTCGATGAAAGGTAGTCCAACTCTCATAGGGGACAATAAGAAAATCAGTTTTAAGGATATGAAGTGAGTGTTTCAAAGAAACAAACAACAGAAGAAAGATAGAAAAATAATGTTTAAGAAAATTAGATAATATGAAAAAAAAAGTAAAGGAAACAGAAGTATTTACATGGTTTAGACCAATTTGTTCCTACTCCATAGTAAGAACACCACCACAATAATTATTATTAAGAAAAATAAACAAAAAGAATACAAAAAAGAAGATGAAAATAGATATATCATACAAGTAGACAAAAAAACCTATCCATAAATGAGGAACTTTCCACTCCATGACTTGCAATGAACCCAATCTGAATATGGTAGCATTCACTTCCAAGAAGGATAAACTCATACACGTAAACCCAAAAATGGACAAAAAAAAGAAATAAGATATAGTGCATAATCAAAGAAACAAAAAAGGAACACATGTATCTTACAGCCCTAATCCAACACCATGAACTTTGGAAGGTTTCTATTCAATAGAGATACTTCCAGTGATGATCTTCTCTAAAGAAAACGGGTTCAAACAGAACTTTGCATGTTACGAACTCTCCACCAAAGGGGATAACTGGAATATGAGGCTAATAAGGCATGGAAGGGGAGCAATGGAACTACCTCCCTCTCAAACTATCTTCTCACTATAATAGAGTGTAAGGAATAAGATGACGTAGAAAAATAAATCAAAAAAGTATAATAAAAGCAAGAAATATATTAGACAACAAGGTGACGGGTGTGTCAGGTGCAGCATGTGAGGAGAGATATGTGGATGGATGAGGGAGATTTTATGGTTTGAGAAGATCAGATAGGCATAAAAAACATGCATAATCTAGTACATATGGAAGGAATAAAGCAGCCAGGTGGTAAAGATATAGATTGTTGAGGAAAAAAATCCATAATCAAGAGCCGTCCAATTGTGGTAATCAATGGCTGAGAGAAATCTTGAAGGACCACCAATAAATAGGCTAGAAAAATGCTCCCCAGTATAGTATAAAATCCAAGGCCCCAAAAGAATTGTAAGCCTAATGTTAAACACACATGGAGGGCCTAGAAAATAGGAAGCCTGTAAGGAATAATTTTTTTTCATAATATTAATAAAGTCACAAATTTGAATGGAAAATTCAAAAAAAAATTAATTTTGAAAATAATATTTAACAAATCTCTACCTTTTCAAATGAAAATGAAAAAAAAATCAAATGGTGTTCTTGCAAGGATTATTTATCCCACAAATTGGTTTAGGTAGGTTTTTATTAATAGAAAAATAAACCTAAGATTGTAGTATCCACCTTGTGCAAACACTCTTAGCATGTGACACAGTGGAACATGGATTTCCACTATATACACATCTACTACTATCATACTAATAGAACATGATTAACACTAAAACTTACTAATAAACAACATTAAAAAATATAGCTTACCAAAATTACCTAATTATCTACCAAAACCAGTAACTTCAAAGCATGAAAATACCTGCAAACACAACCTTCATCTGGGGTAAAATTTAGTGAACATGAAAACCTAGAAAATCTCAAATAATGAAAATATTAAAAGGTAGTGGAAACACACAACAACCAAAACCGGGAAGTCGATAAGAGAACATTTTCAACCTAATCCCAAACATCTTAGACCAGCCTAAACAACCCTTACCACTAGCAGGAACTGCAAATGTAGCTGATCCATTCATAGGAATGAAAAAATGAGGTAACCTCAAAACTACACCTATTTATAACTAAAGGGTTGCCAAAAATAAACTATAAAATATTTACAGTTTCAAAACTGGGGTATACCATATTGGTCTGGGCTACACTATCCTTATTTATAAAATTGGGAAATTATCTTTTAATATGGTTGGTTCTATGATACACAAAACACTAAAAATTATTTAAATGGTTCTTATCATTATGTTTGTTATCATTGTTTCTATTCTGAACCCTAATGCTCAACATTTTTGGTTCAGTTTTAACCTCATTACCCTCTTCCTTCAAACAATGTGTTTGATGATTGTGAGACAAAATAACAACCATAACCTCATCTGAAATTAGGCATTCATGACCAAACATCATCAAATATTTTAATAAACTAAAAAAATTATCAAGAGAGTTTAAAAAAATTAAACCTTCGTCTTCATCTTTCACTTCGACATCAATATTATCTAAATCCAAAAGCACTTTATTAAATTATTCAAGATGAATAAGAACAGATGAACCAAGATTCATCTTCAAAGTATAAAACCTCATTTTCTTATAAAGGATACCAAGAAATGTTTTGGTCTTATATAGAATTTCGAGTTTCAACCAAATAGCAATAGTTTCATGGGAAACTTCATGAAGAACATTTTCTCTTAGGCTTAAGGGTAATGTACAATAACTATTTTCTAAAACTTTAGGGGTATAGATCTACATACGTTGTGGTGGAATGACCATGGTAGGAGATGGTAATTGCATGTTTTTTAGAATCATTAAAGGTATCTATAAGTCCATTGGGGACTAACAACATATGCATTTTAACTCTCCACATTTTGAAATCATTCTCACCATCAAACTTCTTGACTTTGAACTTTGTGGACGACATCACTTAGACCAATTACAGGTTATGATACCAATTTTGAGGGTATGAACAAATCTATTGAAAGTTAATCCATCTCTCATATAGAAAAAAAAAAGAGAATTTGTTTTAACGATGTGAAGTGATGGGTTCGAAGAAACAAATAACATGATCAAGAAAGAGAAAGAACATATATGAATAGTAAATAAAATGAAAAAAATTAAAGGATCACACATATATTTATATGGTTTGGATAAGTTTGATCTTACTCAATAGAAATAAAACAACCACAACAATTATTATTAATAAAAGAATACAAAATTAATACAAAAGAGAAGATAAAAATGGAGAGACAATGTATGTGGGCTGCAAAATCTATCTATGCATGAGGTCATTACCACTTCAGGACTTGTAATGAATTTGAGCTGATGATAATAGAATTCAACTCTCAACTTTGGCCAAGAAAATAAAGAATATATAGTGCCAAATCAAAAAATCTAAAAAAATGAACACAAGTAACTTACAACCTTGATCTAACACCGAGAACTTTAGAAGGATTCTCGTCAAAGGAGATACTTCTAGGGTTGATCTTCTCTGAAACTCTCCACTGGAGGGGATCACGGGAACATGGTATGGTGAAGGCATGAAATAGAAGCAGTGGAACTCCCTATCTCTCAAATTATATTCTCAATGGAATGGAGTAGAAGGAATGAAGATGCCACAAAAAAATGAAGTGAATATGTGTAGGAGCATCGAGGGATAGGCCAGAAATAAGAACCCCATTGGACAATGAAATCCAAGGTCTAATAATCATTGTAAGACCAACTCTAAACACACATAGAGGACCCCAAGAATAGGAATTCTGGAAGGAATTAAAACAATGTTCATGATAATAATAAATTCATAATTTATCAGGGAAAATTCAAAATAGAATTTTAATTTTGAACACAAAATTTAACAATATCTACTAATACACTTATCTTCTATATCCATTGGTTTTACTCTACTTGAATTGAAGGTTCTTGATCTTCTTGTTGGGACTATAAATGATTGACCCAATAGTGCAGTGATAATCACGAGATAAAAATAAAGTTCAAAATGCAGAAGTAAATGGACACCAGATGTAACATGGAAAACCCCCCAAAATGAAAGGGGTAAAAAACCATAGGAAAATAGAATGATCACTATAGGTAAAAATGGGTACACACCCACTCGGTATTACAAGGATAAAACCTTAATAAAATCTCTCTTGAATAAATGGGGAAACCACCTCACTAAATACCACAAATAAAAGATGAACTATTGGATGGGATGAGAAGCTATTGGGATGAGAAAACTGATGGGAGAGAGCCCTTTATATAGACTGCCTCCCCACCCTTCCATCCTCTCTCCACTAGATCAATTGGTTGGGTTTTCCACCCACCACACACCATTCAAACCCACTTCCCTTGACAAACAAGGGGGTGGCCACCATCCTACAAATGAAATGATGCCAACACATATCCCACTTGGAGATTTTATTGAGAACCAATCACATCTCCACACATCCTTTCTATCTTACAAACATGTTTATCACGTATCTGCAAGGCTGCTTGAGGATCTTTACCATCTAAACTTATCAGAGTAAACTGCATTTATTAGTAAATATTCCATATTTTATTTAATGTGAATTTTATGCATGTCTACACTTCCTTCATACACCACATCTTAGACAAAGTGATATTGTACCTAAATGTGCTTCATCTTGGAATGAAAAGATGGATTCCTTGAAATGTGCAAGGTGCTATGAATATCACAAAACAATGAAATCTACTCCTGTCTATGCCTAAGATTCTCCAAAAACCTTCTCATCTAAATCTCCTCTTTGCAAGCCTGTTTAGTTTTCATGTACTCCACCTCTGTCATGGATAATTCCACAACTGACTATAACATTGAAATCCAACTCACAGCTCCTCCTGAAAGATTAAACACATGACTAGTAGTGGATTTACTCCGGTTAGAATCTCCTGAAAAATCTGAATCAACATAGCCTATGATAGTCAAATCTAATCCTCCATAACATAATGCAACATTTGAGGCCTCCTTGATATATCTCAGGATCCTCTTCACTGTGCTCCAATTCTCTCATCCTGGATTCACCATGTACCAACTAACTACTTCCACTACATGTACAGTGTCTATTCTAGTATAAATCATGGATAACATTAGACTACCCACTGCTAATGCATACGGTACTCAAAAAATTTATATCCTCTCTACTTCACTGCTAGGATTCATTGTTGAGGATAACTTGAAATTAATGGGAGGAGGAGTATATATTGGCTTACAATCTTGCATGTTAAATAATTTAAAGACTCTCTGTAAGTAATTCTTTTAGGATAGCCAAATCTTCCCATTATTTCTATCTCGATAAATCTGCATCCCAAGAATACTTTTTGTTGGTCTCAATACCTTTATATCAAACTCCCTAGTCAAATGTGTCTTTGTCTGCTAGATCTAATCTTTGTTGGGACCTGCAACCAACATGTCATCCACATAAAATAGAAGAATAATGAAATCATTACCATCCGAACCCCTGAAATATACATAAGGATCTGAATGAATTCTGTTGTATCCAAGGCTCATGATATAGGAATCAAATCTCTTGTACCAACACCTCAGCATCTGCTTGAGACCGTACAGAGATTTGTTCAACCTGAAAACCAAGTTCTCTTTACCTTTTTCTGAAAAACCTTCTAGTTAGAGCATACAGATCTCTTCATCAAGATCTCCATGGAGAAAAGATGTCTTTACATCCAGCTGCTCTAGATATAAAGTGTATATATCACACATCTTCAGAATTATACGAACATCCGTTAGTCTAATAATAAGAAAAAATATTTCATTGAAATCAACACCTTCCTTCTGAGCATATCCTTTGACCACTGGTCTTGCATGATATCTTTCCACCAGTTCCTTTCCATCCCACTTAATCTTAAAAACCCATTTGTTTCTGATATAATTCCTTCCATGAGATAATAGAACAAGATCCCAAGCCTTGTTTCTATGCAGGGCTTCAAGTTTCTCCAACATCGCCACCATCTATGAGGATACATCTGGACTCTAGTTCGCTTCCACAAAAGAATATGGCTCTCCATACTCCATTAATAAGCAATACATAATATTTCTCTCAGTCACATAGTCTAAGTTCCATACTAGTTCTCTTTTCTCCTGATTTGACCATCGTGGTCTGGACTCAACCAGTACTTGATCTTCATGCTCTGGTAATTCCTCATAGGAAACTAGTTCTTCCTTGAATTTTTTTTCTACTTTGACTATTGTAGATTATTTATTATCCTTCTCCAGGTCTTGATCAGTTGTCATTTTCACATTTTCTTCTACAAAAATGACACCTCTGATGATGATAAGTCTGCAGACAGTGAGGTCCCATAAACGATACCCCTTTACACCATCAGTGTACCCCAAAAAGATACATTTATTGGATCTTGAATCCAAATTTGATCTTTCCTGGTCATTAAACATTACATATACATGACTTCCAAAATTATGTAATTGAGAATAGTCAGCAGGTTTACTGGTCCATATCTTCATTGGTATCTTCAGATCAATCTCCAATGAAGGAGATCGATTGATCGCATAACAGGTGGTATTCACTACTTCTATCCAAAATGTTTTGCCAATTCCTGCAGTCTTCAACATCGCCCTTGTTCTATCCAATAGGGTTCTATCCATCCGCTCTGCCACTCCATTCTGTTGAGGAGTGTACACCACCATGAACTGTCTCTTGATTCCTTCTTGTTGACAAAAAGTATTAAACTCCTCACTCGTATATTCTCCACTATTTCCAGTCCTTAGACACTTGACCTTCTTTCCATATTCAAGCTCCTTTCATGCTTTGAGTGTTTTTAAGATTTCAAAAACATCTACCTCCCTCTTGATTGGGTACACTCAACATCTTTTGGAATAATCATCAATGAATGATACAAAGTACCTTTCTCCTCCCATGGATAAAATTGGTTCTTTCTAAATGTCGAAATGGATCAACTCTAAGATCTCCTTGCTTCTTTCTATTGAAATCCCAAACTTTAACCTGTGTTTCTTTCTCAAAACACAATGCTCACAAAATGGTAAGGATAACTTTGCTAGACCAAGCAACAAATTCTGATCTGTAAGAATCTTCAGGCCACGTTCTGATATATGGTCAAGCATCTGATGCCATAACATCGTCAAAGCTTCTGTCAAATTAGTTGATGAGACAACTATCTCTACCTCCTTGTACGTTTCACCGATAATCATGTATAGGTTCTTTGAGATCTTCTCTGCCTTCATTACCACAAGTGCACCCTTCACAATTCTCATCACTCCATTCTTGGTGTGATTCTTGCATCCAATATCATTGAATTGTCCCAAAGGCAATATGTTCTTCTTCAAACCCTTCAAATGGTGTACTCCTTGGATGGTTCGAACTATACCATCATGCATCTTCAGTTTGATGGTACCGACTCCAACGATCTTCAGAGTGTGATCATTCCCCATGTACACATGTCCTTTCGGGATGGTTTCATATTGGTCAAACCATTCCCGTAGAGACATCATGTGCCATGTTTCTCTTGAGTCGATAATCCATGCATCGCTGAGATGCTTCCTGCTTCCAGTAGTTGCCGCCGCTTCACTGACAAGAAGGTCTCCATATCCACAAGTACTCACCACATTTTTGTTCATGTCGTGATTCCGGATCCCACTAGAACCACACTCCATCATCACGTCTGTTGGTCTTTCGAAATTGTATGTAAGAAATTATCCTTCTGAAGCACTGCATGCATCTTTATTTTCCACAACAAAAAATTATTCACGTTGAATTTCTCGATCTTGAATTTCACTGTTATCTAGACACGCCATCAGTCCAGAACCTCCTCTATTTCACAACAGTGTATTTAATAATCTCAATAAAATTTTTCTGATGTGACAGATCAACTGGAATTGCAATCACAGAGCATACTCAAATTTATGAGAATTATTAATACCCCAAAACGTGAACATCACCAAGCCAGAACCTACCCTCTGATACCACTTGTTGGGACTGTAAATGATTGACCCAAGAAGTACCTCTTGATGTGCTTGTTAAGGCTAATAGATCCCTTTTACTTTGCCTAGGAGACAAGGTCCTTGGAGAGGGTTCCTTCGAGTCCACTGCTACCATCATTTGGTTAAAATTAGAAAAATTGTATATGACTTCTTCATTAGTTGATATACTCTATAAAAAACATCACATGTTTACTTTTAAGATGAAATCTGGTAGTTCTATCAATCTCATCTTGATGAGTTTAATTAAGTGATGTTGGATCTTGCCAATATAAATGTAATAGTTGATTATAAGGATCAGACAATGATTATCTTAATTTATCTTGATAACAATTATAGTTCTTTAGTCGAAACTGTGACGCTAACCCTAGAAGTGGTTAAGTCAGATCTTCTTTCAAAACAATTGCAGACTAATAATGGGTTAGGATCAGAGGGAGATGGACTCAATGTCATGGGTAGAGCTTGTAATAGGGGTCAAGGGAAAATGATGATAAGAGTAAATGGGTACAAGTCAGTTTAAGACTCTGAAGTTTTATCATTGTGGTAAACCATGTCACTTTAAAATGGATTGTCCTGAAAGAAATGATTCAAAGGGTAATGAGCTCAATCCAATGTAGTTGAGCCTGTTTTCGATGATGATAATGTTCTGTAGTTTTTCTAGTGTGCTTCAGGGGGGTAGAGTGTTGGGTTCAACTCTAGGGTTTGTTTCCTTCTTCATGTCCTGTGAGGGTTGAGCTTCTCAGGAGGTAACCAGATGTGAGGACAATAAGGTCTTGGGCAGTGGTTAGAGAAGCAGGTTCATGGGTATATGTTTGGATGATCAACATACTTCATGATGGTGGTGCTGGTATCTCTTTGACGACATTGGATGGGTAACTGAGAATTAGGTTCTTAATGTCTTTGATAAGTTAGGGGCAAGAATATCACCAAATTTCAAGTGAAAATGGTGGAGATTTTTGAAAATTGGGCATTCATTTGTTTTATTTTCATATTCAGCTTCCCATTTAATTAATTCTGCCATTTTAATTTGTTTAACACATGAAATTGTATTATATTAATTTTTCTAAGTATTATTTCTATTGTGCTGGTTTTATTTTGTACTGCTGGGCCTATTTTTGTTTGGGCCGATTATATTGGCCTGCTTATACTTGGATGCCTTAGTGGCAATCTGGGTGCACTTCCTCTCTGGCTGTTGATCAAGGCCGCCGCCCGCTCCATCCTCACCCTTTATTCATTTAGGTGGTTTCACACTTGGATGGTTGGCCGTTCAGGTTCTGTTTTGGGGAGGCATCATGGAAAGCCCTCTTTGGCTGGGAGGTTACGCGCTGCAGGTTCCTAGCAGGGGGTTTCATAACCCTTGCGTCCATTAGCTTCGATGGACACACAGATCTGAAAATCAGGGTTCTATCGCCGCTGGAAATCTCCTTCTTCATCGCTGGATTTTTGTTCTCCTTGTTCACATTCAGATCTAGAGTTCCTCTCGCTCGCGGCTGCTGTTTTTGGTGGAGAATCAGTCTCGACCTCATCTCCTCATTACTGCTGGTGTTTTTTTCATTCGAGTGGATCATTCGGACAAGAGGGGGCAAGTGGATCTGATTCTCTACCTCTTGTTGCTGTAGTGTGTTCTCCCCATGATTTTGGTTTGCGAACTCTAGTGTTGGGTTGTCTCGGCGGCAAGTATCAGTAGCAAACAGTCTCCGCGGTGTGCCGGTTCTGGTGGAGTTGTGATTTTGAATTCGACTACGAGCAGATCCAGGTGTTGAAGTAGATCTCGAACCAGGCTGTTGGAGCAGATCTCGAAGCAGGCCTTGGAGCAGATCCCGAACCAACTCTTGAAGCAATTTCGAACCAAATATTGAAGATATATGGATGGTCGGATGATTGTCTGGTGCTATAATTTTTTCTAAACCTGGTTTTTCTCTGTTTTCTTGGTCGCGGTTCCTTCTGTTTAGTGTTTGTTTGATTCCTGTTGTATCATTAATTTGCCTTAGTATTGTTTTTCTACTTTCTGTAATCCCTTGTAATTCATTCTTTCCTTGATAAATTAATAAATAGTGTGCGTGGTGTGTTCTTTGGGTGCAGTAGGTCCAAAAAGTGACCAAATCAGGTAAATACTCATGCCATTTACTATTTTTTTTTTCACTTTTGTATTCTGTTCATACAGTTCTGTGGTTATTGTCCTTGAATTGAAGTTTCAGATTCGGTTGTTGGGTTGTTTGGTTGTTTTGATTCTGTTCACATCACCACTCAACCTTAACAGTTTTCATGTCATTACGTGTGTATAAATTGGGCTTAATTTCAAGGAAATTAACCATGGATGAATATTTTTTTTCATATTATCAAATATACACACACAAATACAATAGGCACATGCTTTTAAAAAGGGGAACTAATCCTCTAAAATAAAAAATATAGAAAACATACAATACAAAACAAATATATGTATATACAAACATGTATATGTATATGTATGCAAATATGTATTTGTATCACTATGTGTAAGAATACAAAGCACTTTGTTTGTGTAATCTATTCAATAATTAATTATGAAATAATTATTTTTTTAGCTTGCAGATGGGAATTTTATGAGAAACCCTCAGTACATGTTGGGGTGTCACACCTAACTTTAAAATTTATTTTTATTTTATTATTTTTTGGCTTCGAGTTCTTGCGTCAAGATCTAGGTTGGGTCTCGGTTTAAATTTTCTGTCATTAACAATTTTACTGGGTTTCAGACCTGTGTGCGGTCACTGTGTGGTGGGCGGTAGCTGCGCAGTCGGCCCAAGTGTCATTCAATTACTCTTTATGCTTGTTATAAAACTGCTTATAAACTGGTTGGGTTGTTTATATAATTGTTGATAAATTGTTTGCCTTGTTTTATAAAAGTGTCGTCATTTTGGAGCTCTGATGAATTTTTATGGAAATGATTTGGTGTGTGTTTGGGAAGGATAAACCCCTTTTGTCAATTCTGAAATGCTTGGGAGTGTGTGTTCGAAACTCAAAGGCCCATTTGACACTTTCATATGCTTTGTGTGTTTTAGCTTGACTTAAAAAGGTACTTGGACACTTTTTGGTAAATTCTTGGTGTAAAGGCCTGTTTGGCCATATTAATGTAAAAATGATATTTGTTGTTTTGGAAATGGTTTTAGCGCGTGTTTGGTATTTCAAGAGGGATTTGAGTGTGTATTGATATAGAAACTGTGAGGTGTTACTTAAAATGATTTTATAAAGTGCTTTAATGGTTTACTAAATTATAAAAGGGATGTGAAACATGTTTGGAGGATGTTTTGGGGTGTGTATGGTTTTAAAAGTGATTTTTACGTGTCGTGTGTTTTTGTTGGGTTTTGCACACCAAATGTTGGTTGAGTTGCCCGGTTGGCTCTTGCATATGGTTTATGATCTTTAGAACTATATTTTGATTTCAATGAGTGAAATTGCCATGCAAGAAAAATGATGATAAGTGTTTTCAAATGGTTTTGCACGCCAAGTGCTCGATGTGATGCCTCTTTGGCCGTTGTAAAAATGTTTGGAACTAAAGTGATTTGCATGTCTGGTTGTTTATAAAAGCATGGTTTTGTAAAAATGTCGAAAGGCCCGGTTGACATCTTCGAAAGGGTTGTTTGGAAAACCCCTCTTGGGTTAGGTCTCTTGCCACGTAATTTGATCATGAGACAAGCGGATCCTCGGCATGGGCCTCCTTTTGAGAGTATTTATATTAAGGCATGAGACTAACCTTGAGGTGGTCATGGTGGTGCCAAATTGTGTAGCGAGTTTGGTTATATATATATATATATATATATATATGGCTTGTTGGTTGAATATGTGACACACCTCTTTGTGAACATAACACGAAAACCTAGCATGACAAAGGGGTTTACTGAGAACAATTGTTGTATTGAAAGTTCACGTACTGTCCAGTGGCCCATAGTAGGTGGATATTCGGGATTATCGCTATGGGTTTTGGCCCCTCGGTTTGACCTGAGAAAGGGTGGCCGAGTGTTAGGGCGTTTGATTCTATCGTGTGTGGCATGCTACCGGGGATGGAGTCGCAAGTATTAGTATGTTTTGTTCTTCCTTCGAGTTCTTAGTTTTTCCGTGATCCTTTGACACGAGCACTATTAGTACCATTGCCCTTACTGTGTGTAGAATCATACCCTTGAACTTGGTTTTGGTGTTTTCTTGGAAAAACTTTGTATGTATGGTTGGTTTTAAAAAGGATTTCAAAGTAGCTGTTTTGGAAAAGTTTGTGTGCGCCCCTCTATTTCTTTTCCATGTTTTTGAATTATAAGGGCAATGAAATTGTGATTGTTAGTTTTCAAAATGCATTGTATATGTGAAAACCTTATTTTTTTTATAAATGTAGTTCAAACTAGTTTTATTGGGCTGTTTTGGAATTGGGAAATGCATGGGTTCTGTGGTTCACTTTTGACATCCCTACTAAGCATCTCGGTGCTCACGTCTATCCTATCTTTTCAGTTGCAGGTTCTGTTCCTTGTTCAGGTTCCGTTAGTGTCGGATCGCTCTCGGAGCGAACGTCGTTCTGAGTTGGGTGGTGACCTAGGTCACATGGAGGTATGCAGAGTTTTATATTCTTTTCCGCTGCTGGTCTTTACTTTAGACTCAGTCTTTGTTTATTTTCTTGTGTTTTGTTTATGGGCCAAATTGTTCCCTCGTGTTAATTTTGATGCCTGACACTGGTTGCCAGCTCGTGGGGATCAGGAACGCCCCTCGGGCCATGCCGCGGACCGGCTCGGGTGACCGGTTCAGGGCCGATCCGGGTTGGTTCGTGAAAAAATGGTATTAGAGGGAGGTTTTGTTATTTGGGGTGTCTGGTAGATGGAGATTAGGACTGTCGGGACTCGGGAGGTAGGTACGAGAAGGGCGTCATGACCCCTCACTCGTTCCGAACCTCGAGTCGCCAGGGGTAGTTCGGGAATTGAGTCCTTGTCTCGTTCTGGTTTGTTTTAGATTGAGGGATGACAACAGAGGCAAACCGATGTTACATCGTGATTTCACATGGAGTAGTGACCCATGTGGAGTCCGAGTACACGGTTTAAGTTCCTCCTAGTTGTTGACGCTTACTTTGGGCATAACCCACTACCATGTCACCAAGTTAAGCATGACTACTAGTCCCTCACTCCGATAGTTTGATGCAAGTTGAGTGTCGTCTTGGTTCTGGTTGGTGTAAGTGCGCTTTTGAAAATAAAAAAAGGGGTCTTTGAAATGAGAATGATTTCTTTTAAATGGCTTTAAATTCGTGAAATGGGTTTTAAAACTGAAAGCTCTTGGTCTAAAAATCTGATGTTTGATTGGAATTGGTAGAGAAATGGTTTGGGTGCAACCTCGAGTACTCTTTATGAACGTTCTCACATGTGAGAGAATGCATGAGAAGTGCGTGTTGGTGCGTATGGATGAAAGCAGATGAAGACATGTGCAATGATTCATGGGATTACTGGGGTGTGTACATGGAATTAAAGGCTTAACCTTATTTTTCTAAAGTGATTTTAAAAGGGAAATGATTTTGGAAATTGAATTTGGTTTGAAAAGTGGGTTTGGTATTTGGAAAGTGGCCTTGAAAGAAAATGGTTTTGAAATCTAAAATAAAAAAGGGATTTTGGGTTGTATTTGTATTTGTTTGGTTTTTGAGCCGGTCATTTTGGCTCAGGATGTTACTTTTAATTATACTTTGATTTGATATCAGTTTCGGCTTTGTGTTTTATATGCTGTTTAGAAAATGCCGCCCAGAAAGGTTCCCAAGGTTTCTGATAAGTCATGCCCAGTTTTTGGTCCTTCTCGAACGTTGCCTATCCTTCATGGTGATCGGGGTCCGTTAGAGGCATTAGAGTGGCTTGAAGAGTTCGAGAGTGTCTTCAAGGTATTGGAAACTCCTGAAGCTGTTAGAGTGTGTGTCGTTTTGGGTCTGTTCGAAGGTCCAACACTGGACAAATGGGAATTGTTTGCCCCGCCATAAATGCAAATTGGGATGACATGGGATGTCTTTAAATCTATCTTCATCCGATGGCTTATACCTGAAGAGGCAAAGATGAAGAAAAGGGAAGAGCTCATGCGTATTCAACAAGGCCAATGGTTGATGAAGGCATATGTTGATCATTTCAAGGAACTTGTGTCATTTTCTCCAGAAGTAGCGTCGTAGGATTTGATGAAGACTTCTCTCTTCATCGGGGGCCTTCGCTTAGAGATCAAGGAGAGAGTCCTTCCTTTTAGGGACCATCATTTTTGAGAAGCTGGTGCATAAGGAGTTCTTAGCTGAATTGGTCTCCGAAGCGCAGGTGCTTGGCAATCCAGCGTATCCAATTACTCGTGAAGGTTCCCTGTCTGGGGAACATGATGTACCAGAGGGGCCTGCTCTTAAAGAGTTCTCTACAGTGGTTCTGGCTTCCAATTCTTTGGACCATTCAGTGGTGTGCCACCAGTGTGGCCAGTTCGGGCACGTGAAGCCGTTATGTCGTATCCCTCTGAAGACGTGTCATTGTTGCGGCTGTCCGAGTCACTTGAAGAAGTTTTGCAGGAAGCGTCGCCTGAAGAAGACGCTGTGATCGGAGGAATTCTGGTGCCTGACTGTGAGGTAGGAGATGCTTCATCCATCAGATCCCCAACCAGAGGTCCTGGGGTGAAGCTCGCACATAGTCAAGAGTTGTCGGGGGTGTGAAGCCTTGGTTTGAGTTTTGTGTTCCGTGTTGGCATTAGAACATTTAAAGTTTTTCTGTTCTTGTTTTTTTGCTGTTAAAGTTTTGACGTTGTTGTAAGTACATTGTTTGGTTGTGAAGTTATGATGGACTCATTCTATTATAATCTAAGCAGTCTTGTCTGTGTGGATGTGGTTTTTCGAATCGTGCGTTTTTCTTAAAGGTGTATTTGGCCCTTGTATGGGTTGATCTCAGTTTAGCCGTGTTCATTTGGAGGTGTAAGTGCCTGTGAAATAATCTATGTTTGTTGTTATGCTCGGGTTCACTACTTGGGTTAAGTTATGCTTGAAGGTTTTTCTCTAGTGTTGTTTTTTTTGTATGGGTTGCGAGTTCCAAGTTTCAACAGAGGTGTTGTTCGCTTATGCTAGAGAAGTTAGTTTGATTCGGTTGGGAGTTCTCACGTCTACCCCCCCTTTTGGGGGTGGTATGTTTGGGTGTTAAATTTCCACACTAGTGAAGTTCTTGTGGTGGGGAGAACCCTCTCATGTTCTCCCATTCTATTGTGTTGTGGTTTCTTTTAGTTTCAATCGGGCATGGATTCTTATTTTGTCTATTGTTTGACTGAGTGACTTTTTAGGGGCAGAAAGTGTCTTTGGTGGGGAGAATTGTCACACCCGACTTTTAAATTTATTTTTATTTTATTATTTCTTGGCTTTGGGTTCTCGCGCCAAGGTCCGGGGTGGGTGTCAGTTTTAATTTTTTTTCATTTAACAATTTTACTAGGTTTCAAACCCATGCGTGATCACCGCACGGTTGGTGGTAGCTGCGCAGTCAGCCCAGGTGTAGTGCAATTGCTCTTTATTCTTGTTATTATTATTGTTATTATTGTATTATTATTATTATTATTTTTATTGTTATTAAATTTTGATATTATTATTATTGTTGTTATTGTCTTTTTTTAAAAGAAAAATGATTAAAATGATTATTAAAATGATTATTATTGTATTATTGGTACCATTATTATTTCATTATTGTGATTGTTATTTTTATAATTATTAATTTTTTATTTTTATTATTGTTTTATTTTTATTATTATTTTCAGTTTTATTATTATTATTATTATTATTATTATAAGATAAAAAAAGACCCTAACCCTAATATACCCAAACAGCCCCCCCCCCCCGTTCTGTGTTGCGCCCCCCGTGCCCAAGCCCCGGCGCTCCAGCCGCCCCTCGCCCCTCGCCTCTCTCACCCCAGTGCTCCAGCCATCCTCCTCGACTTCTCCTCCTTCCAGCGATGGCGCGAGGCGCCCTCCTTCCGTGGTGCTGCACCCAGGCCCCCAGCCCCCCTCGTTTCCCTCTGCCTCCGGCCTCTGCCTCTCGCCCTCGACCCCCAGCACTCGGCCTCACCTCTCACCCCCTACGTGCTCACCCCAGTCGCCTTTACCTCAAACCCCAACATCATCCTCACCCCAAACCATGCTCCAACCTTCTCCCCTCTCTCCCAGTGGCGGTCTGACTCCCCTCCTCCCGGACAACCAGCTCCGGCCGCCCTCGACCCAGCCGCTCCGGCCAGCCAACCCCCCTACTCTCCTTGACTCCGGCGACCCACTGCCCCAAACCCCCTGTGTGCCCTATTTTCCAGTGGCCTGAACCACCCCCCCCCACCCCCCCCGCACGCGCTGTTTTCAGTGGTCTTTTGGTACGAACTCGAACCTCCTTCGCAGCACCTCTGCCTCCCCTCTGGCCTACAGACTCCTCCCATCCAGTGCGTTCTTCCTCTGATTTTGGGTTCTTTCTTCAAATTTAGCAAACCCTAATGTTCAGTTTAAGTTCCTTGCATTTTTATCTTTGTTTTAGGTGTGTGTTCAGTCCGCATAGCATTGTTCCTCATTCCATTGAGGTTCCATCACATCCTCCCTTTCTTTGAGGTAGACGAATCCACATTTTCCTTTAAGAATAAGCCTATTTAATTCTTGCATGTTTTTAATTAATTCTTTTACTTGATTTGCATCTTTGCAAAATAATTGGTCAATCTTCTATAGCGTTTTCAAGTTAGTTGGTTTTGTTAAAAGTAGTTTGTTATAGTGTTTTCTAGTTTGTGTAATTTGTTTGATATGTTTATAAAATTTTTAATAAACTATTTGATTTTTTTAAAGAACTCCTTGTAAACTCTTTGGGTTTCTTATAAAATTATTTATACTTTGTTTGGTATGCTTATAAAAATTGTTCATAAAATAGTTATCTTATTATAAAATTGTTTATAAATTGGTTGGATTGTTTATATAATTGTTAATAAATTTTTTAGCTTATTTTATAAAGGTGTCTTCATTTTAGAGATCTGGTGGATTTTTATGGAAATGATTTGGTGCGTGTTTTGAAAGGATAAGGTCCCTTTTAGCAATTGTGAAATGTTTGGGTGTGTGTGTGTTCGAAACTCAAGGGCCCGTTTGGCACTTTCATATGCTTTGTGTGTTTTAACTTGGCTTAAAAAGGTACTTGGGTACTTTTTGATAAATTATTGGTGTAAAGACCCGTTAGGCCATATTTATGTAAAAGTGGTATTTGTTGTTTTGGAAATGATTTTGGTGTGTGTTTGGTCTTTCAAGAGGGATTTGGGTGTGTATCGATATAGAAGTTGTGGGGTGTTACTTAAAATGGTTTTATAAAGTTCTTTAATGATTTACTAAATTATAAAAGGGGTGAGAAACATGTTTGGAGGATGTTTTGGGGTGTGTATGGTTTTAAAAGTGGGTTTTTAACGTGTTTTGTATTTTTTTGGGTTTTGCACACCAAATATTGGTTGAGTTTCCCAGTTGGATCTTGCATATGGTTTATGATCTTTAAAAATATATTTTGATTTTAATGAGTGTAATTTCCATGCAAGAGAAACGATGATAGGTGTTTTCAAATGGCTTTTCACACTAAGTGCTCGATGCGATGCCTCTTTGGTCGTTGTAAAAATGTTTGGAACTAAAGTGATTTGCGTGTATGGTTGTTTATAAAAGTATGGTTTTGTAAAAATGTTGAAAGGCCCGATTGACATCTTCAAAAGGGTTGTTTGGAAAACCCCTCATGGGTTAGGTCTCTTGTCTCGTAGTTTGATCATGAGACAGGAGGGTCCTCGGCATGGGCCTCCTTTTGAGAATATTTATATTAAGGCATGATACTAACCTTGAGGTGGTCGGGGCGGTGCCGAATTGTGTAGAGAGCTTGGTTATATATATATATATATGTATGTCTTGTTGGTTGAATGTGTGGCACACCTCTTTGTGAACATAGCACAAAAACCTAGCATAGCAAGGGGGTTTACTGAGAATGATTGCTGCATTGGAAGTTCACATACTATCTATTGGCCCATAGTAGGTGGATATTCAGGATTATCGCTATGGGATTTATCCCCTTGGTCTGATCTGAGAAAAGGTGGCTGGGTGTTAGGGCGTTTGATTCTATCGTGTGTGGCATGCTACCAGGGATGGATTCACAGGTATTAGTATGTTTTGGTCTTCCTCCGAGTTCCTAGGTTTTCTGTGATCCTTTGATATGAGCACTATTATTACCATTTCCCTTGCTGTGTGTAGAATCATACCCTTGAACTTGGTTTTGGTGTTTTTCTTGAAAAAAACTTTGTATTTATGGTTGGTTTTAAAAAGGATTTCAAAGTAACTATTTTGGAAAAGTTTGTGTGCACCCCTCTTTATTTCTTTTCCTTGTTTTTGAATTATAAGGGCAATGGAATTGTTATTGTTAGTTTTCAAACTGCATTGTATATTTGAAAACCATATTTTTTTATAACTATAGTTAAAAATAGTATTATTGGACTGTTTTGGAATTGGAAAATGCATGAGTTCCGTGGTTCACTTTTGGCATCCCTACCGAGCATCTCGGTGCTCATGCTTATCCTATATTTTTAGTTGCAAGTTTTGTTCCTTGTTCAGGTTTCGTTAGTACTGGATCACTCTCGGAGCGAATGTGGTTTTGAGTTAGGTGGTGACCTAGAAGTTCACATGGAGGTATGTGGGGTTTTATTTTATTTTCCACTGCTAGTATTTACTTTATTCTCATTATTAGTTTATTTTATTGTGTTTTTTTATGGGCCAAATAATTACCTCATGTTAGTTTTGATGCCCGACACTAGTTTCCAGCCTATGGGGATCAGGAACGCCCCTCGGGCCATGCTGCGGACTGGCTTAGGTGACCAGTTCAGGGTCGACCTGGGCTGATTCATGACATGGGGTATCAGGATGGGTTTACTTAATTTTTTTGAAGTAAAAACAAAGAATATAAGAATCTTTTAAAATGATACCGAAAGAATTTAAATGGAAACATGCATAAAAGTAAAGATGAACACAAATATTTATATGGTTTGGACCATTTGGTCCTAGTCCATGATAAGAACCCCACCATAGATTACCTTTTATTATGAAAAATAAGAGAGAGCACATACAAACAAAGAAGAAAAAAAGAAAAAACAAAACCACGCACATGAACCAGAGAAACTATCAATGCACATGGACCTTGTCACTTGAGAGCCAGCAATGAAACCTGACTCGAAGAAGGAAATGTTCTCTCTCGAACTGGATGGAATCACACACACAACCTTGAGAACCAGACCAAAAAAGAAAAACAAAACAAGATCCAACAATACAAAATCCAAAAAATAAAGCAATAGATTACCAAACTAGAAGCACCGAATGGGATGGGGCTCTGCTCGGGTCAGATGATCTTGAATAAGAAGTGGTCTACACGGATCTCGTGAGTCCCAAAATTTCTACTAGAGAAGGTCATCGGAATAGGGGCGTAGAGGCATCAAGGCTGTGTTCCACCGAGGTTCTTCTTCTTTCTCAGTTCTCTCTCAACTATATCTAGTTAAGTTGGTGAAAATGAAGAAGAACCACTACACAAAAAGAAAGAGGCATGGGCTGTAATAATGCAAAAGATGAGGTGACATGATGTCCTGGAAGGTGCAACATATGAGGTGGGACACTTAGATGACGGAGGTGGAGTGAAAGGATTATTAAGCTAAGTGAGTGAAATAGATACCATGATGATCGGGACACATGACATCTATAGAGAGAAAGGGCAGCAGCATGTACAGATCGCCGAAAGTTAGAAAAAAAACGACACCACCCATAGCCATTGTATAGAGGATCATCAATGTCTAGGATCAGGCAGTCACCATGGTGGTAGTGTGAGGTCCAGGTAGGCCAATGGCTCAACAAATCACTTAAGTGACACAGTCTAGTAGCAAGCCCAGTGAACAAAAGGAAGGCCCACACGAAGGCCCAAAAACACATAAGTTCAAAAAGAAAAAGTTTTGAATAATAAAAAATAAAACCAATAATTTTTTCATGGAAAAAAATAAAAACTAAATTTTAATTTTGAAAACCCAAAATCAAAAAATCTCCACCTTTTCCAAATTAAAATGAAAATAAAGCATAAATGGTGTTATTTCAAACTAGCTAACCTATAAGTGGGTTCTGTAAAAATCCGACCCCAGTTTCCCAAAGTGGGTGCCTTATTTTATTACATTGGAATATAAATAAGGAATATACATCCTGAAGGAATGAGTAGTTTATTAGCTTTGGAAACAAGATACATACATAAGTTCAACATTACAACTTAAAATGAAATACAACATATAAGTTTTATTGGGAACATCCACAACTATAAGTTTATCCCTGCAGGTCATTCATAATAAACTTATTCATGTCTTGAAAAAAATGAAACATAAGAAATGAGTGATCTCAAATGCTCATTAAGGGTAATAAATACAGTGGAAGAAATCACAAACATAAATACTAGGCATGGTGAATAACTAAAAACACATGCCTTTAAAAATAAACTTGATCACATTATGGGAGAAATAAGAGTTGAATAAATAATGCCATAATAAAACATAATCATGAGCAATCTACTAGTTGAATAACCACATGAAATATCAATACTATTTTCATAATGAGAGAATGCATAATACATGATATCATAATCGCACCGTCAAGGCCTCGTGCCAAGACCATAAATATCCATTTTTTCAAGGCCTCGTGTCGAGACCATAGTTTGTCTCATGAGACCTACCGATGCACTGAAGGGCTATAGCGGGCCCCAATCGACACTAAGTCCAATGAATTATTCATATGAATAGGGATAATCATAAACAACATATACATTCATATTGAAACTAATATATGAAATTTAAATAACGTTCCTCGAACATTAAGCATAAACACTAACTATTTGGAGTAAATTGGTGAATGATTTTAAGATAGCACATCCACAGTCAAATTAATCATAAACCATTCAATTAAATATGGTATATGATATCATAGAATATTAATCCCAATAATAAATAATAATCAACAAGTGTTTAAATACATGAAGATACTCTTATAAAATCATTGATTAATTCTTGAGATAAATACTCTTTTACTTTGAAAAGAAGAGTTATTTTGAAAAAATTGTTGTATAAAACTAGAAGTGAAGTAATATATTATTTTCATAATAAAATGAGTGATTTTATAAAGATAATGGTTTCTAAAAACATATTATATATTACCCTTGAAAATAGGTAAGAATTTGAGAAATTCCCTTGAATCTAGCTTGTATTTCGAGAGGAATTTTTGAAAGATCCTTTTAGAACACATAACTCCCCATAAATTAAAGTAGGATTCCGGTTGGTGCACATATATAAAACATTATCACAGAATATATGAGGAGTAAATATGAATAAATAAGAATTTAATTGCGGTAAGTAGAGAATAAGAGTAACCCGAATGAAAATAGAGGTTCCGGTAGAAAACCCTTACAACTTTGTAATTAATTGAATCGTATGACCCAGAATTAATAATCATTAAATGATACATTGAATATCATGAAAATAAATAGATTCATGATATGAACTATAAATGGGAAGTATAAATACACCATACACAAGTAATAGTAGTGAATACAAAATATCTCACAAAAATGGAAGTGAGATGAAGAAACCCTTACCTTAAGTCTGAAGGTGTTCCTCACTTGATCTTAATGACCTGAATAATAAAATTTAGGTTCATAAATTAATGATTCCAGAACCTCCTATACATTTTATTTATTTATTATAACTTTATTAGGTTCATTCATGGCCTTTTGATGGGTTAATAGATTCAATTTCATTGTTTGGGAGCATTTTCTTCCTTGGTTTTCATGGTCGGTTTACTTATATTCATGTAAATATAAACATGTAGAATGAGAATGGTTGTCCAGAATAGAAGTTGCATGTTATTAGTGAATAACTAGAAGATTAAATGGTTATAAATTCATTTGGTTATTGGGAGTTAATATTAATCATTATATAAAACTTTAATGATAATTTTTTGGGTTAATTGGTGTTTCTTGATCACAACGAACTCATTTTGATTTATAAATTAATATCATGTGTACAAAAGGATTCCAGAACCTTAAATAAGTTATAATACATATATTATATTCTGTTTCAACGATCAAAATGGTTTCATGAATATAATTTAAGATGGTAATATAAATTTAAAACCCATCGTCCTTGAATGTGACAAATTAACACATCTCAGATAGTGTTTTAATTTCAAGTATAAAAGAAGGGGAAATGAGAGATGATGAAGAATTATTACTCTTTCATAATAAAATTCTAGTACATGTATGTTAATGGAGTCATTACAACATTTTGATGAAAGTATGTGAGGAAATAAAAAGAAAATAAAGTAACTTGAAATAAAAGAAATGAAAAGTAGAATTTACCTCTTGAAGTAATGTTCCTTGAGAGCCTCTTTAGGGGAGAGGTTTTGGTATTTTTATGAGACCAAGGGCTGTTGGACGTCGGGGAGGAGCTTGGGAGGATATTTGATCAGAATTTAGATAAGGAAAAAGTCTTTATAGGAGTGAAGAGAAGAGGGAGTGTGTGTGTGTGGGGGGGTGGGGGGGGGTTATAATGGAGGAGAGGAGGATTTTCCCATTATTTTTCCCATTATTTTATTATTTTTCCAAAGATAACCAATAGTATTGATTCTTGTGACCAATAATAGTAATATGTTCTTTTGAGTTGAAACCAATGTTCATTTAAATCATCCATGACTCAAGCATGATGTAGAAATTCACTTATTTAGCATATTTTGTAAATTATCAAATTTCACTATTCACCAAAAATTCAAGTATTTCAGAAAAATACCAAAAATTCAACATAACCATTTTTTGGCCTGTTGAATTCAAATATGAACTCCATTTCTTTAAAATAAATTTATAAATATTATTAATTTAATTTTTAAATAAAATCATAATTTATTCAAAAAATAACAATTTTAAAACTATAATTCATTTTATATCACCTTGAAAAATTAATCAAGATCTCATTATCTTATAACCTTAAGAAAATAAAATAATAATTGATTTACTATTAATAAGGGTCATATTACTATTCATATTACTATTCACAATGGTATGTTACTATTCACCAAAAATTAAGTTTGTCTTATTAGACTCTAAATATCTTACTGAATGAAACTGTGTATGTCAGTTTTTCAAAATTCAAATCACAGAGGTCAAAAAATTATGTTTACTGGATATGTTATAACAAAGTGGTGTTTTGTAGAGACTCAATGTTTCATGCATTCAATATTAAATTTATTTTAAAAAAATTGGGGTGTTACATTATCCCCTCCTTACAAAAATTTCGTCCTCGATATTACTAGAATGTTACCTCACAAAAAGATTTGGGTAGTTATTCATTATAAGCTCCTCAAGCTCCCATGTTTCCTATTTAATATGATTTTTACAAAGTATCTTTACTTGTCAAGTCGTTCGATTCCTCAACACTTATTCTTTAGTATCCAGAAGCTGGATAGGCTCTTCATAGTAAAATAGGTCAGGTTCCAATTCTATACCTTAAGAAGTGAGGACATGAGTTGGGTCTAGAATGTACTTTCTCAGCAATGAGACATAGAACACATTGTGTACTTTAGACAAGCTAGGTGGCATAGCCAAACGATAATCCACCGCTCTAATTCTCTCTATAATTTCAAAAGGACCAATGTACCTAGGGATAAGTTTCCCTTTCTTCCCAAATCTTATAACTCCCTTCCATGGAGATACTTTCAAGAAAACATGATCTCCAACTTGAAATCCCAAATCCTTCTATTATCAACATAGATTTTTTTTTCTTCTTTGAGCTGCTTTGATACGACCTTTAATAGTCTTTACCTTCGCTGTTGTTTACTCCATAAGCTTCCTTTCTCCAACTTCATCCCAACAAGTTAGTGTACGAAATCTTTTTTTGCACAATGCTTCATATGGTGCCATTTGAATACTTGAGTGGAGACTATTATTGTAGAAAAATTCCACTAAAGGTAAATATTGATCTCAAATACCTTCAAAGTCAAGTGAACATGATCTCAACATGTCCTCTAAGGTTTAGATTGTCCTTTCTGATTACCCGTCAGTTTGTGGGTGATAAGCAATACTCAAACGAAGATCATTATCCAAAGATTTCTGAAGACTTTTCTTGAATTTCAATGTAAATAGATGATCATGATCATACACTATTGAGAGTGGTGCTCCATGACGCTTCAAAACTTCATTGATATAGAGTTGTGCTAGGTGCTCCAGTGGAAAATCCCCCCTTATAGCGAGGAAGTGTGCAGATTTAGTAAGTTGATCAACAATTACCCATATCGCATCATTCTTCCATGGAGCCATAGGTAATACAGTGAAAAAAATCCATGGCGATGCCATCACATTTCCATGTAGGAATAGGTATAAGTTTCATGAATCATCTAGGATGTTTTCATTCGGCCTTCACTTGTTGACAAACCAAACATCTTGATACATAATCAGCAATTTCCCGCTTCATATTGTCCTACTAGAAATGTTCCATCGAATCTCTATACATTTTAGTGATACTAGGGTGTCACTACTGGAAATTTGGGCTATAACCACAGTTTAAAACCATGGCTATAGGTCCTCAAACTGTGTCTATAGGTAATATCCACGGTTTGAGTAACCGTGGCTAAGTTTGGCGTGGCTATAGGCCTTGACCTATAGCCACTGTTCAAACTGTGGTTAAAGGTATACAACCACAGTTCTAACTATGGTAATATTAATATAGCCACAGTTTAGAACTGTGGCTATACCTTAGGACGAACAGACTCTATTTCCATGGTTTCTAACCATGGAAGTATAATTATAGCCACAATTACAAACTATAGAAATAGACCTACTTCCATAGTTAAAAACTGTGGATATAGGGTCTGAAAATTCCTAAAAAAATACCCCCACCCTATCCCCTGCCTAGCCCCCACACTCCCCTTGCAATAGCCCCCACCCCACCATTAGACAACCCCCTCATTACCCCTGGACACCCCCACTCCACCTGTAGCCCCTCCCTTTCCCTAGACACCCCCCCAACACACCCCCTGTAGCCCCCTCCCCCTGGACAACCCCCCCCCACTCCACCTTCAGCCCCTACCTACCCCTAGATAGCCCACCCACTACAACTACAACCCCCTCCCTCCCCCTGGACAACCACATACCACCACTCCACGTGCATCCCCCCTCCCCTAGAAAACCCCCCTCCCTCCCCCTGTAGCCTCCTCCCTCCCCCTAGAAATCCCCCCTGCAGCCCCCTCCCTCCCCCCGGACCCCCCCACACCTACAACCCCCCTCCCTTCCCCTAGACACCCCACCCTCCCTCATGGACTCCCACCCTCCCTCCTCAACCCCCTCCTGGACCCTCTCCCCCTACAGCCCCCTCCCTGGATGACCCCCTCCCCCTGCAGCCCCCCTAGACAGTACCCCTCAGACACCCCACCCTCCCTCCTAGATCCCCCCTTCTTAGACCCCCACCCGCATCCTCGTCCCTCCCCCTGGACACCCCCACCCCACTTATAGCCCCCCCCTTCCTAGACCCCCCACTTGTAGCCCCCCTCCCTCCCTTGGATAACCCCCTCCCTCTGGACAACCCCCCTCCACCCCCTGTAAATCCCCCCCACCTGCATCCCCCTCTCTCCCCTTGGATAGACCCTCCCTTTCCCTACACCCCCTCCCCCTGGACAAACCCTAACTTCCCCTACAACCCCTCCCTCCCCCTGGATAGTCCCCCCCCCACTCCACCTACACCCCCTTCCCTCCCCCAGGACAACACCCTCCATTTCCCTACAGCCCCCTCCCTTTCCCTGTACAACCCCCTCCCCCTGTAGCCCCTACCCCTGCAGCCCCCTCCCTCCCCCTGGACAACACCCCCACCTACAGTTCCCTCCCCCTGTAAACCCCCACCCTCCCTCCTAGACCCCCTCCTGGACCCCCACACCTGCATCCCCCTCCCTCTCCCTAGACATCCCCCCTGCATCCCCCTCCCTTCCCCTAGACAACACCACCCCCCACCTATAGCCCCCCTCCCTCCCCCTATACCCCCACCCCCCCTCCTGGACCCCCTCTTGGACACACCCCCTCCCCCTGCATCCCCCATCCCTTTCCCTAGACACCCCTCCCCCTGCAGCCATCTCCCTTCCCCCTGGACAACACCCCCCTTGCAGCCCCCCCTTAGACCCCTCCCTCCTGGAACCCCTCCTGGACAACCCCCTCCCTCCCCCTACAGCCCCCTCCACCCCCCTGGATATCCCCCTACAGCTCCCTCCCTCCCCTTGGACAACACCACCCCACCTACAGCCCCCCCTATACACCCCCTCCCTCCCTCCTAGACCCCCACCCTCCCTCCTAGGCCCCCTACTAGACACTCCCCACCTGTATCCCCTCTCCCCCTGTATAACCACCCTCTCTCCCCATGCAGCCCCCTCCCTCCCCCTGGACACTCCTCCCACCACTCCATCTGCAACCCCCTCCCTCCCCCTGGATAACCCCCTCCCTTTCCCTGCAGCCCCCCAGACAACCCCCTCCCTTTCCTTGGATATACCCCCAACCACTACCCCTACAGCCCCCTCCCTTTCCCTGGACAACCCCCTCCCCCTGTATCCCCCTCCCTCCCCTGGAAAGCACCTCCCCACCTGTGGCCCCCTCCCCCCTTGGACAGCCCCCACCCTCGCTCCTGGACACCCCCACCTCTTCCCCCCTCCCCCCTGCACACCCCTCCCCTCCCTCTTGCACCCCTACCCCATGACCCCTTCCTCTTGGACCCCCCTCCTGGACACCCTCCTGAAACAACCTATGTATTCTAGAAAAAAAAAACAGGTTACCTGCATATTCAAATCCTCTCCTGCCATAAAAAAACAAAGTTCCTACAGAAATGAGAGGAAGTCTCAGGGTGGAACACCCAACTCATCACCTGCCCAAGTTTTTTCCCAGTGGTTTGGGTCATGTTAGAATGGTATCAATGTAGTCTGAGTCCTAGTATGTAGTTTAGAGTTTATGTTTATATTAGGATTGGTTTGGGAAACTGAAGGCAATGGTGTTAAGGAGTTAATTGTTGGTTTATCAGACCAGAGGACCCAATAATGGTTTGATGGACAATATATCCATTCACACCCCCTGCCCCTACCCCCAGCACACCCCCTACCCCCCACCTACACACCTCCCTACCCCCTTCCCCCCACCTGCACACCCCCTCCCTCTTCCCACCCCATGCAACCCCTGCACCCCAGCACACCCCCCTCCCCTGAACTACACACCCCCTAACCCCCACCTTCACTCCCCCTCCCTATGCCCACCCCATGCACCCCCTACACCCTTGCACCTTCCCCCTTGAAAAAGAACCCAACACACCACCCTACCCCCTCCCCTACACACCCCATGCACCCCCTGCACACCCCCTTCACCCCCTACACCCCCTTCACCCCCTTCACCCCCTGCACACCCCATTCACCCCCACTACACACCCCATTCACCCTCCCCTTTCCCTTGTAAAAGAACCCAACACACCAGTGAAGGACTTAGAACCTAAGTGGAAGGTTCTCTGTAAGTTTTTTCAAACTAGGATATCCAAAAGAGTATGAGAGATGGATAAAGTACTTTTTTAGGATATGTATGTGTTATATATTATGATTAATAATATTAAGTTCAAACTTACAAGGTAAATTATTTGTCTCATGGATCACTACTGCAAAGGGAAATATAATCTGAATTACTATCCTTATGGTAGGCTGATCTCACTAGTTTTAAAGAGGATGGAAGTTGATTTGAATGAGGGAGAGATAATGAGATTCCATAAGAGTAATACCCCATCTGAAATTATTTTGAAGACCATTAGGTAATTCTAGGATACCAACTCAAATTCCTTGAAGATACTTAGTTGGGAAGGAGTGCCTCAAAATTGAATTATGTATCCTTACAGATTCAATCCCTATAGTGTGATATGTTCACACTATTCCTTATGCAAGATTTCAAGAGGAATATTATGGGTGAGTTCCATGATACTAGAGAAGATGTCAGGAAGCTTGATATTGGAACTAATAGATCCTTAAATTAAGTAGTGGTCTTTTATGATGAATTTAATGGGAAGTTGAATGAGATCATGAATGTCTTTAAGGATGATCAATGTATGATTTTTAGATCTCTTGTTCTAGTATCTAAAAGCTACTAGAATTTGTTAACCTCTTTGAACAAGGTCTATAAATAAGTTCAAGGGATATATTCATATTCTTACTTGACAAAGCTAGTGGTTATTAGAAAACCATTTTTTTAAAACAATAAAGAAATAACGGAAACAAGTTTGTAAAAAATCAAGAAATTATAGAATTCAAATTAAAGGTTTAGGTAGAGGGAACCTACCTAAACCTCAAGGCTCGTTGCTTTTGATGATGACAACTCGAATATTACTTTTTTCTGCTTGCACGCATATAAAAATTCAGATATATATAAGGACACCTAGCCCCTATTTATATATTTTCATGGACAAATATGCACAAGGGGGTCCTTAGATATATGTTTATACTTTCATATACCCCTTTACACTTACACATGTATGCATTTTTCATATCTATATATAAGCACAGCTAGCCCCAATATATATATTCATACTACCATGAGTGAATATATATAATGGGGGAACTTATATATGTATATTCCTACCTATGCATACACATGTAATCCTTCGTCATCGGCGACTTGAATCCACCTCAATGAAATCCAAAACGCACTACAAAAATATAAGGAACCAAAAAAAAAGCCCTAATTAAAATTGGGCCAAAGAATAAAAACAAAATAAACCTTACCCAAATCTGATGTTAAACTCACTGTATTCAATGGTGGTGTATAGAACCAGCCTCATCATAAGAAATGACCTATAAGAAAATAGTGGGAAAAGAAATTAGATATAATGACTTCTTATATATATGTGATGTTAATGAAAGAAAAATTAATTTCCAAACATCATCCATGAAAGTGAATTTGATTAAATTTAGCCTACTCCTAATCATATTATTGTTTTTAACATGTACTACAACTGGACTTACTTCAATTAGCCTAAAATCAAACAACTTATATATTATAAACACCCTATTTAATGATGTTGGTTTTCCATACACGTTTGTTAGGAAAACCAATAGTTTTGTTTTTCATTTATTCTCACTAATATTGAATGAAACATTCCATTCCAATGAAATCCACACCAATAAAAGTGACTTAAAATTGAGCTACTCCCATTAAAAATTCTATATCTTTTATGGATTGAATCTATTTAGTAGAAAATACAGGTATTTTTAAATGTGACATAATTCTATTTTCATCCACCAGATGTCATAGTCCTTTCCATAAAACTAATTAATATTAAACTATATAACCTTTATCTTATTACTAAAATGTAGTATCCCCCACTGCCCCTCCCCACCCCACCCCCACTTTCCCCTGTCCCCCCCACACCTACACCCCCACTGCCCCCACCCACTTTCACCCCCAAACCCACCCTGCACCCCCAACTGCACCCCCACTTCCCCCACCCTTCACCCCAAATCATTTGAACCCCCCACACCCCCTGCCCCCCTCCCTGCACACTGACCCCCAGCTCCCTTCACCCCCACTACCCCCTGCCCACTGCCCCCTTCACCCCCACTACCCCCAACCTTCACCCCCACTGCCCCCTTCACCCTTCACCCCCCACTTCCCCCCAACCTTCACCCCCACTGCCCCCACCTTCACCCCCACTACCCCCACCTGCACCCCCATTCTTGAATTAGAAAATTTATTATGCACAAATTTTCAGAAATAGGCAACATATAACTTATCAACTATTAATAGATTTGAAATAACTTAAACTTTTTTTAACATGAATTTCATATTATATAATAAATAAGGAAGATAATATATCATATTACATGCCTCTTTATTTAATAAAGTCGTTAAAATTTCCATACTTACATTGTTTATCAAATTTATAGAAAAAAAATAGGCTAAGCACAACAACTAATATAACAAAAAGATAACACACTTTTATAAAAAACACAAGGCATTAACAGGTATAAAACCAAAAGTGATTACAGGCCCAAACAACAACTTCATTCTTCCTTTATATTGACATGTTCTTATCTTCATTAGGTTAACTATACTATTAACCAAAGGATTAAATCATGATAATTTCACACTTTCACTTTAAACCTAGAGAAAGGTAACAAGTCTCCTACCACAACTTGAGGACCACAATATTCTCTAATTAAAAAAGAGAACACCAAGTACCAAACCTTGATTAACTCTTTTGTGGGGGAACTAATGATCCTTAAAAAACTAGCCTAAAAATATCCATCTATCATTCATCAAAAGAAACTATAACAAAACTGATGATAAAAATTATCTATAGCATGTGAAAAGGAGAACAGAAAATAATAGAACCATCGAAGGAGGATGATCCCCAGGAGGTGAGGTAGACAAGTTGATAAATTTGAAGTAATTTATTCCAAAGTGAAGATTCACAAGGTTGATTCTAATGAGAAGGGCCATAAATTAAAGGAATTTTAAACTTTTGAGGAAAAGAGAGATGTGTTGGTTACATGCATGAAAAATCTGGTCAAGATGAGTTGTACCAGCCCCCAGAAGCCCCTCATACACTAGCTCCTATCCCCTCCTACACACCATCCCCCCTCCCCCACTTGCACCAGCCCCCAGCCCCTACTGCACCATAACCCAGCCCCAGCCCCCATCCCCTCCTGCATCCCCCACCTTCACCCCACTACCCCCACCTTCCCCTACACCCCCACTTCCCCCTGTACACCCCCCACCCACACTTCCCCCATCCCCCACCCGCACCCCCACTGCACCCCCACATGGTGGAAATAACTGATAAAAGAGAAGATCAGATGTATATACAACTGATGAATCATATTATCCATAATAATAATACTAAATAGTGGAATAACATCATAAACAATAAAAAACCCATATATAGTATCATATAAAAAATACATCATGACTGTATGATATGTATAATTAGGGAATATAAGGGAACTAGAGCAGTAGGGGAAATGCAACTTGTTATACAATAATGTAAAAAAAGATAAAAAGGTATCTCAAATAGCATTGTGAGTATTGGTCCGGTCCTCTTCTCCCATAATCCATAGTAGTATATAAAGTTAAGAACCCATTTCTTGATGTTTACCTTTTTTCATGTCTATGTCCATAGAGTCTGTTTGGGAACCAATCAGTGGCTCGAATAGGGTGTGAGATAAACTCACTAGCCCACCATCAATGGTGTCTAGGAAAATATAATTTGTGAATATATAATGAGTGGTGTACAATTAAAATGAATAAAGGAGATAAAGAAATAAACCATGTCATCCATGGTTTCCCATAGAACATCCATCTAAAAAAACCCGCTTCAACCTCTATTGGAATATGTCTGAACATTTATTAATTATTATAAAATTGTAATATTGTCTTAGAAACTAGGATCATATATTGTAATACTTACTTAAGGGATGAATAAAACCCATGAAATTTAGAACCGAATAAATGAAATAAAAAAGTTCTCCATGAATGTGAATCATTGAACAAATCCAAGTATGTTCTTTGAACTGAAATACACATCGTCAAATTAATTTAATTTTAATTTTCGGCCAATCCAAGGAATTTAACTTAGGTAACCACAATATTTATTTAGTGTATTGTAAACCCATATCCTTAGAAGTCCATCTATTTTAATCCTCATATGAATTAAAGTATCTTCAATGCATGGTATAATTTCATCGCATCCTAAGCATATCTTTGGTAGTCTATATAGTGAACCCAAGTGTCACTCAATGCATAATGTAATGAACTTCCCTCTGAGACTATCCTCAATATTCCATATAGGGAAACCAAATGTCATGTGTGGTATAATTTAAGAACACTCTCCATGTGATATCATCTAATTCATTCTACCTATGAATACATATGTCGCCTACAACATAATGAAATTCTATTTATAATTCATTTTATTTCAAAAGATCGGTGACCGTGTACATAGTTTTTCATGTCAGAACACTTGTATCAGCCTTTCCATGTCATGCTGGATGGTCATGGATAGTGGAAACCATACCTTTTTAAAATTAACTTGATTAAATTTGAGAATTTAATTTATAATGACAATTCAATCTATAGAAAATATGAACAAGGGCCTATGAATATAGGCTTACAATTTTACCTTTTTTAGATTCAAACTACAATTCAATAATAGGTTCCAACTGAACAGATCTCAATTAGAGGTTCAATTTAAATTCAATTATATGTATTATGGGACATTAAATGTGATTCATCCTAAGGGGTGGCTCAAATCGAGTTAAAACAGTCTAGGATGAAACATTTAGGTTTCCAGGACTACCTTAAGCAAGGTGATAATAATTCACTTAATTATTTTGGAATTTTGGTTGCATCACATAGAAATTATGGTGTTTATAATGACAAAACATAATATAAAATCAAGTCATTAATTGAAAAATAACAATACCATATACCATAGCTTCACAGTTCACTCCGCATCTAGTATTAGCTTCATATTCAATAAAGAATAGAAGAAATCAAAGTCTCCACATCTAGTATTAGCTTCAGATTCAAGAAAGAATAGAAGAAATCAAAAAAAAATTCAAATACCATGATGATAGGGTGTTAGGGGTGTCAACCTCAGTGTCGGGGTGTTGAGGGTTATGGGGGAGAGCCATCGGGAAGGAAGGGAGGAGTTGGGGAGGCCACTTAGAGCGAATTCACTAGAAGAGGAGGATCATGGGGAGGAGGGTTGCAACAAGGAGGTGTCGTGGGTGTTGAGGGTTGTGGGGGAGGGCATCGGGGAGGGATTCAAGGGTGTCGACCTCAGTGTCGGGGGTGTGTTGTGGGGGAGATCTGTCAGGAAGGAAGAGAGGATGTGGGGTGGCCGATCGAAGAAACTTTGTTGGAGGAGAAGGTTCGTGGTGAGGAGGCGTCAGGGAGGGCATTGGGCTATTTAGGGGTTTCGTGGAGGATGGATCAAGTAGAAGGAGGAATAAATGAATGAGTTGGGGGTATTCAGCCATGGAGCTGTGGATATTTTGTGGGTGTAGCCATAGGTTTTTTAACCCATGGACTTATAGGTGTGGCAATAGATCAATTTCCTAGTAGTGTGTATAGATAGATTCAAGTTATGGGCATCATCCAATAACTACCTTTTCAGCTCAGGTATAGAGGGAACACATAGCCTCTTCCCAAATTTTAGAATTCCATCTTCACATACGAAGTTAACCAACTTCCCAAATTTCATAGCATTAATTTTCTTTCTAAGGTTCTCATCATCAAACTTTGAAGATTTAATTCGCTGCAATAAATACATTTGGGAAACCTTTTGAAAAAGTAGTGATGCTTCAGCTTCTTTGATAATTCCCATACCCATCCTCACTAGATCCATGTGCAAAGGATCCTTGTCAATACTCATTTTGTTGAGAAATCCATTATCCTTACTGATCAATGCATCATCTACCTTATTTTGCTTTCTTAGGTGTTAGTGTATGGAACAATCATAATCCTTGAGTAGTTCAAGCCATCACTTTTGCCTCATGTTGAGTTTTTTCTATGAGAAGATATATTTCAAACTCTTATGATCTGTATATATATCACATTTTTTCCATAGAGATAATGTATCCATATCTTCAGAGAAAAGATTATAGTTTCTAACTCAAGATCATGAGTAGGATAGTTTTGTTCATGAATTTTTAACTGCCTTGATTCATAAGCAATAACTCTATCATTCTGTATAAGGAAACAACTAAGTCCTTTCTTTGATTCATCACTATAGATCACAAACCCATCATTCTTTGATGGTAGAGTTAGGATCATAGAATTCAATAATCTCCTATTTAATTATTCAAAACAGTCCTCACATTCTTTTGTCCATATGAACTTAAAAACTTTATGTGTAATCTTGGTCATTGAGTTGGATAAATAGGCGAAGTTCTGAGCAAAATGTCGATAATAACCTGCTAAAACAATAAAACTACATACCTCGGTTATGTTTATTGGAGTAGTCCATTCTTGAAAAGCCTTGTTCTTCGCAGGATCAGTAGATATTCTATCCTTAGAGACAATGTGGCCAATAAAGGAAACCCATTGAATCCAAAATTCACACTTGCTAAAATTCCCATACAATTCATTTCTTCTAAGAGTTTTCATAATAGTGCCCAAGTGATTTTCATGATATCTGTAGATTTTAGAGTATACCAAGATATCATCAATAAATACCACCATAAATTCATCAAGATATTCCTTGAAAACTCTATTCATTAGATCCATGAAAGCTGAGGGTGCATTAGTCAGTCCAAAAGGAATTATTGTAAACCTGTAATTCCCATACTTAGAATTTATTCCTTCCTTACTAGAAATTGATGATATCCATATTAAAGGTAAATATTTGAAAAATATTGGGTTCTATGAAGTTGATCAAATAAATCATCAATGTGAGGTCAGGGATACTTTTTCTTTATTGTTATAGCATTGATTTCCCTATAGTCAATGCACAACCTCATAAATCCATCTTTCTTCTTAACGAAAAGAACAGGGGATCCCCATAGAGAAACACTAGGGAGAATAAATCCTTTATCACTCAATTACTTTAGTTTTTTCTTCAATTCTACTAATTCTGTAGTGGCCATTCTATAAGGGGTCTTTGATATAGGCCTTAAACCAGGAATTAAGTCAATGAAAAACTCAATTTCCCACTCGAGAGGATATCTAGGTAAATCCTATGGAAGAAAATCAATATATTCTTGTACAATAGGTATTTACTCTATTTGAAAATTACTTTTCTCACCCATAGTTATTACATTCACTTCCTCCCCAATAATTGAATTCATTAAGCTACTGGGTGGATCTAGATGAGAATTATATGGTAATGTTTTTTCCTTAAAGACAAGGGATTAAACACCATTCTCAAAAACCATATTTCCCTCTTATTACAATAGATCATCACATCATAGCATGAAATCTAACTCATACCAAGGATTATATCAAAGTCAATTATGAGTATGATGATAATGTTAGAAACTAAAGCACATTTATGTGTCATGAGAGGGACTAATTGACACATCTTTGTTGCAATGATACATCCCCTAAGAGTTTAAAAAAAAAACTCATTTATTAAATCAAATTGAACATGTATAATTTTCTTGGAAAACTGGGAAGATATAAAAGAATGTGATGATCTAGAATCAAATAAAGCATTGGCTAAGTTATAGGAAATGATTAAAGTAACTGACACCACATTGTTAAGAACTTCAACCTCAGCAGTTGGGACCGCATAAGCTTGGCCTTTCTCCCTTGACCTTCTTTGGGGAACATTTCCCAGATGATTAGGATATTCATGTGCATAATGTCCCATCTCTTTACAACTATAACATTGAACATTGGTTGTTTATTTATTCCCCTTGTAATCATGAGATTGGTGGCCTTTTTATCTTCACTTGTAACAAACTCTCATTACCTTCATGTAAGTGCGAGGGTTTCATGGAGGATGGATCGAGTAGAAAGAGGAAGAAATGAACGGGTTGGGGGTATTCAACCATGGAGATGTGGCTATTTTGTGGGTGTAACCATGGGTTTTTTAACCCATGGACTTATAGGTGTGGCTATAGATCAATTTCCTAGTAGTGTGTATAGAGAAATTTGAGTTATGGGAATCATCCAGTAACTACATTTTCAGCTCAGGTATAGAGGAAACATATAGCCTCTTCCCAAATTTCAGAATTCCATCTTCACATACGAAGTCAACCAACTTCCCAAATATTATAGCATTAATTTTCTTTTGAAGGTTATCATCATCAGACTGTGAATCTTTATCTCCAATGGCCCTAAGGCCTTCATTTTTTATTGATTTTGATAATCCACCTTTAAAGGGGTGAGGTGGAACCCTTACGTGGCTCTTAGGAATAAGTATTACATGATCCGTAGGCCTTAGAGGAATTCATTGCCCGTAGGCTTCAAACATTACATACAACCCAGACTAACTACTTGGAAGTACTCCTCCCCAGCATCTTCATCGTGAAATCAGCTCTCCACCTTTTCATGGCTGTTTGACTAGGCTTTCCCATGCATGAATAGTCTTATCCTAATGGAAGGTGCCATACCCTCTCATTCTTGAAATCTGTTTTAGCTTCTGCTATGGTGAAATATCCTTGCTCCTCCTCCTTTCGAAGCTTGTTCCTTATAGGTTGTTTGGTTTGCATCTGCACTTAAAGTGGCTCGAAGGCCTTGAGGTGGTCTGAAGTCCTTACTGACCTGAAGTCCTAGGTGGCCTTAAGGACTGTGAAGCTTTAATTCACTCCAATAAAGACAGTTGGGTAACCATTTGAAAAAGTAGTGATGCTTCAGATTCTTTGATAATTTCCATATCCATCCTTGCTAGATCCATGTACAAAGGATCCTCGTCAATACTCATTTTGTTGAGAAATCCATGATCCTTCCTGATCAATGCATCAGCTACCTTGTTTTTCTTTCCTAGGTGTTAGTGTATGGAATAATCATAATCCTTTAGTAGTTCGAGCCATCACCTTTTCCTCATGTTGAGTTCTTTCTATGAGAAGATATATTTCAAACTCTTATGATCTATATATATATCACATTTTTTTTCCATATAGATAATGTATCCATATATTCAGATAAAAGATTATAGTTTCTAAATCAAGATCATGAGTAGGATAGTTTTGTTCATGAATTTTTAACTTCCCTTCTTCATAAGCAATAACTATATCATTCTGCATAAGGACACAACTAAGTCTTCTCTTTGATGCCTCACTATAGATCACAAACCCATCATTACCTAATAGTAGATTTAGGATTAGAGCATTCAATAATCTTATATTCAATTATTCAAAACAGTCCTCACATTCTTTTGTCCATATGAACTTAAAAACTTTACGTGTAATCTTGGTCATTGAGTTGGATAAATAGGTGAAGTTCTAAACGAAATGATGATAATAATCTGCTAAACCAATAAAACTACATACCTCGATTATGTTTATTAGAGTAGTCCATTATTGAAAATCCTTGTTCTTCACGGGATTAGAAGATATTCCATCCTTAGAGACAATGTGTCCAAGAAAGGAAACTGATTGAATCCAAAATTCAAACTTGCTAAAATTCCCACACAATTCATTTCTTCTAAGAGTTTTTAGAATAATGCGCAAGTAATTTTCATGATCTCTATATATTTTATAGTATACCAAGATATCATCAATAAATACTACCACAAAGTCATCAAGATAATCCTTGAAAACTCTATTCATTAGATCCATGAAAATTGAGGGTGCATTAGTCAGTCCAAAAGGCATTACTATAAACTCATAATGCGCATACCTAGAATGTATTCCTTCCTTACTAGAAATTTATAATATCTATATTGAAGGTCAATCTTTGAAAAATATTGGGCTCCATGAATTTGATCAAATAAATCATCAATGTGAGGTCAGGGATACTTTTTCTTTATTGTTATAGCATTGATTTCCCTATAGTCAATGCACAACCTCATAAATCCATCTTTTTTCTTAACAAAAAGAACAGGGGCTCCCCATAGAGAAATACTAGGGGGAATAAATCCTTTTTCACTCAATTCCTCTAGTTTTTTCTTTAATTATACTAATTCCATAGTTTCCATTCTATAAGGGGTCTTTGATATAGGCCTTGAACCAGGAATTAAGTCAATAGAAAACTCAATTTCCCACTCGGGAGGATATCTAGGTAAATCCTATGGAAACAAATCAATATATTCTTGCACAATAGGTATGTACTCTATTTGAACATTCCTTTCCTCACTCATAGTTATTACATTCACTTCCTCCCCAATAATTGAATTCATTAAGCTACTGGGGTGGATCTAGATGAGAATCATATGGTAATGTTTTTTCTTTAAAGATAAGGGATTCAAAACCATTCTCAAAAACCATATTTCCCTCTCCTTACAATATATAATCACATCATAACATGAAATCAAACTCATACGAAGGATTATATCAAAGTCAATTATGGGTATGATGATAATTTTAGAAACTGAAGCACATTTATGTGTCATGAGGGGGACTAATTGACACATCTTTGTTGCAATGATACATACCCTAGAAGTTTTGACTAAAAGCTCATTTATTAAATCAAATTGAACATGTATAATTTTCTTGGATAACTGGGAAGATATAAAAGAATGTGATGATCTAGAATCAAATAAATCATTAGTTAAGTTCGAGGAAACAATTGAAGTACCTAACACCACATTGTTAAGAACTTCAACCTTAGCAGTTGGGGCCACATAAGATCGACCTTTCTCCCTTGACCTTCTTTGGGGAACATTTCCCAGACGCTTAGGATATTCATGTGCATAATGTCCCATATCTTTACAACTATAGAATTAAATATTGGTTTTTTCTTTATTCCCCTTGTAATCACAAGATTGGTGGCCTTTTTATCTACACTTGTATCAAAATCTCATTCCCTTCATGCAAGATGAGGGAATTATTTTCTATTTCATCCTCCTCCTTTGTGTTTTGGATTATTGACCACCACTGATCTGCATCTCCCGACTGTCAGTAAACATCCATGAAAACCTTCTCTCTTTCATTACATCCCAAAGAGAGAAATATCATATCTAGTGAAATTATCCACTGATCAGATAAAAATGAGTTTGTAGTCTCATTGAATTAGGGTGTTTGTTGTCGCATAAAGTGATCTATAAGAGATTCTCCATACATCCATCCAACGTCCCAAAGGCCTTGAAATTTTTTATTATAATAAATCCACATTTTAAAGGATGAAGGGGGAACCTAAATAGATTTTATGAATTAATACATTACACAACCCAAAGGTCATAGAGGTTAAAAACAGACCGACAACATCAAGATTCCCCTCCCTATCATTTGATTATGAAAATGTTCTCCACAGTTGCATAGCTATTCGGCTAGCAAGTGTCCTATGTTAAAGCATAGGCCCGATCCAATGGCTTACGCCATTCCCTCTCAAACATCCAAATACATAAATCTCTACAAAGATGAATAGATATATCTAGAACCTCTTATGAGGCCTCTTCCATGTGGTTAAGTCCAGGTGCACACCATTCCAACATACCACACAAAAACCATTACACCAATCCACAAAATCAACACCAACTGAAAATCATCAACAAGAGGAATTGATCAATTCACAACAGAATGATTTTGGTTTCTGTGTCAAAGCATAACAAGATATCAAGACTACACTGACATGTGAAAACAACCTTAATGGGTGAATCCGAGAAGCTGGACTCTCCCTCTGAAAAGTGCCGTAGGAACTGAAACCAGAGTAACCCTGTTGAGATCACGAGGCACCCTTAAAAAACATCTAAAGAAACCAGAAGGGGAGGACAAAACAAGGAGCATAGAGCTGAATCTTAGTCACCCAGGATTGGAAGATCCCACAACATGTCAATGGAGAATCACTGTTGAGGGGAACCTAGAAGATCTAAGACAACAATGCCACTCTAGGCCGGAGCCGATCCGAACGAAGCCATGGAAGAATCCTCACCATATTCTGAATCGGTCGAGCCAAGGGATGCATAAGGGACTGACAAGAAAGGATAGGGCCACTCCGGTGATGACACCACTGCAAGAACACCAACATCACACAATAGTAAAACATTCAAAATGAAATTGAAACCACAAAACTATGATCTGAAAAACCACCTCTAACATCCAAAACCATAAAACCCTCCCCCCTTCGAGCCACTTCAGATCTGATGCCGACCACACTAGAAAGAACACAAAGCTGAAAGCCAGTCAAGACAAGATCCCAAATCCAGAATCCATCACCAAGACACATCGACACTATGTCGATTCCAAGATGATAATATGAAGCTAGAAAGCCTCTCCATGCTGATGCCAAGCCAAGATCCTGACACTGGAATCCAACACTGAGAGCCAGACAACCGATGCCCACCAATCTGAGATTATGAATCATCTCGCCTCACCAACACCAGCCGCAATCCTGAAACATTAGCGGGTGATGTCGATGTTGAGTCGAGATCTAGAGCCAACATCATTATCTTGAATTAGAGGAAAATCCCTACATGGGATACATGTGTTCATGTAGTTTACATTTCTTCCAATAGGTGCCATTTCTAAATAATGGAATACACTAGATTAGGTTATGAATCATAATTTATAATCTCAACTTAGCAAAATACTTAGCATAAATTGAAATCCTATGCATGGATAATCCCATAATTAAAAAAATGGTTTCTTTGAGGAAGAATTTAAATTTAAATCCTTCATAATGGATTGTAAAAAAATGTGAATTATCCTAAGAATATCCCCTGGGAGTGCCAAACCAAGTGCACAATAAGACCCATTTTCATGTACCAGGATACCCTGGGTCAAGCCCGAAGCTCCTTGTCAGAGTTTTCACTCCTAGGTACATTTGTGCCAGAACCACATACACTTGTAGTATCTAGACATGGATGCATTTGCGAGAAAGATACACATAATCTTTTCCTTAACAATATTCCAAGATGTTCTTGTATGTTTATCCTCAAATACTAACATAGGGTTTTGTTCCCTAATCTATTTTTTCTAAATCTAGTTTCAAAGTTTTCTATTAAACTTCCTCTGATACCAACTGTAAGGTCCCAACCCTAATTTCTTAGAGCTGGTGTCTTATTTTATTACATTAGCATATAAATACGGAATATGCATCCTAAAGGACCGAGTAGTTTATTAGATTTGGAAAGAAGATACATACATAAGTCCAACATTACAACTTAAAATGAAATACAACATATATATTTTATTGGGAACATCCACAACTATAAGTTTATCCTTTCAGGTCATTCATAATAAATTTCTTCATGTCCTTGAAAAAATGAGACATAAGAAAGGGGTGAGATCAAACATTCAGTAAGGGTAAGAAATACAATATAATAAATCAAAAAAATAAACATTAGGCATGGTGAATAACTAAAAACACATGCCTTTAAAAATAAACTTTATCCCATTATGCTAGGAATAAGAACTGAATAAATAATTCCATAATAAAACATAATCATGGGTATTATACTAGTAAAATAACCACATGAAATATCAATAATAATTTCATAGTGATGGAATTCATAATGCAGGACATCATAACTGTATCGCAAGGCCTTGTGCCAAGACCATAAGTATCCATTTTTTCAAGGCCTCCTGCCAAGACCATAGTTTGTCTCATGAGACCTACCGATGCACAGAGGGGCTCTAGCAGGCCCACCCAACACTTACTAAGTCCAATGAATTCCTCATATAAATGAGTATAAACATAAAAAATATATACATTCATATTGAAACTAATATATGAAATGTAAATAACTTTCCCCGAACATTAAGCATAAACACTAACCATTCAGAGTAAATTGGTGAATGGTTTTAAGATAGCACATCCATAATCAAATAAATCATAAATCATTCAATTTAATATGGTATATGATATCATATAATATTAATCCCAATAATACATAATAATAATCAACATGATTATTTAAATAGATGAAGATACTCTTATAAAATCATCGAGTAATTCTTGAGATAAATACTCTTTTACTTTGGAAAGAAGAGTTATTTTGAAAAAATATTTGTATAAAACCATAAGTTAAGTAAGATATTATTTTCATAATAAAATTAGATATTTTATAAATATAATGGTTTCTAAAAATAGATTATAGAGTGACCTTTAAAATAGGTAAGAATTTGAGAAATTCCCTTGAATCTGGCTTGTATTTTGGGAAGAATTTTTGAAAGATCCTTTTAAAATGTATAATTCCCCATAAATTAAAGTAGGATTATGGTTGGTGCACATATATAGAACACCATCACAGAATATATGATGATTAAATATTAATAAATAATAATTCAATTGAGGTAAGTATATAATAAGAGTAACCCGAATGAAAATGGTGGTTCTGGTAGAAAACCCTTACAACTTTGTAATTAATTGAATCATATGCCAAAAAATTAATAATCATTAAATGATACATTGAATATCATGAAAATAAAAAGATTCATGATATAAAACATCAATGGGTAGTATAAATAAACCATACAAAAGTAATTGTAGTGAATATGGAATATCTCACAAAAATGGAAGTGAGATGAAGAAACCCTTACCTTAAGTCTGAAGGTATTCCTCACTTGATCTTAATGATATGAATAATAAAATTTTGGTTCATAAATTAATAATTCTAGAAACTCCTCTACATCTAATTTATTTATTATAACTTTATTAGGTTCATTCATGGACTTTTGATGGGTTAAGAGATTCAATTTCATTGTTTGGGAGTGTTTTCTTCCTTGGTTTTCATAATCAGTTTACTTATATTCATGTAAGGATAAAAATGTAGAATGAGAATTATTGTAAAAAATATAAGTTTTATGTTATTATTTAACAAGAAAAATATTACATGGTTATAAATTCATTTGTTTATTGTGATTGAAGATGAATCATTATATAAAACTTTAATGTTAATTGTTTGGGTTAATTTGTGGTTCTTGATCACAACGAACTCATTTGGATTTATAAATTAATATCATGTGTACAAAATGATTAAAGAACCTTAAATAAGTTATACTATATATATTATAGTCGAGTTAAACCATTAAAATGGTTTTATGACTATAATTGAATACGGTAATATAAATTGAAAACTTTTCATCCTTGAATGTGATAAATTAACATATCTCGAATGGTGTTTTCATTTCAAGTATAAAAGAAGGGAAAAGGAGAGATGACAAAGAATTATTTCTTTATCATAATAAAATTATAGTATATGTAAGGTACTATATTCATCACAAAATTTGGATGAAAGGAGGTGAGGAAAGAAAAATAACAGAAAAAAACTTGAAATAAAAGAAATGAAAAGAGGAATTTACCTCTTGAAGTAATCTTCATTGAGAGCCACTTTAGGGGAGAGGTTTTGGTATTTTTATGAGACCAATGGTTTATGAACATGGGGGAGTATCTTTGGAGAATATTTTATTATAATTTAGACAAGGAACAAGGCTTTAGAGGAGTGAAGAGAATAGGAAGTGAGGGGGGGGGGGGGTTATAGTGGAGGAGAAGAGGGTTTCCCCTTATTTTACTCATTATTTTATTATTTTTACAAATAAAACCAATAATATTGATTATTGTGACCAATAATAGTAATATGTGCATTTGAGTTCGAAACAATGGTCATTTACATCATCTATGACTCAAGAATGATGCAAAAATTCACTTATTTAGCATATTTTGTAAATTATAAAATTTCACTATTCACCAAAAAATCAAAGTTTTCAAAAAAATCCCAAAAATTCACCTTAATAGTTTTTCGGCTTTTATAATTAAAATATGGACTCATTTTTTTCAAAATAATTTTCTAAATATTATTAATTTAATTTTTAAATAAAATCATAATTTATTCGAAAAATAAAAATTTTAAAACTATAATTCATTTTATATCACCTTGAAAAATTAATCAAGATCTCATTATATTATAACCTTAAGGAAATAAAATAATAATTGATTTACTATTCATAAGAGTCATATTACTATTCATATTACTATTCATAAGGGTATGTTACTATTCACAAAAAATTAAGTTTGTCTTATTAGACTCTAAATATCTTACTGAACGCAACTGTGTATGTTTGTTTTTCAAAATTCATATCATAGAGGTGGAGAAATTATGTTTACTAGCTAGGTCATAACAAATTGGTTTTTTTAGAGACTCAGTGTTTCATGCATTCAAAATTAAATTTATTTGTTAAAATTTTGGGTGTTATAAGTTCAGATAGTTTTATTCATAGAAGATAAACCTAAGTCTACCAAATCCACCCAGCACGGATTCACTTATCGTGTTCCACAGTGGCACACATACTGACCGAACGTACTATTCTACTAATTAATACTAAAACATTCTTATAAAATAAACTAAGAAACCACATTAAATAGATCTTACCCATATTACCTTTTTTTCATCCGAAAATAGCAACTCCTGAGAATGAAACTTCTGTAAATAAAAAGTCCTTTCTCAAGGGTAAAACAAAGTGAACAATGAAAACAAAGTGAAGGTCATAGTGTCATAGTAATGAAACACTAGAAAACAACTCATAGTGACCACAAAACAAAAAACTGAAAGGAGAAAAAACTCCACCTAAGCCCAAAACAGCTTATCCCAACCCACAAAACCCTTTTTCCCAACCCAGTTCCCCCACAAAGACAAGTGGTGCTAGTCCTAGGATCCCAAAAAAAATATAGCAAATAACCTATGCTTAGTTCTAAATAAGGTTCTGAAACCAACTAAATAACTTCCATAGTGTCATAATCGGGACATACCACATGGGTATGGGCCATACTGTATCTATTTTTCAAGTTAAGACAATACCTTTTTATGTGGATGATATTTCTACACTCAAAACACTAGAAACCCTTAAACCGATTATTATCATTTCTACCATTATTTTTCATAGGACCCTTAGTATACATTAAATAGGGTTCATTTTTAACACCATTTAATTCTTCCTTCAAACCATGAGTTTGAAGATCTTGAGACAAAATAGTTGACTTAACTTCCTCTAAACTAATGGAATCCCTACCATACATCATGGAATCTTTTAACGAATTAAATTAATCATCTTGGGAATTCAAAAGAATTAAAGCATGGTCTTCATCCTTAACCTCAATATCAATATTAGAAAAATATAACAAAACTTTATTAAACTCATCAATATGAACTCGAACAGAAGAGACAGGATCTATATTAAAATTATATAACCGCATATTTTCATAAAAACACCCAAGAAAAAGTTTAGTCATATAAAAATGTTTGAGTTTACCCCAAATATATTTATAAATAGTTTCATGTGAATCTTCACTCAAAAATTTATGTCATAGGGTTAATAGAAGGGTACAATGATCCTTTACAATATACTAGGGTCAACATCAACATAAGAAGTGGTGGAATGACCATTAGTATTGATGATCACAATAGGTTTTTAATTACCGTGAAAAGCATCTACAAGTCCATTATGAACTAGTAGTGCATGCATCTTGACTCTCTATAGATTGAAATAATTTTCACCGTCAAACTTTTCAACTTTTAATTTAAAAACCATTGAAAAATATAAACGATTACCTGGCTCTGATACCAATTATTGGGGGTATCAGGATGGGTTTACTTAATTAATTTTAAGAAAACATAAAGAATATAAGAATCATTTCGAGGAAAACCAAAATAACAGAAAAGGAAACGTGTAGAAAAGTAAAGATGAACATGAATATTATTTTGGTTAAGACCTTTTGGTCCTACTCCATGGAAAGAACACCACCACATATTACCTTTTATTATGAAAAATAAGAGAGAGCATATAAAAATAGATAAGAATAAAAGAAATAACAAAACCATGCATGAAGACCCGAGAAACTAACCAGGAATAGGGACCTTGTCACTATAGAGCTAGGGATGAAACCTAGCTCAAAGAAGGAAACATTCTCCCTTGAACCAGATGGGATCACACATGAAACACTAAGAACCATACTAAAAAAGAGAAATAAAACAAGATTAAACAATGCACAAGCTGAAAAAGAAACCAATATATTAAAAAACCTGAAGCACTGAAGGGGATGTGACTCTACTCGATTCGGATGATCTTGAACAAGAAGCAGTCCAAACAGAGCTCGTGATTCCTGAAATCTCCACCAGATAAGGTCACCAAAACATGGGTGTGTAGGTGTTGAGGCTGAGGTTTTTCGAGGTTTTCTGAGGTTTCTCCTCTCTATTAGTTATCTATCAACTCTCTCTGGGTCAACCAGTGAAAAGGAATAAGAACCACCACATAAAAAGAAAGATCTATGAGCTGTAATAATACAATGATAGAGGAGAGATGACATCCTAAAAGGTGCAATAGACATGGAAAAACATGTGGACAATGGAGGATGAAAAGAAAGATCATAAAGTTGAGTGGGTGAAACATATCTCGTGATAACCAGGACACATGAATTCTAGGGAGCAAAAGGGTAACGACAAGAACAAATTTTCTAAAGTGAGAAAACACAAATGACACCACCCATAGCCATTGGATAGAGGCTCATCAATGACTAGGATCATGAGGATCACCACGATGGCAGTGTGACAGCCAGGCGGTCTAGTGTCTCAACGAATCACCCAAGAAACACAGTCAAGAAGCAAGCCCAAAAAATAGAATAAATGCCCCCACAGAGGCCCGAAAACACATAAGTTCAAAAGGAAAAAGTTTTTCATAATAAAAAATAAAACCAACAATTTTTTCATGGAAAAAAACAAACTAAATTTTAATTTTGAAAACCCAAAATTAAGAGTACATGAAATCAATTTTTATAGCCATAGAAAATATCACTAATGAAATCATATTAATATTTTATAATAAATATTTTTGGAACCCAAAAAAGTTAGTTACAAATGATGGTATGTTTTAATTTTTTAATATATTGTTTAAAAAAATTGTGTATTATGTGGTGAATGGTTGATTGCAGTGGGGATATCTATGAGGATCCATTTTAGTGGAATTGAATTGGTTTGATTCTGGTTGTAGGTCAAAGGATGATGAATGTTAAGGAATGGAATAAAGAGATTAAGAGTAAATGTAGTGTTATCCCACTCTTTTTTGGTTGGGAAAGGATTGGACAAAGAGATTGTGAACTAAATTGATGAATGTAAAGACACTGTATCTATCACATTAATTATTTAGTGAAATTGGGATGACATGGGAAGAGTAATAGTAACTCAATGTTTTTTGTATTTAATTTATTTTATTATAGAATGAAATATACTTGTGATTATTATTTCACTCTATTTCATTGAATGTTTTATTATATAAGTATATAAAATATTTCCACTTTATAATGATCCATCTTACCATTGAATAAAAACAAAAATTAAATAGTAAAAATGATACTCATAAGATAGTAGGTTAAATAAACAGAATGAAAACAAGATGTGTTCAATGGATCATATGTAGAGTGTTACATGAATACCTAGGTGCCACAATGAATGAGGCAAGAGAGAAGGTTATAACATTGATTCTTACATCATTCAATAAGCTTAATTGGGAGTTCCAATTTCCCTTGTTCCAACTCCAACCAAGATTCAAAATAACCTTCTTGAATCATGTAATAATGGTGTAATTGATGTAAAGTTATGATGATGATGGGGGAATTCCTATACTTAAAGAGTATACATAGTCTCTTCTTTACTTAATTTAAAGGAGAATATGTTTCTATTATGTCTACTATGTATCATTATAAAAAATAAAAAAAATGAAAATTGGTTTTATCCTGATTTATAAAATATAAATTTTAATAAAAAATAAAACAAAGAGGAAATAAATAAATAAGTAATCTATATAATTCATAAGAAAAATGAAAATAAATAACATAAAATTTACATTAACTAATACAAATCACTCTTTTAAAATTGCAAGATATGGGATTTGTTAGAGCTAAAAAAAGTACTAACATTATAAGATCCATTAAAATACACACCCTTTATCAGTGTTGATTAAATCCACCTTTATCAGTGCTCAAACAAAAGCACTAATAAAGGGTTCTTTATGAGAGATTTTGTTTTAGTGACAATAAATGTGTCCTTTATCAGTGTTTTTTATCACTAATTAATCCCTCATTTATCAGTGCTAAAAAAGTGCTAATAAATATATCCTTTTATCAGCACTGATAAAAGAACCCTTTATTAGAAATTTTTAGGGCTTATAAAGGTGTCCTTTTTTAGTTCTTTTCTTTTAGTGCTGATAAAATTTGATTTTTTTTAATAGATCACCCCCACACCCCTTTAAACCCCCACTCTCACTCTTACTAACACTCTTATTTTAGTGCTCGCAACACCCCTTTATCAGTGTTCCTAAACTACCCAATTACTTACTCATCCATGCATGCACCTGGACTCGATCATGTGACCTCCCTTGTGCAATTTGAACCCATTTACCACTTCCAAATATTTTTTTATCCAATATTTTAAGATATTTATATTAATATTTATAAATATTTACATACATCCTTATTATTCATATATTTATATAATTATTTTAAAATACATCAACTATAAGAAAACAAGCCTATAACAACATTTTTTGAAAAAACAATGACTATAGACCATACATATAACAACAGTTTTGGAAAACTATGACTATAGGTTTTTGGGCCAAGGCTATTTCCATGGTTCACATTAAATTGTGGCTATAGGTACAATATATAGACATGATTTAAAAAGCTATGGCTCTAGGCTTCCCACACAATTGTGGGAAAAATATTTTCCCATGAAAAGTGTACAGGAATACCTACATGCACAACTTACTATATATTGTCACAGTTTCTAAATATATATATATATATATATATATATTAATATTGAGAATTTTCTATAGTGCATTGGTTAAGAGTTTCATGTCTGAAAGTGGAGGTCCAGGGCTCTAATATGGATATTTTAATTTTATTGGGATCCTAGAGCTACGGTTGACAAGGCATTACTACACGTCTATTGTCATAGTTTAAACAATGGATGTAGGTCTATTTCCACAATTTCAAGGATTATAGCCAAATTTAAAAACCATTTCTATAGGTATATTGCCACGGTTGACAACCGTGGAAATATATTTGGCCATATTTCCACACCAATTGGATCCATCACCAGCTGGACTATGGCTATTACCTATAACCATGATTTATTAATCTATAGCCATGGTTTTTGACTGTGGTGATAGCTGAATTTTCTTGTAGTGATTTATAAAATATATGTTTGTGTGTGTGGGATATATATATATATATATACTTATATTTATTTAGATATATTAAGTATTAATATTCATTTATACATATTATATTATAAATAGAAATATATATCAATTTATTGATACAAAAAATATGTATATATAAACATTATATATACATTTGTATAAGTATATATATTAATATATTTTTATAACGTAAAAAATGCATAGATTTTAAAAATAAATAAAATGTCTAATAATTATTTCCATATGATTTATATAATTATTTCTAAATAAATTTTAAAAAAATATATATATTGTAATGTCCTAGGCAATGACTCGCTAAAGAGTTTGCCAAAAACTCGGTTCCATCAAACGGTTCCACCGAAATAGTGGCACTGATCACGGTCTCACAGCGAAACAGTGACACCACTTACGGTGACACCGTGATGGTGGAACTGTAACGGCCGGACCTTTACGGTCACACACCGAAGCGGTGGCACCGATGATGGTGGCACCGTGAGGGTCGTACCATCACGGTCGCAGACCGAAGCGGTGGAACCGCTGATGGTGGCACCATAACGGTCGCACTGTCACAGTCATACATCAAAATAGTGGCACCACTTACAATGGCATCGTGACAGTGGCACCGTGACCTTGGTACCATGACCGTGGAACTTCTTACAGTGTCTCACTAAATGGTGTCCCACCCTTGTTTCTTTTCCAGTTCCACTCCCGCAATGTATCTGTTGATGTAAAAGTATTTTAATACTCTTTTCAAAGCCTTTTAAAAGCCCATAAATGATATATAAAATCCACCAATATTTGAGTGACCCTTGACTTACCAAAACGTGTGGCTTTTTCTCAGTGTCACAACTTTACCCGTACTTTCCAGTTCCACCCATGTTGTGCATTTTCCTCAGATTAAAGGAAATCGTTTAACGCACAGCTGTTATGTCCACCTCTCTGATGAGAATTAATAAATGGAAATTAATTCCATCATGCGTAACCACCCAACTGCTTGGTAAAACCACAATCCTTCTTTAAAGCCGTTCAAGATTTTGATACCTCATAACTTTAGGATCTCACCTTTTATCACACGATAATTCTTCTTCTTCAGGGCTGATATCTTTTCCTTCTTATACTTGGTGCATTTGGATCCCCCCTTCCTGAGGCAAGTGGTGCACCTGTGATGGAGATTTTCTACTCACCCTTGGATTCCCCAGAGTTCCTCCTTTGCAAGTCACACATCCCCAGTTCTTGTCGTGTGGAGAGAAACTTCGATCGTTGATCATCCAGGTAGGGTTTTTACTTCATCTCTCTTTATTATGTATCATGTGGGGTAGGAATTCTAATGTTTCTATGAGAATGGATGAAACAAAACCTTAATGAAGATAATAAATGAACTTTTAAATAATGTAGGGGTGTGTTGATAATGCTGCTGTACTCTTTTACCTTTCTTATATGTTGTGAAATGTATGGGCTTGTGTCCACTAAAAATCATGGTTGTTGGTGGTCTTTCCTTACGCACTAATGGAACCATATCTTCTGTGATGATTAAATGAATGTAACATAGAATTTGTTTAATCACATAAACTCAGTTGATTAGATGAATGTCCAGTGAACAAGAATCCTTGTGTGAACACCCTAGTTAACTAAACGAAAATAAGAAACTCAATGAATGGTGTGATAGAATCGGGAAACTCCCTTGCTCTGCCTTGGTAATATGGGTGGTTATTCTGCTTGATCCTTGTGGGGTGATATGGATGAGGATGGGATCCCCTGTTGTGGTGCATTTGTTGGTTTGTGGATCTAGGGCCATGTGGGGCCCTATGGTGGGGCTTGGTTTGGTTTTAGTAATTTGAGGGATCTCACAGATCCATTTTGTTGTTGTGACTTTACAAGAGAACCAGGTGTGAATGCTTAATATGCTGCTTGGTTGTTTTTTCTTCCTTGGATTGTGGCTATGCCTGTTAGTTTCCTGATAGTGAAGAATTACTTAAATGGAATCACGGGAATATAAAGACAATAATGGGTTCAATGGGGGATTATTTTCTGGGATTGAGTTGTGACTTGGCTGTGGGTGGTGTGCTTTTTATGAATAAATAGTAATGAGGGTGTTTGTGTATAGGCTGGTTTTGGAACCCCTAGGTTAGGATGAGTGATTTTTTACCTATATGTATAATTTATTTCTTATGTTTCTTATTTGTGCCCCAACCAAGTTGAGCACTTCATGCTGAACACCCCCATTTCAATGGGGGAGGGTGTTTTTTCCAACACTCCTATGAGTGGTTAGTTATTATCTCCTTTTTCTGCTCCCTTTCCCGAGTATTACAAGACTCTTCGGGTAGGCTGTGATGGTCTGGGGACCATTTTTATCCCTAGATTATTCAAGAAAGGTACGTTGTGGTAGTTGGCCCATGTGTGTGCGGGAAGGTTGTTTCCTAAGTGTCTTCGGGATGAGGCATAGGTGTCTTTGGGCATGGCAATAGTTGTTCAGGCCCAGGTGTCTTTGGGCATAGTGATAGCTGTTTTGGCCTAGGAGTCTGCGAGCATGGTTATGTGTGGTTGTGGTGGCCCAGGTGTTTGCAGGCAGGATGTGTGGTTGTGATAACCCAGGTGTGTGCGTGCGAGGTATGGCAGTGGGACTGCGGTGAGAATGGCGAGGAAGGTTTGATGTGTAGGATGTATTTAATAACTAGTGGGAAAGTGGTTCAAGGTACCCAAACATTGATGTGCTATTACTATTACTTTACTTGACTTGAGTTATTTGGAGAGTGTGCCTTGGTGAGGTTTGTGTGGATAGTTTCCTTGATAGGTGCTCTGGTTATCTTCTTTTCTCACAGGGCATTAGTATGCCTCCCCACTTGTGCACGAGAGATTTTTGTTTTCCCCTATTGAGTATACCTGTATACTCACCCTACGTATATAAAACTACTTTCAGGTTTCTAGGAGGACTTAGAGGACCATGCCAGACCCTATTAGCTCGGACACCGGGACCGTTGATGTTGCTGTTTTTTTTTCTTTTGGTACTTTCCTTGGGTGTTTTCTTGTACTTGTAGCACTTTATTTTTGGAACATGCATATGTGAATGGTTTTCTTTTGGTTTTACTTTTACCTCTAGTTTTGGTTTTGGTGGGGATTTAATATCTTATCTCCCGATCCTACTAAATAAAAAGAGAAATGCCTTTCATTTTGTGTGTGATTATATACCGTTGGTGATATTCACCACTTAGGGACCCATTGAAGGAAGGTTTTGAGGGTCATTATCTATCCTTGAACTTGAGGAAGGAAGGGTTTGGAAATCCGTTGTCCCTTCCCTCATCTTGGTGAAGGTGGGTCATGACATAATGGTATCATAGGGCAGGTTTGAGAGATAGGATGGAGATAGGGGTTAGGAACAGTGAGGATTTCATGGGATGTTAGGGAAATAATGTTAGGAAATCTTGGTTCATGAAATAGGCCAGATAGGACCAGCTAGGACATGGTATTTTAGGGCCCCTGTGATCTGATGCAAGGACTCTGAGCCTACCAAACGACCAAGTGAGGCTACAATGATTATAGGGTAGAGACCCTAGTAAAGGTACATGAATCATAATGACTTGTTTTCTTGTGTTTCTTGGGTATTTTGGGGATTTAAAATGAATAAAAAGTCTAAAGAAAATTTAAAATCAATCTTCTACACTACTTGGGCTTAGGAATTTCCTTTTTTACCTTGCAGCTATGACACCTAGACGATGACCACAAGTAGTGAGAGAGATCGAGGCCCAGGAGGTTGATTTGGCTGATCGACAGAGGGATGACTGAGAGGAGGAGGACAATCAGTGGTAGAGGACTCTTCATACCTTTCAGCAGTAGATCCTCGGGAAGTACGAGGGCAACGTCTCAGAATTGGAGACATAGAGATGGCTCGAGGATCTGGTGATAGATTTCATCTTGATTTGGGCCCCGATAGAGTACTGGGTTCCTATGGCTATAATCTAGATGCGAGGAGCAATGCTTCAGTGGTGGACACTTTATCTTGGGGAGAAGAGGGAGGTTGAGGTTACGTGGACTGACTTTGAGAGGGAGTTCCGGGTGAAATTCCTCTCTTCCACAATGATGGATGAGAAGAGGTAGGAGATACTATCCCTTCAACAGGGGAGTATGTTAGTGAGAGATTTGGGGATCAAGTTCAAATATCTCCTTCGATTTTCTCCGGACCTATTCTTGGATGAGGAGTCTCGGGCGAGACGTTTAGAGGAGCCACTCTGACCTTTTCTTCAGTATGTTGTTACTCCCTTCACTCTACCAACATAATTAGAGGTCCAGAAGAAGGATAAAGTGGTAGAGAGTATGCACACACTGTGAGGTGTGCCATGAGAGAGGATCCAGTTGGGCTCGTCAAAGGGAAAGGCCATCAGCATCAGGCCTCTAGTGTCATGGCCTTATAGGTTTCGACCAGTGGGGAGCAGACCCCAGCAGTTCTAGTTTCGATCACCGGTCCTTGTCCTTTCCTTTCAGGACCAGTAAAGAGGTGCTTCATCTATGGAAATTGTGGGCATCTTCGGAATTAGTGCCCAGAATGAGTGTAGTACAATGGGGGTGGGCCAGATTAGTGCCCACCTTAGCAGCAGCATTTTCCGGAAAAACCCTTTCAGTAGTAGCAGTAGGGACAGCAAGGTCCTGCTCCTCTGAGAGCAGGCATTGTGGGAGGAGGCTGACCTTAGGGCATTCCTCAAGGACCTCGATCAGGGCATGGTCGGGGAGGCAGCTGACAGCCGAGGGGCAGAAGAGCTGGGTGTGGGTAGTTACATGCCGCAGAGGCAGCCGTTCTAGTGGGGATAGAAGTCATTCGAGGTACAATCTGTCTGTTCACCACTCTTGTATCTACCTTGTTTGATTCAGGAGCTTCACACTCCTTTGTTGCACCCAGTCTATCCCATGATTTGGGTCTAGATGTAGAGAGACTTCCTATACCCCTGGTTTTGAGTATGCCAATCGGAGGTCGGATCAACTTGTCTCATGTTTTCCAAGAATGTAGACTGATGTTTGGACCACATTAGTACGGTGGGCACCTTATTTTTCTATAGATGTAGCCGTATGATGTCATTCTAGGAATTAAATGGCTATTATATGTATTTTCTATTATCGAATGCTTCCAAATAAGGATTGTGTTTTTAGATTTGGGCGGACAACGTGTGACCTTCATCGGTGAGTGGGGTTTCTAGGAGGGCAGCCAGTGAGTAAAGCCCCTTATTTCCTTGTTAGTTGAGCTATCGATAGAGTCAGCAGATACAGAGATGGTGGATGTCTCGGGGATTGTTAGTGAGTTCATGGATGTCTTCCATAAGGAGGTGGTGACTCTACCCCCTCAACGTGATGTTGAGTTTGGAATAGACTTGCAACCTGGTGCCCGTTCCATTTCAATGGCTCCCTATTAGATGACGCCTTTTGAATTGTGAGAGTTACAGATTCATATTGATGATCTGATGAAGAAGGGTTTTGTTTAACCAAGCACGTCACCATGGGGTGCTTTTATCTTGTTTTCAAAGAAGGTAGATGGTGGTATCAGGCTATGCATAGACTACCAGGGACTGAATCAGGTAACAGTCAAGAACTGTAAGAACCCAGATCTTCGTTTTAGGTACGCTTTTCCTTTTTCTGTAGTTTTTAAGAAAAATGGAGTTTTTGGGAAATTTCAAAGTACACGCCATGTACTTTCTGAGTACATGCCGTGTACTCTTCTCCAGCTTGAAGTCATGTACTGGCCATGCCCGAGCCACACACACGGTGTGTAGGGGTGACGTGGAGGCCGATTTTTGCAGAGTACAAAAAAACCCACTACACTCCATGTACTTTAAAAATACACGTCGTGTACTTTTATTTTTTTTCACTAAATGGAATGGGGTCACGCCGAATCACCATAATCACCTTCTTCTAGGTCTAGTTCATCCGAGAGCGACCCGTACGACCGGATCTTCTTCGAGCTCCCGCCTCTCTGTCCGTTCTCCGATTCGAACGCGGTCGATTGCGTTGGAAGCATAGTAGTGAGTTCTTCTTTCTTCTTGAATCTTGTTTTATAATTCTTCCTCTTTCTCAAGTTATCTAAGGTTGAAAATTTTGTGTGTTTTCTCAGATCTACGACATTCTAGGGATAATTAGCCATCGTGGTTCAAGTATATCGATCTCCTAGAATCGAGGTAAGTGGTTTTTGCCTTACCGATCAAAGTCTCTGAGTTTTATGTGTGAATTTCCACCGATACCGTGAACGGGGTATTGCGTGTTTACCTTTTTTCCCTTGTTGTTTTCTTGCCTTTCTTGTATTCTTATGTAGAGGTAAATTGACCATGTTAGAGGATAATTTGTTGTGCTTGGATGTTTTTTCCCTTGCTTTGTCCTGTTTATGACCTTTGGGTCTTGTTTGCCTTTGGCTGCTATATCTGTTTTCATGCCTTGTGGTTATAGGTTGAAGTGAAACTCATAACATGCTTGTTGCCCTGTAGACTGTTTAGATAAGTAGCTCTATAGGTGTACTTTGGTTATCCAAGTATCTATATAGGTGTACTTTGGCCTTATAGCATTATTATGCACTGACTGGAACGGGGCTAAGAGAACCTGGTGCTATAGACTATAAGGGATAGACCGAGTGAGCTTCCCAGAGAGTCTTAGATATTATAGACTACAGAGGGGATAGACCGAGTGAGCTCCTAGAGAGTCGTGGATTTTATAGAATACAGGAGGGTAGACCGAGTGAGCTTCCTCAGAGAGTCTTACCTTGTTTGAATATCTTTAAGAACCTTCTCAAGCTAGAGGGGGAATTGACCGAGTGAGCTTCCTCAGAGAGTCTGTGGTATACTTGAGGCTATAGGAGGAATTGACCGAGATAGCTTCCTCAGAGAGTCTCTAGACCTTGGGGATAAGAGGGTTAGATCGTGTGATCTTCCTTAAGAGAGTCCTTGACTACCCTAGACTATAAGGGGAATTGACCGAGTGATATTCCCTAGAGAGTCTCATAAATGCATATGACCAAGTCAGAGGGGTTAGGCTGAGCGCACTGCCCAGAGGGTTATGGTACTTCTTGGATAGGACTAGAGGGAATGGCTGCGAGTACTTCCCAGAGGGTTTCCTGCTTATTAGCTGTTTCTTCACTACTGATGTTGGTTGTGGATTTGATTACTGTTGTGTATCATCCTACTTACTATTTACTGTTTACTGCCTACTACTTTGCTGTTCCTATTTACTGCTTAGTGTGCTTTTACCTGCCATATACTCATTGACTATTAGGCACAGATATTCGGGTGGTTGCCTACTGGGATTTTATCTCACACCCTGTTTGGGCCATGATTTTGGCCCAAGAAGACTATGTTGTTATAGGTATAGACAAGGGCAAGCAACCTTCGACTTCTGGAACTTGATTACTTGGAGAAGGGGAGCATGGGACCAAGCTTTAGCTTGCGATGCTGAGGAGTTGTTTACTTTTATTTTGTACTTGTTTTGGTACTGTAGTGTTTTCCAGTATTGTGACTTGTTTGGCTGATTTTCTAGTTATTTATCATGCATCATTTCATATATATACATATGTTCTCCAGTTTGTTGATTTAGTCTTCCGCTGTTTATATTGTTGGTTATTACTGCTTCCGTTATTGTATGTTTATTTTCTACCGCTGTGTACTCTACCAATGAGGGCATAGTTTCCCTACTATCACACCCAAGGCCCTCGCTGGTAGTCGGCAGCCTCTGGCATTTGGGGAAATGAGCTTGAGGCCATGTGACCAACTGGGTACGGGGAGCCTCTGGGTGGATTCCGGAATCGGGACATTACAAAGTGGTATCAGAGGAATTCTTTTCTCTTGCATTACTATTTGGAGACTTTAGTCAGGGATAGGACAGATTTGGTACTTGGTAATAAGCTCTACCTAGAAGTAGCTAACCCGTGTACAGGGAAAATCCATACTACCTCATTTATTGCAGTTTTATGGTTTTGAGATTTTACGGTTGATACGATTTTCACCTAGAGTGATTCACATGCCTTGTACTATTTTTGTTTTGATATTACGGTTCTATTTCTATTGCAACCCAATGAGATGAGGGTATTCCATATCATGCATCATATAGGAACTTGTAGAAATCACATTCCATGCATTCTTTCCATGCCATTTAGGGTGTATTAGCGATTGTATGCTGTTGTGATAGACATTGTGTAGATTATGCATGCTATTGTGATAGATGCTTGATAGAATCTCTGCTGCTTGTTAGATAATTGTTTGTATTGTACTCTGTTTAAATGAATGCCAAATTTTGATTCTTGAGGTGTTATGGGCCCTCTTGAATCGGAAATTGGTGGATCATGATATTGTTTTCTTTTGTACATGACTGTAGGGGATGCCAAGCTTTGATTCGCGGGGAGTATGGGCCCTCATGAATTGTAATTTGGAACCTCTTTTCCTTTTTTTTCCATGTTTCTGGGCTTCTATGTGGTTTTTGAGCTACTGCCCAGAAAAACCCAGAATACACGGCGTGTAATTTCTAGTTACACGCCAAGTAGTTTTTAGGCTGTGTTACTGACTGTGTGTGTAAGAACATGGTGTTATGAAAATAACATCAGGATCACGCCGTATACGGTATGTACATGCCGTGTAGTTTAGAGCCGTGTACCCGGCCGTGTCACTAACAACATGGTCCGGGGAAGTTCGAGTAGAACGCACCATGTTGGTAAAGAACACGCCATGTAGTTTTGTCCCAGGTACCCGGCCATGTCACGAACAACATGGTCCGTCATGACCTTCTCTAATACACGCCATGTTGCTTTTGGAACACGCTGTGTAGTCTTGCCCAGGTACCTGGCCGTGTCATGAACAACACAGGATGGTGTCACCTTCTCCTATACACACCATGTTTGTTCGGAACACACTGTGTAAGGGCCAAACATGTAGACGGCCGTGTAACTAACAACACGGGCCGCCGAGTCAGTGACTAGTACACGCCATTTCTCGAGGGAACATGCCGTGTAGTCTGAGGTTGGTTTGAACCATGTGAGTTAGCCATGTAAGGAGACTCAGGAAGGGGAATGGTTTTCAAATACACGCCGTGTGTTGGGAAAAAACTCCGTGTAGTTTGAGGTGTTACATGACCTGTAGGGAAGGGGTACACGCCCATACTAGTGGCTTAAAAAGACACGCCGTGTAGTCGTGTTTTGTAAACTTGTGTGTTTTTCTTACCCTGTTCCTGTTTTGTACTCTTGTGTTCTCTATCCTTGTTTTTCTGATCCAAGGTGTACTTTTAATCTTTTAGAGCTATGCCTTTGAGACATCCTCTGGTTGTACGTCTGTCATCAGGCAGTGATCAGACGCCAGATATGGCTGATCAGGGACTTCCTGTCAATTCTTCAGTCGAGCCAGCCTTGGTACCAACTATCATACCCATTGTAGGTGCCGTGGCACAATTCAGGGAGGACTTCATGAGGATGATGTAGACCTTCTAGGGAGCGCCGCCTCCTTCCCCGTCGATGGCTAAGTTGACGCGGGTTTTCCAGCAGTAGCATCCTCCTACTTTTTTAGGGGATGGAGGACCCCAGGCTGTAGAGTCATGGATAGAGGATACACTGACCATCTTTGAGCATTTAGAGATCCCTTTGGAGAAAAGGGTAAAGCTAGATACTTATATGCTCCGAGACACCGCCAAGAGGTGGTGGGAGGTGATCACACGATCAGGGCATCAGCAGGATATGTCTTGGGATGAGTTTCGATGCACCTTCTATGACTACTTCTATCCGGAGACCCTGAGGGCCGATCGATCCCAAGAGTTTATGAGTCTACAGTAGGGTACTCTATCTATTATGGAGTACTCCTCTCGCTTCACTGAGCTGTAGCGTTTCACACCGATCCCAGCAGGTGATGAGTTTTTCCTTTCTAGAAAGTTTGAGGATGGTATCAGGAAGGAGATCCGTTCCTAGGTGAATATATTCTAGTTGAATTCGATATACTCCATCGTCAACCAGGCACTAATCACTGAGCGCAATCTGAGGTATTCTGGAGCAGTGAGCCAGGGCGGTTCGTCATCCAGAGCCGGTGTTCCTCCTACGGATAGTAGGAAGCATCGCATAGAGTCTTATCGAGGAGATCTAGGTTTGCGGGATGCATCTTCTGGTAGCCAGGTTGTATGCTACCAGTGCGATAGGAGTGGGCATACTAGGCCTTAGTGCCAAAGAGATCCGATGGAGTGCCGGTCTTGCGGAAAGATGGGCTATCTTCAGCGTTTCTGTCACATCTTCTCACCTTCAGTTGGTGGTAGGGGTTCCTCTATGACCCCACATTCTGGAGATGATTCACCAGTTTCCCACTAGCCAGGGAACTAGGGTTCTTCCGGCCGTTCAGGCCAAGGTGGAGGTCGTGGCCGTGGTGGTCAGTCACTAGGTCATCAGCGATAGCAGAGTGGATTAGCTCAAAGCAGTCAGCCAGGGGCGCAGGGCCGCGATGCAGGCCTGTATTTCACCATGGAGTAGACCTATCAGGAGTAGGATCCCGTCCCTTCTACAGTTCGAGGTACGATCCTAGTAGCCTCAGTTTTATCTTCAGTTCTTTTCGATACTAGTGCTTCCCATAGCTTTATCTGAGTTGCAGTTGTGGAGAGCCTTAGGCTCTGTATCTTTTCGTCTGCAGACTTGTTGACTCTTGACACACCGTTGGGAACGAGGAAATCTAGCGTAATTCAGTGAAGAGAGTGCCCTCTCAAGGTTGCGGGGTGTCATTTCTTATGGGACCTCTATGTCCTAGAGATTACGGGCAATGACGTCATTCTCGGTATGGACTGGTTGGTTCCCTTCCAAGCAGTCATTGATTGCTATCGCCACAGGGTGAGTTTCGTATCACCAAAGGGAGAATCCTTCCTTCATAGAGGCGAGTGGGATGTCCAGGTGGGTAGAGCTGGACCAAAGCATCATGGGCTAGGGGAAGTGACAGCCCAAATTGCTAGTCTTTATCTGGATAACCAGGGGACTTCACAGTTAGACTTTCCTCCAATGGTGTATCATTTCAGGGATGTCTTTCCAGAAGACTTTTTAGGTTTACCTCCAGAGCGTGAGGTAGACTTCTCGATTGAGCTCGTGCCAGGGGTGGTACCAGTGTCCATTCCTCCTTATAGGATGGCTACACCTGAGTTTCAGGAGCTCAAGAAGCAGTTGGAGGAGTTGAAGGCGAAGGGTTTCATCCGACCCAGTACTTCTCCATGGGGTTCGCCTGTCCTGTTTGCAAATAAGGAAGATGGTACCTTTAGGCTTTGTGTGGATTATCGGAAGCTGAACCAGTTGACGGTCAAGAACCGATATCCCTTGCTGAGGATCGATGACCTCTTTGATCAGCTTTGAGGAGCCTGGGTGTTCTCAAAGATCGACATGAGGTCCGGTTATCATCAGTTGCGCGTTAGACCATCAGATATACCTCTATCAGCTTTCAGGAGCAGGTATGGTCTTTACAAGTATACAGTCATGCCCCTCAGACTTAAGAATGCGCTTGCAGTCTTCATGGAACTGATGAACTTAGTTTTCCATCCATACTTGGACTCTTTTGTCGTGGTCTTTGTGGATGATATCTTGGTGTACTCCCACACTCGACACAACCATGACACACATCTTGAGATCATTCTGAGTATACTGAGAGAGCATTGAATGTATTCTAAACTCTCGAAGTGCCACTTTTGGATAAATCAGATTCACTTCTTGGGTCATGTTATCTCAGAGACAGGAGTGTCAGTAGACCCAGAGAAAGTGAGAGCTATGGTTTCCTGGGAGCAGCCGAAGAATGTCTTTGAGGTGCGGAGTTTCCTAGGGCTGGCTGGCTACTACATACACTTAATTTAGGACTTCTCGCGCCTAGAAGCACTGTTGATAGGTCTGACCAAGAAGGGGGAAAAGTTTTTATGGTCAGATTCTTGTGAGTCTGCCTTTCAAGAGCTGAAAGGGAGGTTGACGTCAGCACTGATACTAGTCTTTCCAGAGTTGGGAAAGGGCTACACTGTTTACTGTGATGCTTCAGGTATCGGGCTGGGAGCTGTGCTTATGCAGGGAGATGGAGTCATTGCGTATGGGTCTCGGTAGTTGAGGCCACACGAGAGGAACTACCCTATGCATGATCTGAAGTTGGCAGCTGTTGTTCATGCCTTACGCTGTTGGAGACACTATCTTCTGGGAGATCACTTTGTGGTTTTCACCGACCACAAGAGTCTCAATTATATCTTCACTCAGCATGATCTAAATCTAAGACAACACAGGTGGGTCAAGTATCTTCAGTCCTTTGACTTCGAGCTTGCCTATACGCTGGGAAAGGGCAATGCAGTGGCAGATGCATTGAGTAGACGAACTCAGATTCAGGCAGTTCATGAGGCCAGCAGTGAGTGGAAGCTTATGGCTCTGTTCTCTGAGATGCATCTAGAGGTGCACGACAGGTAGGGATAGACCTTTCTTTCATCTGTGGCTATTACCTCTACACTTCTTGATCGGGTACGAATGAGGTAGCTATCAGACTCAGAGGCCTTAGTCTTACGGGAGAGTGTGTCAGGAGGGGACCCTATTCCTGGATGGACAGTGGGTGAGGATGAAATCTTGTGTTTCCAGGGATGCATATGGGTGCCAGCAGACATATGTGAGGAACTGATGCATGATTTTCATTCCTCAGTTTGGTCAGTTCATCCTGGAATCATCAAGATGTATCGTGACCTACACCGCCAGTATTGGTGGCCAGGTATGAAGAAGGATGTTGCTTGTTTTGTCATGAGATGTTCTACTTGTCAACAGGTGAAAGCAGAGCATCAACGACCAGTAGGGCTCTTACAACAGTTACCCATTCCAAAGTGGAAGTGGAACGATGTCGTGATGGACTTCGTGGCCAGGTTACCGAGGCCACCCTGGGGAAGTGATGCTATTTGGGTCGTCATCGACAGGATTATGAAGGTTTCACACTTATTTCTGATCAAGGAAACGTTAAGTGTTGATGATCTGGGATGACTGTACATCCGAGAGATTGTACATCTACATGGAGTTCCACACTCCATTGTTTCAGGCAGGGATGCGCTCTTTACCTCTCGGTTCTGGTAGGGACTTCAGAAGGCTTTGGGTACACATGTACTTTTGAGTACAACATACCATCCCCAGACTGATGGCCAGTCCAAGCACACGATCCAGGTGCTTGAGGATATGCTCAGAGCTTGCATTCTAGACTTTGGCGGTTCTTGGGAGAAGAATATCTCTCTGGTGGAGTTTTTCTATAACAACATCTTTCAGGTGACCATTCAGATGGAACCATACGAGGCTTTTTATGGTAGGCCATGCCGATTACCCTTATGCTGGCTAGAGATAGGAGAGGCAGCTTTGCTGGGACCTCATCTTGTTTAGGAGACTTCGGAGTATATAGAGTTGATTCGAAAGAGGATGGCTACAGCACAGTCTTGACAGAAGTTTTATGCTGATCAGTGGAGACGACCTCTGGAGTTCGAGGTCGGGGATCAGGTTTTTCCTGTGTGTCGCACCGAGGTTGGGAAACAAGAGGATTCAGAGACAGGGTAAGCTTTCACCGCAGTACGTCGGGCCGTTTGAGGTGTTGGAGAGAGTTGGGCCGGTTGCCTATTGGTTGTAGCTACCTCAAAGGTACCAGGATATGCACGACGTCTTCCACGTCTCTCAGCTCTGACGTTACTTTTCAGACCTGTATCATGTCTTTCATCCCGATGAGGTTGAGATGGAAGTGGATGCGTCGTTTGAAGAGAATCCTATCCAGATTTTCAATCGCAGTAAAAAGGTTCTCTGAGGCCAGTCTATTTTTCTGGTACGAGTGCTATTGTAGCACGGGTGAGTATAGGACGAGACTTGGGAGAGGGAGGCCAAAGTTTGATCGTAGTGGCCGGAGCTGTTCGTGGATACTTCTTCTACAACCACCTAGGGAAATTTGGGGAATAATTTATTTAAGGGGGGAAGTTTTTAAGAACCCAGATCTTCGTTTCAGGTACACTTTTCCTTTTTTCTGGAGTTTTTAAAAAAAATGGAGTTTCTGGAAAATTTCAAAGTACATGCCGTGTACTTTCAAAGTACATGTCGTGTACTCTTCTCTGGTTTGAAGCTGTGTACTAGCCATGCCCGGGCCACACACACGGTGTGTAGGGGTGACGTGGAGGCCAATTTTGGTGGAGTATAGAAAAACCCACTACAGGCTGTGTACATTAAAAATACACACCGTGTACTTTTCATTTTTTCACTAAACAGACTGGGGTTACGCCTAATTTCCATAATCAACTTCTTTGAGGTCTGGTTCATCCAAGAGAGACCCGTAATACTAGATCTTCTCTGAGCTCCGGCCTCTCCGTCCGTTCTTCGATTCGAGCATGGTCGATTGCGTTAGAAGTACAGTGATGAGTTCTTCTTTCTGCTTGAGTCTTGTTTTCCAATTCTTCCTCTTTCTCAAGTTATCTAAAGTTGATTTTTTTTTGTGTTTTCTCAGATCTACGACGTTCTAGGGATAATTATCCATTTTGGTTCAAGTATATAGATCTCATAGGATCGAGGTAGGTGGTTTGTGCCTTACCGTTCAATGTCTCTGAGTTTTATGTGTGAATTTCCACTAATACCATGAATGGGGTATTGCGTGTTTACCTTTTTTCCCTTGTTGTTTTCCTACCTTACTTGTATACTTGTGTAGAGATAATTTGACCTTGTTATAGAATAATTTTTTGTTCTTGGATGTATTTTTCCCTTGATTTGTTCTGTTTACGACCTTTGGGTTTCGTTTTCCTTTGGCTGCTAAACCTGTTTTCATGCCTCATGGTAATAGGTTTAAGTGAAACTCATAACATGCTCGTTTCCTTGTAGACTGTTTAGCTAAGTATCCCTATAGGTGTACTTTGGTTAGCCAAGTAGCTCTATAGGTGTACTTTGGCCTTATAAAATTATTATGCACTGACTGGCACGAGGCTGAGAGAACCTGGTGCTATAGACTATAACGGATAGACCGAGTGATCTTCCCAGAGAGTCTTAGATATTACAAACTACGGAGGGGATAGACCGAGTGAGGTCCCAGAGAGTCTTGGATTTTATAGACTATAGGAGGGTAGACTGAGTGAGCTTCCTCAGAGAGTCTTACCTTGTTTGAATCTCTTTAAGAAACTTCCCAGGATAGATGGGTAATTGACTGAGTGAGCTTACTCAGAGAGTCTGTGGTATACCTGAGGCTATAGGTGGAATTGGCCGAGATAGCTTCCTCAGAGAGTCTCTAGAACTTGGGGCTAAGAGGGTTAGACCGTGTGATCTTCCTTAAGAGAGTCCACGACTACCCTAGACTATAAGGGGAATTGACTGAGTGAGCTTCCCTAGAGAGTCTCATAAATGTGTATAACCAAGACAGAGGGGTTAGGATGAGCACACTACCCAGAGGGTTGTGGTACTTCTTGGATAGGACTAGAAGGAATGGCTGCGAGTACTTCCCAGAGGGTTTCTTACTTGTTGGCTGTTGCTTCACTACTATTGTTGGTTGTGGATTTGATTACTGCTATGTATCATCCTGATTACTGTTTACTTTTTACTGCCTACTACTTTGTTGTTGTTCTTTACTGTTTAGTGTGATTTTACCTGCCATATACTCACTGACTGTTAGGCACAGATCTTCGGGTGGTTTCCTACTGGGATTTTATCTCACACCCTGTTTGGACCATGCTTTTGGGCCCAAGCAGACTATGTTGTTGCAGGTATAGACAAGGGAAAGCACCCTTCAACTTCTGGAACTTGATTGCTTGGAGTAGGGGAGCATGGGACCAAGATTTGGCTTGTGATGCTGAGGAGATGTTTACTTTTATTTTGTACTTGTTTTGGTACTGCAGTGTTTTCCAGCATTGTGACTTGTTTTGCTGCTTTCCTAGTTATGTATCATGAATCATTTCATATATATACATATGTTCTATAGTTTGTTGATTTAGTCTTCCGCAGTTTATATTGTTGGTTATTACTGCTTCTATTATTGTATGTTTATTTTCTTCCACTGTGTACTCTTCCAATGAGGGCATAGTTTCCCCACTATCACACCCAAGGCCCTCGCTTCTAGTCGACAACCTATGGCATTTGGGGAAATGTGCTTGAGGCCATGTGACCAACTAGGTACGGTGTTCCTCTAGGTGGCTTCTGGAACCGGGACATTACAAGAACCATTACCCTCTCCCAAGGATAAAAGACCTCTTTGAACAATTGAAGGGGGTATGATGGTTCTCCAAGATAGACCTGCGGTCAGGGTATCACCATTTGAGGGTGAAGGAGGGTGACATATTGAAGATTGCCTTCAGGTGAAGATATATGCACTTTGAGTTCGTAGTTATTTCGTTTGGCGTTACGAACGCACCAATCGTGTTCATGGGGCTCTTGAACTCCATATTCCAAGAATATCTAGATCGGTTCATAGTTGTGTTTATTGAATACATACTTATCTACTCAAGATCAGAGGAGGATCATGCTGAGCATCTGAGGACGGTTTTAGAGGTCCTCCGACAGCACTAGCTCTATGGGAAATTGTCTAAGTGCAAGTTATGGACACAAGAAGTGCACTTCCTTGAACATGTGGTGTACGAGCAAGGAATAATAGTGGACCCATGAGCGTAACTATACCACCCATGATCTGGAGCTTGCATCGGTCATGTTCTCACTAAAGTTGTGAAGTCATTACTTCATTGGGGAGAACTTTTTGGTATTCACAGATCATAAGAGCTTGAGGTATATTTTCTCCCAGTGGGACTTGAACTTGTGGTAGTGGAGGTGGATAAAGTTTCTTCAGGACTACGACTTCAAAATATTTTACACTGAAGGTAAGGGGAATGTGGTGGTTGACGCCTTGAGTAGGAAGTCTAAAAAAGATGCGGTTTGAGAGTCGGTAGATGCTTGGAAGGTGATGGAGGAGTTGGATTCCCTACACCTGGATGAAAGGGTGGAGGATGGAAGAGGCTGTCTGTTCTAGATGATAGTGCAATCCTCTCTGTTTCAACAAGTGGAGAAGTCTCAGTGGGGGGACACAGAGGATGAAGTGATGTGCGATCGTGTTAGCTAGGGCAATGCTCCAGAAGGATGGTCGAGAGACATGCATAATTGGATGTTGTTTCATGGAAAGTTGTTCATACCGATAGAAATGAGCAAGAGAGTTCTTGGTTAGTTCCACAACTCACCTCTGACAGTGTACCCAGGAGTTTACAAAATGTACTGGGGATTGAGGGGTGAGTTTTGGTGGCCCAGGGTGAAGCGGGAAGTGGAAGAGTTTGTGGAAAAGTGACTCATATGTCAGCAGGTGAAGGCTGAACACCGCGTCCTAGGAGGTCTGTTACACCATTTAGATGTCCTCGAGTGGAAGTGGGATGACATCTCAATGGATTTTTTCACGATACTACCTAGAGTTCAAGGGGGTTGCGATGCTATTTGGGTAGTGATAGACCACCTGATGAAATCAGCTCACTTCCTGGAAATCAAGGAGTCAAGTACGATGGATGCCCTAACACAATGGTATGTAGGCAAGGTGGTGCGGTTGCATGGAGTTATGAGGTCTATAGTCTCCGATCAGGATACCTAGTTTACCTCACGGGTCTGGAAAGGATTGCAACATTCTTTTGACACCCATCTATGCCTCATCACTGCTTTCCACCCCCATACAGATGGGCAGACAAAACGCACCATCCATACGTTGGAGGATTTGATACGAGCATGTGTTTTGGACTTTGGGGGATCATGGGTGCGACACTTGCATTTGGTATAGTTTTCCTACAAAAATATATATCACTCTACCATTGGTATGGGTCTATTTGAAGATTTGTATGGTAGGTCGCGTCGCTCATCCGTGTGCTGGACAGAGGTCGGGGAAGCAAGTGTTCTTGGCCTGGAAGTGGTGCAGAGCACGACAGAGAAGGTTCAAATTATATAGGAGAGGATGAAGGTGGATCAGGACCGGTAGAATTTGTATGCTGATAATATGAGGAGACCCTTGGAGTTTGAGGTTAGAGACCACGTGTTCTTGAAGGTCTCCCCTCAATGCAGACAACGAAGGTTTGGTAGGGGGAGTAAGCTTTCTCCCAGATTTGTCATACTATTCGAAGTGTTGCGGCAGGACGATGACGTGGCTTATCAGCTAGCACTACCACCGCTGCTACTGAGAATGAACGACTTCTTCCATGTGTCTCAGCTCCATCGGTATCTACATGATGATTCACACATCCTTGAATAGGGAAATCTGGATATCGGGGATGATGCGACATTCATAGAGAGACCAGTGAGGATTGAAGGTTGTGAGGAGAAGGTGCTTCGTGGATGAACCATTCCCTTGGTTCGTGTGTTCTGGAGGCATGGTGGCCTCGAGGAGAGTACCTGGGAATGAGAGGCACATATACGCGTCCAGTACCCAGATCTGTTTTGAGTTTTGTTCTGTTTTTTTTTGTACTTGTTCGTGAGGTAGTGCTTAACCTTGTTAACTATGAATGTGTCATTTTCCTTGTTCTATGAATGTGTGTGAAGGGTCCTGACTATGGGGAAGGGAGGACCCAATCCCTAATCAAGATGCATTAGAGTGGATGTGATTAAACCCTTGAGGGTGAGTCAGTGCCGCCCAAAGAGGATAATATCTTTGCATGGGGGAAATGAATCCCTAATCCATATGTTTGGACAGTGAAACCTTTATATGTTTGTGTGGTTACTTGAGGGAGAGGTTTTCCTAGATGTCAATGAGGTTTACTCCTGAGAGGTACCCATATCTTCTCTTCAGGTCTAGTTTTAATTCTCTAGGGAAAGAATAATTTGAGAGGTATCTGATGTAATGGCCTGGGAAATGACTCACTAAGGAGTTTTCCAAAAACTGGGTTCCATAAAAAGGTTCTACTGAAACAGTGGCATCAGTCATGGTCTCACACTGAAATAGTGGCACCGATTATGGTGGAATATCTTACGGTGGTACCGTGAGGGTGGCACTGTGACAGTGGCACCGTAATGGTCACACCGCCACGGTCGCACAACAAAGTGGTAGCACCACTGATAGTGGCACTGTAATGGTGACACCGTAATGATCGCACCGTCACGGTCGCACACCAAAGCGGTGGCACCATTGACGGTGGCATCGTAATGGTGGAACCATAACGGTCACACCGTCATGGTCACACAACAAAATGGTGGCACCGTGAGGGTGGCACCGTGACGGTGGCACCTTGACCATGGCACCGTGACTGTGGCACCGCTTACGGTGTCTCACCAAACGACGTCCCACCCTTGTTTATTTTCCAGTTCTGCTCCTGCAATGTATCTTTTGACATAAAAGTATTTTAATACCACTTTCAAATCCTTTTAAAATACCATAAATGATATCTAAAATCCCACAATATTCGGGTGACCCTTGACTTACCAAAACGTGTGGCGTTTCCTTGGTGTCACACCTTTACCCATTCTTTCCAGTTCCTTCCCTGTTGCGTGTTTTCCTTGGATTAAAGGAAACCGTTTAACACACAACTATTATGGACACCTATCTGAGGAAAATTACTAAATGGAAATTAATTCCATTGTACATAACCAACCAACGATGTGGTGAAACCATGATCCGTATTTAAAGCCATTCAAGATTTTGATACCCTGTAACTCCATGATCTCACATTTTATCACATGAAAATTCCTCTTCTTTGGGGTTGGTCTCTTTTACTTCTTCTCCTTGGTGAATTTTGAGCCCCCTTCCTAAGGAAAGTGGTGCGACTGTGCTGGATCTTTTCTTCTCACCCTTGGAGTCCCCAGAGTTCCTCCTTTTCAAGTCGTGCATCCCCATTTCTTGGTGTGTGGAGAGAAACTTTGATCATTGATCATCCAGGTAGGGTACTTCCTTCACATCTCTTTACTGTGTATCATGTGAAGTAGGTATTCTAATGTTTCTATGGGAATGTATGAAACCAAACCTTAGTGAAGATAATAAATAGACTTTTAAATAATGAAGGGGTGTGTTGATGATGCTGTTGTACTCTTTTACCCTTTCTTATATGTTATGAACTGTATGGGCTTGTGTCCACTGAAAATCATGGACGTTGGTGGTATTTCCTTTTTCACTAATGGACCCATGTCTTCTGTGATTATTTAATGGTTGTAACATAGAATTTGGTTAATCACATAAACTCGGTTGATTAGATGAATGTCCAAGGAATAAGAATTCTTGTGTGAACACCCCGGTTAACCAAAAAAAAAAAGAAACTCAATGAATGGTGTGATAGAATCTGGAAACTCCCTTGCTCTGCCTTGGTAATATGTGTGGTTGTTCTGTTTGATCCTTGTGGGGTGATATGGATGGGGATGGGATCCCCTGTTGTTATGAAGTTGCTGGTTTGTGGATCTGAGGCCCTGTGGGGCCATATGGCATGTCTTGGTTTAGTTCTAGTACTTTGAGGGATCTTACAGATCCCTTTTGTTGTTGTGACTTTACAAGAGAACTGGGCGTAAATGCTTAATATGCTTCTTGGTTGTTTTTCATTCCTTAGCTTATGGCTATGCCTGTTAGTTTCTTGATAGTGAAGAATTACTTAAATAGAATCACGGGAATATGAAAACAAGAATGGGTTCAATAGGGGATTTTTTCTGAGAATGAGTTGTGACTTGGCTATGGGTGGTGTTCTTTTTATGAATAAATAGTAACGAGGGTGTTTGTGTATAGGCTGGTTTTGAAACCCCTAGGTTGGGATGAGTGCTTATTTACCTATGTGTATAATTTAATTCTTATGTTTCTTATTCACACCCCTCACAAGTTGAGAACTTCATGACGAACACCCCCATTTCAACGGGGAAGGGTGTTTTTCCCAACACTCCTATGAGTGGCTGGTTATTAGCTCATTTTATGATCCCTTTACCGAGTATCCCAAGAATTTTCAGGAAGGCTGTGATTGCCTGAGATCTATTTTTAGCCCTATATTCTTCAGGCATGGTATGTTGTGGTAGTTGTCCTAGATGTGTGTGGGCAGGTTGTTTCCCAAGTGTCTTCGGGATGAGGCCCAGGTGTCTTCTGGCATGGTAGTAGTTGTTCGGACCCAGGTGTCTTTGGGCATGGTGGTAGTTGTTTTGGCCCAGGTTTCTATGAGCGTGGTTACGTGTGGTTGGGGTGTCCCAGGTGTTTGTGGGTGGGATGTGTGGTTGTGATAGTCCAGGTGTGTGCGGGTGGGGTATGGCAGTGGGACTGCGGTCAGAATAGTGGGGAAGGTTTGATGCATATGATGTCTTTAATAACCAGTGGGAAAGTGGTGCGGGGTACCCAAACATCAATGTGCTATTACTATTAATTTACTTGACTTGCATTATTTAGGGAGTGTTCCTTGGTGAGGTTTGGGTGGATAGTTTCCTTTCTAGGTGCTTTGGTTATCTTCTTTTCTCATGGGGAATTAGTATGCCTCCCCACTTGTGTTCGAGAGATTTTGGTTTTCCCCTACTGATTATACATGTATACTCACCCTATGTATATAAAATTGCTTTCAGGTTTCTAGGAGGACTTTTAGGACCATGCCAGACCCTATTAGCTCGGACTCCAGGACCGTTGATGTTGTTGTTTTTCTTTTCTTTTGGTACTTTCATTGGGAGTTTTCTTGTACTTGTAGCACTTTATTTTTAGAATATGCATATGGGAATGGTTTTGTTTTGGTTTTACTTTTACCTCCAGTTTTGGTGTTGTTGGGGATTTACTATCTTATCTTCTGATCCTACTAAATAAAAATGGAAATTCCTTCCATTTTGTGTGTGATTCTATACCCTTGGTGCTAGTCGCCACTCCAGGACCTATTGAAGGTGGGTTTCGGGGGTCATTATCTCTCCTTCAACTTGAGGAAGGAAGGGTCTAGAAATCTGCTATCCCTTCCCTCATCTTGGTGAAGGCGAGTCATGACATATATATTTTATATTTAGCTATAAATTATATACATTGCATATATATTTATATGTCTATATATTAACATATATATTTCTACATATTTACATATAATTGTATATTTAGATATAAATTTCATGTAATGTATTTATAAATATTTTCTATAAATATATTTATATATTATATTTAATGATAATTATATATTTATAAAAATACATTTATCTATTAGTAAGTATAAAATATTTACCCCCCCAAACATACATATATATTTTCACACACACACGTACACATTTATATTTCAATATACACACAAAAATATTTATATATATGAATTTATTTACATATATTAGAATATACACATAAATATTTATTTTTTATTCACATACATATATTTATATATAAACATTACGTGTATAAGAATATATATATATATATATTAATGCATTTTTATAAGATAAATAAATGGATAATTTTTTAATTTAAATAAAATGAAATATAAATATTGATTTCCATAAAGTTTATATATTTAAAAATACATTCTTATGTAAAAATGTTTAATTTTTTTTGTAAAAATTGATTTCTTTTATGTAAATATAAGTAAATTTTTATATGTTTAATTAAAAATAAATCTAAAACATGAAAGATGATAAAATATAAAAACATAATATTTATATGAATGTAATTATTGGGAATAAATTCCGTTTCCATTGAAAAATGACAATAAAACCCTCTTAAAAAAAGGTGAAATCTCATCAATTATTAAAAAACTATGGTACCCTAAATATAAAATCAGTTTTGGAGGCCTTCTTGGACATTTTTACCTTGAAAAAATAATGATCGGGATCCTACATTCCAACAAAGATTATATCTCTTCACATTCATCGATTTGATATGTGGTAGAGCTCAAACTGACACTTGAATCAAAATTCATGGTCATTTGAAGTTCATGTTACACATTCAACTTCTCTTAGATTGTTTGTTAATTTATATTGTTTTTGATTATTTTATAAAGTTTCACTAAATATCTTATATATTAAGTGTAAATTCATATTTAGTCTTATATAAATCATATTTAATAAAATATAATATATTTATATCAATATAAATATATTTTTATATTAAAATTTTATTATTGATTATATATATTTTTATAAAATATACCTTTTATTATTTCTAAAAAAAGAACTGATAAAGAGATTCTTTATCGGAGCTAAAAAACTCATATATTTTCAACCTTTATCAGTGTTAAAACAAACAACACTGATAAAGGTGGTCAATGCTTTTATCTAGCACCAATAAATGCTAGCACTAAATTTTTCAGGATTTTTAGTAGTGATTAAATGTTGAGGATGTTTAATGTGACCTCCTAGGTTATTGAGAAATCAATGTTTTGGGATAATGGATTTTTTATATATCAACCATTTATGTATAAGTTTTTTTTGGTTTTACTTGGTTAATCTATACGTCTCACTAGAGAAAAATGGCTACAAATCCTAAAATCCTCTCCCTAACTCTGCAATATGTTATCCCATTGTATGATACGATATTAAAACCATGACAACTCTGGAGAATATTTAATGCTACATAAATTAAAACTTATAATATTTTATAAATGTGGGTTGTTATTTGTAACATCCCAAGATTTTATGTAATACATTATTTCAATTTAATTTAAATTCTTTAATGGATTGTGTTACACGAAATACAATGTTTATATTGCATCACACACAACATTTTTTTCTTTTGTTTCATGCAACATCGACCGCCTTTGATGACTTATATTGCACAAAATCTCGAAACTTACCAAACAACAATATAATATTAATATTATTATGATAGTTATCACCTAGTCACTAGAATAGAGGAAATTAAAGAGACTAACTAAAATTATGAAAATTATAGTCTGCACATGTTTATAATATTAATTAATCAGTTACCAATTCATTATAAATGAATAAAATGACCAATTGAATATAAAGAATGTAACATCCAAGGTAATGATAGAATAATATTTTTTATATTTATTAATATTTATGAATTAAATAGTAATTTTACCTTAAAAGGAATGTTATCCCCAATATCGTACATGAAACACAACAATGAGTTTTTTGGAATCTTACGTTGCATAAAAGACTCAGTTATACCGAACAATAATATATTATTAACATTATTATTTAATATGGAAGTTATTTCCTAGTCATTATATCATCGGAAATGAATAGGAAAAAATATATTATTTTAAACATTTTTATAAAATGTTTTTACATTCACCCAATAAGTTTTATAGGCTTAAAATAAGAATAAAATCAATTTTAAGCATAAAAGGCTCTATATTTTTAAAATGAAATTTTACCACCTTTTGATGAAGAACCCATTTTAAATATAATTTTTGATAATTTTATAATTTTTATATTTAAAAATAAATTTAATTTTTTAAATATAAATATAAAAATTAGGTTATGGTGATTTTTTGGTATTTTTTTGTGAAGTTTCATTTTTTAATGAATATTGAAAAATAATGAATTTTAATTCAAAACTGCTTTTTTATTTAATTTATTTATAAGGTTAAATTATATTTTTAAATGGTTTTAAAGTTTAATTAAATTAATTTTTTATCAATTAACCAAATTTAGGTCATTTTAGTAAATTTCACTTTGAAATTGAATATAAAAATTTATAAAACTTTTGAATATTATAACTTTTAAAAACCCTCATTGTCGACCCGTCTGTGGGATTATTTTTAAATTAATTTCTTCCACTTATGTGATTGAAATTTGTAAAAATGGATTCCATATTTTTAATCATCATATTTTATAATGTCAAATAATTTCAACATATTTTTTTACCAAAAATATTAGTTAAAGTAATTAAAATTAATTATATTGATTAAGGTAAAATTAAGCTTAATAAGGGACTAAACATTAATCTTAAGCGAAAAAATGACCTATAAACTTTCCCAAAACCTATTTTATAGACATATTTAGGCCATTAAACCTATATTTTTCCATAATGGTTCATTTCAATACTTGGGGAACACAGAATTATTTTCAAAAATATCAAGTGTGTCCTTTCCCTCCACTATAAAAGGTACTCACCCTTAGCATCTATTTACACCTCCCAATACCTTTTGGGTCAGCCAAAACCTAACCAAATAAGCTCTTAAAATCCCTCCCCTAACCATTCATTCCTCACCTTGGTCATAAATCCAACCAAGAAATCCATTGGTGAAAACTAAAAGAGTTACCCAAAAAAAGAGGCAACATTCTTTAAAATACATTTATGTATTATTTCTTTCTGCACCCCTTCATTTATTATTATTAAATTCTTACATAATAAAATAGTTATACTCAATATACTTATATGTTGTTATATTAAGTTTTTTACCTACACTTACACGTACTTCTATCTAATGGGTAACGAACATACTGTTTATGTGTACGGTGAACTACCACCTCACGAAACGATGATTGTTCATTCTTCTTTTACCACCTCTCATGGTGGACATTATGAAGGAAACTCTATTTATATATGTTATATATGATATTTATTACATATTTATTCTTATTTAATTATTTAATAACACATACACTTATACTTTCCATTTTATGTAAATATAATAACATCGCTTTGTGGAAATGTGGACTACCGCCCCTCAAAGTGATGCAATACGTTCACACATTACATGGAATGTATTAAGGATGAGTTTAACTAAAAATATGTTAAATAAATTAAATATATAATATATTAATGAAATAATTACCTTTATGTAGATATAATATATCATTTTCTTTATTACCCTTTCACACACTAAAAAAGTGATAACGCCGTTCATGGATGTGTGGACTACCGCCTCCTCGACATGATGTGATTCCTTTTACAACACCATAATTCTATATATAAGTATATGTGATTAAATAAAATTATATTTATGATATAATTATAATTCTATAAATATATAATGCTACTTTCCCTCTTTCCATAACGATTATTAAAAAATAAGTACTTTACTCATGCGTACATAGGACCTACCATCTCCATGATTGCAATGTTGGTTCATTTTTCATAACTATTTTTTATGATTGGATTTAAAATTATAATTTTTATATAAATATTATTTTTATTTCATTATTATTAATCTATATATTTTTATGTAGTTACCTCATTGACCATAGTTGACCCATCAAAGACAATTTTGAGACATAAGTCGAATATGATCAAAACATATGATATAAACATTATTGATTAAGTAATTATATATAACATGTTTATAAGTAAAATAAAAGTTATAATAAACTTTTAAAAGGTTCTGAAGCAATTATATAATTAACATAAGTTTATAATTCAGAAATATAGATATTAAGCATGAAAAACCGGACTTGAGGTGAGGGATTTCATCTCAGTTTCATATCATTAAGGCATATTGAATTGTTATGCACCTAGTTTATTTTATATGATTTATATACTTATAATTTTACATGTATATCATGAATTTCATTTATTTAATGGCATGAAATTTTTTCATTGGTATTATTATTTCACGGATCTTGTGATTCAAAATTTACTCAAGCAGTAGGGTATTTTCATCTCACTTTTTACATCTCTATGATAAATTTAATATTCACCACTTATTTTATGTGATGTATCTACTAAACTTTTTCAATATTATATCATGAATTAATTTATCTTCATGGTATTTAAATTCTTAATTGAATTATTATTCTTTCATGGTGTTTATGGTTTCGAAGTTACCAAAGTGGTAATGGGATTTTGTCACAATTTTCCTTCTTTGTGACATTTGATATTTTATACACCTATCTTCTTTTAAAATGTGTATATAATTCTCCTTTTATATGTTGTATAATTAATTTAATTATTATCAAGATATTCTAAGATCATTTATTGTTATTACATTCATGCGGTTAATGGTTCGAATGTTTCAAAGTGGTATGGGACACTTTGGAATGTTTAAAGATTATTTTCCTTAAGAGTAATTTTAAGGATATTGTATTTACATTCAAGGGAATTATATAACCATTTTTCAATAAAACCTTTAATTTTTATCTCATATTGTTTTTCATGACCTTTTTAAAGTATCAGTACCATTTTCCCACTCTTTGGTACACAAAATGTTTTAGTAAATATTTTTTAAGAAAACCTGACTTCATTATCTCTTTATCCAGTGAACCAGGTTTCTTATAAAAACCATATTTTCTAAAAATGTTTTCAAAAAATGTTTTTAACCATTCCAAAAATTATCTATTAAACACATTTTTAACTATTTCTTCTTTTACCAATGTTTTCAAAGGAACCTTCTTGTCACTTTCTGAAAAAGGAATTTTTCTTACCTTTTTACCATGCAAAAGGAATGTTCTTTTTACCTCATACAAAATATATAAATTTACCCACCATCATTTATTCTAATATTCATTTTCATGTTTAAATGGTTAATTTTTCAAAAAATTGTTTTCAAAAGTGATTCTCAAAGAAAATGAATTTCAAAATGTTTTTCAATATAAAAATGATATTTTCCTCAAGAATGGTTTAATGATATTTTAATGGTATTTAAATTAATCAACTTCAACAAACATTTTTGTTACTTATCCTACATTAGAGATATTTTGTATTTATACCATCCTCATTCATTCTTTGGATGGATTACATTTATTTAAAATATATTATTATTTAACCCATTTTTTATGGGTCAATCTTGTTTCAAAGATATTATTATTTAACCCATTTCTTTTCCATGGGTTAATCATGTTTTGAAGATATTTTTATTTAACCCATTTATTTTCCATGGGTTAATTATGTGTGATGATTTTTCAATGGTACTTGGACATTTGACAGGTGGTTCTGTGATATAACAATAATTAGTGGGTATGTGATATCCATCTAATTCATTGGGTATAAAAGTAGGTTGTATGAATATTCTATTTGTAAGAGTGACATTTATATAGGTCGACTGCATGGTTATTACATTTATAAGTTTGAAAGGTATAATGATGTCCCAAGGTAAATTTATGTATTTCTCTATGTTTTCTATATGTTTATAATGTTTTTAAGGATTGATAATGATATCACATGGATCATGTTTATTGATTCTTATGAATCTTTCATTTTACATGTTTTCTTATTTTATGGTCAAACTATTGATGGGTATGAGTTCTTTTATGACTCACTCATACACTTTTATAAAGTTATCATTCAGTTATGCACTCTTATGATTATTGATTACATTTAATTGTTAATGCTCATGTTTACCCTTAATAAGAATTCTATCTCACCCTTCTTATGTTTCCTTTCCCTAAGTTTTAAAGAATTATATTTAATGATTTATCCCTATAAAGTATGTTGGGAAAAAATCCCTCAAGGAATCATTGAAGCATTTTTGAAGGTGATTGTATTTGTTGACAAAGTGGACATCTGTGTTGTGATTATTGACAAAGCAAACCATGACATACAAATTTGTTGAAAAATGGGATTTCATGGTGGCATGTCGAGTTTAAGGGATGTGGTTAACGATCCATGTTTTATTAAAGAATTTCGATAAAGGAATGGATGATCTAGATGCGGTAAAAAAAGAGCAGATATAAGGTGGAACTGTTTTCCAGTGTTTGCCAAATTTTTAGGCCTGAAAATTGGCAAATGAAGAAAAGTGGTTTTTGGAAAAGGGACTTGCACGCTGTGTACTTGAAGGAGAGGAAACTTGCGCACCATATGTTTTTCAAGATCAAAGCATAAAAAATATGGAAAATGGATTAGGGTCGCGCAAGTTTTGGAGTTGGTCGCGCAAGTGATTTGTGCGGCAGAGAATTGCACGCCGAAACTTGCGCACCGAGGGGAGACTTGCGTGCCATCACACAGGGAATCCAAATTCCTATAAATACAGGTCGACCCCTCCTCATTCGGTGTAGAGTTTGAAAATTAGAAAAATCAGAGCTCCCGTCACGCAGGTGTGGTGGTCGCGTAAGTGGTGTGTGGTCGTGAAAGTATAAGTTGAGTGCTAGGTGATAGTTGCGCGCCTAAGGTGGTTTGTGTGAAAAAGGAAGTGAATCGCGCAAGTTTTGGGTTGTAGAAGAATGCGTCGCGCAAGTTTTGGGTTGTAGAAGAAGGCGTTGCGCAAGTGGTTTGGTGACATTTGCACGCTAGATTTTGAAGAAGCACGAAAGATGTTGGTTGCGCGCCAATATTGGATTGGGCGTAAAAGGGTGTGCGTCACGTAAGTTTGGAGTTGAAAAAGCCTGTTTCGTACAAGTGGTTGAGGAGGAATTGCATGCCAGTTTTGACTTGCATACTGAGACTTGTGCGCCGACTTAGAGAAGGGCGCCAAGTAAGGGTGTTTCACGGCAGTGGTTCAGGGCTGCGTGGAAGCTGGAAGATTGCCTGATACCCACGATGCAAAGAAAGATTCATCTACGGGTGAAAGTTGGACTTCAACAAAGAATCTATATACAATGGAGGATGCATTCATTAGTGATAATGAAGAGACCTACAGGTCTATAAACTCTGAGTGGATCCTTTTTAGAGCAGTGAGCAAAGGAAGAGGAAGAAGGTGATCCTCTCCACCAGTAGTGAGCCAGAGAGATATAAACAGGGAGTTACCCTTGGGAAAACAGTGAGCTGACCCTAAAAATTGTAAAGGCAGTGAGCCTAGGAATAAAAGTGATCTATCCCGAACCTTGTAAACAGCAGTGTGCTTATAGTGGATTTGGTACATCAGCACATTGTCAGTGTATGCTCCTTGGATGTAGCCCAGTGAGGGTGAAAAAAGTAAAAATTTCTATGTCTTGTGCATGATTTACTTTCTGTTTATATTGTGCAACAGTAAAGAGAGAGAAGAATGTTTTTCTTAATAGTGAAACAAGATCAGAATGAGATTTAATTTTAAATTTGTCATACCCTGATTCACCCCCCCTCTCAGAGTATTCATCCTTGTGGACCTAACAAAGTATACCACAAGGATTATGTTGATGACCTATTGTGAAAGAAGAAAATCTAAGTTAAATGGGAGAAATGTACTTTGGATGACTTATGAGTCTATGTTGATACGAGTTTTTTAAATAAGAGTTTATCCTGATTCTCTAACAATCTAAACCTAAAAGTTCCTATAGTATGTATATGACCCATGTTCTTTTTTTGATTTTGTAAAGTTTTGATGAAAAAAGTTGGGTCATAATTATCGACATCGAAGCTGGGAATGTAAAGTTATAGATTTTAAGACAGAATCTGGGAGTGCGGGTTCTGGGTTATTATAGTTGGTGTCAAAGGTTGGTTTAGATAACTTTGGAGATTATGATGTTTTCATTTGAGGTTATGTTAAGAGTTGTGGATTACTTCTTAGGTATATAAGCTTAAAGATAATAAAAATTTAAAATTATTAAATACCCCATAGAGGTTTTAATTGATGTGATATTAAAGAGATTTTTGGAGGCATTTTTGTGGGATGAGGTATTTTTGTCCCCTAGGATAAAAATTAAGTGTTTTTAGGGAGGATTTAGTTTTCATATTCAATGAAAAAAGGGGAAAACCCATATTATTGGTGACAAATTGTCACATCTAGATAGGTGGTGGGTCTTGAACCCATGAACAAAGGACAATAAGGGTTTCACACACTACCACTGGCATACATGATGTTCGGGTTAGTATAAATTTTTTTCTCTAGTAAAGATTATGTTTATTTGAAAAATTTGGAATTATATTAGAGGAATAATGATTTATTTATCTTGTAAGAATATATTATCAATCCTTATAGTATTATGGTTTGAAAATTAGTCAGGAAAATTTTGAAGAATCTTAAGGTTAGTTATTTATGGAATAATTTAGTTTCAAATTTGGGTATTACTATTGAATTTTTATAGTTAGTGTATCATTTGAAGGTTTAATCATTTTGAGAATTATCTTACCATGTGTTAAGAATTTTGTTTTTGGTTAATGTTTAAAGACAGGTGGAATATATTGAATATCCCTTTTATGGTTATGTTTTCTTTAAAAGTCAATTTTAGTGATTCAGGAATTAAAACTTCATCTCAAATACTCGTCATTTAGAGAAAAATATGATATTTTGGTGAAATTATACTCATCAAGTAAGTATATTTCCTCTTGGACTAGAGGGTAAGAGAGTTATTTAACTCAAGGAGAAAGATCTTGAAGCAAAAATTATTATCCAAATTATGATGAATTGATGGTCTTTTCAATAATAATAGATTTACATTTTTGAGGCCCTTAACTTTCCATTGACTATTCACTTATTTTTGATTGATTACCTAAATTAACCTCTATAATTATTTACACTTTTCCTTTATTCCCACCTATTATCTCCCTTGGTGGAATCCAAGTAATGCATAACTCCCTGTGACCTTAGTGTTTCCCACTTTCCCTTTTTAAGATGATGTTTTATTTAACCCTTTATACGATGTGGGTTTCGATAAATGAATTATACAAATGATAATCATTTGATAACCAAGACAAATTTCAAGGGTGAAATTCATTTTAATGGGTGTAGGATGTAACATCACTGAGATTTTATGTAATATAATCTTTCAAGTTAATTTAAATTATTTAATGGATTGTGTTACATGAAATATAATGTTTATCTTGCATCACATTCCACACCATGTTTTTCTTGTGTTGTACGCAATATCAACTGCCTTTGATGACTTATGATACACCCAAAACCAAGTCCTATCATACCACAATATAATATTAATATTATTATCATTGTTATCACCTGGATACTAGAATATAGGAAATGAAGGAAACAAGCTCAAATTATGAAAATTATAGTTTACACATGTTTATAAAATGAATTCATTGGTTACCAATTCATTATAAATGAAAACAGTGACTAATTGAATATGAAGGATGTAACATCTCAGGTAATTATAGAATAGGTCTTTTTTGTATTTATTAATATGTAGGAATAAGATAGTAATTTTACCTTAAAAGTAATGTTATCCCTAATAGCATACACAACATGTGACAATTAGTTTCTTCAGAATCTTATATTACACACAAGACTGAGTTATATTGAACAATAATATATTATTAACATTATTATTTAATATGGAAGTTATTTCCTAGCAATTATATCAGCGAGAATAAATATAAAAAACTATATTATGTTTATAATTTTTTATAAAATGTTTTTACATTCACCCAATAAGTTTTATAGGCTTAAAATAAAACTAATTTTAAGGATAAAAGCTCTATATTTTTTAAAGGTAATTTTACCACCTTTTAATGGAGAACCCATTTTAAATATAATTTTGGACCCTTTTATAATTTTTATATTTCAAAATAAACTTTATTTTTATAATAAAAACATAAAAATTATGTTAGGGTGAATTTTTGGTGTTTTTCTATGATGTTTCATTTTTTAATGAATATTGAAAAACAATGAATTTTACTTCAAAAACTGCTTTTTTGTAAAATTTATTTATAAGGTTAAATTGTACTTTTAAATGGTTTTAAAGTTTAATTAGATTAATTTTTTTATCAATTAACCCAATTTAGGACATTTTAATCAATTTCATTTTGAAATTGAATATAAAAACTTAGCAAACTTTTGAACGTTTTCACTTTAAAAAACAAATTGTCGACCTGTCTATGGGATTAATGTTAATTAATTTATTCCACTTATGTGATTTAAATTTGAAAAAATGGATTAATTATTTAGAATAAAAATAATTTATAATTTATAATAAATTCAACTTAATTTTTGACCAAAAATATTAGTGAAAGTATTTAAAATTAATTACATCAACTATGGTAAAATTAAGTTTAACAAGGGAATAAACCTTAATCTTAAGGGGAAAATGACTTATAAATTTGTCCAAAACTAATTTTATGGCCATATTTTAGAAATTACACATATAAGGTTTCATAATGTTCCATTTTAACACTTGGGGAACACACAATTCTCTTAAAAAATACAAAGTGCGTCATTTCCCTCCACTATAAAAAGGAACTCACCTCTATCATCTATTTACACCTATAAAGCCCTTTTTTCTTGGCCAAAACCTACCAAAATAAGCTCCAAAAATCCCTACCCCCACCCTTGAGGCCTCAACTTAGGTAGAAATCCAACCAAGAATTCCTTTGGTGCAAACTAAAAGGAGTTACCCAAAAAAAGTAACATTCTTCAACGTCTATTTATGTATTATTTCTTTCTAAACCCATTAATTTATTATTATTAAATGATTAAAAAATATAATCAGTATCATAAATATATTGAGATATTTTTATATTAAGTGTTTCACCTTCACTTACACACACTGAAATCTAATAGGTAACGAACATACTGTTTATGTGTATAGTGAACCACCGCCTCACGAAATGATGATTGTTCATTATTCCTTTACCAACTGTCATGGTTGAACTTATGATGAAAAATATATTTATATATTTTATATATTATATTTATTTTTTGTTTAGGCTTATGTAATTTTTTTTAACACATACCTTTATATTTTCCATTGTGTGTAAATACGATAACATTGTTTTTGAAAGTGTGGACTACCGCCCCCTCAAAGTGATGTGATACGTTCACACATTACATGTTATGTATTAAAGATGAGTTTAACTAAACATATGTGAAATAAATTAAATATATATGATATTTATGACATAATTACACACACACACATATATATATTATATCATTTTCTTTATTACCCTTCCACACATTGAAAAAGTGATAACGTCATTCCTGGATGTGTGGACTACCACCTTCTCAACATGATGTGATTACTTTTGTATGAATGGAATTCTATATATAAGTATATATGATTAAATTAAATGATATTTATGATATTATTATAATTCTATAAATATATAATGTTACCTAACCTCTTTCTATAACGATCATTGAAAAATGGGAACGTTGCTAATGTGTACGTAAGACCTACCATCTCCATGATTGTAATGTCGATTCATTTTTCATAACCATGTTTCATGATCAGTTTTAAAATTTTAATTTATGTATAAATATGATAAATATTTCATTATTATTATTCTGGATATGATTATGTAATTACCTCATTGATCATAGTCGACCCATCAAAGTCAGTTTTGAGACATAAGCTGAATATGGTCAAAACATCTGACATTAACATTATTGATTAGGTAATTATATATAACTCATTTATAAGTAAAATAAAAGTAAAAATAAACTTGTAAAAGGTTATCAAGAAATTATATAATTAACATAAGATTATTATTCAGTAATATAGAGAACAAGCATGCCAAATCGGACTCGAGGTGGAGGATTTTATCTCAATTTCATTTCATTGAGGTATATTGAATTGTTATGCATCTAGTTTCTTTTATATAGTGTATATAACTCTCCTTTGACATGTATATAAATAAATAATTTATTTAATTATATTAAATGTTTTTATTTATGTTATTATTTGACGGATCTCATGATTCAAAAGTTACTCAAGTAGAAAAATATTTTCATCTCACTTTTTATATCTTTGAGATAAATGTCATATTCACCACTTACTTATTTTATGTGGTGTATATACTAAAATTTTTTATATATTACATCATGAATTCATTTATCTTCGTGTTATTTAAATGTTTCATTTAATTATTATTCTTTTATGGGGTTTATGGTCTCTAAGTTACCAAAGCGGTAATTGAATTTTGTCACCATTTCCCTTCTCTGAGACATTTGATATGTTATACACCTATCTTCTTTTACATGGTGTATATAATTATCCTTTGAAATTTTATGTCATGAATTTAATAATTCTCATCATATTATAATATTTATTTATTTTTATTCTATTCATGGGGTTAATGGTTCAATTGTTTCAAAGTTTTATGAGACGTTTTGGAATATTTAAAGATTATTTTCCTCAAGAATAATTTTAATGATATTTTATTCCATTTTAGAAAATTTTATGACCATTGTTAAATAAACCCTTTAATTTTACTCTCTTTTGTTTATTAATGAAATTTTCAAGTATTAGTACCATTTCCCACTCCTCGGTACTCAAAATGATTTATTAAATGTTTTCTAAGAAAATATGACTTTATTATACCTTTAGTTGGAAAACTTGTTTTCTTATAAAAGCCTTATTTTATAAAAAGGTTTTTCAAATATATTTTTAACCATTACAAAATATTTTATTAAAGACAGTTTTACCCTTTTTTTATTTTACCAATTTTTTCAAAGGAACCTTCTTGTTGCTTTCCAAAAAATGTATTTTTATAACCTTTTTACCATGAAAAAGAAATGTTATTTTTTACCTAATATAACATGTACTGATTTACCCATCATCATTTATTTGAAGTTTACATTTCATGTTTAAAAGGTTAATTTTCAAAGAAATTGTTTTCAAAAGTGATTTTCAAATAAAAGGACTTTCAAAATGTTTTTCAATATAAAAAAGATATTTTATTCAAGAATGGTTTAATGATATTTTAATTGTATTTCAATTCATCAAATTCAACAAACCTTGTCATTACTTATCCCCCATTGGGGATATTTCGTATTAATACCATAACCATAATCATCATTTTTTGGATAGATTACGTTTATTTAAAATATATTTTTATTTAACCCATTTATTTCTATTGGTTAATCTTGTTTCAAAGATATTGTTATTTAACCCATTTTTTCCATGGGTTAATCATGTTTTGAAGAGATTATTATTGAACCAATTTATTTTCCATGGGCTAATCATATTTCAAAGGGATTGTTATTGAATCTATTTCTTTTCCATGGTATAATTATGTGTGATTATTTTTCAATGGTACTTAGACATTTGATGGGTAGTTCTGTGATATACCAATGATAGGTGAGTCCGTGATAGCCATCCAATGCATTGGGTATGAAAGTATAATGTATGACTATTCTCTTTGTAAGAGTGACATTTATGGAAATCTATCTCATGGTTATTTAATTTAGATGTGTAAAAAGTCTAATGATGTTCCAAGTCACCTTTATGTGTTTCTCTATGCTTGATATATGTTTATAATGTTTCTAATGATCAAGAATGATATCACATGGCTCATGATTATTTATTCTTAAAAATATTTCCTTTTCCATGTTTTCATATTTTTATGGTCCAGGTATTGAAGGGTATGAGTTCTTTTATGATTTTCTCATAAAATTTTATTAAAGTATAATTCCCTTATGCACTCTTATGCTTATTGATAACATTTAATTATTAATGATTAGTTTACCCTTACTGATCATTTGATCGCACCCTTCTTATGTTTCCTTTTCCCTGGGTTTTAAAGAATTATGTTGAATGATTTATGAATATAAAGGATATCACAAGGATTATGTTGATGACCTATTGTGAAATAAGAAAAGTTGGGATAAATGGGAGAAATGTACTTTTGATGACTTATGAGTCCATGTTGATATAAGTTGTTTATATAAGATTTTAACCTAATTCTCTAAAACTATAAACCAAAAAGGTCCTCTAGTATATAAGTGATCCATGTTATCCTTTTGATGTTTTAAGGTTTTGATGTAAAAAGTTGGGTCACAATTATCGACATCAAAGCTAGGAATGTAAAGTTAAGGATTTCAGTATAGGATCTGGGAGTACGGGTTCTAGGTTTTTATATTATTTATTGATGTTATGGGGACATGATGCTTAATGTAACCATATTTACATAAGGGCGAAGCATTATTTTTCTTATGACATGTGAGTCCTAAAATTTTCAAATGTTTTAAGACATTTTATATATTTATCTCCATATTCATACAAATTTTTACAATATCTAGAGACTTTTTTAGAGTTGGTTCCCTATAACCAAATGAATTTGTACTTTGGATTACTAGAATATTTATTATCTATTTTATAGTATTGTGATTTTTCTTCTACATAACAATAATGTGATAATTTAATTGGATTATTTTTCGCATCAAAAGGTTATATTAATTTACCGCTATAATAAAAACCTAGAGATGTTACAACAATATTCATAAACATATATCCTATGGTCTAGATAACATGCATCTTAGAGGAAATAAATGATGTTTGAAAATAAGGCTTTGGGGGTTTATAATACATTAATATTTTTCTCATAAAGTTCACACTTGGTGATCACTAAGAAAAAGAGGTCATGAGGGCATTTCCATCAATCACCAACTAACATGGGTTACCTTGAAACTGGGAACCAAAGTCGACCCATGACATGGCCCAATGGGAATTATCAATCACTACGGGCTGGAAACTAGTTCCTAGGAATCAATGATACGCTCTTGGGAAATTTTTCACCCAAATAAACATGAATAACATAATATATCCATACGGAAGTCTAGTATGACCATTCCATACATTGAATGATAACACATTTCAAATAAGCTGGTTAAAATATAAAACTAACCCCGATGAGGAATAAACATGTATAAAAAAGCTCATGAATCATAATACACAACTAAACCAACATAAACTAGAGAAATTGATAGAACTATCCAACATGAAATTCTATATGAAACAAATAAAATAAAAAAAATAAAATAAGGACCCCAATACTCCCCAAATCATTTGAAGAAAAGATCCTTTTCTTGGCACTATCACCATACTCAAACTGAAACCTAAGATCAACCACTACACCCAGAAGAACCTACACTAAACCTTTATTATATTTAGGTGTGGATATAAAATCCAAGTAGGGACCCTACCACCTCACTCCATGCACATCCTTTTAAAATATTGTTTAAAAACAAGGGGATCAACAGGTCTAAGTATCCACTTTTCCACCCATGATTGATTGGGAAGGTTTTTATGGCCTTGGTTGTAATTGTTTGAGAAATGATTATCCATGGGCTGCATCTTAGGTCCATACCCAGCTCAATTTTGATTTTTAAGAGCTTGGGCAGGTGTATGGAATTGAGGAAGAATGAATTTAATTGGCCAAACATACCATAATGGCATAATTTCACCCTGAATGTAATCTAATGATTTTAATTGTAAAATCGAACAGCTTGAACCTCATTTTTTACACATAATTGTTTTATTTAATAACTATGGTTCTTATTATTGAACTCTAGTTTTCTAAGTTTAGAGAAAGTGTGTTGAAAATTTTCTTTAATTCATCAGTAGTTTTGTTGTAAAATCCCCCTCCAGATGATTGATTAACAAGTGTTTAGTGATATAGGGTGAGATGATTATAGAATGTGTCTACAAGGGATTGTGAAGTACATTGATGATTCAAGCACTGAATAAGAAATCCCTTGAATCTATCCCTGTTTTCATGGAACAACTCACCCCAATATTGAATGAATCAAGTGATTTTATGCCTAGTTTCATTTATCATTCTCATGTTTAGAATTTAATAACAAATGTATTGAAAATGTTGTCCCATGTATCAATAATTTCCTCATCCATTTTTTGGATCAAGGTTCTTGCATTTCCCTTCAATCAAAAAGGAAAGACTCTCAAGAGTGTCTTCATTAGGTTATCCATGGTATGATTCATCATTGAAAAATGGGATTTCTTAACCTCATAATTGTTAGATCTAGGAGTTTTCCTATTTCATGATGGATTACTAGAAACATCAGGCACTTGGAACACCCTATGTATGAATCTCTCCACCAACTCATTCCTAGGTGGAGGAGAATTTTCATTTTGATTATTCATATTATATATATGTTCAACCATTCTATCTTTCTTCTTTGGAGAACATAAATTTCTGTGAATTTCAGGATTGATGGGCTCTAATTTCTCCACATGTTCAAGATTTTTTTCATGTGGATTATCCTTTTTTGCTCACACTTTTATCAACAAAGAATCCAAAATTTGAGCATGGAAGTCATTAGACTCAACAAATTAATTATTTATAATCCCAATTGTAAACATAGTTAAGTGGTGAATAGGGGTTGATCCATAGGGAAGGATTGAAAATGTGTGGGAGTGACCAAGGAAACAAAGTAGGACACTCAAAAATGGACAACAATTAGTGATAGTAACAACAAAACGGTGCCATCAACCAGTGAAGTGGATGAAGAAGTATCTAGCAGGTGAAAAGATTGAGAGAACAACCATTCATAGAGCAAGTGGGGAGAAATCAATATATGAGGTAGGGGAATTCAATCAGCTGTTTAGAAGATGTTTTCCATTATCCATACACAAAAGTAAATGGAACTGAATGAAAAGAGGCTAACCAACTATGTTGGTTGATCAACCTGTGACTAGTAAACTCCTACAATTTCTCAACTGAAGTTTTCACTCATTCAGAAAATGATGATTTAGTTTTACATCATGATCAACTTGTCATTTGATCCCGATGTTTTGGAAAATTTAATGTCCTAAGAGTTGAAGATGGGAGCAATATCAGGAAAAGACATGCACAAAGTAATAAGTGTAACCAACCCAATCTTATTCCATAGGATGTTTTAGCTGATTATCATATAGGATTCAATAATGTTTAATAATTTCATTATAAACAAAAGAGTAGAGAGTGAAGAAAGGGGGAGATAGAAGTCTTGGTTTAAGATAATACATTTCCCATGCTCCATACCTGGTACTCGCCTGATCACTCCCAGCAGCCACTGATTCCCGATCGTGTTCTCCCCCAGAGGTCCTAGAGAGATGAACCTTTGTATTTTGATTGTTCCTCTTAAAATAGAATCGTGCGCCAATGTACAGCCTCGACCTCACAGTCAGTTGCACCGCACTTAGCTCCCAAGTCTCCACATGGCGCGCCTTGAAAATGCTCATCATCTCCCTAACATGACTTGACTAGATCCCCCAACTGAATGTGCTTCTCCACACGTGGGCTCCCAGCTTGTGCGGAATCTTCTCAGCTCTTCCAGTAATCTCCAGAAGCTTCTATAGATTTCTAGCAGCTTCATCCAGCAGAGCTCCCCCATTTGGTTCGATTATCCATTTGCATTTATTCAATAATTTCCAAACAAAGAAATTTATTCCGTTATATTGATTTTCAAAATTAAATAATTGAAAATTGAATAAATAATTTTAAGAAAATACTCATTATTTCAAAGTGACATTACAATTAAAAGTTCATTGACAAAAAAGGTTCTCAAATCATATAATATTCAAGATGGGAACTGAAACATTTAATCATCAAAATCACTCATTATCATTAAAAAATTCATCGAATTCCAAATCTAGCGCAAATTAATCAATCATGATCAAATCACCATTATCATCACATTTTGTTCTAAAATCTTCAATTAAAACATGAGGATGTGTCAAAGTGCATAAAAAACAAGTCATGCCAGATATCTTTGATTATTGCATGAGTTTTGTCTATTTCCACTATCACAGATCAGCGCAAGGGCAGTACCAACTTTTATCAGCGCGAAGAAAAAAACGTAGATAAAAGCCTCACCTTTATCAGTGCTAACTAAAAGCACCGATAAATGCAACTTTTATTAGTGCTAAAAAAGTGCTGATAAAGGTGTACCCTTTATCAGCGCTACAAAAAACACTAATAGATGTATATATATATATGTGTGTGTGTGTGTGTGTGTGTGTGTCTCCAATGAATTTGGTCAATAAATATATAGATGATTGAGTATAATTGACGCATGCATATGTTCTGTATTCATCATGAATGTTCATGTATACATTACACCCTTATTATTATTCATGTTGTCCATATATGTGATGATAATGATCTATATTTTAGAAGGTATATGATTCATTCATGTTATACCCATGAATCTATTATGTTATCATAAATAATTATAAAATTACAATATATATATTTAAATAATAAATATATTTATTATATTTATAATTATAAAATTTTAATTATTTATAAATACTTTTAAAATATATTTATTTATAATTATAATTACAACCGAATATATATATATATATATATAAATAATTATAAAATTTCAATAGATACATCTATTATAATTATTTATATATATACATATATTTATAATTATATACAAATATTTATAAATATATTTATTTATACTTATAATTATAAATATATATGTATATATATTTAAATAATTATAAAATTATAATAAATATATTTATTATACTTATAATTTTATTAATATAATTAATTAATTAAATATTTTTAGAAATATATACAAAATTTATAAATATATACAAATATTTATAATTATAATTATAAATAAATATACATATATTTAAATAATTATAAAATTATAATAAATATATTAATTATATATATTTGTAAAATTATAAATATAATAAATATATTTATTATAATTTTATAATTATTTAAAAATACATATATTTATAATTATAAATATAAATAAGTATAAATTTAATATAATTTTTTAATTATAAATAAATAAATATTTATTTATAGTTATAATTATAAATAAATAAATATATATTTAAATAATTATAAAATTATAATAAATATATTTATTATATTTAATAATTTTTAAATATATATAATAAATATATTAATTATAATTTTATAATTATGTAAATAAATGTATATAAATTTATTGTTATAAATATAATAAATATATATTTATTTAAATAATTATAAAATCATAATAAATATCTATATTATATATTTATAATTATATGTAATAAATATATTAATTATATATATTTATTATATATAATTATAAATATAATAAATATATTTATTATAATTTTATAATTATAAATAAATAAATATTGATTTATAATATTTATAATTTTATAAATATATATAAGTCTATTAATATATTTATTATATATATAAATATTTAAATATATATATTTATTATAAATGATGGTGTCGCCTATCGGGAGATCCACTGCAAGGGTTTTCTCACCCTTTTGAAGGTAATGGTGTCCGGCTATGATTCTTGTCTTTTAAGTTTTGATGGCGTTGATTTCTCCCACTACTGGTGTTGACGATGGTGGATCTCGAGAGGATAGTGGAGATCAGCCCTACCTCGGTGATCCAAGAAACTCGACAAACCCTAGGCCAGATCTCTCTTCGGGTAAGAAGATCCCTGCTTGGGTGGTACACGGTAACACCGAGTCTCTTGATCCCAAGCCTATCCATAACGTATCCCTGTTGCGGGATGTGAATAAGTCTAGTGCTGGATTTCAAGCTAGTTCCGTCTCCCCGCTATTTGATCAGAGATCTGAGGAAAACCATGATTTGCGACCCACTGAGAAGGCCTCCTCTAGTCAGGTGATGTTGGGCACTCTTGAGTCACCTGATCCCATGCCCACTGAACCTGTGGTATGGGATACGATGTAGCCAGATGATGGATCTTGCGCACTTTAGGCTGGTGTTACCTTCTCGAAGATGCATGTTCAGATTTCTGATGAAGATCGTCAACCTCGGCTTGCTGAGAATATCCAGTTTTTCTATCTTCCTCGACACGATTCAATGCATGAGCGTAATCATATTTCTATGAATTGTGCGATCACTTTTGTTGAAGATAATCCAATTTTTTTTGAAGACTAGATAGAGGAATGCAAGCATTCCATCATTGCGAGGCTCATCCCTTTTGTAAGGAATGATCCATGGAAGCTCGATGATATGAGGAATCAGCTGCTACAAATTTGGGGCTTTGATGGATGGAGAATCTTTCATTAGGTATAGGTTATTTCCATATCACATTCTCTTCATAAGATCTTAAATTGCATGCTTGGAGTTGTGGTTTTATGAATCTCAAACCAGGGGTCCTACGCTTTCAAGACTGGGACCCGTGGTTTGACCTGTCACGTTCTAGGAACACCATGGCTCAATCTTGGAACATAATTTAAGGGATGAACTGGTTCTTTTGGCATCTGCATATCCTATGGGATATTGCATGGGAGTGGGATCCCCAATTAAGTTTGAAAAAGAAACTGAATTGTTTAGATTTGATCATTATGCTAGGATTCTGGTGGAGTTTGATCTCAGTTCAACATTGGTGGAGACTATTTATTTGAATGCTGGAGAGTATAAATTTGAATTGAGCATCGAGTATGAATCCGTTCTTGACTTTTTACACAAGTTCATGTCAATTGGCCATATTAGAGCCAACCGTCGAAGTGGTTTGTGGTGTTCCACTTGTAGGAAGCATGGTCATCAAACTGAGGATTGTAAATCTAATCTTCCCAATAATTCTATAGGTAATTTTGTTAAGAATGATGGAAGGCTCCATAGGAAGTATGACAGTAGTGATCCTGCTACAGAGAATAGCACAATTTATAAAAAATCCTTTGTTGATGTGGTCTTAGATAAGGGTGGGGGTCGATTCCTACTAGGTATGGATAAGTAGTCTACCAATGTGAAAGAAAGCGTGAAACTTGGCGGCAGTGGTGAGACTCATGTGCAAATGACCTTTCAAGATACTAATGAGTTACCGGCTATTGATGAGGTAAGAACTCTTGATGAATCTTATATTCAAAACTTTGTTGAGCAAATGATCATGGAAGAACAAAACATTACTGCTATAGATTGAATAGGTAAGAAAAAACTGATTGGTGGATCTTCTAGGATGATTAATCATACGAAACTATACAACCTATATTGGATGATATTGGTGACCAAGGTAAGGGGTGTCAATCGGCCTCATTAGTGGAAGGGGTTCAATCAATAGAGATTTCTGGTTGGGAAGATGTGTGTGGAGGCATAGTGAATTAGCAAGGATCACTGCCCACATGCAAAAAATAGTGGTTGACAATGAGGGATTCCAAATGGGTATCACTCAAAATTCTAAAGTATATGATACTCAATTATAGATTATATTGGTTGTGGAATTTTCATCTCAAATGGCTTCAAAAGAGGAATGTGTTGTGACATATGAAAACAACTATGGTTCTACTCCTGCTCAGGATTTACAGGCGAATATTCCAAATAGAAGGTGTTTAGTGGATACAATGGAGTGGTTCTATCCACCCAAATTTTCTGGGATGATGAAAAGGGCATATGAATTTTTTAGTAAGGCTTCACATTATGAGTGTGTCACTGCACAAGAGAGGAATTCTCTTATCACTCTTCCTGATGATGTTGAAGTTGAAGGGCCCATTGCAATTACAAGCAAGGTGGTGGATGAACGGTTCTTTTTACAACTTGATTCCATTTACTCCATGATATAAATGGATGTTTTTATCTCCAATGAATACCTCTTTGTGTATAATTTGTTGGTTATCAACTTTGAAAATGGATTTTGTGCTAACTCAGAGATGGACTTTCAAGATATTTCTTGGAAGTTCAGGACATGTTCTCTCACTGAGGATTCCTTTGATTCGTTATCGGAGGAGGATCATGTTTCGACTCAACAGGCCATGACATGTTGGAGGTGATGAAATACAAAGGGTAGAGGGAGACATCCTAAAAATCTAGGAAATAGAGTGAGCTCCAAGAAGTGATACTTCTTCTTGATGTGGGCATATGTGCCTTGGTTTTTCTACTCTCTCCTTTGCTTGATCTACTTTTTATTAATAAATTTGGAGTCATGGAAATGGTTCCCAAATCCATGAATGATCCATTTTAAGTATATTTATTATATATATAATTTTATAAATATATATAATAATACAAATAAATTATTAATATTATATCTTTATCATATCTTTTTTAGCGCTGATATAGGAATATATTTATCCACGCTAAAAAAGTGTTGGTAAATTTAGGTTTTATCAGCACTTTCTATTTTAGCACTGATAAAACATACCTTTATTAGAGATTTTTTAAAAGTGCTGATAAAAGTCTTCCCTCGATGTTATAAAAATAACCTTAAAAGTCTCATTCTATTGTGCCTTAAAATCTTTCGTAGATCTATTTTGCTAACACCGCCACTGTTTCTCTCTTCCCCCTACAATCACTCCCTAGATTCTTCTTTTTGTACATTGATTCCATCACTCCCTCCCCTACTACCATTAATCCCTCAACCACCATCGTCGCTCCCTGCCTTCTCCTTCCCCTACCGCTGTCTCTCCCTACCAGCATCAATCCCTACCACTGTATCTCCCTGATGGATTCAATCCTTGAAAGGTAAGCCCCTTTATTTCACTCCCCTACCATAATTTTTTGTTATATTTATATCCATTGGCATATTACTCTCTTAAAAGAACCCCGATTTTGAGTTTCGTTCATCCTATATTTGACTGAGCAGCCAACATTAATCACCACTAGTAAATTGTGCACTACTAATAAACTTAAGAATATTGGTCAAGAAACATGTTTCAATTTTGTTTGGAAGAAGGGAATACAACCTTGAAACTCTTTTTCAACTTCATGAAAATTAAGGAATCTAAGAGTTCTTTCAACATTTTTTAATTCTTCTCTATCTTTTCAACATGTAGTTGGAGCTAAAAAGGCAATTCTACACTTTCTTTTCAATGGTTGGGTAAATCAAGTAGTGTGGTAGTGTGGATCTTGGGAGACATATGACTCTACTTAATGAACTCATCGTATTTGTAATGATAAAAACTAGAAATCACTTAAGCATGGATAAAAGGATCTTTATCAAACTATTGAACCTATTAAGATAAATCTTTTCTTTTGTTGGTATGGTCGATTTTAAAGGTTATGCTCTAAACTCTAGACTTGTGGAGTATGAGGCCTAAGTTGATAACCAAGTGTTTTCATTTAGGAGTAACTTGTTATGGACTCCTTCTAGGTATTACCAAAGCATGCTATAAGTCTATCTCAAAAAAGGATTTTAGTAAACTTTGTAAAATAAAATTTTTGTATATTGAAACCATCTATGAAATGATATCATGCTGGTATATTGAATCATGATAAAATTTTAATGTGAAATTTAAAACTAATAATTCTTATACCAGCATGATATCATTTCACAAATGGTTAATGTTTTATGGTATAAAAATATATTATTAAGTATTTTAGGGTAATCGGGCATAAAAAATAAAAATAAAAATAACATTTTATCATAAGAAAATCAAAGAAATTTTGATCTTGACAACACAAATGAAATTTTCCTCAAAATTCAATCCAATTTTCATTTTTTAAACTGAAATTGACTAATTTTCAAACGCCTTTTAAAAATCAATAAAGGAAGAGTATGTAAAAGTTCCTATAGAGATATCATGATAACTAAAACAAAAGTGAACTCCAAACATGCCAACCTATTGTCTCATAATGAACAAAATGATCTTAATCTATTTGGGTGCATAAATCAAAAAAATCATAGAGAAGATTATCATAGTGAGGAAAAATAAAATAAAATATACCTATAAATTCATGGGTCTTTGATCAAATTGGGATCATAAGATCTCAATGGAATATTCATTATTTCCTGGACTATATCTATGAAGAGTTATGGGAGCGACCACAACAATTTAGGGGAGAGTAGTGTATAATTTTGAGCCATGTTCATCCTATATTTGTATTTACATACCATTCACTATTGATTTGTGATAGGTTATGTATATAGCTAGTGGTGTTTCTTTATGGCCCATTAATATTACATGGATTTAAATGATTTTTGTTTTGAAAGTGTTTCCTTATTATAATTATTCCTATATGAGTGCTCATGAGGGATGATTGGTGTTTTCAAAGTGGTTTTATCCCTTTTTATGGAAAGATATTTGATGAAAAGTGTTTGGGAAAATTCCTAAATGGATTTTTTAATAATGATTTTGATTTTAAAATCATTGGTAATAAACAAATTGATATTTTAAAAATTATTCTTATGTTAATTGTATTTCAAACCAAGAGTTTGGGTGATTTTAATGTGTTAAAAATGTTTGAAAATGTTGTTTTATTTTTAAAGTGTTGAGTTAACCCTTGCAATCTATATTGAAAACCACTTTTTTAGCCTTGGTGAAAATTTTTATCAATGTTTTTGGGTGTTTAAAGATTTTATGATTTCTAAATGATATGGATTATTTCAAAAGGGTGTGTTTTCCCCTATGGATTGGATTTTGAAACTTATTGCATATTTGAATTTTTTTCAATGGATGTTTACAGGAAAGTTTGAATTCCCACTTGAGTTTAAAAGGTGTTTTGTTAAAATTGGTCTGAAGAGTAGATTGGAATAAATTTTATAAATGATAAAATGGATTGGAATTCCAAGAATGTTTTTTGTAAAGAGAAGTTCCAATTGAAATTTTTTAAAAAATTAGTTTTCATAAAAGGTGTGATACCCTCTTAATCCCCTTTGATTATTGTATTCCCATTATAGTTTTTGATCCCATGTGGGTATGTTTATTATTGATGACCTAGTTTTATGGGACTTCTGGGGGCGTGGATAGTTTTAGTAGTGATGCCCTAGTTTCCTTATCTCCAGTTCAAATGATTTTTTTAATATAGCCCGGTGATGATTCCCATGACACTATAATCCTTTTTAGGAACATTTAGGGGTTTTATCTCTCTACTTTTATTGTATCCCCTATAATTTATATTATTTTTTGGCACATATTTTCTTATAAATTTCCCATGTTGTGTGACTTGACATAGTGGTTCTTAACAGTGTGCCTTTTTTACTTCTTTATATGGTTTTCTTTTCAGTTTTTTTGAAAAGGGATTGTGTAAGGTTTTTAATGAAGGGAAAAAGTAAAACATGATTTTAAGGTGTTTTCAAACTATTTTAATAATGAGTATGAAAAGTGTTCTCAAATGAGAAAATATAGAATGGTTTGTATTTAAAACTCCAAGAATGTATAAGTTTTTAAAATGAATTTTTAGGCCACCATGAAAAGTTTTAGTAAAATGGTATGTTTTCAAACATGTTTTATAAAACTATATGATTGTTAGAAACAACTTTCAGTTTTTAAGTGTGTATTTAAAAAATGGGTGTTTATGAAATGCATTAAATCCAGATTTTAAAAATTTTATTTGACCAAGAGGTATTGGATGAGGAAAAATGTTTTCCAAGCGATTGTTTTCATTTAATGAAAAATTTATAAAATGGGTTTAAAACAGTTTTATGTGTTACTAATTATTTAGTAAAACTTTATAAAAAACTAGTACTCACCCATTCATTCACATGTCAATATAGATGAATGATTATTTTCAATAAACATGTATTATTTTTCAAAGTTAACAATGAACATTAATATTGAATATATTGAAATCAAAAATTAGTAGTACATAATATTGGAATAAAAGTAGAGATAATATGGTGATGGTTAAAATAGTAGAAAACATAAAGGATGAATTTAAAAGAATGTTTTTTTAATTTTTTTGAGGATTGATATTTCACTTACATGAAAAAAATACATTTTATAAAACATTCAAGAAAAAAATAGTTTATATAGTGAAAAACAAAGTGATAGAAAAATAAAACAGAGGAAACTGGTTAATAATAAATATGAGAAAATAGAAAATGATAAATTTTAATAGATAGTGATAAATAGTCTGTCAATAAATGCATCATAAATTTTGATGTTTATATGTGAATTAATTTTTTAGTAATTTGACAGTCAGTTGAAGTTGTAGAATGAGACAATCACATTGTTCCTTTTTACTAAATATTCAACTTCAAAATCTTCCAACACATTTATCTGGAGATACAATAATGTTTATAAATAAGAATAAATACTAATGAAAATTGAAATCTCATAATTGAAAGTCTACACATAAGTGATAAGAATAAATATGAATGAATGCATGTTCTATACTATATGCATGTTTTGTGCCATGGCATCCCTTTTCCTATCATTTTATATACTTATAATTGACATTGAAGGCTAGATTTAGACCATGTTCATCCATAAACAATTCATTGATTTCATTAGTTTTATGGATCAATAGTCTTGTATGGGTGTCATCCCTTGTGCCTTGGGACCAAATCCCTTATCAAATTATCTATTAATTATCAGTTTAGGTACCTTGGAATAAATGATTTCTTCCCTTAGTTAACCAAATATTTAACTGAATAACCCTAGACTATTTTTAGTACCTAAATATAATTTTTTTATTGTTCCCACTTAAACACAATTATAGGAAGTCTACGAAGGCATATAAGTACATTTACCATCCTTGAAGGTTAAATTCGGTCCCAATTATGAATAATCATCCTCAATCCCAACATCAATATATGTAGAACAAACCTAATTCCTCTTCCCCTTTGAAACTATGATATTCCATCCATTTGATTCATTATTTCCCATATCATATTCACAAAACTGCATGAAATGATTTGATAAGAAAATACAAGAGGTTAAATCCTACTCATTATTCCCTATTGGAATAGAGATCCTAATACAGTCCTACTAGAGGATCTTCTATGAAGAAACAAAATATCAAGTCTCCTCTTACTTGACTAGACACTTCCCAGCATGATCATTAGAACACCTATCTTGAATACTATCTATGGTCATCCCTAAAAATGTGGAGACACATGACCCCCCACACCAAAACAAAATATACAAGATAGGATTCATCTGAAAGTAAATGAGCACATAACATGTCACACCTCGACCAGGTTTGATGTGCGACTTGTGCGTGACTTATAAAACTGTGTGACAATACATCGTTTGACTTTGTAGATGGTTAGTGCCAGGTGGCATGGTTCGAGCACAGCTCGCACAACCACGCACTTGACGGCACGCAAGCCGTGCGGTTGCCCAAGATCTGAAATAAGTAAATAAATTAATTAAAGGTCAAGTGAAATGAAATGAAGTAAAATAAAAAATTAATAAAACAGAGTTTGATAAAATAGTGTTTAAGCATAAAATAATAATAATATTATATTTTTAATAATAATAATATCATTATTTTGGTTGTTTTTATTATTATTATTATTATTATGATAATTACTATTATTATTATTATTATTATGATTTTTATTTGGTTTTATTTTTATTTATTTTTTATGGGAGGAAACCCTAGACTACCCTTCCCCCCATCCATGGCGCATCCTCTCCCCCTCGTGCTCGACCTACTCATCCATCCCTAGCCCCTTCTTCCCCTTGCACCGGCGATGCCCTATGGCCGGACATCCCCTCCCTCACCGGTGCTCCGGTCGACCTCCCTTCCTGCCACATCTCCCTCTTTTAGCAGCGACACCCTCCCCCTTCTCCTTCGGCTTGTGTGCCATGACCCTCCGATCCAGGATTTTTGGGCCGGATTTCTTCACGTTCTTCATCCGGATCACCAAGTTATACTCTCTCTTCACATTTCCTCCCATTTTTTAGCTGAGGTTAAGCCTACCCGAACCCTAGGTCTTTGGGTAGTCTAATTTACCAGTTTTCTTTTATTCCAGGGTTGTAAAAATGGTTTCTTCGGAGCCTTGGGTCCGTGTTCCGACAACCACCACTGAAGGCAGAGCAGTTCGGCTTGTCTCAGTTGGTCACTGCTATCTGAGGTGAGGTTTAAATCCTCTTTCTTGGTTTCTCATGGTCTAAATTAGGTTCCTAAATTGTTTTGAGGTTCATATTAATTATCTGGTGGTGTGTTGGTGTTTTTACGATAGTAGAATTTGATAAAAACAACTTTTGAAGTTGTTTCTTTGTTTATGTCTATGTTTGTTTTTTCCAATTGTGTTTGGTTAAATGTCATTTGGATTTTAATAGTGAAATTAGATGTTTTATGTGGTGAGAAATATATTTCGGAAGTGTTTTTGACCTGAGTATATGATTAAAGTTGATTTTCTAAAGCATATGGTTATGTTTTCATGTGTGGCTCGCTAAGGAACTCCTTAGAAGTGTTTTTATGATTATGAAAAAGGTGAAAATTGTGTTTTAAAAGGAAATTGAGATGCGAATGCATTGATAATGGGTTTTTACAAAGGGAATGGATCATTTCAGCATGTTGAATTTTGTTTTACATCTTTAAATGTGATTTGGAAATTAGGAAAATGATATGGAATGCCTTTTTGAGTGAACTTGGCTTTGTGTGTGGGTTTTAAAAGGGGTATTTCCCCATAAAAATGGTTGAATTGAATATGTGTCATTGTGATAATTTCAAAGGGGTTTCATAAATTGATTAAGGAATGGTACATGCATTTGAAAAATGGTTTTGGTGTTTGTGAAATTGAAAGTGGTTTGTTTATGGAAAATAGTGTTTCTTTAGATCTTGATTTCTTGAACGGTCTATTGGTTTCTAAATAATGTTGGTTTCTCTAGGTTAATTAATTAAAGTTTGGGTGGCTCCTTGGTGGTGTGCACACACACATACATAGGTACTAATGTGTATATGTATATGTATATAAATATATATTCCTTGCACATATTCCCTCATGGGGCGAGGAATATGTTCAATGGATTAAGGGTATATATGTATATGTATGAGAATTTATGTGTGTGATAGTGTGAGAGTTTTTTGTCGAAAGCTTCAAGAGATGAAGCGTATCGACTTAGTCCTCTTCATTCTCTGAGGTAGGATCTCTATTCATTAACATTTAAATTTAAGAATCATTTATTTCTTGAATTTCACACCTAGTTTTAATATAATTATTGATATAGAACTATTAGTAAAATTTTTTGTTTTTAATTGGAGTGGTTTATTTCTTATAATGTGTTCTAGCAAGTGGTTTGATTGTGTTTTCACATCAATCTCCTGATGAAATGCCCCTTTGGCCTTAGTGAATGTGTTTTAGATTTAAAATTCTAGTTTGGGTTTCTTAAATAGATTTTGAAGTGTATTTATGGTTTTTAAAGTGGAATGTGTGTGATTCCTTAAGAAATGGTTTGGCATGTGAAAATTATGTGAGGCCCGGTTGGAACTTTTTTAAAACTAGTTATATTAAGAAAACTCTCCTTTGATGTGGTCCCCTTACTTTTTTTGAGTTATATGCTATGGAAGGTCCACTAGGTAGGACTTTCTTGTGATATAATGGTTGAAATGTGAGGGACGTATTCCTTGGGGTGACTCAGGGGTGACTATGTTGTGTGTGTTGACTGTGTGTGAGGAATGTACTTGTGACTACTTACTTGTTTTACATTGTTGGCTCACCCCCTTTTAGTCTGAACATGATAACATAGCATAGCGAGTGAATTTTTAGTGAATGATTACTGCACTAGTTTATACTACGCACTGGATAGTGGCCCTTAGTACGAAATTTGATCTGCTAGGGGATTGGTCCCCTCGATTAGGCTAGGTAGGGAAACACCGGGTGTTTGGGTATTAGGACGTCATCGAGAGTAGGCATTCCTTTAGGATGAGTCACATGTATAGTACATTCTAGACTATTCACAAGCTCCTAGGTTTTCCCATGTATATCAGCACTTAGTTGTCTATGGCGGATGATTGAGGTGCCTTGTTTGGTTGATTACTCTTGCTTGTTATTTTCCATTTCCCTTGTGTGATTATTTATTTTGTCTTTGTGTATGATGCATCTCTTTGTTAAAGTGGATAAAAGTGATCTTCAAAAGTTTGTGGAAAAATGTTTTTAAAATGTTTTACACTCCACTATCCCTCTTTCTTTAAAAAGGTTAAACCTTCCTCCTTGGAAAAGAACTTAGTTTAAAATATGAAGGGAAATGGATCGTGATTTGTTTTTAAGAAGAAAATGTGTAAAAACCTAGTTCTATACATTATATTTCAAACTTGAAATTGATGGATATTTTATTTAAAGGAAATGAATATTAGAATAGATTGTTTGGGCATGCCTACTGAGTTTTAATACCCATGCCTATAATTTTACCTTTGTTTTTAGCTTCGGTTGCTTCTCCTTGCTTGGATTTAGTTTCCCTAGCGTGATGTTGGTTTGAGGTTGGTGGTGACCCATAGGGTCACATGGAGGTATGTACGACCTTGTTTTCTCACTTCTTCTAGTTTTTGTTTCCATTGTTTAGTTTTTGTTTATTTATTTTTCTTTCATTTATGGGCCAAATCATTCCCACTTGTTTAGTTTTGATGCCCAACACTAGTTTCCAGCTCATGGGGATCGAGAAATCCTCTTGGGCCATGTCAAGGTCTGGCTTGGGTGATCGATTCAGGGACAACCCGGGTTGGTTCGTGACATAAAAAGTATTTCAATATGAAGAAATGTTATTGGGATAAAACATGTTCAAATTTAGTTAATCTTTTTAGCTACACTAATAATGCTGGTGTTAATGAATTTGGGTTTCAAGATGCATTCCTAGGTGTTGAAAGTGTTCATGATGTTTGGATATATAGTTATTAAATATCGTGATAGCTAATCAAGGTAAAAGGTGGATCTTTATGTCATTTTCCTAACTAATGGTCCCGAAAAAATTTAAGTTTGAGTGATCATTTTACTGAATCCATGTCTTGTTCTTCCCCTTCCCTTTTCCACTAATTTTCTATTCTAAAATCTTCCATCGAAGGAAAGTTTCAGAATGTGTTTAGTTATAAACAATTCATAGATATGTTTGGTTTTATGGAGCTACAATGATTTAATTTACTTCTTCAATGAGTGTTATTTTCTTATGCTTAGCATTTTAAAGAAGTTAACATACAAAATGGAAGTTTTAAACATATTATAAAACATATAAAATACATAAACTTGTAAAGTAATACATGGAATAAATTAGAGTGCTCAAAATAGTTTTCATAGAGAATAGAGTTAACACATATGACTGAAGAAAACATGTCTATACAAAACCTAAATGTAGTACATAGAACATATGTTATACAGAAGCCATACTAGAGTCTACTTCAGAAAATAGGGTAAACATGTTCAAATAACCCTTATGTAAACTGTATATACTAACACACTTCTTATCCTAAATAATAATTCAGAAAAAAAGTGAAAATAAAATAATAAATCAAAATGTAGTATTACCTTGCAATTGCAGTAGAATAATTCTATTATTTTTTTTCACTCTAGTTTGGTAAGTTTTCATTTTTTGAGTGTACACTTCTCTAGCATGGATTGTAGCATCCGTGGTTTCTGAAGATATTATAATATTATGCTGCACTCCATCATCACTATAAAAAAAACACAATAGGTTTTTAAACATAGAGAATGTCATTAAAATAATTAGTAACAAATATAGGTGACAATTGTAATCATAGAATAAAAAATTAGAATATTAAAAATAGCTATTTGAGAATATGAAAACAACTGTATGTTTTAAATATATAAAAAATTAAAAAGACTTAAAAAAATGATTTTTTTGTAGTTATAATGATGTCATGAAAATAAAATTTACTCAAGATAATAGTTATATACCCGAGTATTTGAAATATATATGGTTGATGTAATAAGTCCTATGTAAATGTTCGAACACAGTCTAAAAAATACACTACTGATGATCTAATGATTTAAGGATAAAATGAATATTTCAATAAGGTGATATTTACTTACTAAAAAACCAAATTGAATAAATTGAAAAATTTCTACTTAGTTTTGTTTAATCCCACTACTTACTCATGAAGAGCCACTACTATGTCGATCTTATAGAAAAAGGATAAAAATATTAATGTTTTGCAGTTTATGATTTCGAAGGAATTTATGAATATCTAATTAGTAGTACCTGATTGTTTGTAAAACTGCAATTAAAATTACTGATGTAATTTTCGTTTTTGCTGATGAAAATAATTTTTTATGTGTTTTTTTGATGAATGGTGAAATTTTTGAATACTATAATTTGATACATCAAGTGATAAATTTTTTTTATTTGAAATTATTTAACATTATAGGAAAACCATACTCATCATCATCCTAATTAGAAAATGAAAAGAAATGTTTTTTTAAATAAACCGAATATATATTGACATGATATACACAATTATTAGCTGTACATGTATCAAACCATATGTTTTACTTAAGAATTGAATTACTTGTTTTTCAAATAGAACAACTGAAAACGAGTTAGTGTTATCAATCACCTTAAACTGCTCTCTAAATCAATTAGATTTAAAATTCTAATTACATAGTGGTTCATATAAAATAATATACTTGAATACTAACCAAATAACGATGTAATAAGATAAAATTATGAAAACTAGCAAATTAAAACCTGAGAGTAGTGCTATTTTGAGAGCTTCTTCAATTCTAAAACCAAATATTTACATCTAATGTTTTCTCTTTCTTCATGAAAGAGTTGCATGATTCCTAAAACTAGTTGTGGGTGATTTGAATTTTTTTATCATGGCTGTAATTAAGAACCTTGCAAGATACAAAATATTGAGATCATAATAATATTTAGAATAGATAAGAACAAAATTTTACATTACATAAAACTGCATAATGAAATGTCAAATTTAACGATATATTACAAACCTCTTGACACGTTTTCACATCAGAAATGGATTTTTTGTTATTCCAATAAAACACTACTATTGAAGAACTGCTAGGATATGTTGGTGGTGGAATATGAAACTGTGATGGCATTATTAACCCAGACCTAATAATTACAAAATATATGACTATATAAATAAAAAATTATAGAGATTACATATTGGGTGTGGAGTAAATGAAACATTAAAAATTCAGAAGTAATATTAGGTAAAATGGAACCCACTTATGAATCTATCTACCACTAGAATATATGGGTTGAAAAGGATTTTTGTTGCATTAATGGTAATTATGACAATAACAAAGGTTGAAAGTAGTTTAAAAAAAATAGAGATATTAGTGTTGAAGTAACTTACAAAACTAATGGAAAATAGAAATATCAAAAAGGAAAAACATATATTGAAAGCATACTATTAAATCAATTTTCCTTGATAAGTTGGAATATCAAAATAGTAGATGAATAATTATTGTTTTACAAGTAATGTGACATTTCATTTACATAGTCACCCAATAAACTATAGTTAACTTGTAACCATATATAGTAAAATAAAGAAATACTATTATTAAATGTAATTTTTCATCCACGTAAACTAAAAATACATAATGAATGAACTTTCATCCACTAAAACAATCTACATCTTTAGGTTCGAATTACCCATAGATTGTAGAGGATGTGAGTAATGTAGATGTCCAATAATTTATAAAATTGAGAAGAATGAAAAAAATATTATTTAATGAAAGTTATAACTATTTCAAAGACACTATCATTTGTAATTTAATAAAGTGTGGTTCATATAAATGTAATAGTGAATTGTATATAGTGATTTCATTTTCTCTAGAAGAGTGATTTTGTCCTTACATGTAGTAAATGTGTCTTGAAAATACAGAAAAAGAAAGAAATTGAATTAGTAATAAAATGTACCTATTAGATGTTCTTATAGAACCCTTCTTTGAATAATGTCATCAAAAGAAGTAAAATCAAAACTGAATAGTGGAAGTTGTGCATCACATGGCCAAACATGCGTTGTTGATGTGAATAGTATTTAGAAGACATGTCTAGTTTCCAAGTAGCTTCCTTGATTTGTAGCTATTTGTAAATTTTGTATAATACAGCACAATCCTTCACACAATAGATGTTTGTTCTTGGAGATAATTTTATGGCTACTAATTGTACATTGAATCTTTGTTCCACGGAGAAGGTTTTTTTAAATGTTGATTAAAATATTAAATAGCATATTTCAAATGATAATGTTATAGTATATTGCAATGAGATATGTGTACATGATAATAATGCAATGAAAATAAAACATATTTATTGTTATGATGTTAACTCACAAGTTCATCTTGAAGAATGAGATCAACAACAACGACACCATTGGAGTACTTGGATGATGAATTGAACCACATATTGAAAACACAAACTTGTATCTTTAGAATTTAATCATCCTCAAGGGTAATCTCATTCAATGGGGTAATTGATTGGGACATTTTTTCTAATATGTACTATTTGAATTTGTGTACAAATAAAACATATTAATCAATAATGAAAATCTTGAAATTAAACATATTTGAAATGGTAATAAATATTGAAATTTCAACATTTTAATTTAAAATATACCTAATACAAGTTATCGAATATTTCCTTGTAGACAATATTTTGTGTGGAATCATTGACAGTGTTATTATTATCATCAACTAATATTTTCAAACTTTTTGGTGACGTTACCCCAGATATAGAAACATACAGTTGACCATGATAGAAAAAATGTTTTTGAATATATAACCCAATAAAAGGAAGTGATTGGCCTGGAATTTTGTTAATAGTCATATCATATGAAACAATAAAACGATATTTTCTTCTTTGTAATTTGAAAATCCATATACCATTAGAGTGTATCATATTTATTCTTGGAATTAATGCAAGATACTCAGAATGAAAACCAATTAAAATTTGTGCTCTAATGAAATGGTCACCCAAGTGTGTAATAATAATATGAGTACCATTACATAAACTAAAAGTTTGACCTACATTTCAAATCAACATAATGGGTACCCCAATATTTAGTGTAATTTTTTGGAATCCAACTCATATATATTGATACCATTTAACATGTCAGTTGTGTATATGTTCTATAGCCAATCTATATAAAACATTTCATTACAAATTGAATCAGAGCTGAAATAATATTTTCTTTCAAAACTTGTTATAAACAACATGTATTCATTTACTTATTGTACCATATCACGGACTGGAGAAAATATTGCATGGTCTTTCAGATAATTGACATCACCATATTTATCATTGAAATTAGGGTATGTATATTCAACAATTGAAGACATTGGTTTTTAGTGGAGGTTAGAAGACATTATGATGGAATTTGAATGAATGTTTCACCATCATTAGGCTCTCCAATGCAACCTTCACCAATATCCAAATTCCATTTAGCAAATTTATGTACTTCATATGAATCAATATTAGAAGAAGTGGAATGAAATATCATGTTATTCGTCAAATTTAAAACCCAAAAAATGTTTCCATATATATGATGATGCTATACTTGCAAACAAAATGTCATTTCTGTTACCACTTGGTATTACAAGTACTATTTTCCTGAAATCCCCACCCAAGACAACTGTTAGACCACCAAATGGTAAATTTGAAGTGGTTTCATTTTTTACTAACATTATATCTCTCAAAGTACTATCTAGATCCTCAAAAATGTATTTATGAATCATAGGTGAATCATCACAAATAATTATCTTTTTTAATTGAAGAAGTTTTGAAACATCACTCCCTTACTGAATATTGCAAGCTGACTACTCAGAAACAGATACAAGAATACGAAATTTAGAATGCACCATCCTCCCATCGAGAAGGATTAATGATGCAATTCTATTGGAAGCAACTGTAAGAACAATATTATCTTTTTTCCATATAAATATGTTAGTACTTTCTAAATGAAAGTCTTAATTATGCCTCCATATCCATGTAAGAAAAAATAAACCCCCATCCTGTGAAGATAATGAAGATGTAATGACACCCATAACCTCTTTATGTTTAATAATAAGCCTACTCTATAAAGTTATATACTCATGACGAAGGATTTATCTATTATAATTTTGTTATTCTTTAACTAAATGCTTTTGTTGAGTATCAATTAAATAATATAGAACTAGAATTGAAGGATAAAAATGAATAGATCTACCATTTCTCTCTAGAATGTTTTCTATTTCAAGAAAATCATATATTTTTATTTGATGATCATTGTGTGTAAAATATAGAAAATTTATAAATATTGGTAGAGTACTATTATAATAGTTTACTACATTCATTACCATTATAAAGAATAATTAATTGATTGGTATGAAGTTACAAAATGAACACATTAGTTAGAGTTTAGTAAGAATCTAGTATTATAGTAGGATAAAAGTGTGTCAACAATGTGAAAGCCTTAGGATTGTAAACAAAATATAATTAATCAGTGAGTGTGAAATATAAAAAAAGTGAGTTAATATCATAGAATTATATAATTTAAGATAGAAACAGTAATCTGTATTGTGATGTGTAATAAAATTATAGGTATAAATTGATGTAGTGTACTGTAGTGATATATGTTTATGATCATCCTTTAGTATAGTGGGATGCAAGAATTTATATTATTTGAACATTGAAATATTCTAAATAAAAAAGAAAAATTCAGTATAGTACAAATTATTAATGAAAAAAAGGTATTGAAGTTATAATAAAGATACATAACACGTGTGCCCAAACAACCTATACCAATATAAGAATAAAATAATATGTACATTGTATCAGTTGAATTACTAATTTGTGTAGGAAAAAACACATGTTACCATCAAAATTAGTATGTATGAATATTTTATAGCATAACTAAGGAAAATGACACTTAACAGATTCGTGATTTTCTATACATAATAATTGAAAAAATCTCAGATGTCCTGCATAATGTTTTACTCTAGGTAGTAGTATTGTCAAATATATGTTTGAATTTCCAAATACAACCTATAACACTATAGGAACAATATCATATGTTTAATTTTTTAAATTTATCATTTTCAATTTTTGGAAGGTAGAATAAATTTATCCTGCTAATAGTGTATTTGAGAAAAGTTACTGGATTACCGAAACTGGATACAAGTTATCTATCATGATTTTTTTCAATATCTTGCAGTAGTTTTTTTCTATGGATATGAGCAGCTTCTGTGAGATTTAATGAAACCAGTAAACATAATTTCATAACTAATGATGTTAAAATTTTATGAAATATATTGGAGAGTTGTATTTATGTACATGGAGATATATCTATTTATAAAATCAAAAATATAATAAATTGGATACCTTGTATTTTTATCCTATATAGTTGGTAATATAGAATGTCTTCAGTTAAGATATTGTAGGTTTCATGCAAGACAATGTTTGGTCGAGATATATTCTTTGAGAATAACATGATGGTGAATAGTATGCGCAGAGACTATCCCGTAGCCCAAGTTGAAACCTATTTTATGAAATCAATAAACTCCTTGTCATCAGCTAGTATTTACAAAGTAGAACATGCCTCTCTGAATTTTCCATGAGTAATATTTTTCATAGTTTTGTTATCTTCATATGATTTTGGACCTATGATCTTTTTAAGTAATATCCACAAGTAATATAGCTCTTCAATTGTTGGCAGCACATAGTATAGTCTACCAATACAGAATCCTTGCTTTTTGGGATACTATTTTTTGTCTCAAGAGTGGAAGAAAAATCTCGTTGGGAATTATTCATATGTTAGACTTCTGACTTCCAGGTATGTATCATTTTTTTCAAACCAAGAAGTTAACATTGTTTCAGAAATGTTTTCCTTACTCAAGATATCTTTAATATTATCATTATCAATGTAGGTAACACTAGTTTATTCTAGTAAATGAAATAAATCCTCTCTATTAGAGGATCTCTATAATGAATATCATAAGAATATATCCTCCAAGAAGCCTCATAAGTAGAGATGTACTGGTAGTCATAATAAATCTTAATCTCATCTGCATTGTTGTTTGAAAAGTGTTTATTATTGGTCTAATAGAGTGCTACTGTAACCCAATCATGACCCTTACTAATATAATTAAAAAGGTATTTGATAGAAGTTGATTGATTTCAATATTTTATATTTATATAATATTGATACTTTAATAGAAAAATATGGTTATATGGTAAAACATACAAATTATCCAAAGGAATTCTATTTTTGAGGATCATGCTTCCATTATTCCATATTCGGTATATAAAATAACCATTATCATCAACTATTGTATGTAAAACAAATATTTTTGGATAAAATTTTGTACATTTTTAATTTCTCATACAAGGTGAGCAACAATTAGAATCACCACAAGGTTCATGAATCATAAAGTTTTTAACTGCTTCATGAAGTTTTGGGAATTTACCTTTATTTGTAATTTTTTCAAAAATAAATCTATTATTGTATTTTAGAGTATTGAATTTTTTTTCAAGACAATGAAATAATATAATGTGCACATTAGGAAACACACATTTTTGAAACTTCATAGTACATACAACTACATGGAAAAGAGTGGGATGAATGAAAAAATATAGAACATGATACAATAATAGAGAATATATTAAACCGAAAGAATAGATACTATGAAGATTGTTACATTCTTGTGAATTTCCAAAGAAACACCCTTCTTATAAATATTTCATTAGATGGTTAGCCTTAATATTGAAAACTTTTGATATCATCTTAGGGAATTCTAGTGGATGTATATTATTATGTGTAATAAATCTAATAATTTTATGCTGTGTTGGATTTCATGTAAACATTAAAAAAACATAGATAGCTTGCATAATTACAAATTTACATAGAATATTAGTAATTCTGAATCATATACCTTAGACCACCCATAAATATAAAAGATAAAATGATTTTATTCCCAAATGAAGACCCATCACAATCATCTTGAAGGAATGCATCATATAACCCATTATACAGTTCAACCCTCAAGCACTTTTGATTGAAGTGAATAAAAGAAATTATTTGAGACTCACTCATTATATAAGCATCGACAATAAAGTATTGAAACATATTTCTAGAACACAGTAATGTTGATGCATCATTGGAATGGAACTACAAGTTATAAGATAAGTACTCTATCATTGTTACCTTTTAGAGTTTAGTACTTATAGTGAATGATGTAGCACGATGAAATCTGTTTTCAACATATCCATCCTGGTCACCTGTGAAAATCAATTGATATTGTAATGGAAGATAAAATGGGTGAAACTCATCGATGTGTTGTAAATAATCACTTTTTATTTGAATGAATATATCTATTTACTATTTGAGATCTTCAATGTCACTAATAATAAGCATTGTAATTTCAGAAGTATTTGGTAAGTTTTATGTCTCCGCATCCATTTCTCTTCTTTTAAGAAGACGTAGCTTTAAATTTTTAATTTCCTGATGATAAAGAACATCACTTTCACTTATGAAATGACAAGCCAAAGCATTTTTCTCATGAAGCATATGTTTTAGGTTCACAAAAATATTAAAATAAATATTTTAGTTAATATTTTTTTCATCATAGATTCATGATAAATTCATGTTAATATGAAATCAATGTAGCTTTTTCAATTATTTGGTTTATTATAAATTTAACTATTACCTGATGGCCTGAACCCTGTTGTGAGACTCATTTTCAGTGTCACACACTTATAGTTTTTAAAACCTTAGTGGTTCCTCAGTAAGACAAAAACTACCTATTCAATTGTAGTTTTTTACATTTAATTTGAATATATTTGGAGCTCGACCATTGTTGACCAACCTATCAACCTTCCCACCCATTAACATGAATGAAAATATTGAATTGTAAATATGCATGTGTTATTTGGAAGCAATTTCCTCAATATAATTATGATTGATGACCAATTTTATAAGGTATTTGTTACATGTAGGGAGTAAGTACAATTTTTTTCCCACTAAGAAGCATAGATCAAATCATGGGTTATCTTTGTTGCTGGATTTTTTATTTATCTCATCAAACCAAAAAATTGAATCAAAATACTGATAGGTGTTAGAAGGATCTCCAAAATTCAAATATTCTATTTTATCAACATAATTTTATAAGAGGTGTTATTGAAAAAATACTAACAATATCAAAAACGCATTATGAATTTTATTGTAGCATAATGATAGTTCAAGTAAGTAAACTAACTTGTGTTTTCTTCTATTTGAAGTAGTTGTGAATTTTATACAGTAACAATTTTTACTCAAATTTATAGTGATATTAATTGAAAAATATTTTTAACCTTTTATACTTAAATTTGTATATCTTTATACTTGTCAAATGTATAGTAGTATATATTACAACATGTCTTCTTACATGTGTTTCTGACAATATATGAGTCATTGTACTTGGAACATCTGACTGTTGGCTAGAACCTGCACCAAGATTATTTCTTAATATAAAGAACAAGAATATTTATATTATTGATCAATATTTTAGTGAATATATATATATAAGTAAATTATTATATGTCAGTTAAATGTTACAACACAACTGGGCATGAAAAAAAATTGTGGTTTCCAATAACTATAGTAGAAAACAATATCTTTTGGAAGGGGAATTCATAATAAATAACATTGAATTAATAGAGATAAAAATGTATAAACATATGAGTTGTTCTTACCATGACAAGGAGGTAAGTTATGATTCAGTAAGAATATTATATTCATTTATCAAATCTAGAAAAATTGACGAACAAAGAGTTAGTTTTTAAATACAAGGGTTATATAACCAATATATCATTCATAAGAGTACATTTAAATCATCATTACAAAATGGAACATCATGTTGTACCATGGTTTCTGGTCTTTGTTTTCACTTTGTTGATACAATAGTTATGGTTGAAAAGGTAACACATTCACGAGGCATTTCTAAGTAAGTAGAAGATAAATATGATTAATTAGTGGTAGTTTGAAATAAAGTATGAAATCTAATTGAATGTAGTGGTAAATTTAAGTTGAAAAAACCATTGATAGATAAAGGTGATAATGGAATGTGTGTTCCTCTTTGAATGTTTCCATTTGTTGGTAGTGATTCACTTATTTTAGTAGAAGACAACTCAGTAAATCCCATGGAAGAATTTCCTGTAGATGTTGAGACTGTTATTTTGGTAATATAGTAAACATATGTACTAAAATAATGATAAATAGTAGAGTAGTATAAAGTAAAGATAATATAAAACTCACAAGATTTTTCCTGTTCTTTCATTAGTAGTATCCACTAAAAACTTTCATCTCTAGATACTGATAGGAATTTCATGTTCGTATTTATTTTCTTTTTATTAAATTGTCATGGTTTTCTAGAAAAGCATACTATGCATATTTGTGAGTATAGAGAATGAAATATATATTGGAAAAACAAACTGAAAATTGAATACGCATATAATTAATTTTTTTTTGAAATTTCAATGAACATTATAACAAATATTCATGATTGTGACATGGAAAGTTAGAAATTGAATAAAATAAATTAGTCTTACTAGTGCTATAGGATATGATGTGGTGGAACTGAAATATTTCAATGCTGGTAGAGAATACATATATTCAAACTGATCAAAAGTTTTTTAGTTGTTTTTAATGAATTAGAAAAGAAGATATGTAGTAACATTTTTTGGAAAATTTATATGAAACATGGAGTAACAAATATTTGAGAAAATTTTAGAAAATTCATAAAATAAAAAGAACATGAAAGTGTGAAAGAAGATATCACTACATGTACTTGGATCTACCCATGAAATTTGATAAAAGAAATAGAGATGTATAATGGTGAAGCACATTGGTTATGCCAGAGGTGCAAGAGTGCTTCTTGAAACTATAATAGGGCGAGTAGCATGTCGGTGTAAAGAATATTGACCTAAAAGAGACTACCAGTGTAGATGCCATATTAGGTCGAGGGTGAAGAAATTATTTTATGGGTTGAAGTGCATGAAGGTTATATCAATAAAAATGGAGGGGTTACTATATGTAGAGGGTATGGGAATTGCGATCCATAGGGGTTTGGAAGGGATGAAATGATATTGGTTTGAAATAGAGGGATACTTAATGATATCTTTCAGAGTAGACAGTGGGAGCATGACGCCGGCCTTATGATGAAGGAACCATATGATGATATGAAGGGATTATAGAGGATGAACTTCTATAGAGGAGGATTCAAATGGTGAGGAGGATGCTGGTGTTGTACCCCTCTCTCTTTGATTTTAATGATCACAATCACTCTCATCGTGTTCTAACTTGTTTTCAAGTGTTTTGATGCTAGGAAAAATGTTGCCCAGGAGTTGGCCTAAGAAGGCTGATAGTGGACTCTCTGAGTCCACTGGCCAGCCGGTATGGGCACCGGCCAACCGGTTCTTGCCCACCGGCCAGCCAGAGGACCCAGGCAGTAGGCTTGCCCACTGCCTGGTGCCACCGGCCAACCGGTGGAACCCAGACAGAAAGCCTGCTCTGTCTGGACCACCGGCCAGCCGGGAGCTCAGCACCGGCCAGCCGGTGGACCACCAGCCAGCTGGTGAGACACCACCGGCCAGCCGGTGTGCCCAGTCAAACTAGCCGTTGGGCTTTGACCAGACTTGTACTTTTGACCCCCAACGGCTCCGGAAGCCCTCCAACGGCCATATTGAAGTGTTTATGGGTATTTCTCCTATAAATAAGAAACCATGGATGCCGGGAACATAACCGAATTATATTTTGATGTCTTGACGCTCTAACGACAAATCTCCAAGGCCTCTTGTGATCCATTGCCATCCTTGAAGCTTGAGCTCCCTCTCCATCAGCTGCTCTCACACTTTTGGCGCTCAAGGCTTCCGTGTGTTTTTATTATTTTATTTGTTTAGTTCTTCATTGGGTTTGGATTAAAACAAACCTCTCATTTCCATTCTTTCTTTCAATTGGGTTTCTTGCTACAACCATAATAAAAAAGCAAGCTGTACGAAGGTGTTATAGCCTACCTTAAAACAGCTAGTGGGTTTCTTGCTACAACCATTAAAAAGAAAGCTGACGTATTAATCTATCAACGGTTCTTGTTGGGAGTGGAGACGTAGGCTTGGGAATTAAGCCGAACTTCGTTATCAAATTGTGTCTTGCCTTTTTTTATTTCCGCTGCATTGATAATTGTTTTAAATTGTTAATTATTTTTGAAAAGGCAATTCACCCCCCTCTTGCCATCCTCTATGACCCAACATTTGGTATCAAAGGGAGCATTTGTGTAATACCTTAACCGGTTACAAACTTAAGATCCTTAGTGATGGCTAATTCCTCGCATGCTCCCGAAGGGTATTCTATGACTCGGGCTCCATTCTTTGATGGAACCGATTACACTTATTGGAAAACTCGTATGATTACTTTTCTTAGAAGCATTGGTTATCCTATCTATAGGATTGTAATGCAAGGATATACTTTATCTAACAAGGATGAGTCCAAATGGACCCCTGAAGACATTGCCAATTTTGAGCTTGATGGAAAAGCCATGAATGCTCTTCATTGTGGGATAGACCGTAATGAATTCAACCGTGTTTCAACTTGCTCATCTTCTTATGAAATTTGGAAACTTTTAGAAGTAACCCATGAGGGAACTAACAAAGTCAAAGACACTATATTAGACATGTATCGCCAAGATTTTGAAAGTTTCACCATGCACCCACACAAATCAATTACTGAAATGTTTACTCATTTTACTGACATTTGCAATGAAAGAAAATCTCTTGGTGAGGATGTTTCTGCAGAAATGATGGTCAAGAAGATTCTTTGGGTCCTACCAAGCTCATGGGCACCAAAGGTGACCGCAATTCAAGAAGCAAAAGATGTCAAGAAAATGCCGGTTGAAGAGCTCATTGGATCACTCATGACCTACGAGATCACCATGAAGAGGCAAGCCGATAAAGAAGGTAAAACCTTCAAGGAGAAAAAGAACATTGCTTTCAAAGAAAAGGAAGAAAGCTCCTCCGCTGATAGCGAATCCGAGATTTCTCAACTAGCAAGAAAAATGAGCAAATTCATGAAGAAAAAGAAGAACTTTCGAAGGGCACGAAAGGAAGAGCCCAAAGCGGAGAATGAAGTTACATGCTTTGAATGTGGAAAGAAAGGCCACATCAAACCAGAGTGCTCCATTTTCAAGAAAAGGGTAAAAGAAAAGAAAAACAAGAAGGCTTTCAAAGCATCCACATGGAGTGCAAGTGATGACTCCATGTCTTCAAGCGACTCAAGCGATGAAGGTGAACAATGCCTAATGGCATTTGATGAGGTATCTTCTTCCGACTACTCTTCCTCATCTTCCTCTTTCAATAATGACATGTCCTATGAAGATCTCCAAAATGCGAGAGATCAATTAGAGGAAGGTTTTCACGAACTTACCTCTAAATTTATGGCTTTGAAAAAGAAAAAGAAAATTCTCATTTCTGAAAAAGAACAACTTCTCAAAAAGAATGAGGAACTTACCCTTAAGATCCAAGATATTCCAAATGTTGATTCTTTGAATTCAACCATTAAAGATCTAAGGGAGTCTCTTGCCAAGTTCACCCAAGGTGAACAAAATTTGACCAAATTACTAGGTTCTCAGTGTTCGGCAAGAACAACACATGGACTTGGCCTTAACAAACAAGCCACTTCTAGAGCACCCACTACTTTTGTAAGGGGGAGCTCTCAATATAAATTTTGTAATTATTGTAAAAGACCGGGCACATGATTTATGAGTGTGATTGTAAAAATGCAAGGTATGGAAGCCCCAAAACCATTACCTACTCGGATGAGTATTTTAGATGGCAACCCTCTAGAAAAATATGGGTTCAAAAGTCTCTTTTAGTTAATATTTCCGGACCCAAACTTATATGGGTACCAAAATCTATTCTCTCTTGATTTTGTAGGATAAACGCCAAAGAAGTAGGACTTCGAAAGGCTCGTGGTATCTCGACAGCGGATGCTCGAGGCACATGTGTGGAGATCCCTCCGAGTTCAACTCCCTTGAAGAATTCGATGGAGGATACGTCACCTTCGGTGACAATTCAAAAAGCAAGATCGTCGGAATAGGTACCCTTGGATTTGGTAGCACCTCTTTAATTAAAGATGTTTTATTTTTTAAAGGTTTAAAACATAATCTAATTAGCATTAGTCAACTTTGTGATAGTGGTTTTTCGGTGAATTTTCAAAATGATTTATGCAATGTGTTTGATTTTCAAAACAAATTGATATTTTCTGCTTCCCGTTTTCAAAATGTTTACATTATTGATTTAAAGTCTTTAGCTAGCCAAAATGTTAAATGTTTAAGTGATCTTGACAATGAGTCTTGGATTTGGCATAGAAGGTTGGGGCATTGTAGCTCTCATTCACTTCTAAATCTTAATAAGAACAAGCTCATCCGTGACCTTCCTAAACTTAAGTTTAAGAAAGATTTGATTTTTGAGCCATGACAACTTGGAAAGAAACACAAGTCTTATTTCAAATATAATAAGGAAGTGTCCACTTCAAAATCTCTTGAGCTCCTACATCTTAATCTTTTTGGTCCTACCCCTGTAGCAAGTCTAGGTGGAAAATCCTATACCTTTGTCCTAGTAGATGACTTTTCTCGTTTCACTTGGGTTTTCTTTTTAGCTCATAAAAATGATGCTTGTAGAACCTTTTTGAAATTCTCTAGGAAAGTAGAAAATGAAAAAGGATATAAAATTATATCGCTCCGCAGTGACCATGGAGGTGAATTCGAGAACAAAGAATTTGATGAATTGTGTTCCTCTCAAGGATACAATCACACCTTCTCTGCCCCTAGGACTCCACAACAAAATGGAGTGGTTGAAAGGAGAAACCGAACTCTCCAAGAAATTGCTCGAACCCTCCTTAGTGAGTTCAAACTCCCTCAATTTTTCTAGGCCGAGGCAGTTAACACTGCTTGTTATACTATCAATAGAGTCCTTGTAAGACCCCTTCTTAAGAAAACCCCCTATGAAATTTGGAAAGGCAAATTGCCCAAAGTTGGTTATTTTAAAGTATTTGGTTGTAAATGATTTATCCTTAACACAAAATATAACCTTGGGAAATTTGATGTCAAATCCGATGAAGGTATTTTTCTTGGGTACTCCAACTTAAGAAAAGCCTATCGTGTCTTCAAAAAACGTTCAAAAACCATCGAAAAATCATCTCATGTCAAGTTTGATGAAAATCTTCCAAAACCCCATCCGGTCATTGAAGATGTTGAAGATAAGCTTGATAAACTTGAATTAAATGATTCCTCTTCTCCTCTCAAGGAGGATGATGATCATGAACCTTCTTCACCTTCTTTTCCTTCCACCTTGCCTAAGGTTTGGAAACCTTCTAGAGACCATCCATTAGAAAATGTTATAGGTGATCTTCAAGCCGGTACTCAAACTAGAAGATCAATCCTCAACGAGGTTGAACATCAAGCCTTCATTTCTCACCTAGAGCCTCAAACCATTAATGGTTCCATTAATGATGAGAATTGGGTTCTTGCAATGCATGATGAACTAAATCAATTCTCTAGAAATGATGTTTGGACTCTTGTTGAAAGACCCAATGATCATCCAATTATTGGCACTAAATGGGTTTTTAGGAACAAACTTGATGATTAAGGAAATATAACCCAGAACAAGGCTCGCTTAGTAGCTAAGGGCTATAATCAAGAAGAAGGAATTGATTATGGTGAAACCTTTGCGCCCGTTGCTAGATTGGAATCCATTAGGATCTTGTTGGCTTTCCCCGCCCACTTAAATTTCAAACTTTTTCAAATGGATGTTAAAAGCGCCTTTTTAAATGGTTTTATTTTAGAAAAAATCTTTGTTGAACAACCTCCCGGTTTTGAAGATCCAAAATTTCCAAATCATGTTTTTAAATTAACCAAGGCTCTATATGGCTTAAAGTAAGCCCCTCGGGCTTGGTATGAGTAGTTAACAAAATTCATTTTAGAAAATTATTTTAAAATGGGTCAAGCTAATTGTACCCTCTTTTTAAAACACACTTCAAAAGATCTTTTAATCGTCCAAATCTACGTCGATGACGTTATCTTTGGTTCTACCAAAGAATCACTTTGTACTGATTTTTCAGATTTAATGAGAAAAGAATTTGAAATGAGCTTTATGGGGGAATTGAAATTTTTTCTCAGTTTTCAAATCTTTCAAAATTCAAAAGGTATTTTTCTAAGCCAAGGCAAATACAAAAACGAGCTCTTAAGTCGTTTTGGTATGGATCAAGTAAAGGAAATTAGTACCCCCATGAGTACTTCCTGTAAGCTTACGTTAGATGAAGTCAGGAAACCGGTTGATAAAAATCTTTATAGGAGTATGATCGGGAGTCTACTTTACCTAACTGCGACCCGTCCTGACATCATGTTCAGTGTTTGCCTTTGTGCTCGTTTTCAAGCCAATCCCAAAGAATATCATTTTAAATCGGTCAAAAGGATTTTTAGGTATTTAAGAGGATCCAAAAACATTGGTTTATTTTATCCTTCTAATACTTCTTTCGAACTTTCTTCATATTCGGATGCTGATTTTGGCGAATGTCAATTAGATTGAAAGAGTACTAGTGGAACCTGTCATATGCTAGGAAAGTCCCTTGTATCGTGGAGTATAAAGAAGCAAAACTATGTTGCTCTTTCTACTGCCGAGGCCGAGTACGTAGCCGCTAGGAATTGTTGTGCCCAAATTATTTGGATGCAGCACACTCTCTTGGATTATGGCCTTTCCTATGATCATGTCCCTATTCGGTGTGACAACACTAGTGCCATTAGTATTTCTAAGAATCCAATACAACACTCTAGAACAATGCATGTAGACTTAAGGCATCATTTCCTTCGTGACCATTTTCAAAAAGGGGATATCACTTTGGACTTCATTTCTACTTATTTCCAATTAGCTGATATTTTTACCAAACCGCTCCCGGTTGAACGTTTTGATTTTATTAAGGGGGAGTTAGGAATGATTAGTCAATGAGAACTATTAAATATTTAACTCTTTTTTATTTTAATTCAATTTTTTTTTGTTGTCATTGCTTACCTCCTTTTTTTTGTTGTTTATCTAATTTCTTCACATTTTTTTTTCTTTTTCCCTCCTATTTTGATAATCCCAAAGGGGGAGAAATTTCTATGTTTACTAGTTTTATATTTCAATTGATTAAAGTTCTCTTTTTAAAAGTTCAAATTTTTTTTAAAACCGGTAAGTTATTGACTTTGTTCCTTAAAAAAAAACAAAAAATGACCTATGGTTACAATTTCAAAATGACTCATTCTCTTTATATTAAGATCATTTTCAATACATGGTACATCTCTTCAATTTATTTTTTTTGAAATGATCTCTAATATATTTTCATGTCCAAAATTGTTTATTTAAGTTTTCAATTGGCATATCCTTTTTAAAGCTTTCTCTTTTGTGATTGTGATCATCAAAATAGGGGGAGATTGTTGTACCCCTCTCTCTTGGATTTTAATGATCACAATCACTCTCATCGTGTTCTAACTTGTTTTCAAGTGTTTTGATGCTAGGAAAAAGGTTGCCCAGGAGTTGGCCCAAGAAGGCTGATAGTGGACTCTCTGAGTCCACCGGCCAACCGGTGGATTCCCACCGGCCAGCCGGTGGTCTCTGGCAGAAGAATTGCTTTCTGCTAGAGCCACCGGTCAGCCGGTGCTAGCGCACCGGCCAGCCGGTATGAGCACCGGCCAACCGGTTCTTGCCCACCGGCCAGCCAGAGGACCCAGGCAGTAGGCTTTCCCACTGCCTGGTGCCACCGGCCAACCGGTGGATGACCACCGGCCAGCCGGTAGAACCCAGACAGAAAGCCTGCTCTGTCTGGACCACCGGCCAGCCGGGAGCTCAGCACCGGCCAGCCGGTGGACCACCAGCCAGCTGGTGAGACACCACCGGCCATCTGGTGTGCCTAGTCAAACTAGCCGTTGGGCTTTGACCAGACTTGTACTTTTGACCCCCAACGGCTCCGGAATCCCTCCAACGGCCATATTGAAGTGTTTATGGGTATTTCTCCTATAAATAAGAAACCATGGATGCCGGGAACATAACCGAATTATATTTTGATGTCTTGACTCTCTAACGACAAATCTCCAAGGCCTCTTGTGATCCATTGCCATCCTTGAAGCTTGAGCTCCCTCTCCATCTGCTGCTCTCACACTTTTGGCGCTCAAGGCTTCCGTGTGTTTGTATTATTTTATTTGTTTAGTTCTTCATTGGGTTTGGATTAAAACAAACCTCTCATTTCCATTCTTTCTTTCAATTGGGTTTCTTGCTACAACCATAATAAAAAAGAAAGCTGTACGAAGGTGTTCTAGCCTACCTTAAAACGGCTAGTGGGTTTCTTGGTACAACCATTAAAAAGCAAGATGACGTATTAATCTCTCAACGGTTCTTGTTGGGAGCGGAGACGTAGGCTTGGGAATTAAGACGAACTTCGTTATCAAATTGTGTCTTGCATTTTTTTATTTCCGCTGCATTGATAATTGTTTTAAATTGTTAATTATTTTTGAAAAGGCAATTCACCCCCCCCTCTTGCCATCCTCTACGACCCAACAGCTGGCACTGGTTTGTGGGAAGAGCAGGATGAGCACAGGGGAAATCGTAGTAGGAACCCTAGGATTAGTCAAGGAATAACACAAGGGGGATTTGGGTTTGTAGGGAGGAAATGTAAATTAGAGATATGTGGAAGCTTGTTATGGTGACACATTGTAGGAAGGGAACCCAAATTTAGTATAGATAGTATATGTTAATTTTTCTAATTCATTTCAAACTAGATTTTTTTAGGATGAAATATGAATGTGATCTGTTAGATTTTTTAGGTTTTGGGGACCTAATGGACCTCTGGATCATGCCTATATTTTATAAATTTAGGTTTTCTTATTTCACTTCCTTCGGATCTTTTGAGAGGGATAAATGGTTGGATGGTAACCCTAGTTGAACATCTTTTTTGTATTTATTTTTTTAAATATTAATATTACTGAACCAAATAGGATGGATACGAATAAATAATGGATGGATTCCAATCATATGACAAAAGAGTATGAATATGGAGTGAAAGAGTTCATCATGTTCGAAAAAGATCATGCATATGACCCATATCAAATCCTTTGTCCATTTTTATACTATTATTAATCAAGACTAATTAGTCCATAGGAGTTAAAAGAACACTTGATCTGTCCTGGAATAGATCAAATTTATAAATGTTAGACTAAACATAGGGAAAAAGAGAATGTAGCTAGTAGATGGGATAACACTGTGTTTTATGGATCATCTGATATGATTAAAAGTGTGGACAATGAAGAAGAGTGTATCGAAGATGTGATTACATATTTGAATCATGATGAAGATCATATTGAGGAAATGAAAAGGACAGTTGAAGATAAACTTCATGATTGCCTAAAATTGTTTGAGAAGTTAAAGAGTTGTGCAAAGACACCATTGTATACTGTATGCACTAAATATATAGCTATATCAGCCATACTAAAGCTATATAATTTGACAGTAGTAAATTAATGGAGTGATGCCAATTTTATGGAACTACTTTATCTATTTAATGATATGATCCTAGAAGATAATGATATCCCTAGATGAATATATGATGCCAAGTGAATTCTACACTCAATGGTTATATTCTTAGAAAGAATACATGCCTACCCAAATTACTATATACTATTTTGAAAGGACCAAAAATCACATATATAATTCCCAAAGTGTTGTGCTTCTTGATACAAGAAATATTAATCTAGTCCTATGAAATTTCTTTGGTACTTTACAATCATTCTATGTTTTAGGCGCATATATGGAAACAAGGATACTGTAGAGAAATTGACGTGGAACATAGATACACGAAATAATGACGAGAAACTACCTCACCTAGTAGACTCTCCTTAGTGGAAGAGAATTGATCATGAGTATCTTGAATTTGGAAACAAGTTAAGAAACTTTCATCTTTCATTATGTATAGATAGAGTGAATCTTTTTTTTTCAAATCAACACTCATAGTACATGGATATTAATGTTGGTAAATTATAACTTTCCACCATGGTTATGCATGAAATGACAATACATCATGTTATTTATGATTATATCAAGACCTAAATATCTGGGTAATGATATTGATTTTTATTTGGATCCATTGACTGAGGATTTGAAATTATTATGGGATTCGGGTGTTATGTTGTAATATGATTATAGAAATATAGATTTCATGTTGAGATCCATGTTGTACAACATGATAAATGACATTCCTTCTTATGGAAATTTGTCAGGATATAACATTAAAGGAACTCAAGGGTGTCCCATTTGTGAAAAAGGTATACAATCAGTTAGGTTGAAACATTTATCTAAGACTGTGTTTCTAGGACATCATAGATATCTACCCTGATGGTGTGATCGATATAACTCCAAGTGCGTATTTTTATTTAAATTTGACATCAGTTTTAGAAAATGGAACAAGTGGCCAACTGAAAACCAAGAAAATTAATTCATATTATTTTGATACTTTAGGTTAATGATCCATGAGTCATTTGGGATGTGTAATAATTAGTTTCACCTCAATCCGAGGAACAATGTGACATATATGACTCCAAGTGTGACATTTTTATTTAAATTTGACATCAATTTTAGTAAAAAGGAAAACTGACCTACTCAAAATCAATAAAATGTATTTTGATAGTTTTTATACTTTAGGAAAATGATTCATAAGTCATTTGTGATGTGTAGGTATCAACTGTACCTTCATCCAACACATGGTGTGACCGATATGACTCCAAGTGTGTCTTTTTACTTAAAATTGACATTAATTTTACCAAAAGGAATAGGAATAATTCTGAAAACAGAGCAGACACAATTGAATTGTTTTGATAATTTAGGAAAATTATCCATGAGTCATTTAGGACATGTAGAAATTAGCTGCACCTCAATCCAAAGCACAGTGTGACCAGTATGACTCAAAGTGTGTCTTTTTATTTAAAATTGACATCAATTTTAGTTAAAAGGACAACTGACCTACTCAATAATAAGAAAACACATTCATATTGTTTTGATTCTTTTTAACAACAATTTATAGGACATTTGAGATGTTTAAGAATCATCCACACCTCAATCTGATGCATGGTGTGACCTAGATGACTCAAAGTGTGTCTTTTTATTTAAAATTGACATCAATATTAGTAAAAAGGAAAACTTACCCACTCAAAACTGAGAAAAGACATTAGGATTGTTTTTATTCTTTAGAAAAATGATCCATAAATCATTTTTTACATGAAGGAATCAACCAAACCTCAATCTAATGCATGGTGAGATTGGTATGACTCAAAGAGAATCATTTTATTTTAGATTGACATTAATTTTAGAAAAAGGAACAAATGAAATACTGAAAACTAAGTAAATTCATTTGAATTATTTTGATAATTTAGGGAAATATTCCATGAGTCATTTGTGTTGTGTAGGAATCACTTGCACCTCATTCCGATGCACGTTATGACCAGTATGAACCAAAGTTCCCATTATCACTTTATAGTTGACATTTTAGTTCAAAATGTGTTTCACTCACTAAAAACTAATAAAATTCTCTCGGATTGTCTTGATAATTTAGGAAAACAATTCATAAGTCATTTTTGACATGTAGGAAGCAGTATCATATCAAACTGATAGATAATGTGAACTGTATGACTCAAAGTATGTGTTTCTAGTTTGAAATGACAATTTAGTAGAAAACACAAGTGACATACTAAAATCTGAGAAAACTCATTCGGATTTTTTTGATACTTTATCACAATGATCCTTATGTAATTTGTGATGTATAGGAATCATACGCACCTCAATCCTATGCATGGTGTGACCGATATTAATTCTAATGTGTTGTTATTTAAAATTGACATGAATTTCATTAAAAAAACATGTGACATACTCATAACCAATAAAATGCATTCAAATTGTATTGATACTTTAGGACAACAATATATACCACATTTTTGATGTGTAGGAATCAATTATACCTCAATACAATGCATGGTCTAACCGATATAACTACAATTGTTTCTTTTATTTAATGATGATAATTTTTTTAATATATTAAATTATATTAATGTTTTATTTATTTATTTATAAGATTAATATCATAAGTTTTTTTTCTTATATTAGTGGACTATTTTTCTAAAGTTTAGGTGTTTTTTAGAAATGGATACCATGGGAGTACCTTTTTGAGAGGGGATGCCAAGTGCCAAAGAAAAACATTAATGTTTTAAATTGATTGTGGATAGAAATTATAAATGTAATTATGAAAAACATTATTTGAAATGTATATAGTAGTGTCTTTTTTTCCTTCATGATGTAAAAATTATTTCTATTAAATTATATATTTTTTGTACAGGAGGTTATAGTGTACTGTTTTTGTATACAGAAGATTGTTGTTGTGTGCTATTATACAAACAACACAATACAAAAAATGGGGTATTTATGAGCTCTATTTATAGCACTGATAAAGGCCACAATTTATTAGTTCTATTGAAATCTATAATAAAGGGGACATGCCCTTTAACAACATTGAGATTAATAGCACATTTTTTGCACTGTTAAAAGCCTTTTTGCGTATTGTTAAAGGGAATATCTGTAGTAGTGTTCCTAAACGTCCCCCACCCCACTACTTATAAATAAACATGCCCTAGGGTTGTACTGCATATATCTTTCTTCCTTTTCTTATGACATTTTAAAAATAAAAATTCCTAATTCCTTTTTCCACACCCTATCCACTATTTAATATTTATACAGAATCCCCACATTCATCCCAGAACTTCTAAAGAATGGAGAGGCATTGACAGTAGTGAATCAAGTGAAATAATTTCATTTTGGGGACTCATTTAAAGGATTGAGGATTAGTAATGGCATTCAACACCTTGGCATCCACCACTACATCAAACATGAGATCAAAACACTTATTTAGATCCAATATGAACAATACCTATAGTCTGATATTATTTTTTATGAATATTAATTATTATACATATTTGTTAACTTTTTTTGTTGATATAAAATATTACCAATTTGTTAATAAGTAATATATTTATAAATAATGAATTGTATTATTTATCATTAATTAATATTATATTATTATATTATTAATTAATTATTAGTAAAAACTAATATTTATAACATTTTAATTATAAATATTTATATAATTTTTTATTGATATAATTATTAGAAATATATTAATATGTAATTTTTTTATTAATTATCAATTAAATTATTTGTTATTAATGAATAATAGATTATTATGTTATAAATATAATTAATAACATTACAACTAATATTTATTGTATAATTATGTAAATAAAATAGTTTTTATTTAGAGAATATTTACTAGTTAATAATTATATTATTATTTTAAGATTTTAATTATAAATATTTGTTAATTTTTTTAATATAATTATTATAAAATTGTTAACACATAATTTATTTATTAATTTTCAATTTTATTTTTTATTATTAATTAAAAATATATTAATATGGTATTAATATAATTAATATCATTATAGGTAATATTTATTGTATAATAATGTAAATAACACAATTTTTATTTTGAAAAATATTTACTAATTAATAAGTATATTAATATTAATATATTATGTTGTATTAATAATTAATTACTTAGATTAGAAATAAGATAACATTTATTATTAATATTAATAATACTTATAGAATTGAAAATAATAATATTATTAATAATTAATAATTAATTTAAGATGGTTATTTATTATATTGATACTCAATATTATAATCCATATTATATATAATAAATAATCATCTTAAATTTAATATTAATTATTAATAATAATATTAATTTCAAAATAATAATATTATTAATAATTAATAATAAATTTAAAAATATTATTTATTATACATAATATGGATAACAATAATAATAAGTATTAATATAAATAAAAAATTGTAATTATTAATATTACAAATGTAGTTATTAATATTATTGTTTCGTATTTATTCAAAATTATTTTTTATGAATTTCCAATTATATAAATTAATTGATTTATACAACATTATGTAATATATTAGTATGTTTTTAAATAATTTATAACTAATGATTTCAAAAACATACAACATGTATCATCAATCTAATCTATGTCTATGTCTTGGATGCTCCTCTATGCCACAACCAGATGTATATATAATGCGTCCACATTGTGTCTTCCTATGTCTCTATTCTGGTGTACACTACTATAGTATATCATCGCTCACACCCACCTCTACATCATCCTACATGGTAGATGGTGAATGTACAGTTTCACCTTTTGTACCCTATCAAACCTCTAAGGATAGTGGCTGCTGGATGGAACTCTCACCAACATGTGAACATGATGGATGTTATTTTGTGGATGTCTGTGGATTAGAGGCTAATAAAGAATGCAACACAGACTAGTCAATGTATATCTGTGCAAAAAAATATGACATACTAACAGACCCTATCTGTGCCTGTGCCTATAGCTGTGGTTATTGATCATATGAAGTATGAGATGGTGGAGCATATGAAAGATCACAATGAACACCCTCCTCCTATGAAACATCTGGGTCTATAACAGGGCCATCAACCTTGGCACATATATATCAGGCTCAAAAACCTTAGCATCACCTAGAAGATCAAATAAAATACCATGATAAATCTCATCCATGGGAGGAAGCAAGTCTTTCACAGCTCTATAAAATTATTCCTAGTCAAATGTGCTTCCCTCTACCGAATTAGAGATGCGAAGGATATGGGTGATACGATAATCTTGTGAAAAAATTTTATTCTATAAACTAATGTTAATAAAAAATGTTCAACAATGTAAGGAAGAATTATTACCATGTCATGATAGCCTTATCCATGCCACCTAATAAATTTGACTGGGGAAATGCAGTACCAGTGCACATAATCTAGATGATCGAATAAATACATACGTACTATTCCTGCCCCTTATTACCTGGACTCATGTCATCTATCCCACAACTCAATATATAATTCATGATATCTCCTCTGGTCATTCTATTGCTTCCCTAACATCTTTATGGAATAAAGTAAAGGTTACTAACTGGGTGGTGTAGGAACGTGATGATAGAATTTGAACTACCTAATAACCCTATCAGTCTGATTCCACTAAACAATATGAAATTGAATCATGGAATGATGCAGGACCCAACAATAAGAATCATCATACACTATCGTGGGAAAATTTGGATGATATACTCAGTATATGTAATCCATGGAATCTAAAAAATATAAAAATATATTAATAAATTAAGATATGTATATTACAAAATAATGATTTAAATATATAAATAATAACCACTTACGTCATCTGGCCAAAGACTGTCCAATATAAGTCTGTAAGCATGGACATCATGTATTCCTATATCTAAATGTTTATTTGCCTAAATAAATCTATTGATAACATTTTTATGGTTATATTTAATAATATAAAGTTATACAGTTTATTTATACATTATAATGAAGGAATAACAAATAATGTTATCTACATCTTATCGGTGTGACATGCACTGCATAGTTCCATGTATGTTTATACAAGACATGAATACCCCTATATATACTAGACTACCTAGTCTAAGTCCTTCAATAAAGGTAAATACATAAAATGTAAAAATTTAGTTGAATGATCAAGAATATCATGCCACCGATCAACCTCAAAATACATGCACGTAAAAATCACAGCATGGTGATCTCGTCAACATCATAAGATAGATGAGTGATATTCTGGTCTATCCATGGAATGTGTAATCTACTACCAATTATAGGCCTTTCATAATCATGCATCTAAATGCCTAGTAATCTACAAACCATCTCAAACCATCCAGAAGTGACTCGTCCTATCACAACTGCACCATTGATGTGGAGGCCTAAAGGATTTAATATGAATCATCATCATACTCTCATTTCTAATTTGAGTATACTTTGGTCTTCCCTAGTGGTGTAACCTGGTAATATTAAGATAATAATTAAAAAATGATATAAATGAAAAATAATTCTAAAAAGAAAAAAGAAAAATATGAAACCTAGAAATATCAAGGACAACAGTCATCTGATCAGCTGGGAAGGTGATAGAATGAAATCCACCAAAAGAAATTTAAGGTGCACTATATGAGTTTACCAGAGTGATAACATGATACACCGAGTCAACATAGGGCTCCCATGATATGTTCATAGATGCACAATTTACAACAACATAGTTCCATGGATATATCAATGCCTATAAGTTACTGAAATCACAATACCTATTATCCAACATGACCACCAGAACTTGACCATTGTTGCGTGTAACCCGAACATGTAATTCTTTTACCTAAAAGTAGATCTTTACCTAATAAAAGGTTATACTACACAATCATAATGGATCATATATTATCTGATCAATGGAACTTTGGAAATGATGAGTAAAACACATTCCATTTTTCATCTTCTGATAAGCATGTTTGGACCATTAAACAATGTACTTCACACATATATAAAATGTGTCTTTCACTAACCCTGTGATTGGTACTTTTCACACACCCTTGAAGGCCTAGTTTATGCACTCCACTATATTAGTCATTATATGGCCATATCTCCTGCCACCATCATATGTTAATGACAATTTATCCTTTGAAATTTGCATCATATAATAATATACATCTTCATCATCCCTTCAAATTTCTTCAAGATGTTTATAAAACCTTTATTTTTGGGGATCATATAATAAAACCATAAGATAATAATGTATTTAAAAGGATATTAAATTTTCTTTAAAAAAGTATGTTTAAAAAAACATACTTAGCTTGATGATCACCTTCTTTATTGCATCATCTCTGAAATACTTATGCACGTTACTTGAAATATTTCTAATGTAATATCGATGATAAGCATTTTGGTTCTCTCTATGAAACCCCATCACTACTAACAACCTCTATAATCGATTGATGGCAATCAGATATCATACATGGTCTATGGATTGAGTGACATGAATGCATATATGTGCCAAAAACCAACTCTAGGATTCAAAATTATCCCTTTCAACAATAGAGAATGCAAGTGGTAGAGGATCATGATTACCATACTCTATATCAGCAATAAGTAGAACACCCATATACCTGTTGTAAATAAAAATTCCATCAATATGAATGAATTGTTTACAATAGGGGAAAGTAGTGATACATGTCCTGAATGACCAAATCATCCTATTGAATATCGCCTTTGATTGATTAACTCAGTAATTAGGGAGACATAATTAACAATTTCCAAATGTTAAATAATATTATTGTTGAGAGGAAAAAATTCCATAAGCTGTTGAAACATTTCATATGATTCATCCAAATCACCATGCACTCTTACAATTTCATTTTGTTTTTCATTCTAAAATTTTCTGTAGGATATCTTATAGTTAAACTACTATTGTATTCATTCCTGAACAAGGGACACATGAATGTACTAAAAAATTCTCATAATCTCTATATTAATACTTGATATAAACTCTATATCAATTTAAGAGAGATCCTACGAGAATCTTGGATGTATAAAAGTGTGTGGGACTTCTAATTTGGTTATCTTCCAACATGAAAAAATTTATCATATATTCCCATTAATCAAAATTTATATTCTGAACCATAATTTTCACATTGAATGTGATATTTTACCATACTTGATTCATCAACAGCAAATGAAAAATTCCTCTCTATGTGGTATTTTTTACCACATTTTTCATAGAAACCTTACATTCAAACTCCTACCTAACATAGATGGTGTTATTAGTTGACGAAGATCTATTCCATATAATTCCAAGAAATTCAGTATTCAATGTAATGAAATCACAATCAAAATTTTGTGCACAAAAAATTTATGCCTATCTATCAGAGAAACCTCAGAAGGTTCATTCCCCAAATCACCCTCACCCACATCATATCCTATTGCCTCAGAAGATAATTCCCCATAAGATAAATAATAATTCAGTATATCAGGTTTACACACAAGTATGTCCCTAAAATTTACTTCAAAATTATGATAATATTATTTGTAATTTGTTTCTATCATAGGAGTTATATGATCAGACAATGAATGAGAGTTTTGTGAAGTACCGAATTTTATAGAGCTCACAAAACATGGTTATTTAGTAATAGGTTTCACCACAACAATATCAGAAATCACCACATATAATTTCATTATACAATTACTTCAATACTACATAAATAAAAATGAAACATCCATCCAATACTGATCATCAACTACATGACACTCAAGGAGCCAAAAACATTCAGGATATTGAATATTTCGATATGTAATTGAAATAATTGATTGATCAACCCTCAATTTTTAAAAAATATGAATCTTCTTGCGAACTTCATCCAATGTTATACAGTCATGAATATTTACTACTCTTGTAGGTGGAAAACTATAGCTAATACCCTTCTCGGTATAAATTAGATCACTATTTCAATATATTTGCGTAGATATGATTACCTAGAAAAAAATAATTAATAATATATTATATACTACATCATGAAAATTTTAAAAAATTTAAAGTGAATATGATTAAATAATTGACTTGATCTTGATAATTTTTCTTTCGATTGGTTTATCATTATCTAATAAACCAACCAAAACCTAGGGGGGATCCTAGAACCACTATTAGCTCTGATGTCAGCAACCATCAATCTATTCCTAGATATGGTGTAAAAATCCATATTTAAACAACAATACTTCTTATCAAATTCCTTTTTATTACAATGATACTCACATGTAAGTGAGGGGCCTAATTATTTGAGATATATAGCATTTTTAAGTAGAAACATAGCTCCTTACATACATATAGAAATGGATGACATAGAGGTCATCAATGAGGAAAAAATGTGATTATTAAAAATTATATAACTATAAAAAACACAACATAAAATTTCAATGAAACATTGGTAAGTCATATCAAGATCATCCAATTATTAAAAATTAAATAATCAGGTGTAAAAAAATAAAACATGAAATTTTAATCATATATTAGACGATCATCTTAAGACAAGTCAACATTCTAGATTGATAACATGTTTGTTTGAGATATTTATTATATTATAAATATTGTAACTTTACTTATAACTATATTTAATAAATTATATATATATATATATAAATGTATGAATAAATAACTTTGAATTGATCTTGATACTTATTATATGTATTTTTTATCATTATATGATAAATTAACCAAAACCTAAGGGGAACTCTTAGAGTCTCTATTATCACTTACTTCAATAACCATCAGTCTACTTTCAAACAAAAATTCATCTTGTTGAATGCCACTGGTCAAACGCCTCTGGTCGAATGACTCTTGTCAAACTCCTTTTTTTACAAAGTTTCTCACATGCAAGTGAGGGGGTCTAGGGGTTTGAAATATATAACATTTTTTTTAAACCTACACTAGATGATGGAACTACCTTTCAAAAAACATATTTGTTAGGATAGTAGGTTACCATATTCCATGATCTTCAAGTATTTTGATTAGTAGATAATATGAAGCTCATATTTCCACTAATATGAGTCCTTTTAGAGAAAATACACGAATAAGAAGTTCGTATGAAAACATATTTCTTCTTCTTAGTAACTTGGGATGAATCATCTTGTGTATAATCTATATTTCTTTATTTGAACTCCAATTAAAAATAATTAATGTTGATATTATTTTTATCAACCTAAATTAAGATTAGTTTTTCTTCCTAATAATTCTTAAACTTCTGAATTTGGTCTTCATAAACATTTCCTCTTTCTTGTAAATAATTATCAAGATCCCCAATTCTTATATTTTTAACCACAAACAAGTCCTCCCTAACCCCAAGATTATATTTTTGGGATTCTTATAAAACTTAGATATTATCTTTATAATATTTACATTATATTTATAATATTTTTATTTCTACAATTCATCTTTGACTATGGTATATTTTTTTGGAAATAATGTCCTAGGTTCTTACTTAGATTTCACTATTTTGATGAGAGTGTTTCACTCTTGAAACTTCATAGACAATTATTTTTACATTTATTTTGAATATTTTACTAGTTTTGTTTTCTCATCATCTAGTTCTCAAATAAAATCAAATATATGGGTGGAAATTTTAGCAGTGAATTTTTTTAAGTAACTATAAAACTGATTATAGATATTCTCATTAGAATAAATAGATTCATCTACCTCACTATATGAACCTAATTATTCATGAGTATGATTATTAACTAATTTACTAGATAAAATACAAATTTTACTACCTTCAAATATTGGTGTTTTCTCATTCTTCATTGTTTATATATTTATCTTACTTTCCTCTTTATTCTGTATTTTCTTCAAGGTTTATGCCAAAACCATCATGTTGGTACCAATAGATATATTTTCTAGGTTATATGATAGATTCATCATAGAAATATTCAATAAAGATTAGATTTTTCAAAGGAAAAATGGTCACAAAAACCCATTATAGATTACAATCATTTGAAACGAATTAACAAAATGAAAGAAAAGAATGTTTGAGATGCAATAACCCTAACAAAGAAAACTGATAAAATAAAACTATATAAGGGTGACTTTAAAATTCTACATAAGTGTACCATGTAAGGGTACCGATTTCTATGTAAGGGTACCACATTACTCACGTAAGGGTACCATATAAGAGTACTAAGAGCTTCGTAAGGGTAGTGCTCACTGTGTAGGGGTACACAACACTTACGTAAGGGTAACACACCACTAAAGTAAGGGACAGACTAGCCGCTTAAGGGTACAATGCTCAATACACGGTCTATGTAAGGGTATCAAACAAAATTAACATAAGGGTAAAGAAAATGATACATAAAAGTTAGGGGACATCACGTGAGGGTTAACTAAAACTACCAAAACCCACATAAGGGTAATTAGAGACTTACATAAGGGTAAATGGAACTTCAACAGGGATACATATGGGTAAAGGGACCTCATGTAAGGGTAATGCGATGTGAAATAAAATAACATAAGGGTAAAACCAAGATATGTAAGGGTCGACAATAAATATAAGGAGAGGATGAAATAAAAGAAAAAAACATATTAAAACCCACATATAATTAATAGAAAAAGGGATAACAAAAAAAATCACCACCTTGGAAATTAATTTCATAAAGGATTCAATATGAATCATCATCACACTCCCACCATGAAAATTAAAACCCTAAACCACGTGATTATTTTTCACCACCTAAACTATCATCAACTTGGGAAAAGCCTAAATGGGAAGCTAAAAAAGGGAAATAGTTATAAAACCTTAGTCATATTATTCATCCAAATTCCCCTAACACACATCAATAATGACACATGCTTCCCAAAATTGAATGATATTCTAAAATTTTCTAAGGAGGTTCATAATTAAAAAATTATAAGAAATTGTATGATGAAGGCTATAATTGCACTTACTTGAGTTTCCTATGAGAGGTTTTCAATGAGGAAGTTGGGACAAGAAAATTACACAATATAACAGGCCCCGAACTAAATCGTTGTTGCCTGAAGAACACCAAAAAATAGAGAAGTATCCATCTTTATATGAAAACATGGGAAAAATATCATAGAATCATAAAGAATGAAACTCAGTTAAAAGTAGATAATTCACAGAAACAATAGTAAAGAAAGAAACATAGAGAGAGAAGATGCATAGTATATAAAATATTGAAAGAGTATCTACATGCACCTATAAAAAAAATACAAAGTATCCAAAATAAGGGTCTATAATATCTACCTAATAAGATCACATTTCCAAAAATAAAATCCAAAAGGATTGATCCTCAAACAAAGGGAAACTACAAGGATAGAGGTTAAAAGTCCAAACATCCCATGAAAACACTAAAATGTGTGAAAAAATGAATATATCCATCTAATAACCTAGGGAAAAAATAAAAAAATGGAACATCATAGTATATTATTAATAATGACACAAAATACCTAACTCTAGGAAATAAAAACAATATGCTAAAAGGATCAAAAAATAATTCCAATAAACTTTGTGATCATGCAGGTAATAAATAATATCACCTCACCAATAAACTACCCAAGACATAACACTAAACTTGTTACAAGTCCATACATGAAGCCAAACATTCCTAAAGGATGCATAGGAACACACTATAGACAATATAAACTCAATTCCTATGAAAATGACAGAAACTAGAGACACAATATCATGCCAAAGCACCTCACTTCTAACCAGATCTTCAAACACATGATTACCTCACATGAAACCTTTCCAACCAAAGGAATCCAAAAGGATTAGACATGCTTGTAAAATAGAGAAATGATAAGGTAACTATAAGGAACTGGCCTTAAACATTACATGATCATGAGTTTAAACTCAATAATTCATTCTATTACATTTGAGGATCTTTTTAGGTTTAGTGTTTTAGAGAATTAGGCCATAACTCTTATATAAAAAAACCATGAAATAAAAAGTGGAAACTTCCAATTTGTATCCATTTTTTCCATAATATTAAACTTTTGATATAAATAATGATTTATTTTTTTGGAAAATATCCACAACATTCCGCATGACTTCTTCTTTTCCTTTAACCATCCTTAAACCCTGTGAAAAACATTTTAAAATCTTGGGATGAGCAGAAAATATCATTAATGGATATAAAAAAAGAGACTATTAGTCTAGTAAAATCATGAAGACCCATGAAATAATTAATTTTACATCAATATTATTTGAACTAAATAAATAAATATTCTCACAAAAAAATAAACACTGTTTTCTCAGAGAAATCATTTAAAACTCATACCAAGCATTTAAAACACCTTTTCAATGACTTAGTGCTTCATATTCATAATACCCTTTCAAATAAATTTTAATTGGAATAACCATAAGGACTACTTATAATATAATCACTACCTAATTCATTAGAGGGATATAATGGAGCTCACCCTTCTTATAAACTATATCAAGTACACTAGTGATCTATAATGGGTTTATACCCTTAGTATACAATATATCGAACTCACCCATTTTTCATGAGCTATAATGGGGCTAGGATCAACCTTTTGTATAAGCTATATTGAGCGAACCCATGATATATAATGGGGATCGACCCTTCATGTAATCTATATCGGGATCACCGGTGAGTTATAATGGGGGTCAACCCTTTGTATAAGCTATATCAGGCCCACCTATTTTTTATGAACTATAATGGAGATCAACCCTTCATATAAGCTATAATAGGGTTCATCCCTTTGTATAACCTATATCGGGATCATATACTTCATATAATTTTCAATTATAATTTCACAAATAATCCACTTTCATCATAAAACCCTTTAAAAAATACTTTTTTTTAAAATCATATGAAAACAATTTCGGATAAACAAACTATTTTATTTTAAAAAACACATTTTTAATTCCAAAATACAAAAAAATGGAAAAGGAGTGTTTCTTTGAATAAAACATGAATTCTGGTAAAGGATGATAGAAATAAAATAATGGTCACAGTGGCATAAAATTAATTTTCATTGTGTAGAATATTCCTTTTTTGATTTTTCAAAATGTTCTATATAAAACACATAAAAATATTCCTTTTTGAAAATAATTGAAATAAAGTAAAAGTAATATAAAATGTACTTTATAAATACTTTATGTCTATATAAATATTTAACAAAATCATTTTATAAACATGGACATGGAACATGAAGTTTTTGAAGGAAAACTTTATAAGATAATTTTCTTATAAGAAAAGTCCCTTATCACTTAGAAAACACTTGAATCATAAAACCAATTGAACAATAACATTAAAAAAAATTAAATTTCATGATAATAGATAAATTTATGATATATAGTTTCAAATATGATTTATATAAACCTTATAAAATAATATAGGTTCATAACATCAAAATATGTCTCAATGAACAGAAATTGAGACAAAGTCCCTTACCTTGATTCTGATTTTCATGTGTGTATTTATCTTCCTGAATAATAAACTTATTTTAATTATTTACATGATTGATAATATTTTTCAAGTTTATTATTAATTTTATTTCACTTAATATATTGTTTTATACAATGAATTAATAAATTTATTTTACATCAAATGTTTTGACTATATTCGGCTTATGTGTCAAAAATGACTTTAGTAGGTTGACTATGGTCAAAGAGGACATTATTTAAACATATAAAAAATAAAAATCATATCATAATTATCATATTTATACATAAATTATTATTTTTAAACCCATAAATAAATACGGTTATGAAAAATGATCTAACATTATGATCATGGAGATGGTAGGTCATACATATTTATTAGTAACATTTAGATTTCTCAAAGATCATTATAGATTAAAGTTAAAATTTAACTTTACATAATGATAATAATATCATAAATACCATATTATTTATTTATATATACTCATATATATCATTATTGTGATATGGTTATTAAAAAAAGGAATCACATCGCTTTAAGGAGGCGGCAGTCCACACATCCGCGAATGATGTTATCATTTTTTTTCAATGAGTGAAAAGGTAAAAAATAAAATTTTATATGATATTTAAATAATGATAAATATTTCATGAATATCATAAATATGTCATTTATATCCCATGTATTTATTAACATTACCATTATTACCTTTAATGTAACACGTTAGTAAAAAACGAATCACATCGCTTCGTGAGGCGGTACTTCACCGTACACACGAGCGATGTTATCATATCCCTTACATAATGGAATGTAAAAGGGTATATATGATATAATGACTAAAAAGGTATAATTATTTAATAAATATCATATATAAAACTTTATATCCATTATCATATCTAACAATGATAGGTGGTATAGAAAAATTAATGACATCATTTTGTGAGGTGGTAGTCCACCATTCACACAAATGATGATTTCATAACCCATTTAATAGAAGTGTGTGTGGTTTTAGGTAAAAAACTAAGAATAAAAAATTATAATTATATTTAAGATAATTATTTTATTATATCATCATGTTATAATAATAATTAAATTAAGTGGAGAATGAAATAAAATAAAGACCATTATCGAACAACATTACCTCTTCATTTAGTGTCTTCCTTTGGTCTGAAGTAAACCATTCCAAGGTCAGATTTCATCCCAAAATAAGTCTTAAAATAAAAGAGGATTAAAGTTTGGGAGTGATTTATTTTAATTTTTGGATGATCCAAATGGATTGAGATGTTTGTAGAAGTGGATAGAGTGAGTTCTCTTTTATAGTTGAGGAGTGAGATTCTTGTAAATACTCAAAAGCATTCACTATTGTAAGGTTTCCCTTAACTCATGTGCTTCAAAAATTTAAAAATAATGGATTGAATGGATTTTTTTCTATCCAATCATATTCTAAGAAAAAAAATAAAATCATTTTTATCATTTTGTTACTCAGTCTTTAAGTTTACTTAATTTTACCCTTTTTGTTTTTACCATGGTAACTAGTTTTATAACCTAGGTAATTTATATATTAAGGCTAAATTAAAGTGAAAATTATTATAAAATTTAGTCCCACTAATTATAAATATTATAAAAAATTTATTAAATAAAAATCCCATGTGTTTTAGAAATTAATTTTAATAGAATCGCATGTAACGTGTGAAACCACTACTTTAACCGTGACTGTGCTAACAAAGTTTTTACTATTTATGGGTCAATGTGTTCATTATAAAAGATAAATTGATCCATTAATGGTCTATAATTGATATTTATTAACACTTAAAAATAACTATACATATGATAGTGTTTTTAGTTATTTTAAATCATTTAATAAAATATCATTTATTATAAAGACCACTAATGTCAATTTTGACACTATTTATTTAATTTAAAATTAAAAAATATCAATAAAATAATGAAATTTTAATATACTAATTTCAAAAATGTTTAAAATTATATATTAAGATATAAAATTAATTTAATATAATAATTAATTCAATTTACATCACTTAATAGTTTTATTATAAATTATTTTAGTAAATTATTAACTAAATAATTACTACATTTACATTTTATAAGCATTTTAAGTTATTATTTCATCTATAAATATTAAAGATAAATTATAATGATGAAAAATAATAATTTATATTTCAAAATAATATCTATTACCCAAACTATGTCGTTTTTTCCCTATCCAAAATCATTATAGAAATTAAAGGCAAGGAAAGTTCCTTTTTTGTCATTTTCTTCACTTAACTTATTATATTGATCAATTCCATGGAATATTATCCAAATAACTCATAAAAATTGATCCTAAGGCAATAAGGGTCTAAATATATCTATAAAATGGCAGTTTTACAAGTTTCTAGGTAACTTGGTCCCTTAAGATTAATGTTTAACCTCTAAGTAAAATTGTTATTATCTTAATCACTATAATTAATTTTAAATGCTTTCACTAATCATTATGGTAAAAAAATATGTTGAAATTATTATATAATATAAATTATTATGATTCCAAATATGGAACAAATTTAGATAAATTCAAATAACATAAGTGGTAGAATTTAATTTAAAATTAATCCTACAGACATGATATGAACGTGAGTTTCTACAGTGACAAAGTTCAAACATTTACAATGTTTTTATATCAAAAATAAATATAAAAATGATTCTAATGACCTATATTAGATAAATATATATATATTTTAACTATTTTGACTTTAATACCAATTCAAAATATAATTTAATGTGATAAGTTATTTAATTTAAAATAAATTTTTCAATTAAAATCAGGTATTTTCCACTATTCATCAAAAAATGAATGATTTCAAAAAAATACAAAAAAATCAGCCTAAGATAATTTTGGTATTATGATTTCAAAAATAGTTTTTATTTTTTAAAATAAATATTCTAAATTTAGTAAAATTTAATTTTTAATTATTTGTGCCATGCATGATTAAATCGTGTTTTAGAAAGAAATACAATTTTTAGAAAACATTTATTTTATTTTAAATGATTTGTATTTTATTTATTATTAATAGATAACTATTAAAAATGTTTAATATATATTTTTTAATAAGTTATTTAATCCTATTCTTACCCACCATTTCGAAATCTAGGGGATAAATATCATATTAAATAACAATAGTAATAGTATATTATTGTTCGTAAAAAACTTGGTCTTGCGTAAAACACAAGCTATAGAAGAAAATCATTGTTGTGTGTAAAAAAAACTAAGTCATAATTTATTTTCATTTAAAATATTGAAAATAATTTTATTCTTTTAAAATCTTAGTGTGTTTAATAAATGATAATCAAATATTAGATTGTAATGTTACATTCAAAAGAGAGAAAATGACCTCGCCGAAAAATGCAATCAAATCTTGTTGCAATGTAAAATCCATTAAATAATAATTTGAAGCAATATACAAGTGATTTCAAAAATTAAATAAGAAAAATTATTCAAAAATACCATTTGATACTACTTTGATGTGGTTGTTTCATTATCCAAGGTAGTTTGTATCCAACTAAAAGGATTGACTTTGGTATTTGGGTTTGTAAAATTAAAACCACCCAAAAAATTCTTTCCCATTTATTACTTACAAACTAGAGAACATAAATAAATATTTTCACATTTCAATTCCAATAATAATAAATAAAAAAGTGATTTTACAATAGTAAAAAAATACACAAGCATTGGAAAATATATAAAACCAAGATTGAAATTTATTCTCATAAAATAGAATAAATAATCTTTATATGAAGATTATTGATGCACACAATCAAAAACATGAGAATAAAATTATAGATTTGCTAATTCACATTTTCATAACCCAAATAAATATTCTAATTCATAAGCATCAAGGAAGATTATTATAAGAAACAATGAAACTAAGCATAATGAAATATATTTACCAAAATAAACTAAAATACAGGTTTGAAAATGAATAGAATAATTCAAGATTCTCAACAAAAGTTGTTGTATAGAAAATATATTTAGATACAAAACTAAGTATTTTTATATAACTAAATGCTTAATTCTAACAATTACATGTCGATGAAAATAGGAAAAGTAAATCAGTAAAATAACACCATGATTTATGTGCTTCAACCAATTGGCCTACACACATGAGGCAAGATCATTTGGAGTTTTCACTTTGCAAAAATAAAAGAGAGTATAAGAAGCAACAATAAGAACTAAAAAATAACAAATAAAAAATGAACATGATGAAGAAAAATTTTTTAATCAAGAGACCTACCAAAAATTAATAATGGAAAAAACCCAAAGCAGACTGAAACCCCCTTACCTGGGCTCGGTCAAACCTTTTTCATGGAAGAGGGTTGAAGAAGCCACTGAAATCATAATCATCAAGTTGTGAAGGTTCATCTTTCTTATACAGGTTCATCGCTATCCAAGATAGTACACCATTAGCCACCAAACAGGCACAAAAAATCTAGGATCTAAAAATGAACACCACGAATTAGTTTGTCACTAGACCTATACTCCGGTGTGCTAAGAACAATGGGACACTAAAGCTCTCCCTTTAAGCTTCCCTCTCTCTCACCTCCCTCTCTTCTGCTCTCTCTATATTTATCTCTTAGAGTAGCTGAGACTCTCCTAAAGCGACATGATTATTCATTTTAATTTTTGATATGGAATAAAAAATGGTTATAAAAACCCATGAGAGATTGAAATTGGTTAAAATGAAATAATAATATGAGGGTAAAAAACAGTTAAGAAGAAACTACCCTAATAGCCTGAAAACCCAATAAAACAAAAACCACGAAACAATGATTTTAAAATGTTTCATAAGTGTACCATGTATGGGTACCAAGTTAAATATATGGGGACCATAATTCTAATGTAAAGTTTACACATAAGTGTAACAAGCACCACATAAGGGTAGTTCCTATTACATAATGGTACACAATACTTACATAAAAGTAACTCACTGCTAGAGTAAGGTTCAAACCAACTGTGTAAGGGTACATGAATTAATACACGAGCTATATAAAGGTTTCAAACTGAACTCATGTAATGGTAAAATATGACAATACATACAAGTCATGGGACCTCACATAAGGGTAAACCACAACTATGAAAACCCATGTAGGGATACCCAGATACATATGTAAGGGTAAAAGGAAATTAAATAGGGATATATAATGGTAAATGTACCTCACTTAAGTGTATATAAAAGTGATGGAGACTCACATAGGGGTAAAACCAAGATATGTAAATCCAATAATAAATACAAAGATATGATTAAATAAATGAGAATAGGAATATGCAGTTGGGGTGGAGCCTAAGTGGTAAACCCCGCAATCCTATAACGAAGAGACTAGAGTTCAAATCCTAACAATCCCCTTAAGGGATTTATGACATAAAATGTGACATATGAATGATGAGGGCCGAAGGTGATGTAGGAATGAGGTATATAGGTGGTGATGTAGTCATGACGCAGACAGGATGATGTAGGCATGATACTGTACTGGCCCTCCGAACCATGTTCATTAGCCACTTTCCCTTGGACCTACATGCTATGTAACAGGTCTCCCTTTACCCATATAGAAAGATCTTTTATTTCAAAATAAAAATAGGCTTCTACCCCAACTAAGAAAAATAAAAAATGGGAAGCATGCATATTAAAACCCACATTTAATTAACAACACAAGAAAAGGGTAATCCCAAAACAACTGTTTCCTCCCCAAAAAGAATCACAAAAAAATCTCAAAGGGAATACACAACCATGGCCACCAAACTAATCCAAGCTGCCTGGGTGGAAACAAAAAAAAAATGAAATTAAAATCATGAAAATTCAAGTAATGAAAATCAAATTTCACATCCACACATACATGATAACCTAATATAGTCTTTCGGTCACCCTTTCCCTTTTCCAAACTCTACATCTATAGTCATTTTCATTTACTTATACCCACCCATCCATGTATAGTTAGAACTACCAATCCTAATATCTTTTATTATTATATGAGTTTTGTCTATTTCCCAAATATTCAACGTACCACTCCCTATAAATATTAATTCCCAAGGTCCATTCTTTGTATCTCTTATTTCCTTTATTTTTTACATTTTAAAAAATATAATTTCTTTATGACTTCTACCACACCCCATATGACCTTACAGATTCATGTAGAATCCTCAAAGTCTTCCCAAAAATTATAACCAACGAAGAGGCACTTACATCATTGAATTAAGTGAAAGAATTTATTTTTGAGGACTCCATTGAAGGATTAGATATTATTGATGCCGTTCAACACCTTGGCATTGAGAACTACTTCAAAAATAAGGTTGAAACACTTATGTAGATCCTATATAAATGATACCTATAGTATGATATTAAAGATATGGGTGATATTATCTTCAAGATCAACCCCTCAAGTGGTACCTATGGTCTGTTACATTCCTTCTAGGTTCACTATTTTCAATAGAGTGAGTTGAATTCACAAAGTCTATTGCCTTTATCAACTCATAGATGAAATTTTTTAAGTTTTTGGGTCACTTGATGATATTGAACTATTCAATCAAGCTATCCAAAGTTAATTTCATTATCATAGTTTTCTTGTTAGTATGCATGTATTAATTGGGTTTACTCCATTGAAAATTAACCATGATTGAATATTTTTTCATATTATAAAATACACACACACAAATACTGTAAAGTTAGTCAAACTCAAGAGTATGCTTAGAATCATTCAACACCAATAGACTCAACTCATGGAATCAACTCATAGTCCTCTAAGAGTCTATATTGACTACTTTGACTATGGAGTGTCATATTTTTATCAAACAAATATTATATGGTCTTTGCACGACATAAAACCAAACCTTTACATGCTTGAATCATAGACTCAACTTGTAGGCTCAACTTATAGACCTATAAAAGTCTAAGAGTATCATGTTAAGTTTTTACAAAAATGAGTTTATAAGAGAGTTGAATTTTTGAGGTGAATAGACTCACAAACTCACAAGAGTTTTTGAGTCAACTTAAGAGTTTTACTACCATGGGTATTATAAGATACTTTCTTAAAAAAAGAGAAATAATCCTAAAAAAAATAAAAATACAAAAATATATATATAAATACACACATGTAAAAATTTGTATCACCATTTTAACATTATGTAAGCATACAAAGCGCTTTTTTTGTGTAAGACATTCAATATATAATTTGAAAATAATTCTTGTTGTGATCTACAAATTGGAATTTGATGAGAAGATGTCAAATTACATGCAAGAATGTTTCAAAGACTTAGATAATATCACTAATTAAATTATATTAATTGTTTATAATAAATAATTATGGAACCTAAAAAGGTCTTTATTAGACTGTACATTGTAATTTTTTAAATATATTGTATAAAAAATGGTGTAATATGTGACGAATGGTTGATCATAGTGGGTAGATCTATGTGGTGCATTTTTAGTGGAAGTTATGTGGCCTGATTCTGGTTTCATGACAAGGTTCATAAATATATAAGGAATGGAATGATGATCTTAGAAGTACATCTAGAGTTATTACATTACTTTTTGGTTGGAAAATTACTGACCAAATAGATTGTGAAGTACATCTATGAATGTCTAAAAATTGTATCTGTCACATCAAAGATTCTACACCTCAGGAATAACTTGGAAAGTGAAAAGGTAACCCAATGTGTTTTTATTTTAGTTATTTTATTATATAATGAAAATAAAAATGAGAATATTATTTCCATACATTTCATCAAATGTTTTATTCTAGTATAAAAAAGGTTTCACCAATATAATGAACCCTATTTTCTTTTAATAACACCACAAAGAAAATAAGAAAAATGAGAATCATATGATAGTGGGTAAAATATAAATGATGAAAGAAAGGTGTGTTTGATGGATCATATGTATAGTGTTACATGAGGGAGTACCTAGGTTCAACAATGAAAGAATCAATAGATATGGTTACAAAATTTATTTTGACTTTATTCCACCATCTTAATAGGGAGTGCCTATTTCCACTGTTCCCACTCCCAAAAAGTTTCAAAAAGGCCACCATGAATTTTAGAATAATGGTGTTATTGATGTATAGTTATGATGATGACATATTCCTTCTTATTTTTTAAGAGTATACATAGTCTCATATTGAATTACTTTAAAGGGGAATATGTTTTTATTAAGTCTACAATGTCTCATTGTAACAAATATACATACTACAAAATTGACTATTGGTTTTCTCTCTATTCCCAAATGTCAATGATACATAGAGAAAAGAGAACATAAAGAAATAAATAATGTGTATTGTTCATAAGAAAAATGAAAATTAATAACATAAAATTTACATTAAATTTTGAGGATTCTTAACACAACCTCTTGGGTTATTGAAAAATAACAGTTTCAAGACAATATTTTTTATATAAAACTTTTATTTATAAAATTTTTTCTTTACTTGGTAAACCCCTAGGAATCATAGGAGGAAAAATTGGCTATAAATCTTAAAATACTATGCATAAATATATATTATGTTATCCCATTGTATGATACAATATTGAAATTTTGAAAACTCTAGAGAATATTTAACACTATAGAAATTAATAATATTAATATTTTATAAAATTGGTAGGTTAATTATTAGAGTTAAAGGGACAAGATTCTTGAAGTAACCATATTTATATGAGGATGAAACCTGGTCCATCATATGACATGACACTATTAAAATTTTAAAAATTTATAAGAAATATTATCTATTCATATCCATCTTCATAAAAATATTTACACTATTTAAACACTTTTTTAGAGTTGGTTCCCTAGAACCAAATGGATTTATAATTTTTATTACTTAAATATTAATTAAACATTTTACAGTGTTGTGTTTTTTATTTTTCATAACATTAATGTAATAATTTCCATGAAGTATTTATCTTATCAAAAGTTTATAACAGTTCTCCACTTTAATAATAACCTATAGATCATATAAAAATATTCCTCAACATTTATCCTATGGTCTAGATAATATATATCATACATGAAAAATATGATGGTTTACTATCAGGTGTTGGGAGATCAGAAGAAATTAATATTTCTTCTCAAAAAGACCGCACTTGGTGCTCTCTAAGAAAATGAAGTCATGATGGAATACCTATATCTCACAAACCAACCTGGGCTACCCCCCGATATGGGAACTCGATCCAACTCATTACATGGACCTAGGGGTGTTCTGGATCCCTATAGGTTGGAAACTAGTGCATGGTCATTAATGATACACTCTTAGGAATAGTTTCTCCCAAATAAAAATTAATAAGACAATACATACATCTGAAAGTCTAGTATGACCATTCTGTACATTGAATGATAACACATATCAAATAAGCAGGTTGAAATATAAACAAAAAAATAGGGCATAATCATATATAGATTATCTTATGAATCATAATAAAAAACTAAGCCATAATTAATTGGATAAATTGAAAGAACTATATCTTATGGAACACTATATGCGATAAATTAAATACCAAAATAAAATAAGGACCCCAATGCTCACCACTTCATTTTAAGGAAAGATAATTTTCTTGGCATTACCACCATACCTAAACCAAAATGTGAGATCAACCGCTACACCCAACAAAACCAATGCTAAAACTTTATTTTATATATATATATATATATGTGTGTGTGTGTGTAAGCATAAAATCATAGTAAGGATTATATTTCCTGACTCCATGCATAACCTTTTAAAAAAATCATTTTAAAAAATGTTTAAAAATAAAATATAAAAGCCTATTTTAATCATTAAAATAAAAACAAGTCACAAGTATCCTTCCCTCTAAATCATTTTATATAAAATAATAATTTTACCATTTTACAATAAATAATTCTTAAAATGTTTTAATAATGGATGAGTATAATGAGAGGTAAAATAGTTTTTTATAAAAATAATTTTTAAAATAATAACGGTTCTAATTCAAATAAAATAATTCAATTTTAAACACTTCTTTTTTATATTCCACCAATAAAGAACCTTGTGACATAAAAATATGATTTTTAAATAAAGAGAATTTCTAAATATGATAAATTATAATATAAAAACTAACATTGATGACATAATAAAGTTAATATAGATGAATACATGGAAACATGAAGTAAAAAATATCAATATACCTCAATAAAAGAAAAGAGTTAACTGATTGTAAGCAATAGTAGAAGCACATAGTTAACATGAAGGAAAAGAAAAAAATATAATTAGTAGTAGCATCACTCAAATAAATGAAGAAAATAACTAATATCATGGGAGAACACTTATGGGAATGTATATTTAGAATCACCAAAATAATATATTTTCTATATATTTAGTTAAATGGATAATAATTACTTCACTGTCTAGCGGGGTACCATAAAAATTACATTACTTGTAACGGTGAAAAACATAAATAGTGGTATATACCTTGTCATGTCTAGGATAACCTACCCAAGTACCAGGAGTTTCCAAAAATTTATTCTTAGGTGGTGGGGTAATATATCTCATATATTAATATCTAATCAATAATGACCATAATAAGGTATCTCAATGAAACACCTCATCCCACCCCTATAAATCCCTTTTTATACAAAGTTCCAATCATGCCTTTTGAAACATAGTTTAAAAATAAAATAGAATATAACATAATTTATTTTAGAAACCAAACCAATGTATGATAAATAAAAAGTCATTTTAAAATATTCCAATCTTTTATAAATTCCACCTGATCCCCTTCAACACCAATCACTAGGGAAAATCACAAATGAGTATAAAAAAAAACATCGAAGAAGAAGAAAAATTTTAGGAAAATGAGAATTATCTTATTTGGAAACCATTTACTCAAAACATTGGTTTTCATTTATCAAAGGCCCTTAAATGTTTTTGATAAAAACTTGGAATATATAGGAAAGGATTGGAAAACTCAATGGCATAAATTCCATTTTATACATCACATAAAAACAAAAAGAGAAACCACCACTATTGGGTAAGGATAAATAATTACATATATCATAAATTTTATGGGAAAAATGTATCTTAAATGTAGTAAATAATCAATGTTTTATATTTAAAAATGTATTCATAGAGATCCCTACCTTAGCTGATGACCTACAAAAAAACCTATGCCAATGGAAACCTCCTTTGGATCTATGAGTACCTATATCGACCAAAAACACCTTTAAATTATTAAACCGAACCCCCAAATAAAAAATCCAACAATGGTATGATCAGATCCAAACACACAAGATAGCTTACTATATCCTAAATAATGAGATACAAGGATTCATAATCCCAAAAAACACTTCTATTCCTAATTAACTTCCAAAGGATCAAAGAAAAACTAGGGGGGTTGAATTTTTTGTTTCTATTTTATAAATTTAAAATTTAGGAAACTTAACTCCTATAACTTTTTAGAGTTTATTCCTTATGAAATTTTAGTAAACTAAATTGTGTTCAGAAATTGAAAAGAAAACATGAAACCCATGATTTACAAGGTTTGACCTTAGTGTGAGAACCTACATCCTTATCATATCCAATCTTGTGGGTCTATGGAAATTTACTATTATGATGAAGTGAATAAAACTTGTGTCAACTCCCATTATACACCTTATATCTCATGATAGTAATGATTATACAAACTCACACCATTTTACAAAATTTTTCTTATAAAAATTTGTTACACAATAAAAAATGAACAAAAAAACAATTTTCTCCATAAAGGCCAGTCCAAAACTCTATGTACGATCAACCACTGTCCGATCTGCCAGTATCCAATGACCTCATTCTAATAGACTCAATACTATGTGACTTTTTAATCTTCACTTATCAAACCACTTATCAAAACATATAAAAATACCCTTAGTTTGATTTTATCTATATAGTAACCTGAAATTTTCTCAATCTGATCTTTTGATTTGACCACTATGTCTCGAAACACTTATTCTACTCAAAAAAAATTCAGTTGAAAAAACCAACTTCTAACACCAATTATATAGAATATTAAATTTTCACATAGGTGAATTGTATAATATACTATTGTAAATTAATACATTATTTATAGGTGCTCTAGAAATAGTAAATATGGTAAAATGAAATATTTTCCACCTCACCCAAATTCCAAAATATCTGAATTTCAATCACTTTTTAACTTTATATTTAATTAATTAAAATCTTTTCATCTATTTTGGTGTATTATTAAAAATTATCCATTCTCCACAACTCTTCTCTAATTTACCATCTTTAAACAATATATAATTTTTTTCGAAAGGACAACACTGCACTCTTGAAATGATTATCTAGAAAACTCAGTCTGTAATTTTGTTCATTATTCTGATGACCTTGAACAAATTGAAATACAAAACACAATTTCACAATATGATGATCTTGATGTTATTGAGATAAATCACATATTTAACTCTTAACAAATTGAAATAAAAAACATGAAAAATAGGAAATAATAATAATATTTCTTTCTTAGGTGCTCTAAGACATCAGAAGAAGATTAGCAACATTATTGAAACTCTTAAAGACTCTAGAAGCCTTTAGAAACTATTTACTAACAACATTTATATGTTTCAAAATTTCATTAATTTTACCCATCATACCATCTATTCATCATTTCAATCATATAGTATATAATGAAACTCTACATTTGATGACTTATCAGGGTAAACCGCTCATATGATGGATTGGTATATGATGCTAATATGATGGATTGATGTCTGAAACTCATCTGATGGACGAATTTATACATTTGATGACTTGGAAAAAATTTACCTTTGTAACAAATTAGAAACTACCTTTGTTCTAATCATATCTTTCTGATTTAAATATTGATCACTTCTAATAACTTCTACATTTGATTAACTTTTGTGGAGAGTCAACTTCAAACTTCTTCATATTTTTCAGTTGAAAGGGTTTTTCTTTGCCTCAAAATTCAAATTCTTAATTCTCAAGACTTTTTCTATTAATATAAATAATGATATCCCCCTTTTTCTTCACTTATAAATTCATATCCAGAATCTCAATCTTCTTCTTATTTCTTTCATATTTTCAACACTACGACAACTCAGAACTCAGAACTCACATTCACGTCTGATTAGGTGTGTCTGATGACTTTAATCCAATAACTCATGCTTGATTAGTATTTGTTTTATTTCTTAAAACTTCATCATATTAAAAATTCTTAGTTTCTAATAAATTTTCTATCTAGTGGTTCTGGATCTGATTATTTTCAACCAAAAAATTTCAAGTCCAAACAATTACAACTTCTCCCTTTCTTCAATATTCTTATATAATGATTTTTTTTATGATGTTGAGAACTTTAATATATTCAAAGAATCATAAAACTAACTTTGGAAATCTCTATAACTTTCCATCAAAAACTTTCAAACATAATTATTTTCAACAAATTCTAACTTTCTTCAAAAATTCACTTTGATGGACTATGATTGATGGTGAATCTGATCACCAAATATTCAAAAACAACTTTCTTCATTCATATTCTTAGAAAATTCAAAAACAAATAATTAATTTTCTTCTAGAATATATCTTTCACATGATTTAAAAAAACATATTTTTTAAAAAAAAGTTAGTTGTTAGAAAAAATGAAAAATTTGAATTCCTGACAAAGGTTATTCAATATCCCCCTTTGGATTTGTTGAAAAATCTCATTAACAACTTTTTTGAATCACCATTTTTCAACACTCAAAATTTTTACAACTCAATTTTTTGAATAACTGATGTTTTGAACATTTACCAAAACACAACCTTTGTCTAATGAGAGTGTCCTAACAACTCAATATTAGATAAATTAATGTTTTTAAAGGAATTAAACCCCTCAATGATAAGAAAAATTTACATCATTATAAGATAAACTCCCCACACTTTTATTAATTCCTATCACTTTTTTATTTCTCTCACCCATTTTATTATAACCATAGTTTCAAATTCATTTATGTAAGAAAAATACTTCTTTCCCCATTACATGATAAAGAATTAATTTTTAAACATTATAGGATAATGTTTTAAATATTATCTTTTATTGTCAACATAATCCAAAGAACTACATGGTATGCACTCAAGTTGTTTAGGAATACTTTTGTGAAAGATGAACATGAGTTTTCCGCCTTAATTCCTCAAATATAACTTTCAACATTGCTTTGGTGATGATATCAAAAATTTGATACTTATTTAAAATATATTCTATCAAAATATATCTACCCAAAACCTTTTATATTATGAATTGAAACTTAATAAAAATATTTCTTGACCTTGAGTGTTGGACATGACTTTTAGAAAGATCAATTGCACTCTCATTATCACAAAGTATCTTAAATTGATTGAAAACATCAACTATCAAATCTTCCAGCTGAACTCTTATCCACAACATTTGAGTACATGCCTGATTAGCTACAATATATTCAAATTCTACTATGTTGAAGGTAGATAAACTCTATTTTTAACTATAACAACTCTAACAAAATTCTCCCGAGAAAAATGTTTCTCCAAAAGATTATTTTATGTCATTTCAGTCTCCATCCCAATTAGTATTAGTAAAAACATGAAAGTTCATTTCACAACATATCTTATATAATAGACCATCTTCATTTGTTACTTTAACATATCTGAGAATTCACTTTTATTCCAACATATGATATTCTATCATACCACTCTCTTATTTGGCACAAAAATTCACAACATAAACAATATCAAGTCTGGAGGCTATTAGATAAAGAAAAATTCCTATCTGATTCTGAATTTTTTTCTAATTTAAACCTTTTCTTGTTTAAAATTTTATTAACTTTGTTCTCACTAAAATTGGAGTTGAAACATATTTGGATTTTTCCATACCAAATTTATTTATCAATACCATGGAATATTTTTCGGGAGATTTTTTTAAACTTGTAAACCAATGAAGAATGTTAATTCTCCCAAAATTTCCATCCCAATATTCTTCTTCATTTCCTCAAAAAAGTATTCATAAACCTTTTCTTTATGTGAAGTTAATATTATATCATCAACATACATAATTAAAATAAGGGTGATGGAGTTGATTTCCTTCACATAAAAGTTTCTATCAACCATTCCATTAGAAAAATTTATTGTTTTCAAATAACTTTCAAGTTATAAATACATGGTATGTTGGGATTATTTTAACCCATACAAGTCTTTCTTCAATTATATAAAATTTCATCCTCATTATCAAGTACAAACCCACATGTATAGTTAATTTAAAATTCTTATTTATTCTCACCATTAAAGAAAGTTGACATTACATCCATCTGATAAACTTTGTAATCTTGATATCCAACCACTACTATAAAAATTATAATTGTTTTTAATATTAAAACTAGAGAAAATATTTCTTTAAAGTAAAAACCTTCCACATATACATAAACTTTACAATCAAGTCTTACTTTGTTTTTTGAAACTTCTCCATATTCATTTAACTTTTTTCTGAACACCCATTTGTTTCAATAATATTTAAATTTGATAGAAATAGAACAAGTTTACATGTGTGTTTTTCACAATCTAATACAACTCTTCATTAATTGCATCAAACCATTCATTTTTTTCAATTTCTTCTAAAATTGATTCTAGTTTAACGTAGAAAATGATTGATGTATGATTTTATAATATCAAACGTTTTCTTATCTAAACTGGAGATTTCTGATTCCCAAGAATATTTTTGGTTTTAGCATGTTTCTATAAAGTATGAAATTTCAGTTTTTTTCTTCCATATTTACTCTCCTCATCATATGATTCTCTCGAGTCTTGAAAAATCTATTTTTACTCACATTCATTTTTTTTGGAAATATTCACTTTTCCTTCCTCAACATTTTCAACATTCTTTTCTAAGGAATTCATATTTTCAATAACATTCACTTCATATGAATCATTTTTTTAAATTCTTATTCCAATATTTACAAATTCTTCTATTGGGTGACTATCCCATGAAAATTCCTTCTTCAAATTTCTCAACAAAATTTTCAAGATCCAAATTTTTAATTTTAAGTAAAAATAAACTTAAAAAAACATTGAAGTACATCAATAAAAGTTTTTTTATTCCACATTTGGTAAGAATTCATGTTGGATTCCATCCTTAACAAACATATATTTTGTACATTTGAAATAGTTCTAACAGCTTCTCTCTAGTAAAACATAGAAATTTCATATTCTCCTAACATGATTTATTCAATTTACACCAAAATTCAATTTTTTCATTATGAAAATCCATTTTTTATGGGGTTTAGGGAGAACTATAATATTTTTTGATTCCATGATTTCTCAGATAAAATTTAAAAAAATTTCATGTGTTTTTTGTTCCAATATCTATTCTCAACATTTTTATATAAACACCCATTTCTATCTCAACTTCCCTTCTAATATCTATGAATATTTCTATTGCCTTTGAATTATACTTCATAAAAACAATGTTAGTCATTCGAGTGAATTCATAAATAAAAGTCATAAAGTAAAAATCTCATTTTATTGATTGATATCTCATTATCCTACATAAATCACAATGAATAAGTTTATGAGGGATAATAGACTGAATGTCAAATTTCTTATGACTTTTATTAGTCATTTTTCCTTTTTGATAAGTTAAAAAAAACTTATTCCATTATTTTCAATTATGTAAAATTTCATACAACATCAAATTTAGAAAGTTTGTTCATATTTTTCTATCCAAGATTCCCAATTATGTAGTGACTCAACCTGTTTTCTTCTTTATTACTCATGTAATAAAAGTCATAATGTTCTCCTTTTTGAAATATATTTCCACTTGTTCTTTCTCCCATGGTAATAACTATTCCATATTCATTACTTATAAAGATACACAAATATTTTTTGGAAAAAATTCATTTCCATCATCAAAATTTTCACTCACACCATGTATTCTATGTTTGAGTCCATCAAAAAATAGAACTTCTATAGAATTTAGTTTTTTCAGTTTTATTTAAACTATCCATATTTCTCAGATTTTTAATGAACTATCATTCATGAAGTTAACAACTCCTCTATAAAAATTGAAAACATCTATTAAGATTTTAAAATTACATATTATGTGTGATTAATAACCATTATCAAGTATCCATGGTTTGTACTTTTTTCTAGATTTCAAATATATCTCAACAAAAAATATCTTTCCTCAACATTCTTCTTTATAGCTTCATTTTATTTTTTATTTTATGAAATCTAACATAGATGAGTTTTCATACATTCTTCGGAATGATGGACAAATTGATCACATATTTTACATACTTCTTCTAGAAATTAGAACTATTTTTTTGTTGAAATATTTCTATCATATTGATATTTTACTTTTCTTACTCCCATTGGATTATGAAAATTACTCATTATTCTTAAACCATATCTTCTTCTCTATTCAAACATCTTTCCCAGTAGAGAAATGTTATGCTGATAGTTGTAATATCTATTCCCAAAAATTCTACAACACCAATATAAATAATAAAATCTTGGTCTTCTGTAGAAACATGATATTTCTATATAGAAATGTTTTCTGATGTTCATAAATTATTTATACTATAACATATTCTGAGTGTGTGGAAACCTTCTTATGGGAGTAATTTTCATATTTTGTAGATGTGATAACATTTTCACATAACTTCCAAACCCATTATTTTTCCAACAATTTTATTCAAACCTAATATATTAGAAAAATTGGATTAAATTTTTAGTTTAGTGGGTGTATATTTAACCTAATTATTGGAGTGATATTTTTCTACATCTTTAGATAATTAATTATTTACTTATGAAGCCTTACTGAAGCCCTTATTCAACTTTCTTATAGTAATTTTTGAATCAAGAATATTTGATTAAGACTTATCAAATTCCTCTTCTATGGAATCCAAATTCTTACAAATATCCTCATCCATATTTCCCTATTTAGAAATTCTTATTTTTGAAAATAAGATCTCCTAGTTGTATTATTCTTCTTTATTAACAACATATTTTCCACCTTAAAAACTTTTCCACTATCTTTATTTATCATTATGATTAATTTATTTAGAGATCTATTTTTCTCAAGACATGAAACAAGTTCTAATATGAACTAATATTCTATATAAGATTATTCACCTCCTCCTCCTTATTCACTATTTGAGGAATATTTTTTTTCTCAATATTTTTAAGAAATGTTCTAAACTTTTCTGAACATTCATCTACTAAAGAATTGTTTTCAGTTGAGTCAGATCCATCTTTCATACTCAACATCATTATTTTATTCCAATGAACTTATTATTATATTTATTGGACAAATTTTATACTTTAAATTTTTTTTTCCACTTATTCCATCATGTTTTTCAATCTGAATCATCTCAATATTGTCCAACATTATTCTTAAGGAATTACATTGAAAAGTGCATGATTCCACCACACACAAAACATTTTAAAGAATTTTGCCTCTGTAAATTACTATTAATATATGATATTTCTTGGAGAAAAGTGATATGATTTTCTCATTTAACTCATCATATTCCTTATCTTCAGAATCACAAGGATCAACATCTTTAACATCGTGAATTTTCATCTTTCTCAAATCTTCAAAATCCATTTATTAATTCATCTTATTTTTGAATACTGGTGATTTTCTCATTTAGTATAAAAAATATGGTTATCTAGATCATTAATAAATAAATGATATTTATTTTTTAAAGAATAAATTTTAGAATCAAACCCATCAGGAATATTTCTGATGAGTTTCTATAAATTTTTTGAATCTTCCAAGACATCTGTAAAATAGATAATGTTGTAAAAAAAATTTACTATGGTGAAGTGCTTATAATTATTTTCTCTATATCTCATTCTTATATATTTGAAATTTATATTCCATATTTGTAGTTTTTCTTCCTTTACTTTAGTATTCCCTTAAAATATACTTTCGAGCTTATCCTACACGCTCATTCATGTTTTGAGACCCATTAACTTCATATTAAAATTTTCTAATAGATACATAAGAATATAATTCCTAGATTTTAAATCAACTTAAATATTTATATCGTCAGAAAAAGTCATTAGGTAATCCTACACAATGGGTGAAAACCCAATTATAAAAGCATTGGAAACTTCTTGGACAAGAGATTAGAGATATGGAATCATCCTATTTTTTCAACCATAATAATTTCTTACATATAACCTAAGAATTATTCTACCAATTAAATAATTTAGATTATACTTGATAATTATTCAACAATGTAAAATTCACTCTAATACAAATTGATGTTCTAAAGGGTCGAAAAAAACTGAAAAGGGAGTGTTGAATCAATTTTTACCTTTTACAAATTTCAATTTTAGAAAACTTAACCCTTGAAACTTGTTTAAGTTTCATCCTTATCAAAATTTAGTAAATTAAATTTTATGTTGAAATAGGAAAGTAAACCTGGAACAAATAATTTAAGGTTTAGTCATAGTGCAAGAACCTACATCCTTTCTATATCCACTCTTGTGGGTCTATTGAAATTCATTATTATGAATAAGTGAATATAACATATTTCAAATACCATTAGACACATTATATATCATGATAGGAATGAATTTAATGACTTTTTAAATTTTTAAAAAATTTATTCTAACAATTTTATCCACAATAAAAAATGAACAAAAAACTTTTGACTCCATAAAGGTTAATCCGAAACTTTGTGTCCAATCAGCCAATATCTGATCTGCCATCATCCAATGACCTCTGTTTGATAGATATAGTTTGACGAAACTTTTAAATATGAAATTCTCAAACCAATTCCAAAAACTAATACCAATTCCCCTAGTATTATTTTCTCTATCTAGTAACCTACTATTTTCTTATTTTGTTCTTCTAATCAGACAACTTTTTCCTGAAAATACTCTTCAACTCAAAACTAATTAAGCTAGAAAAAAACACTTCTAACTCCATTTTTTTAAGAGTATCAACTTTTTTAATAGGTGAATTATGTAAAATACCGTTTTACTCTCCTACTCTATTTATAGGTTCTTCAAAAATAGTAAATTCAGGAAATTGAAATATTTTTCCTGCTCACCCATATTCTAATGTCTCTGAATTTTACTCACATTTGAACTTCATTATTGTCCGCTTCATACATTATCATATCTTCTAGTGTCTTCTCGAAACTTCTTAAATATTCAAAAAACTTCACAAATTTTCTCTCTATAAATAAGATAAAATTTTTTATAGAACAAAAATTCACCCAAAAAATGGTGATATAGAAAAATCAGTCTAAATTTTTTTCATCATTCTAATGCTCTTAACCCAATTGAAATAAAAAACACAATTGATCAATATAATGATATTGACCTAAATGAGACAAATCACATATTTAACTCTTGAAACCTTATAAAAAATCTTGATATTTTGAAAACAACTATAAGATTTCATGATTTGATGCTCCAAGACATTTGAAAAAGATTAACAACAACATTGAAAATTTTAAAGAATTATGATGCCTTCAAAATCTCATCAGTAACAACTTCTATATGTTCCACATTTTGATTCAATTTATTTATAAGATCAATTTATTCTTTATTTTGATAAAATAGTGTCCTAGGGAACTCCTCATATAATAACTTATCATCATCAAACACTCATTCAATGGATTAGTATATAATACTCATTTGATGGATCAGTGTTTGAATATCATCTGATGGATTAGTATCTACTTCTAATGACTTAGAAAAAACACCCCCTTTTAACAACTTAACAACCACCACTGGTATATTCATATTTTTTTGATATCAAAATCAAAATCTTATAATAATGTTTTCATCCAATCAACTTTTATGGAGATAAAACTAAAAAATTATTCATATTTTTTAGTTGAAAGAATTTTTATTTTCTCAGAAATTAAAATTCTCACTACTCAATTTTTTTTGGTTGATTGAAAAGATGATATACTCATTTTTATTTCCTCAAAAATTCAAATCTAACATCACTAGATTCTCTATATTTCATTCATATTTTCAACACCAGAACAACTCAAAACATGGAACTCGCATTCGCATCCGATCAGGTGAGTCAGATGAACTACATCCGATGAACTGCATATGATGTAGAAATTTTCTTTTATTCAAACTTTATAAAGTTAAAACATCCAGTCTTCTGAAACTTTTGTGTCTGATTCTTCTATATCTGATTATCTACATAAAAAAATGATAATTCTGGAAAACTCCAAATTCTCCCTTTCTTCAGTTAACTTATATAATGATATTTTTAATGATGTTGAAAACTTTAATATTAGAAAAAATAATTTGACTAACTTTAGAATTTTTTACAACTTCCCATCAAAAAATTTCAAACATAATTCTTTTCAATAACTTCAAAATTTCTTCAAAAATTAACTCTAATGGATTGTTTCTGATGGTGTGTCTGATTTCCAACTTTTCAAAACCACCTTTCTTCATTTGTATTCTCAACAACTTCTCAAAAAACATGTTATTTACATCCATAAAAATGGAATTCAACTGGTTTAAAAAAACATCCTTTTATAAAAATTTTAGTTGTCAACAAGAACAAAAACTTTGAAATCATCATAAAGAATTTTCACCTAATCTATAGAAAATACACAATTATAAGACCCAAATGAAAAAAAATTCACCTAAATTCACCAAAACCCAAGATAAAACCTTAGAGAGATACACATAGAATGAATGATGAAAGATAGAATAGTGATCCTTTTATGGGACCTCCTCAATAATCCACCCACAAAATCCCCTTAAAGTAGGATGATTTAACAATCCATGGGTTGAATTGGCTCCCTAAAACCCCAATCGACAAGGTGAATCTTAGAGGTATGAAAATAAACAAGAATAAAAGATAGGATATTAGGAAACATACTAAGAATAAAGATGACACAATCATTCTGAACACCCCATATCTAAGGGCGAAAAAGGGGAAGATTCAGGAGAGCCAAAGAGGAATCCTCCCTCTTCTGTTGGTCTACTAAAGCTAAAGGGATTGAAGGGGATCCAAATTGGAACCCCATGATAGAGAAAACAACCTTTTAAAAAATTGACCCACAATATTGGATCATCATATAAGTTACAACCAACCTCCCCTATAACCCTTTATAAACCCCAAAATAGTGTGTTGTGATATAGTATATAGACTATAATGAAATACCATGGCCTCCCTTTTACATAGGGATAATTGATGTTACCCTTATATAGGTCCTGAATTTGTGTAAGGGTAACCAATGTTACCCCTATACAACCTCAAAAACCCAAATTATAGTGTGGTTTATAGAAAATATCTTAAGAACCTCTTAAGAGGAATAGGGGTTAACATCCCCAATAGCTTCCCCTTATGGAATGAATCTTCTTATAGACCGTAAGTCCTTCACCTAAGATAGAGACATAGTGAAACCTTTAATATTGTGCCATAAAGAATACCAACCACATAACACTATATCCTAGTGCCTCATTTCTATGTCATGGATCCTTGAAGACTATGCAGACTTCAATCTTCAACACCTGACACTAACTCTGATTATTTTTCCACCAGACAAACACCCTTGAAACACCCCTGAAGCATCCAATAATCTATCTAAAGCATATTTAAAACTCTCTTTCCAAGACCCAAATCAAAAAATTCATATTCTAAAAAAATTTCACTAAACATAACAACCCATTCTGATATAATATCCCCATCATAAAAACATTCAATTCTCAAAAATTACCATAGACATTCTATAATGTAAAACACTAACATGATAATAAACGAATCCAAAAACATTAGGATTACACTCAGACATCATAAAACTAGTTCTAAAAATCACAGATACAGATGGGGGTTCTCCCCCCATTAAATAAAACATCCCTTTTATAGAATAAAAAGTTATCAAGATGATGGAAAATCCAGATACATCAATAAAAAACTCGTCAAAATGATAATGGAATAAATGAAATTCCATCAATTAAGTGGAGCCCAATAAAAAAATGAATCATATAAACTTGAAAAATTTACTTATAATTCTAATAAAAATATAAAAGTAACAGGTATTTGAAAAAATAAACCATCTTAAACACATAAGGATCTTCCAATACTAAATAAAACAAAATATAACTAAATAAATGTCACCTCCCTATAAATAAAATATGTTATTATATTTAAAACAAAACAAGGAATTTCCTATAGACACCATTTCAAAACTAAAATAATTAATATTTACCTCAAATTACCCCAAAATAATCATTTCCAATAATATAATACAAAACCCACTTCAAACACTCAAGTCACATTTTATTTTGGATATAACGATAAAAAGATAATTTCTATTCATATGGTTACCTAGAATGGCACAACCCATGGATTAAAATCAATGGTCCTGGAAAATATATTAATAAAAAGGATAAAATTACAACACATAGAAAGGGGTAAAATGCTAAAGATAACATAAGGATCTACTAGGAACAAGAGATCAAACAAAAACCACCTTTTGTGTCTTCTAACCCTACCCCATGAGCTGCCCGACATCTCATATGTCTAAATCTATACCACTACTTGGGGGATTTCCAAGTATAGGTTTTCTCATTCGTGCCCGATGAATCGTCTACCTTAGAATGAGGTTCAATTCCACCAATGAGATAAATTTATAATGATTCATATTGGTTTATGACATTATTAGTCATTCCATAATTACTCCTTTACTTGACAACATCCATTCCAGTAGGTTTCCCATTAAAAGGTCTACATAAATTACTAAATTCCTTAGAAAAATAAAATTTACTACATTATCTATTTAAAATTTAGATTAGGTTAATTCAAGAATTATTTTTTTCTGAGTCCATAGAATCACCCTCCTCAGTCATCACATTCCCCTTACTCATAACTAAATATTATTGATCAACATCAGTAATAATCGAGATAGTCTACACAGGAAAAATATTTTGGGAAACTTCCTCTATCAAAACCTCATCTGACCTTACACTATAAGGTGGGATCAAACCACCCAAAGACCTAGTTATTAGAATATCATAGCTAATGGTCTGCACTACATTGTAGATAGAAACATGAGGATTAGTTCTCTTATATGTGATTGGTTGGAATCCCTCATTATCCATAATAGTTTTTATGACATTCCATGATTAGAAACACACTATTGTCTGGCCAGAAGAACAATTAAATAAAGAGAAAAATTAAATATTTTTCTTTCCAAATAAAGAAGATTATTAGCCTCATATTGGGAAGCTACTTCATCATCATTATTCCCCCTTACTTGGTCAATATTTATACCATCACCAGACTAAATGATCAATAAATACTTAAAAGGCAGATCCTCATATTCCATGTTAGCACAGAACAAACTAGGGTTGGTGTTCCCCTTACCTGTATCAAAAAAGGTATACAAATCTATCCAACATCCATTTTTAGTTTTAGGAGACATCTCAATATCAGAATTAATAGTCAAGTAGGAAGTATGCAACTACCAAACTCCACTATTAGAACCCTAAACAACATTATATGGACCAGACTCACGAGTGTCAGGCTCCACTATAAAATCCTACTGAGCCGTAGTCAAAAAATTATTATCCTTTCCACTAGTGGCATGAGAACACATCCAAAAAACATCTTGGTGGTTCCTTTTTTAAAAGTAGAATCTATAGAACACCTCTCTCCAACATTTCTCCTTCATATAACCAATAGTGATGAAACCCAAACAGAATATAGGTATTTCCTCATATCTAATTTGAATGAAAATCTCATCATTAATATTAGAGATCATAACATGATTAGTAAGGGTATAACTAAGTTCAACCTCAATAAGAATCCAAGATAAATATCTAAACCATTCAATACCCATATCTTTTCCATATTAATGGGATACCCACTGCCGATGCAATATCGAAGAGGATGCATAGATGTATTATGATCCAATTAATTATATAAATAATAATCCATACTTGAATATGAATATTCTTAATACTGAAGGGATCAAAATGACTATCCCATTCATAGATAGAAAAAAATACTTGGTTTGAAGGTGACTGAATTGAAGCCCCGAGAATGCCTTTTCAGATCATCTGAGGGGAAGATAATTTGAAAAACCCCTCTTCTAATTGGGATGTAGTTGCAATCTGATAATCCTCAAGCCATTAAACAATTCTTTTAGAAATCATAAACCCTCAATAAAATCTCACCCATGGTAAGAATCAATCAATTGATTATTGAGTGCTCAAATATCTTGATCCTATCATTGATAGAATCTTGGTTAGATTTGACATGAGGTACTGTTCCCTTATAGATGATCCATTCCTATGAATAATAGATCACTAATGAGAATTGACCTTCCACATCCTTTTCATTGAGATCCATATTTTTATTCTTCTCCCAAATAGCTAAGTTATACACACACAAATTCTTCTTCATGGCACCTCTTCCATCTAGATGTCAAAAACCCAAGTAGAACAAAAGAACCATTCATTCATCAGTGTCCTAATAGCTTCCATTTATCATGGATAGATATTCCATCCTAAGAATCATCACCTAGAATTTATATAATTACCATTCACATGGTTTTTATTAATATCTTTACCAATACTATTTTCAGGAAAACAAATGTTTTATGAAATTTTAATTTATAGTTACGAATACGGTTGTGAAATGGAAAAAAATGGAAACCAAATATATAAACATAAGATAAATATTATTTAAAACATAATAGTACCAAAAATGAACTGGTAACCCCTTTCTAATTGGGTTTCCACCAAAATAATTCATTTCTATTGGTATATATAACTTATTTCTTAACATTAATATTGACAGAAGTCTTGTTTCATTTTATGTCTCCCAACCATAAAGTAAAAAACTATTTAGCAATACCAATAAAAAAATCTATTCATTTTTAAGTTATAAAACTATATATGTAAAGAAATTATATTTTCTATATTTTAAAAATATTTTCCAACTTTTTAAAAACTACTTATCCTTTCAAATGATACCATCATACCAATTCAAATTTAAAGTTTTATCACATTTCATCCTTTCTGATTTAAATTCCCTAAAAAAACCTTTATTACATAATAAAAAATTTAATTCAATGGAAACAAACATTTTTAAAACCTAGATACAACATAATATAACACTCTTCCTTTCATCAAAATCACATAAAATTTTCTAAAAGTCATTCGTATAAAAAGGAAAACACGATTCCTTTTGGAATTATTCCCAAGGAGTCTAATTTTAAATTAATAACTACAAATACATAACACATGAAATATAACTCAATAAGATTATGAAACAAATAAACCATAAGGAAATTATCTCAATTCACTTAAAATTTCAAGTAAACCAAGGAAAAAGTAACTTGAGATTACTTAAAAAATATAAATATCACAAAAACACACTAATACTATATTTAAATTGGAAAAATATAATAGAATCACATCCTTATAGGATTAATTATATATGGGAATAACCTATACCCCATGCACACTAATAATGCGTCACATTGGCTATTCATTTAATTTTATCAAAACTGGAATTCTGCAACACCAAATGATTTTATGAAATATTTTTTTAAATAAATTTAATTTCATTTATAGCTTGCATTGAATGAACCACTAAGTTTTAAAAAACCATGATATACTATTAATATTATTATTTAAACAAGTCTATTATAACCTTTCCATTAAAATTGGAAGTATGAATAGTAATAGTTTTTTTTAAAATAAAAATTAAGGTTTATGATAAATAAAATATATTGATAAAAAAGTAATTAATTTTCGGAAATGTCTTTATATACTTTGAAAATATTTTTGTTCTAAAAAAGATAATTTTATTGATTTTTGTGAACAAATAATAAAAATATTTTTTTTTTCAAAATTTTGAAAATGTATTTAAAAAAATTAAATTTATTTTTTGAATAATTTTTTTGAAATTATTTTAGGGTTCATTTTTATTATTTTTATGAAAGTTTTAATTTTTTAATGAATAGTGAAAATACCATTTCTTATTAATTACTTTATTTTCATTTAAAAAATTTCTAGGTACCATTTTGTTTTAAGATGAGTTTAAAATTAAAATTAATAAAATTATATCACAATTAATCCAATTTAGGTTATTGGAATCAATTAAATATTGAATTCTGATGTTAATACTTTCTATACTCGTGAAAACCTTTTCTTTGGAAAACCATTTTTTCATCGTCTTTGGGGGTTTAATTTTAAATTAAATTCTGAAACTTATGTGAATTGAATTTTGAAAAATTTATTCCATATTTTTAATTATAATAATTAATATTATTTAGTAAATTAAACTTAGTTTTTGGTCATAATTAATATTAAAAATAATAAATATTAATTACTGTGGTTAAGGTTAAAACAGGTTTGCCGGGGGTGGGGGGAGGGTTAAAATAAAAATATAATGATTAAGATGTCTTAAAAAATTGTCTAATCCATATTTTATGGAAATATTTTGTCCTTATATCATCTAAGGTTCAAGAATGGTACATTTTAGATTCTTAAGGCATGTATAAAATGTGGGTATAACTTTTTCTTTTCAAATATTCAAAGTGTGTCCTCTTCCCTACTTATAAAAAGAATTACCCATTCCTCTTATATTAACACTACTAACGATTTTTGGTTCATAAAATACCTACCCAAATATCTTTATTATATCCCTACCCATTTTATATATTCCTTATTTTGATTATCAAACTTTTCAAAGAAGGATTTCAGTGCTAACATATGGATGTTTTTTGAAGAATAAGTATCATTCTTAAACAAGTGTTTTTTATTTATTCTTCTTCCTCATCTACATATTATTCAAATAATATTATATAATTACATTAGTATCTCTCATATACATATATTTTATTAAATAGTAGCATAAACTATATCCATCTCATCTTCCATCCATCCAATCGCTTGAAGGCCTTCAAGTTTTTTATTATTGATAAATCCCCCTTTTAAGGAATGAAGGGGGGAACCCAAAAGACATCATGAACTTAGAAAAATCACATGTGAAGGAAAAAAGAAAATTACAAGAAGACTGGAAACATGGATCTTCCCCTATCTGAAAATAATCAAAGTAAATATTTCCACCATTACAAGGCAATTCGGCGAGCAAGTGTCCTGTGTCAAAGCACAGACCCGATCCGACGGCTAACGCCATACCCTCTCAAATGACCAAGTCTGAAAAGCACTGAAAATATGAAAGGCCTGATCTAGATCCTTCTCTGGAGCATGATCAAAGAGATGAGTCCGAAAGTAATGACTTCTCACTTTCGCGATCAAACAATTCAAACAAACCACTACCACCATTCACATCTAACTCATTCATAAATAGTAATCACAACACCCAATCACCATGGAATCCAACCTGCTATACACCTCATGGCTCACGGCACATTGCATGCTGGAGAAAACGGAAGACGATCAAAGTCACAAAGCCAGACCATCATCACCTAGGACTGGATGGCCCAACACCACTCTTCAGGAACGTCACCAATGAGGATATCTGGACCACTCTGAACCAGAAACGCCACATTGGGCATGGATCTTCTCAGAACAGAATCGCAGATGCCCCCTCACAAGATTCCTATGCAACCAAAGCACAATAAATGGAAGAAACCAACAAGAAGTGGTATAAGGAGGCTCCGCAAACCAGAATTGACCCTCTACAAAACAGTAGAACTACCAAATAGACGCAATCAACAAGAAAAAACCTTGAATCATGGAGATCGACCTTGTGCAGAGACTATGGGACCGCCAAATGCCCGAACTAGTGGCCCTCCCCCCACCGCGCCACACCAGGGCCAACACAGGGGCCATGCCTGAGCAAACATGTCAATGAATCCACCTATTGAAGTCGAACCAGGATCCTCCGCCGAGACAGCTCCATCCACCCAGATCCGCATCGTTTCCTACTGAAGCCACCATCCGCCGAGCGTGACCAGATGGAAAAGACAATGCCATGCCTGAATCAACAAATCCAAGCCTGGATCCGATGCTAGGACACCCCCATCCACCCTGAGCCGAGGCCGTCACCTACCGAAGCCGCCGCCCACCGAGCATGAAGACGGTGAAGCCGATGCCTTGCCTGAGCTGACGAAACTGGGTGCCTCCTCAACGAACCCTGCTGACATCAAGGTTAAGGAAGCCAATGCCTGAACATCTTATGATCGCCAGATGAGTGGAAGGAATGGATTTGACGAAGAAACCCTATCCCCTGTGAGAGATATTCTGCCACTGCTTAGAGGTTTTCACCAGAACCCATCTCATCTTCCATAAAATGGGGATCTTGTGTACGAAAAACTACCACCTCACAAACCGATGTAATTAATTTTCCATCAATTCCTTTCACAATTGGATATAGTGATTCATTTAACACATGTATATGATATTTATTACATAAAAATATTTCTGTTATTTTAATATCTAATCTACCTTCTTACCTTCCAATCTATTGGAAAATGGTAACATCGTTTGTGCGTACATGCGGACTACATCCTCCACAAAGCGATGCTATTCATTTTTCATTTTTTATTGAAATGGATGACAATAAGGGTAGATTTGATGTATATATATGATATATATTATATAAAAACGATTCTATAAATTTGAATTAATATTTAACATTCTTTCATTCTATCTATTGAGAAAATGGAAACAACGTTTATGCGTACGTACGACCTACTGTCTCTATGAATGGTGTAATTCATTTTATATCTCTAAATTTTATGGATTACTCTAAATAAATATATAATGAATCAACATCATATTTATATCATGGCTATAATTCTATATATTATGTAACCATGATCAAAGTAAAAGGAACAAAAATAAATAATAAAAACATACATGAAAAATGAAACAATTATTATCTAAAACTTGATTTTAAAAAGGAATTGTTAGTAAATGAGTAATAAAATTTTGTAAGTAAATAATATAAGATAAGATATATATAATTATGGTTATTTAATAAATTTATAATAAACAAATATTTATTATATGGAAAGTTTTATGGTGTAAAAAATTCAATACTTGAGGTAATGAATTTTCATCTCATATTTATTTCCCTAGGACAAATGCCATATTCACCACTTGTTTGTTTTTTGTAGTGTATATACTAAAAATGAATGTATTTTATGATTTTTATCATTAAAATTATTTAATAAACATATCAATCTATGTTTATTTATTTCATAAGGATTATGATTCAAAATTTAACATAGTGGTAAACATTTTATGTTACAATATTATTGTTTATTAGGATTGTTTAAGATTACATTTCCACTGAAAAAATATTATAATATACCTCCAAAGAAACACATGTATTTTATTCTTCTATGTTTATGTTTGGAGAATAATGGTTTTAATTTATTTTTTCACTCTTAAGGAATTAAAGAGACCAAAATATTGTTTTTAAGAAAAAAATAAAATTTATTTCTCTCTTTGGTTAAAAATACTTTTTCTTCCAAGTCCATGTTTCTAAGAATGTTTTATAGAAAGTTTATAATATTATAAAAATATTGTTTAAATTATATTTTACACATTTTTTAATTTAAAAAAATGTTTTAAAATTATTACTCTTATTATTCTCTTACTGTGGTACTTTTGAATTTTTACTAAAAATGTGAAAGAAATCATTATTTTAACACGTTCAGAATGAACTATATTATACATCATCATGAGAAAGTAATGATTTAAATCATAATTTACAAGTATGAATGGTTTTATTCAAATAAAATTATTTCTATTTTATTTATTATTGTTATATTTATTTTAAGTAATTTTTTTCAAATTGTAAAGGGTATTTTTCTCAACAAATATTATAAGTGATCTTTCAAAATAATTTTCTATATAAGATAACATAATTTGATGTTAATTATGGTTTATTAGGGATATTATCTATTGATACCATAATTAATAGTTGTTTTGGTGGTTTATTTTTATAATGATAGTATTTTTATAAATCTCGTTCATTTTCCATAAGTTATGTTATGATGAAAAGATGAAATTTCTATGAAACCAGTTCCTTTTCCATGGGTTATTTTATGATGAAAAGTTGAGTTTTTTATGAAATTTATTTCTTTTACATGAGTTTTAGCATGATGAAATGTTTATGAAACACATTTATATTCATGATATCTAATATGATAAATGTTTTCTAACTTTATGGAACAAATATGAATGATTTTTATTATGTGATGGGTGGGACCTATACCTCCCTCCAATGCATTATGTAAAGTTTGATATCTCATGAGATAAAAAGGGTTAGAATATGGAGTGAACCTAGTTCAGTAAGGGACTTTGTACCAAATGATATTCTTGGGAATGAACCTTGACTACTATTATGGTTTAGAGAGTAAACCCATTCCAATAAGATAGCCTTAGAAGTGAGCCTTTAATACTAGGGAAATTATTTCCTCTAATTATATGAATGAAACAAATCCATGTCGTATGACTATGTTATACACTCATGGATAATGTTATTTGATTCCTTTTTTGATTCAATTCTTATAAACTTCCATGATTTATGTCAGGAATCAAGGTTATGATTTTTGATATACATAGTATCATTTTTCAATTGTATTGATCATATTATAATAACCTTATTCTCATGTTATACTTATGTGATCATTAATATCTCCCTTATTTACCCTTATTGAGCATCATAGATCACTATTTATAATGTTTCCTTTCCCCATGGTATGAAGGAAAGTTTTATGTATGATATTTCACAAAAGGGTGCTAGTTATGAATAACTAAGAAGGATATAATGTATAACTCTTATGAACCAAGTTTTTTGTGTTTTCATGTTTCTAAAGGAAATAAAACCATAAAATCCTGGAATGGATCAGTTTTTATGTAAGGAATATTTTTCTATTTTAATGTGATATATATGTATGGAAAGTGTGAGTTATTATAGATGTTATCGGAGTAAGGTTTAATTATCCATTGGATACTTGTATGAGAAAAATTTCATGAGAACCATAAGGATATATATATATGTATAGGAAAATATCAAAGACTTTTAGTGAAGGATAGATTTAGTGGTTTCCAAGAAAATACTTCCATGTTTGAATACTAAAATTTGATGTATCTCTAGAACAGTTGTACCTAGGGGTAATAAATCCAAAAAGTTAACAATGGACTTTGACTTGATAGTAACATGGTGCATGACAATAGGCCTTGCTTCACACCTAGTTTGAATCTACTAAGGGATATGTTTTGGAAATTCACAAAATTTGTACAAACCATCATGAATGATTTGAATAGATTATGACTGTTAATGACCTATTTTAATCATAAGGATTCATATATTGAAAGGAAAGTGTCATGATTTAGAAATATTATCAATGATTTTTCATGATTGACCACTCTAATTAAAGATATTGGATGGCCATTATAACCATTTCGTTTTAGAATTAGATTAAATTTTTAACCATAAATTTGAGGTGGTAATATGTATTCTCAAATATTGAAGTTCCCTATTTGAGATTAGTTATATGAGTTACTGTGTATTAGGAACATACTGATAGAATTTAATTTAATATACTCAATAATTATATGTTTATTTAGAAGTGAAAATCCCTAAAATCTTGATGATCACATCTTATGTCTAAAATTTTTCTCTAGTTGAAGTTTGGGGTAATGTAATTCATATAAATATTATTATTATTAATCTAATTGAATTTGATTTTATATAAGGAATGTATTGGATATATCTATATAAATCCCTTGCTAATTTACTGGGAGGAGAAGTCACCTTTGATATTCAGTACTAACCTATGATCATCTATCAGTGTGATGAAAATTATGAACCTCAGATGGAAATAACATCCATTTTATTTGTCTTAATTAATTTTCAAAAGGTTTTTTTATCTTTGATGGTTAAAGAGAAAATTATTATAGGTGATATTTCTAGAGTTTGGTATTTTTTGATGTAATTATGGAAGATTTTCTTAGTGTTCCACAAAATTATGAAGTTGGGTTTGTAATAAAACACATACATGGTGTTTTGAATTTTTAGAAAACTCCCTATAAAATAACCAAGATTAAGTTTCATGAATTGATAAAGAAACTCCTTGATAATATTAACATGGGTTTCATTAATCCAAGTGTGTAACAATGAGGTGAACCTATTCTTTTTTTAGAAAGAATGATGGATCAATGCGACTGTGTATTTATTTTCGGTAACTGAACATGATCAAAACCAAGAACAAGTATCTTATACCCTTTATTCACAACTCATTTTATCAACAATGTGAAGTTAAATACTTTTCTAATATCAATATTGATTCTAGATATCATCATTTTAGCGTCAAGAAGGAGGATATAATTAATAAAACATTATTTACAAGGTATGGACACTACGAAAATATAGTTATTCCATTTTTTATTATAAATTCCCCCACTATCTTTATCTATTTAATGAATATATTCATTAGAGATTACCTTTATTAGTTTGAGGTAGTCTTTATAGAAATTGTTATTTTCTATTCAAAGTGAAAGGAAGATCATGAAGATCACTTTAGAATTTTACTAGAGACCTTATGAAAGGAAAAATGGTATGTAAAATTTAAAAATTGTGAAATATAGAAACAAAAGGTTTCATTTTTAGGTCATATAATCTCAAGAGAGGGCATATAAATGAATCCATAAAATACGGAGGCTATTGAGTGTTGGCCTAGACCAACCACTGTGATCATGATTCAAAGTTTCCTTCATATGGCTAGATATTATCAATTGTTTATGGATAATTTATCTTTATTATCTAGTCCACACAATAAGTTAACTTGAAAAAAATCCATATTCTTTTGGATATATGAATATGAGGAAAATTTCTAGGAACTAAAGAGGAGGTTATTCAGAACTCATATTCTTAAATTATCCTATATTATAGAAGGTTTTTTAATCTACAAGATGAATATAAGAAGGTATTGGGATGCGTTCTCATGAAGAATAAATTTTTTATAGATTATGCATCACTATAATTGATGGTTTAAGATAAAAAGTTCCCCAATTCATGATTTGGAGTTAGTTGTGGTGAAATTTTTATTAAAGATATAGAGACATTATCTTTATGGAGAAATGTGTGATATAAAAACTAATCATAAAAGTTTAATGTATATATCCACATAGAATTAGTTGAACATGAACCAGAGAAGATGGTTGGATATGAAAGATTATGAATTCCCAAAACATTTCAACCATTATAAATTGAATAAGGTGGATAATGCCATGAGTTGAAAGGATAATGATAAATTATCTATGATGAGAATAATAAAAGATTAAATATTTATTGATTTTAAAAGTAAATATCTTGAAATTGTGTCAGAAGGTGGAAAATACTATCTTGATCAAATAAGTGTTCAACCATCAATATAAGTGATAATTAAAGAGGAACACAATAAATATGTAGAGCCACAAAAGATATGAGAAATGTTCCTGAGTTTAACATTTATTATGATGTAATGATATTTTTTAAGAACCGTGAATATGTTCTTTATTTACTAGATTTGTTGGAGGATTTTTTAGAGGAATCACATACTTCTTTATTCTCTATTCATCCTTGAAGTAAAACTATGTATATAGATTAGAAATTGTATTTTTGGTGGGATGGAATAGAGAGGGATATTGAATAGTTTGTATCTTGATACTTGGTATGTTATTAAGTTAATGATTAGAGACAAAAGTATAATGTGTTTTTATAACTATTACCCATACCATAATGGAAATGGGAGAACATAACCATGGATTTTTTCATTGGACTCCCATAAATTTTTAAAGGGAATAATGCTATACGAGTTTCAATCAATTACCTTATGAAGTCAGAAAACTTCATTGCTATAAGATAAGATCTTTCTCTTGACCAACTTATGAGAATATACATTAAATAAGTGTTAACATTTCATGGAGTACCCGGTTCTATTATATCTGATTTGGATTCGAGGTTTACCTTGATGTTCTATAGAATTCTTTAGCAGGCCCAAGATATAGTTCTAAGTTTTAATAATATGTATCATCCTAAAATATATGGTTAGTCGAAGAGATCCATTCAAACTCTAGATGATATTTTTATATCCTTTTACCATGATTTAAAATCTGGTTGGGATCGACACCTTTATTTAGTTAAGTTTTCTTACAACAGTAGATTTGACTCGAACATTTAGATGGATCTTTATGAATCCATATGTGGAAGGAAGTGTAGAACCCTAATGTTTTAGGATGAAGTTGGAGAAATAAAGATATTGGGACTAGATAAGGATGAACAAAATTTAGATAAGGTTAGATTCATTCAACAACACATAGGTTAATCACAAAGTTAGAAGAGAACTTATACAGATAACCATTGGCGTGATTTGGAGTTTGAAGTTAGTGAGTAGAATTTTCTTTGAATTTTTTAAATGAAAGAAGGTTATTATATTTGGTAATAAAGGAAAATTAAACCCTATCCATATTTATCCTTTCAATATTATTTATTGAGTAGGTAAAATTTATTATTATCCAACACTTCCACCGAACCACTCTTAAGTCAATGATGCGTTCTATATATCTCTCATGAGGAAGTACATACCCGATTATTCACATGTAATGAACTCAGAGGTCATAATAATATATCATGATATTTCCTATAAAGAAAAATTTATGGAGATATTGGGTCATATAGAGAAATTTCTACAAAATAAGATCACTCAACTGGTCATTTTTTTGGCAAAACCATGGATTTGAAGAAGCGACATGGGAACTCAAGGACATGATGAGGTAAAAGTATCATTAGTTGTTCTTATCAATGTGATGGAATTTTGAGGTAGAAATTGAAATTAAGGGGTGTATAACCATGCAATTTTATGAAATATATATTTTTCAAATAAATTCAATTTATTCGATGGTTTTCATTACATGTAACAACGAGTTTTAACAAATCGTGATACAAAATTAAACTTATTATTTAAAGAAGACCTTTATAACCTTGAAATTAAACTTGGCGGTATGAATATAAATAAAAAAATTTCAAAAAATAAATATTAAGGTTTTAGATAAATAAAATAAATTGATGAATAAGTGCTTGATTTTTGGTTGTCTTTATATGATTCAAAAATAATTTTTTCTGAAAAAATGTTTTTTATTTATTTTTGTGAAATATAAAAAAATTAATTTTTTCAAATTATAGAAATTAAATTTTAAAAAATTTAATTCATTTTTCTAATGAAGATGTAAATATTTTCTTAGGGTAATTTTTTGGGATTTTTCTTGAAAGTTTATTTTTTAATGAATAGTGAAAATGAAAATTTATATTAAAAACTATCTTTTCATTTAAATATTTCACAAGTTCAATTTTGTTTCAAGATGGGTTTAAAAGTAAAATTAGTAAAATTATATAACAATTAATCCAATTTATGTCATTTTAATAAATTATATATTGAATTATTATATTGACACTTTCTATACTTATGAAAACTTTTTCTTTGTAAAACTATTTTTTCGTCGCATCTACAGGTTTAATTTTAAATTATATGCTTAAAAATACATGAATTTAATATGTGAAAATGGATTCCATATTTTTTTATCAACATAATTAAAATTATATATTGTTTTCAACTTAATTTTTTGATATAATTAATAGTAAACACAATAAAATTAGTTGTTGTGGTTAAGGTTAAAATTAGTTTACTGGGGGTTAAAAAAAGATAAGGATAAAAATTAACTAAAAACTTTTCCAATTCATATTGGTTTAAAATATTTCAAAATTATATCATACGAGGTTCAATAATTATCCATTTTTATGTATTTTGTAATGCATAAAATGCAAGTATACCTTTTTTTTTCAAAAATTCCAAGTGTGTCCTCTCCCCCACTTAGGAGGATATCTACTCTTCTCTCCTCTTCACACCCCATATGCCTATTGGGTCGGGCTATAAATATATAAATACCTTAATTACTTAACTAATCACCTATTTGTGTCCTTATTTTGATTATGAAACCCTCTTATGAAAGAATTTGGCGATAACCGAAGGAGGTTGTCCGGAGAAGAGGTATCATTCTTAACCGAGTGTTTTTAGTTCATTTCTTCTTCCAAATCCATCAATTATTATTCAGATATTATGATTTAATAAAATTATTTTCTACCATATTCTGATATTTTTTTTATTTTCATAACCTACATCCAACTCCTCTTCCATCAAATAGGGAATTAAACTGCCGATCATGTGTGTGGTGAACTACCGCCTCACAAACTGATGTTATTATTTTTCCATCACCACATTTCATGGATGTATGTAATTATGGATTTAAGATATTTATATAATATTTATGAAATAATAAAACTTCTATAATTAAAATATCATATCTAACTTATTATTTTCTAGTCATTTGGAAAATGATAACATCACTTGTGCATGTGTGTGAACTACCACCACAATGTAGTGATGTGATTAGTTTTTAATTTTATATTAAAATGGATAATAATAAGGATATATTTAATGAATATATATGATATATATGATATAAAAATTATTATTTTAAGGGAAATTAATATTTACATTATTTTTTCCATCCGTTGATAAAATTTAAACAACATTCATGTGTGCGTACGACCTATGTATCCATGAAAGGTGTAATTAATTTTCTATATATAAATTTTATAGATTAATATTAATACATATATAATTAATAGATATTATATTTATATATTGGTTATAATTATTAATATTATTTAACCATGATCATATAAAATTTACTAAAACACCCAAACAAAACATACATGAAAAATAAAGAAGGTATTATTCAAAATATGGTTTTTCCAAGGAATTGCTAATAAATGTGTAACAAAATTTCATAAGTAAATCATAAATGGTATTATATATATGAGTGTATTTATGTAATTAATTTATAATAAACCCATATTTATTATATAGTATGTTTGAATGTGTACGAAGAAATTTAAGGCTTTTTTTAAGGGATTTTCCTCTCACTTTTATTTCTGCAGGACAAACACCATATTCAACATTTTTTTCTTTTGTGTGGTGTATATAAAACCAATGAATGAATTTTATGATTATTATCATAAAAAATATGTGTTATAAATGTCAATATATGATTATTTATTTCATAGGTCTTATGATTTAATAGTTACCAAAGTGGTAAATGTTTTATGTTACAATCTCATTATGTATGAGGATTGTTTATGATCGAGTTTATGATGATGAAATATTGTAATATACCTCTTAATAAACTCATGAATTTTATTATACTATAGTTATTTCTTTATAATACATGTTTTCCTTTCATTTTAATCTTTTTAAGGATTAAAGATACTAAAATATTTCTTTTAAGAATAACCATCTTTATTTCTTTCTTTAGTTGAATATATTTTTTCTTCCATGTACATGTTTTCTAAAAATGTTTTAAAGAAAGTTTTTAATATTATAATATGATTATTTAAAGTCATTTTTACTCATTTTTTACTTTTTCTAAATAAATTTAATGGGAATATTATTTTCCATTTTCTTAATGAGGTACTTTGGACTTTTTATTGAAAATGTGAAAGGAATGTTTGTTTTATTACATATAAAATAAAGGATATTTTACTCCCTCATAAACAATAAAATATTTAAATATTCATTTAAAAGTTTACAAGAATAGTTTAAATGGAATTTTTTTCATTTATTATTGATTATTTATTTAGATTTAATGTATATATTTTTTAAACCAGTATGTAAATTTTCATTAAGAAATATTCAAAGTGAAATTTCAAAATAATTTTCAATTTAGGAAAATACCCTTTGATATTAATTATTATTTAATGGGATATGATCCACTGATACCATATTTATTTATTCATTGGATGATTAATGTTTATGATGAAAATATTTTTATGAAAACTATTCCTTTTCAATGTGTTGTACTATGATGAAAAGATTAAATGCTTATTAAACATGTTGATTTTATATGGATTATGATATGATAAAAAGATGAAATGTTTATGAGACCTTTTTCTTTTAAATTGGCAAAACAATGATGAAATGTTTATGAAACCCATTTCTTATCATGGGTTATGATCTTATAGATGTTTTATGACCTTGTGGAACACAATGTATGATTTTCATTATATAAAGAGTGGGACCTATATCTCTCTACAATGAATTGGATAAAGATCAATATATCATGGGATAAAAAGGACTAGAGTGGGGAGTAAAACTAGTTTAGTAGGGGATTTTTTCCATTACAATAGTTTTGGGAGCGAACATTGACTATGATGATGGTTTCTAGAGTAAACCCATTCTACTATGATAGCCTTGGTAAGGATCATTTACTACTAAGTAAATGATTTTATATTCTTATGTGTATTCCAAAAATCCATTATTATGCTTATTTTAGGATCTCATGGATTATGTTCATTTATTACTTTATGATTCATGTCTCGTGAACATCCAGGATTTATTCCATGAATCAAAGATATGATCTTTGATATGCATGGTATGGTTTCCTAGTGTTATTATAATATTATCATACCCTTATTATCATATTATAATTATCTTATCATTGATAAATTCCTTGTTTACCCTTACTCAACATCAGAGATTTCACTTTATTTTTATTCCTTTCCCTAGGTTATGAAGTAAGGTTTTATTTATGATATGTCTAAGAAGTGTGAAACTTATATAGAACTACGTGATAGATGATGCAGAACTCTTATAAACTAGTGGTTTATTTTTCCTAGTTTCCAAAGGCACTAGACCTATAAGATTATGGTTGGGATTTTTTATGTTATGTAATGAATATTTATCTATTTAGATGTGATATCTATCTTTGAAAAGTGTGGTTTCATATAAAATTCATCGTATTGAATGATAAATTAAACTCAAAATTAAAATTACGCATTTCTTATTTCCCTTATAAACTCAAGGTTCAGTAAATTGTTTCTAATCATAAACTTACTTGTAACATACCTCCCGAGTTCTAAAATTCCTATATCCTACCTACCTTGAATCCAAAAGTTACTTAAAATAAAACTTCCCACTGATATTTTTTTCCATAAACCAACTAGGGATACACCCAATCTGGGAACCTAAGATGACATATAACATGGAACAATGGGACTTCTTGATCCCCAAAGGTTGGAAACTAGTGCTTAGGAATCAATGGAACACTCTTAGGAAAGTTTCACCCAAATAAACATGAATAACAAGACACATCCTCACAAAAGTCTATCACGATCATTTAATACATCAGATGAATAAAAGTATCAAATAATTAGGTTAAAATATAAAGTTATCTAAATGAGGTATAAAAAATATATAACAAAGATTATGAATCTTAATATATAAAAAAACTGGTATAAATGGGGTAAAATAAAATAACCAGTTTACATTGAATACTAAATATGTAAAATAAAATATAAAAATAAAATATGGACCCAAACAGCCACTGTCAGGGGAGTTTTCTAATGTTGACTGTTTATCAATCTAATTTTGGATTGTGTTTTGAAAATTAAAAAAACTCATGATATTTATCTTTATTTTATTATTTATTGTTTTATCATTATTTTATTATTATTTATATAATGTAATTTTATTAATGGTTTATTATCAAATGGGTTATTATAATTTCTCATAGTGTTTTTATTACAGTTTCCACAATTTTTTATTTTGTATTTAGAGTTTATTAATTGTAATTTATTTATTTATTCATTAATTTAAATGAAAAATAATTGTTATTTTTTTAAATATTCTATACTAATATGCTTAATTATTTATTTAAACTATATGAAGAAAACAACTAAGACCATGAGCTACGTGATACCGTGAGTTGTGACCAAGAGGAGTGATCAATAACTATAATTTTTTTATTTTGATCATCAACCATGATACACAACTATGAGATGCGAACATGAAATGCAACCATGGATTTCCACTATAAATTTTTAACAAGAGGTGTGACCATGAAGTATTCTTTTTTATGGGGCCATAATATCTAGGTTCTCTCATTTTACTTCTATTTCTAAAAAAATTAATTTATAGAATTTCAAAATTTCCACGACACTCGATTTTACAAGTATAATGATTTTTTATACACCAAGTTTGTTTTAATTATTTTTAATAATTTATTTATTTCAAAATATTCTCTATTTATAGTTAAAACCCTTAAATTTTATTGATAATAATTTTAAATTTTTTATAGTGAATGTAATAATTGTTTCTTAATTTGATGAGAGCACTGCATGACTATAATTTAACATTTCTAATTTATTTTTCTTGAAACTTTTATTTACCAATTTATTTTGAAATTTATATTTATTATTAAAAAAGTTGTTTATAACTATTAATTCTTTTTTTATTGTTTAATTAGTTCTAAATTATTATCTTATAATCTTTAAAAGGATATCTTTAACAATTTATATTGGATATATTTTTAATGTAATGTTTCAAAAAATTGTTTGACCTATTTTGTGGAGATTTTTTTTTGAATTTAATCAAATGTTTTTGAATAATGATTTTTGAAATTTATAAACAATTTTTTATTGATGAATTTAATTTAAATTAATTTATCTCTCTGAGATAATTTTTGTGATAATTTTGGAACTGTTATTATTTTTTTGAATTATTTTACCAATTGAAGGTTATGGTTAATATTTAAAGTTCTCTATTTAATGGTACTTCAATAAGGTTTTACACATATTTAATATCACTCATAATGACTTTAAAATATTACCATTCACTCAAGAACAATGATGTGAACTTTCAATTTTCTTTACAAATGTGTAAATTTCTGTGAAATCAATATTTCATTAATTGGACGATCTCTTAAGTGATGAACCACATATTATTTGACTACCATTTCCTTGACAAGAAAATTTGATCAATTACTGAAGAACAAGTAAAAATTATTCATTGGTTATTATTCAATCTATTTCATACTAATTTTTTGTGTCTGTAACACTAATTTTAATCTCTTATAACTATGATCACACTTTCTATTTATTAATTTCCATTAAAAAACATTCATTTTTTTAGGTAATGACTCCTAGATTCTAAATTTATGATTGTTAGAGTTGTGACACCAGTTAAAAAATCCTTGTATTTTCAAGGTATTTTTACTTTTAAATTGTGACATGTCTTGTCTCATTTTTATTCCTTTAGGTATGTTATATGGGTAAAAGGGACTCAAAACAAAGTTATAGGGGGTTTAGGTCCTTATAGGTTTGTTTGTTAGTTTGAGTAGATAAAACAATATCCATAATGTGAATAGATTTAGAGAACAACATGTCATAGATCAAGTGTGGATAAATCAATATATGAGGTATGGGAATTAGATTAGATATTTTGAAGATGTTTTCATTCATCTATACAGAAAAATCACTAGAACTGAATGAAAAGAGGATATCTAACTATTTTTGATGATAAATTATTACCATTTAACTCTTAAAATTTCTAAAATATATTTTTAACTCACTCACTAAATGAGGATTAAGTTTTTCACCAAGGTAAAATTTTCTTTTGATCCTGGTGTGTTACTCTTAAGAGTAAATCTCTTGTCAAGTGATTCCTAGATGATTAAGAATAATGAAGTTAATTCAACCATGAATAATTATTAGTATCTCTTAGTGTTCTAAAAAATGAATTGGATAAGAGTTGAAGATGAGAGTAACATATAGTAAAACATGCACAAATGAAGAGATAATTGCAACCAACCCAATCTTATTCCCCAATAAGTTTTATCCAATGATCATATTTTATTCAATAACATTTAATAATTTCGTTACAAACAAAATATTAGACAGATAATTATTCTATGTAAAAGAGATTATATTTTTGATGATCTAGTGATGCTTCCCTATTGCCTCATACTCTCTTGATCGATCCCAACAACCCTTGGTACTAGTTATTTATAATCTCCTCCTTTGATTCCCAATCATGTTATCCAGTAGATATCCTAGAGAGATCTCCCTTTGTATTGTGATTGTTTCTCTTAAAATAGAATAATACACCAATGCACATCCTCAAGCTCACAGTTTGCTACTCCGCACTTGGCTCCCATGACTACTCATGGCGCGCCTTGAAAATTATAATCATCTCCCTCATGTTACTCAAGTAGAACCCCCATCTAAATGTGATAATCTACACATGGGATCCTAGCTTATGTAGAATTTTCTCAGCTATTCTAGTAATCTTCAGAAGCTTCCCTAGATTTCCCACAACTTCATCCTACCAAGCTCCCTGTTTCCTTTGATTTTTCATTTTCTATTATTTTTCAATTTTTAATTAATGGATCCTAGAATTAAAAGTTAATGAGAAAGGAAAAAAAGTTAGTCTAAAAATATTCAATTCATGAAATTATAATTTTTAGTTATTCTTGAATTTCCAAACAAAGAAATTTATTCATGTTATTGATTTTAAAAAAATTAAATAATGGAGATTTGAAAGAAGTATTTTTAAGAAAAGACTCATTATTTCAAAATGATATTACAATTAAAAGTAAATTTCCCAATAAAAATTTAGGTTCTTAAATCACATGAAAATAAATACATTTACCCTAAAAAATTTAAGCATCAAAGAAAATGATTGTCATTAAAATATTTATATAATTCCAAATCCAATAGAATATTAATCAATCATTAAAACAATCATCATTATTAGTAAAATTTGTTATAAAATAATAAATTAAAACCTCAAGAGGATGAAACAAAGTGCATAAAAACTAGGTTACATACCCAATAAAGTCTCTAATTTATCAACATGTTTTAAAAAAGGTAATTGAGACCTTTATCCTAACTTTTTTAGAAGTTATTAAAAAAATAGATTCTAAGAGTTCTCAAAGATTTAATTTTTTTTAGTAATTTTAAAACTCATTTATGTCACTGAAAATTTCCTTATCTACAATAGAAACTTATTTAGTTGGTTTTGGTTGTAGTTTCAAAATCCATTCAATGATGATTGATCAATTTTCAAAACATAGATTAAAGATGTGTAAGGTTTCCTATGCTCCTGCAAAATAGAAGTCCCCATAAAACCTTGAGAGAATCCAAAAATAAGTCCACTAAAACTATCCTAGTCACCAAGGTGGTGAAAAAACACAAAAATGAAACTAAAAATCATGAAAATAAAAGTCATGATATCCAAATTTCATGTACACAAATACCAAATAATATAATCATGTATTTTGGTCTCGCATTCCCATTTCCAAACCTTACCTATGAGAAGATACATGTTTTTATTTATAAGGATCAGAATAAAACTGACTAAAGGACCTATAAATATCATAGAGAACAAGAATAGAATAGTTTTGATGATTCGAAGCTAGAATTTGAAAGAGAAAAAAATAGAAGCAAGATAGAGGAACAATACTAATGAAAATCAAGAAAAGTAAAGGATCACACATGTATTTAAATGGTTTGGACTAGTTTGGTACTAATATATGGTAATAACTAAACACAAATTATTATTATTATAAAAAATAAACATAAAACATACAATATATAATTTAAATTAGAGAGACAACATATGCATGTCATAAAATATATCTGAGAATGAAACCATTTTCACTCCAAGGACTCACACTAAACTCGATCCATGGATGGAAACAAATTTTTCCATACTATACAAACTCAAAAACATAACCCTAGAACCCTTGTTGTAAATTAAAAAATGAAATACAATACAGAGCTAAAAAATAGAAGGAATAATCTAAAAACTCTAGATCCCAAATCTGCTGAAGGAGAAATGGCGCTACTAGTGTTGTAGTATCTTGAAGCTAATGAGGTTTAGAAAGATATTATGTGTACCAAGATCTCTATATTATAGGATCACTAAAACAATGGTGTAAGAGGTGTTTAATGAGAAAACCATATCTTATCCCCCCTTATATTCTTCTCTATAGAATAAATTAAATGGAAAAGTAAAGAACTGTGATGAGGAAAAATAAGCAATGCGAACAGTAATAATGGTGAGGTAGGTGCAGTGTTAGATGGAATGTTTGGAATAAAAACTAAGGAGCTACCTAAGTACAGTAGAGGGATAGTGGAAGGATCACATTGGAAAAATTGATATAAAAAATCCCAAATAGATGAGGACGTGTGGAGGCAGGAGATAGGTCGGGTAACCAAGCATGGTGATAAAAAAAATCCAAAAATAGAAACTACCAAAATTAGATCCATATGACCGTGATAATCAATAGCCATAAAAAATGAAATTAGGATCTATAAGATCAAGAAAAAAACTAGTAAAATAGTTTATTACCCATAATACAACACTATAATAAACACATACACCCATCTAACACCACAGGCCCAGACGGACAGATCCAACAAAATAAGAGCTCAATTAAAAAAATATTTTCATAATAATAAAAGAAATATTTTTTTTCCTGCAAAATTTTAATATAAAAAATAAAATTTAATAAATATCTACCTTTTCAAATTTAAATTAACAAACTTATCTGATAGTGTTATTGAAAGGACTATCAGACCCACTGGTATGTTAGAGAGGTTATTTATTTTTAAAAAAGAAACCTAAGACTACAATATCTACCTAGGGTGGAAACTCTTAGTGTGTTCCAAAGTGGCACATAGACTACCCATACCTAACCTTATACACCTATCAAATTAATAGACCATACTCTTAAATAAAACTATCTAAGAAACCTAATTAAACAAAAACATCACCACAATTATTACCGAATACTCCACTAAAAATATCAACTCCCAAGCATGCAGATACCTACAAAAAAAACCTTAATTGTTTGTAAAATATGGTAAACCAAAAAATATATAAAATCTAAAATAATTTAAGTAATAAAATAAAGTAGAAATACAAAAAAAATGAAGAAGTTGATAGGATAACATTCTCCACCTAAGCCCGAATGACATAGACCAACACAATGAAAACCCCCTTCCCACTAGTGGACCCTAAAAACATAAAAGGTAAAATTATAGAAATTAATAAATGAAGAAAACCTAGAAAATAGATCTATTTCTAGATAAAAGGGTTTCAAAGAAATATAGAAAATCTGTAGTTTCACAATTGGGGGATACTATATTTGTCTAGTCCAAACTATCCGTATTTATAAAATCGAGATAGTATATTTTAAAATGGGCAGTTCTACCACACAAAAAACACATGAAATTATTAAATTGATTCTTATATTTTTGTTCTTTATTTCTGTTTATATTCTAACCCATAACGATCAAAAATTTTGGTTCTGTTTTAACTCCATTACTCTCTTCCTTCAAATAATATTTTTGAAGATCATAAGAATTAATAGTAGCCTTAACCTCTTCTAGAGCATACATCATCAAATATTTAATCTAACTATAATCATCAAGAGAGGTTAAATTAATTAATTCTGGATCTTCATCTTTAAATTTGGTTTCTATATTAGCTTAATCAAGAAGAACTTTATTAAATTCATCAAGATGAACACGAATAGAAGAAGAATGAATAATATTAAAAGAATACAATATCATTTTTTTTGTAATGATGACCAAGAATGGTTTTATTCATACATAGATGTTCAATTTCTAACCAGATATATTTAATAGTGGTTTCATGGGAAAATCCACAAAGGAATTTATCTCTTAGTGTTAAAAGAAACATACAATGATCTTTTTATAAAAAAATAGTGCTGCATTTTATATTTTTTTAGTGGAATTACCATAAATAGATATAGTAACTATAGTATTTTTAGAACCATTTAAAGAGATTTCATGTACATTGTGAGATAATTGTGGATGTATCTTAACACTCTACATGATAAAACCATTCTCACCATAAAACATTTTGACTTCAAACTTAGCATATGGCTTCAATAAAATTATTAAAGGATATGATACTAATGGTGAGGATTAGAAAAGATCCGATTAAAGGTAGGAATAATCTCATAGAAGACAAAAATAGATTCATTTTGATAATTCAATGAAAAAAGTTTCAAGAAAAAAATAGAAGAAACTAGGAGAAAGAACAAAAAATAAAATTCTTAAAAGTAAATAATCACACAAGTATTTATGTGGTTTAGACCAATTTATTCCTAATTTATGAAAATAAAACCAACACAATTATTATTTTTTTTGAAAAATAAAAAAAACATACAAAATAGAAAGTATAGAAGACATAAAATGGATGTGAACCACAAAATCTATCTAAGAATGCTACCCTTGTCACTCCATGGAAATACACTAAACTAGAGCAGAGGATGGTAAAATATATTTCCAAACTAGAAAAACTCACACATTCAAGCCTAAAACCAAAATCATAAAATGAAGAATTAAATACAAAGCATATATGAAACAAAAAATGAACAATATCATAGGTTCAAATCCCGAATTTTCTGAAGGAGAAATGATGAAACTAAGGATATAGTATCTTGAAGCTGATGTAGCCCAAATAGATCTCATGAATACTAGGCTATCCACCAAAGGGGATACTCGAGATCAAGGATATGGAGGAATGGAATGAGAGAAAGATATATTCTACCAGTATTTCATATTATTCTATTTGGAAGGTAGTGGAAGGAAAAATGAAAAACCGTGCTGGAGAAAATGAATCGATGCGACCAATAGTAATGGAGAGGAAGGCATATCATCATATGATGTGTTAGAAATAAAAGCTAAGGTGGGATATATGTACTATATAGGGTGAGATGAAGGATTATAAAAGAAGATCCAATGTAACAAATCCTAAATGGTTTAATACACATGGATGTAATAGATAAGTTGGACAGAAAAGTATGAGGATTAACCAAAATCTAGAAACACAAACTCAATGAAGAAGAGCCATCTGATCGTGGAAATAAAAAACCAAAAAAACTCAAAGGAGGATCCAACCGATCATGTAAATTAACCATAAAATCAAACCATTCCCTACATCCAAATGACTTAATAAACATAAAGGCCTAGACAGAAACACAAGCCCAGATGGACAAAGCCTTCAAAATAGGATCCCAGGAAAAATATATGATTTTCAAAATAAAAAAAACAACATTCTTGCGTAGAAAATTTTAATTTGAAAACCAGAATTTAAGAAGTCTCCAAATTTTAAATTTTTATTTAAAATAATTAAATGATGTTGTTATTTCAAATCCTATCTAGCCTTTCAGTAAGTTCAAGCATATTTTTAGTTAACAAAATTAATCGTAAGGCTAAAGTATTCACTCCACATAAACTCTCTTTGCGTATTACATAGTGGCATAAACACTTCACAAACCTACCCTTGTACTAATATAAAATTACTAGAGCATTTTTAGAAAAAACTATCTAAGAAAAAACATTAAACAAAAGATATTACCAACATTATTAATTAAGCCTCAACTAAAAAAAAAACTCCCAAGCATGAAGATACCTAAAAAACCTTCATCGGGGGTTAAATATGATGAAGAAGAAAACACAGAAAAGTTCATAAAATTCAAGCAGTAAAAGTTAGTATAAGGATAGAGAAACCAAAAATAGGAATCTGATAAGAGAAAATTCTCCACCTAACCCCGAATGGTTAGAGCTTCCTAAAGAAACCCCTTCCCATTGGTGGCCCTTTCAAACATTGTAGGTCCAGTCCCAGGAACAAAGAAAAGAGAAAAAATTGAAATTGAACATACTTATAAATAATAGGAATGTTAAATATTACAGAACATCCATAGTGTCACAACGGAGTCATACCACATTGTTCTGGTCCATACTATAGTTATTTATAAAATTAGGACAATATCTTTTAATATGGCCAGTTCTACCACAAAAAAAAACATTGTAAATTATTAAATAGATTCTTATCCTTCAATTATTTATCATTATTTATATTCTAAACCATAACACTCAATAATTGGGGTTCTATTTTAACCCCATTATCCTCTCCCATCAAACAATGTGTTTGAAGATCGTGAGAAAAAAACATCAAACATAACTGATTACGACATTATGAAATCACAAACATATATCATATAACTTTTTAAAAAACTAAAAGAATCATCATGAGAGGTTAAAAAATTAAATATTGATCTTTATCCTTCATTTTAAAATCTATTTTAGCTAAATCAAGAAGCACTTAATTAAATTATTCATGATGAACACAAATCAAAGGACTTGGATTCATCTTAAAAATATAAAGTCTCATTTTTTTTATAAAAGAAAACAATGGTTTTATTAATATATATATATATATATATATTTGTTCATTTTTAACAAGATAGATTTAGTAGTAGTTTCATGGGAAACTTCAAGAATTACTTTCTCTATTAGGATCAAAAGAAACGTACAATGAGCCTTTTATAATGAACTAGGGTCAAAATCTATATATTTTGTAGAGACTGAACATCATATGAAAAGTTAACTATACATTTTTTGGAACTGTGCATGTGTTTTCAACTTCATTGTAATCTAACAGTGAACACATATTAGCTCTCAAAATTCTGAAATTGTTTTCACCATCGAATTTATCAACTTAAAATTTTTTAGATAATGTCACTAAAATGATTACATGATTTGATACCATTTGTGGGGGTAAGAATAGATTAAATTAAAATAATTAAAAAAACGATAGTGGATAATAAGAGAATATTTTTGATGTTGAAAATATAGAGGTTTGAAGAGAAAAATAAAAAAAACAAGACAAAGAATGAACATTAAAGAAAATTCGAAAAAGTAAAGGATCACAAAAGTATTTATGTGGTTTGGACCAGTTTGGTCAAAATACACTGCTAGAACACCACAAAAATGATTTCTATTATGCATAAAAAAATATCATACAATAAAGAAAGAAAAACAGGGAGAAAAACACACAAAACAAATAAAATATCTAATAATACAAACTTTTTCCCTCTAGGGACTCACACTAAACTCAATATGATGATGGTAACATACATTACTAGACTGGATGGAATTACACACACAACCCTGAAACTCAGACTGTAAAATAAAGAAAGAAATACAATGCAAAGATGAAATAGAAAAGGAACAATATCACTAGTCTAGATCCTTGATCTGTTGAAGGTGAAATGATACATCATGGGTTATACTATCTTGAAGATGATGTTGTCCAGATAAAGCTTATGAGTACCAAGATCTCCACTATAAGGGATCATCGGAAAAAGGGATGTAGAGGTGTGGAATGAGATCACTAGATATTATACCTCCCTCTTAGATTTTTTTTATTTGGAATATAGTTGAAGGAAAAATGACTAACCAAGGTGGGGAAAACAAAGTGACCTGGCCAGTAATAATGGTGAAGCAGGTGCAACATCGGATGAAGTGTCAAGCATAATAGTCAAGGTGGGATACACCTATGGTGGAGGGTGGATAAATGGATCATGAAGGAGGATTTGGTGTAACAAATCCTTAATGGATGAGGATGTGTGGAGGTAGTATATTGGATGGGTAGAAAACACAAGGATTATAAAATCTAGAAACACAAAATCCCTGAAGAAAAGACGTCTCATCACAGTAATCAGTGGCCAACAACACTCTATGGAGGAGTCATTGGATCAAGCCAATGAACATGTAAAATAGTCTATAACCCAAAACCCAACACCTTAATAAACACGGAGGATTGACAAACACTACAAGCCTAGATGGACAAAGCCCAAAAATAAGTTCCCAAGAATAAAAAGATGATTTTCAAAAAAATAAAACCAACATTTTGTCATGGAAAATTTTAATTTTAAAAAAATAATTTAATAATAGTGATTATTTTTGCTTCCGTCAACCCATAATAATGTATTCATACATACCATGCCTAATATATTTGATTATTGTATAATATTTGTCTATTTCCCGAACATCCCCCACCCCTCTTTCTATAAATTTTCTTTCCCATGGTTTGAACTGTATATCTCCTCCTTCCATTGTTATCCATGTTTTTAAAAATGGAAAATCCCCAAGCCATCTACCACACCATATCTACCCTTGTAGAATACTCACAGTCATAAAAAAATCCCCACCAACGTTAGTGCCCCATCAAGGCATCACCCTTAGAAATTTTTCAAATATACCAAAAATAAAAAAAGGAATTCCTAATATAAACATATGGGAAACAAAATTCCCCAAATACCGAGATGGATGGGGTGGGTTTTTGTAGAAGAAGGCGCCATCTAAATTAGTTCCTTCCTTTATAAAAACTTGGAGAAGGTGTTTAATAAAAAAAGCAATTTCTTCCAAATCATTTTATAGATGACACTTTTCTAAAAACTACACGCCCATCTATTTTTTAAAGTTGTTTTTTATTTTTATATATATTATATATATATAAAAATATTTATAAATATATATATAAAGAAAAAAAATAAACAATTAAAATATATTTACTTTTTTTAAAATAATTATATGGATAATGTAATTAATATTAAACATATAATTATTTATAACTTTTAATAATGAATATAAATAATATATTTAATTTTATATTGAAATATAATTAGTAATAAATAATAAGTTAATCAATTTTAATAATTTTATTATTAGTTTAGTTAATAATAATAATAATATTAATTATTATTAAATAATAATATTTTTTTTTCATGTGAATTATTTTTTATTTATTATATTTATGACTAAAAATACTAATAATAATAATGATGATGACCACATAAATAATAGTATTATTATTAAATATTTCTATTATTAAGTAATATATTAATTACTGTAACTTAATAAAATTAATATATTAATTATATTTACTGTTATTAATAAGTATAAAATATTTTTTAATTAATTAATTACTTATGTGCATATTATTTTTAAGTCATATATTATTATAAATACATAATATTTTCTATTTATTATTTTTATGAAATTATTTTAATTTTCATTTATTTTATATGTTTTAAGTGAATGTGTTAAATTTTATTTTGAATCTAACTATTATTTATATTTTATAATAATTTTGAGTTGCATATATCTTTTAAAGTACAAATGTTATTTTTTTAAATAACATTATTTTGTATCATCTATATTATTTTATTTTTATTATTTTGATGAAAATATTTTTTTTAATTGTTTTTTATGTTTTTAGTCTATCTTTAAAATTTCATTTTGATTATATTTTTAGTTTTTTATAGTCTTTCAAAGTCACCTACTTGAAACAAACTAAAACTTAGTATGTTTCATGTAGATTACTTTGTAATTATATAAAATATACATTATAATTTAAATCTCAATGAAACTTAAAACATGGATTAAACATTTAAAAATTTGTTGAAAAAAACATGGAGGGGTCACCTTCTGAGAGGTAGGGGTGGTGGTCAATTCTAGTTCACAAGATGAATTCTTTTACACTACCATAGATCACATAATACACAGTGCCTACTATTATCAATACTAAAGAGAAAGCATTGATAAAAGAGTTACCTTTATCAGTGTTAGCTAAACATGCTAATAAATGTAACTTTTACTAGTAGTAAAAAAGCACTGATAAAGGTGGATCTTTATCTATGCTATTTTTAGTGTTGATGAAATCCATTAATAAAAAACTATTATTAATATATATAAAATTATCATATTTATATTCATAAAATAATTTTCATTTATATAAATTATTTAAAAAATACATGTATATAATTAATATAAATATGATATATCAATATGTATTTTTTAACAATTCAAATATATATATATATATATATATATAATGTTTTCAAAAGTATTTATAAAATTATAAATGAATATATATTTAAATAATTATAAAATTCTAATAAATATATATTTAAATAATAAATATATTTTCATAAATACGTATATTTTTATAATTATAAAATTATAATAAATATATTTAATTAATAAATATTTTTATTATATTTATAATTTTATATTTATAATTGTATATAAATATTTTTAAATATATTTATTTATAATTATAATAAGAAATAAATAAATATATATTTAAATACTTATAAAACTACAATAAATATATTTATATAATAAATATATTTATTTTAATTTTATAAATATATACATTTATATTTCAATAAGTATAGATATATATAATTATATAATTATATATAATTATATATTTATAATTATGTATAAATACTTATAAATATATTTATTTATAATTATAATTATAAATATATATATATAATTATAAAATTATAATAAATATATTTATATAATTAATATATTTATTATATTTATAATTTTATAAATATATATAAATATATAGATATATATAATTATATAAATATATATAATTATATAAATATATATAATTATATAAATATATATAATTATATAAATATATATAAATATATATAATTATATAAATATATATAAATATATAAATATATATAATTATATAAATATATTTATAAATATATACAAATATTTACATGAAATTGTTATGCATTGTTTAAAAGTATACATTTCAAAGAATTTAAACGTCATATAAAGATCTTTTGTTATTGATTAAAGTCTTGATCCACTCACTTAGTAATTTCCTTTTCTTTTTTGATCACCCTTTAAAATATGTGTCATAATTTTGAGTCGTATTTATATTTATAAATGAAATAGGATTAGTAGTATATATATTTATACCTCAGTGACATAAGTACCAATCATGGGTGACATCATTCAATGAGAGTTCAAAAGAATGTGTTGTAGCATCTCCACTAACATGTGATCAACTATTTTAGAAAGCAGAAGATATGGACACTACTTTTGGTAAACCATTTTTGAAAAACCTTACGAAAACCAGTTGGGAAAAAGATGAGTTTATTTTTGAATTACCATATCAAAATTATTTTCACATCAAGAATTTTCTTGATGCATTCATGTTGAAAATAATGTTTGTGATAATGTCATTGGAATGTTATGAAATGATTCAAGAAAAAAAATGGATGGAATTAAGTATAGGATGCACATGATTTACATGGGAATACGGGAAGAGTTAGCACCAATGAATGGTGAAAACCAAACATTTCTTCCTCCAACATCTTACACTCTTTCCAAGAAAAAAAGACATCAGTTTTGAAACTTATTGAATGATGTAAAATTTCTAGAGGGGTATTCATCGAATGTCAAGAATACTGTGTCAATGAATTATTTAATGTTAATGGGTTATAAACCACATGAATTTTTTTATAAAACATTTCATTTTATTTTAAATTGTTCTTATTTTATTTATAATCAATAAATAACTAATAAACATGAATAATATATATATATTTCAAATTTATTTAATCATATTCTTAATCTTCATTCCGATGTCTAATATATAACTATGATATGAAATAATATTATTATTAGTATATGTTGTATGGTAAAACACTGTCTTATGTGTAACTCAAGCTATCAAAGAAACTCATTGTTGTGTGTAACACCAGCTAAGTCAGTGTTGTGTATCATTTTTGATATTTAAAATAGTTTTCTTCTTTTAAAATCTCATAGTGTTACATAGAAAAAAAATCCAATAATTGATTGTAATATTATATTAAAAAGAGAGAAAATGACCTAGGTGAACAAAGAAATCCAAGAATGATGCAATGTAAAATCCACAAACTAATCATTTGAATAAAAAAACATATTATTTCAAAATTTAACATGAAAAAAATAATCTAAATTACCCATTGATATACTTTGATGATAGATTTTCATTGCCTGAGGCAGTTTGAATCCAATTTTAAGGATCAAATTTAGTATTTGGGTTCATAAATTTGAAACTAACAACAAAAATTTATTTCCAGTTTATAACATAAAAACTAAAGAACATAAATTACTAATTTCACAGTGCAATTCCTATAATAAGGAATAAAACAAATGATTCTAATATAGTAAACAAATGCACGACCAGTGGAAAATATAATAAACCAAAATTTCAATTTATTCTCATAAAATAGAAACAATAATATATACATAATTATTCTTGATACACACAATCAAAAACATGATAACCAAAGTCCTTATTCACTTATGTATATTTTCATAACCCAAATAAAGATTCTCATAGATAATAAATAAGAAAAATTAAATGAAACAAGAATGAAACCTATAACAAGAAAATTTATTTTCTACAACAAGCTAAAATAATGGTTTTCAAACGAATAGAATAATTCAAGATGCACAATAAAATTTGTTATATAATGATTATATTCAAATACAGAATTGAAAAATACTAAATAATTAGATTCTTAAGTATAGTAATTGCATGTCGATGAAAAGTGGAAAAGGGAAGTAATAAAAAGACACCATGATTTACATTCTTTGGACAATTGGCCTATGTTCATGGGGTAGGATCATCTGGAATTTTCATTATGTAAGAATAAAGAAGAGTAAAATAAGAAATAAAGATAAATAGAAAAGAAAAAAAATTCATGTGATGAAGAAATAAGATGTAATCAAGAGACATCCCAAAAATCAATAATGGAAAAAAACCTAAAAGAGGGATAAAACCCCTTTATCAGGACTCAATAAAAATATTTTTCCTGTAAGAGGGTTGAAGAGACCACTTAAATAATTGTCGTAGAGTTTTTGAGGTTCATATCTTCTATCCAGGTTTGTCGCTATCCAAGATCGCACACCATGAACCACCAAATAGTCACAAAAACTCTAGGATCCAACAATGAACACCACAAATCAGGTTGTAACTAAACTTATCCTATGGAGACAAACGAATAATGTTCTACTAGAGCTCTCCCTTCAAGATTCTCTCTCTCTCTCCCAATTTCCCTCTCTTCTTCCTCTTCTTCTCTCTTTATCTCTCAGTGTTACTAAGAATCTACCAAATAGAGTTGATTCTTCATTGTTTTTTGATATGGATGAACAAAGGGGTATACAAAACCCATGAGAGATTGAAATCCGTTGTAATAACATAAAAAATGAGGGAAAAGGTTGAGAAGAAACAAACCTAATAGCCTTAAAACCCTGCAAAACGAAAACCATGCAATGGTGATTTTAAAAAGTGTCATAAGCGCACCACATATGGGTACCAAGTTCTATATAAGGCTACCATTCCATTCATGTAAGGGTTCTACGTAAGTGTAGCAAACACCACATAATGGTAGCGCCTCTTGCATAAGGGTACACACATTTGTGTAATGGTAACTCGTCGCTTGGATAAGGGTTATACCAGCTATGTAAGGCTACATGACTCAATACACAAGTGACATAAGGGTTTAAAAACAAACTAATATAAGAGTAAAATCCAATGATATGTAATGATCATGGGACCTCTTGTAGGGGTAAATCAAAATCACCAAAACCCATTTAGGGTCACCCAAGGACTCATGTAAGGGTAAAAGGAACTACAACATAAATATGTATGTGTAAGATTCTAGAATTATTAGAGGTATTTAATTGATTAAATTTGGTTTAAATATATATTTTTGGGTTAATAAAATGATTCCCAGGTGTTTGAGGGGGCTTGGGGGTGTTCTGGGGGTTCGAGACACAAAAGGAAGGGGAACACTAGGCCAAATTGGGCTAGGGGCATAGTTAGCACATGACTAGCATACAGTTTAGTAAACTGTGTGAGGTGGTAAAAATTTTGGATAGTGGAATATCGCATTGTTGGCATGTGGTTTTTAAAATTGTGTGGCTTGTATAGGAAATCATGTGACCTATCTCCCCTTAGACAGTGGCATGTGCACAGTTTTCAAATGGTTTGACAAACCGTGCGGGTAAACCATGAACCCCTATAAAGTTTGGAAAAAATAAAAAAATTCCATTATAGGATTTTAAACCTTCACGTAATTTTTCCTCCCATTCCATCCCTCTCAACCCTAGTGAATAACAAGAGCTCTCGAGGGCTTCCAAGGGTAAAAATTCTTCATATCTAGGTTGTTTGAAGTGTCGTTGGCTGTAGATCCAAGCTCTAGGTAAGTCTAATACCTCTCTTGCATCTCTTTTTTATTCATGGTTTACAACATTATTATATCTCCATTAGAATCTATAAAAACCCTATTTTCTGATGATATCTATTTCTATAATTTGAAGTGGGTTTGAATTGGGATATACGGCTTTGTTTGAGAGTGCGTTCGTTAACAAATTCAAGGTAGGTTGTCTACAAGTTATATCCCATTTTTTTGTAGATTTGTGGATGTTTGGTTTTGTTCTTGGTCACTTATTACTGTTATTTGATCTATTTTGGTGATATTTTGTAATGTGGGTGTCTCATTGATGAATATAAACCCTCATGGTTCACATGGAACACATTGAGGATGAATTTACCTATTTAGGTCCACCCATGTGGTGCGCTAATATTCTCGGACCTAGGGGTTGGTAAAGTAAGTGAAAGGATGACGTGTGATAACATAGATCCATTGTTTAACATGTAATTATATTTGATTGAAAAGAAAATGGAGTATTGGTAGTTTGAGTAGATTTGATAATGGATTAAGGAGTTGTTTGGTGTGTCATGGAAAATGGGTTAAATGGGATTAATGGGAATGTTCCAAATGAATTTATGTTTTGTACTTGGAATTCATAAGTGGGTTAATATGGGAAATGTTTGAATATGTTAAATGGTTTTATGTATGGGAATTAGTGAATTTTATTATTAATTTTATGCATAGGAAATATAAATTCGGTTAAATGGTAATGTGATAAATGATAAGGTGCTAATGGGTTATGGTATAACATTTATCCCCATGATAATTATTGGGGGTTATGATCATTAATTGTATTGAGTAAACCCAATTGTGATATGGTATGTGTGGTTAATGGATATATATATATATATATATATATATATATATATATATAAGCATGTTCTCATGGAATGGTTGTGGGATAAAGGACTGAGGTTCCTCCCACGGGTCAAGTTTGACTGATGCTCTAACACCACCTAGGGATGTATGGGTTGGGGAGTAAGAATGATTCTCTATGCCCCTATGGTTAAATTTGATGGAACTGATTGGATTGAGGCTCCAAGTAAAGTGTGGTCATTGATTTTGAAATGCTCATCCCTAGTGAGTTAGGGACTTGACTTAATCCCTTACGGGTAGTGTTAACTATTTTCAACTCTTTCCTAAAAAATTAAATTGTTTTTCCTATAGAACATATATTGATAATAAATTATGTACTAGAGGAGATGAAAATGATGAATTTAGTACCAAATATAAGAAGGGTTAAAGTCGATATAGTTAAATAGTGGCCCTCTAATTATAATTTTCTCACTTTTCATTTCTTTTATACTTGCATACACTATCTATTTACTAGATATTTTATAGACACTATTGGTGGTGTCCTACTGAGTTGTACTCACATCATTCTTGGGCCACCATTGAGTACTTAAGAAGACTTCGTACATGAAGGTCAAGGAAAGTGAAAAGGCCATATGCTAGGGAGTTGAGATGGGCATGGGACATATATGGATGAGGTTCCAGACTTGGAGTTAGGGCCATTTTAGGGATTCTAATATTGTCATTATTTTTGGTTTTGTTCACTTTAGAACTGTTCAAAATTACATACCATGTTTTTCTTTGATTGTGGGTTTTATCCAATTTTTAGTGAAGTTTTTATGCATGTTTATTTTTTATTTTACTTGTTTCCGCTATTTATGCTTGTTATCTATTATGGACTACTATGGTAAAGAGGGTATAGTCTCCCCATGTGACTAATCTAGACCTTCACTGCTAGTCGGAATCCTCTGGTATACAGAGAGGTGGACTTGAGGTCATGTGGCAACTCGGCCTTAAGCCCCATTTAGTGGCTTCTGGGATGAGGATGTTACAAAGTGGTATCATAGGAGGTCATTTCTATGACTTACTATTTGAGAATGGTAGAAATGAGGTTAGGAAAGTGTTGGGACTTGGTAATGAGATCATACTTTGGGGGTAGCTAACCCAAGTAAGAGGGAAAACCCAAGTCACCCTGGGTGATAATTTTTGTTCTTATTTTTTGTTGTTACATTTGATGATATTTTACTATCATGTGATGGACTTTTTGTGTGATATAAAAGTTTAATGATATTTTTCTCATGTAAGGAATGCCACATGGTTGTTCATTGATGTATCATTTTAGGTACCTAAGTATATAACTAGTATGTATCATAGTTGTAACACACACATATGGGATGGGTGTGTAAGAAATAAAGGGGTATGATGCATTCAATTTTCTCGAAGGTGATGAAAATGGTGTCTAATGATATGATACAAATGGGTGAAAAGGAAGAAAAATGTTAAATAATAATTAAATAATAGTCCTTGTTAAAGGGTTGTAATTGAATTGAATAATTGTTGAAGTAAGTTGTTATATGTGAATAGTTTTGAAATGGTGTAGAATGTAAGGATTGTAACTGTGTGATTTAGTTTCCCCAAGTTAGCCATGGCCTCAGGAGAGATTGTCTAGGGTGGTGTCATAGGTATGATAAGGCCTGTTTGGATGGTGTATGTGGAACAATTTGTTTATGACTAGTGAGGAGCATTACTTTATTTCAGTGAAAGATTTATGGTTGTGTTCTAAATTCATGTTTGTAATTATAGAGGAATTCCCCCATGAATATGTGTGATGGTTGGGTGATAAGAGGATGTTGATTAGAATACCCCCCAGGAAAATATTTAGAAGATCCAGTGGTTCAAGATAATAGGGAATATCAGTTCCATGAGAAATTTTCTCCTTTTATACAGATGATGGAGTTGGATCTAGGGTGGGTTGCGATGAGTATGCTCAAGATGACTAGGGAGTTTCAGCTAGAAGATCCTCTGGACATTACCGGAGAGGGTGAGACAGAGGCATCCGAGTTCTGGATAGAGTTTATATAGAAAATTCTTGATCATCTAGAGACTCCTTCTGAGAAGCGAGTTAAGTTAGCATCCTATATTTTTAGAGGCTGAGAAAAGTATTAGTGGGATATCCTAGTTTTGACTGAACAGGTAGAGGAAATTCTATGGAAATTTTTTTAAGAAAAGTTTTTGGAACATTACTATCCATAAACTTTGAGGTAGGAAAAAGCTACAGTGTTTATGAGACTGATTCATGGGATGATTTTAGTAATATATTATACATGTAGGTTCATGGAAATGAAACGTTTTTTTCCTACTTTATTCGGAGAGAGGGAAGCTATGGAAAGGCACATTTAGGATGGAATTTGACATGAAATAAAATCCCATGTAAATATCTTTTTGTTGAAGTGTTTGTTGAGGAGATGGATTTGGACCTCATCTCAAAAGGAAACCTCAAGGAGGCCTCCAAAAGTAGACATGATGTTCCAATGGGGAGAATAAGTGGTATGAATTCTGAGAGTAGGAAGCATCAATTCAAGAATTTCCACCAGGGAAGTGGTGTTCAACACAGCCAGAAAAATGAATTAGTCCCTCAAGTTAGTAATCAAGTTTACTACTATCAGTGTGCTTGTTTCAAACACATGTGAATTCAATATTCTAAAACACTGGTTGACTGTTGAGAATGAATAATATTGGACCATGTGTAGAGGTTTTTCAGAACCATAAATAGTTTGAAAATGATAGAGGACATAAACTAGTATAGAGGACAGGCAGGGGGTTGATCACCCCGTATTAAGTTGGGAGTTGGAGTTCCACAATTCTTACTGGTAGGGGTGGTGGATGTGGAACTCCAGGGAAAGACCATCCATACCAGCAAGGGAGTGTAGTGTAGGGTACTCATGTTTGATCCTAGGGTAGAGGTGCAGGTTATATTCATGCAATTTAATCTACACATGAAGGTGGTGAGGCTAGACCATCAACCATTTGAGTTACAATTCCAGTATATTCCACGGTCTCTAAGGATCTTTTTGACCCAGGTTCCACACAATATTTTATTTCTTCCTAGTTTGTAGTGGTATTGGTCCTAGACATGGAATGAGTGTGTGGGGATATGTCAATTGATACCCCATTTGAGGTGCGAGTTGAGGATATCAAATAGTGTAAGGGTTGTGCTATAGAGGTTGGTGGATATCATTTCATGTGGAATCTATTTATTCTCAAGATGTCAGGTTTTGACCTAATTCTAGGTCTGGATTAGCTGGTGTAGTACCATACCCACATCGATTGTTACCATCGTTGGGTAACATTCATGTCTCTAGATGGTGACAGTTATTTCCTTGGTGAGTGGGATGTTTGAGCGGGATGTGCAGGGATAATCGACCAGCAGTTGGGAGAAATCATGGCTCAAGTGGATTTCCTTATGCAAGATGATGGATGAAGGGAACAACAAGTGTTCCTTCCTGTGGTGGTTCTATTCCTGGATGTGTTCTCGAGGACTACTAGGGGATACCACCTGATAGGGATGTTGAGTTCATGATCGAGTTTCTTCCAGGGGAAGAACCATTTTCCATTCAACCATATCAAATGACACCGATAAAACTCTAGGAACTAAAGGTTAAACTGGAAGAGTTGGAGAAAAAGGGATTCATCTGTCCTAGTAAGTCTCCATGGGGATATCCCATACTATTTTCCAAGAAGGTAGAGATATCATCGAGGTTTTGTGTGGACTATAGAAAGTTGAATTAGATGATGGTTATGAACTAATTATCACTTCCTAGAATTAATGATCTGTTTGACCAACTAAGACGTGCTTCAGTGTTCTCCAAGATCAAACTATGATTGGGATACCAGTAGGTGAGGGTGAGACCTTTTGACGTACCATAGGTAGGTTTTAAAAACCAGTAAGGTTTGTATGAATTTGTGGTGATGCCATTTCAATTTACCAACACATCGGACATGTTAATGGATTTAATGACCTGAATATTTCACCCATATTTGGACCAGTTCGTAGTTTTCTTTGATGATGACATATTTGTGTACTCAATAACTCTTAAAGATCATGATAAACATCTTGAAATCATCCTAAGTACACTACGTGAGCTTATAATTTATGACAAGATATCAAAATGTCATTTATAAATTTAAAAAGTGTATTTATTGTGACACATATTTTCCAAGTTAGGTGTGTTAGTGGATCCTGAGAAGGGTCAGGTTGTGGTATCTTAGGAGTAGCCTAAGAATGTTTTTGATGTTTAGAGTTTTTTTGGATTATCTGGTTATTATAGAAGGTTAATTAAATATTTCTCTAATTTTACAGAGCCACTCTTAGTTTTAACCAAGAAGGGGGTCAAGTTTGAGTGGTCGAAGGAATGCAAGAATGCTTTTAAAGATTTAATGAAGTGGTTGACTACTGCACCAATTTTGATTTTACCAAAACTAGGTGAGAGGTACACTTTGTTCTATGATGCATCTAGTGTTGGAATTGGGGCAGTGTTGATGCATGGTGATCGAGTTGTGGAATATGGGTCCATATAGTTGAGAACACACGAAATAAATTACCCTAATAATGATATTGAGCTAGATGATATGGTTTATACTGTAATGTTTTAGAGGCATTAATTGTTGGGAGAGTGGTTTACCATTTATACTGATCATAAAAGTCTTAAGTACATTTTATCTCAGTGTGATTTAAATATTCGGTAGTAAAGGTGGGTTGAGTACCAGAAATACTTTGATTTTGAGATGGTTTACACACTAAGAATAGGATATAGTATTTAAGATGCCATGAGATAGAAGACTTAGAATTAGGTGGTTCAGGAATCCAAATATGAATGGAGAATGATATATTTCTTTGCTGAGATACACCTAGAGGTTCATAATGGGAATGGACATATGACTTTTTCATCTGTACCAGTTGAGTCCATAATTTTGAGTCAGGTCAAAGAGAGTCATATTGAGGATCCAAAGTGTTTGTCTATGAAGGAAATTATTAATGGTGGGGAGTCACCATCTAGTTGGGTTGTTGATGCTAATGGAATTGTTTATGTTCAGGGGTGTTTTGTAGTGATGATGGGCATGCGACAAGAGTTAATGTGCAAGATCCATGCATCGAAGTTGGATGTACATATTGGTTTGACTAAAATGTGTCATGATCTTTGTCGAAAGTACTGGTGGCCAGGAATGAAGAAATTGGTTACATGTTTTTTGGCATGATGCCTTACCTGTCCACAATTGAAGGTCAAGCATCAAGGCCCAGGTGAGTTGTTATAGTTATTTCCCATTCAGAAGTGGAAGTGGAATGACGTAACGATGGACTTCGTAGTAGGTTTTCCAAAGATACCTTAGAAGAATGATGTAGTTTGGGTAGTTGTGGATAAATTGACTAAAGTGGATCATTTATTTTTTATCCAAGAAACTTATACAACTGATTATTTGGGTGAATTATATGTTTGAGATATAGTGTGGTTGCATGGTGTACTAAGAACCATAGTTTCAGACCACGATCCATGTTTCACATCATACTTATGGAAGGGGTTATAGAAGGAACTTGGTACCTATGTGTTTTTGAGTTTGACATATCACCCATAGATGGATGAGCAATCAAAATGTACAATTCAGGTGTTAGAGTACATGTCAAGAGAATGTCTTCTAGACTTAGGTGGTTTGTGGGAAAAGAACTTGTCTCTCATCGAGTTTTGTTACAATAATAGATTTTAGCATATAATTCAAATGGAACCTTTTGAGGACCTCTATGAGGGATCGTGTAGATCTCCATTGTGATGGTTAGAAGCTGGGGAGTTTGATCTATTAAGACCGAGTCTCGTGCAGTAGTCATCATAAAAGTTTTAGTTGATTTAGAAACATATGTCAATGATTAAGAGTAAGAAGAAGTCATATGAAGATCGACGTTTATGACCTATTGATTTTTCAGTGGATGATAGTGTGTTTTTCTAGGTGTCTCAAAGGTTGGGTTTCCATCAAATTTAGAAAAATAGCCAGTTGGTCCCCAGGTATGAGGGTCCATTTGAGATTGTGGAGAAGATCAGACTGGTGGATGAACGATTGACTCTTCCATGAAGAAATAGTGGGATGCACGATGTTTTTTTTGTTTCAAAACTTCAACAATATCACCCTGATCTATATAATAGGATTGATATTGAATATATTGAGCTTCAGGTTGATGTATTATTTGAGTAGAACCCGGTTTGTATTTTGGACCATAATGAAAAAGTATTCAGGGGAAATATTGTTCCCCTGGTTCAAATTTTATGGAAACATGGGAAGGTTCAGGAAGAATTCTGGGAGAGAGAATCAGATATGTAGGCCCAATGGGCCGAATACGTTTCCTCAAAAACTCAATAATGCTTAGGAATAATGGATCGAGGACGATCCATCATAAGGTGGGAGATATTGTCAGATCCTGAAATTCATGGAGGTATTGAATTGTTTAAATTTTAGTTTTAATCTCTTATTTTGGGTTAATAAAATGTTTCTTGGGTGTTTGAGGGGCCTCAGGGGTGTTCCGAGTGTTTGTGATATGAATGGAAGGGGAAAAATAGGCCAAACTTGGAAAGGCACATGGTTGGTTCATGGCTAGAACACATTTAAGTAAACCGTGCTAGGTGGGAGAAATTTTGGATAGTGAAATATCACATAGTTGGATCATGGTTTGTCAAACCATGGGGCCTACCTAGGTAACTGTGTAACCCAACTCCTCTCGAATAGTGGCATGCACAAAGTCTATACATGGTTTGGAAAACTGTGGGGGTAAATCATGGGCCCCTGTAAGGTTTAGAAAAAATTAAAAAAATGCCATTATGGGATTTTAATTCCTCACCCTATTTTTCCTTCCATTCCCTCCCTCTCAACCCTAGTGACAAACAAGATATATCAAGGGATTCCAAGAGTGAATCTCATTCATCTCTAGATTTTTTTGAGTTCCATTGGTTGAGGTTTGAATCTCTGAGTAAGTTTAATCCCTCTCTTCCTTCTCTTTTTGGTTTAGGGTTTACATCTTTCTTCTACCTCCATCTGAATATCTAAAACCCCTCTTTTCTGATGAGATCAATGTTGAGCCTTCAAAGTGGGTTTGAATTAGGATCTAAGGCTTCATTTGAGAGTGATTTCATCAATTGATTCAAGTTAGTTTGTCTAAAAGTTATATCCCATATACTTGTTGTTGATTTGTGCTTGTTTGGTTTTTTTCTTGTCACTTCTTATTGTGTTTCTATCCCTTTTGGTGAGATTTGGTAAAGTGTGTGTCTTATTGATGAATAAAAATCCTCATGGTTCCCATGGAACACATGGAGGATTATTTTACCTATTTGGGGCCACCCATGAGGTGTGTTGATATTCGTAGACCTAGGGGTTGGTAAAGTAATTGCAAGGATGATGTGAGATAATATAGAACCCTTGTTGAACATGTGATTATATTTGATTGAATTAAAAAAGGAGTATTGGTAGTGTGCCTAGATTTTATAATGGCTTAAGGGGTTGTTTGGTGTGTCATAGAAAAAGTGTTAAATGTGATTAATGGGAATGTGCCAAATGAATTTATGTTTTTTCCTTGAAATGAATATATGGATTAATAAATGGGAAATGGTTGAATATGTTAAATGGTTTTAGGTATGGGAATTGGTGATTTTTTTTAATGATTTTACATATAAGAAATTTAAATTTGGTTAAATGGTAAGGTGATATATGATAAGGTTCTAATGGGTTATGGAATAACATTTATACCCATATGGATTATTGTGGGTTATGATCATTAATTGTATTGGGTGTTCCTGATTATGATATGGTATGTGTGGTCAATGGATATATATAATCATGTGAACATGTCTTGGTGGTGGGATAGATGACTGAGGCTCCTCCCACGGGTTGGGTTGGACTAATTCTCTAACCCCACCTAGGGATGCATGGGTTGGGGAGTCGGACTGATGCTATATACCCCCAATGGTTCATTTGATAGAACTGATTAGACTAAGGATCTAAGGTAAGTGTGATCATTTATTTTGATATGCTCATACCTAGTTAGTTAGGGACTTGAGTTAATACCTTATGGGTAGTGTTGACTATTTACAACTCTTTCTGGGAAAATGAAATTATTCAGCCTATATAACATATGATGATAATAAATTATTTACTAGAGAAGATGCAAATTATGAATTTGGTACCAAGTCTAGGAAGGGTTAAAGTCAAGATAATTTACTAGTGGCCCTATAATTTCTCTTTTCTCACTTTTCATATCTTTCATACTTGCATTCACTATCTATTTACTCGATATTTTGTAGACACCGCTGGTGGTGGCCTACTGAGTTTTACTCACACCATGCTCAAGATAAAGTTGGGTACTCAAGAAGGATTCATTTAACAACTTGGATTTTCCTAGTTCTATTTTTAGAAAATTCTAAGGAACATTACGAGATTGGGATATGATATGGAGTGTGATTCTGAGGCCCAGAGTGCCCAAAATGATCCATCAAAAGATGTTAAGTTTTTAAATAGCGTGCATGAGTGGTTTTCCTAAAAAAGTGGAATAACTCCTAAATGAGTGCCTAGATTAGAAATATGAGGGAACTGTTGTGTTCATGATGGTGGGTTTACCCTAGGAATGAATTAACTTTATTCGGCATGGGTCTCCAGTGAGAAAACCCAAAAATGTCATAACCATAAATAAAATAATTAAGTAAAATTAATTTAGTTTTCAAATAATTATAACTCATAAATGGTAAGTCAGATTGTAGATATGAGAGTACCGTTGAGCTCATGAGAGTGTGATTTTCTTAGGCGGAGCCTAACCTCAACCGACGCAAGTCGAGGGTAAAAGTTAATTTTTGGAATTTTTTAAAAGGAGGATAAAATAAACATAAAGAAGTTTATTTTATTTCCTTTTAACGTTTTTCATCCTAGAGACGCTGCGATGGAGTAACCCATTCTCCTTTCATAAATGAAGCAGTATGGAGACACTGTTTCAAAGTGAAACAGTAATGTGTTAACACATTTCCTCCGTTAATATGATGTGTGATACAATGTTAGAATTCATAATGATGGATAATTCCTTTGGAACATTAGAGTTTTCATGAGGTAAGAAGGAGAAACCTTCCTATTGGTGAAAAACAAACGATGATTAAGATCTAGGATCGATGAGATGATGGATCGTGATGCCTCTCAACATATCACCAATAATGATCGAACACCAATGCCAAACAATCTAAACTCTAGGTAGGGTTTTTTATTTAAATATTTTATTTCCCCATTCTTGGATTTTAACGATGAATGCTGATCAATCCAGAAATAGGTTGACCCACGATTCGATCGTTCTACAGGAGACTTCAATTTGAGGGATTTTAATGAGAGTCTATCTTGGTGATATTTAGTTAACCATCCTAATGGAAACAAACCCCAATCTACATGAACATCAATAGAGCTCTATTCATCTTTGTTTATTCATGTCGTTCTTTCTTCCGTTCTTCCTTTATCATGGGCATCCATTGTTTGGCCTACGACTCAAAATTTAGCGATCAATCGATTGTTGCACAATCTATCCTTGGTGCAATGATCTGAAATAATGGATCCAAGATGGACATGGAACAACATAGGTGTGACAATTATGGTGGGGAAGAGATCAAGGTGGTGTGGGAGATATCGCCGATCAAATGAATTTTCACCAAAAAAATATTGTGGCATGGATCAGATCCCATGACTAAGAACATGGAAACTCGAGGATTCTAAAACTTCTTCCGGATCGAAGAACAGAAAACGAGAATGCATCAAATGGCCTATAGAACAAGAAAATGGTGTATTAGTGTTGTTGATGGCCACATGCCGGTGTGATGTAGGATCCCGTTACAACTGCCATAGGAGGCGAGCAGGGGTCACAGGCAGGCAACTATTTGTGGTATTCGAAGAACACGATAGTGAGCCGTAGTCCAGCTAGACCGCAGTGACCCATAGGGTGGTTTGGAGAATCATCGACCACCACGTCCTGGGCAGAGGAAACTATCCCACTCCAATAGGCCAGGTTACGTAGGCTGTTCGGGCAGGGCCTAGTAGATCGGGTCAACCGGGTTGGTCGGATCAGACACGGTGGGACGGGTCGGGTCGGTCCAGAACTAGACTCAATGAAAATATTTTCACTAAAATGCCCATAAATTTCAAACTGTATGTACTTTTTATGTGACATCTACTCCGTCTAGACCCTCTCGACAAGGTGTCCCTTTTGAGAAGGATTTGGGGGTTTTAGTCAGACCATCAAGGGTTGGTGGTGTTATATTTGTATTTCCTATGAGGGATTGATGCAGGATCCTGATCCTATCATAAAGGGTGACAATAAAGATATAGATCATACCCTTGGAATTATCCATGAAGATTCTATGCAAGATCACATTCCTGTCATAGAGAATTACCCATGTTTTGATGTGATTTGGCTCATCCCATCTTTCTCAATGACTCTGTGGGATGGAGTATGGATCTCACCGAGAGGTCTGATCGGTCCTCACTTCTCTTTAGTGTACATTAGATTGGGTTTGAGGTATGGGTGTGAACAATTTTTACAAATTAACTCATCCCCTACCTTGGACGATAATCCCAGTAGGGCTAGGATGTCCCCTAGTGAGCCATGGGTGTAGGACCCCCTATATGTTTATCGAGATCCGATTTTTTCCTTCTAGACTTGACATAACCATTGTGCTTTGGGTAGTTCTTAGTGTGTTCTATTTAGGTGGGGCCCAATTTAGCAGGACCTCTTGTGAGGGTCTCTAATGACTTTATAGCTCGAGGAGTGAGTTATCTTAGAAAAAATGTTCCTTGATCAGAATCCTGTGACCAAGGATTGGCTGTGACATTGAGACACCTTATCTCGATGAGACAAGATATCTCAGGGAAAATTCATGACGTACTGATACCATATTTTCTCTCATATAATTTTGGTAGACTAGTGCTACATTATTTCTTTCAGGTATCTCAAGGATTGGGATCTCCCAGAATCGAGCATGCTATAAACAGAACCTTACGGCTGGTAGTGGATGAGACATTGCATCTTGGAATCCCTCATGAGTATACCTGAATGTTCTTGTTATATGTGTTGTTTACATATACCTATTTTGAGATGAATGTACCTTCTTAGTGGTGTTTCCTTTGTGGTCTTTTACTTTGTGTTTTGGGGTCCCCTAATGAGTATTATTTTACTCACCCCTACATGAGCTTTTCTCACACATGTAATGTCTTATATAGTTCACCAACACTTTGGTGAAGTCCTAGGAGAATCATGACTAGGACTAGGACCAAACAGTGCCTTGTGATATCATACAAGCCAAGGTGTTTCTAGAAACTTCCTATAACAACTTTAGTACCCAAGTTTATAGGTCACACTTTGTAGTTGCCTTTCTTTTAGTGGGCTTGTATTCTGGTCCAGTTGTACTTTTCTATTTTCTTTCTATCGTACTCTATTGTAGAGTTGTAGTCATATGCATGCATTTTCTTTACTTAGTGTTTTCTCTCTCCAGCCACTATGGCTTGGATTTGGGTGTGTGTGTATAGGTTATTAGGAAAATGCCTCCCATTTGTGGGATATTCCTACTCGATGATAGTCGCCAGCCCCTGGCCTATCAGAAGTGGGATTGGGGTAGTCACGACACAAGCCCTGGGTAACGGGTCGTAACACATCATGATTGTAGGTCAGGACAAGTGGAAAGGCCCCTTTCCAGGGAGTTCAGTTGGGCATGAGAAATTCATGGATGAGGATCCAGACTTGGAGTCATGTATATTTTTGTGATTCCACTATTGTAATTATTTTGAGTTTTTTTTACTTTAGCACTATTCAACATGACATACCATGTTTATCTTTGATTTTGGGTTGTACCTAGTTTTGATAGAAGTTAGTTATGAATTTTTATTGGTTATTTCACTTGTTTCCTCTATTTATACTTGTTATCTACTATTTATTACTCTTTTAAAGAGGGTATAGTATCCACACATGAATAATCTAAACCCTCACTACTAGTTGGAGACCTATGGCATACGAGGAGGCACACTTGAGGTCATGTGGAAACTCGGACCAGAGCAGTATTTAGTGGCTCCCAGGATAGAGACGTTATAATAAGGGAACAATGGACCTCACTTAAGGGTAATTAAAAGGGTAGGAGAATCACATAGGGGTAAAACCAAGTTAAGTAAGGTCAATAATAAATATTAAGAGTGGATAAAACACATGAAAATAAGCATATGCAGTTAGGGTGCAACCGGAGTGGTAAAACCTATAATCATTTATCAAAAAGAATAGATTTCAAATCACAAAAAACCCCTTGGGGGATTTAAAATGCAGGTGGTGTCATAGGCATGATGAAGAAAGATGGAGATATAGACATTATGCAGGTAGGTGGTGATGCATGCATGATGTAGGAAGGATGATTCAAGCATGACACTACACTAGGCCTTCAGGGCCATGTTCATGGGAAAACTATCCTTGAGCTGACGAGCTATTTATTGGTTCTCCCACCACTAATATAGAAATAATTATTTCACCCTAACTTAAAAAACAAAAAATGAATACATGCATATTCAAAAACTATCTTTAATTAATAACACAAGAAATGGGGAATCCCATAACAAAAATTTATTTCACAGTAAAGTTTTTATCCTGAGATGTATTTGTTTCCTTCCCAGTAAGAAGAACCATAAAGTTCTAAGAGAATCTAGCAGTAGGGCCACCAAAAAAATCTAAGCTGTGTAGGTGGAGACAAAACAGAAAAATAAAAATGAAAATCATAAAAATGCAAGACCTCAAAACAAAATTTCACACACACACATACCAGATAACCTCATCCAATAATTTGCTCATCCTTTACCATTTATAAACCCTATATATGTAATCAATTTTTTTTATTTCTATCCACCCATGCATGTGTAGTTAAATATTACATTACTGATATATTTTGTTATTTCATGATTTTGGTGTATTTCGTGAATTTCCCCCACCCCATTCTCTATAAATATACATGCCCTTGGGACATACTTCATATCTCCTCTTTCCTTTTTTTTGATATTTTAAAAACTTAAATTTCCCAATGACTTATACCACACTCAATACACCCTTTAATATTCACCTAGAATACTTACATTCATCAAAAAAACCCCATCCACATTAATTCCCCTACAACTCATCATCCTTCCAACAAGTGGAATGTTTCCCGACATGAGTTTCTATCACTCCTATCTTCATCAACAACACTTAGAATAGAGAAATAAATTCCTTCCTTACCATAACTACTAGTACACTTCCAAACCATATCCATTGGTTTAACATGTAAAAGGGTATTTATACAGACCTTATAAAAGAATATAAGTGAAAAGAATCAAAATTCTCCTCAATGAAAGGAAATTGAGATAAATTCCCTTACCTTGAGTCTCACATGCCACGTGTGTCATTATTATCATTAATAATAAACTTATATTAATTATTTACTTTCTTGATAACTATTTTAATGGCTATTATTAATTTTATTTCACTTATTAAAATGTTTTATAAAATTACTTAATCAATTAAGTTTACATAATATGTTTTGACCAAATTCAGCTTATGTGTAAAAAATGAATTTGGTTGGTTGAATATGGTAAAATAGTAAATTATTTATTTAAATAAATAATAATAATAATGAATTAATTTTTCATATCTATAAATAATTTATAATTTTTAAACCCAATTAGAAATATGGTTATAAAAAACTAATTAATGTTACGATCATGGAGATGATAGGTCATACGTACACATGAGTAATGTTTCTATTTTTCAATGATCATTATGAAAAAAGGTAAGTAACATGTATATTTACATAATGATAATAATATTATTTAAATATATATACTTATATATATCATTTTTGTGATGTAGTGATGAAAAAAGGAATCACATCGCTTGGAGAAGATGGTAGTCCACACATCCACGAACGATGTTATCATTTTTTTCTTGTTAGTGAAAAGGTAAAAAGAAAATGATATATTTTATTTCCATAAAGATAAATATGTTATGAATATTAGAAATATTTTAGGTATATAACATATATTTATTATCTTTAATTTTATTACCTTCCATTTAATGTGTTAAAGAAAAACGAATCACATCGCTTTGTGAGGCCGTAGTTCACCATACACATGAGAGATGTTATCATATACCTTACAAAATGAAACATAAAAGGTTATATATGATATAATGATCCAATAGGTATAATTATGTTATAAATATAATATATAAAATTTATATCCATCCTTATACCCAACCATGAGTGGTGGTAAAATAAAAATGAATGACATCATTTCACGAGGTGGTAGTCCACCATAGACATGAATGATGATTTCATAACCCATTTGATGGAAGTGTGTGTGTTTATAGGTAAAACCATAAACATAAAAAAATATTATCATATGGAAGAAAATGAGGTTATTATATCATCATGGTATAAGAATAATTGAAGGATATGGAGGAGAAAATAAAATAAAGACCCTTTTTGAATAACATCACCTCTTCTTAGAGTATCTTGATCTGGTTTTCACTAAACCTTTCCTAGGTTGGATTTATGATAAAAATAAGGATTATATGATGAGGTGATTAATTTTTTTGAGTGAATTTTTCTTCTTCTGATTTTGGATGATCCAAATGACTTTTGGTGTGTGGAGAAGTGGAGATAGTGAGTTACCTATTGTAGTTGAGGATGGGTATAATTATTTTAAATACTCAAAAGTATTCACTATTTGGAGGTATCCATTAACTCATGTGACAAAAATATATATAAATAATTTATTTTATAGAATTTATGATTGATCCATGCTTATACCACACAATAAGAAAATCATTTTTATTATTTTGTTCCTTAGTCTTAAATTTACTCAATTTTACCCTTTTTGTTTTTACCAAGGTGACTAGTTTTATAACCTAGGTAATTTATCCTTTAAGAATAAAATAAAGTGATAATTGTTATAAATTTAGATCCAAAGATTCTAAATAATATACCAAATTTATAAAAGAAAAATCCCATGGGTTTTGGAAATTATTTTTATCAATGCAACTCGCAAAAACACAGCTTTAACCCTGACCGCGCTAACAATGTTTTTACTATTTAGATGTCAATATGTTCTTCATAAAAGATAAATTGGTATAATAATGGAAAATAATTTATATTTAATAACACATACAAATAACTTGGAATATTATAGGATTTTAAGTAATTTTAAATCATTTAATAAAATATCATTTATTATAAAATAACAATAATGGATGGAAAGCACAAGAGATATCTTCTTGCAAATTGAAAATGGTTTATCTTCAACATGAGATATTAGGGTAAAATGGATTCATTCAATCTTGAATGGGAATGAACCATCACTTCCCCTATTAATGATTTTGGTACAAGGGGAAATCCCTATATTGCAGACCATAAAAGTATCTCTTTTGTAGAAGCCCTGACTGAATATGTGAAGGTTACTAATGAATGTAGTGGCTCTCCCATCATAAAAAAAATTAGAGGATGGTTCAATAATAGTTATTTATGACCAAAAAGTGATCAATAAAATAATGGACCTATATAAATTCTCACTTCTCGAACACATCTCTTTTGAGAAATGTGTCAAACCCTAGTCATATACAGATCTCAAGAGAAGGATCTCGCATTGCTGGAATATTACTAAATGGAGGCTTACTTTGATTGGAAAAGGATATTTTCATATTGTTATAGATATAAAATAATTAGTAGATTTGGCATGGAATACTGGTAATCTATGCCTGAAACCTGGTATTTTTTGTCTGTTAGAGTGGAAAGCTAATTTCAACCCCTAAAATCAAAAACATTCGAATGCTCAAGTTTTGACCAGAATATATGGGATCCCATGGGTCTAATAACACCAAAATATCCTCAATGACCTTGTTTCAAAATTTGGAATACCCCTAAAATATTGATCAACGTACCCTCAATGGTTACCTTGGCCTCTATGCAAGTATTATGGTTAATATTAACATGGAGTCTCCTCCAACAGACCACATTTCTCTTATTGTGAATGATAAAAAATTGGAGGTTAGGCTTGAATTTGAGAACTTTCCCCCTTACTATGAGAATTTCAAAATGGTATGCCATGAAATAAAAAACTGTAGGGTGGTGAAAAAGAAGTTAACACCAATCTATAGTACCACTAGATTAAATGATGTTTCAAAAGGAAAGGTTTCCAAGACAATGGATAATATCAAAAAGGAACAACCTAAATAGGGAAAAATTTCCAATGGATAATCATGGATAGCATAAGAAAATCATAGGAATAATTGGATAAGGTGGAAGAAAAGAAATGGGCCCCAGTCCTCTTGAAAGAGCAGCATAAGGTCAAAAATGTACAATCTAAAAGTCCCTCGGTGGATAATTATGTTGATAAGGCACCATATTTTTCATCAGAGATTTTATCTATGGTTCCATCTCTAAAAATTGAGGAATAATTGAGTAAACTTATCTCATTTTACATCAATGAGCTCATTCACTTAGATTTCACTAGTTTGGAAGGGTTGTAGTAGGGGCTATACAAGAACCCAAATTCTAGTATGAAACATGATCAGAAGGATTCAAACACTAATTTGGCTCAAAATGGATCAAATGAAACTGAAAAAAAGTTAGATATAACACATGTGACTAGATAGATGCATAAGTAGGCTTCATGCACTATATTAGGAATAACGTTTATCATATTTGTTGACACATCCATAAGTACAAGTGATGCTATTGGGGATGATTCTATGTTTTCTCTATGATTAAAGTGACATACTCAAAAGTTTGATAGAAATAAGAAAGTGGAGGTTAAGGAAAAGGGGTCCAACACCCCAAAATCAAGGTCAAAATAAAGAGTCTTTTCTGGAACTACCAAGGAATTGAAAACCATGGCACTGAAGTTCCTTAAGGATACTTCAAGGTTAGTATAAACCTGATTTAATTGGTGTGGATGATCTAAAAAAATCCACCCCAAGTTGTATAATTTCATGGTTAATAGTGGGTGTCATATTTTGGGTAAATCTCAGGCCTCCAACCCTTTGCTTTGGATTATTATTCACATATTGGTGGAAAATCATATAATTGTTCAAGAAAAAGATCAATTAACCCCATGATCATTCTATAAGGAAAGAAAGAAAATATTCTGCACAGTTATACATTCCTTTAATTGTTACATTGATAGAAGATCACTATAGACTCAAATAAATATTCTTTTAAGTTCTATCATAGAGTCATGAATTCTCATTAGAGATTTCAATTCTGTTCATCACGATGATTAAAAAATAGGAACTACCTTCAGTCCAGCCTCACTTAAGAATTTAAATGTTTTTTTAGGATTCCAACCTATTTGAAGTTAACATAATTGGATCAAAATAAACTTGGTACTAGAGACATATGAATGGTGTTTGGGCTAGAAAAACTGATAGAGACTTTGTGAATAATTCTTCACTGGGTAGTTGGAGATCAATTTCATGTATTACCCTGACTAAGAACAACTCTTAACATCAATATATACTAAAAATATTCCTAGGAAATGATAAGAATATGACCATCCCTTTCAGGTAAAACAATTCTTGGATATATATAACTAAGTGTTGTAGAATTGTTCAAGACACATGGAATATACCTACTTATAATGGAAACCTGAATGATTGCCTTACTAAAATGAAAAACCTGAAGGATGCTATAAAGGGATGGCATAGAATTTTATTTAGCCATCTTGATGTAAAAATTGATGCTTTTAAGGGAACTATCCATTCCATTCAAGAGAAAATTTCCAAAAACATTTCACTGAAGGAGTTACTCAAGAGGCGGAGATGTTAGATCCAAAACCAGGTGGCTCAATTATGGAGATAGAAACACTATGTTCTTTAATGATCCCTGAAGGAATAGAAAAGTGAATAAACCCCTATCCCTTTTTAAATATAGAGATTAAATACTCAATGAAAGTCAATCCCTTTCCAATCACATCATCTCCTTTTATGAAAATATCTTTAATGGTCTGCCAAAAAATGTGGATCTTAGGGAAGGTATCATCCCAAAGCTTATCACTGAGGATGATAATTTCCCCCTCACATAAATCAACCCTGGAATTTGAAATTAATGAAGTTGTATCTAGTCTTAACAAGGATATGTCCCTTGGACCTAATGGATTCACTAACCAGTTTTTCAACACCTTTGGGAGATCATCAAGATTGATGTTTTCAATCTGGTTAGTCACTTCATCAAAGGTGGATCCTTTACCCTATGGTTTAATTCCCAATTTATTTCCCTAATTCCAAATTTTTATAATAAAAGAGAAATCAACTAATTTAGAATATTTTCACTTGTCAAAATAATTCAAAAAATCATTATAATGATTTTGGACAATATAATTTCTCATATCTTGTACAAAATAGTTTCTTGGAATGATTTTGGATTTTTTAAATAAAGAAATATTTAGGATTTCTTGATTACTACATAGTAATTTGTGAATATCCTTAGAAAATATACAGGGGGTATATTTCTATCAAGGCTGACATCAAAAAATCCTTTAACACTATGGATTTGGGTTTTATCTGTATTGTTCTCTCATGTTTTAGATTCAATGAAAAATTTATTAGCTAGATAAATGATATTCTCAGGTATTCTCACATTTCCATTTTAGTCAATGGATCCTAGAAGGGATACTATATGTTCTCAAGAGAAGTGAGACAAGGATTCACCCTCTATACTATTATTTTTTCCATAATAGAAGACTATCTCAGTATGACTTGTTTCTATATGGTGAACAATGGTGAATTTAAAACCATCAAGGTAGTACGAGGTATTTCAGCCCCTTATCATTTATTTTTTGATAATGCTATTATCATCATAAATCAGGGATATAAGAGGAACGTAAAAAACATTAGGAAATATCCTCAACATTATGAAGGGTTTAAGGCCAAGAAGTCATTTCGAGCAAGTATTTTATCTAATTTGGGAAAAACATTTCAACTCCTAGAAAGCTTCACATGATCAATGAATTTGGAGTTAGAGAGGGATATATTCCTTTTTAACTTTCTTGGTGTACCCATGTTTTGGGAAAGACCATGGGAATATCAATTCTTTAATATCTTGAGTCAGGTTAGAAGATTTATGGCCTCTTGGAAAGTAAAATCATTATCATTTGTTGGTAGGGCCTGCCTTATTAAGCATGTGATTGTCTCAATGATGGATTATTATTTAATGGTTTACTCATAGACCTCCATGGTCATTAAATCCATAAAATCCTTAATGGGGAATTTTATATGGAGTGGAAACATTTTGAAATGAAATATTTTCACTGTCTCATAGAAGAAATGTTGTACGCCTTATGTCCAAGGGGCCTTAGCATTAATAACCTGTCTCTATTCAACCAGTTCTAACAGGATCACTTTATCTAGAACCTTTTAAAAAAATCCTTAGAATCCTTGGCAATTCTCAGATCTAGGTAGGTTGAAAAATTAAAATATGGATGTACCTACTATATAGATTCCTCTGTGTTGCCTGGGTCATAATGCAGTCACATAGAAGATATTCATACATGCACACTAGCTGGAAAATGCCAACTCTTACCTCATGTTCTAGACTAAAAACTTGGATAGAGGTACTTAATGGATATGATTTATTCCATGGGCCAAGGTATTGATCATATCATCCCTATCAATGACCATATAACCAACTTGGATGTTCTTATAGAAGATATCAAGAAGATTGTATTAGGATATGACTTCTTAAGCCCATATGATAAGATCATTTGGGAGACAACCTTGAATGAGATGATTTATTCCATGGAATTCTATAAACATCTTGTCTAGGGTCCTCACAAATGGTTTAGTGCTCTAAATAAGAAATGGATTCTACCCTCTAGGTATACACTATTTTATAAGCTTTATCTCAATAAATCCCTATGGATGCCAACCTCCAGTAGGTTGGTATCTCCCTCTACTCATGGTGTGTGATTTTCCACTAGAATCATGAAGATATAGACCATATTTTTATTTTATAAAAAACTAAAACATCATTGTGGAAATATGTATTTGATTTATTTGAAGTTCATCCACCAAGATATGAAACCATATTGGACTTCCGACTTGAACTGTTTAACATTTATATGTCCATGTAGATTTCAATTTCATTTGAAGTGGCATGTGTTGAACTTGTTCACACTATCTGAGGAGGGAGTAATGAAGATATACATGAGCAAGCTCATTCCCACACCAAATCATATCTTTCTGATATAATTATGGTTGTACAAAAAGCTAACTTACTGCATTCTGGAAACTATAACAACTCAACGAAAGACTTTATGGTTCTATATAGGTTCAATGTGAATTGAAACTACCCCCACCACACTGAATTCTTGAAGTATTCTAGTACGATCCTTCTAATGGATGGTTAAAATGCAATTCTGACAGGGCCTTGAGGGGTAATACAGGACCAGATAGTCACATATCCATCTTCAAGGACATTTTTCTGGGATTTCATTGGTTATCAATATGGTTCTTGTGGAATTTATTTATCTATAGAATATAATATTTTAGGTTTGATAAATGATTCCAACCTTGAAAAGAAAAGGAACTGGGATAAAATTTTCTTTGAATGTAATTCCACAGCCATTATCTGAGCCATTAGATCTGGGCAGGTCCACCTCTCTTGGAATCTTATAAAAAAATAGTCCAAATTTCTCAATAAGATCTCTTCAATGAGATACATCATAACACATGTTTATCATGAAGCCAATGCTCTTACGGGTGTAATTTCAAAAAAGAGAGTACATGAGGATGTTTTAACCTTTTCAATCATTCTCCCTAATGATTTTCTACCACTTTTACAAAGGTATAAATGTAAAATACCTACCTTTCTACTATTGTAGTTATTTTTATTCAATTTAAGATCCTTCAAGCTCACTTTTCTCAAAAAATAATAATAATGTAAATTTTGACATTATTTATTTAATTTAAATTTGAAAATTATAAAGAAACTGGTGGAATTTAAATATATTAAGTTAATACTTGTGTATAATGATATATTAAACTATTAAATTCATGTAAGACAATAATTCATTTAATTTAATTCACTTTTAATATTTTTAGTATCAATTATTATTTTTATTTATTAATTAGATAATTACCGTGTTGACATTTCTTGCGAATTTAAAGTAATTATTTCATATCTAAAAATTAAATATAAATTATTATGTCAAAAAATAATAATAATTTATTTTTTAAAATAATATCTGTAACCTAATCTATTATTATTTTTATTTATATCCCAAAGAATTATAAATATTAAAGGAAACAAATGTTACTTTTTCCTTTTTCTTTACTTAACTTATTTTATGGGTCAATTTCATAGAATAGTATCCCAATAACTCATAAAAATATATCCTAATGTGATAAGGGTTGAAATATATCCATCCAATGGGTGTTAGAAAAGTTTTTATGTTATTTTTTGGCTTAATATTAATGATTAACCACTGATTAAACTCATTGCTACCTTAATAGCGATAATTAATTTTAACTATTTTCACTAATCATTAAGGTAAAAAATTATGTTTAAATTATTATATAATATAAAATTTTCTAATACCAAATATGTAATCCATTTTTATAAATTAAACCCACAAAAGTGAAAATTTTTAATTTAAAATTATTCCTGCAGACGTGATGATAATGTGGGTTTCTAAAGTGAAAAATTTCAAAAGTTTACAATGTTTTTATATCAAAAATTCAACGTGAAAATGATTCCAATGAACAACATTGGATTAATAGATTTATAATTTAACTATTTTGACTTTAAAACCAATAATAAATATTAATTAACATTATAATGTATTTAGATGAATAATTTATTTTTAAATAACATCTAGTATTTTCCACTATTTTTCAAAAAAATGATACATTTAAAAAAAATACCAAAATTTAACCCTAAGCTAATTTTTATATTATAATTTTAAAAAATAGGTTTATTTTTTCTGATAAATATTCTAAATAGGTAACATATAATTTGAAATTATGTGTTCCAAGCATGATTAAACTTTCTTTTTGAAAGAAATACTATTTTTCAGAAAAAATTTCTTTTTATTTTAAATAATTATTATTTTAATTATAATAAATATATGACTAATAAACATGGGTAATTTATATATTTTCATAAGTTATTTAATAATATTATTACCTTCCATCCCAATGTCTAGGTGATAACTATCATATTAAATAATAATATTAATAGTATTTTGTTGATCGAAAAAACTAGGTCTTGCATGGAATTGAAGAATGTCATTATTACGTGTAACATAAGCTAAGTTACTGTTTTGTGTCATTTAAACAACTGGACATAATTTTCTACTTTTAAAATCCCTATGTTTTATAAAAAATGATAATCAAATAACATATTGTAATATTACATCCAAAATAGAGAAAATGACCTAGCTGAACAAAGAAATTAAAGCATAATGAAATGTAAAAGACAGTAAATAGTCATTTGAATCAATTTAAAAGTGATTTAAAAAATTAAAAAAGAAAAATTAATATCAATTACCCTTTTATACTAATTTTATATGGTAGTTTTATTGCCTAAGGAATTATGTATCCAACCACAAGGATCAACATTAGTATTTGGGTTCTTAAAATTAGAAACTGGCAATAAAGATTTATTTCCAATTTATAACCTACAAAATAAATAACATAAATCAATAAGTTCACATTGAAATTACAATAATAATGAATAATAAAATGATTGTATAGCAGTAAAAAAAAGGTAAATAGAATATATATGAAACCAAGTATGCAATTTATTCTCAAAAAATAGAAACAATAATATGTACATAAAGATTCGTTATACACACAATTGAGAACATGAGAACAAAATTACATGTTCACTTATGTACATTTATATAACCCAAATAAATATTTTCATTTATATATAGCAAGAAATATTGTAAGATGATTAATGATACCAAGAACAACAAAATTAATTTACCATAGGAAACTAAAATACATGTTTTCAAATTAATAAAATAATTCAAGATGATAAGAAATAGCTATTGTATAATAAATATAATAAATTAAAAAATTGAATAATATTAATGATTTAAATTATTAAGTCCATAAATTACATTTCAATTAAAATAAAAGAAGAAAATAAACAAAATGTCCCCTTGATTTACGTGCTTCGGCCAATTGGCCTACGCACATGGGGAATGGACATTAAAGGTTTTCACTATGCAAGAACTAAAGAGAGTAAAAGAAGTGACAATGAGAACTAGAAAGGAAAAAAGAAAAAATTCTCGTGATGAAGAAACAATCAGTAATCAAGAGACTTAAAAAAAATAATGGAGAAACATAAATAGGATCGAAAACCCCTTACTGGGGATTGTTCAAACATTTTTCTTGGAAGAGGGTCGAAGAATCCACATAAATCATCCACGTCATGTTGTCCAAGTTCATCTATGCTATCTAAGTTCATTGTTGTCCAAAATATCACACCATGAGCCACTAAATGGTTGAAAAAACTCTCAAATACAACAAAAAACACCAAAATCATGCTATTATTTGACTTATCCTCTAGCGAACCAAGAACATTAGGCCACTAGAGATCTCCCTTTAAGATTCTCTCTCCCCCTTTCGCTCTCTTCCACTCTATCTCGTGCTCCCCATCTCTCCCCTCTATCTCTCTTAGTGTATCCAATAATCTCCCGAAGCAAGCCAATTCTTCATTTAAAATTTTTATAGGGAATAACAAAGGGGTATAAAAACACATGAGAGATTACAATTAGTTGCAATGGAATAATGGAATGGGGGAAACAAACAGTTAAGAAGAAATAACCATAACAGCCGGAAAACCCCCCAAAAACAAAAACAATGTAGTGGTGATTTTAAAATGCCACATAAGTGAACTACATATGGGTACCAAGAGAAATGTAATGTTACCATGCCACTCATGTAAGGGTTCTATGTAAGTTTAGAAAGTGCCACATAAGGGTAGCACCTGTTGCGTAATGGTAACCCACACTTATGTAATGGTAACCCGCCACTAGAGTAAGGGTAAAACTAGCTATGTAAGGGTACAAAAATCAATACACTTTCTATATAATGGTTTAAAAAAAACTCATTTAAGGGTAAAATGTGATGATATGTACATGTCATGGGACCACAGGTAACGGTAAAGCAAAACTTCCAAAACCCATGTAGGTATACTCAGGGACTTATGTAAGTGTAAAAGGAACTCCAAAAGGGGTATGTATGGGTAAATTTAACTCACCTAATGGAAAATAAAATGGATGTAGATACACTTAGGGGTAAAACCATTCTACGTAAGGCTAATAATAAAGACAAGTAGGGGATGAAAGAAAGAAGAATATAAATATACAGTTGGGGTGTCACCTGAGTGGTAAAACCCGTAATCCTGCATCCAAAACACGAGATTTAAAATAATTATGATCCCCTTGGAGGATTTATGATGCATGTGGTGATGTTGGCATGAAATGAGAAGGTGGTGATGTAGGAATGATGCTGGTAGGTGGTGACATCATCATTATACAAGGAGAATGATGCATGCATGGCACTACAATGGCCCTTTATCCTATATTTGTGGGCCACTTTCCCTTAGTACTATGGTCTTTGAATTCGGTATACCTGTACCCATATAGAAATAGGTATTTTATTTTATAATAAAAATAGGCTTTATCCATAACATAAAAAAAGGAAAAAAGGAAAATAGGCACATTAAAACCGGTATTTAATTAACAACACAAGAAAAGTGGAATCCCAAAAGCATAAATTTTTGTTGAAATAATGTTTTTTTCCTAAGACCTATCTATTTACTCCCCTAGTAGAAGCACTAAAAATCTCAAAGATAATCCAACAAGATGAATACTAAAATAATCCAAGCTACCAAGGTGGAGACAAAAAAAATGAAAATTAAAATCATAAAATAGAAAGATAGGAAAACCAAATCTCACATCCACATATACCAGATAACCTAATATAGACTTTAAATCACCCTTTACCATTTACAAACCCTAAATATGTAGCCATTTGAATTTACTTTCACCCACCAATCTATGTGTATTCAGATATCCCACACCTGATATCATTGATTATTTCATGAGTTTTGTCTATTTCCTAAACATCCCCACCCCTCTCTCTATTAATATAAATTACATCAGTATGTACTATGTATCTCCACATTCCATTGTTTTCAAAATTTTTAAAAATGGAAATTTATTATGCCTTCTAAAACACCCCATCCACCCTTATAGATTCACACATAATCCTCACAGTTTTCAAAACAAACCCCACCCATGTTATTGCTCCAACAACTCATCATCCTTCCAACACGTGGCGTGTTTCCTGACATGAGTTTATATCACTACACTATTCATACACAACACTTATGATAAATATTCTCATTCCATCCATACCATATCTAATAATACACTTCTATCCCATATTTTTTGGTTTAACTCTCTATTTGAATTGAAGGTCCCAAAACATTTAACTAATGAAGAGGCATTTTCATTAGTGAATCAAGTGAAAGAATTAATTTTCGAGGAATAATTAGAATTATTGATGATTATTGATGATTTTTATATCCTTGTAATATAGCAATACTTTTAAGATGATATCAAAACACTTATGAGGATCCAATACAAACTATACTTACAGTCTGATAATAAAGATCTAGTAGATATGCTCGCCGCCTCATTTAAAGAAACCCAATATAAAAAATGAAACATAAAATCATATATATGATATAATTACTCTCTATATATATAATCATGTTATAAATTTTATATATAAAATTTATATCCATTATAATACCCAACCGTGAGAGATGATAATTGTGAAATGAATGACATCATTTCGCGAGGTGGTAGTCCATCATACACAGGAACGGTGATTTCATAAATCATTTAATAGAGCTGTGTATGGTTATTTTTAAAAAACTAAATAATAAAAAACTCTTAGTATATATAATATATTTATGTTATTATATCATCATGGAATATTAATAATTGAAGGAGGTAGAGAAGGAAATAAAATAAAAACCCCCTATTAAATAATATTACCACTTATTTGAGTATCTTCCTTTGGTTTAAACTAAACCCTTCATAGGTTGGAATTATTACAAAAGTGATGCCTATAAGTTTAGGGTAGGGAAGTTTAGGAGTGATTTGGTATGTTTTTTTAAGAGTCAAATTTCTTGAGAGGTGTGGATAAGTGGAGAGAGTGAGTTCCTTTTTATAGTTGAGAAGGAGTGACATTCTTGTAAATACGCAAAAGTATTCACTATTAGGAGGTATCCCTTAACTAAAATGCCTAAAAAATTTACAAATAATAGAGTGGAGGTAATTTATGGTCTATAAACACTTATACCACACAAAAATAAAATCATTTTTATCATTTTGTTCTTTAGTCTTTCAATTTACTTAATTTTACTCTTTTTGTTTTTACCAAGGTAACTAGTTTTATATCATAGGTAATTAATCCTTTAAGAATAAATTAAAGTTATAAATGTTATAAAATTTATACCCATTGATTCTATATATTATATCAAATTTATAAAATAAAATAAAATGTTTTTTGGAAATTAATTTTTACCGAAGCACATGTAACACGTAGAAACACTATTATAACCCTGACCGTGCTAAAAAAGTTTTTACTATTTATAGAACAATGATTCCATTATAAAAGATCAATTTCCACATTAATGAACCATATTTTATATTTATTAGCACTTAAAATCACTTGTTATATGATAGTATTTTTAGTAATTCTAAATCCATTAATAAAATACCATTTATTATAAAATAACAATAATGTCAATTTTGACATTATTTATTGAATTTAAATTTAAAAAATATCAAGAAATTGATATAATTTTAATATATTAAGTTAAAAACTATTCGACATGATATTTTCATCTATAAAATTAATGGAAGAAAAAAAATTATTCAATTTACTTCACCTTTAATATTTTTAGCGACATTTATTTTAGTTAATTATTAACAAAATAATTTCTGTGTTGGAAATTCTTATAAATTTTATGTAATTATTTTATCTATTAAAATTAAAGATATTTTATTATGTTTAAAAAATAATTTATCTTTCAAAATAATATCTATTACCGAATCTATATTGTTTTTTTCACTATCCCAAAGCATTATAGATATTAAAGGTATGAATGGTTCAATTTTTTTCCTTTTCTTTACTTAAATTATTATATTGGTCATTTCCATGGAGTAGTTTAAAAATAACTCATAAAAATAGATCCTAAGGTGATAAGGGTATAAATATATCCATAAATTTGTGTTTTATAAGTTTTTAGGTCATTTTAATCCTTAAGATTAAAGTCTTACCACTAAGTAAACTCGTTTTTTCCTTAATCATTGTAAATAATTTTAATTGTTTTCACTAATAATTATAATAAAAAATTATGTTGACATTATTAGATAATATAAATTTTTATTATTTTAAATATGAAATCCATTTCTCAAAATTCATCTCATGGAAGTGGAAGAATTTAATTTAAAATCAATCCTACATACGTGATGAGAAAGGAGGTTTCTAAAATGAAAAAGTTCAAAAGTTGACATTTTTTAGTATAAAAATTCTTTATTAAAATTATTCTAATGAACTTTATTGGATTAATAGATATATAATTGAACTATTTTTACTTTAAAACCAATTAAAAATTTAATTTAACAATATAAATTATTTATATGAAAATATAGTTTTTCAATTGAAATCATGTATTTTCCACAATTCATTAAAAAATAAAGCATTTTAGAAAAATACCAAAAATTTAGCCTAAACTAATTTTGGTATTAAAATTTCAAAATTAAAGTTTATTTTTAAAAATAAATCTTATAAAATTGTTAAAATGTATTTTTATATTATATGTGCCAAGAATGAGTAAACCGTCTTTTAGAAAGAAATATTATTTTTCAGAAAACATTTCTTTTTTTTCTTTTAAATGATTATTATTTTATTTATAATCAATAGATAAAAAATATGTGTAATATATATACTTTAATAAGTTAGTTATTCCCATTCTTACCCACTATTTAAACAACTAGGTGATAATTATTATATTAAATAATAATAGTAATAGTATATTGTTGTTCGAGAAAAACGTGGTCTTACGTGTAACACAAGCTATCAATGAAACTATTTGTTATGTGTAACAAAATATAATTCATTATTTCATATCTTTTAATATATTGAAAATAATTTTCTTCTTCTAAAATTTTGGGGTGTTATAGAAAAATCAAAAATATAAAATTTTGTAATATTACATCCAAAAGAGAACAAAAAACCTAGATGAACAAAGAAGTCAAAGTATGATACAATTTAAAAGACACAAACTAATCATTTGAAGTAATAAAAAAGTGATTTAAAAATTTAATGAATAAAAATTAATCTAAAATACCCTTTTATACTATATTGATTCATTAGTTTCACTGCCCAAGGAAGCCCATACCCAACTGTAAGGATCAAATTTCGTATTTGGGTTCATAAAATTAGGAATAAAAAAATTATTTCCAATTTGTAAAATACAAAATAAAGAACATAAATAAATAATTTCACATTAAAATTACAAAAAAAAATAAAAAATAAAAAAATGATTTTACATTATTAATAAAACATATGGGAAATATAAAATATATGAAACCAAGCATTAAAGTTATACTAAAAAATAGAAACAATAATTTGTATATAAATATTCTTAATAAACAAAATAAAAAACATGAGAATCAAATTACAGATTCACTTATTTACATTTTTAGAACCCAAATAAAGATTCTTATACATAAGTAGTAATAAATTTTGTAATAAGTATCAATGAAACTGAGAAAAACAAAATTTATTTACCACAAAAAACTAAAATATAGGTTTTTAAATGAATAAAATAATTTAATATGATCAAAAAAAGATGTTGTGAAAAAAAATCCAAATAAAAAATTTAATAATATTAAATGTGTAAACTCTTAAGTATATTAATTACATGTTAATGAAAATATGAAACAAAATGTAGTAAAATAACTCCATTATTTACATGCTTTTGTTAATTAGCCTACACATATGGGGTAGGATAATTTGGAGTTTTCACCATGCAAGAACAAAAGGGAATACACGAAGCGACAAGGAGAACTAAAAAAAATACAAAATACAAGTGATGAAGAAATAAGAAGAAATCCAGAGACATTACAAAAATAAATAATAGAAAAAACCCAAAGAGGACCAAAACCCCCTTATTAGGGCCTGGTCAAACCTTATTTATGGAAGAGGGTTGAAGAATCCATTGAAATAATCATCATCAAATTGTCCAGGTTTATCTCTACTGTCTAGGTTTTTAAATGTCCAAGATCACACAACATGAGCCACCAAATGGTCATAGAACTCTAGGATCCAATAGTGAACACTAGGAATCATCATGTCACTTGTCTTATCCTCCAAAAAATTTAGAACACCGGGCCACCAAAGCTCTTCCTTCAAGATCCCCTCTCTATCCATCTTTCTCTCTCTTTCTCCCTATCTATCTTGGTGTAGCTAAAAATCACCATTAGAGAGATGATAATTCAATGTAATTTTTTGATTCAGAATAGAAAAGTGGTATAAAAACCCTTTAGATATTAAAATCAACTATAATGGACCAATTGAATGAGGGAATAGAATAATTGACAAGAAATAAACCTAAAATCCAGAAAACCCTAAAAAACCATGTAATGGTGTTTTAAAATTCTACATAAGTGTACCATGTATGGGTACCAATCTCAATGTAAGGGTACCAAATGACTCGTGTAAGGGTTCCTTCTGAGTATAGAAATTGCCACATAAGGGTAGCACCTATTGCATAATGGTACACAATACTAACTTAATTATAACCAGCTAATATCATAAGGTTCAAACTAGTTGTGTAGGGGTACATGTCTCAAGACACTGGCTACATAAGGATTTGAAATTGAACTCATGTATGGGTAAAATCTAATGATATGTACAGGTCATGGGACCTCACTCAAGGGTAAACCACAACTACGAAAATCCATATATGGATACCTAGGGGCTTAAAAGGAACCTCAAAAGCGATATGAAATGGTAAATAGACCCCATATAAGGCTAAAGAATAGGGAAGGAGACTCATATTAGGGTAATACCAAGCTATATATGTCCAATAATAATTTCTAGGATTGGATAAATGAAAATATAATAGGAATATATAGTTTGGGTGGTGCCTTGGTGGTAAACCCCATAAACCTACAACCAAAAAACTAGAGCTCAAATCCTAAGAATAATTTTGGGGGATTTATATTGCAGGCAGTGATGTAGGAAATACACATGCAACTAGTGATGCAATAATGATTCAGGAAGGTGGTGGCATAATCATGACATTGGTAAAATGATGCAGGCATGATACTGCATGGGACCTTTGGGCCATGTTTGTGGGAAGCTTTCCCCTTGTCCTAAGGGATACTTAATGGGTATCCATTTATCCATATATAAATAGGTATTTTATTTCATAATAAAAAGAGGTTACTCCCTGACTTAAAAAAATAAAATAGGAACACATTCATATTAAAACCAAAATTTAATTAACCACACAATAAAAGGGAAATAAAAAAAATAATTTATGTCAAAATCAAGTTTTTATCTTGATACCTATCTATATAATCAATAACTAAAAGTACCAAAAATATCAAAGGGAAGCTAAAACCATGTCCAGTTAACCAATCCAAGCTACTGAGGTGGATGTAAATCAAAAAACTATAAATAAAAATCATAAAATTCAATCCATGAAAACTAAATTTCACAAAAAAAATATACTAGATAACTTAATATAGTTTTTCAATTACCCATTCCCATTTCAAAACACTATGTCTATAGTCATTTTCATTTACTTCCATCCACCACAATGTTCCTTATAAATATACATGACCTAGGGATATACTGTGTATCTCCTCCTTTGATTATTACCCAATTTTTATCTATTTCCCGATCATAACCCACCCCGTTCTATATAAATATACATGATCTAAGGTTGTACTATGTATCTCCTCCATCATCTATTTTCAATGTTTTAAAAAATTGAAAATTTCCATGCCTTCTACCACACCACATATTCCCTTTTATATTCACACATAATCCTCAAAGTCATCACAAAACATCTAACCAATCAAGAGGCACTAATAGCAGTGAATCAAGTGAAATAATTCCATTTTAGGGGCCCATTTGAAGGATTGAGAATTATTGACAGTGTTGAATTCCTTGGAATCAATCAATACTTTGAACATGAGATTGAAACACTTATTAGGATCCAAAATGAATGATACCTATAGTATGATAATAAAGATCTGGGTAATATGCTCTTTGAGATCATCCCCTTAAGTGGTATCTATGGTCTATTGAATATATTACAAATTCACTATTTTCATAATAGAGAGTTTAACTCACAAAGTCTTTTGTCTTTATCTATCTCATAGATTAAATTTTTTATTTTTTTGGGATACTTTATGAGATTAATCTATTCAACCAAGCTATCCAAAGGTAACTTATTATCACAGTTTCTTTTAATTACACATGTATTAATTGGGATTAATACCATTAAAATTTACCATGCTTCAATATTTTTTATATTATCAAATATCCACACAAATAAAATCAAGTTAGTCAAACTCAAGAGTCTACTTAAACCCATTCAACATAAGTAGAATCAACTAATAGAGTTGAGTTGTTGTCTCGTAAGAGTATACATTGACTACATTGACTATAGAGTGTCATTGTTTTATCAAACATATCTTATATTGTCTTTTCAAGACATAATACAAACTTTTTCCATGCTTGAATAATCCAATAAACTCATAGAATCAACTTGTATACTCATAAAATTCTAAGAGTATCCAACTAATTTTTTCCAAAAAATATTTTAAAAGTGAGTTGACTAATTGAGGTGAATGTAATCAAAAACTCATAATAGTTTTCAAGTAAAATCGAGAGTTTGACTACCATGAGTACTATAGGTGACATACTTTAAAAAAGGATAACTAATCACCTAAAAAAGAAAAAAAGAAAAAATACAATACAAAAAATATATATAAATACAAACATGTACATATTTGTATCACCATTTTCAAATTCTGTAAGTATAAAGATAACTTTTTTTGTGTAATACATTCAATACGTAATTGAGAAATAATTTTTAATATGATTTGAAGATGATAATTTTATGAGAAACTTCCAGAGTACATGTAAGCATGTTTTGAAGCCTTAGATCAGATCACTAATAGAAATAAGCTTATGAATTTATAAAAAATACTTTTGGAACCCAAAAAGGTATTTACAAAAGATGGTACATTGTACCTTTTTAATATAATGCTCAAAAATATGGGGTACTATGTGATGAATGGTTGATTACAGTGGGGATATTTATGTAGTTCCTTTTTAGTGGAAGTGAAGTGGTTTTCTTCTGGTTTCATGACAAAAGTCGATGAATATCTAAGTAATGAACTAAAGAGCTTAAGATTTCATGTATTGTTAGCCCACTACTTATTTTTGGTTGGTAAAGGACTGACTAAAGATACTGTGAAGTACATTGATGAATTTACATACATTGTATCTATCACATAAAAGATTCTATTCCAATGATATGATATGGGAAGTGAGAAGGAAACTCAATGCATTTTTCTTTTTGTTATTTTATCATATAATGAAAAAATACTTGTGAATATTATTTACCTCTATTTCGTTGAATGTTTTATTCTTGTATATAAAAGGTTTCCACATTATAATGATGTGTCTTGCAATTTAATAACACCATAAAGATAATAAGAATAATTAGAATAATATGATAGTGGGTAAAATATGTATGATGGAAAAAAGATGTGTTTGATAGATTATATGTAGAGTGTAACATGAGGGAGTAACCAGGTTCCGTAATGAATGAACTAAGTGAGAAGGTTACAAAATTGATTTTGACTTCATTCAAGTAGCTCAACTGGGAGTTCCTATTTCCACTATTACCACTCCCAAAAAGCTTCAAAAGGCCTCTTTGAATCTTGAAATAATGGTTTCATTGATGTATAGTTATGATGATGACATGGGATTTCCTCTTCTTGTAGAGTATTCACAAAGGAACTCAAAAAATAGAGAATCTATATTGTTTATAAAAAAATGAATATTAATAACATAAAATTCATATTAAATGTTTAGGATTCTTAACAAAACCTCATGGTTTATTAAAAAATCAATGTTTGATGACAATTATTTTTTTATATCAACCTTTTCTTTATATTTTTTTCTTTACTCGGTAAACCCCTAGGTCTCATATGAGGAAATTTTTTTCCAGAGATCCTAAAATCCTATACCTAAATCTATAATATGTTATCCCATTTTATAATAAAATATTAAAATTATGAAAACTCTAGAGAAGATTTAATTCTATAAAAATTAAAATTCCTAATATTTTAAAGAATTGGTAGGTTAATTATTGTAGTTAAAGGGAAAATATTCTTGATATAATGATATTTATATGTGGATAAAAAATGATCCATATTATGACTTGAAAATCTTGAAATTTTCAAATGTTCTAAGAAATATTATCTCTTCATCTCTTTCTTTATATAGATGTTTACACTATTTGAAGAATTTTTTGAAGTTGGCTCTCTAGAACCAAATGGATTTCTAATTTGGATTACTTGAATATTAATTAAATATTTTATAATGTTGTGACTTATCTTCTCCATAAAATTAATGTGATAATTTCCATGAAGTATTTATCCCATCAAAAGGTTATAACAGTTCTCCAACATAGTAAGAACATAGAGATGCTATAATAATTTTATTAATCATATATTCAAAAGTCTAGATAATATCTCGCATACATGAAACAAATGATGTTTTACTATTAAGTGTTAGGACATCCAAACATATTGATATTTCTTATCACAAAGATAACACTTGGTGCTCTATAAGAAAATGAGGTCATAATAAAAGACTCATTTCTCACAAACTAAATTGGGATACCCCTGATATGGGAACCCAAGACATCCCATTACATAGACCTATGGGTGTTCTAGATCCCTATAGGTTGGAAAATAGTTCCTAGGAATTAATGACACACTTTTAGGAATAGTTTCTCCCAAATAAACATAAATAAGAATAGGCATCCATCTGAAAGCCTGGTATGGCCATTCTATACATTCAATGATAGCACATATCAAATACATAGGTTAAAATATAAATTAAAAAAAAGATATAAACATATATATCTTATCTCTTGAATCATAATAAAAAAATAAGCTACCATGAACTAGAGAAATTGAAAGAACCAGCTAACATGGGACAATATATATGATAAATAAAATACCAATATAAAAAAAGACCCCAATGCTCACCACCTCATTTAAAGAAAATATCCCTTTCTGGGAACTATCACCATACTCAAACCGATATATGATATTAAATTCTACACCCAATAGAACCAATGCTAATATGTTAATATATATATATATGTATATGTATATATATATATATATATATATATATATATCTGTGATCATAAAATCCTAGTAGGTATTTGACCACCTTACTCAATGAAGAAAATTTTAAAAATAAATCCTTTTTAATAATGATTGAAAATAAAATACAAAAGTCTATTTTTATATTTAAAATAAAAAAAAGTCACATTTAGCTATCCTTTTAAATCATTTTATCTAAAATAATAATTTTTCTATTTTAACTTAAATAAATCTATTTTTCTTAAATGGATGAGCCTAATGAGAGGGAAAATATTTTCTAAACACATCATTTTCCAAAAAATAATGGTTCTAATTCAAAGAAAATAATCCAATTTTAACACTTCTATTTTATTTTTGACTAAGAAAGGCTCTAGTGAGATTGAAAGACGCTTTGGAAATAAAGGAAATTCCAGAAGCAGCTAAATTATATCATAACAACTAAAATTGATTAAATAATAGAGTAAAGATAGATCAATACATAGATATAGTTAGTAAAAATTATCAATATCACTCAATAAAGGAAAATTAGTAACTAAATGTAAGAAATAATAGCCGTATATAGGTAACATGAAGCAAATCAAAAAAATATAATCGGTAGTAGCATCACTCAAATGAAAGAAGTAAATAACTGATATTATGGGAGAACACATATAGAAAACTAAATATATGATCACAAAAAGAATATTTTTTATATTCATTTAGTGAAATGGATAATAGTTAATACACCAGCTAATGGGGGCACCATAAAAATTACATCACTAGTAAGGGTGACACACATAACTAGTGGTAAAGACCTCTTCATGTCTAGGTTAACCTACCAAAGTACATATGGTTTCTAAAAAGTTTTTCCTAGGTGGTGGGGTAATATATATCACATATTAATCTCAAATCAATACTGATAATAATGAGTATCTCAATAAACACCTCATCCCATCCCTACATATCCATTTTCATAAAAATTTCTAACCAGGCCTTTAGAAACATATTTTGGAAATAAATTAGAATAGAACTTGATTTCTTTTAGAAACCAAACAAATGTATGATATTAAAAATTCATTAAAAATTAATATTTTATAAATTACTCCCGATCCCTTTCAACACCAATCACTAGAAATAATAAAAAATGAGTATCAAAACAAACATTAAAGTAAAAGGAAACTTTCATGAAAATGGATATCCTCTTAGTTGGAAACTATTTACTCAAAACATTATTTTTCATTTATCAAAGTCCCTTATTTTTTTTGATATACACTTGGTATATATAGAAATTTCTTGAAAAAATAAATGGTATAAACCACCTTTTATAAATCACATAGAAACCAAAAGAGGAACCACCACCATTGGGTGAGGATAACTAATTACATATATTATAACTATATGAGAAAAATATATATCATAATTATAGGAAAGAAATAAATTTTTTACATTTAAATATGTATAAATGGATATCCTTACCTCAGCTGATGGCCTACAGAACAAAACTATGCATATTGTCACCTCATTTGGATCTATGAGAACCTATCTCAACCACAAAAACCTTTAAATTAACAAACTAAACCCCAAAATCCAAATTACAAGGATGGTATAATCATAGAAACAAATCACAATATTATGTACCAAATCTAGAATAATGAGCTACAATGTTTCATCAACTCACAAAATATTTCTGGGCCTAATGAAGTTCCAAAGGATCGAAGAAACACTGGGGGGTGGTGAATCCATTATTTCCTTTTAAAAAATTTAAATATTAAAAAACATAACCCATATAACATAATAGAGTTTCTTCAATATAATATTTTAATAAATTTAATTATATAAAGAAATAGAAAAGTAAACATGAATCAAATGATTTAGAAGGTTCATCCTTAGTGTGAGAACCTATATCCTTATCATAGCCACTTCTGTGGGCCTTTGGTAATCCACTATTATGATGAAGTGAATACAACTTATACCAACTATTGTTATATTCCTTCTATCTCAATATATGAATGATTATACTGAATCCTATCAGTATTCTGTAAATTATATTTCTTTTATCTATATCATAAATGAAATTTTTGATGTTTTTGGGACACATGATGATCACGAACTATTCAATCAATATTTCTAATAGTAATTTAATTATCATAGTTTTCTTTATAGTATGAGTGTATTAATTGGTAATAATCCCATGAAAATTAACCATGATTTAATATTTTTTCTTATTATCAAATAAAAAAAAATCCAAGTGATTCAATCTCTAGAGTCTACTTAGACTAATTTGACACTAGTAGACTCAACTCATAGTCTCATAAGAGTTTACATTGTTTACTTTGACTATTGAGTGTAATATTTTTATAAAACATATCTTACATTGTATTTACATGAAATAATACTAAACCTTTCCATGGTTGAATCACAGACTCAACCCATAGGCTCAACTTGTAGAATCCTTAGAGTCTAAGAGTATCCTACTAAGCCTATCTGAAAAAGAGTTTAGAAGTAACTTGACTTATTGAGGTGAATAGACTCAAAAAATTGTAAGTTTTTTTGATTCAAATCAAGAGTTTTACTACCATGAATACAATAGGTGACTTTCTTTAAAAAAAGTAGAACTAATCATCTAGAAAAACAAAATTATAAAAACAAAATTTAAAACAAATATATGTAAATACACACATGTAATTATTTGTATCACCATTTTAACATTTTTAAGATTAAAAGAACATTTTTTGTGTAAGAAATTTGATACATAATTGATAAGTAATTCTTTATCTCACCTGGATATGGGAATGTGATGAAAAAATTTTAGTGTACATGCAAGCATGATTCAAATCCTAAGATAATATCACTAATGAAATCAGCTTAAGAGTTTAGAATAAATACTTATGGAACCCAAACGGGTCTTTAAAAAACATATTAATCTGTATTTGTTTTAATATAGTGTTTAAAAAACTAGTGTACTATGTGATGAATTTTTAATTTCAATGGGGAGATCTATGTGGAAACTTTTTAATGGAAGTGAAGTGGTTTACTTCTTGTCACATGCCAAAGGTCAATGGATATATGAATGTTGAGATCAGGAGTAAATTAAGTGTTAGACTACCCCTTATTTATGGTTTAAAAAGGATTACCAAATAGATTTTGAAGTACATCGATCAATGTTTAGACATTTTATCAATCACATAAAAGATTATATACCTCTAGGATGACATGGGAAGTGAAAAGGTAACTCAATGTTTTTTCTTTTTGTTCATTTTATTAGAGTAAAAAATACATGTAAATATTATTTCCATTCATTTTATTGAATAGTTTATTCTAGTATATAAAAGGTTTGTAGTTTATAATGATCCATCTTACCATTGAATAACAATATAAAGTTAATAAGAAAAATGAGTAGCATATAATAGTCGATAAACTATGAATGATGAAAAATAAGATACGTTCGATTGACTATTGGTTTTCTATCCATTCATAAAACATAAATTTCAATGAAAAATAAAGAAAATGGGAACTCAAGATGAAAAGTATTTCATATAGTTCATAAGAAAAATGAAAATTAATAACATAAAATTTACATTAAATATTGAGGATGCTTAACATGACCTCCTAGGTTATTAAAAAATCAATGTTTTGAGACAATGGATTTTTTATATCAACCTTTTCTTTATATTTTTTTCTTTACTTGGTAAAAAACTATGTCTTATAATAGGAAAAATTTCCTAAAGACCCTAAAATCCTATATCTAAATCTACAATTTGTTCTCCCATTATGTAACAGCCTAGTTTTACAAGTCAGTTTTATGTTTTGTCAGCATCCCAAAATGAAATAAAATACATAAAATTATGAACATAGAAATATACATAGTAATCAATTTATTTATACAAAAACCAGAATACATCCTTGACACACAAGAACTAAACCATTAAACCCACTTCTATTGATAATAAAACAATTGGAAGACCACTGAGAAACACAACGATGCTGATCGAGTAGTTCTTATCTTTTGGATCTGATAGAAGCACAAAAGTTATATAAAGAACAATAATAAAAAACATAGAATAAGAGGAACACATAAAACCATATCCTAAAGCAGTGGCATGAGCATCAATGATATTATTTTTCTGTGCGTTTGAATGACCCTTAAACATTGATATTTATAGAGTTTTTATCCGACCGTTATAAAAACTATCCATTATAAGTTTTAAATTAAAATTGGGAAATGGAATATGATAACCATTGTTATAAAATAAATAAATATACACATATAGAAACAATATTGTTTTAAATATTTTTATGAAATAAACAAAGTTTAAAAATATTTAATAAATTATTCTAAGAGTAAATAATGTTTTAAATATTAAAATAAATATATTCTAGAAATTGACGAAAATATTTCTATTACATATCTTATTAAGATATTAATATAAGTATTATATATATATATGACTAAATGAATTTAATTATTAATAAATTATTTAAATTAAATAATTAAAAAAGAGAGAAAATAACAAAAATCAAGGTGTTATGTGGGAGTAGGGTTTCAAGAATCGTGAGAGAGAGAGAGAGAGTGGATGTTCAGGGTGCTGTCAGATTCATCCGATGTTCTTTTGAGTGATGTCACCAAGATCGGGAACTAGGATGAGAGGTGAGCATGAGTCAGATGGCCGAGCGATACTGAGAGTCATAGTCGTGTCGTAGACGATGGTGGTCTGAAGAAATATGGTGAGTAGGAGTAGAGGGACACCGAACCGGGTTCGTCCTTAGGATTAGGTGTTTGAGGAATCATGGATCGATTACAAACTGGATCTATTGCGATTAAGGTTTTGAGTTATTTTAAGGTAGGTCAATCCTGTTTCTTTTTTCCGAAATCTGTATAATTGATGGCTGAATTAGGTTAATAATGACCTATGTTCATAAATTCTTTGTTTTCAACCTAAAATCGATATACTCCGATTTTGCGATAAGTTTTTGGGATTAATTTGTACGAGAAATCTTATCTTGCTGTTGCTTTCATGTTGGTATGTATATTAGTTGTAGTCATTTTCCATGGTTTGTGTTTCTATAAACCAATGTATCGGGAGGAAGATCGAATACACATTAATCATACCTGTTGAAATCTTTTCAATCAAATTAATTTCTTTTGTTATATTCTTCTATCTGTTTATAAAGGCTGTATTATTGTTGCATTTAATATCCTTCAGGATTGTTTTTTTAATGTTTTGGATTGACAACTATTAGATAACCATCTACGTTTTTGGATTTTGTGTGTTATCAATTTCTATATGAAGTTATCAGCAACATATTAAATTATAAATATCTCTATCATACTATATTAATGGAGCTGGAACAGTTCTGAGTGCTTTGTTTAATATTTGTAGCCTCGATCATTATTTTAGCCTGACAAGTTGAAATAAAATATACTTTGGGTTTAGAATTATAAATAAGTGTCTTTTGTTGCCTTTTTCTACACATCATATCCTATTTTATAATCTTTGGTGTTGCTCTTAGAGAGCAGTGAGTTTTAGAGTTTGTGTTTGTGTCTTTGCAGAAGGAAATAATTTATGCTGACAAGTGGAAGGCTATACAAATAAATTGTAAGGGTTTATTATTTTTCAAATACAGTCTATGAAATTTCTATTTATATTTTCATAAGGTAGATTATATAGATTTCAATCATTTTCATGATTTTTATTTATGTTTGTGAAAGCGATTTTATAATGAAAAATTATACTTCTTATAATTCCAATTAAAAAAAATGATATTTGAATTTTGTTTAAAAATTATTCTTCCGTATGTTCATATATTATTATTTGGTAAAGGAAATTATTTGTTTATGTTATCTAAGTTTCTTTTTGACAAAATTTTTTTTTATGAAGAACTTATTGTGATTTATTTTCTAAAGGAATTTCATTTTCAAACAAGTGTTTATATATGTAATTCTATAGTTTATTTTCAATTTACATGTATGAAATATTTTTCATACCTCTTGATTTATTTCAATATCATATAAGAATTATTTTTATGGATTATGATATACCAACAAACATAAATAAGTATATTTATCCAACTATGTATAATCAATTTTGGAACAATTAATTTATGAGTGTATATGTATTTAATCTATGATTTAATCTGATTTTATAATTAATTTTACTAATGAATAATTTTTCAGTTATCGATGTTTTCTAAAACATTTATTTAAATTGTGAAAAACGAGTTTTGTATGTTCCATGTCAATACATATACATATTTATATAAATATATGTATATTTATATATATATGGAAGAAATGGTTATTTTTTGGTCAACTTGTCATCATGTTTCAAAAAAAACACCTAGCACATCATAACATTTCATTAATCAAATTTTTACATATTCATGGACATGTGTTATGCATACATCGACACTCATTGCATTTATAATAATTTCATGTCTTAATTTAAAATTTTAAGGTTTTATACCTAAATCAATAAGGATATGAATATCATAGAAATTGTTTTAAATGTTTTCCTTTAATTTTTTATGTAGAGAAATTTATTGATTAATATGGTTAAGTTAAGAAAATTAACTTTCTCATATGAGCATCAAAGGTTATTTTTGAAATAATGAATAATTATAAGTAAGGTCTAACTAATAAAATTTTAGGTAGTAACCAAACTTCTAAATGATGAAATGGAAATTATATATATATGGATGTGTATTTTAATACATTGACATGTTTAAAGGTAAAAAATCTCCAGTGACAAATACTATTATATATATATATATATATAAAGCAAAATATAAACGTTTTCAAAAAATACCAGTGCTTTTTCATTGTAAAATAGAAGGTCATTGGGGTGTGAACCCATCCTTCACTAAGTGAGTAGGCCCAAGACAGCCTTCAACGAATTATGTTGCCTCAAAATAACATTTTGTTTTAATGAAGTTGACTTAATATTTTCAAAAAAAAAATCACTAGATTAGTTTTAATGTGATTTTAAAGTATGACTATCTTCAAAACAAAGATATTTTATTAAAGCATAAATATGATAGCATTTTAACAGTGTTTTCATTTGAGTTATCAAAAATAATTTCAATGTTATTTAACAAAAAGTAATTTTGAAAAGATCGTTTTCTTAAAAAGTAAATCAATAGTTTTAAAACCCCTTATTGGGAAATTAAATTTTCACCCTTTGTTTTGAAAATAATTTTTACAAGTATCTTAGATGTTTATTTATAGATGTCATCAGTTTTAGAGATAGCGTGCATTGAGGCATAGTGGATTTTTTTTATTTTATTGTTTCAAATATGATAAATGTAAGGTTATGTCTAATCTCCCAGAACCTAAACCAGTAAAGGGTCCTCATTTAATTAAAGTGTTGTGTAATTGTTTATTCACTTTTATAAAAAAAATTACACAGCACTTTTCAAGCAACGAGTTCGAAAGAGTGGGCTCGGGGAGTTATAATTGGTATCAGAGGCATGGTCTAGATAACTCTAGGAAGTTAGAACTCTTCGATAGATTTAGTATCCTCTCTTAGTCAAAAATACTTCTTTGTAATTTTTAGATGGAAGGAAGGAGAGCTCAAACAAGTCTCTTAGGCCTTCTGGATGAATTAATTGCTCTGATAATGGAAAAATCATGCAAAGAAGAATATGATCCCTACAAATCCATGCGACTTTCCTATAAACAACTTTATAATATAGCAGGCATGCCTGATATAATTCATTTTCATCACGGTTCTGGTTTCGTCTTCAAAGACATCAGAAAAATTCAACGTCACTTCTATAGACGCTAAGGGGCATATTACGAAGGTCTTTTTAGGTGCTTTACTCTGTTTGAGCAGCCAGAATCAATCTCATCCTTTTATAGAGTAGCTGAAGAAGTAAATCTTCGCGTACTTTATATGTGTCAACTTTTACGTTTTTTCTTCACAGGAAGAATTTACGATGACTTTGAAACTTTTGAAGACAGTGCAATGAGAATTTCTTATAGTAATCAAATTCAATAAGAACTTCTCAGATACTATTTTGATTATCATTCCGTGAGGACTATATTCTGGTTCCTACATCCATACAACCACTCTTGCACAAGTTGTGCTTGGGCAAAGGAGGTGGAGGATTTCAAAGCCACTTTGAACGTTAATCTCATAGGAAGATTTGGTAACCTTGGAAGACAACTGTACAGACCTTAGGGACATCATGTGAGACTCCAAATAGATGGGAATTTGAAGTGATAAGTGTAAATGAATTGCGAGGGCGCAATTCAATTAAGCGGGAGAGAATATAGTACCATAGTTTTACAAGTCAGTTTTATGTTTTGTCAGTGTTCCAAAATGAAATAAAATACATAAACTTATAAACATAGAAATATACATAATAATAACTTCATTTATACAAAAACCAGAATACATAGTTGACACACAAGAACTAACCCATTAAACCCACTTCTATTGATAATAAAAAAATTAGAAGACCACTAAGAAACACAATGATGCCGATCAGGTAGTTCTCATCTTTTAGACCTAATAGAAGCAAAAATGTTATAGAAATAACAATATCAATGAAACATAGAATAAGAGGAACATTTAAAACCATATCCTAAATTAGTGGCGTGAGCGTCAATGACATTATTTTTCTGTGCATTTAAACAACCCTTAAACATTGATATTTATAGGGTTTTTATTTGACCATTATAAAAACTATCCGTTATAAGTTTTAACTTAAAATTGGTAAATTTCATATGATAACTATTTTTATAAAATAAATAAATATACACCTATAGAAACAATATTGATTTGAATATTGTTATGGAATAAAAAAAGTTTAAAAATATTTAATAAATTATTCTAAGAGTAAATAAAGTTTTAAATATTAAAATAAATATATTCTGGAAATTGATGAAAATATTACTATTACATATCTTATTAAGATATTAATATAAGGATTATATATATAACTAAATGAATTTAATTATTAATAAATGATTTAAATAAAATAATTAAAAAAAGAGAGAAAATAATAAAAATCAAGATGTTATGTGGGAGTAGGGTTTCAAGAATCGCACGAGAGAGAGAGAGAGAGTCAATGTTCAGGGTGCCGTCAGATTCATCCGATGTTATTTTGAGTGATGTCGCCGAGCTCGGGAACTAGGACAAGAGGCGAGCATGAGTCAGATGGCCGAGAATGAATGAGAGTCGTAGCCGTGTCACAGAAAATGGTGGTACGATGCAATATGGTGAGTCGGAGCAGAGGAACACCGAACCTGGTTCGTCCTTGGGATTAGGTGTTCCAGGAATCACGGATCAATAACAAACTAGATCTACAGTGATTAGGGTTTCAAGCTCTTTTAAGGTAGGATGATCCTATTTCTTTTATCCGAAATCTGTATAATTGATGGATGAATTGGGTTAATAGCGACCTATGTTCATAATTTATTTGTTTTCTACCTAAAATCGAAATACTCCGATTTTTTTATATGCTTTTGGGATTAATTTATACAAGAAATCTTATCTCTTATGTTGCTTTCAAGTTAGTCTGTCTATCAGTTGTGGTCGTTTTCCATGTTTTGTGCAGCTATAAACTGATGCATCAGGAGGAAGATCAAATACACATTAATCATACCTGTTGAAATCTTTTCAAGCGAATTAATTTCTTTTGTCATATTCTTCTATCTGTTTACAAAGGCAGTATTATTGTTGCATTTAATATCCGTCATGATTGTTTTTTTAATGTTTAGGATTGACAACTATTATATAACCACATAAATTTTTGTATTTTGTGTGTTATCGATTTCTATATGAAGTTATCAGAAACATATTAAATTATAAATATCTCAATCATATTATATTAAAAGAGTCAGAATAGTTATGAGTGCTTTGTTTAATATTTACATCCAATTCGATCATTATTTTATCCTGACAAGTTGAAATAAAATATACTTTGGGTTTCTAATGATAAATAAGTGTCTTCGATGACTTTTTCTACACCGCATATCCTATTTTATACTCTGTTTTGCTTCTATTAGAGAGTAGTGAGTGTTAGAGGTAGTGTTTGAGTCTTTGTAGAAGGAAATAAGTTACGCTGACAAGTGGAAGTCTCTACAAATAAATTGTAATGGTTTATTATTTTTCAAATAGAGTCTGTGCAATTTATATTTATATTTTCATAAGGTAGATTATCTATATTTCAACCATTTTCATGATTTTTATTGATGTTTGTGAAATGTATTTTATAATGCAAAATTATACTTCTTATAATTCCAATTAAAAAAATGAGTTTTGAATTTTTTTTAAAAATTAATCTTACTTATGTTGATAAATTCTTATTTGGTAAAAGAAATTATGTGTTTATGTTATCTGAGTTTCTTATTGACAAACCTTTTTTTATGAATAACTTATTGTGATTTATTTTGTAAAGGAAATTTATTTTCAAACAAGTATTTATATATGTAATTCTATAGTTTATTTTCAATTTACATGTATGAAATATTTTTCATACCTCTTGATTTATTTCAATATCATATAAGAATTTTTTTATGGATTATGATATACCAACATGAATAAATAAGTATATTTATCCAAATAAGTATAATCAATTTTGGAACAATTAATTTATGAGTGTATATGTATTTAATCCATGATTTAATCTGATTTTATAATTAATTTTGGTAATGAATACTTTTTCATTTATCAACGTTTTCTCAACCATCTATTTAAATTGTGAATAATGAGTGTTTTATGTTCCATGTCAATACACATACATATTTATATAAATATATGTATATGTATATATAGATGGATGAAATGGTGATTTTTGTGGTCAAATTTTCATCATGTTTCAGAAAAAACACCCAGCACATCATAACATTTCATTAATTTCATTTTCACATATACATGGCCATGTGTTATTTATACATCAACACTCGTTGTATTTATAATAAGTTTATGTTTCAATTTAATTTTTAAGGCTTTGTACCTGAATCAATAAAGACATGAATATCATAGAAATTGTTTTAAATTATTTCCTTTAATTTTTTTATGTAGATAAATTTATTGATTAATATGGTTAAGTTAAGAAAATTGAATTTTTCATATGGGCATAAAAGGTTATTCGTGAAATAAATAATAATTATATGTAAGGTCTAGCTGATAAAAGTTTTGGTAGTAACCAAAATTTAAAATGATGAAATGGAAATTATATATATATGGATGTGTATTTTAACACATTGACATGTTTAAAGGTAAAAAAATCTCCAGTGACAAATACTAGTTTATATATATATATATAAATAAAAATATAAATGTTTTCAAAAAATACTGGTGCTTGTTCGTTGTAAAATAGAAGGTCATTAGGGAGTGAACTCATCCTTCTCTAAGTGGGTAGGCCCAAGACAGGCTTCAAGAAATTAATTTTCCTTCAAAATAATGTTTTGTTTTCATGAAGTTTGCTTAATATTTTCAAAAAAAAGTTCACTGTAATAGTTTTAATGTGATTTCAAAGTATTAATATCTTCAAAACAAAGATATTTTATTAAACCATAAATATGATATCATTTTAATAGTGTTTTCATTTGAGTTACCAAAAATAATTTCAATGTTATTTAACAAAAAGTTATTTGGAAAAGAAGGTTTTCATAAAATGTAAATCAATGGTTTTAAAACCCCTTATTAGGAAATTAAATGATCACCCTTTGTTTTAAAAATAATTTTTATAGGTATCTTAGAAGTTTATTTATAGATATCATCGCCTTTGGAGATAGTGTGTGTGGAAGCATAGTGGAAATTTGTTTTATTTTATTGTTTCATCTCTAATAAATATAAGGTTATGTTTAATCTCTCAGAACCTAGACTGGTAAATGGTCATCATTTCATTAAAGTGTTGTATAATTGTTTATTCATTTTTATAAAAAAAACTACACATCAGTTTTCAAGCAATGATTTCGGAAGAGCGGGCTTGGGGCGTTATACATTATATAATACAATATTGAAATTGTAAAAACTCTTGATAATATTTAACAAGATAGAAATTAAATTTCTTAATATTTTATAACATTGGTAGGTTAATTATTGGAGTTAATGGGACAAGATGCTTTATATAACCATATTTATATGAAGATGAAACAAGATACATCTTATGACATTCCACCCTTGAAATTTTCAAAATTCATATGAATTATTATCTCTTCATCTCTATATTCATAAAGATGTTTACACTATTTTTTTACTTTTTTGGTGTTGGTTCCCAAGAACCAAATAGATTTTTATTTTGGATTACTTGAATTTTCATTAAATATTTTACAGTGTTGTGATTTTTATTCTATGTAACATTAATGTGATAATATACTTGAAAAATTTATCACATAAAAGGTTATAATAGTTCTAATATATAATATGAACTTATATATTCTATAACAATACTGTTAAACATATATCCTATTGTTTAGATAACATCTTTCTTATACAACACATATGAGTTTTTACTAGTAGGTTTTGGGAGATTAGAAGATTTTGATATTTCTTCTCACAAAGATCTCACTTGGTGATCTATATAGAAATAAGGTCATGATGGAAGAACCATATATTTGAAACCAACATGTTCTACCCCTAATATGGGAACCCGATACTACCCATTACATAGCCCTAGGGGAGTTCAAAATCATTATAGGTGGGAAAACATTTCCTAGGAATCAATGATACACTCTTTGGAAAGGTTCTCCCAAATACGCATGAATTGGATAAGACATCCATCCATAAGTTAGGTACTAATATTATATACATTTAATTACAAAAAAATATCAAATACAGTGGATAAAATATAAACCGAACCAAACCGGGAATATATATTTATATATATATATTACCTCATGAATCATAATACAGAACTAATACAACATAAACTTTAGAAATTGAAAGACCCTGCTAACATGGAACACTATATGCGACAAATAAAATGCCAAACTAAATTAAGGACCATAACTCTAACTGCCAAAATTGAAGAAAAGATCCCTTCCTTAGCACTATCACCGTACTGAAACAAAAAATGTGAGACCAATCACTACACCCAACAAAACCAATGATAAACCATTAATATATATAGGTGTGAGCATAAACACCTAGTACAGATTCAACCTCCTCACTCCATGAATAACCTTTAAAAAAAATTATTTTCAATAATGATGGAAAATAAAATTAAAATGCCGGTTTTAATTTTTAAAATAAAAACAACTCACATGTTTCCATCTATTTAAATCATTTTATCTAGAATAATAATTTTCTCATTTCAACATAAATAAGTCTTAAAATGTTTTAAGAATGAACAAGTATAATTATAGGTTAAATTGTTTCCAAACACGTAATTTTTGGAAAAATCATGTTTCTATTTCATAGAAAATAATCCAATTTTAATCACTTATTTTTTATGTCACACTAAGAAAGGACCTACTGATATAGAAAGATTCTTTTTAAATAAATAGAATCATTAAAGATGATAAATTCTAACATAAAAACTAACACTAATGAATTAATAATGTAATGATGGATCAATACATGGAAAAATGAAGTAAAAAATATCAATATCTCTAACTAAAATAAAAAAGTAACTGAATGTAAGAAACAATATAAGCATACAGTTAACATGAAGGAAATCAAAAAAATATAATCAGTATTAGAATCACTCAAATAAAATAAAAAAATATCTGATATCATGGGAGAACACCTATGGAAAACTATAGTTAGGATAACAAAAATAATAACTTTTCTAGGAATTTAGTGAAATGGATAATAATTAATTCACTGGATTATGGGGGCACCATAATAATCACATCACCAGTATGGGTGACACACATAACTAGTGGTAAATACTTCTTCATGTTTAGTTTAACCTACCCAAATACCTGGGATTTTCAAAAAGCTATTCCTAGGTGGTGGCATAATTTATCTAACATATTAATCTCAAATAAATAATGATCATAATAAGGTATCATAATGAAACACCTCATCCCACCCCTACATATCCATTTTTATAAAACATTCCTACCAACCTTTTAAAAACATATTTTAGAAATAAAATAGAATATAAATTAATTTATTTTAGAAACCAAACAAATGTATGATAATTAACAGTAATTTTTAATATAATCCAATATTTTTTAAGTTTCTCTTAATCCCCTTAAAAAATAAATTTTTAAGGGAAATAACACATTATTATGAAAAAAGACATCAAAGAAGAAGAAAACATTATGGAAAATGTCCATTCTCTTAGTTGAAAATCGTTTACTCAAAACATTGGTTTTCATTTATCAATAAACCTTAACTTTTTTTTGACAAAAACTAGGAATATATTAGACAAGGTATTAAAATACATAGATATTATATCTTTTATAAGAATATTCATTAAATTATATAAACATGATCTTGATTTCCATAATATTTTAGTTCCTTTGGGAACTTGGAATACATTCTTGTAATTTGGGGAAATATATTCAATGCCTCCAGTAAAGATCTTCCCATTTATCACTCGTACTTAAGAACTTTCTTTATAACATGGGGAATGGAAACATAAGAAAGGGTGATCTTATATGCTATATAAGGTTTAACATAAGATATATCAGTCTATGATCATATGAAATAATAAGATAAGCATAATGTCCTATGATTATGAACATATCTTACAACATTCATACCCAATATCTTATAGATAATAAAAATGTGGTGTAGAATAAATATTTCAAGTTTATAAGAAATAAATCATAATATAATCAATAAAATTAACCATGATATAATATCATATTCATAAGACATATATTTTTGGCATACACATTAGCTTATAACATTGTGAACATTTATATGTAGAAACATGTTCACTCATTAAGTTAAGGACATGAAACCAGGCCCACGTATAAACTTACGATCATGAAACCAGGTCCATATATAACATTTTGAATATGTTATTAAGATCACATATAACATCATAGTAGTCATGGTTCACTCCCAATACTATAAACATAGTGGATAAAGACGCACATATTTCCCATTGTGTATCAGGACACACCTATTTTCCATTGTGGACCATGACACACCTATTTCTTATTTTAGATTAAGGAACACATATTTCCCATTTTGGATCATATTTCCCATTCTTCCAATAGAGGACAGGGTTTCCACTTCTTCCCATAGTGGACCAGGTTTCCCCTTTATTCCATAGTGGATCAGGTTTCCCCTTCTTCCTATAGTGGATCAAGCCCACCCACTTGTTTCCTATCATTATCTCATGAGATATAAATAATTTCCCAATTAATTTTAGGGAGATATAGGCCCCACTATCAAAATAAATAAATCATATATATGTGTTTCACAATATATAAAAACATTCTTCATATCATGAAATATAAAAAGAGATGGGTTTTATAAACATTATATCATAACCCATGAAATGAAATGGGTATCATAAACATTTTATCATATCATAACCTATAGAAAAGAGATAGGTTTCATAATATTTTCATCATATAATGAACCATGAAAGAAGTTCATTTTATAAGAATATAAACCATTAAAGAAAAAAACTTCTTAAGGGAAACAACATTTCTTGACAAATAATAGAATATTTTCAAAATCTTTTCATTTGGAAACCAATTTAAAAAATTCTAAAGAAATATTTAAAATAAATTTAAAAACTTTATTAAGGAAAATATTCTTTCTACTTTGAAAAAACTTTTTTAAATCATAAAACATTTTTAAAACCATTTTCTTTTAAAACTTATAAAAAATGTTTTTAAATCATTGGAATATTTTTTTAAAAATAACCTTTTGAAAATAAATAAATGTAGATTATAAAATCATTTACAATACTTCCTAAACATAATTTTTTTTTAAAAAAAATTCTTTAAAAAACCTTAAAAAATTATAAAACAATATTTAATGAAATGGAATTCATGATTTTGGATAAATCCAAACATGCCAAACATTCCTTTTGTACTGTAAAAATATTAGAAAAGTGCCTCGATTAGAAAATGATAAGCAATTTTCTTTTTATTTATTTTATTAAAAAGGTAAAACATGGGTATAAATGTATTTTAAAGATCCTATAATAATAGTATAACATTTTTAAAAGAAATCATTTAAAAAAATAGTTTGGAAATAAAATTGATTTCTAACCAAATAGAGAGATAAAGTCTGATTTTCTTAAAAACACTTTCTTAGTTATATTAAGAATCAAAGAGTAGAAAAATTGTACAATTACATTAATATAAATATAATATATAGATTATAAGAAAATTTTTGAGAGTTTTTATGAGATGTATCATAATATTTCATAAATGGAAGCATAATCATAAACAATCCCGATAAACGATGAGATTATAGAAAGAAATTATTACCACTTTGGTAACATTGAATCATAGTCCCCCTGAAATAATAACATCATATAAAGATTAAAAAATTATTAAAAGAAGGATATTCCTAATACAAAAAGTAAAAGGTCAGTATAGACACCTCATATAAAAATATATGTGTATAACATGACATGTATCTCAAATAAGGAAAAGTGAGACAAAATTACTTTACTGATTTGGAAAATTTTCAACCATAAACCCCATGAAAGAGATATCATTAGATGGATATGTAAATACCCATATATTTAAGTATAAAAATCATAAAAAAATTCATGAGTAGTATATATACATTTAAAAAATAAATTAGTGGTGAATAAGGAATAAGTCTCACAAGAATTAAAGCGAGACAAGAAAACCATTACCTTAAGTCTTAACTTTCTCTGTACATGTTCAAACATACTATTATTTGGGTAACTACTTTTGGTTTGTACCAAAGGGAATCCTTAGTTAGATTTATCCTCAAATTGAGGCCTCTAGGATTAAGGTGTTGAATTTTAGAGCTTATTTGGGTGCTTTTTTGGATGATTCAAAAGGTCATGAGAGTTGTGTTTAGAGGAGGAGGATATGAGGCCTTTTATAATTATGGAGATGACACATTAGTTATTATTGAAAATATTTGAGTGATCCCAAGGTTTTAATTGTCCCCAAAGGGTAAAAAATTTACAACTATAGATCTTTAGTGGTGTAATGGTATAAATACCACTAGATAATAATTTTTAGAAAAGTTCAGGGTCATTTTTACACATTATATTATGTGTTCAATAATTTAGTAAGCTTGTTTTTACCTTAATCATTTTAATTACTTTTAATTACATTCACTAGTATTTTTGGTCATAAACCAAGTCGACATTAATAAAAATTATAAACTACATTTATTCTAAATATAGAATCCATTTTTACAAATTCCAATTAAATAATATGTAGAAATTAATTTAAAATTAACCCTGTAGATGGGAGGAGAAAAAAGGTTTTTAAATTGAAAAAATGTTCAAAAGTTTGCAATGTTTTTTAATATCAAAATTCAATATAAAAATATCATAATAAACTAAATTGTATTAATATATGTTCAGTTGAACTAATTATACTTTAAAACCAATTTAAAACATAATTTAACTATATAAATAAATTACATGAAGACAAAGTTTTCAATTGAAATTAAATATTTTTTTACTATTGATCAAAAAATGAAACATCTTAGAAAAATAACAAATATTTACCCAAAGTTAATTTTTATATTTAAATTTAAAAAATGAAGTTTATTTTGTCAAATAAAACTTGTTAAAGTGTGAAAAATTATATTTAAAATGGGTTCTCCATTAAAAGGATATAAAATTACCCTTTTGATAAATACATCTTTTTATTAATAAAATTGGGTTTATTCTTGTCTTATAGCTATCAAATCTATTGGATGAGCGTCATAATTTTTTTTGAATATATAATATATAAATTTTACTAAAACCATTCATCAAAAGTGGAACATTTAATTTATTAGGAAAAAATGGTGTCTGTACGTAGAAAAATAGTTTTCTTAGAAACATAATTTCTTTATTCTCAAATAGTTCTTAAATTAATTTATATCTAATTGATAACCAAATAATTAATTTTATATAAATGTGTAAACAATGTTTTCTTAATTTATTCAATCTCATTTATGTATTCTATTCTAAAAGCTAGGTGATAATTATAAAAATACTTTAATAATAATATTAATAGTATATTGTAGTTCGGTAAAACATAGTCTTTTTTTGTAACACAAGTTATCAAAGTAACTCGATATTCTATATATCATAATCCAAACATAGTGTTTCATATACCATAATATAATCTAGTTGTTATGTGTAGTGGAATATTAACTTGGTGTTGCTTATAACACAAGACAAGCTTAGTTAATTCATAAAAAGGATATATTCAGTGTTGTGTAAAATGAAAAATATCAAAAAGATTAAATTAAGTTATAAAAAATTTAAAAAAAATTAGGTAGTTACATTATACCCCCCCTAAAATGAATTTCTTCCTCAAAATTAATCTAGGTTATCAATGGTTTAATACTTCAAAGTTATTTTCATAGAAACACACATCGTAAAAATTAATACTAAAACTTCATTTAAAAGAAGAATGTCTGAAACATTATAGTTACCCAAAGTAACTCATCGCTAGGTTCCCACAAATTAGAATATGATAGGGAAGGGAATATAAGAGATAAAAGAAGAGTGTAAAGAATTATAGATCATGACTGAGGTCATTAATCACAAACAAATGAATGATCAATGGAAAGGTAAGGGCCTTAAAACCATAAATCTATGATGATTTATAAGACCATCAGTTCAATAGAAATGAAGGTATCATGATAAATATTTTTCGATATCTTATTCCTAGAGATGAGTAATTATTTTACTATCTACAAACATATTGAAATATACTTACTTGATTTAATTCCTTTTCATATTCACAATTTCAACCATTAGTTGTTCCTTTCTTGATTTCCCCTTCATCTCCTCCTCCAAGAAATCAAGGTTAATTTTTTATTCCTGTTGTACTAATAGATCATGAGGTATAATGATAAGTAATTACATATATCATTATTTAACATCAAAACAAAATAGTTATCACAGGTTATCCTACATGCATAAATCCTCATATGGTGAGATAATAATTTAATATCTAAAACCCCATCCTATGTTTAATATAAACCATTTCATAAATAGTTAACCTTGTATCCTATCCAAAACTCAAAATCCAAAAATTTAGAAATATGGTTAATAAATTTATCAAAATCATCTTAACATTCATCCCACATATATCATAAATATCTCTGGGTTGCCACATACCAAACATGTTAATACCTTCATCACACATTATTTTGAAGCATGGTAATAACCTAAATTACTATAAATCCTTATTGAAAACATACATGATTCAAAATTCTTTAAATAAAACACAAATTTTTGGATATATACCTTAAATTGATTTTTTTTGTAAACCTCATCCATGATAATATAGATAAATGTTTTGAAAAAATAAATAATAAGTTCCATGGTAATTAGTACCATCCAATTTACTTTATCCATATCAATGATATCTTTATCCAAGCTATGCATAATTTTCTCAACATTAGGAACACATTAAGGGTTACCTTAACTTAAAAAAATATTAAATTTCTATTAATTTCCTTGTTTATGACTTCATCCCCATTCAACATATCCTTTTAAATTATTAATGAAAACCTTATATAGAAAATACTTATATATTTCTTGAATCATATAACATAATCTTTCAATTCCAAAATATATACACTTCAATCATCAAAATTTATTCTTAAACAATTAATCAGGATACATCATATTATTCCTTAATACCCCTTTACTAGAATATTAAATATGAATAATGTATTAATGTTTTCAGCCTCAATCTAATCACGATTCTTGCGTTTAATGTAAACTTTACCATTATAAAATCACATACCCTTTACATTTCATTTGTGGTACCTTTATATTCAGTAGTATAATCAATACTCATACCATATTCCTGATTCTATTCATGAGATTTTCACTTTGGACATCAATTTGTATAATTCCCATACTTTCCACATTTGAAACATTCAATGTTAACCCTGTTCCATATAGTTCCCGCTATTGAGTAAGACCAGAAATCATAGTGTGAGAAACAATTATCATATAATAAAACCACATAATCATGAAAAATTACTTATATGATGCCTAAATCATATCACTTACACTTATATTCGGGACACCTTAGGATTATCCTTGTATAAATCCCTAGAAATATCCTTAGAAATGTCCCTAGGGATCTCACTAAAGTTTTCTCATCCTAGTTTCCAAAGGTTGACAAAAAAATTCATGTCATACCTATTATAATGACCTAGGGATTAAAATATATGGATATTACATCTTTTAGATAAATAATAATTACATTATAAAAACATGAGTCAGAGGACCATAATAGTTTAGTTCCACTTGAAACTTGTAATATATTCTTATAATCTGGTGAAGGATCTTCAATTTCTCCAATAAAGTTCTTCCCCTTTAACACTCCTTCTTAAAACTACTATATATAACATGGGGAAAGGAAAAAAATAAGAAATAGTGGGCTTAGATACTTATTAGTGGTAAATATAAGATATATCAATCTATGATAATATGAAATAATAAGATAAGAATAAGGGTATGTGATCATGGAAATATCTTACAAGGTTCATACCCAACCTGTCATAGATGATAAACATGAGGCATGACATAGAGATTGGATGTTCATAAGACATGAATCATAATATAATCAAGAAAATGAAGCATAATACCATATCATAAGTATACAACATAGATATGGGGCATACACATCATCTTATATCATTGTGAATAGGTATATATAGAAATAGGTTCACTAATTATGTTAAGACATGAAATAAATCCCTCACATAAACTTGTAGACATGGAACCTGGTTCATGCATAACATTGTGAACATATAATCATGTTCACACATAACATTATTATAGTCAAGTTTCATCCCCAATTCTATAACCATAGTGGATCCAGACACACTTGTTTCCCATTATGTATCAGGAAACACCTATTCCCCTTTGTGGATCAGGACATACTTGTTTCCTATTTTGGATCAGGACTGTAACACCCCGAGATTTTATGAAAAATATTCTTTTTAATTTTATTAATGTCTTGTGTTGTACGCTACACCAAAAGGAGCTTGCACAACACGCATCCTTGACTTGCCTTTCATTACACGCAATCGCGACCTTCCTCGATAGTGTGTGCAGTACGCAATACTGAGTTTCACTAAACAACGATATACTATTAAAATATTATTAAAACTAGTCGTTATGAATAGTAATAACCACTTTTTGAAATTTTGTAAATTTTATTTTCAAAATGGACTTCATTTTTGGATTCGGAATATCGAAATTAGCTTAGGGTGAAATTTTGGTAATTTTTGGATAACTTTCATATTTTGATGAATAGTGAAAATTACTAAATTTTAATTAAAAACAACTTTTTCAATCGAAATAATTAATAGTGATAAATTATTAATTTAAGTTTTTTTAAAGTATATTTAGAATATATTTTTACAATTTAATACAATGTTGGTCATTGGATGTAATTTCACATTTAAACTAGACATAAACAAGTGCCAATCTTTTGATAGTTATTATCTCTTAAGAACACGCTATTTGTTTTGACGATGGGAATTAATTTTTAAATTAATTAATGAAACTGATATGTTTTGAATTTGGTAAAATGGACATCATTTTTGAGTTCATAATATCAAATATAGCTTAGGCCTAATTTTTGGTATTTTTCTGGAAACTTTCATTTTTTGATGAATAGTGAAACCACTAAGTGGTAGTTAAAAAACTGAATTTTTTCATAAAACTTATTTTTACCACTTCTGTGAGTGGAATTTCAAAAATCCAAGAGACATGGTTGATGTCAGTAAGTAAAATGTGGTTCAATGAGATAAAAATAATTTTTGGTGAATAGTAACTTTTTACTTTTATTTACCACGGTTAAAAGTAAATAGGGTAATTAAGGGTAAAAATGATATTATTATTACCCTAAAACATGTCCTAATTCTATTGGATAAGTGTAATTCGACCAAAAACAACCTTATGAATAAAATATGACCATTTAGGCCCACTTGGATTAGATTAGGGAATTTATTATTATTTAATTCAAAGAATAGTTAAAAGAGTTAAAATCAAAGTTTATTTACTAACACATTTTTAATATAGGGTTATACATAATATAAATACTATTGTAAATATTCATTAGAAATATAATAAGATTTCCTAAATAATTATATTTTATTTATAATTTTTAGACATTAAATATTTTAATTTATTTATGACATAATGATGATGCAGTAATTACCTTAATAGTGAAAAATTAGAATAATTGATATTATAAATACCAAAATAAGTGTAATTTGAGACTTTTTATGAATTAAAATAATTTTCTAGGTTAATAAGACATGTTATTATTGATTTAATTAACTTTTTTTGAACTAATCATTCTGTTATGATTTTCACAAAAATCAATTACTAAATATTTCCAAATTGACATAAAATAGTTTTTAAAATAAATATTATATTATTAATTGTTATTTTATTCCTAAAAATATAAGGTACATCCAAATGACATAGATAAGGCTATATATATTAATAATAAACAACTTGTGTTTTTTTTGGATTTTTATAGTAAGTTTATTTACCTTATAGTATAAGAACACAAGAAGACACGGTAAAAGTAAAATTATTTCACTTAATGTTAAATCTAAATGATAAGGTTAAAATAGGAACCTAAACTTTTCTAAATTATATTGGATGAGAGGCTTTCTACCCATGACCACCTTAGATTCGAAATAAATTAATTTGGAGCTATTTAAAACCGAACTTGACTTTATAATAAAATAATATTTTTAGTTTTTCCAAAGGAGCCCCTCTCCTCCCTTATAAAAGGGCACCTCCTCCCCCTCTTCCTCACACCACTTTGAGCCTTCAAGCTCGGCCAACCCCTGACAATTTATCCTGTAAACTTCCCTAGAAACATCCTAGAGGTCCTGGTCTTCTTCAAAGACCAATTTTAGTTCCCTAAAAGGAGATCTCAAAGAGGCTCTTCAAAGAAGAGGTAATGTCCATTACCGATTCTTTCATCTTTATTTCTTCTTCCACTTATTCTTCTTTAGTTTTTTCATTATTAAGTAATAACATCAGTATCACTCATATAATTATATGTTATTATAAGTATGAAACAACAGTATTTCACCATCTATCCATCCTACGGAAAATGAAATCACCGCGCGTGCGTACGTACGGAATACCGTCTCCACGCCGTGGTGTAATCTATTTTCCACCACCACCTTACTTGGATGGGTATAATGGTGTAAATAATTACTATATATGACTATTATAAAATGATACGGATTCTGAAATAGTATACATACACTCCAATACAATTCCATGATCATAGGAACGATATCATCACTCGTGCATACGTACGGAATACCGTCTCCACGATGTGATACGACTCGTTCTACATGATCTTCATTTCATAATGATTATATAAATGAATTGAATGAATGAATATTATATATATTACACTAATAACATTCTGGAAATGAAGTATCTATAACCTAAAGAGAAGAATAAGAATTTATTCGACAAAACACACATAAGAACAAAAAGTTATAAACACCCGAATAACAAGTAGCAATGAAATATTACTACTAAGAAGCTAAGAATATGACCATATATGATATAATAAAAATAAGTATGAATCTGTAATAAGTCAATAACATTATTTAAATCATTATACAGGAGGTTCGGACACGTACAAAGCATATCGGACCTAAGGTAAGGGAAATATCACAATCTCATTTTTATCCGAGATTGTTTATACTTTGGTATTTACTGGGGTGTATTTTATCATACAAATCCATGTTTCCTCAATATGTAATATTTATATCCTTCTACAATAGTTTATATCCAATTTTTCCCTTTCTGTGAGTTTTTAGTAAAGGATATGAAATGAATCTTTTGTCGTTTTTCGTACGAGGTACTTTTTGACTTTTCTGACAAAAGTACGAAGAATGTTTTTCTAACTAATACGGCATGAAAGGATTTTTACGGTTTTATAAAGCCTTATTTTCATGAATCTTCCTCCAAAATATTTCATGAATATTTTCAAAAAAATCCTTTTTTTAAAAAATTAAATGGCATTTTGTGAAAAGAAAATGATTTTCAAGATGAAAGGATATTTTCCCCATGAATTCATTTCAAGTGCTTTATCAAAACCATTTTCCATCTAAGATGACATTATTTCATATGTGTATGTTTCAAGTATCATGTCTCTATGGTTTACATGGTTTCACTTTTCTTATTATGAAATGATATCCATTTATTTTATATGGATTATGTGATGATGGGATGATGTTTATGAAACCCATTTTATATATTGGGTTATTATGAATGATGTATGTTTATTTTGTGGCACAAGTAAGAATGATTTCATTATGAGATGGGTGGGACCTATATCTCCCTCCAATGCATTGGTTAAAGATTTGATATCTCATGAGATAGAACTGGCTGGAATGGCAGGTTAAACCGGTTCAGTGAAATAGGACTGAAACGAGGAGTGAACTCGGTTCAGAAATAGGCTTTGTCCCCTAAGATAGTCTTGGCATTGAGTCTTGACTAACAAGAAATGATTCTATATGATTATGTGTGTATGCAACAATGTTTCATGTTTTAAGTTATGATTATTGGGATTACATTTCACTACTATGATTTATCCCATGTTATGAAATTATGATTTCTTTTGCAGGTTAAGATTTCCAAAAGTTATGTTCTTATGAATATGATGTGATTGATATTTATTTTGTTTACCCTTACTGAGCATTTGAGCTCACCGTTTTATGTTTTCTTTTCCCCAGGATATAAAGAAATGTTTTAGGTAAAAAGAGGGAAGATCTTTATGGGATATGTTGAAGATCTTTCACCACGATTAGAAGATTATATTTCGAGTTTCCAAAGACACTAAACTATTACTGTCCTTGTGTGTGTGTTTTTGTTATGTACTAAGTATTCCGCAAAAGTAATGTAATGTCCATGTACGTTAAGCTTTGGGTCTCTACAAGGACAAACCATTTTCCCATTGTGGATCTAGTTTACCATTATTACCATAGTGTATTGGGTTTCTATTTCTTCCCATAGTGAATCAGGTTTCCCCATTTTCCCAAAGTGGATCAGGCTTCCCATAATTCCCCTAGTTTATTAGGTTTCCGCTTCTTCTGGTAGTTGATCAAGCCCGTAAAATTGTTTATCATAAATATCTCTTGAGATATAAATCCTTACATTATTCATTAGAGGGAGATATAGTTCCCGTAGATCATTTAATGCAATACTACATACTTTTTCTAGAAGAAAATAAAATGTTCATTATATCATAACCCATAAAAAGAGATGTATTTTATATACATCATACCATAAATGTGAAATGAAATGGGTATCACAAAAAATCTATCATATCATAACCTATAGAAAATAAACAGGTTTATAATCATTTCATCTAAGAATCACCCTTGAAAGAAGTGGGTTTTATAGGCATATAACCTGTATAAGAGAAAAAGGATTCCTAAAAAATGTCATCTTTAATATAAACCATTTAATGAAATAATAAGAATGGTGTCCTTGGATCATATCCCCAGTTAACCATAAACTATTTAAAAGGATTTCATCTTATATGGAGAAGGGTTTTTAAATATCACTTAGAACATTTCTCAAAGAAAATAAAATTTCTTCAAAAATAATAAAATATTTTCCAAATCATTTTCTTTGAAAACCACTTTGAAAAATTATAAAGTAAAATTTAAAAATAATTTAAAACAATTCTTGAGTAAAATATACATGCCTCTATAAAAACAAATTTTTAAAACATAAAAAATTTTGAAAACCATTTTCATTGATTTTTTTTGAAACATATAAAATAATCTTTGAAATCATTGAAATCCATTTCTTTAAAAACAACCTTTTTAAATAATAAAAAATAAGTTTTAGAAATCATTTAAAATAATTCTTAAACATATTTAAAAAAAAATCCTTTTCTTTGAAAATAATATTTAAAACTTATAAAATAATATTCAGTGAAATGATGGCCATCAAAGATTCTCCGAACATTCTGAACATTCCCTTTTCCCCATAAAAAGTTTAGAAAAGTTCCTCAACCAGAAAAAATAAGAATAATACTTTTTTTAAATTATAAAACATGGGTAAAAAATTCTAATAGATATAATAGGAGAATAGTATATTTTTTTGAAAACATTTTTTATAAAATTAAGTTTTTAATGAACAAAAATTTCTCATATAAGAGAGTGATAATGTCAGTTTTTCTTAAAAACACTTTATTAATTATCTTAAGTACCAAAGAGTATAAAAATGGAAACATTAGTTTAATATATCATCAATTACCATAGGAGAATAAAATTCAAGAAAGTTATTTTGATATGGATCATAATATTTCATCAATTTAATCATAATCGTAAAAAATCCTGATAAACATTGAGATTATAACAAAAATTGTTACCACTTTGGTAACATTGAATTATAATCCACAGGAAAGAATGATATTACATGTATATTAAATTTTCTTGAAAATAAGGGAATTAATGATATAACATGTAAAAGGTAATTATTTACACCTTATATAATGACAAAGGTGAATAACTTGGCATGTATGTCAGTGATTCCAAATTGAGACAAAAATAATTTACCAATTTGGAAACTTTTGAACAATAAATCCTATGCTAGAGAGATCATCCAATGGATATGTAAAAACACAAGGCATTAAGTATAAGAATCATTTAATATAGTCATGGGATAAATATATACATCATATAAAAGAAATTAGATGCCAATAAGGCCTAATTATCACATCAATAAAAATGATATGAGAAAAACCTTACCTCAACTCTTTACTTTCTTTGTACACGTTCAATAATCCACTTCTTTGGGAAACTCCTTTTGGTTTGTACTAAAGGAAATCCTAAGTTGGATTTTTGACCAAAGTGATGCATCTAGGAAGAAGGGAGTGAATTTTGGATCTTATTTGGGTAGGGTTTGGATGAGACAAAAGGTATTGAGAGGTGTTTTGAGAGGAGGAGAGGATGCCTTTTTTTTAGTGGGGAAAAGGACACATTGGGTATTCTTGGAAAGATTAGAGTGATCCCCATGTTTTACTTGTCCCCAAGAGTTAAAAATAAACCATTCTAGATCCTTAGGTGTGGAATGGTTAAAATATGTCCAGCCAATATTTTTTTTACAAGTGTAGGGTAATTTTTACACCTTATATTCTATGTTTAACTATTTAATAATTGCATTTTTACCTTAATCACTATAATTAATTTCAACTACCTTCAATAATATTTTTGATAAAAAAATAAATTGACCTTAATATAAATTATAAATTATATTTATTCCAAATATGGAATACATTTATCTAAATTATAGTCAATGAAGTGGCAGAAATTAATTTTAAATTAACCCCACATATGAGATGAGACAAAGAGTTTTTAAAGTGAAAAAATATTCACAATTGCTAAGGTTTTATATCAAAATTCAATATAAAGACATCACAATGACCTAAATTGTATTAATAAATTTAGAATTGAACTAATCATTCTTTAAAAACAATTCAAAACATAAATTAACTATACAAATAAATTAGATGAAAAAGAAGTTGTTAATTAACATTTTGTGGTTTTCACTATTCATCAAAAAATGAAATATCCCAAAAAAATACAAAAAATTTACCAAAAGTAAATTTTGATATTATAATTTAAAAAATGAAGTTTATTTTGTAAAATAAAAATTATAAAATTATCAAAAATTATATTTAAAATGGGTTTTCCATTTAAAGGTTGTAAAATTACCCTTTTAAAAAATATATCTTTTTATTCATAAAATTGGATTTATTATTATCATATGCCTATAAAATATATTATATTAGTGTAAATTTTTTTATTGAATATGTAATTTATATATTTTTTGGAAAACATTCAAATTGGGTTGTTTAATTTATTGAGATAAATGATTTTTGTATGTTAAAAACTAGTTTTCTTAGAAAAGGAATATATTTATTCTAAAATATTTATTTCCTTAATTTATAACAAATTTATATCTAGAGGATTCATTTTATATACCTTTGTAAACCATAGTTTCCTAATTTTTTCAATATCATTATTTTAATCTATTCTAACGATTAGTTGATATTTATAATACTATTTTCATAATAGTATTAATAGTATATTGCAGTTTGATAAAACTCAATCTTGCGTGTTACACAAGTTATAGAAGGTAATAAATATTATCTGTAATGACATCCAAATATAGTGTTTCATGTAACACAAGATAGTCTAAGTGTTTTGAGAAGTGGGATATTAACTTGTTGTTGCATATAACAAAAGACAAATTTAAAGATTTCATATAAAATCAATATTTAGTGTTGTGTGAAAAGAAAAATATAGAAATGATTAAATTAATTTTATTTTTTTAAAAAAATATTAGGGTGATACAGAAAGTATATAAGTAATTCTTGGAAAATTAAATGGTGTAAAAACCCCTTTTAAAATCAGATAGAAACCAAAATATAAACCAATTCTATTGGTTTATGATAACTAATTACATATTTCATAATTTTAAGAGATAAAAATTTATATTGAATATATGAAATAAATAAATGTTTTGTATTTAAAAATGTATACATAAAGATCCCTAGCTTATCTGGTGACCTACAGAACAATCTTTTTCATATGGAAACCTCCTCCAGATCTATGAGAACCTATCTCAACCATAAAAAACATTAAATTAACAAAACAAACCCCCAAATCCAAAATAAAAAAAATGGTAAAATCAGATCCAAACTCAGAATATAGCATACATGATCAGGAATAATGACCTTTAAGGTGTCATAAACTCAAATAATACTCTTTGGATGAATGAGCTTCCAAAGTATTGAAGAAAAACTGAGAAGGGGAGGGGGTTGAATGAGTTGTTTTCTTTTCATGAATTTCAATTTTAGAAAACTTAACCCCTAAAATAGGTTAGAATTTTTTTATCAAATTTTAATAAACACAATTGTATGATGAAATAAAAAAGTAAATATGAAACACATGATTCACAAGGATTGGAATCGGTTCTAGAACCTAGATCCTTATTATAAACACTACCATGGGTCTATGGAAATTCACTATTATGGTGAAGTGAATAAAACTTATGTAAAATCCTGTTAGAAACCTTTTATCTCATGATATGAATGATTATACTAACCACTGCAAGTTAAATTTTTTTTCCATTAATAATTTGAGCCATAAAAGAACAACAAAACATTTTTCTTCACAAAGGTTAGTCCGAAACTCTGTGTCTGATCATCCTCTATTTGATATTCCAGAATATAATGACCATAGTATAAAATAATTAGTCTGATTCCCCTTTTGAATTTTCATTTCGAAAACTACTTCTCAATATACAAACTAATACCCTCAGTCCAATTTTCTATTTATTATAATATGAACTTACCTCAATCTAATCTTCTGATATGATCACTCTGTCTAGAAAATCTTCTTCAACTTGAAAAAAACATTATTTGGAAAAACAAACTTATGACACCAATTTTGTAGAGTATTAACCTTTCACATGGATGAACAATGTCAAGTACCACTATACATTCCTTTATAATTTATAAGTTCTCTAGAAATAGTTAAGGCAGGAAACTGAATGATTTTTCCCACACACCCAAATTCTGAAATATTTGAATTTTACTCACTTTTGAACTTCATATTTGATTTCTTCAAACCTTCTCACCAATTTTGGTGTCTTATTAAAAATTTACCATTATTCACAAATCTTCTCAAATTCCCTATCTGTAAACAATATATAAAACAATTTAAAAGGAAAAAACATCACTCTGGACATGTGGATCTAGAAAATAATGTTCGAAAGCCTGTTAATCATTTTTATGCCCTTAACCCAATTTAAATACAGAAAAAATTTACACACTCTGATGATATTAAGGAAATTTAGATAACTAAAATATTTAACTCTTGATACATTGTAACAAAACAACTTGAAATACTAGAAAAAACTATAATATTTCTTTCTCTAATGCTCTTAGACATCTAAAAAAGATTAAAAACATCATTGAAACTCCTAAAGACCCCAAAAGTCTTTAAGAACTATTTGGTAACAAATTCTATATGTTTTACATTTTCTTTCATTTTACAAATCAGATCATTTATTCCTCAGTTTGATCATAAAATTATAGAAAAAACCCACATTTGATGACTTATCTTGGTAAAATGATCATCTTGTGGATCAGTATCTAATACTTATATAACAGATCGATGTTTGAAGCTCATTTGATGAATTGGTTATGGATATCATGAATGGAAAAAATGTCCCTTTATAACATTTCAACAACAAAATTTGGTCTGATCATATTTTTCTGATAAAAATCTACATCTATTCTAAAATCATTTACATTATATAAAATTTTTTGGATATGAAACTTTAAACTTCTTCACATTTTTTGGTTAAAAGAATTTTTCTTTTCTCAGAAATTGAAATTTTTACTTCTCTAGCCATTTTCTATTAATAGAAAATATGTTCTACTCCTTTTTATTCACTGATAAATAAAAATATATAATCTTGATAATCTTCATATTTCTTTCATATTTACAACACAATAACAACTCTAAACTCAGAAATCAATTTCACTCCTAATTAGGTTTGTCTGATGACTTGCATCTGATGAATCATGTCTAAACATAAAATTTTAATTTCTTGAAACTTCATAAAATTAAAAAATCTTAGATTCTATCTACTTTTGTGACTGGTGGTTTTGGATCTAATTATCTTCATCCAAAAAATCTCAAGTTGAGATAACTAAAACATATACCTTTCTTCAATCAGCTTATATCATGATATTTTTCATGATGTTGAGAACTTTCAAAACTGAAAATCAACATCTAACTAACTTTAGAAATTTCGACAACTTCCAATAAACAACTTCCAAACATACATATTTTCAAAAACTTCTGAGTTTCTTAAAAATATCACTCTGATGGACTGTGTTTAATAGTGAATCAAATCACTAAATTTTCAAAAACACTTTTTTTCATTCAGATTCTTAGCAACTTCTCAACAAATGAGTTACTTTATTTTAGAAAAGTATCATTCATATGATTTAAAAAACATTATTTTATAAAAAATATTTTCGTAAAAAAACAAAAACATTTAATACATCACAAAGGATCTTAAATATTCCCCTTTAGAGTTTTTGACAAATCTCATTAACAACTGTTTCCACTCACCATTTTTTAACACTCAAATTTTCTAAAACTCAGGATTATAAATAACTATGATTTGGAATATTTAACAAAAAATAGATTTTCTCTAATGGGAGTGTCCTAACACCACGCTATTGGTTTATGTAACATTTTTAAAGGAATTATACCCCTTGGTGAAAAGAAAAATTTCCATCCTATTAAGATAAATTCCAATCACTTTTATGTATTCCTATAACTTTTTCTTTCTCTCCCCCATTTTATTATAACCATAGGTTCAGATTCCTTTAAGTAATAAAATTAATAATTTCCCCATTATAGTATAATGATGTAAATATTTCCCCATTATAGGATAAAGTTGTACAGATTCTCCCCGTTTTTCAACATAATATATATAATCATGGTGGATTACCTTATCTTGTTTAGGAAGTATTTGGTGAAGGCTAAATATGATGTTATAGTATCAGTTCTATAAATTTCTATTTTTTAATTTCTTATGTGATTATATCATCAATTTGATAATTTGTTGAAATATATTCTAGAAAACATCTCCCCCAAAAAAAATTTCTATTATGAAATGATACTTAACATCAATATTATTTGATCTTGAGTGTTGGAAATGATGTTTAGAAAGATTAGTTTCACTCTCATTATCCAAAAGTATCCTCAATTGATTGAAAACATCTAATATCAAATCTTCCAGCTGAACTCTCATCCACAACACTTGAGTACATTCCTAGGTACTTGCAACATATAATGATTTTTCTATTCTCTAGGTTACTAAACTCTATTTATTATTATTCAAACTCTTACAAAATTCTCTCAAGAAAAATTTTCCCACAAAATTTTATTTCCTATCATTATAATATCCAATCCAATCAACATTAGTATAACTATGAAAGTTCATTCCATATATTCTATTATATAGTATCCTATGTGTAGTTGTTCCTTTAATATATATCATAATTCACTTTGTTTGAAACATATGAGATACTATCATATAACTATGTTATATGGCATACAAAGTCACAACATAAATAATATTAGATATTGAGGCTATTAGATAAATAAAACATCCTATCAAATTCTGAAAAAATATTGATTTATAATTTTTTTAGTTTCATCTTTTTTTAATGTCATGGTCACTCAAATTGGACTTAAAACTTAATTGCATTCTTTCATATGAAATTTATTTTATAATTCCATGGAATACTTTTTTGATGTTGTAAAATGTATTTTTTAACTTGTAAACTAAGGAACAATGTTAATTATACCAATATTGACATCACACTATTCTTCTTCATCAACGTAGAAAAGTATTCAATTTTTTTTTCTCCACATCCAGAAAATATTATATCATCAACATACATAATTATAAATATGGTGTTAGAGATGAATTATTTTGTATACAAGTTACTACCAACCATTCCATTAGATTTTTTTCTTTTTCTAACAACTATAAACTTTGAAATACCAGGAATGTAGGGCTTATTTTAACCCATACAAGGCTTTTTTCAATTTTATAAAATTTCATACATTATTATCAACTAAAACCCACATAGTTGTTCAATGTAAAATTCTTGTTCAATATCACCATTAAGGGAATATAAATTTACATCCATCTGATAAACATTTTAATTTAAATATGGATCCACTGTTACAAAAATTAAAATAGTTTCTAATCTTATAATTATAGAAAATGTTTCTTTAAAACCAATACCTTCCACATGTTCATATCCTTTACAATCAAGTCCTACTTTGTTTTTTGAAACTTCTCCTTATTAATTTAACTTTTTCTTGAAACCCCCATTTTTCCAGTAATATTTTTATTTGATGGAAATAGAACAGGTTCTTAATTATTTTCTCTTAATTTTATCTGATTCTTAATTCATTGCATCCACCCATTCTTTTTATTAAATTGCTTATAAAACTTATTCAAGTTCATCTTGTGAAATGTTTGATGTCTGATTTTCTAATATCAATATTATTCTTCTCTAAAATATATATTTTTTAATTCAAAAGAATATTTTTGATTTTAACATGTTTATATTGATGTATGAAATTTTAATATTTCACTTCCATCTTTACTCTTCTCATCACATGATTCCCCATAATATCCACAAGTCTATTTTGAATCACATTTTTCATTTATTAGGAATATTCCATCTATATTCATCAACAATTTAAAAATACTTTGTTAAGGAAGCTATATTTTCAATAACATTCACATAATATTAATCTAAAAAATATTTTAAATTCTTGTTACAACATTTATAACTTATCCTATTGGGTTAATATCCCACGAAAATTAGTTCTTAAACTTTATCATCAAATTTTGTAGGATTTGGATTTTTGTTTTTTATTAAAAATTGACATCCAAAAACTTGGAAGTGAATTAATGAAGGGTTTTTTATACTAAGTTATTTAATAATTCATGTTGGATTCCAGCCTCAAGAAACATCTTATTTTTTAATGTACAATAGTAATAACAACTTATCCATAGTAAAAATTTGATTTTTTATTCAGCTAATATGCTTCATCCTATTTCAACCAAAATTCTATTTTCCCATTATGAAACTCCATTTTGTTATGGGGTTTAGGGAGAACTATAATAATGTTTGATTCCTATCTTTCTTGAATAATATTCGAAATAATTTTTTTTTATTTTTTTATATTATCCATTCTAAAATTCTTTTTATAAAAACCAATTTCTCTCCCATATTCCCATATAAAAACTCTGAATATTTATACTACCTCTAATTTGTGCTTCATAATCATAATGTTGGCCATCTCGATGAAATCATCAATAAAAGCGATAAAGTAAAAATCTCCTTTTTTGATTTTTGTCTCATTATCCTACACAAATCACAATGAATAAGTTTATAAGGTCTAGTAGATTTAATCTCAACATTATTATGACTTATATTAGTCATTTTTCCTTTTCTAAAAGTTAAACAGATAACTTTTCCATTCTTTTATGTTGTGGTAAATTTAATACAACATCAACATTAGAATGTTTTTTCATATTTTTCTATCCCATATTCCCAATTATGTGGTGCCATATCTTTTCTTCTTCTTCCACACTTATGTAAAAGAATTTATAAGGTTCTCCTATTTGAAAGAGATTTCTACTGGTTCTTTCTCCCTTAGTAAAAAATTTACCACATTCTATACTTTTGGTGATACAAGAATCATTTATGATTTTTTTCCATAATATCAATGCTGACTCACACTATATAAATTATGTTTGAGTCCATCAAAAAATATAATTTCCTTAGACTTTAATTTTTTAGGTTATACCCTAACAGTCCCTATTCCTCTAATTTTTAAGGAATTTTCATTATTGAATTTAACAACTCGCCATCACAATTTTCAACACATTTTAATATTTTCAAATGAACTTTCTTTTGTGATTAAGAACCACTATCTAGTATCCATGTTTTTTTTTTCAAATTTTTATCTTTTAAAAAATTCTCAACAACAAAAGATTATTTCTCAAATTTTTCTTTCTAGCTTCTATTTGTTTTCTATTGTAATAATTTTTATCTAGAAGAGTTTTCATAAATTCTTTAGTAGGATGTAAAACCTGATTTAATATTTTAAAAAAAATTTCTAGATATTAGAAATAATTTTTTATGGAAATATTTCTAACATTTTGAGATTTTAATTCTTTTATATCCCTTGGATTAAGAAAACTACTCATTTAGCTTCCACCATTTCTTCAACTCTTTTCAAACCTCTTTCCAAGTAGAGATATGTTATGTTTATATTTGTAGGATCTATGGAAAAAATCCACAACACTAGAACCATAGAATATTGGTCTTCTATAGAAATAGGATATTTCTATATAGAAATATTTTTGAGGTCCATAACTTCTTTCTATTATAACATATTTAGGGTGTGTGGAAAAATTCTTCTCAGGGTAATTTTTAGATTTTTTAAATGCGATAAGTTTTTCACATCCCTTCGAAACCAATTTTCCCAAAACTTTTCTTCACACATAAAATGTTTAAAAAAATTGAAGAAACTTTTAGTTTAGTGGTTATATATTTCACCTAATTCTTATAGTGTGGTTTTTCTGTAGCATATTATGATTCATATTTTACTTATGAATCCATACTAAAGTTCTCATTAAACTTTATTAAATTTTTTTTTCCTCAAGAAGTTTTGATTGAGACTTTTCAACTTCATCTTTCCTACCTTCAAACTTATTAATGATATCTTCAACCATATTTACCTACTCACCAATTCATACTTTTAAACATAAGATATGTTGGATGTATTATTTATATTTATTGAAAACATATTTTTCAACATCAAAAAATCTTCCTCTATATTTATTTATCAGTTTGATTAATTTATTTATAGACAATTTTTTCTTAAGACATAGAATAAGTTATGACATGCGCTAACACTCCCTATAAGATTCTTCACCTTCTCTTCTTATTCACCATATGAGGAATCTTTTTTCCCAAACATTTTTAATAAATGTTTTGAAATTTTTTAAACATTCATCTTTGGATGAATTGTTGTTAGTTGAGTCTAATTCAGATTTATTACCCAATATACTGATTTTGTTTCCAATGAAATTAGTCTTATATTTTTTGGATGATATTTCTACTTTGGAAATTTTGTTCCACTTCTTCTATCTTGTTTTTTCATCAGAACCACCTTAATATTCTCCAACATTTTTCTTTGGAAATATTATAGCAAAGTTCCCAATTCTACTATACTAAAAATAGTTGAGATTAAGTTTCCCTCTATACTTTTATATTCCACTCTAGAATTTCATAGAGATTATTGACATGTTTTTTTCATTTAAATCATTATCCCCCTTATCTTTAGAATCATATGGATCGACATCTTCAATATATTCAATTTTTATCTTTCTCAAATATTTGAAATCTATTTAATATTAGTTATTTTCACATTTAATAATAAAAAATAAGGTTATTCAATTAATTAATAAATAAATCATCTATATTTTCTAATGAATAACTTTTAGAATTAAACCTATTGGGAAAATTTATGATGAGTTTATTCACAATTATAGAATCTTCCAGGATATCTGCAAAATATGTAATGTTGCAAACAATTTCATTTACTCTAGAGAATTTATCATTAATATTTTCTTCCTACCTAATTCTTATGTATTCAAAATTTTTATTCTATATTTTTAGCTTTAAATACTTTACTCTATTAATACCTTTAAAAATACTTTAAAGCTTGTCCCACACACTCTTTGAAGTTTTTAGAACCATAACCTTCATATAATAATTTTTAAATAGTGTCATCAAAATAAAATTTCCATATTTTCCATCAACATTAATATTTCTATTGTTATCAAAAGTCATTATGGAATCCTTCTAAATGGGTGGAAACCATATTCCTGTAGCATCAAAAACATTCAAAGCAAGAGATTGAAGATATATGATCATCCTATTTTTTCAAACATAATAATTTTTTCCATATAAAGTAATAGTTAATATAATGATGAAATAATTGAGATTATCCATGATAAGGATTCAATAAGGTAACCTTAATTTATATACCAATTGAAGTTCCAAATAATCGAACAAAAACTAAGAATGGGGTGCTGAATAAGTTGTTTCCTTTTACAAATTTTGATTTTAGGAAAATTTAACCTTGTAAATTATTAGAGTTTCTTTCTTACTAATATCTAACGAAGTTAATTATATGCTGAAATAGAAATTTAAACAAGTAACACATGATTGAAAAGGTTAGTAATTAGTGTGATAACCTACAACCTTGCCATAGACACTCCCGTGGGTCTATAAAAATCCACTATTTTGAATAAGTAAATAAAACTTATGTCAAATATCTTTAGACACATTATATCTCCCAATAGGAATAAATATAAGAACACCTATCAGTTTAGAAAAATTTTATAACAAAAATTTTAACCAAAAAATGAACAAAACATTTCTACTCTATAAGGGTTAGTATGGTACTCTATGTCTAATCAGCCTCTGCCTGATCTACCAGGGTCTGATGACCTTAGTCCGATAGACTTAGTTTGATGAAATTTTTGAATCTTCACTCCTTGAACAACTTATCAAAATGAATACCAATGCACTTATTTTAAATTTATCTATTCGGTAAACTGGACCTGGCTAATTCAGATCTTAGGATTATAATAATTTGTATATAAACCCTTCTTTAATTAGAAACAACTTAAGTTTAAAAAACTGACTTCTAACACCAATTTGGCCAAGTATTTATTGTTTTGGGTGAAAAGTGTCAAATACTATTGTAATTTCCTCCTCTATTTATAGGATATATATAAATAGTAAAGGTGAGAAACTAAATTATTTTTCCAACTCACCCATATTCCAAAATCTTAAAATTCTACTAAAAGTTGAACTTCATATTTGACTACTTAAAATAATCTAATCTCTTCTAGTTTCTTCTTGAAACTTCTCCATTCTAAAAAAATATTCTAAAATTTTATATCATTAAAAAATATACAAGAAAATTTTATAGAACAAAACATCGCCCTAAAAATGGTGATACAGAGAACTCAATCCCGAAATATGTTCATCATTTTGATTCTCTCGACCAAATTGATATAAAAATAAAATTGATCACTCCAATGATCTTGAACCAATTAAGATAACTCACATATTTAACACTTGAAACATTTTAACAAAACAAATTGAACTAATGAAAAATACTATAATATTACTTTCTCTGATGCCCCAATCCATTAGAAAAAAAATTAAAAACATCATTGTTCCTTCTAAATACTTATATTCCTTAAAAACATATTCGGTAACAACCTCTATTTATTTCAAATTTTATTTCACTCTCTCCATTAGACCATAAATTATTTAGTCAAATCATACAATATCTAATGGAACTCCAAATTTGATGAATTATCTAGGTCAACCACTCATTTGATGGATCAATATCTGATTCTCATATAATTTATTAGTGTTTGAACATTTTATGATATATTATTATATGCGTTTGATGAATTGGAAAAAAATACCATTTGTAAAAACTTAAAAACTACCACTGGTATAATCATATCTATATGATTAAAAAATCAAAAAAATTTGACAACTTTTTCATATAATGAAAATTTGTAGAAAAAAACTTCAAAGTTATTCATATTTTTTAGTAGAAAGAATTTTTATTTGCTCAAGAATTCAAATTATGAAAACTCTAGACTTTTTTGATTGATATTAAAGATGGTTTACTCCTTTTTATTTACAAAGAAAATCAAATATGAAAACTATAGATTCTACATATTTCATTCATATTTTAAACACCAAAATAACTCAGAACTTAAAACTCACATTCTAGGATGATTAGGTGTGTCTTATGACCTTCATTCAATGAATCAGGTCCATTCAATAAATTTTCATTTCTTAAATCTTCAAAAGATTCAAACCTATAGGCTTCTAACAACATATGTGTCTGATGCCTCTAGATCTAATTATCTGCATTTGGAAAATACCATGAATGAAAAACTCAAACTTATCCCTTTCTTAAATAAACTTATATCATGAATTTTTTCATTATGTTGAAAACATTAATATTAATAAAACATTATATCACTGAATTTGGAAAGTTCTAAAACTTCCCATCAACAAATTTTAAACTTACTTCTTTTTAATAACTTCTAACTTTCTTCAAAAATTTATTCCAATGGATTTTTTTCAATGCGGCATCAGATCACTAACTTTTGAAAAACACCTTCATTCATTTTTATTTTCATAAAATTATCAACAAACATGTTATTTACTTCCAAAAACATATCGTTCAACTGATTTACATAAACACCATTTAAAAAAAATTAGTATTCAATAAAAATAATAATTTAGAAATCCTAATAAAGTATTTTAACCTAAACTATGAAAAATTCCCAATTATAGGACCCAAATTTACATGAAATTCATCCAAAATCACCAAAACCCAAAAATAAGATCGTAAATATATATACATTTAGATGAACAATGAAGGATAGAGAAAATATCCTCTTATGGGACCTCCTCATTAAGCTACACACCAAATCCAATTGAATTGGAGGGATTCAACATCTCTTGGTGGAATTGGATCTTTAAAACCCTAATAAATGAGGAAAATATTAGATGTAATAAAATGAGGAAGAATAAGATAGAGAAGATTAGGTAACTTACTAAGAATTTATGCAATACAATCATTCTGAACAACCAATATTGAAGGGGGACAAAGGGGAAGAGATGGGATATACAAAGAGGGATCCAAAGAGAGATCCTACTAGATTATTGTGTGGTCTACAGAATATAGAATAAGATCCTTCTAAGGGTAATAGGCTTCAACATACCCTCTAACTTCCCCTTTTTGCATGAATCTTATGCTATGTCGTAAGGCCTTCACCTATGGTAGCTCTATAGTGAAACCTTTAGTATTGCATCAATAACCTTCCCAACCCAATACCATTGTAGTATAGTGTGTCTTTTCTATGTCATAGAGAATTGAACACTTTGTGGACGGCAATCTCCAACACCTAACACTATATCTGATTATTTTTCCACCTGAAAACACCCTTGAAGTACCTATGAAACACCCCATAAACTATATAAATCATATTTAAAACTCTCTTTCCAAGAAACAAATCCAAAAAGTAAAATTCTACCCAAATTTCAAAAAAATTGATGACTTGGTATGGTATAATATCCATATCATAAAAATTACCATCCTAAAAAATTTCCATAGAATTCATATTTTGTAAAAACACTCACCTGATAGGGAATGAGTCCACATAGTTTAGGATTCCACACAAACATCATAAAACACCTACTAAAAATCACATATATGGATAGGGGATCTCTCCACAATAAAATAAATGTTTCCTTTTACTGAATAAAAATTTATCAAGATGATGGTCAATCCTGATACATCAGTAAAAAATTCATCAAAACAATAATGTAATAAATTAAAATATTTCAATTAAGTGAAGGCTAATAAAAAATGCATCAATTCAACCTTCCAAATTCAATTAATTATAATAATTGCGTAAATGTAACAAAGTATTTGAAAACATAAACCATCATCAACACATAAGGTATATTATAATACCAATAAAAACAAAATATAACTAAATAAACATCACATACATAGAAATAAAATAAGTTATTCTATTTAAAAAACATTGAATTTCACGTATACCCCTTTTCTAAACTATAATATTTAATATTTAGCTCACATTACCCCAAAATAATAATTTCCAATAATATAATATATAACCCACTTCAAAAAATCAAAATACATTTTATTTTTGATAGAAAGATAAAAAAATCATATCCATTCACAAGGTTGTTTATTACTGTCTTAACAAAAAAATTCCTGAAAAAAAAAGTTATAAGAAATGTGAATTCATAGTTAAGAATATTGATATGAACAAGAAAAAAATGGACAACAAATATATAAACATTAGATACATATTATTTAAAAGACACTGGTTGCTAAAATACTCTGGTAACCCCTTTCTGATTGGGTTTCCACTAAAACAAGTCATTTATATTGAGCTATAAAACTCATCTCCTATCATTTAAATTGAAAGAAATCTTGTTTCATTTTATGAATCCCTAATATAAAGTAAAAAACCATTTAGCCATCCCAATATAAAAATCTATTCATTTTTAATATAGAAAATTATTTATCCAAAACATGTATATTTTCTAGAATTTAAAATTATTTTTCAACACTTTTCAAACTGCTTATCATTTTAAATGATACCATCATAGAAATTAAAATGTAAAATTTTACCATATATCATTATTTACAATTGAAATTCCCCCCAAAAAACTTCTTTATGTAATAAAAAATTTAATTCAAGGGAAACCATCCTTTTTAAAACTTAGATATAACAAAAAAGAGTTCTCTTCCTTTCATCAAAATCTCTTAAAACTTTCTAAAATTCATTCTTATAAAAAGTTAAAACCCAGTCCTATTGAAACTAATCCCAAGGATTCTAATTTTAAACTAAAAAATTAAAATAAATAATAAATTAAATTTAACTAACCAATGTTATGAATTAATAACCCTAAAAAAATTTATCACAATTAACCTCAAATTTCAATTAAACTAAGGAAAAAGTAACTCTAGATCACATAAACAACATTAATATCACAAGAGCATGCTAATACTACATTGAAATTGGAAAAACATAATATAACCACATCTTTCTAGGATTCATTGTATATGGTAATAACCTATATCCCATGCACACTGATAATGAATCAAATAGGTTATTCCTCCAAATTTTATTAAAATTGGAATTGTGTAACAACTCATGATTTTATGAATTATTAGTTTTTAAATAAATTTATTTTCTTTTATAGATTTCATTAAATGCAATATAGAGTTTTAACGAAGTGCAATGTACTATTAATTTTAATATTTAAACAAGGAAATTATAACCTAGAAGCTAAACTTAGAAGTATGAATAATAATAAATATTTTCTAAAAAATAAATATTATGATTTTTTATAAATAAGATATATTGATAGAAAATATTTAATTTTTTTATAAAGTATTTATATTCATTGAAAATACATTTTTCTAAAAAAATGATTTTTATTGATTTTTGTGTCAAGTAATAAAATTAAAATTTTCAAAATTTATAAAATGTATTTAAGAAAATTGAATTCATTTTTGGAATCAAAATTTTAAATTTATTTTAGGGTCAATTTTTAGTATTTTTATAAAAATATTATTTTTTAAATGAATAATGAATAATGGTGTTTCTTATTAAAAACTAACTTTTCATTTAAAGAATTTATAAGTACATTTATGTTTTAAGATGATTTTAAAAATAAAATTAGTTAAATTATATCATAATAAATCTAATTTATTTTCTTAAAATCAATTTCATATTAAATTTTGATATTAAAATATTCTATATGGATGAGACAAATTTCTTTGGAAAATGATTTTTTCATCGCTAATGGGGGTTTAATTTTAAATTAAATTATTCAAATTATGTGAATTTAATTCTTAAAAATGTATTCGATATTTTTAATCAGAATAATTAATATTATATACTAATTTCAACTTAATTTTTGTTTATAATTAATATTAAAAACAATAAACATTAATGACCACTCTTAATGTTAAAACGAGTTTATCGAGGGTTAAAGTAAAATGATAATGACTAAAATTAATTAATTAATTTTCCAATTCTTATTTTATGGGTATATTTTGTCCTTATAAAACATAAGGATAAATAATGGGACATTTTTAATCCTTGAGGAATGTATAAAATATGCATATACAATTTTCTTTTCAAAAATTCAAAGCGTGTCCTCACCCCCTCTTATAAAAATAAATTACCACTCTACTTCACTCTACATTACTAAAACATTTTGTTTCATATAAAATCTACAAAAATATCTTCCTTATATCCCTCCCCATTTTCTATATTCCTTATTTTGATTGTGAAATTCTCATAAGAAGGCTTTTAGTGCTAACCTAAGAAGGTTTTATGGAGAAGAGGTTGAAGGTTCCGGGCATAGCAGAAGCATAGTTGTGATGGGACCCAACTTTGTTTTTTAACATTATAAATGATTAATCTAGGATCAATATGATGATAAATTCCAGTCTCCATAGAATATAATCAAAATTTTACATAAAGATGAAAGAGTCTCGAAGCCTTAGAGAGGATCTTGCACATCATGTTTATAATTAATTTAATTAATTTCATAAAGAATAATATTACCTGTATCTTTGGTATTTTTCTTCATTGATGATGTTGATCGTCCGGAATGACACTACCAGATTATCTCATTGCTCTTGTAAGGATACAAACTAGAATCCATCTAACAGTGATCCACACGTGCTCCGATAGCCTCTGATCAACACCGCTCATTCTCTGGGTGCTAGCACAGCGAAGCGAGTGTCTTGTGTCGGTCGTTCTTGATCGATTATTCTTCGGTCTTGAAGAACGTATCTCATTATTGAGAGGGTAAAGAAGAGGATTTGAGATGGTAATTGTTTGGCTCAATAATTCTCAATTCACCAGGCATGTGGTGTGGTGTCTGGAACAATAGGCGTACTTGCCTATTTATATACATGGAATTTCAGTTACAATATTTAATTTCATAACAACAATTAAATACATTCATGAACTTAGAGAAAACCCATTAATTTAATAATAATACGACGTCATTATTTATGGTGCGCCAACTTGCACAGAATAGAATTATAAATAAAATTACGCATCATAAAATAATAGGAGCATTACTATAATTAATGCCAACTAGTTAAATAATTATTTACCATCTTTCAAATAATAAATTTTATTACTAGTCTGACCATGGTCCGCTCGAACTCCACTTCCATTTATTGAACACCGAAATAAATAAATAAATACATTATTATCTTAAATAAATATTTTATTTACAAACTAGTAAATACATATTTATTAAATGTTCAATAAAATAAATAAATAAATTTTATTTAATTTATGCGATCATTGTAACTTAAAAAAAAGTATTCCACGATCTTGAGAATAATATTTATTTCATTAATTAAATTCAAATATAATTTAACCGAGACCACCAAAAAAAACATAGTGTGTGATCCTCTAGGAATCTTTCTCATTTTCATTAGGAGGGCTTTCCTAATGTCCAAGAGTACTGTCTAGTAATGAGTTAAGGCACCCAAGAGAAAGAACATAAAGTCGCAACAATGAAATCCACATACAAATACTCACTGTGTAATATAATCCCTTTGTCTCAATATCTCATCAAGCAGGTTTCATGATTGTGTAATCAAATTTTATGATTGATACATCATTATTTGACTACCTAAAATAAACTCTTCATTACACCATGGAAATGGAATTTCACATGATGATTATATTTCAATCAAAGGGTCTATATATTAACTTCCATAAATGGAAGGAACAAATACTTACTCAACTTATCCATTAATAACATGTCACTCATGACGCAACCAACATACCCTACTTACCACCAACTATCTGCATGAAAATTTTCATTAGTAAATCAATGTTCCTAAGTCATGACACATATTAATGATAATTGTAAAGTCTAAGGATCATTACACACACTCGTAGATAGAAATATCCGATGACAAAAAAACATGCAGAATTCCTACTAGCGGGTTTGTTCTCATAATATCATATCTTGGAGATTACCAAGTGAGAACTTCATGAGAGAAAGTCTCCTCTTCTTATGAGTACTCTAACCTAACGGTCTACATGATATGTGTCCCATCATAGCATGTTATCCAACCACATAACTATATTTAAGAATATTGTTATAGCATTTCAAGGTTCTCATCATAATGGGGAACTCCCATGAACTTATCAATGAAACAAATACTATAGGACATTATTAAATCATATTCACATAGAACAATGAACAATATGTAATAATACATTAAATATCCATGTAATCAAAGTAAAACCAACTGGTTCTAGGACACCAACTCTTACAAAGGTATCGTTTTTAACCAAGTGTTTTTTATCTAATTGTACACATACATAACCTATTATTAAAATTATCTATATAATAACATTATTATATCCAATATACATATATTTTATTAAATAATGGAATAAAATATATCCTTCTCCTCTTCCATAAAATGGAAAACAAAATTGTCGATCATTTGTACAACAGACTACCACCACACGAACTGATGTAATTATTTTTCCATCACTACCTTTCATGATTGGATATAATGATTCATTTAACATATTTATATGATATTTATTACATTATAACACTTATTTTATTATAATATCACATATACCTTCTTACATTCTAGTTTATTTTAAATGATAACATCGCTAATGTGTATATGTGGACTACCGCCTCCACAAAGTAGTGTGATTCGTTTTTCATTTCATATTGACTTGGATAGTAATAGGGGTATATTTGATGAATATAAATGATATATATAATTTAAAAATTATTTTACATATATGAATAAGTATTTACCTATGTTTTATTCCATCCATCGAGAAAATGGAAACAAAATTTATGCATACGTATGACCTACCCTCTTCAAGAACAATGTAATTCATTTAATACCTATAAATTTTATGGATTAATATAAATAAATTTATAAAGAATAAATATGATATTTATATAATTTTTATAATTCTAGATATAATGAGACTACGATAAAATTAAAAGTTCCAAAATTACCAAACCAAACCATACATGAAAATGAAGTATTTATTACCTAAAACTTGATTTTAACAAGGAATTGTTAATAAATGGGTAATAAAAGGTCATAAGTAAATAACATATGGTATGATATATATGATTATGGTTATGTAATACATTTATAATAAACCTATATTTATTATAATGGAAATTCTAATGTGTAAAAATAAATTCAAGACTTACGGTAATATATTTTTTTCTCATATTTATTTCCATGGGACACATGACATATTCGCCACTTGTTTATTTTTTTTTTATTTTTTATATACTACCAATGAGTGTATTCTATTATTATTATTATAAAAATTATGGCATATAAATATCTATATAATGTTATTTATTTCATAGGGATTATTATTAAAAAGTTACCAATGTGGTAAAATTTTTATGTGACAATCTCGTTATTTATCAGGATTGTTTATGATTAAGGTTATAATGATGAAATATTATGATCTCACTCCCAAGAAACAATTTTATTTTCTTATTATATAGTTATTTTTTTAGAATAATTGTTTTAATTTAATTTTCCTCTCATCAAGGATTAAATAAACCAAAATAATGATTTTAAGAAAAATTTAATTTTTTCTTCTCTTTAGTCAAAAATCCTTTTTCTTCCATGTACATGTTTTATGAAAATGTTTTATTAAATGTTTTTACTATTATAAAATAATTTTTAAAATAATTTTTAACCATGTATTATTTTTTAAATTTTTTTTTAAAAGTAATATTTTTTTTAATTTTTCTAATGAGGTACTTTTGACTTTTTACTAAAATTGGAAAGGAACCTTTTTCTCACATGCACCTAATGAAATATATTATACAACATCCCGACTACTCAATGATTTAAAGAATACATTATAATTGTGAATGGTTATATATATAGAAAATTATTTCCATACTATTTTTGAAATTTTTAGTTTTAATTAAGTGTTTTCAAACTGTAAAGGATATTTTTCTCAAGAAATATTAAATGTTATCTTTAAAAATAATTTTCCATATAAGATGAAATTTTTTGATGTTACTTATGGTTTACCAAGGAGCTTTTCCCGTTGTGGCCTATATAAGATTTGTCCAATTCCTAGCAGTAAAAGATATTCTTGACATGGGATACTCTGGAGATTGCTTTACATGGTGGAATTACTAGAAAGGGAGAAGACATTGTTGGAGATGGCTAGACAAATGCCTGGATAATCCTCACGCCATATCTAGGTTTCCCAATTCCATGGTGGATCACTTTGTTTAATTAATTTTGTACCATTCACCTCTTCTGGTTACATTGTCCTATAGACAGGATGGGTGTGAAAATTTCCATTTCCGTTCACATTGGGTTGGTTCTACTGGTTATCAACAGCTTGTCAGCGAGTCTTGGAGGAAACCAACTCAAGGTTACTCTTTGGTGGCCATTCATAACAATTTGAGGTGACTGAATCAAAGGTTACAAACCTAGGAAAATTCCCTTACTAACATTGATAAATATTTGGATGATCTCAAAAAAGATGTTAATCGCCTAGAGCATGGACTTGAGGGTGAATGGGATGACCAAGTTTTTGAAGAACTCTCAAATAAGAATAGAAACATAGAGAATTTAATTCTAAAATATGAGAGAACAACAAGAAATATCTCGAGATTTAAATGGATCCATGAAGGTAAAAAACATGAACTATTTACATGCATACATTAAATACAAAAGGTGGCAACGAAAACCAAATATAGTATTATAAGATTGTTGACGCTCCTTTCGTCACAGAATCTAAAGATCGGAAAAGGGAATATCTGAGCTCAAAGTGATTAATCCTTTGAAGAAACATCAAAAATCGACAAAGGGATGGAAAAGGAGAACATTGCCCATAGGTCGCGCAAGTTCCCTCTTGGTCGCGCAAGTACACTTGCGCGCCGCCTCAACACTTGCGCGACCCCTCATGATCGTGCAAGGGACTTACGCGACATATCTGGTAACCGCCCAGTAACCGCCCGGGGTCTTCTTTTGCCTATAAATAGACCCTGTGGGCCCCCCATTGAAGGGGATCTCTTCCCAGAAACTCGGATCAAAGCTCCCGACGCCCAAGTCTCTTCTCAAAGCTTCCAGAACACTTCTAAGGTAATTTCTTACCTAGAATGGAAGATCTAAAGGGAAGAAGGAAGGCCTAAGTGTTGAAACTTATCAAACACTTGCGCGCCGACTTAATTCCTTCAATATAACTTGCGCGTCCCTCTTCTGGAAGAACCTCAAGAGGATGGGAAAGGGTTTAATAAAGAGTCGCTCAAGTAATTCAACCCTGGTTGAAAATCGCGCAAGTATCCCTTATGTCGCGCAAGTATACTTGCGCGACCAATACTTGCGCGCCGCCGCAGGACTTGCGCGACCTTCAATACTTGCGCGCCCCTATCTTTTTGGGTGCCCATCTTGCCCTTTTTCACCCCTCTTAAGCCATTTTCACCCTTCCTATTCAAGATTCAGTCTTCAAGATACTTTTCAAAGCCATTTATGGCATGATTTCTTGATTTGACATCCTTATCTGAAAGGAATTATGTGAAATATCTCTCAAAACCTAATGATTTAAACATCTTTATATCACCAAAGATTGAGAGTTCATTCATTCAACCTCATCCTTTAAAATGAGAGAATCCTAACCTGGGTCTCCTTTTCAGGAATAAAGACTCAGTCATAAATCTTGGGCATCTTCCTTAAGAATAAGCCCCAATCAAAGTCCTTTAATCTTGGGCATCCTCCTCAGGAGTAAGCCCCAAACCTTAATTCCTAACCTGGGTCTCCTTTTCAGGAATAAAGACTCAGTCATAACCTTGGGCTTCCTTTTTAGGAGTAAGCCCCAAGTCCCCTAACCTAGGCTTCCTTCTCAGGAATAAGTCCTAGTCATAAATCTTGGGCATCTTTCTTAAGAGTAAGCCCCAAGTCTCTTAAAATTTCTCTTAACCAGTCATAAATTTCCTTTGATTTGGGTTTCCTTTTCAGGAATAAAACCCAATCATAAGTCCCCTCCTAACTTGGGCATCCTCCTTAGGAGTAAGCCCCAAGATTAGAGTATTCAAATCTCCATGAAGCACATATAACTTTGTGGACCCTGTTCATGGATTTTCTTCCTAAAAGTAAATCCTAAACCTTCATCTATCTGGGCAGTCATCCATACATAAGCCCCAAACAAAATTCTTATGATTGCATCCTTCATGGCACAATTGTCTAAATTTTACCAATACCTCTTGTTTCTCATACCGAGCATGACTCACGTGAGCTTAGAGTGTAAAAGTAATTATGACATTCATCTTTGAGCCATCAATCATAAAATATCATATCCCATTCCTCGAACTACGTGGATTCTGATTCCTTTTTTCAAAACAAAGGATACGTAGGTAGCCCATTCATGGGTTCGATCCCAACATTGAAATAATCTCTGTCCTTCTGAATGACGATAAACTTCAAGTGCCCCACTGAGTGGCTTTAAAACCAGCCTGGTCATCAAAATGACCAAGAGACTTTTATATAAATGTTTTGAAGGATACCATTGACCAAGAATCTCTAAACAAATATAGATGATTCTATATTGATGAAGAACCTCGAATACATATAAAAGATTCTCTAAATTTCTTGCATATTTAATCATTGATTGTTAAAACTAAAGGAAAGCTCATTTTATACTTGGTAATGTAATAAGGATTCACGAACTTAACTTAAATCTATAAAGAGAGTCCCGGAGTAGACAATAATTCCCCTCAAAAAGGTGTGATGAGTCCGACCTCCCATCCTCTCGACCAATGCAAATTCCTAAGTCTCATTAGCCCACAAGCTAATGAGCGCCTGCCTTTGGAAAGTAGGTCCAAAAGGATGTGGAATCATTGGATGTTTCCGGTTCTACGAACAAACCCGTTAGAAACCGATCGGAACGTTTGAATCTCCCGTCCAGGAGGTCATCCCCGGATTCCGCGCGAAACAAAAAATGGTGAACCCGACGTGAATCCTTAACCAAGTTAAAGTGATGTTCTTCTTAGATGTTAGGCCCCTTGGGCCAACAAGGCAATCATTGACATATGATCATCCAAAAGATGCAGTAGCCGGATTCATCTTGATTATGTCTGTTATATGGAACAGGCACTCTTTTTTCAAGATCTCCTACAAAAAAATGGCTTTCCTTAAATTCACCCCTGTGAATACTGCTGCTGAGAACACCTCTACTGTGAGGTCTGCTGCCATGAAAACCAATGCTGCTACTCCTGCTGGAACGTCATCCGCTCTGAGGATGACATCACCAACTCAGCGTATTCAACGCTGTGTTTCAAATGCACTGGTTAAGGAGTACCGTCGCAACGGTACTATCCCAACTCTGGAGGCCGCTCGTCAAGCCCTCCAAGTTAACAATTCTACCTGGTCGTCCGGACAACGGCGACCAGCAATCAAGAAGCAGGCGGTGCTGACTACCGTCTCCAACCGTTTCGGGTCGTTATCCCCGGAACGCAATTTCCATTCACTCCCTTATTCTGAGGAAGTGAATGAGCAGGTCCCGCGGGACCTTAATTCAAAGAGACAGGAGTCCTTCTCAAGGGCTCCCATCAACAATCGCCGCCAGACTCGTGCGGTAGTGCACCCTCAACATGATGAGGGTACCAGCTCCAGGCATTCAGCTCAGGTTCCTCGAACCCGAGCAGGCAAGATGAATCACCAGAGACGGAATCCGGTTAATAATAGGCAGGTTGTCATCCCTGCCATCTCCGGAGAAGTCCACCAACCTAACTTGGTGGCAAATAACGAGCAGGCATACACACCTGTTCGTTTTAATCCCGCTGTCCAGCAGACTCGTCTGGCAGCATCAAGCCGATCCCGCCAGGCAATTCCGGCGGAGTACCATAGGCAGGAACATACACCTGCTTATACATCAGCAGTTAGTCAGCAGGCTCGTCTGACTACATATGATGGATCTCGTCAACCGCGTTTGGCGAAGTGTAATCAGCAGGCACATACACCTGCTGATACTAATCAAGTCTACCAACAGTCTCGCTTGGTAGCACCCGGAGAAGTCAGTCGGAAAGTCCCGACGACAAACAGGAGGCAGACTAAACTCTCTGCCTCCACACTTGAGTACTGTCAGGATTCACTGACAGGAAAAGGAGGACAGGAGCAGGCACATACACCTACTCCAAGCCCGGAATGGACGTATATCCCTGTTCCGGCGGCTGAAGTCACCAAACATATTTTGTCAATGGTGAAAGAGCAGAAGCAAATTCCTGCTCATATTCTGGATGCTTGCCAGGATATCATAACAGCTTCAGCTTCATCTCAGGGACAGACACATAAATCTATCCCTAGCAGTGGAGTGACACATCAACAATTCACTCCGGAATAGACACACACATCTGTTCCAGTCCAAGAGGGTTGTGGGGCCTACTCCCCCATATCATATGGACAACCAAGTCAGGCACATACACCTGATTTGAGCGATGATCGTCAGCCTAACCTGACCATCTTTCCTGATCAGGCACATACACCTGCTCAGAGCAATCACTTTCGTCATCAAGTGATTTCTAAAGCGAGTAAGAAGGCATCTAAGAAAAAGATCCGCCCAGCACAGTCAGGAGATCAAAGGCCAATCTGTAACAAGGCCTTGCTCGATGCTGGAGTTCTTGAAGCCCTCAGACATTTATCTGTCGGAATTCAAGATTCTACTCCCTCAGTTCCCAATAACAGGAACATTAATCCCGAAGGTCTTCAACAGACACTTCCTCATGAAGACTTGCTTCATGAAAATTCGGTCAATCTTGAAGTTTCTTCTTCAGATGAGAACCACAGGAACCCTCTGTGTGGTCAGAAGACCAAGGAGCAAGAGATATCATCTTTTGCTATAACCCATCATGAAGGTCCTCCTCATGGTGATGAACTTCGCTGCGAAAGTCCTCTCCGCAGTAGTGATTCACATTGTCTCGAAAATTCTTCAGAAGGCAATGTAGTGACGAGAAAGCCCTCCTATCTCGAGGCACTTGCAAACGTAAAACCAGTCATGTCTGAAGTTTTACTATCGGCAGGTGAAACTCTTTCTCCATCAGAAGATAGCTTGGGGTTCAGGTTATTCTCCGAACCTTCCCTAGGTCATTCATCTTCCAGCATGAATAGTGATTCCTCTACCAATCTTGTTGAATCCGATGAAGCAACAAGGAAACACCAACTCTGGTCCAAACAGGTAGAAGAATCTTCATTTAATGATAAAGAGGAAATGCTGAACATGAGGAAAAAACTGGCAAAAGGTGAAGTACCAGTCATGTTTTGGCCTTTGGCTGATTCACAGTATGACATTCCAAAGATGTTGACGGATGATGGAATCCATGATATTCGTCTTAACATATGGAAAACTCTTTGTCAATTAAAGAAGAAGGTATTATCTTACGATGAATATGAAAATCATCTTAAGATAATAGAAGGGTTACAACGCCAGATTGATTTGGCATCTCTATCAGTCTCTCGGTATCCGAAGGCCGAAAAGCAACAGAGAACCCTTCAACGTTCATGCCTTGGCGCGCTGAGAAAATTGCGTCAGTTAATTTCCAATGCTCCATCTAATGTTCATATCAGAGGATGGGGTATTCACGGAGCACTACATTTCACAGTGCTTTCCGGTCAGCAAAGCCCGCCGAAAATGGTCTCATGCAATGTTATTGCCCATGGCCGGCCACAGTCAATGGGCTTTGTTCATAATCAAAATCTTGCTCGAGATCAAGCTTCAACTAGTTCCTCTCAAAATCAAGTATATAGAGAACAGGTTGTTGAATTGCTCCTACATCAAGCAGGCGAGAATATTGCGCAAGCCTCTCGTCTGGAGCAAACACGTCATCAAATGACAGAAGTTTCGGAAATCATCCAACGGTCTGTTGAACCAGGTGATAAAAGTGGATACAGGTTAATGCATCCAGCTAATTTCCGAACTAAGATCCGCAAGATCAAGAGAGATTTCAAGAAGATCTCAGACATAGCATGTCAAGAGACACCCCAGCTTGCCAGACTGGGGACTTCTCTAACCCAACCCTCAGAATCAACGAATGGGATTCGAGGAGTTGAGCAGAAGCAACAGGAACACCCCCAGTCCACCGGACTGGGGACTTTTTCAAATCTTCAATCCCTCCCTCAGAGAAAGTCAGTATTCTCTCGATTAGGGAATAAGCCTCAAGAGGAACGAAGAGCCAAGATGTCAGGAGATTCTCTCCAAGTGACGGTTCACAAAGAAATTCCTGAGGGGTCAAGTCAACGGAATGCCATGTCTTATCATGGACATAAAAGGAGACAATATCATAGAAATGCTGATAGAAAGGATTTCATGAAATATGCATCCATTAATGTCATCACTGCCGTTGCTGCTGATTCACCAGATGAGGCTCAATCAGAGGGATCAGATGAAGAGGTTCCTGCTCAAGAAGTTGCGCACACAGACCTAAATGAAGAAGGTGTGCGCACACGTAATCAAAGGCTTACCCAAAATTTGGGTATTCCTTCAAGTAACCCACTTCCCCCTCTCCGAAAAGGATCCAATAAGGGGAAAGGAAAGAATCAGGTTACTTCTCACCCTTCCTCTGAAGGAGGTCAATCGCTCTCATTAGAGCAAAGGCTTGCACAACAGGAGGAAGAAATGAAAGAGTTAAGAAGGTTGAATGCAGAACTACTTCAGAGTAGTCTTCTTCTTAAGAATGCTGAAGTCCGACAGCTGAAGGAATTTGTTGTAACTACTGAGATGGATCAAGAATATCCTCCTTTATCAGTACACCCACAGAGGTCTAATCCTACGGGTCAAACGCAACAACGGTTGGCAGCACTACCATTAGTTGCAGCACCAACCTCCACGGCTGTCCAAGCTCCATTCATTGCACCTACCCAAAACCAAGTTCAACCTGACGTTTCTCAAAAGTTAATAACTACTATTGAGTCATTAACAGCTCGGTTAGAAACTATGGAAGGGAAACGGGCGCAAGTTCAACCTGAAAAGAAAGTTTACCCTGAATGGGTAGATTCAATTTCTCCTCCATCCAGTTTTGGAAACCCTATTTTCCCTACTTTCAATGGATCAGGCGACCCTGAACAACATTTGACGCATTACGTGTCTTGTTGTGATCCTATGATGGGAACTCCAGAACAACAAGAAGCAGTGAAACTCAGATGCTTCGTGCGAACCTTGCAAGGACCAGCTTTTGTCTGGTATACAAGCTTGAAATCCCGGTCAGTCATCGGATGGGAGGATCTTCGTCAAAAATTCCTTCTTCAGTTCAGCTCAACTTTGCCAAAAACGACAGTTTTCGATCTTACAAACTGCAAGCAAAGGGAGAATGAAAGAGTCTCTGATTTCATTGCTCGTTGGAAGGGATTAACGTATTCCTTGAGTTTATTACTCCCTCAGGAGGAATTATTGCCAATCTGTGTGGCAAATTTGCGTGACGAATTACGCACGCCATTGATCCCTGTGAAATACACAGGAGGGTTTCGAGACCTTACTTCAATCGCTCAACAGATTGAAGATTCCCTTATGCAGGCTAAGGTTAAATCTCGTGTAATTCCATCAGCTCCAGGAAGAAGAATGGGTAAAGCAGAAACTGCTACAGTTATGCTTAAACAGGCACCTGTACCTATTTCTACTTCAAAACCTTCATCTTCTCGAAGGGCTCCACCTCCTGAACGCCAACAACAAAGGCTGTTTCGTCCAAATGATCAAAAAGATCAACGACGAAAACAATTTGAGGATATGAAGAGTAAAACATACTCTTTCCGAAGTGAGCAAGTTCCTGGTTACTTCATTTCAGCTCTGGAAAATAATTTGGTTCAATTACCAGTGCCGAAGAGACCAAACAAGGAAGGAGATGAAGACCGTCCCAATTATTGTCCCTTTCATCAAATGTTGGGACATCCCATCCAGGAGTGTTTTGTCTTTAAAGACCTCCTACAAAAGATGGTTGACTTGGGACAAGTCAAATTGAAGGGTTCTTCAGCTCATGTAGCGTGTATTACCGCTACAGATCCAGAGGAAGGAGGCGAGTGGCAGGAAGTCAAAAGCAAAACTGCGAAAAAATATGATGATTGGATGGTCAGAAAGACAATCAATCGGACCCATTCCATTTTGCGAACACAATTGAAGAAGCCAATTGTGTCTCCTACAAAAGCTGAAATAAAGCCTCCATCAAAGGACAAATCCTCAAAAGGGCAGTGTAATTCAAAGAAGAAAGAGGAATCAGGAGAAGATGAGTATGTATCAAAGCCTAAATTGTCTTTGACTCTGGCAGATTTCATGCCATCTACTTCAAAGTCACGGGCACCGTCCCACCAAACGGCACAGCCTAAACAGGCCAACCAGGCAGAGTCTTTATCAGACGAAGAATTGATCTTTGGTTCTGTTAATATGATTCAATTAACAGATTCATATTCCAGTCTTGATGAGCCTGAATTCCCTGTATCAAATAAAGGAACCCGAGGAAGTTCTAGAGGTTCAGGATATAGGGGAAGACGTGGATCTTTCCGAAGCCACTACTCTAATTCTACCCCTGCTAGCACTGTATATGCAGCAGAAACTCGTGGTAGAGCCCTTCAGCGAGCTCAAAATGAACAAGCAAGTTCTTCTGCTAATGGCCAACTCAGCTTCGGCACAATTATTTTGGAAGACCGATTAAAGGTTCCATCTTCTTTATCTCAGCAAGCAAATGGATCTAATCAGTCTAATTTTCCAAAACCAAAGATGTTGCCAACTTCAATACAAGATGCATCAGCTTCCAAAGCATCTGCTTCCAAGATACCTGCTAAACCACATATTCCTATTGGGAAACGCAGGCCTCTAGATCAAAAGTATGATATATTGAAACACTTGGCCCAAGTACCAGCCAAATTATCAATTTTGGATGCTTTGAATCTATCAAGAGATCTTCGGGAAGCACTCATCGAAGCTTTGTCAAGTCCTCAAGAGTTTGAAGCTGAGATTGCTGCAGCTGAAATTTATCACATAGAGAATAATCCTGCAGAATGTCATGCAGTGATATCTTTTACTGATAAAGATGAGGATGATGTTGTGCATGGGCACATAAAACCTTTGTACTTATCTGGCAAAGTCAATGGTATAGATGTTCGAAGAGCTTTCATTGACAATGGTTCAGGAGTCAACCTCATGCCCATTCGCACACTTCGTCGATTGGGCCTCACAGAATCTGATTTATCTCCTTCTACCATGATGTTGCAAGGATATGATAAAAATGAACAAGAACCACTGGGAGAAGTTACGCTCAGAACTCAGTTTGGAGATCTTGTTTCCAATTCAGATTTCATGATTGTTGATCAAGACTCAGCTTTCAATATCTTGCTTGGAAGACCCTGGTTACATCAGCATGCAGCTATTCCGTCATCATACCATCAATGTATCAAATACTGTTTCGATGGTCAAGTTGGAACATTGTATGGTGATAAGGCCCCGTTCAAAACATGTGAGTCTCAATACATTGAGGCGGAATTTTATCACATGAAGGGAAGAGAAAAATCTACAATGAAGGAAATTACCAAAGTTAATGCTCCATATGGTTTGGAAAAAATTCCAATAAATCCATTTTCACATGTGAGTACAGATTATGTGTTACCTATCAGTCAAATTGACAAAATAGGCCCAAATCAAAATACTCTTATGGAAAGATCCATAATGTCAATTACGGCAATCGAGCCAGACAACATGGGAGAAATTGGTAACTTACCAAGCAATGATGAAAGCATAAGTGGTGACGTTTTCATTTCGTCTGCTGAAATCCAACAAGTCTATACTTCACTAATCAGGCCAGAAGAAGTTATAGCAACACCAGAGGTGAATGTTGATGTCGATTCTCAATCCATCATCTCCTCTTTATTTCCCAAAGAAGACCCTTTTTCATCAATAGGGACGGAAATGGAAGCTTCTTCTTCAAAATGTGAAAATTTTGACATCTCTTATGATCATGAGAATTTCGTCTTTTCATCTACTTTGCAAGTAGAAACGGAAGATATAACACATGATGAAGAGGAAGAGGAAGATCTTAGAGATGCTCCTCCAGCATTTGAAGAGGGTATCTCTACCACTGTGGATGAACTCAGAGAAGTAAATCTGGGTACAGAGAAAGATCCACGCCCCACTTTAATTAGTGCGGCTATGACCTTTGAAGAACAAGAGATGTATATTTCTTTTCTAAAGCAAAATAAAGATATCTTTGCTTGGAATTATACAGAGATGCCTGGCCTTGATCCTGATGTTGCCACCCATCATTTGGGTTTGCCAAAAGAACATCGAGGATTCAAACAAGCCGCGAGAAGAACACACCCAACCTATGCTTCCAAAATCGAGGCTGAAGTGGATAAGCTTATTAAAGCTAACTTCGTCAGAGAAGTTCAATATCCCAAGTGGTTGGATAATATTGTCCCAGTAAAGAAAAAGAACGGACAAATTAGGGTTTGCATCGATTTCAGAGATCTTAATCGGTATTGTCCCAAAGATGATTTTCCAGTTCCGATTACAGAACTCTTAATTGATGCGACGGCTGGCTATGAAGTACTTTCTTTCATGGATGGATATTCTGGATATAATCAGATCCGAATGGCCCCAGAAGATGAGGAATATACAGCCTTCAGAGCTCCTCAAGGTGTGTTTTGTTACCGAGTGATGCCCTTTGGTTTAAAGAATGCAGGTGCAACATATCAACGCGCCATGCATCGTATCTTCAAACCTTTTCTAGGGAAATTTGTTGAATGCTATGTAGATGATTTGGTGGTTAAATCCAAACAACGTTTTGATCACTTGGCTGATTTGGAAATCATATTCCACAAGCTTCGACAACATAATTTGAAGATGAACCCCTTAAAATGTGCTTTTGGGGTAACCTCAGGAAAATTCCTCGGCTTTGTTGTACGCCATCGTGGTATTGAAGTCGATCCTGAGAAGACCAAATCAATCCTTGGTATGTCACCTCCTCAGAATTTGAAAGAATTAAGAGGACTTCAAGGACACTTAGCCTATATTCGGCGTTTCATCGCCAATTTGGCAGGCAAAAGTTTACCTTTTACCAAATTACTGAAGAAAGGAGTCACTTACCAGTGGACTAAAGAATGTCAAGAAGCATTTGATGTTCTCAAGAAATACCTCTTAAGTCCACCAGTACTCATGCCACCTGTTGAGGGTAGGCCTCTTATCCTCTATGTGACAGCTTTAGAGCGATCATTGGGTGCCTTTCTCGCTCAAAAGAATGATGCTGGGAATGAAAATAGTCTCTACTATCTCAGTAGAACTATGCTTGAAGCAGAAACCCGGTATTCGAGTATTGAAAAATGCTGCCTAGCATTAATCTTTGCAGTTCAGAAACTGAGACACTACCTGCAACATCACGAGGTCCAATTGGTATCTCGTAATAATCCACTCAAATTCATCCTTAGTCGTCCAATGCTTACAGGACGTCTGGCAAGGTGGGCGGTTATTCTACAGCAGTTCGACATTCAATATGTGTCTCAAAAGGCAATTAAGGGCCAAGCTCTGGCTGATTTCCTGGCTGAACACCCTTCAGTGGAAGACACATATTCAGATATCGAACTCCCTGATGAGGAAGTTTTTTCTATTCAAGAGAATCCTCAAACATGGGAAATGTATTTTGATGGTGCTTCTAGAAGTCCAACAGGGAAGGAAATGGAAAATCCTAAATTCAACAAAGTTGGTTTAGGAATTGTGCTCATTTCTCCAGATAAGGCAGTGTTACCTTATTCCTTTTTGTTGTGGGAAGGTGGTACCAATAATGAAGCTGAATACCAAGCTCTCATTGCAGGCTTGGAGTTAGCGCTTCAAGCACAAGTGAATCACTTAAAGGTAAAAGGTGATTCAGACCTGGTAATCAAACAAATCAATGGGGATTATGCCATCAGAAAAGAAGAATTAATCCCTTTGTATGATTACGTCAGAGAGTTAATGTCGGAATTCCCTTCAGAACCGACATTTTCTTATGTCCCAAGATCACAAAATGCTCAAGCTGATGCACTGGCTAATATAGCCACAGCTTTAGCAGATCCAAATCGGGACGAGACAACCATCGGTATTGCCCACCGTCGTGCAATTTCACCTTATGTTCAAGTCAGAACAGAGGAAATTAATGAAATTAGTCCCATTCCTGAACCATATGGTCATACTACAGGATGGATGTCACCTATCAGGGAATACCTTCAAAATGGAACACTTCCACCTGATAGAGCCAAGAGAGAACAAATTCGGCGACGTGTGGTCAATTTTACTCTTTATGATGGTCCAAACCACCTCGAGAAAATTCTCTACAAACGTGGTTTTGATGGAGTTCTCTTCAGATGTATTGATGGTGAAGAGACAATGGCTGTCATAAAAGAAGTGCATGCAGGAGTCTGTGGTGCCCACCAGTCTGGACATAGATTGTCTGATCAAATTCGAAGACTTGGATACTTCTGGCCTTCAATGATACAAGATTGTGTTAATTTCACAAAGAAGTGTCATTCATGCCAAGTATATGCCAATTTCATTCATCAACCTCCAGAGTTGCTTCATACAGCTAAATACTCATGGCCATTTTCCACATGGGGAATGGATGTGGTGGGACCTTACCCTTCAGCTACGGCCAAGCAGTTTAAGTACATTCTTACTGCTACTGATTTCTTTTCCAAATGGGCAGAGGCAGTACCTCTCAAAGAAGTCAGTTCTAAATGCATTGTTAGCTTCATCAAGTCTAACATCATTACTAGATTTGGTGTCCCTCATACCATATTGACAGACAATGGCACCAACTTCTGCTCTTCTGAGGTAAAGAGATTGTATCAAGAATACAACATTAAGTCCAACCATTCATCTCGATATCATGCAGCGGCTAATGGCCAGATAGAGGCCTTCAACAAGACTCTTTCAAATATACTGCAAAAGATGGTGGATAAAGATAAGAGGTCATGGCCTGATAAACTCTATCATGCTTTATGGGCTTATCGGACTACCACTCGCAATGCGACGCGGTCTACTCCATATTCATTGGTATATGGAACAGAAGCAGTCTTGCCAATTGAAGTCCAATTGCCCTCACTCAGAATAGCCATTTGTGATCAGTTATCAACAGATGAGCAATCCCAAAAGCGGATGAATGAATTGGAACAGTTAGATGAGAAAAGATTGTGCACTTTGCACCACTTGGAAATCTATCAGAATCGAATAGCACGAGCTTTTAACAAAAAGGTTCGTCTTCGTTCATTCATTCAGGGAGAATTGGTATTGGTTCTCAGAACACCAATGATACCAGGAAAGAAGCCTCCCAAGCTTGAACCAAAATGGGAAGGACCTTATTCAGTACATAAGGTCTACTCCAATGGAGCGTATTCTCTGATTTCAATGGATGGAGAACACATCACGACTCCAACTAATGCCAGATTTCTGAAGAAGTATTTTGTATAAACACAAAATATTGTTCCCAAAACCAAGACTCTTACATTTGGTTTATACAGCAATGGTCCAGTATGACCTTAAACTACAACTACGTCCAGCATGACGATAAACTGTATGGTCTGTGCATATGACCTTAAACTATTCGCACTTATATCCCTGCAACATGACACTAAACTGTGCAGCACCAATAGTCCTAACTGCAAGACTTTAAACTGCATAGTCCCTGATTTTGTCCTACATGACAATAAACCGTATAGAAGTTCTTATATTCTGTCCGAGATGACATTAAACTATATTTTGTCCTAACGACATGACATTAAACTGTGTGGCACTTTCATCGTCCTACATGACGTTAAACTGTGTTAAGTCCCTTATTGTCCTACATGACACTAAACTGTATTCTGTCCGAGATGACATTAAACTATATTGTGTCCTAGCAACATGACATTAAACTGTGTGGCACTTCCAACGTCCAGCATGACGATAAACTGTAAAAAGATCAGAACTGATATCCTCATATTGATTCACCTTAGTCTTAGCTACATGACTTTAAACTATACAGCATCAGTTCGTCCTTGCTATATGACGCTAAAACTATACAGCAATGGTCCAGTATGACTTTAAACTGCAACTTCGTCCCACACGACATTAAACTGTGAAAAAAGTTCCATAAACAGTCCAGCATGACCTTAAAACTGCATCATCCCTGGTCCATGTATATGACCATAAACTATTTGCAAATATGTCTAGCAAGACGTTAAACTGTGACGTCCTAACTACATGACGCTAAACTGTATAAAAGTCCCTCACGTCCGGAACGACGTTAAACTATATAATCATCAAAAGTCCAGCATGACATTAAAACTGCACAATCCCCCTTTCGTCCAATATGACGTTAAAATGTATTGTCCCCATCGTCCTAACTACATGACGCTAAACTGTACAGAAAGTCCTTGATATGTCCTACATGACATTAAACTGTGCATCGTTAAGGTTGTTATTACCTCTTGTTTCTCACACCGAGTATGACTCACGTGAGCTTAGAGCGAACATCAACCATAACACTCCCTTTGGGCCACTAACCATGTGTAAGTCCCAACAACATTATTAGATCATTGTCCCCAAAAAACAATTTGATCGTTAATTCATTCTTTAATTGAACTACACAGACTTTGATCCTTGCCCTCCAGGCTGGGTATGTAGGCAACCTCCCAAGGTTCAAGCCCAAAAACAATCTCTTCACATCGGTTCACCACCATCTAATATGATGTTGATTTGTGAAACCGCCCCTGAAATCAATATCTTTACATTGATTCATTTTCGTCCTTGTTATACGACGTTAAACTATACAACACTTTTGTCCGGTACGACAATAAACTACAATATTCTTTGATTTCCTCATTTGAGAGAGAACTATTATTGACATTGATTTTTCAATCATAGTTTTTTTTCGTTTTCAAAAGACTACATGCATACATGGTAATGCCTGAACTTTTTATCTTAGGTTAAACCATCATTGCACTAAAGTCCCCTTTCACCCTTCACATGTACGAACCAAATTTGTACAAAGGGTAATTCTAGAACTACGTGGACTTGATTCCCATCCTTATGGGATACGTAGGAACATTCGAGTGTCCCTCGAATCCAGTCCCAAGTCTTTTGGGCCTAACCCCAAATTTCACTTTCAGTCCCTTGGCTGAAAAGTCCTCATGAAAACACACACTGTGTATTCATTATTATGGTCCGAATTCTATGACCCAAAAAACTAAGATCACTCATCCTTTTGTCCTGCACGACGTTAAACTGTATTTCAAGAACTACGTATGGCTTGATTCTCATTCTTATGAGATACGTAGTGAAGTCCAAGTTTCAATTCAGGACCCAGCCACAACATGATTATGGTTTTCATTGACCTATGTATCTCTATATACATTGGAAAATACCCATCTTTATGTATTATAATCCTAACCTTAAATATTTTCAGATCTTCATAACCCTTTTTCATGACTTATGGTCACAAAAATGTCAAACTTCTGAGAATTCTTTTGCCTGACTATGCAGCACGTGCCCATAGGTGGCCTTGCATAAACAGTCCACATAACAGACTTGTCAGCCAAGAGATGCTATTTATTTGACCATGCAGCCAATGCCCATAGGTGGCCCTGCATGTTTTCAACCCCCTAACGGGTTTGTTAAATAATAGTAACTTCATTCTTGGGAAGAATGCCTCTTTTGTCCTTATTTGTCTTAAACGACAGTATGTAGGGATCCGCAAAAATAGCCATCCTTAACATATTTGTCCCATATCCTTTTTCATGATCTGAAAGTATTCAAGTCTATGGTTTATTCTTCTTCCCTACGTTTGGGTCAGACCTTCGTAGGAGTGATATTCATCCAGTTCTTCGATATTCTTGTTCGAAAATATCTTCTCCATATTCAAGTACCTCTTTCCATACAACAAACTCTATGCTTTAGAAAATTTGAATCTCCATAAACTTTCACTGGCTTTTAGCACTAGGAAAGTAAATTTCTGAGAGTTCTTTTATCTAACTATGCAGCACGTGCCCATAGGTGGCCTTGCATAAACAGTCCACATAACAGACTTGTCAGCCAAAAGATGCTATTTTATTTGACTATGCAGCCAATGCCCATAGGTGGCCCTGCATATTTCAACCCCCTAACGGGTTTTGTTAAATAATAGTAACTTCATTCTTGGAAACTACTTCTTCTAATGCTATTTAGCTCTTTTTCATATCATTCCTCAGATTCAAATATTCTTAAGTCATAGTTTACATATTTTCTCTCATACTTGAGTATGGTAATTTGTTTTCAGATAAATTATCAAGGAATTGAATCCATTTTAATCCATTTTTCGGTCAAAGCTATTTCGACCTTAAACATTAGCCTCTTTATGTCCGGCTTGCATGACTTTAAACTGCCCACACAAAAGACAAAGTAACTCTGAATAAAAGTCAAGTTCCAGCTCACTAAATATACATTTTTTTGTATGATTTAGGTAATATTGAGCAGTTAAAAGATTCAAAGTTTGTAGGGTTATTTGTAAATAATCCTAGTAAAAATCAAACTATGATTACTAGGCCCATTGGCTTAAGTAAATTTGAAGCAGGTAATGAAAGAATGCAGGTACAAATGATTGGAGACGAAAGTGTTTTTCATTGATACACAAGAGTTAGAAGGACATCCACAGATTGGAGTCTCTTCTCTTTTTCAAGAATTACAAGAGGCTTTCAACATAACACTTCATTTGATTTACGGCATCCCGAGCTTCATCAGCAACCACCTGGAATTCATTCATTCAACTGGAAACAAAAAGGAGATGCAGTGATACCAGCTCTTCTTGGAACAATTGTAAAAGGATGTTCTTGAGTGCGGTTTGAGAAAATTTTCTGCTGATCAAACAGTGACTCTGTTTCTGTCCAAGAGACTTGGAAGATGGATACATGGATTTGAGAATGGAGCATTGGAAGTAAAGAGCCATTTGAAGAGAGTACTCTTTTCAGATATTGCTCTAATACCATGTTTGTCTTCTCTCCACCAACCGGTAGTGGAAAACATTTCAGCCCATGGGTTTGCCATTTTTATATCTGCAAGGAAATGGCATGCAAGGAGAATTTGAAAGTTCACACCATTGTTGTTGCTTTTAATGCACAGCATAACCGAAATGAAGGAGTAGCAGCGCAGCTGCATTTCAGGTGTATAGTTGTTTGCATTTGGAACATTGACTCCTTGCAAGTGACCATGACCACATAGAGACAGGTAGATGCTCTGTGGGAAATTAAGATGATATTTCTTCAAGTACTTAGCCAAATCTGGAAGAGTGCTGTCGCAGATGTCATAGTAATCAGGGCCAATGATGTTCATCATGTCATCAATCCGCTTGCTAGCCAGTTCATAAGTCGTTCCAATTCCCTTGGGAACCACTGAATCTGCACAAAAGATGAATAAACTAACTCTTAAATGGGTTTATTTTTCATAAATTTTGTGAAGAAATTTGAAAAAATGGCTAAGGCATTAAGGCGCGCAAGTCTACAAAATGGCGCGCAAGTGATCACGTGTCGCGCTAGTTTTCGTCGCGCAAGTATAAACCGCGCAAGTACGAATACCTTTACAGGAGCGCGACATCAAGGAAAAACAGAGCAGACTTGCGCGGCTTAGGTGACCTGCGCGGCGAGAGCTCGAGAAGGTATGAAGTCCGGAAATCCGGATACTTGTACGGAGGTGAGGCCGTATATTTATAGGCCAGGAGGCCTACCTGCGCGCCATACCAGAGGGTTTAAGGCCTGCGCGACGCAGACTTGCGCGCCTCCCTCTGCACCGACTGGAGACTTGCGCGCCGCCCTTTTCCTTTAGAGGGATTCGATTTCCTCAGAGTCAAATCCTCATTTTTTCTCCGGATCCAACTCTGAGGGGGGACTTTTGTTGACGCTCCTTTCGTCACAGAATCTAAAGATCGGAAAAGGGAATATCTAAGCTCAAAGTGATTAATCCTTTGAAGAAACATCAAAAATCGACAAAGGGATGGAAAAGGAGAACATTGCCCATAGGTCGCGCAAGTTCCCTCTTGGTCGCGCAAGTACACTTGCGCGCCGCCTCAACACTTGCGCGACGCCTCATGATCGTGCAAGGGACTTACGCGACATATCTGGTAACCGCCCAGTAACCGCCCGGGGTCTTCTTTTGCCTATAAATAGACCCTGTGGGCCCCCCATTGAAGGGGATCTCTTCCCAGAAACTCGGATCAAAGCTCCCGACGCCCAAGTCTCTTCTCAAAGCTTCCAGAACACTTCTAAGGTAATTTCTTACCTAGAATGGAAGATCTAAAGGGAAGAAGGAAGGCCTAAGTGTTGAAACTTATCAAACACTTGCGCGCCGACTTAATTCCTTCAATATAACTTGCGCGTCCCTCTTCTGGAAGAACCTCAAGAGGATGGGAAAGGGTTTAATAAAGAGTCGCTCAAGTAATTCAACCCTGGTTGAAAATCGCGCAAGTATCCCTTATGTCGCGCAAGTATACTTGCGCGACCAATACTTGCGCGCCGCCGCAGGACTTGCGCGACCTTCAATACTTGCGCGCCCCTATCTTTTTGGGTGCCCATCTTGCCCTTTTTCACCCCTCTTAAGCCATTTTCACCCTTCCTATTCAAGATTCAGTCTTCAAGATACTTTTCAAAGCCATTTATGGCATGATTTCTTGATTTGACATCCTTATCTGAAAGGAATTATGTGAAATATCTCTCAAAACCTAATGATTTAAACATCTTTATATCACCAAAGATTGAGAGTTCATTCATTCAACCTCATCCTTTAAAATGAGAGAATCCTAACCTGGGTCTCCTTTTCAGGAATAAAGACTCAGTCATAAATCTTGGGCATCTTCCTTAAGAATAAGCCCCAATCAAAGTCCTTTAATCTTGGGCATCCTCCTCAGGAGTAAGCCCCAAACCTTAATCCCTAACCTGGGTCTCCTTTTCAGGAATAAAGACTCAGTCATAACCTTGGGCTTCCTTTTTAGGAGTAAGCCCCAAGTCCCCTAACCTAGGCTTCCTTCTCAGGAATAAGTCCTAGTCATAAATCTTGGGCATCTTTCTTAAGAGTAAGCCCCAAGTCTCTTAAAATTTCTCTTAACCAGTCAGAAATTTCCTTTGATTTGGGTTTCCTTTTCAGGAATAAAACCCAATCATAAGTCCCCTCCTAACTTGGGCATCCTCCTTAGGAGTAAGCCCCAAGATTAGAGTATTCAAATCTCCATGAAGCACATATAACTTTGTGGACCCTGTTCATGGATTTTCTTCCTAAAAGTAAATCCTAAACCTTCATCTATCTGGGCAGTCATCCATACATAAGCCCCAAACAAAATTCTTATGATTGCATCCTTCATGGCACAATTGTCTAAATTTTACCAATACCTCTTGTTTCTCATACCGAGCATGACTCACGTGAGCTTAGAGTGTAAAAGTAATTATGACATTCATCTTTGAGCCATCAATCATAAAATATCATATCCCATTCCTCGAACTACGTGGATTCTGATTCCTTTTTTCAAAACAAAGGATACGTAGGTAGCCCATTCATGGGTTCGATCCCAACATTGAAATAATCTCTGTCCTTCTGAATGACGATAAACTTCAAGTGCCCCACTGAGTGGCTTTAAAACCAGCCTGGTCATCAAAATGACCAAGAGACTTTTATATAAATGTTTTGAAGGATACCATTGACCAAGAATCTCTAAACAAATATAGATGATTCTATATTGATGAAGAACCTCGAATACATATAAAAGATTCTCTAAATTTCTTGCATATTTAATCATTGATTGTTAAAACTAAAGGAAAGCTCATTTTATACTTGGTAATGTAATAAGGATTCACGAACTTAACTTAAATCTATAAAGAGAGTCCCGGAGTAGACAATAATTCCCCTCAAAAAGGTGTGATGAGTCCGACCTCCCATCCTCTCGACCAATGCAAATTCCTAAGTCTCATTAGCCCACAAGCTAATGAGCGCCTGCCTTTGGAAAGTAGGTCCAAAAGGATGTGGAATCATTGGATGTTTCCGGTTCTACGAACAAACCCGTTAGAAACCGATCGGAACGTTTGAATCTCCCGTCCAGGAGGTCATCCCCGGATTCCGCGCGAAACAAAGATGGTTCGTACTTGGATGACAGGGACATGGTTGGGGGTATAAACATCTCCTTTTTCAAAAATCTTCTTGCAGGACCTAATCCAAACATGCCAATTGGGTACCCAAGAGGGGATGTGGATCTACTTTAAGTGATACCCAACCTAATATCAAATTAGTACAATGACTTTCTAGAGGTGATTCCTGAGGAGAATAAGATTAATGCAACGATGTTAAACCTCAATCTAAAGAGTGATCGAGGGCCTGATGGATTTTAAAGATCTTTCTACTGGGGGTCATGGTGGTTAAAGAGGATATTATTGTGGCTATACAATAATTTTTTCGGGTTTGACCAATATCTCAGATGGAAGGTTCTATAACTATTGTTACCTTACCAAATATCAAATATTCTTCATCTGTCCTTCACTACAGACCAGTTAACATGTGTAATTTTTTCTATAAAATCCAATCAAGTATCATCTACACAAGGAAGTCTATACACATTCCATGGTGGATTTACTTAGAGAGACATGGCTTTGTCAAGAATCGGTCTATATAGGGTTCTATTACTATATCCTAAGAAATTATTCGAGATATCAACATCAAAACCCACGGATCAAACATGGACTTAAAGCTGAATATGAGTAAGACCTATGATCGAATGGAATGGGGGTTCATCAAAATGGTGCTCACTAGTATGGGCCTTTATTTTAGGGCTACAGATATTATCTTTCGATGCTTTAGCTAATCTTGGATGGATGTTTCTTTCATTGTAAATATTCATGATTTCTTCAAGAAATCCTAAGGGCTATGATAAGGGGACCCCATATCCCTGACCATCTTCATCCTAATACAAGACACTCTCAGTAGGATTATTAATAGAAGGTTGTCCTTGGGGGACATAATCTATTATTATAAAAAAATGAATCAAGCCTCAGTCTGTCATATTATTTTTTCTAATGACTCAATAATCTTCATCAATGCAGGATGAAGATTAGTTAGTGGTCTTAACAATGTTTTGGATGAATACTGCTACTGGAGTGGATAGGTTGTCAACCAATCTAAAAGTAACCTTCATATATCAAACATATGTAACAATTAATAGGTCATTTCACTATGAAATGAGATAAACAAGTAAAGAGGTACATTTCCAATACTCTACCAAGGTTCTCTGCTTTCCCTAGGATAAACGTGTATCCAATATTTTGATGGCATAGTGAATAAAATCACAAGATGGGTGATCAATTGGAAAAACTTATTTATATCCTTTGGAGGATGAATATACCTAGTTAATAGTGTCTTATCGGCGATCCCTATCCATGCACTATTAGTAATCAAGGTTACCAAGGGGGTTATATTTTCCATTGATAAATTGTTATCTAGTTTTATATGAGATTATCTTTCAGAAGGAAAATGTCATTGGACTTCATGAGGTAGAATGGTGAGGCCCATTCAAGAAGGCATGATCAATGCAATAATCCTAGAGTATATTATTCATTACATTCATGTAAGGATGTCTTGGGAAATTATAGAAGAGTTCACCCTTTGGGGGAAACTTAGGTCCTAGAAAAGTGGTTTTCAAATGGAGGATGGTAGTTCCCATTATTTTCCCTTCTGGTCTCTTATCTACCCTATCATACCATCCTTCGAAAAACATTGTTGATGGATTATTTGAAAGGGTGATATACTTTTACAGAACCACAAATGGATGGTCTTGGTGATTGGATATGTGGGGTTTCTAGATCCTATAGTTTCCTTATATGAGTCTAGCTAGAACCTATGTTTCTTGAAGGCTGTTTTATAAAAGGAACAACAAGAGGTGTTTGATCTAATTTCCTAAAATTCTGAAGATGAAAAGGGTATTTTCACTACTTCTAATTCAGGAATATTGTCTTCAAAGGGTTTATACCAGATTTCAGTTCCCCAGGGATAGAATTATAACTATAATTTCAAGTCTTGGTGCAATAAAGTGCCAAAAAATTGAATTTTTTAATATGGAAGATAAGGAACCATGATGTTCTGACAGATGAGAATGTGAAAAAGATGGGGATAAACCAAGCATCGAGATTTCATTTATGCAAGAATCACTGAGAGGAATCATTGTATAACCTATTATTTAAAGGTGAATGGGCCTAGTCCCTCTAGTTATTTTTTTGGTGAATTCACTGCCCTCATCTCAGTAGATCTTATAGGGGCCTCTTTCCTAGAAAGGTGGTTCCCTGGCAAGAATGGTTCTGGTCTAGAAAAAATGGAAATATCCTCCATCATAAGTGTATGATTTTGGTGCATATGTTATTCTAATAATAATTCAATATTTGAGGGGAGTTCGTGCTCAGGAAGATCCTTCATTACAAAAACACAATACTTGCTTGTTGATGCGGGTAGCAGTATTAGAAATTGGCATAAAGCTCCTTCTTTGAGGGCTGTTTAGGTGAATTTTGTACAATAGAAGACCCATATATGGGGACCAAGGGCCCATTATATGTGCTGGAATCCACCTTCTATGGGCTTCTAACTAAATTTCTATGGGTCTTGTGTTTCAGGGGTCTTGTATGGTGGAGGGGTGGTGCAGGACTTTAGGGGGAGCGTTATCCTATCTTTTACATCTTACTTTGGGTAGGGGAGTTCGATCCAAGTGGAGGACAAGGATATTTAAAAAGGAATAAATCTTTGTGAACAAAGTAATATCACTATGAATTAGGTGGAAATTAACTCCCTAATCACCCATGATTCAATACATGAAAAAATCCCCTCCCCTAGTCGATATCCTATATTATCGGAAAATATAGAAACATCCGCAATGACAACAATTATTGTGTGATCCATACGTGGTGTGAAGGTAATAGAGTAGTGTATTATATTGCTTCCATGGTGGTGGTAAACCAGGGCTCTAGTGTTATATGCTTCTTAACCACTCACTATTTGAAATATGAAGGGGTTAAGTTGATCATAGGGGACCATATTGGGCTTTATTACTTTATAGATCCATATAATTCTACATTTTTTTTACTATTAAGGGGATTTATAATGCTTAATAAATATATAATGTAATGATGATGATTGTGTGGTGGGTGGGACCTATATCTCTCTACAATTAATTGGGTAAAGATTGATATATCATGAGATAAACATTCCTAGAATAGAGAGTGAACCTAGTTCAATAAATGATTATTTTCACTATGATATCCATGGGAGTGAACCTTGAATACTATAATGGTATAGGGAGTAAACCCATTTCACTATTATGGCCTTGGAAATGAGCCTTGAAAATTAAACAAATTATTTTCTATGATTATGTGTATGCCCCAAATCTATGTATTATATCTATGTTATACACTCATGGATAATGATCTTTGATTCCTTTTTTATTCATGTCTTATAAACTTCTAAGCTTTATGCCATGAATCTAGGTTATGATATTTGATATATAGGGTATGGTTTTCAATTGTTTTTATCATATCCTCATACCCTTATTCTCATTTTATTCTTATGTAATCATTAATATCTCCCTTATTTACCCTTATTAAGAATCATATATTACCCTTTATATTTTTCCTTTACTTAGGGTATGAAGGACTGTTTTATGTATAATATTTAATAGAAGGGTTCTAGTTATGAAGAAATAAGAAGGAGATGATTTAGAACTATTATTAACTAGTTTTTTTATGTTTTTATGTTTCTAAAGGATCTAAACCTATAAAATTATGGAATTGATCATTTTCTTATATAAAGAATATTTTTTTAGAATGTGATATCGACATACAAAAAGTGTGGTTTTCTATAGTTGGTATCAGAGAATGGTTTAGTTAACCTTTGGAAACTAGGATGAGAAACCTTTAGTGATAGACATATGGATATATCTATGTATATGAAAATATCTTAGAAATTCGGTAAAGGATTGATCTAGTCATTTCCAAGAAAATACAACCATGTTTTTACAAAATAATAAGATGTGGCACTGACCCAATTTTAATGAGGGTTAGTAAATATAAAATGGTCACATTGGGATTTGACTCGATCATCACCTAGTGATTGAAAATAGGCCTTAATGAACACCTAGTTTTACACTTCTTGGGGATATGTTTTGGAAATTCAAAAAATATTTACAAATAATCATGAAAGATTTAAATAGATGATGAACATAAATGAACTAGATTAAACCCAAGGTGTCATATATTAAAAGGAAAGTGTCATTATTTAGACATCCTATTATTATATTTCATGATTGGACACTCTGATTAAAGATATTGGATAGTAATGCTAACCATATTGGTTTTAGCATGGGACTAAAGATTGAACAATGAAGTTAAGGTGGTAATAGGTGTACTCATATATTGAAGTTCCCTATTTGATCTTAGTTATATGAGTTCCTATTTATTAGGAAGATACTAAAGTAATTTAATTTCATACACTAAATAATTAGATAATTAATATGTTGTGAAAACCCCTAATTGTATGATGATCCCATCTTATGTATATAATTCTTCACTTGTTGATGTTTTTGGTAATGTTCTTTGTACAAATATTTTTATTCTCCCTAATGTTGACATTGATGTTATCTAAGGATTGGATTAGATATCTTTACATAAACCCCACACCAATTTATAAGGAGGGAAAATCACCTTGAATATTAAGAACTAAACTATGATTATCTATCAGTGTGATGATAAGTATGGACTTCTAATGGAAATCACATCCATTGTACGATTCATGATTCATTTTCAGAAGGGTGTTATATCTGATGGATGGGGAGAAAAAAATTATCAATGATATTCCTATTTGTGGGACTTTTTTGATGTCTTTATAGACGATTTTTCTAGTCTTACAGCAAAATTTGAAGTTGAGTTTTCAATAGAACACATACATGATATTATGACTTTTCCCAAAACTCCCCATCAAATGTCCAAGATTGAGGGGAAAGAATTTATGAAGAAACTACATAATAATATTGAAAAGGGTTTCATTCATCCATGTGTGTAACTAAAGGGTTAATGTGTTATTTTTTCTAGAAGAAAGTATGAATCAATGAAACTATCCATTGATTATCAACATATTAACATGATCAGAATTAAGAAAATGTATCTTATACCCTATATTTATAGTGGCCTTTATTTTTTTAAATTACTTTTACATCATTTTATTGATAAATAACATAAAAAATTACACAATGAGGATGAAAATATTTAGTGTCATGGGAAAACCAGGACCATACATAACATTTATAACATAATTGAAAAACATTTATTTAATTCCTTCTTCTCTAGCTTCTTATCATCCCTTGTATACTCCTTAGTACATGTAGTCACTTGAGGATATACAGCAAAAAGGGGTGATATAAAATACTAGTAAGGGGATAGATAATAAAAATATAACATGGGGTGAGCATAATCATAAAAACATCATCAAAATCATGATATTAATCATTAGATAAATTCATAGATCGTGGCAATGCATAAAAATGAAACATCATGTCTTAGTGGTCAACTACTATACATAGTTGTTAACAAAGATAGAATCATGTTAAAACAACATTTCACTTTAAATAATGATATTAATCACTTTAACTAATGCATTAGAGAGTTGTATAATTTCGATCGCACCCATCACATTCAAATACTCATATTGTGCTATATAATTTTGGGTGCACTCGTCACATAATAACATTTACATTATCATGGATGGCACATAGAAAATATGTCAATATTGAACATAAAATAACCCATGGAAATAAATGGGTTTAATATCACAAATAATACACTCATAAAAATTTGTTTCCCAAAATAAATACGGAATATCATTCTTGATATAGAACCATTAACCTTTATTGAAGAGTGAAACAATATTCAAGAAGTAAAAAGGGTGTGTTTATTTAAAAGAAGAGTTCTTTTGGAAAAAAATGTATTTTTTATAAAATCAATTAGTGAAAATTTATATCCCTTAAAAGGTAAGATAATGATTAATAAACTATTTGTAAGTCATATAAATACTGAAAATGGGTTGAATATGGAAAACCCAAAGAAAGAGAGGTGGGTTCGAGAATTTTCCCCTTACCTTGTGTCCAAAAACTTTCTTCACTTTAAAGTCGTATATAATGAAATTAGATTCATTAATTAACAATTAAATAGCCTTTAATACATGAATTTTATTCATTATAGTTTTATTAATTTATTTTATGGACCTTTGGATGAGTTATAGAGCTTAAATTCATTGTTTAGAAGTGTTAATTTTCTTAGTTTTTATGAACAGTTCACTTGTATTCATGAATGGATGTTCATTTTAAATGTGGTTAAACATTAATAATTATTAATATATAATATTATTAAAATTACATATATATAAATTATCTTATAACTAATATTTTTATATACCATTAGGATGAATCATTAGATATAATTTTAATGATAACTGTTTGGATTAATTTAGTGGTTTTTATCACGATGAACTATTTTTGTATAATTAATTTATATCATGAATGTATATGGATTAAAAGAAAATAACATAAGATAAAATATATATATTATGATCTCTTATGACCATTAAAATTATTCCATGACTAGTCTCTAATATGGTAATGCAAATTGAAAACCCTTCGTCCTTGAATGTGATAAATTAACACATCTCGGACGATGTTTTCATTTATAGTAAAACAGGAGAGGGAAGGTGAGATTATGATGAAATATCACATTATCACAATATAATTACATTAAATGTATTTTAATGGAGTTATAATACCATTTGGGTGAAATTAGGTGAGGAAAGAAGTAGAAAATAAAGGAACTTGAAAGAAAATAAAATATTCGAAAAGAGGAATATACCTCTACGGTTTATCTCTCTGAGAGCCACTTTAGGGGGGAGTATTTGGAATTTTGAGGATACCATGGGATGATGGATGTGGGTATGGATATTGGGGGGATATTTGGGAAGAATTTAGTTATGTATTGAAACTTTAGAGGTGTGAATAAATTAGGGTGTGAGGGGTGGTATTTATAGTGGAGGGGAGGAGGGTTTTCTTAATATTATATTCATTAATTTATTATTTCTCATCCAGACAAACAAAAATTGGGGATTTTTGTGACTAAAAATATTAATAAGTTTATCTGAGTTCTAACCAATGTCCATTTACATCATCCATGACTCAAACATCCTGCAAAAATTCATTTATTTAGCATATTTTGTGAATTATCAAATTTCACTATTCACTAAAAATAAAAGTATTTCAGAAAACACCAAAAATTCACCCTATATATTTTTCAACATGTAAAATACAAAAATGAAATCCATTTTTCAAAAACAATTCTCTAAATATGAACAATTTAATTTTTAATTAAAATCATAATTTACTTGAACTATAGAGATTTTAAAATTAAAACTCATTTTATAATGCTTTCAAAAATTACATAAGGTCTTATAAAATTATCTTAAAACCAGAAGACATAAAAATGTTAATTTATGAACAAATTTTAGGAAAATAAAATTTCTTTTAAATTAATTAATTAATTATAATTAATTATTTATGACTTACAAAAACACAAATACTTTTACTATGGTCATATTGTCACTTATAAGATGCTGAAATTTTATTTATACATTCATGGTTGAGGTTACTATTCTTTTAGAAGATTTACTAATCATAAGGGTCATATTACTTTTAATAAGTGTAGTTTACCATTCATAAGTGTAGGTTAATATTCACCAAAAAATTAGTTTTTCATATCGGACTCCAAACATCTTATTAATAGCAATTGTGTATGTCAGATTTTTGAAATTCAAAACACAGAAGTGGAAAATTATGTTTAAAATTCACATAGTAGTTCCTTTAATAATGATTTGGAATTTTGTTTTCTAATGTTATTTTATATTATATGACATTACTTCAATATTGGATAAATTACATTGATAAAATTTTAGGTCATTACATTCTTTCCCCATTTTGAAATTTCACCCACAAAATTTTAGTTTACATAAACAGGTGAGGATACTTATCCTTCATGTCAACCTCTAGTTCCCAGGTTGCTTCTTCATACTTATGTTTCCCCCAAAACACTTTGAAAAGGTGGTTTATCTTCTTGAGTTGAACCTTATCTCTCCAGTCTATAATCTTTTACTGGTTACTCCTCATAAGATATATCATCTTCCAACTGTAACACCTCTAAGTTCAATACATGTGAGGGATCTGGTATGTACTTCCTCAGGAGTGATATGTAAAACACATCTTGAACTTGATACATATTTGGTGGATGTGAAAGACGATAGGATAAAGATCCTATGCGGTCAAAGATCTTAATGGGGCCAATGTACCTTGGGCTTAGCTTCCCTCATATTCTTCCATTTAAAAAAAATTTACCGCTTTACTTGTTAACTTAGTTAGCATGCTTGATAATCATGAGATTTTTTTCACAAAATGTTAGTAGTACCCCACTAATCAAAGAAAACTAAGGATTTATGGGACATTAGAGGGTTTAGGACATTCCTCAATCACTGTCTTTTGAAGGGTCCATAGAAATTCCCTCACTTGTGATCACATTTTCCAAGAATGTGACTTAATTCATTCAAAAGTCACACTTTATGAACAAGGCATACAACTTATCCTTTATAAATGTTTCCAACACAAGTCTTATATGTTCATCATGTTCCTACTTTCTCTTGGATTAGATGGGAATATCATTGATAAACACTGCCAAAAATTTGTCAAGGTAATGTCTAAAGACTATATTCATCAAATCTAAGAAGATTGTTTGGTCATTAGTAAGTCCAAAGGGAATAACCATAAAATGATAGTTCCCATACCTTGTACAGAAGGAAATATTTTGAATATCTTACTTCTTAAACTTTAGCTGATGATATCTAAAATGAAGATCCACCTTTCAGAAGTATTGATCTTCTCATAGTTGATAGAACAAGTCTTTAATCCTTGAGAGAGGATACTTGTTATTTATGGTGATCTTCTTGAGTTGCTGATAATTGATACATATCCACATTGATCTATCCTTCTTCTTCACAATGAGAACCGGTGCACCCCAAGGTGATGTAGTAGGGAATATGAACCCTTTGAAAAAATGCTCTTGCAGCTGCTTCTTTAACTCCTCTAGTTCGATAGGAGTAGTCCTATAGGGACACTTTGAGATATGGGTAGCTTTGGGTATGAGTTATATGGAGAACTCTACCTCACGATATGGGGGAATTATGGGTAAATATTCAGTAAATACATCACCATATTCCATCAAAATGGGAATTTCCACCAGTTTGAAACTTTCCTTTAACTCAACCATTTGAGCGAGGTATGCTGCTTCACAGGGAATCAACACCCACATCATTGAATTTTTTTTCAAAGTTGATTCATGGTCTTACATTCATTTTTATAGGAGTATGGTATGGTTCAAAATATGAAAATATATTTCCTTTTCTTGATAGTTGATATATGATCTATATAACAAGAGCCAATACATCCCATTATAGAGTCAAATTCCACCAATGGAAGTATCACTAGATTCTCTGGAATAATCTTCCCACATATGCTAGCAGAAGAAGATTCCAACACTTGGGTTGCAATGATTACACCACTAGGTGTTTTCACATATATCTTTACTTTAATGTTTTTGGGATTCAATTCCCTAGTTCTAGAAAATTTTCGAGAAATAAAGTAATGCATAGAACCAAAATTAAAGAATCCTTTTTCCATTCTTGAGTGAATAGGATATATGTCTTGTATGAATTAATTTTCTTTCTAAACTTATATAGTAGTGATGGAATAATCCTTCCCATGTTCTTTTGTATTTTGTGGCTAATGATGCTGATTACCCTTGAGGGATTGAGGTTTATTTCACTGGATTTTATAATGCCCTTTCACCCTATAGTTGTAGCATTGGACCATGGGTGATGCTTTCCTTTTTTACACCACATTATCCTGTCTTCTCATGTATTTTATACATTTAAGATCTTGTTGGCGTTCTCTACCACACTTGAAAAACTTCCCCATCCCTTCGAGGAAATTCCCATGATGCTTCTTCCCACATTTTTGGCATGTGGGCGGTTGAGTTTTCTTCCCTCCTTTATTATTAGATCATTTGTCATGAAACTCCACATTTATATTCTTATCACCATATCCATGGGACTATTCTCCACTCTCCATATCTAATTTTAGAGAACATAGAGAAACTTTTTCATAACTCTCAAAGTCTCAAATTTTAAGATCCTTTCGAATGTGTGGTTTTAACCCACTAAATAATATATCAAATTTTCTATCATTTTTGATAAAAAAAACCTGAATCATACCTTAAAAGCCTTGTGAAATTCAATTCATAGGACATGATAGATTCTCCCTCATTTTTCTTGATATCTATGAATTCTCTCTCCATCTTTGTATGAATAGTTATTAGGAAATACTTGTTAAGAAACATGATCATAAAGTCTTCCCATTCCATCTATTCAATTTCGTCAACCAGCTCGATGTTCTTAATCAAAGCCCACCATTGATAGGCCTCTCCACCTAGATGATAAATGGCCATAATCACCTTATCCATCTTAGAATAGTGAAGCATAGAAATGATCTTTTCCAAGGAGTTGACCCACTATTACACAACTAGTGGATCAGAAGATACACTAAACATCAGTGGTATTTGCTGTATAAAACACTCGATATCCAGTTGCTCCCTCTTAGTTGAAGGAGGACATTCCGCATTATTTAGGTTATTGTTCATAACTTGAGATAGCTGGGTAAGAATTTCCATGAAGTTTCTAACTCCACCTATCAAATAATTGGGATTGTCATTCGGGCAATCATTGCATTGGCCCTCACACGGGTTGTTGGCATGGTTTCTAATGGTTCCCATCATATTCTAAAATAGAAAAGTCTAGAACAAAACATAAGTTAACGAGTCATGAATAAATAACTTATTCATTTGTTCATTTTTCACTAAAATCATATCTTATGGGATAACTATGTTTATAAAATTTTATTGTGTGCATATATGTACTTAGTCTAATACTAGAGGTTTTCTCTAGGGCTCACTAATCTTAATTCCCAAATTAACTAAACCTTACATATGATACCAACTATAGCAACCCTACTTTTCTTAAATTACTTTTACATCATTTTAATTATAAAAAACATAAAAAAATTACACAAAGAGGATCCAAAGGTTTAGAGACTTGGGAAAACTAGGGCCATACATAACATTTACAACATAAATCATAAACATTTATTTACTTCCTTCTTCTCTAGCTTCTTATCGGCCCTTTTGTACTCCTTAGTACATGTATTCACTTGAGGATATACATAAAAAAGTGGTGATCTAAAAGCCTAGTAAGATGATATATAAAAACATTATAGCATGGTGTGATAATAATAATAACATCATCATCAATATCATGATAGGAATAATTGGATAAAGGCATGGATTTTGGCAATGTATGAAAATGAATCGTCATGTCTTAGAGGTCAACTACCACACATCATTGTGAAAAAATATATCATCATGTTCAAAAATAATTTCACTTTAAATAATTAGATTTATTACTTTACCCAATGCATTGGAGTGATTTATAATTCTGGGCTCACCCATCACATTCAAACATTCACATTGTGCTATATAATTCCGAGCGCACCCATCACATCATAACATTTACATTATCAAGAATGCCACATAGAAAATGTTTCAATCTTGAAAATAAAATAATAAATGGAAATAAATATGTTTCAAATCATAAATAATACATTCATAAACATTTGTTTCCAAAAATTAATAGGGAATATCATTCTTGACATAGAACTATTAACCTTTATTAAAGAGTGAAACAATATTCGAGAAGTAAAAAGGGTGTGTTTATTTTAAAGAAGAGTTCTTTTGGAAGACATTTTATGTTTATATAAAATAAATCAAAGAAAATTTATATACCAAAAAAGGTAATCTAATGATAAATAAATTATTTTAAGGAATATCCATACTGAAAATGGGTTTAAGAGGGAAAAACCAAAGAAAGAGAGGTGGGTTCTAGAATTTCCCCCTTAACTTGTGTCTGGGAAATTTCATCATTTTAAAGTCCAGTATAATAACATTATATTAATTAATTAACAATTAAATATAATTAAATATATTAATTTTATTTATTATGGTTTTATTAAGTTCTTTTGTGTATTTTTTGATGAGTTATAGATCTTAAGTTCATTGTTTAGGAGTGTTAATTTTCATAGCATTTATGAACAGTTCACTTGTATTCATGAATGGATATTTGTTTGAAATGTGGTTAAACATCCATAATTGTTAATATATATTATTATTTATATTATATAGATATAAATGATCTTATAATGTTTTTTATATACCTTGAGGATGAATCATTAGATTTTTTAATGATAACTTCTTGGATTAATTTGGAAGTTTTGCTCACAATGAACTTATTTTGTATTATTATTTTATATAATGAGTGTATAAGGATCATTGAACATAACATAACATAAAATAAATATATTATTATATGTTACAACCATTAAAATGGTTTCATGAATAGTCAATAATATGGAAATGAAAATTGTAAACCTATCATCCTTGAATGTGATAAATTAACACATATATGATGGTGTTTTCATTTATAGTATAAAGGAGAGGGAAGGAGAGATTATAATGAAATATACCATTATAATAATATAATTAAATTAAATTTATGTTACTGGAGTTATCACACCAATTGGTTGAAATTAGGCGAACAAAGAAAAAGAAAAGAATTGAACTTTAAAGAAAATAAAAGAATCGAAAAGAGGAATTTACCTCTCAAGTTTATCTTCTTTAAGAGACTCTTTAGGGAAGAGTATTTGGCCTTTTTCAAGATAAAAAGGGTTTTGGATGTGGGTAATGATATTGTAGGGAGATTTGGGTCGAATTTTGTTAAGTCTTGAAGCTGATAGGTGTGAATAAATGAGGGTGTGAGGGGTGGTATTTATAGTGGAGGGGAGGAGAGTTTTCTTAATATTATTGTAAAGACCTAGAATTTTCCATGTAATATTTTTAATTATATAGCTATATTAAGAGTCCATGGAAATTTATGGAATGTGATTCTGAGGCTCGGTGTGCCCAGAACAAATTTCTAACCTTTTTTTGGGTACGTTCAGTAAACGTGCGAGCGGGTTTTTGTAACTTTTGAACTGAAGCTCGGAATTGAAATCTGAGGACATCGTTGAACTCACAATGCCGATATTCGCTTAAGAAGACCATCACCTCAACCGCAGTAGGTCAGGGGTGAAAGTTAGTTTTCTGGTTTTTTGTGGGTGGGTTAAGAGAATAAAAATAAAATAAAACAAATTTAGTTTAGTTTTTCTTTTGAAACCTCCCATTTGAATTCATGATGGTGGGGACCACCCAAACCCCCATTTAATGTGAGGAAACCATTGGAATTCTCCAAATTTAATGCTCCAACATTAATGTTCCATATTTAATTGAATTAACTCAATTAATGCTGGATTCTACCTTCTTTGCTGGGAATCATTGGCAAAGGTGAGATTGGGAAAACTTTTGGAGAAATATTCTCCAACAAAGAACAACTATTCGGATCAAGAACATTGATGTTGGAGCGTGGTTCAGAAGCAAGTTGCGGGTAAGACAAATGTTGGTTCCCCTTCAATGACTTCATCTCCTTCCTCACGACGCCTCTAATGAATGTTGAAGTAGGGGTTTTAATATGTAGTATGATTAAATCTTTTTTTTTGATTCTTCATATTCAGGATTCACAACGACAATGGACAAATAAACATGGCCATCATCCCGCACTTATATGTTGACCCTTTTTATTTTGTTATTCATGTGTTATTCAACGCCAAATAATTAATGATGCTGGAAACCCAAAGTTTTTTTTGAGCCTGACATGTGGATGTGGAGCCCTCGACTCGAGTATCATGAATATGCGGTTGTCATAATTTTCAGGCCTGGAACGAAGACGTGATGGCTCGTGAAAGAAGGCGGAAACTGACACTCGCCCGACCATGAGGAAGGAGGGTGGCATGTGTCCGCACCACCATTTGAGTAGGAGGTCATGGCCTGTCAACCACAGTAGAGCAGGGTGGCAGCCAACATCCAGCCGGCCACATGGCGGAGTGGCGGTGCACATCCGCACCGTTGGAGCAGGAGGCTGCAAGCACTGGGCTGCGACGGAGGATGGAGGGCGGTCTACACTCAGTCGTCCATAGTGGAGAAGTGTCACGTGACCGCGCTGATGGGAGTAGGATTGGCTGGAGCACTAGCCAGCCGTAGCAGATCGGCAGGACCCGCTCGAGTCCCACATGTGACATGGGAGATCCTGAAGGTGCTTCCCTTTGCTGTTCCGAACGGAAGGGGGGCCACTACCCCTTCAGCGCTAGCTCGGGCGGACCACACCGTGCCTGGTGTGGGTCAGGTCATGCCCATCGGGCCAGACTGCCCCATCATGAGCCAGGCCTGCTGTGGCCCCGACCAACCGAGTCAGGCCGGGTCAGACCAGACCCAGGCCCAATTAGACCCAGATACGCCTTTTTGGATATAACTTGAGAACCGGGTGTCTGTTTGACGAACCATCTATCACATTGGGATCCTTGGATCGAGATGGTCCATTTGGTATACTCCACTTGAGTTTTGGATAAAGCTGGTTTATGGATGGGTTGGATCGAACCCCAAATCCAATCGGGACCTCAAAGTTGAAATACTAATAGCTTACACAACGGGCATCTAATTGACGTGTCGTCTATTGCATTGGGTCCCTTATGACTTGAATGACCTTTGAGATACTTCTCTGGGGAACTTTATGGATGTCGAGGTATGACCGATATTTCTAGGGACAAATTCTATAGAACTCGAGCGCACTAGGTGTGAGGAATCCAGTGGATGGTAGTGAGGTGAAGGTTGGAGATGGATAATACAGTGGTTAGTTACCTATCGACCCTGGGCAGGTCAGATCCTATGTGGGTCATTGCGGGGGTTAGTACCTATCGATCCTGTGTGGGTTAGTGCTCAACGATCTTGTGTGGGTCAGTGCATACCGATCATGTGTGGGTCAGATCCTGTTTGGGTCAGCGCTCAGTGATCCTGTGTGGGTCAGCGCATACCGATCCTGTGTGGGTCAGATCTTGTGTGGATTAGTAGTCAGGGATCCTGTGTGGGTCAGTGCATACCGATCCTGTATGATTCATATCCTGTGTGGGTCATTGCATGGGTTAGTACCTATTGATTCTATGTGGGTTAGACTCCATATAATCAGAAGTAGTGCCTCTTGACATAATAAGATGATCTAGCTTTGAGACTGATCATATGTACTTCTATACTTCACTAATACCTGTGTGAGCTAAGTCTTATATCATCATGGTGTACCTATGTGGTACTATATCCTCGTGGTGTTACCTGTGTGGTACTCCAACCTTCGTGGTGTTACCTGTGTGGTACTTCTACCTTTGTGGTGTTACCTTTGTGGCATTATTTCCTTCGGTGTGAGATGAGTATATCATGATAAATTAGGTATATGTATGGGAATATACCTAAGTAGAGTTGACTTTTGTTTCCATGTTTTGTGGTTTATACATTGTGGATTTGAGAGGCCTTCGGGGGTCTCGAGGTCCCTACTGAGTATCGTTATACTCTCCCCTACACGGTCTTCACCAGCACCTTACTGTGTCATGTACAAATGATAGACAATGCTGACTGAGGATGAGGGTACCAAGGCTGGAGGTTGTATAGTGGTGGACCCTAGATGATAAGATCTGTGGAGACAACCATTGATGAGATATACCTACCCTTTAGGTTGGATCCTTGGCGGGTGTTCAGAGGAGCTATTTACAGTTTTACTTGTACATTCTAGTTTTACTTGTACTTTTTATTTGGGCTTGTATTCTATCCCCTTTACTTACTATACACACCCTGTTTACTATATAGTTTACCTGGTGTTTCTATCTTGTTGTGTGCTTGGTTTGCGTGAGTTTAAAGGTTTAGAGGAAATGCGTTCCCAATTTTAGGGATATGCCTATTCTGTGCTAGTCGCCAGCCCCTGGCCTACAGAAGGCGGGCTTGGGGTTGTCATGGCATGGGCCCCAGGGGACAGGTCATCACAAATTGGTATCAGAGGAGTCGGTTCTACCTAATAACTAGGACTCTGATCTTTTCTATGGGGAAATAGTATTACGTGTGATGAGTGTGGTTTTCAGTTTGGGGAATCCAGTGTTGGTGAAGAGGCCAATGTATCCATACACCAGGACCCTGACCTCTGATTTCCAACTTAGTGCATGAAAACACTGATTACGTAAGTTTTTTTAAAAGTTTTCTTTGTGATCTCTTTGAGTCAGCTCACCAATTATAAACTTAATGACCGTGGCACACCTGTTTCTTTTGAGTATGCCTCTATGTAGATAGCTAGCCAGGGTTCCAGGTAGAGTATGTGATGACATCTCATTGAGTGATGAGGTTTTGGTGTAGGGCCCCATTATGGCATTTGTGCCATCATGTGGGGGACCAGCAGCACCACTACCCATTGCGCAGCCAATGCCACTAACCCCAGTAGAAGAGGTTGCATGCCACTTGATCACGTTTCATGAGTTATAGCACCAGAGGCCACTGAGGTTTTAGGGCAAGACAGATCCACAGGTGGCTGAGGACTGGATGTAGGTTGTGGTTAGAGTTTTTTTGACTGGTAGAGACACTAGCTGATCTCATGACAATCCTGACTCCTAGTCTTCTTCAGGCAGCAACGGGAAGATGGTGGATCTTGATGCTCTAGGTTCCTAACAATGTGACTCTCATCTAGGTGGACATTGAGAGCCTTTTTAGGGTAGAGTTCGTCCTAGAGAACCTATGTTCAATGCATATATAGGAGATTCTCTACTTACAGTAGTGTAGCATGACTGTGGATCCGTATTCAGCGAGGTTCACCGACCTCTCATGCTACACCACTAACATGGTGAAATATCCTTTCTTCAGGGCCCAAAACATCGAGCAGGGACTCAAATAGGAAATTAGATCTTAGATGGTTTCTCTCAGAATCCCAACGCAGGCGAGGGTGTTAGAGTGAGCACTCTTAGTAGGGAGATTCCTTGTTGAGTAGTCACCAACAATGAGACCCATCACCGGATGACACATAACAGAGTCAATCGAAGATGGAAGTAGATAGATGATGTAGAGGTCCAGAAGGACCAGACCTATAGGTGGACGACCACAGGATAATGGGTTGATGGTGCGGGGCTCTCGAGATAGAGAAGGATAGGTGAGGAGCATGAAGTGTTATTCGTGCAGTGGGCATGGTCACATTGCTCGTGACTGCCCAAACCAGAATACATATGACCAACAGACGGTCGAAGTACTGCCTAGGTAGAGGCGAGGATTTGATCGAGGAGGTCCACAGGTAGGAGGCGGGTGTGGCAGAGGAGCAGGTCGTGCATCAGGTGGTGGTCGGTGATTTGAGGTTCTACCGCCACCACCACCAGGTGGTACGCCCCAACCACAGGGAGCAGGTGGACATGGACGAGCTCAGCTTCAGGCAGCTGAGGCCTATGACCACGACGCTCTGGAGATGATTCGAGGTATGATCAGTGTCTACTACACCTTATCTATAGTACTTATAGACACAAGTTACAGTAATTATTTTATTGTTATGACCCTCATTCTAAGTTCAAAGATACCATTGGAGTTGTTGGCTCGATCCTTACGGCTGGAGACACCTATAAGAGTGGATTCGACGATTACAAATTGGTGCCGCTAGTGCCAACTTACTCTAAAAGGCGAGAGCTTCAGATGGGATCTCCTTGTATCGGTGTTGAGGCATTAAGATGCCATCTTGGGTATGGAATGGTTATCTACAATCCATACTAAGATTGACTGTTTTAGGTGCAAAGTTTGGTGTGTCTGCACGGACTCAATCTGGTTTTCCTTCATCGGTGAGAAGGGAACCTTTTCACTATAGGATGGACTTACCCAGAAAAGGGTACAGACGATCACACATCAGTGGGATAGCCTTACCCTTGGAGCTATTGATGTTGAGATTCCGACCTATCCTGTTGTGGTGGACTAGTATGCTGATTTTTTCCCTGATTATGTTCTAGGTCTACCTCCTCGTGGAGAGGTGAACTTCTACATCAACTCGTACCCCAAGACGACACTGATATCTACTCCAGCATATCAGATGGCTCCCATAGAGGTTCTATAGCTATGGGTAAATTTAGTGGACTTGTAGGGAAAGGGGTTCATTAGGCCCATTGTTTCTCATTGGGTATCCCTGATTTCATTCACTGAGAAGATGGATGAGAGTTTGAGACTTTGTGTAGACTATCAGCACCTGCACCAGGTGACTGTGAAGAACAATTCCCACTCTCGAGGATTGATAATCTCTTTGACCAACAGAAGGGAGCACTGTGGTTTTCGAAGATAGACATTAGATTAGGATATCACCAAATCAGGGTATGATATGAAGATGTGCAGAAGACGACCTTCATATGTCGATATGGCCATTATGAGTTCTTGGTTATGCGATTCAGCATGAACAACGCCCAGTAGTGTTCATGGGACTCATGAATAGGATATTCTTTCCATACCTCGATCTATTTGTGGTAGTATTCATTGAATACATCTTGATATACTCAGGGACGGAGGCGGAGCATGCCTATCATCTACAGATATTTTTGGACACACTTCGGTAGCACTATATTTATGGTAAGCTCTCGAAGTGCCAGTTCTAGATCAAAGAGGTTTGGTTCTTGGGACATGTCATCTCAGAGGCTGGATTTGTGGTGGATCCAGTGAAGATTGAGGCCATACATTCTTGGGATCCACCCAAGAGTGTGATGGAAGTGCAGAGTTTCTTGGGTTTGGCCGGTTACTATTGGAGGTTTGTTCCTGATTTTTCTAGATTTCCAGCACCCTTATAAGCATTGATGAAGAAGGGGAAACCCTTTGTGTTGTCGAAGAGATTCCAGTGGAGTTTCTAGGAGCTGAGGTAGAGACTGAAGAGTGCCCCCATCTTGAGGCTACTGGAGGAGGGTGTTGGGTACGTCGTCTACTGCGATGCATCAGGGACCATGATTGGATGTGTCCTGATGTAGGAGCAAGCGGTGATCATGTATAGTTCTCAAAAATTGATACAACATTAGAAGAACTATGATACCCATGACCTGGAGTTAGCAGAAATGTTCTTCACCTTGAATATGTGGCGACATTACTTGATGGGCGAACATTTTACAGTCTACTCTGATCACAAGAGTCTCTTGTATGTTTTCTATTAGAAGGACATGAACCTGAGATAGTGGAGTTGGCTTGAGTTCCTCCAGGACTATGACCTTGAGATAGTCTATACTCATAGGAAGAGGAACATAGTAGAAGATACACTCATCAGGAGTTCTGGTATACAGTTGTTGAGTGAGGCGACAGAGCATCCAGCCACTTTGTAGATATCCTACGTGGATCAGGATGGTGCAACTTATCTCTAGTCTCTAATAGTCACTCCCCCACTCCTTTAATGAGCCAGGGAGGCGCATCTTGGAGACAACAACTGTGAGGCTCGACATGATCAGATATCCACAGGACATGCAACTGATGGATTTTCTGATGGTGGGGAGAATTTCATCCTTTTTAGAGGGAATACTATGGTACTGATGGTTCTTAGGGAGGAAATGTTGAGAGAGTTCCATAAATCCCCTCTAGAAGTACTTCCAGGAGTGAAGAAGATGTACCAGGACCTTCAGCGTCATCACTGGCGGCCGGGAACGAAGAAAGCAGTTGCAGAGTTTGTCTCTCGGTGCCTCACTTGACTTCAAGTGAAGGCATAACATCAAGTTCTAGTAGGCTTAGTTCAGCCACTAGAGGTGCCAGAGTGGAAGTGGGATGGATTCTCCATGGACTTTGTGACCGGAATTCCATGCACATACAAGGGGCATGATTCCATCTGGGTGATTATTGATTGACTCACCAAGTCGGCCCACTTCCTACCTATCAGAGAGAAGGGACTAGTAGAGGGTTTGGGATGCCTCTACGTGCAGGAGATTATGCATATTAATGGTGTTCCAACTACTATTGTCTCCGATCATGATGCACGTTTCACTTCCCAGATATGGAAGGGGTTGCAGGAGGCGTTGGGGACACAACTTCTTTTGAGAACCGCCTTTCATCCTCAGATGGATGGTCAGATAGAGCGGACCATTCAGACCCATAAGGACATGATAAGTGCTTGAGTCCTTGATTTCGGCCGTAGTTGGGATGATCACTTGCCATTGGTAGAGTTAACATATAACAACAGCTATAACTCCACTATCGGAATGGAACCATTGGAGGCATTGTATGGTTGAACTTGTAGATTACCTCTGTGCTGGACTGACCCAGGGGAGTTAGCACTCATGGGACCAAAGATTGTATGGGCTACCACAGAGAAGGCACAGATCATCCAAGAGCAGATGAAGACTGCACAGAGCAGGAAAAAGTCCTATACTGACAGGAGACGGAGACCGATTGAGTTTGAGGATGGTGACCATGTCATTCTATAGGTCTCACCTTGACAATTTTTGTGGAGATTTGGCCAGGGAGGCAAGTTATCTTTGAGATTCATCGGACCCTTTCAGGTCCTCAGTAGAGTTGGTGAGGTGGCTTACTGCTTAGCTCTTCTACATCAGTTACACCGGGTGCATGAAATTTTCCACGTATCCTAGCCGAGGAGATACATACATGATCCTTCGCACATCATTGACTGGGGAGAGATAGACATTGATGATGGGGCAATGTTTTTGAAGGTTCTAGTGGAGATTTAGGATCAACAAAAGTTATTCCTTAGTGGGTGGTCGATACCTCTAGGTCATGTTCGTTGGTAGCACGAGAACCTCTAGGAGAGAACATGGGAGCTGGAGGCTCAGATTCATGATCAGTACCCCCACTTGTTTCCCTAGTTTGTGTTTTAGCTTTCAGGTACATAATTCCCTAAGGTGGGGATAATGTAAAGACCCAGAATTTTCCATGTAATTTTTTTAATTATATGGGAATATTACGAGTCCGTGAAAATTGACGGCGTGTGATTATGAGACCCAGTGTGCCCAAAATGAATTTATGAACTTTTTTTTGGATATGTTTAGTAACGTGAAAGAAGTTTTTTTTAAATTTTGAACTGGATCTCGGAATTGAAATACAAGGACAATGTTAAACTCACATCACCGATATTCTCTTAATGATACCTTCACCTCGACTGAAGTAGGTTGAGGGTGAAAGTTAGTTTTTTGGATTTTCATCGGAGATTTAAAGGAATGAAAATAAAATAAAACCACTTTTAATTTAATTTTCTTTTGAAACCTCACATTTGAGTTCATGATGGTATGTACCACCTAAACCCCCATTTAATGTGAGGAAACCATTGAAATTATCCCAATTTAATGTGCCAACTTTAATGTGCCAACTTTATTTGAATTAACTCAATTAAAGTTGAATCCTCACTTATTTTTTGGGAATCATTGGAAAATGAGATCTTGGAAGAAATTTTGGAGAAATATTCTCCAATGAAGAACAAATATTAATACCAAGAACATTGATGTTGGAGCGTGGTTATAATGTGAGTTGCGGGAGTGACGAATGCTGGTGCCCCTTCATCGACTTCATCTCCTTCCACACGACACCTCCAATGAACGTCAAGGTAGGGGTTTTAATTTGAAGTATGATTAAATATTTTTGTTTATTATTCATATTTCAGATTCAAAATGATGATGGATAAACAAACATGGCCATCATCCCGCACTTATACGTTAACCCTTTTTATTTTCTTGTTCGTGCCTTATTAGTGCTTCCTTCAATCAAAAATAATTAATGATGCTGGAAACACAAAGTTTTGTTGAGAGAGAAAAATATACGTGGAGCCCTTGACCCGAGGATCATGAATATGTGTTCTTCATAATTTTTGGGCTTGAACGAAGAAGCAATGGCTCATGAAATAAGGCGGCAGATGACACTCGACCATCTGCGAGGAAGGAGGGTGGCGTGCGTCCGCACCACCAGTTGGGTAGGAGGTCATGGATCATCGGCTACGATGAAGAAAGGTGGTGGCCAGTATCTAGCCAGTAGTGTGGTGGAGTAGAGACATGCGTCCACGCCACCGGAGTAGGAGCTCATGGTCACTCAGCCGCAGCGGAGTCCGGAGGGCGGCCAACACCCGACCGATCGATGTGGAGTAGCGGCACACGACCATGCCGCTGGGAGGAGGAACAACTAGAGCACTGACCATCTGTAGAATATTGGAGAGACCTGTTTGGGTACAGTGGGTTACATGGAAGCACCTAAAGGTGCTACCCTTTGCTGTTCCGAACGGAAGGGGTGCCGCTCCCCCTTCTGCACCAGATCGGGCGTACCGTGCTGCACCAACGGGTCACGCCCAGCGGGCCGTTCCTGGAACAGGTCGGGTCGTGCCTAGTGGGTAGGGCCCATCATGGCCTAGGACAACCGGGTTGGTTCGGCCCTAGGTCGGGTTGGGCCGGGTCGGTCGCACCGGACTCGGGCCCAATTAGACTCAGATACACCTTTTTTGCTGTAACTTGGGAACTGGGCATCCGTTTGACAAACCATCTTCGACATTGGGTTCTTTGGATATAGAGGGTCCATTTGGTATACTCCAATTGAGTTTTGGATAATGTTGGAGTATGGTTGGGTTGGATAAAACCCCAAATCCAACTGGTCCCTCGGAGTGGAAACACTAATAGCTTACAGATCGGGCGTCTGATTGACGCGTCGTCTTTTGCGTTGGGTCCCTTATGATGTGAGAGAACTTTGGGATACTTATCCGTGGGAATTTTTGGCAGTTTTGGTATGGAAGATATCTCGAGGGATAGATTCTACGGAACTGAAATGCACCGAGTGTGAGGAATCCAGTGGCTGGCATTGAGGCAGAGGTTGGAGACAGATAATACAGAGGTTAGTTACCTATCAACTCTGGGCTGGTTGGATCCTGTGTGGGTCATTGTGGGGGTTAGTACCTATCGATCATGTGTGGGTCAGCGCTTAGCAATCCTATGTGGGTGAGCACATACCGATCCTGTGTGGGTCAGTGCTCAATGATCCTGTGTGGGTCAGCGCATATATATCCTGTGTGGGTCATATACTGTGTGGGTCACTGCGGGGGTTAGTACCTATCGATCATCTATGGTTCAGACTCCATATAATCAATATCAGTGCCTATTGATAGAATAAGAAAATTGAGTTTCATAACTGATCATCTATACTTCTATACTTCACTAATTCTTATGTGATTTGAGTCTTATATCTTCATGGTGTACTTGTGTGGTACTATATCTTCATGGTGTTACCTGTGTGGTACTCCTACCTTCATGGTGTTACCTATGTGTTACTTCTACCTTCATGGTGTTACCTTTGTAGTATTATTTCCTCATATCTGAGATGATTATATCTTGCTAACTTAGGTATATGTATGGGCATATACCAAATTTGTGTTGAATTCTATTTCCATGTTTTTTGGTTTATCCTTTGTGGATTTGAGAGACCTTCGGGGGTCACTGGGTCCCTATTGAGTATCGTTATACTCACCCCTACACGGGCTTCACCCGCACCATGCTGTGTCATGTCAAGACGATGGACAATGCTAACCAAGGATGATGGTTCCAGGGTTGGAGGTTGTATGGGGGTGGATCCTAGATGAGGCGATCCACAGAGATGACTATTCGTGAGATTTACCTACCCTTCAGGTAGGATTCTTGGTGGGTGTTTAGATGAGTTTTTTCAAGTTTTACTTTACTTTCCAATTTTACTTGTACTTTCTGTTTGGGCTTGTATTTTGGTCCCCTTACTTACTGTACACACCCTGTTTACTGTATAGTTTACCTTGTGATTGTATCTTGATATGTTCTTAGTTTTCATGAGTTTACAGGTTTAGAGGCAATGCCTTCCCAGTTTTAAGGATATGCATATCCGGTGCTAGTCGCAAACCCCTAACCTATGGAAGGCAGGCTTGGGGTAGTCATGGCACGGGCCCCAGGGGATGGGTCATCACAATTATATTCATTAATTTATTATTTCACCACAAGATAAGAAATAGTGATGATTATTGTGAATAAAAATATTAACAAGTGTATGGGAGTATTATTATGTATGATGCAGAAATTAATTTATTTTGTATATTTTGTGAATTATCGAATTTCATTATTCACCAAAAATTAAAGTATTTTAGAAAAATCCAATAAATCCACCCTAATCATTTTTTGATGTGTATAATCCAAAAATGAACTCCATTTTTCATGAAAAATTCTATAAATATGAAAATTTTAAATTTTTATTAAAATTTAAAAATATAGATTTTAAAATTAAAACTGATTTTAAAATGCTTCAAAAAATTACATAAGGTCTTATAAAATTATCATAATACCAAAATACATAAAATATTTTTTTTATGAACAAATTTTAGGACAATAAATTTTATTTTAAATTAATTTATTAATTATAATTAATTATTTATGACTTAAAAAAATAAAAATACTTTTACTACGGTCATATTTTCACTTATAAGATGCCTAAATTTTATTTATACATTCATGGGAAAGGTTACTACTATTTTGGAATATTTACTACTCATAAGGGTCATATTAATATTATCAAGTGTAGTTTACTATTCATAAGGGTAGGTTACAATTCCCCAAAAAATAAGTTTGTTCTATAGGACTCAAAACATCTTACTGATCATAACCATGTATGTTGGCTATTCTAAATTCAAAACACAGAAGTGGAAAATTATGTTTAAAGGTCACATATTATTTCATTTAAGCATGATGTGGCATTGTGTTTCCTAATGTGATTTTCTACTATATGGAATTAATTTAATAAGGGAGAAATTACATTGATAAAATTTTGGGTTATTGCAATATTGATGACTCATTTGATCAACAACACATAGATCAATACTTTTCTAAGATTGACCTTAATTCTGGATATCATCCATTGAGTGTCCATAAGAAGGATATACCTAATACACCATTATGTATAATTTATGGACACTTTTAATATATAATTATTCCATTTAGTCTTATGAATTCTCCCACTATCTTGATGGATTTAATAATTATATTTTTATAGATTACCTTGATGAGTTTGAGGTAGTCTTCATAGGAAATATTATTATATATTAAATGGGAAATTAAGAGATCGAATATGACTTTAAAATTGTACTAAATACCTTAAGTAAGGAAAAATGGTTTGTAAAATTTAAAAAGTGTGAAATTTGGGTACAAATTGTTTCATTTTTGGGTTATATAATCTCAAGAGAGGGTATATTGATGGATCAAAAAAATAAAGAGGCTATTGAACGATGAAACAGACAAACCTCTATGATAGAGATATGAAGTTTTCTTTGAATTGATATATATTATCAACTATTTTTGGATAATTTCTCCTGATTATATAATCCACACACCATTTTAACTCAAAAGGGATTTTTGTTCTTCTAGAGAGATGAATATGGGAAAAATTCAAGGAAATTAATAGATGGTTAGTCATCACACCTATGTTACATGACCCTATAATAAAGAAGGGGTTTTAATCAATACTTTTGCATAAAAGAAGGTATTGGGATGTGTTATCATGAATAATAACATGTTTATAGCTTATTCCCCATGATTATTGAAGGATAATGAGAAAAATTACTACAACTTAGGATTTGGAGTTAACTATAGTGAATTTTTAATTAAATATATGTATGAGTTGTATTTATGGAGAAAGGTGTGATATATAAACTGATCATAAAATTTTAAAGCATATATCCACATAGAAATAGTTGAACATGCACTAAAGAATATGGTTGGAGATGATTAAATATTTCGAATGATATATACATTAATGCCCTTAAAAGGGAATACGGTGGATGATGCTTTGAGTTCATAGAATAATTCTAGATTATCTATGATAAGGATTATAAAAGATATAGGATTTATGAATTTTTAAAGGATTTATCTAGAAATTGTTATGGAAGGGGGAAAATAATACCTTTCTAAAATAAGTGTTCAACCATCAATCGAAGTGATGATTAAAGAGACACATAAGGAAGATATAGTGACATAGAAGATATTGAGAAATGTTCTTAAGTTTAACCTTGATTATGATGTAATGATAATGTTCAAGAACCATGTATATGTTCTTTATTTACCATATGTTAAGAACGATATGTTAGATGAAGAAAAAATTTATTCATTCTCTATTCTTCCTTGAAGTACAAAGATTTATAGAGATTAAAGTGAGTATTTTTGGTGGTATGGAGTGAATATAGATATTGAAGAGTTTTTTTCTTGATACTTTTTATGTTAGGAAGATAAGGATGAGAGAAAAAAATTCAAAGGGGATGTTATATCCAATACCCAAACCATAATAAAAATTGGAGAACACAATCATGGGTTTTTTCATTAGACTCCAAAAAAAATCTAATGGGAACAACACTATATGGGTTGAAGCCAATAATCTTATAATAGTAGAGCACTTCATCGCTATCAGAGAAGATTTTTCTATTGTTCAAATTGACATAATATACATTAAAATTTTTTTAAGGTTTCATGGAGTACCACATTCTATTATATCCGACCAGGATTCTATGTTTACCATGATGTTTTGGAGAAGTATTATGTAATCCCTATATATAGAGATAAGTTTTAACAATGCTTATCATCCTAAAATAGATGGTCAGTTTAAGAGAGAAATTTAAACTCTAGAGGATATATTAACATTATTTTCTCAGGATTTCAAAGGTGGTTGAGATCAACACATTTCTTTAGTTGAATTTTCTTACAACAACATCTTTGAATCTTGAATTGAGATGGATCCTTGTGAATCCATATGTGTAAGGAAGTGTAGAGCCCCAATGTGTCATGATGGAGTTGGAGAAAGAAATATTTTGGGACTAGAGTAGGTTTAAGAAATATAAGATAGGGTTAGAGACATTCAACAACACATAAGGGAATCACAAAGTTGACGTAGAAGTTATGCGGATAAACATCGACGTGATCTGGAGTTTGAAGTTGGTGATAGTTATTTTATATAAATTTATAGATGGAATAAGTTCATGAGATTTGGTAATAAAGGAATGGTGATACATATTTATATTGTGACTTTAAATATTTTTGATCGAGTGGGGATAATTTATTATCATCCATCGCTTACACTGAACCACTCTCTAGTCCACGATGTGTATCATGTTTCTCTCATGAGGAAGTACATAAAAAATTATTTAGATGTACTGAACTCAGAGTTTATAATACTAGATCATGATCCTTCATATGAATAACAACTTATGTAGATTTTGTTTCATAGATAGAATGTTATAAAAAAAGCCAACTCACCTGGTCAATTTTTTGTGGTGAAACCACAAATTTGAGGAAGCTATATGGGAACCTGAGGACATGATGAGGAAGAAGCATCATCTTTTGTTTGTATCAGCGTGATTAGATTTTGATGTAGAAATTAATTTTAATTTTGGTATAATGTGACACCTTGATATTGTATGAAATATTTTTTTTAAACAAATTTAATTAATTTGACATCTTATGTTACACACAACAATGAGTTTTAACGAATCATGGTATTCTATTAATATTATTATTTTAAAAATACCATTATAAACAAGAAATAAAACCTGGTGATATGAATAAAAATAACCACATTTAAAAAAATACATATTAATGTTTCAGATAAAAAATTATATTTATGAATAAGTACTTAATTTTTGTTAATGTCTTTACATGATTCAAAAATACATTTTTTATGAGAAATGTTTTTTATTTATTTATGTGAAAAATATAATAAATTTAATTATTTCCAATTTTAGAAGTTCGATTTCAATGATTTAATTCATTTTTTTAATGAAAATGTAAAAATTATATTTTGGATACTTTTTATGAGTCTTCATGAAATTTAAATATTTAAAAGCATAGTGAAAATACTGATTAATATTAAAAAACTCCCATTTTGTTTAAAGAATTTAAAAGTTAAATTTTGTTTAAAGATGGTTTTAAAAGTAAAACTAGTTCAATAATATCCTAATTAATCCAATTTAGTCCATTTTAATCAATTTCATATTGAATTATGATATTAAAACATTATATAATTATGAAAATGTTTTCTTTAGAAAACTGTTTTTTGTCACATGTACAAGGTTAATTTTAAAATATACTATTGCATTTATGTGAATTAAATTTTTTAAAAATGGATTCCATATTTTTTATCAGAATAATTATAATTTTACAATATATTAAACATAATTTTTTATGTAATTATTATTAAAAACATTAAAAATTAATTATTGTGGTTAAGGTTAAAATGATCTTACTGGGGGTTAAATAAAAATGATAATGATTAAAATAGACAAAAAACATTTCTAATTAATATTGGATTAAAATATTTAGAATTTTTTATATTAGGTTTGGTAATGATCCATTTTGTTGTCTTTTAGAATGTGTAAAATGTGGGTATACCTTTTTGTTTTAAAAAGTTCAATGTGTGTCCTCTCGAACACTTAAGAGACATCCACTCTCCTCTTCACTTCACAATCCCAATAACTTTTTATTTTCCAAGACCAACCTAAATATATTAATTAATTATATACTCACATATCAAAATCCTTATTTTGATTTTTATTCCCTCCGATGAATTCTTTTTGATCTAACCTTAGGATGTTTTCCGAAGAAGAGGCATCATTCTTAGAAGAGTTGTTTTATTTTTTTATTATTCCAGATCCTTAAAACATTATTAAAACATTATTATATAATAAAAGAAGTTTCTAATGTATAATAAGATGTTATTTTTTAGTTTTTTAACCTATATCCATCCCCTCTTCCATTAAATGGGAAATGAAACTGTCTATCATGTGTGTGGTGGGATACCACCTCACAAATTGATGTAATTATTTTTCCATCATAGTATTTCATGGATTGATGTAATTATGGATTTAACATATTTATATTATATTTATGAAATAATAATATTTATATAATTTTTATATCACATATAACTTCTTACTATCAAATCAATTGTAAAACGATAAGGTCTCTTGTGTGTGCGTGTACACTACTGCCTTAATGAAGTGATATGATTTATTTTTCATTTTATTTTAACATGGATAATAATAACGATATAATTAATTAATATATATGATATATATGATATAAAAATTATTATTTAAAGTCAAATTAATACTTACTATTCTTTTGTTCAAGCCATTAATAAAATGTCAACAACATTCATGCGTACGTACGATCTACTGTCTCCGTGAAAGGTGTAATTCATTTTCTATATCTAAATTTTATAGATTAATCTAAATAGATATATAATTAATATATATGATATTTAATTCTTGTTTATAATTATGTATATTATTTAACTGTGATCAAATAAAAAGGATTGAAAATATCATACCAAAACATACCTGAAAAACAAAGAAGGTATTAATCGAAACATGATTTTAACAAGGAATTATTAATGAAAGGAAAATAAAAGGTCATAAGTAAATAATAAATGGTATGATATGTATGATTGTGGTTCTATAATAAATTTATAATAAAACCATATTTATTATATAGGATGTTTTAACGTGTATGAATAAATTTAATAATTGATATAAGGAATTATCATCTCAATTTTATTTTTATAGGACACACTCCTCATTCACCACTTGTTTATTTTGTGTGGTTTATATACTAACCATGCATGCATTTTATAATTTTATCATAAAAATATGGCATATAATTATCCATATAAGATTATTTATTTCATGGGTCTTATGATTAAAAACTTACCAAATTGATAAATGTTCTATGTTATAATCTCATTGTCTATTAGGATTGTTTATGATTAAGTTTCTAATAATGAAATATTGTTCTATAACTCTCAAGAAACTCATGTATTTTCTTATCCTATAGTAATTTCTATAGAATAATTTTTTTCCTTTAATTTTTTCCCTTAAATGTTTAAATATACAAAAATATTTTTTTAAGAAAAATTATCTTTTTTTCTCACTTTGGTCAAAAATCCATTATCCTCCATGTTTATGTTTTTAAAATATGTTTTAAAGAATGTTTTTACTAATATAATATGATTTTTAAAGTCACTTTTACTCATGTTTTAATTATTAAAATATTATTTAGTAGTAATATTCCTTTTGTTTTCTTAATGAGGTTCATTTTACTTTTTACTCATAATGTGAAAGGAATCATTGTTTTATCACACATGATATGAGTGGTATCTTACTATGTTATTCCCACTCAATGATTTAAAGAATACTTTATAAGTTTATAAGAATATTTTCAAATATTTTATTTATTTATTATTGAATAATTATTTAGATTTCATGTAATTAATTTTAATGCGGTGATGATATTTTCCTTAATAAGTATTAAAAGCAAACATTAAAAATCATTTTATATATGGGATAAAAAAATTTGATATTTCATATTATTTAATAGGATATTATCCAATGATACCATACTTATTCATTCTCTAAATGTTTTATGTTTATAATAAAAATATTTTTTTTGAAACCCATTCATTTTCAACGAGTTATTCTATGATGAAAATATTAAATGATTATGAAACCTTTACCTTTTCCATCGATTATGATATGATGAAAAAAATGAAATGTTTAGAAAACCTAGTTATTTTAAATGGTTAAAGAAATGATTAAATGTTTGTGAAACCCATTTCTTCTCATGGTTCCTCATATGATGGATGTTTAATGACCTTGTGGAACAAATATGTATGATTTTCATTATGTGAAGGGTGGGACCTATAACTTCCTCAAAAAAATTGGGTAAATATTGATATTTCATGGAATAAATAGGGCTAGAGTGGGGAGTGATCCTTGTTAATTATGGGAATTTGTACACTATTATAGTTTTTTTAGTGAACATTCACTATGATGATAGTTTTTGGTGTGAACTCATTCCACCATGATAGCCTTATAAAAGAGCATTGACTACTAAGGAAATGATTTTATATGCTTATGTATATTCCAAAAACCCATTATTATGACTATGCTATGGTATCATGAATCATGTTCCTTGATTACTTTATTATTCATGTCTTATGAATAGCGAATATTTATTTCATGAATCAAATTTATGATCTTTGATATGAACGTTATAGTTTTAAATTAATATGCTTATATTATAATACTTTTATTATCATCTTATGCTTATTTAATCATTAATATATCCCTTGTTTACCCTTACTAAGCATAAAAGATCTATCTTTCATATGATTCATGTCCCTATGTTATAAAGGAAGGTTTTAAGTATGATATGTATAAGAAGTGTTCAAGTTATATAGAACTATGTGGGGGATTATATAGAAATCTTGTGAATAATTTGTTTATCTTTCCATGTTTGAAAAAGAACTATACGAATAAGATTTTGGCATGATTTTTTTTCTATATAATGAATATTAATCTATTAGGATGTGATATCTATATAGGAAAAGTGTGGTTCGTTATAAAGTTTACCATAGTGAATGATAAGTTAAACTCAAAATTAAAATTACACATTTTTTAAATCCATTAGTAGCCCAGGGTTTGGGAAAAAGTTGGTGATTAGGAACTTACTTGTAACATACCTCCCATGTTCTGACAGTCATATATACTTCCTACCTTGACTCCCCAAATAACATAAAACAAAATCTCTCATTGATACATATTTTTAATGAACCAAATATAGCTACACCCAATCCAGGAACCTAAGATGACACATGACATAGAACATAGGGAACTCTCGATCCCCATGAGCTTCAAACTAGTTCTTGGGAATCAATGAAACACTCTTAGGAATGGTTTCAATTGAATAAACATGAATAAAATGAGACTTACACCTAAAATTTTAGATAGAAAATTCTATATATCGAATGGGAACACATATCAAATAAGAAAGTTTAAATATAAACTCATCTCAATGTGGTTTAAAAACATATAAAATAGATCCTGAATCTTAATATAGAACAAAACTAGTATAAATATAGGAAAATCAAATAATCAATTAAAATTTAACACTAAGTTTTTCAAATAAAATACTGAAATAAAATATGGAACCCAACACCCACAATTAGGGGAGTTTTTTAATATCATCTATTTTTCAATTTTATTTTGGCTTGTGTTTTGAAAATTGAAAAAACTCATGATGTTTCACTTTATTTTATTATTTATTCTTTTATAATCCTTTTATTATTATTTATATTATGTTATTTTATTACTGTTTTCATAAAAAGGTTAATTATTATTTATCACAATGTTTTTATTTCACATTCCTTAAATTTTTATTTTGTATTTACAGTTTATTAATTGTAATTTATTTATTTTTTCGTTAATCTAAATTAAAAAATAATTTTTAGTGATTAATTACTTTTATATATTTATACTAATATGATTAATTATTTATTATAATCATAATAATGATTCACCTATGACCATGAGCTATGTGATACCATGAGGTGTGACCATGGGGATTGATCTACAACCATAATCTATGATAGTGATATGTAACTATGAGACATGATTGTGTGATGTGACCATGAGATGTGACTAGAGATTACAAATATAAACTTTGACTATGAGTTGTGACCATGAATTATTATTCTACATGGTGCCACAATATCTAGGTTCCCTCATTTTACGTCCATGTCTAATTTTTTTAGATTTTTTAAATTTACACAACACTTCATTTTACATGTATAATTGTATTTTCCTATTCAACATGTTTGTTTTAATTATTTTTTTATAACTTATTTATTTCAAAATATCCACTATTTATATAAAACACCATTAAAATTTATTTTTACATATTTTAAATTTTTTATATTTAAAGTAACAAGTGTTCATTAACTTGATGAGAGTACTATATTAATATAATTTAATATTTCCAATTTATATATCTTGACGTTTTTCTGTACCAGTTTATTTCAAAATGAACTTTTATTACTATAAAATCTACTTATATATATTAAAATGTTTTTATTAAAGTTTTATTTTTTTAATTATTTTTTTAAAATATTCAAAAGGATATATTTAATAATTTATTTTCGAGATATTTAGATTTTAATGTTTTAAAAAATTGTTTAACATATGTTTTCAAGTTTTTTTGAATTTAATCAAATTTTTTTGAATAATGAATTTTTGAATTTCCTATGAATTTATTATTTATGATTATACTGGGAAATTTTTTCTACCTCTGAGATAATTATTGTGATATTTTTGGAACTATAATTATTATTTTAAATTATTTTACCCATTGAATGTGGATATTAGTCTTTATAGTTATCTTTTTAAAGGCAATTCGAGTAGGCTTTAAATGCCTTAAATTTATTCGATAATGGATTCAAAAGATTACCATTCTCTAAAGAACAAGAAATTGAACTTTCTAATTGTTTTACAACTATGTAATGTTATGTGAAATAATTATTTAATTTTATATATGACATCTTAAGTGTTGAACCACATCTTATTCAATTACCATTTCCTTAAAAATACAATTTGATCTATTACTGATGAACCAGTAGAAGTGCTTCATTGGTTATTCTTAAATATATTTCAACATGGTTTTTGTGTCACTATAACTATTTGTTATCTCTTACACATTTTCTCACACCTTCAATTTATGTATTTATATTCCAAAGGATTATTTCTTTCCGTAAGCAATGGCTCCAAGATTATAAGGTTCAGATTGTTAGAGTTGTGACTCCAATTGTAACATCCTTATATTTTCAAGGTATGTTTACTTTAAAATTATGACATGTCTTATCTTATTTTTATTACTTTGGGTATGTCATATGGGTAAAAGGGCCTCAAAACCATTTTATAGAGGTTTAGTTCCTTGTAGGGATTCTTGGTAATTTATGTGAATGAAAAAAATATCTACCATGTGAATAGATTTAGAGAAAAAATATCTACCATGTGAATAGATGTAGAGAAAAAATATCATAGATCATGTTGGGATCAACAAATATATTAGCTAGGGGAATTATATTGGCTTGTTAGATTATATTTTCCTTTATCCATACAAAAAAATCCCTAAAACTGAATGAAAAAGAGGCTAACCAACTATTTCAGTTGATCAACCCATGACTAGTTTACTCTTATAATTTATCAACTATAGTTTTCACTCACTCATAGAATGAGGATTCAGTTTTTCACCAAGATAAATTTTTCATTTGGTTCTATTGTGTTACCATTAAGAGTAAATCTATTTTCAATTGATTGAAAGATGATGAAGAATCTTTAATTGAATTAAACCAAGAAATATTTTCACCGGATCTCGACATTTTGGAAAAATAAATTGCCAAAGAGATGAAGATGAGTGTAACATAGAGTAAAAACTTTCACAAATATAGTGATAATTATAACCAACCTAATATTATTTCACAATAAGGCTTATCTAATGAACATATTTGATTAAGTAATATTTAATAATTTCATTACAAATAACATATTAGAGAGATAATTATTCTATATCAAAGAGATTCCATTTCCCAAGCTCTAGTGATGCTTCCCTATTGCCTAGTACTCACCTGATCGATCCCAGCAGCCCCTGGTCTAGGTTCTTTCTCACATCTTCATCTAATTCCAAATCATGTTCTTTAGTATATTTACTAGGTAGATCTCTCTTTGTATTGTTATTATTCCTCTTAAAATAGAATAATGCACCAATTCACAGTCTTGATCTTATAGTCATCTGCTCTACACTTATCTTTTAGGACTGACATGGTGTTCCCTGATACTTTTCATCATCAACCCCATGTGACTTGACTTGAACCCTTAATTGAATATTCTCCCCCACAAGTGGGATCCTAGCTCGTGAAAAATATTCTCAGTTATTATATAATTCTCTAGAATCATTCATATATTTCCTACAACTTCGTCCAATTGATCTCCCCCATTTTCTTTAATTTTCCCTATTCTATGATTTTTCAATTTTAATTTGTTTCTCTATTCCTTCAAAGTAAATGAGTAGGGAAAATAATTCATTCTAAAAATATACAAGTCATAAAATTGTCATTTATAATTATTCAAGAATTTACAAATACAATTTTTTTTCCTATAATTGATTTTCAAAATTAAATAATGGAAAATTATAATAAGTATTTTTAAGAAAATACCCATCACTTCAAAATGACATTAGAATCAAAATTTCAATAATAAATAAAAAATTAGGTTCGTAAATCATTTAAAAATCAAGATAGTAACCTTAATCCATTTATGTATCAAAATCACTCATTATCTTTAAAATATTAAAATAATTTAAAATCTAGTGGCAGATAAATCATTCATTAAAAAGTTATCAATATTAGAACATTTTTTAGAAAATCATAAATTAAAACCTCAATATGATGAGCCAAATCGCATGAAAACTAGATAACATCACTAATAATGTATCCCCTTTATCAATGTTTCTTTAACATAGACAATTGAGACCTTTATTAGATATTTTAACATTGATTAAATAAAATGGACTCTAAATGTGAACAAAAAAGTAACATTTTTTAGTACTATAAAAACTCATTTCTGTCATTGAAAAAATAACTATCTAAATGAGTGACTAGTCAGTTTTTGTTTTAGTTTAGAAAAATGTACAATGATGATAAATCAATTTTCAAAACATATATTAAATTTGTGTAAGGTATTATATGATCCTAAAAAATGAAGACCCCATAAATACTAGAGATAATCTGACACCGTGGCCACCCAACCAATCCCAACTGCTAGGGTTGTGAAAAACACAAAAATTAAAATGAAAATTATGAAAATGAAAGTCATGAAGTTGAAATATCACAAATACACATATCAAATAAGATAATAAAGTACTTTGATCTCCCTTTCCCATTTCCAAACCATACCTATGATAAAATACATGTTTATAATTTTGAGGGTCAGAGCAGAACTGATTAATGGATCCATGAATCTCACATATGACAAGAAGAGAATTGTCTTGATGATGTGAAGTTAAAAGTTCGAAGAAAATAAATTGAAGAAATATTGAGAAAGAACAGTGAGTAAGATGAATAAAAGTAAAGTATCACACTATTATTTACGTGATTAAGACTATTTTTTTACTACTCTATATAAGTAAATCTAAAAAATTATTATTATTATGAAAAACTAAGAAACATACAATAGAGAAACTAATGTATAGAGACAAAACATTCCATCCATAGAATTTTATTTGAGAATGCAACCCTTTTCACTCCTAGGACTCACACTAAACTCAATCCAAGGACGGTAACAAATTTTTCCATACCAGAAAGGATCAAACATGTAACTGTGACACCCTTATTATAAAATAAATAAATAATACAAAGAAGGGAAAAAATATAAGGAAAAATCTCACATGTTTCAGTCCCAAATCTACTGAAGGAGAAATTACCCTTCTAGGGTTGCTGTAACTTGATGATATTGTAGTACAGATAGATATCATGACTACAAATCTCTCCACTAGATGTGATCACTTAAATAGGTGAAATAGTGGCATGGAATTAGAGCCCTAGATCTTCTCCATCTCTCTAAGATTCTTCTCTCTAAAATGGATAAGAAAGAAAAATAAAGAACCATGACGATGAAAAGTAAGCAATGTGGCCTGTAATAATGGAGATTCAGGTGCTCTATCATACAACATGTTAGGCCTAAAAACTAAGGGGGGACACATGTACATTCATTGTCAAGTGGAAGGACTGATATGGTGAATATGTTATAATAAATCCCAAATAGCTGAGGGAGGTGGAGTTAGAAAATATGTGAGGCATCTAAGAATGGTGATCAACCAAAATTCCTAAATAGAAAATTCCTAAAGTAGAGTCATTTTATGTCAGTAATCAACAACCAACAACACTCAATTGGGGAGCCAACAGATCATTCCAAAAAAAATTCAAACTAGGAAATTCCCCCATAACCCATCACCATAATAAACATGTATTTCTAGTTATCACCCTAGGTCTAAAAAGACAGATCCCAAACAATAGGAGTCCAATCCAAAAAAATATGTTTTTCATAAAAATAAGACCAATATTTTTTTTGTTTAAAATTTAATTTTAAAAATATAATTCTACAAATCTCTACCTTTTCAAAATTAAATTAACAAAATTAAATCATGGTGTTATTGAAAGTCCTATCTATCATAATAGTATATTCAAGACTATTTTTATTTTAACCTAATAATACATTATCCACCTAGTGTGTACACTCTTAGAATGTGCCACAATGGCACATAGACTGCCCATACTGACCCTTCTACAAATATAAAATTACTAGAGCATGCTTGAAATAAAAATATCTATGAAAAGAAATTAAGCAACAAGTCTCATCAACATTATTAGCTAAGCCTCCACATTAAACAAAATCTCCCAAGAATTCATATACCTACAAAAAACCTTCATCAGGTGTAAAAATGGTGAAAATAAAAATATATCAAATCTCAAATAATGAAAGTAATAAAAGGTAGTATAAACACCCAAAAACAAAAACCTTTAAGCTGATAAGAGAAAATTCTCCACCTAATTCTAAATTACTTAAACCATCCCATAGAAAATCACCCTTCCTACTGATGGCCCCTACAAACATAGCAGTTATAGTCCAAGGAATAAATAAATGAGAAAAACTAGAAACTATAACTATTTATAGCGAAAGGGGATATAAAACCTTAAAAAATATATACAGTATCACAATCGGGAAATACCATATTGATATAGTACATACTATCCTTATTTATAAAATAATGAGAGTATCTTTTAAAATGGCCTGTGTTACCACATAAAAAAACTATAAATTCTTAAATTTATTCCTATAATTTAGTTATTTATTGTTGTTTCTATCATGATACATAACGATCAATAATCATGGTTATTTTTTAACCCCAATATTCTCTTCCTTCAAACAATGTTCTTGACGATCAAATTAAAAAACAATATCCTTAACCTCATCCAGGGTTATGGAATCATGACCATAATCATTTAATTTTTTATCAAACTAAAAGAATCATCAAGAGAGGTTGAAATAATTAATTCATGATCTTCATATTTAATTTAGACATCTATATAAGATAAATCAAGAAGAAATTTACTAAATTCATAAAGATGAACATGATTCGAAGAACCATTATTTATCTTAAAATTATAAAGTATAATTTTCTTGTAAAGATAAAAAATACAGGTTTTAGTCATATAAATATGTTCAATTTCTAACTCGATATCTTTATTAGTGTTTTTATGGGAATCTTTAAAATGAAATTTAACACATAGTGTCAAAAGGAATATACAATGATCCTTTTATAAAACACCTGGGTGGAAATTTATATATGTTTTCGTGGAATGACCATCAATAGAGATAGTAAATATATGTTTTTAGAACCATTTAGGTTGTATACTATTCTGTTTCAAAATAAAAGTGCATGCATATTAACACTCTACGTAATGAAATCATTCTCACCATCAAACATCTTGACTTCAAACATAGTAGACGACATCACAACAATGATTATAAGATCTGATTCCAATTGCGAGGATAAAAAATATCTCATTAAATGATTTCGAACACTCAAGGAGGAAAATAAGAGATTCATTTTGATGATACAAAGATATAATTTTGATGAAAAAAATAGAAGCAACATGGAGAAAGAAAAAAAATATGAAAATTAAAGGATAACCCAAGTATTTCTATGGTTCATACCAGTTTGGACCTACTCCAAAAAATTGAACCACCACAATGATTATTATTAACAAAAAAACAATATAAAATCGAGAAACTAAGGTAGAGGTAAAATAGACGTAGAACCCAAAAGATATCTGAGAATGAAACCCTTGTAACTCTAGATACATGCAATAAACTCAAGTTAGGGATGGTAACATACGTTTCCAGACTATATTAACTTACACAAGAAAACATGACACCCACACTATAAAATAAGTAATTAAGTAAAAAGTATGGAAAAATATAAAAGGAACAATCTCACAGTTATAGATCCTAGATCTACTGAAAAAGAAAATTTTCTTCTAGGGTTGAAGTATCATAATGTTTATGTTGTTTAGATAGATCTCATGAGTACTGGGCTATCCATTGGAGAGGATCACCGAGAATGGGGATATGGATGCATGTAATGAGAATAAAATATATTCTTGCACTATCTTGTATTCTTCTATCTAGAATGTAGTAGAAGGAAAAATGAAGAACCACAAGGGGGAAAATTAATCGATGTAGAATAATAGACAATGTGGGACACATGTACTGTGGAGTCCTAGTGTAAGGATTATAAAAGAAGAACCTATGTAAAAAATCCTTAATGGTTTTGTTTGTGTGGAGGCAATAGATAGGTATAGAAGAAAATCATGGGGATCAACCAAAATCGAGAAACAAAAAATACCTGAAGCAGAGCCTTTTGATCATGGTATTCAACTACTGACTGAAAATTATTATTATTATTATTATTATTATTATTATTATAAGAAAACACTTTTGAGGAAAAAGTGAGAAACCTTATATGAAATAACCATTTCACCACTTCACCAAATCCATACTTCCCCACTTCCCCCACTAAAAACAATAAAAAGCTTCTTAACAAACAAAAAACAAGCACAATGGTATTCAACTATACGAAGAACTTAAAGGATGAGCCAAAAGATCAAGGTAATGAACTATAAAATTTGGTCAATCCCCATATCCCAACCCCATAATAAACATGAATTCCTATCTAACACCACAATCTCAAACCGATATAGCATGTAAAATTGGATCCCAAGGAGAAAATATGATTTTGGAAATAATATAACCAATATTTTTTCAAAGAAAATTTTAATTTGAAAACCATAATTTAGAAAATCTCCACCCTTTAAAATTTAAATTATAATAATTAAATGATGGTGTTCATTCAAGGCTTATATTTCCTTCTATTAGGTTCAAGAATATTTTTATTTATCAAAATTAATCCTAAGACTATAGTATCCACCTAGAAAAAACACCATTAGTGTGTTCTATAGTGGCACACTGACTTCCCATACCCACCCTTCTAATACTATAAAATAACTAGAGCATTATCAGAGAAAAAACTATCTATGAAACCAAATTAAAAAATATATCTTACCAAAATTATTACCTAATATTCCACTAAAAACACTGACTACCAAGCATGAAGATACCTTCAAAAAAACCATCCCAAGGGGTAAAATATTGTGAATAGGAAAACATAGAAAAGCTAAAATAATACAAGTAATAAATGGTAGTAGAAACACACAGAAACCAAAACCAGGAAGTTGATAAGAGAACATTCTCAACATAAAGTTGAATGAATTAGAATTTCCTAAAGAAAACAACCCCTTACCATGGGTGTCCCATGTAGACATAATAGGCTTAATCTTAGGAATGAAGAAAGGAGACAACATAGAAATTTAGTATATTTATTACTAAAAGTGATGTTAAACATTATAGAACATCCATAGTGTCACAACTGGGTTATACCACATTGGTCTGGGCCATATTATACTTATTTATAAAACGAGGACAATATCTTTTAATATGGAAAGTTCTACCAAAACAAAAAATTAATAATTAAATCAATTATTAACATTACATTATTTATCATTGTTTCTATTCTGACCCTTAACACTAAAATATTGAAGTTCTGGTTTAACCCTATTACCCACTTCCATAAAACAATGCATTTGAATATCATGATAAAAAACAGTGAACTCAACCATTTCTAACAATATGAAATCATTACCATATATCATTGAATCTTTTAAAAAACTAAAATAATCATCAAGATTGGTAAAAAGAATTAAATGTTGATATTAATCTTTAATTTTGACATCTATATTATCTAAATCAAGAAGAAATTTATTAAAATCTTCAAGATGAACATGAATCAAAGGACCATGATTCATCATAAAAGTATAAATTATCATTTTTTTATATAGATAGATAAGAATGGTTTTAGTCTTATTTAGATATTAATGTTTTAGCTAGATAGGTTTAGTAGTGGTTTCATGAGAAACTTGATGAATAAATTTTTCTCACATAGTCAAAATACACATACAATGAGACATTTCTAAACACATGGGTAGAAATTTACATATTTCGTGGTGGAATAAACATCAGAAGAGAAGGTATCCACAAGTTGTTAGAACTTTTCTAGTCATTTCAAGTTCATTGTGAACTAAAAGTGCACAAATCTTATCTCTCTACATTTTAAGGTTTTTCTCACAATAAAACTTCTCATCTTCAATCTTAGAAAATGACATCATTAAATTATTATAGGATTTGATACCAATTGTGTTGGTTATAATGGATCCAATTAAATTAATTATAACTCTCATTAAGGATAAGAAGATATTTGGTTGATGATGTGAATCCATAGGTTCTAAGAAACAAAAAAAAAACAAAAGAAAGTTAGAGAATGAATAGTATATAAAATGAGGATAAATAGAATATTACAGAAGTATTTATGTGGTTCGGATAAATTTGGTCCTACTCTATAAGAAAATCCATGAAAATAATTTCTACTATACATGACAGAAAAACATCATACAAAAAATAATGTAAAGTAGGGATACCACAGACAAGGACCAAAGAATCTATCAAAGAATGAAACTTTTTTTCACTATAGAGACTCACACTAAACTCGAGTCGAGGATTATAACATAAATTAACAGACTAGATGGAATCCCACACACTACCCCGGCACCCATACCCTAAAATAAAGAAAGAAATACAATTCATAGTTGAAACAGAATGGAGAAATATCACATGTCCAAATCATGGATCTGTTGAAGGAGAAACAATTGTACCAATATTATAGTATCTTGGAGATAAAGATGTCTAGAAATATTTTGTAGGTACTGATCTCTCCACAATAGGGGATCACCAAAACATGGGATTTAGGGGTGTGGAATGAGATCTCTAGAGAATCTCCCTCTCTCGTAGATTATTTTCTCTAGAATAGAGGGCAAGGAAAAATGATGAACTATACTAGGGAAAACAAAGTGATGTGACTAGTAATAATGGTGAGGTAGGTGCAGGGTCAGACGACGTTCCATGCATAATAGCCAAGGTGGGACAAGTGTATGGTTGAGGATGAGAAAAAGGATCACAAAGGTAGAGTAGATGTAACAACTCCCGAATTTATGAGGGTGTGTGGAGGAAACCGATTGGTCAAGTAGAAAAGTACATGGATCAACCAAAATCTAGAAACAAAAAATTTCTGAAGTAAACTCATCTAATCACGGTAATCAATTACCAATAACAATCCAAAGAGGAGTCAACAGATAAAGCCAACGAACTAGAAAACCGGGTAGTGACCCAAAACCCAATCCCATAATAAACACAAAGGCCCAAATAGAACTGAAATCCTAGATGGATAGATATCTAAAAACCAGTTCCCACGCTTAAAAATATGATCTTGAAAATAACAAAACCAAAATTGTTGCATGGAAAATTTTAATTTGATTACCATAATGTTACACTAGTGATTTTTTTTTCATCCTCCGACCCATCCTCATGTATTCATACATGACACAACTGATATGTTTGATTATTTCGTAATCTTTGTCTATTTCAAGAACATCCCCCACCCCTCTCTCTATAAATATACTTTCGATTGGGTTGTACTATGTATCTCCTCCTTCCTTTGTTATCCATATTAAAAAAAGGAAAATAACCATTCCTTCTGCAACACGCTATCTACCCATGCATAATACTCACAATAATAAAAAACAAACCCCGCCCATGTTACTACTCCCTCAAACCACCACCCAAGGAATTTTTTCTGATATACCAAAAAATAAAAAAGTTCCTTCTTCCAATGCATTTTACATATGGCTCTATTATAAAAAGCATGCACCCATATGCTTTTTTAATGTTCTTTTTTTTATTTTTTTGTTATATATATATAAAACGAACTAAAAAATGAAATAATATTAATTTATTTTTAAAAAATTCAATGGATAATTTAATTAATATTAAAAATATAATTATTTAAAATTTATAACAGTGAATATTAGTAATGTAATTGATAATATATTTAATTTTTTAATTAAATATAATTAGTAATAATTAATATTCTAATAACTATTAATTATTTTATTATTATTTTTGTTAATAATAATAATAATATTATTATTAATTTTTAATAATTAATAATATTTTTTTCTTGTAAATTACATTCTATTTATTATTTTTAAAATAAATAATACTATTTATAATAATGATGATGATCATGTAAATAATAGTATTATTATCAAATATTATTATTATTAAGTAATAGATTAATTAATAAAACTTCATAAATTAATATATTAATTATATTTACTATTATTATTTAGTAGAAAATATTAATTATTTTTAATTAATAAATTAATTATATTATTATTATTAAGTCATATATTATTATTAATACTTAATATTTTATACATACTATTTTTATGAAATAATTTTCATTTTCATTTATTTTATATATTTTAAGTGCATGTCTCAAATTTCATTTAGAATCAAACTATAATTTTTATTTTTTAAGATTTTAGAGTTGTCTACTTATTCTAAAGTCTAAATGTTATGTTTTTAAACAATATTGTTTTGTAGAATCTAAATTTTTGTCTATTTATTATTTGGTGAAAATATTTTTATTTTTAATTATATTTTATGTGTTTACTCTATGTTTTTGATTTTATTTATAGTTTATTTTTTATAATCATTCAAAGTCACCTACTTGAAACACAATCAAACTTATTCTACTTCATGTAGGTTACTTTTCAAGCCTACAATATATATTCTATAAGTAAAATCTCAATGAAAATAAAAAATTGATTAAAAAAAAATAGTTGAAAATAAAAAACCTAGAGGAGGGGTATTTTTTTTAGAGGTAGGAGTCGTGATCGATTCCAGTTCACATGATGAATTCTTTTCTACTATCATAGATCACACCATATGAAGTGCCTACTTTTATCAGTGCTAAAGAGAAAGCATAGATAAAAGGGTCACCTTTATTATTTCTTTCTAAAAGTTTTGATAAACGTGGATCTTTAACAGTGTTATTCCTAGTGATGATAGAAATTTTAATAAAAATATCATTAATAAATATATAAAATTATCATATTTATATTAATTTTTTTTATTTATATACATTAATTATAAAATTCTAGTATATAATTAATATAACAATGATATTTTTTTAATACATAATATATATATATATAATGTTTTAAAAACAATTTATAAAATTATAAATAACTAAATATTTTTAAATAATTATAAAATTATAATAAATATATTTAAATAATAAATATATTTATTATATTTATAATTTTATAAACAATTATAAATATATAAATATATATAATTTTTTAAGTATATATAATTATATAAATATATATAATTTTATAAATATATATAATTATGTAAATATATTTAAAATACATACAAATATTTACTTGAAATTGTTATATAGTGTTTAAAAGTTCACATTTTAAAAATTTAAACATCAAATAAAGATCGTTTGTTATTGATTAAAATCTTGATCCACTCACATGCTAATTTCCTTTTCCTTTTCAAACACTAGTAAAAATATTTTTCAAAAAGGTGAGTAGTATCTATATTTATAAATTCAATGATATAAAGGGTATATATATTTATACCTCGATGATATAAGTACCGATTTTGGATGACATCATTCGATGAGAGTTCATAAGAACACACTACACCATCACCACTAACAGGTGATCAACTCTTTGAGAAATTAAAATATATGGACACTCCATTTGGTAAACCTTTTTTTGAAAAACCTTACAAAAACTGGTTGGAAAAAAGATCAGTTTTTTTTGAATTACCATAGTGGAATTTTTTGTTTGTCAGTAATTTTATTGATGTCATTCATGTTTAAAATAATGTATGTAATAGTTTCATATAACACTACTAAATACACATCTCAAAACAGAGGATTGAATTAAGTCTAGGTTGGACATGATAGACATGAGAATAGAGGAAGAGTTGGCCCTATTAAAGGAAAAAAAGTATTTTCTTCCTCTGGCTACTTACACTCTTTCTTGGGAGGAGATATATCTATTTTGTAACTTCTTTAATGATGTAAATTTTATAGAGGGTTATTCACCAAATATCAATAATATCATGTCAATGACTGATTCAAAGTTTTAGTGCCTAAAATCATATGACTATTTTTTTTAGAAAACATTTCCTTTTTTTCATTTAAATGATTCCTAATTTATTTATAATCAATATATTTCTAATAAATATGTATAATATATATATTTTTATAAGTTGGGTAATCCTATTTTTACCCTTCATTCTAACAGCTAGGTGAAAAATATCATATAAAATAATAACATTATTAACATATTGTTGTTCAGTAAAATTTCTTCTTATGTGTAATGCAAGATATCGAAGAAACATGTTATTGTGTGTAGCACAAGCTAAGTTAGTATTGTGTATCATTTATACTATTTAATATAATTTTATTCTTTTAAAATATCAAGGTGTTAAAATAATAATAATCAAATAATAGACTATAATATTACATTCAAAAGAGATCAAAATACCTAGCCGAACAAAGCAATCAAAGCATGATACAATGTAGAAGACACTATCTAATCATTGGAAGAAACATAAATGTATTTCAAAAATTTAATAAATAAAAATTCATATCAATTACCCTTTGATACTACTTTGATTCTACAGTTGCACTGCCCAATCCAGTTCTTATCCAACCATAAGGATTGAATTTGGTATTTGGGTTCGTAAAATTAGATTCCGAGAACTGAAATTTATTTCTTTTTTATAAAAACTAAAGAGCATAAATGAATAAGTCCAAATTTCAATTCCTATAATAAGGAATAAAACAAATTATTTAGAAGTAGTAAAAACTATATGGGAAATATAAAATATATGAAATTGAGCTTTTAATTTATTCTCATAAAAAATATGTACTTAAAGATTCTTCATACACAAAATAAATAACCTAAGAATCAAATTCTAGATTCACTTATGTGTATTTACAAAACCCAAATAAATATTCTCATACATAACCAGTAAGAAAAATTGTAAGCAGTACGAATGAAATTGAAAACAAAAAAAATTATTTTCTACAATAAGATAAAATAATGGTTTCAAAATGAATATAATAATTCAAGATTCTCAACAAAAGATATTTTACAAGAAATATCTTCAAATATAAAATAGAAAAAAATTAAAGAATTAAATTATTAAGTCCAACAATTACATGTCGATGAAAAGACGAAAATGTAAGTAGTAAAAGGACACCAAGATTCACATGCTTTATCCAGTTGGCCTATGTGAATGGGGTATAATCATTTTGAGTTTTCATAATGTATAAAGAAAATATAGTACAATAACCAACAAGGATAAATATAAAAGAAAAAAACAAAATGCACATGATGAATAAAGAATCAGTAATCAAGAGGCCTCCCAAAAATCAATAATGGAAAACCCCAAAGACGATTGAAACCCCCTTATCAAGGGATTAGTAAAATATTTTTCATGGAAGAGTGTCTAAGAAGCCACTTAAATCATCATCATTGAGATGTTCATGTTATTCTATAATATCCAGGTTCTTCGACGCCCATTACTGCACATTAGGAGCAACCAAACAGTCAAACAAACTCAACAATATGACAATGAAAACCACATATGAGGCTATCACTCAACTTCTCCTCCGAAAAATAAATAATAATGGGATAATGGAGCTCTCCCATCACAATTATCTCTATATACCTATTTCTATCCCTCTTTATCTCTCTCTGTCTATCTTTATGTATTCTAGAATCACTCATAAAGAGCTGATTCATGATTGTAATTTTTTATCTGAGAGAACAAAGGGGTATAAAAACCCATGGGAGATTGTAATCGGTTGTAATAGAACAAAATAATGATAAGAAATAAATGTTGAGAATAAAAAACCCTAACATCCTGATATTACTTCTCAAACAACCATGTAATGGTGATTTTAAATATATGCATGAGTTGTCTATGTATGGGTACTAAGCGCTATGTAAGGGTACCAAACCACTTGTGTAAGGGTATTACGTAAGTGTAGTAAGTTCCAAATAAGGGAATAGCCAATTATGTAAGCGTACATAACACTTTTTTAATGGTATTCCACCACTCACATAAGGATAAGACCAGCTGTGTAAGGGTACAAGACTCAATACATAGACTAAGGAAGGGTTTTAACCTGAACTCATGTAAGCGTAAATGATGATGTTATGTAAAGGTAATGGGACCTCTGGTTGGGGTAAACCACAATTAAAAAAACCCATTTATAGTTACTTATGAAATTATATAAGGGTAAAAGGAACTTCAACAGGGAGAAATAATGGTAAATGGACCCCACCAAAGGGTAAAGAAAAAGTATGGAGACTCATGTAGTGGTAAATCCAATATACATAAAGTTAATAAAAAAATGATTAGGAGATGATGAAATAAATGAAAACATTCATATGAAGTTGGGGTGGCACTAGAGTAGTAAACCCTATAATCTTACATCAAATAGACTAGATTTTAAATCATGGAATGTCCCTTGGGAAATTAACAACATAGGCAGTGGATTAGGCATGACAGAGGCAGGCAGTGATGTAGGAATGATGCAGGTAGGTAGTGACGCATGCATTCCACAACTAGGATCATGCATGCATGATGATACACTATCCCTTCAGTCCCTATTCATGGGACACATGTACTTGTTCCTATGGCCGGTGTAATGGGTCTCCCTCTACCCAGATATAAAGAAGTCCTTTTCCCCAAATTAAAAAAATAAAAAAGGAAAATTGCCATATCAAAACCCGCATTTAATTAAAAACAAAAGAAAATGGGAATCTAAAAACAAAAAAATATATCATAATCGAGTATTTACCCTAGGTCCTATCTATTTCCTAGCCAACCAGAAGCACCAAAAAGCTCAAAGAGAATAAATAACCAAGGCCACAAAACCATTCTAAGCCATTAAGGTGGATATAAAACTCAAAAAATAAAAAATCAAATCATAAAAATAGAAGCTATAATAACTAAATTTTACATCCACACATACTAGATAACCTAATCTAGTCTTTTGGTAGCCCTGTCCCATTTCAAAATCCTATGTCTATAGTAATTTTCATTTACTTAAAACCACCCATGAACTTTTAGTCAGATATTCCATGCCTGATTTCTTTAATTATTTCATGAGTTTTGTCTATTTCCTGAACGCCCCCAACTCCACTCCCTGTAAATATACATTCCCTAGGGATATACTAAATATATCATAATTCCTTTTTATATACATTTTAAATAATGGAAATTATACATTTCTTATTCCACACTCCATCTTCCATTGAAAATTCACTCAAAATCTTCACAATCATCAAAATAAACCCCACCCACTTTACTAGTCCAAGAACTCATCATCCTTCCAACAAGTGGAGCGTTTACCGACATGGGTTTATCTCACACCTCTCTTCATCCACAACACATACAGTAGAGAAATCCATTTCATACCAACTAAAAATAATAATAAAATCAACTCCCATAACCATTGTTTTAACATTTAAAAGTACTTGTATATACACCTTATAAACAAACACATGTTCATAACATCAAAATATGGCTCAATGAATGGAAATTTATACGAAGTCCCATACCTAGAGTCTGAATTTCCACATGTGTATTTAAATTTCTGAATAATAAAATTATTTTAATTATTTACATTCTTGAGAATTTTTTTCATGTTTATTATTACTTTATTATCACTTAGTACAATATTATATACAATTACATAATCAATTAAGTTTATGCCGGATGTTTTGACCATATTCGACTTATGTGTCAAAAATGACTATTGTAGGTTGAATATGCTCAAATAGGTCATCATTTAAATATATAAAGAATAATAATCATGACATAAATATCAAATTTATAAATCAGTTATAATTTTTATACCCATCACTAAATATGTTTATGAGAAATGAACTAATTTTATGATTATCGAGATGGTAGATCGTAAGTACACATGAGTAATGTTTCCATTTTTCAATGATCATAATGGAAAGAAGGTGAATAAAATTTGTACTTATAGAATGATAATAATATCATAAATATAATATTATTTAGTTATATATACTTATATATATATCATTATTGTGATGTGGTGATGAAAACAAGAATCACATCTGTCACGACCTAACCCTACTGGTCTCGATCCGCAACTACCCCAAGCCCGCCTCCATAGGCCAGGGGCTGGAAACAAGTGTCGAAGAAGTATCAATCTCAAAGAGGCCTTTTCCTAAGTACCTATACACACAAATATCCCACTTAATGCAGAATTGAAGAGTAAAAAAGGAAACCAATACACAAACAACTATAACCCAACCTCATTCATGCATTAACTTATAAAATAGAACAAGTAAAGTGCTTAAAAGTAGACTAACCAATAAGCTGAGAAGAAAAGGGAAAAAATTACAAAATAGAAAGGTTCCACAACCCAGTAACAGGTAAATAAAAGTAAACATCTGGTGAGTCTCACACCTGAAAATCCTACTACGACCACTAAATGCAGGCCAAGCTTTTGTGTCGTCTACGCTCCTCTGTAGTCTTGATCGACCTGTCCATTGTCTTCAAGGGCACAAAAAGTGTGGGAAAAGCTCAAGAAGGGGTGAGTATAAAGATACTCTATAGGATGTCCCGAAAGCTCAGGGGATCAACAAAGGAGATACTAAAATGGTGAGCAGAAGAAAGAACAAAGAACAGTGTGAGAGTACAATAGAGAGAGTGCAAATCAACCCAACAGAAGGAAGGAAGTGGACTTGTCCAACTAATAGGAGATAAATAGGGAAATCACGTGGAATACCCCATGCGTCTTCACCCATCCTAGAAGGAAAGTAACTAAACTGAAGGAGTGGGAACAAAATTAGTGTGTATGTATATATATATATGCTGAACAAGAAACCCGAATGATTTTGTGAGGGGATATCCATATCCAAGATCCGCCTAGGAAAATTCTCCAATAGTGTAAAAGATATCCATCACTGATGCCCAACAGTCTCATATGGAAAATTTTCCTCATCTATAAATCATACAACCAAGGTTCTTGCTTCAGTAACCACAATGAAAAGTCACCGACTTTCCTTATAGAGAGGGATGAGTCTGAAAGAAGTTTTCAGGTAACCCACTGCCCAGCTCTGCTAGAGGGTAAACCCTAAGAGGTCATTGGGTAACCCACTGCCTAGCTGCACTGGAGGGTAAGCCCTAAGATGTCGTCGGGTAACCCACTACCCAGTCCCGCTGGAGGGTAAACCTGAAACTGGTCTGATAACTCCACACTGCCCCTGACATCACTGGGTGTCACTAACATCACTACCATGCGTTGGTTTAGAGTGCATTATAGGGACCTCCAATGAATGCTCTTTCATGTTTCCACATTTAATCTTATCTCCAAAGAGGCTCCACATGACCAAAAAAATTACACTGTTGCAATCCTAGAAAAATAACTCGCAAGATTGACTATTAACTTGTCCCGAATGGACGTTTGATGAAAAAGTCACAGTACGCTACACACAGTTTAAAAGACGGTCCATGGGGCCCATGCCCCAACTCTGGCATCAACATCTAAAACCACCTTGGTCAACATTGTCTCTATTCCAGGGTCATAATGCTGCTGGCGATGCCTAAAACGGACTCCGGATGCAGAAGATACAACTCCCAGCATTATGAAAACGGGGCCCTGTGGGGCCCACACCTCAACCCTGAAACATGTCACGCAGATCGTACCATTTTGTTCCTTGAAGATAACCATGAGGTATAGGATATTCATTTTACCTGAAAGAACTTTTGAAGCATAAGTCGTAAAAATGCAGCATACGTCCGAAAGCCGCCTCGTGGGTCCCACGCCTTGGGCTCGAATTTAGGTGGGCAGATTACGCCATCGCAATCCCCTCAAAAGAACACTTAGAAATGAATGCTAAAACACCCCAAACGGTTGTGAGGTAAAAAAATTGGTGTTTCACCGTAAAACGTGTGAACCCGGCTTGGTGGTTCCAAACCTTGTATCCAACCTAAATGCTTTGGAAAGCATCTCAAAAAGTTTGCACGAGGACTGGGGTCTTGCTGCCGCTGACAGAAGGTCAATCGGATGCTCGAATCGCAATACGTCCATTGTAAACTTTAATAATAATTTATTCTTATTAACTTAAAGAGTTTTGGGTCACCCACCTTCGGGATTCGAACTCAAAATTTCTAAAACCCACTTCAAAAATTCTTCCTTGCTAAGACGAACCCAAGGCCGTCGACCACACATCAAATGGACACGCCATTTAGGAGATATGAACCCTTGAACAAAGGGGGCCCAAAATGGGCTGGTCCAGACCGGCCGACCCAGTCCAGACCACCAGCCCGCAGCCTAGCCGTGGGTCCGACCCAGCTCACTATGGCCCGCTGGCCATGGCCCATTCGAAACCACCTAACCTTTAGGGTCTGGTTCTTCCACTGATCAGCTGAGCGGCCAGTCGCTTTGTCCGCGCGCCACACCAGCAGGACCCGCGAGTTGCGGGTCCTTGTCTGTGGATCCCCTGAGGTCAGTGCCTCGGGGTTCCTCCCAACAGCTACAACCCGAGGCCGATGCCCTCATGTTGGCCAAGCCCACGTCCATGACCGGACGCCCGCGCCACAACCTCTTGGGCTCCCCGCTCTACCATCGGGACAACCCGGGTCCCCCACTCCCCGCTACACCACGCTGCCGCCGAGACATCCGGCTCCGCCCTGCTGCAACCGAGCTCGCAACTTCGGCCACACGTGACGCCGCTGCACACCAGTCGCCCGCACCGCCTCTCTGCCCGACGCCCGAACACCTCCGGCTCGACCGCACCCCCTGGTGATCCTCTGTTCGACCGCACCCTGGCCTCACCTGAGATGCTCGACTGCTGGCCGCTGCACACCAGCCGAGTGCTGCCTCTCCAATTCCTCACACTGCTAGTACTACTCCGGTCGGTTCCACTGCTACGCCACCCCGACCTCCGGCCACCGCCCCTTGCTAGATTCGGGCATTCCGTCGGCCACCACGACCACTCTGGCAGATTGATTTCAAATCCGAAGGTGGATTTGGGATCCTCAAGAAGAGGCCTTCACAATGCCTACCCATGATCGACGATCCATCAAGGTTTTAGCGCATCCAAAAATTCGGACGATGAACGATAAAGAACGCATCGAACATAGGATTTAGAACGAGGCTTGGATGATGGCCGTGTTCATTTGGCCATCGTCCTAATTCTAAAATTTTAGAATGGAAAAGACAAATTTGATGAAAAGTCAAGAAATCGATAAAGGTGAAAAAGTTAACCAAAAATCCTACCTCGAGTTGGTTGTGTGTCATTGGTGGCATGTCCACGACACTCTGTCTTCGATCCTCCAAGGTTTCGACGGAGGTCACTCCTCGATTCGGTGATGAACGGTGAAGAAAACCAAATAATAGTTGAGAGAGAGGGAAAGAGAAAGAGAGATAGAGAGAAAGAAAGGGATAGAGAGAGATAGAAGAGATAAGGGAAAACCCTAACTCCAAACTCCCATTTTTCTATTTATAGAAAAATCCGCTTAGCGTGGAATCCAAAATTGTCGCGCCCTCTAATTTTATATTATGCCTAGGAAAAAAACCCCATTTCAAACTCAATGGAAGTCTCAGATTTCCATTATGAGACTTCATTCTAAAGTCATTCAAAAAGAACTCCAGTGATAAAAATCACTATATAGTCATTTCGAAATGATGATTTTTCCCTCAGGTGACTTTTCTCAAAGATATTTTGCACTAACAATGTTTATAACCCACCTATGGTAAAAGACACGCTCTGAGCTCAACCATGGACTCATATTTCTGATCCAAGTTACCATTTGAGAGTTAATTGGATTTAATCTATTAAATGAATGAATTAATAAATTAATTCATCCATTTACTTACCGCTAATGAGAGAGGGGTCCGAACATCCCGCACCAACATGATTTACATCACACCTAGGGTAAAAACTACATTTTGGACCGAACCGTGGTCTCAGATTTCTAATATGAACAATCTTTTATGAGATATCCTGTTTTTGTTGCGTGAATAGTATAAAAACACTTAATATTTTTGTATAATTTATTCCGGGCACACCGGGAACGACCTCTCAGCTCCTAGCTTTGGAAATATATATAGAAGTATTTCAAAATCTTATAGGGAAAAAATTGGGTCTCTATATAATTCCCTCCTTCACGTTTTTCATCCTCGAAAAGAAAAAATAGGAAAAACAACTCAGGATACCGAGCTCACTCCTAGCTCTCACATTCCCAAGAAAACTTGCACAACAACATACTGGCACAACACGCGAACCAAAGGGATGGTTCGTAATTATAAGGTCTGCTACTTTTGATGATATTAATAGGAATATGCACACACCTCATCAGCTGCGACATGTGGAAGATGTCGTGCGCCCACTCCTACTATTGGGAGGGTTGGGCAAGACGGTAGGAAACCTCTCAATCTTTTTCACGATTCCTGAATGGCCCAAAGAAACTCAGGGGACTTCCCCGGATGAACCTCAACTTTCCACATCATGACCGAAATCACGGTTTGTTCCTGAAACATGGTATTGTGATTCCCTCCTTCAGAATACCCATCTGGTGAAACACCCAAGGATATCCGGTCACACAAGTTTTCACAATCGGTGCATCAAAACTGAGATTCTATTACATGATCCAAAAGTGGATGAGTCAACAACATCAACTAAAGAAAATTTTCACCCTCTCGGTCCAACAGGGTCGACTGCAGGGATGCTAACTACCATGAAACTTCCCACACCTGATGAGTCTGGGACTTTCTTCTAAGGGAACCTACTACAACATTGCCATTTTTCTGAAACATAGACTACCTAGAAATCATAGTCCTACATACATTTCAACCCACACCGTCATCTCAGGTTCAAGTCTCTCTGGGTGAGGACGCACCTGAGACACTGGTGGTCTGAGCAAACCACAAAGTGTTCTCCCAGAAGATAGCGTCTCCACATTCTCAGGGAAAAGACTACCACCACCAGCACTACATAGTGAATCGCGTAGTTCTGTTTATGGGGTGTCCATCACCTTGACCTGTACTTGATAATGGTGTCAAGATTTACATTGAGCATGCAAGGTACCAACAAATAGGACTGGTGAGAAAACTCATCCAACTGATAGAGGCTAGACATGGAAAGCACGTGGCATACCCCATTTGTCTTTTTCCCCTCTTGGAAGGAGAGTAATCACCAAACTAGGCACTCTTCCAAACCCACTAGTGGCACCTCAAGCAAAGGGAGGTCAAACAGAATAGCCCCACTAGAAAATCCAGAACCTGCTCTGACACTCCAATGCACAACCCCACCATGAATGAACATATCAGAAGGACTCATCCACCACACCTCAATACTATCCACTTTGGGTGGTACTGAATCTCCCTCACAGTTTTGATCACATCACAAAAATGTGTCTCAGTGGGGGAAGAACCCCTCTTTCCCATGCATTCAAAGCTACATCAGACAACACCAACACAAGGTTACACTGACACCCTGCGTCACCCTCAGAAACCCCTCGAACAAGGAGTTAGACGAAAAGAGTACCTCACGAAGCATCTAACAAGTTCTACTAAGAAAAGTAGAAAAAGACACAGAGCATACCTCTTATCATCCCATGCGATGTAGTATTTTAGGCATTCATAGAACACAACCGCCCGCGGCCCCATCCGTCAGCTCCGTGAGCCTAACATGGGCCGCCTAGTGGTGGTGGAAGGACCTCGAAACGTCATCTTCCAACCATTGTTATTCTTACTCTTCTGCCATCACCACATCCCTTAGGAATACCTTATCCTCACCTGTGAGTTCTCTGATCACGAAACTGCCTCTGTCATGGCGGTTCATCTACCAACTATCTGGAAAACTCAGCACATTTGGTCTGGTAGTCACATGCCACATGACCTCACACATCACAATCATAATACTAGTCCTCCCTGGGCTATCTCAGTGCTCTACGCTATCTCCGACCATGTGCTTGAGTCTCATCAAGGGGAGACCTCTGGCGTCAAGGCCCTACCAATTGATGTCCCTCTGACATAAATTTCTTCATCACCAGTGCCTTCTTTAGCACCTTGAGATGGGTGAGGATGCACAAGGGCACTACGCAGGCACAATTCTCCTCTACAGAGACCTCGCTCAAACTTATGTTCTTGTAAGTTGTCTCCATGTACAACATCCAAAGAGTAACGAGTAAGGTCCACAAACCAAGTCGTGTACTCAACCATTGCCATTACTCCCCGCTGAAGCCCCAACAGCTCCTGAAACCGTATAAGGCACAAGTAGGAGGGTAGTACTCCTCAAGAAATAGATACTAGAAGTCATCCCAGGAGTGTACCGACTCATTGTGCATCTAAGTAACCCTGGCTCTACTAACTCCAACTACTTGGTGAAAAAACTGGATGTCAAAGCCACCATCTAACCTTTCAGTGTCCTAACAAGCCTGAAGAGGCTAACCACCAACTCTAGCCAACCCTTCACTATCTGAGGGTATGGCTCACCATGGAACCTTAGCGGTCTCTGACACTAAAACTCTCGTAGCACGCCCATCCTGTGCTCATCATTGGAATTTGCTACCTGTACTATATGCTACACCATAGGTTGAGGTGCTGCTGGCTTTCCTCTGGGAGAAAGGGTAATCTTATGATGGATCTTGACCTGAAGCCTCATCACTCACAAAATCGTCATCATGAACCGAAGCTAGTATCCTGGATGACTATCATCATAGAGACATCCTGAATCCGATCAAGGAGTACCACGATCAAATGAGCATATATATATCAACAACTATGGGGAGATGACTCAAGAAGGATAGTCAAATACTCAATCCTATATGATGCACGAACCAATGTTCCCTGCAACAAGTGTCTCAACACACCGAGTCGACAAACACGTAATAAAGGTCTTTGTGAATGGATACGTCAGCTTCCACACCATCACTAGAATCCCTGGCTTGAGAGCCTCTCTCGAGACACATTGACACTATTGCCCCAAAACTCAACCAATTCCTTTTTAGGGACGTCTGAAAAATTCCCTAAGGAACAAACTGGCTCTGATACCACATTGTCATAACCCGACCCTACCAGTATCGAGCCAAAACTACCCCAATCCCACCACCATAGGCCAAAGGCTGGCGACAAGCGTTGAAGGCATAACAATCTCGGGGAGGTGTTTTACTATGTACCTGTACACACACACAACCCACTCAATGCAGAAGTACAGAGTAAAAAGGAAACGAATTCACAAACAACTATAACCCAACCTCAGTCATGCATTAACTTTTAAAATAGGACAAGTAAAGTGATGAAAAGTAGTCTGACCAGTAAACTAAGCCGAAAAGGGAAAAACATACACCCAACTAGAAAGGTTCCACAACCCGACAACAGGTAAACGAAAGTAAAAAGATGGTGAGTCTAACACCTGAAAATAATACTATGACCAATGAGTGCAACCCAAGCTCTTGTTTCCTCTACGCTCCTCCGTAGTCTCGATCGACTTGTTCATCGTCTGCAAGGGCACACCAAGTGTGGGCAAAGCCCAAGCATGGGTGAGTATAAAGATACTCTATAGGATGCCCTGAAAGCTCAAGGGAGAAAGAAAGGAAATAATAAAATGGCGAGAAAAAGACAAAACAAATAACAATGTGAGAGTATAATAGAGAGAGTGTAGCTCAACCCAGGAGAAGGAAGGAATTGGACTCATCCAACCAAGAGGAGCTAGACACTAAAAGCACATGGCATACCCCTCGCGTCTTCGCCCCTCCTAGAAGGAAAGTAACTAAAACCAAGGAGTGGGAACAAAAGTAGGGTGTATATATATATATATATATATTCTCAACAAGAAACTCGAACGAGTGTGTGAGGGGATATCTATCTCCAAGCTCAACCCAGGAAAAGTCTCCAACAATTCAAAGGATATCCATCACTATTGCCCAACAGTCCTGTATGACAAAGCTGGCTCATCGCTAAACCATAAAACCAAGGGTCCCGCTTCGGTAACCACAGAGAAAATTCACTGACTAGCCTCACAGAGAGGACTGAGTCTGAAAGAAGACATCGGGTAATACAATGCCCATACTAGCTGGAGGTTAAACCCTAAGAGGTCATCGGGTAACCCAATGCCCAGCCCCGCTAGAGGGTAAATCCTAAGAGGTCGTCGGGTAACCCATTGCCCGCCCCCTGGAGGGTAAACCCTACGAGGTCACCGGGTAACCCACTACCCAGCCCCGATGGAGGGTAAACCCTAAGGTTAACGGGTAACCCCCTGCCCAACCCCACTGGAGGTTAAACCCTGATATGCTGGAGGGTAACCCACTGTCCAGCCCCGCTAGAGGGTAAACCTAGAACTGGTCTGATAACTCTGCACTGCCCATGCCATCACTGGGTGTCACTAACATCGCTACCGTACGTTGGTTCGGAGTGCATTAAAGGGACCTCCAACCAACTTCCTTTCATGTTTCCATAATTAATGAAATCTTGAAAGAGTCTCCTCACACCCAAAATTATTACAATATTGCAATCCTCTCGGAAAAACATGCAAGATAGACTATTAACTCGCCCCAAATGGAAGTCTGATGAAAAATCCGCAGTACGCTGCACACAGCTTAAAAGATGGACCATGGGGCCCATGCCTCAACTATGGCTTCAACGCCTAAAACCACCCTGGTCAACTTTGTCTCGATGCCATGGTCGCAATGCCATTGATGATGCCTAAAATGGACTCTGGATGTCGAAGCTGCAACTCCTAGCGTTATGAAAACGGGGCCCTATGGGGCCCACACCTCGACCCCGAAACACGTAATTCAGATCATACCATTACATTCCATGCATATATCCATGAGGCATAGGCTATTCAAATGCCCTAAACGAACTTATGAATCATAAGTCGTAAAAATGCAGCATACGTCTGAAAGCCGCTTCATGGGGCCCAAGCCTCGGGCCCAAATTTAGGTGGGTAGATTGCGCCATCGCAATCCCCATAGAGGAACACTCAGAAACGAGTGCTCAAACACCCCAAACGGATTTCGGGTAAAAAAATCTATGTTTCCCCATAAAACATGTGAACCCGGCCCTGTGGGGCCTGCACCTTGTCTCCAACCCGAACGCTTCAGATAGTATCTCAAAAAGTCTGAACGAGGACTGGGGTCATTCTTCCACTGACGACGCATCAATCATATGTCCGACTCATGAATACCTCCATTGAAAACAATAATAATAATTTATTATTATTAACTTAAAGCATTTCGGGTCACCCACTTTCGGGATTCGAACTCAAAATTTATGAAACCCACTTCAAAAAGTCCGCCTCACTTAGATGAAATGAAGGCCATAGACAACGTGTCAAACAGACACGCCGTTTAAGAGATACATCCCTTTAAACAAAGGGGGCCCAAAATGGGCCGGTTCGGACCGCCGGCCCATGACCCAGCTGTAAGTCCAACTCAGCTCGCCGCGGCCTGCTCACTGCGGCCCGTTCGAAACAACCAGACCCCTAGGGTCCATTTCTTCCACCGACCAGATGAGTGGCTAGTCACTTTGTCCGTGTGCTACACCAGCAGGACCCGCGAGTTGCAGGTCCTTATCCCTGGCTCCCCTAAGGTTAGCACCTCAGGGTTCCTCCTGATCGCGACAACCCAAAGGTGAATCCATCATGTCAACCGAGCACACCGCTGTGACCAGATGCCCACGCCGTGGCCGCCTAGGCTCTACACTCCGCTGCTGGGACAGCCCGGGTCCTCCGCTCCCCGCTACACCACGCCGCCAGGACAACCGGCTCTGCCCGGCCGCACCCGATCCCACAGCTCTGGCCACACCCAACGCCGCCACACACCGAACGCCCATGTCGCCTCTCCGCCCGATGTTCGAACACCTCTAGCTCATCCAAACCCCCTGGTGCTCCTCTGTTCGACCATTCCCTAGCCTCGCCTTAGCCGCTCGACCACTGGCCGCTGCACACTGGCTGAGTGTCGCCTCGCCAAGGCCACGCGCTGTCGGTGCAACTCTGGCCGGTTCCATAGCTATGCCACCCCGACCTCCAGCCACCGCCCCTTTCTAGAGCCTGGCTTCCGTCGGCTTCCACAACCACTCCAGTGGACCGATTTTAAATTCGAAGGAGGATTTGGGATCCTCGGGAAGAGACCTTCACATCGCCTACCCCCGATCGATGATCCATCAAGGTTTTAGAGCATCCGAAAATTCAGATGATGGATGATGAAGAACGCATCAGGCATATGATTTAGAATGGGTCTCAGACGATGGCCGTGTTCATTTGGCCATCATCATAATTCTAAAATTCTAGAATGTAAAAGAGAAATTTGATGAAAAGTCAAGAAATCGACAAAGGTGCGAAAATTAACCAAAAATACAACCTCGAATCGGTTGTGTGTCATTGGAGGCATGTCCACGACGCTCTTTCTTCGATCCACCAAGGTTCCGGTGGAGGTCGCTCCTCGATTCGGCGAATAACGGTGAAGACTTCCGAAGAACATTTGAGAGAGTGGGAATGAGAGAGAGAGAGAGAGAGAGAAGAGAGAAGGGAAAACCCTAAATCCAAACTCCTATTTTTCTATTTATAGAAATATATGCTTAGCGTGGAATCCGAAAATGTCTTGCCCTCTCATTTTATATTATACCTAGGAAAAAACCCCATTTCAAACTCAACGTAAGTCTCAGATTTACATTCTGAGACTTTGTTCGAATGTTATTTAAAAAGAACGCCAGTGATAAAAATCACTAAGTGGTCATTTCAAAATGATGATTTTTTTCCTGGGTGACATTTCTCACAGAGGTCCTGCACTGTCAAAGTTTATAACCCTCCTAGGGTAAACAACATGCTCCGATCTCAACCATGGACTCATATTTCTGATCCAAGTTATCGTTTGAGAGTTAATTGGATTTGAGCTATTAAATGAATGAATTAATAAATTAATTCATCCATTTAATTACCGCTAACAAGAGAGAGGTCCGAACATCCCGTGCCGACATGATTTATGCCGTGCCTAGGGTAAACCCGGCATTCTGGACCCATCCTTGGTCTCAGATTCCTGATATGAACAACTGTTTAAAAGATATCCCATTTTCATTGCGTGAATTGTATAAAAACACTTAATATTTTTTTTATAATTTATTCTGGGAACACTGGGCCTTGGAATCGCACGCCGTCTTAGCTCCTATCTCTGGAAATATATGTAGAAATATTCCAAAGTCTTACAGGGAAAAAAGTCTCAATAACACCACTCTGAGGTGGTGGTAGTCTACATGTCCACAAATGATGTTTTAATTTTATTAGTGATTGAAAAGGTAAAAGGAAAATGATATAAAATATTTGAAAAATATTTCCATAATATCATAAATATTTAATTTATATCACATATATTTACTATATTTACCCTTTTTATCTTCCATGTAACACGTTAGTGAAAAACAAAATACATCTCTTCACAATGTGGTAGTTCGTCGTAGACACTAGTGATGTTTTTGTAACCATTATGGAATGGAATGTAAAAAGTAATATATGATATAATGAATCCATAGGTATAATTATGTTATAAATATCATATATAACTATATATCCATCATCATACCCAATCATGATAGGTGGTAACAGAAAAATTAATGACTCTATTCTTGATGTTCATATCACACAATTTGATATAATGTGATAGATTGTGCATGTACCTCCTCAACTATGACATGTGTAAGATATCATGTAACCAATATAACTATGGATATAGAGAAAAGATGAAATACAACTTACCAATGATATAGAATATATGGAAAGGGATAATTATTCTTAGAGATAAATCGACACACTGTCCAAATATATATAATCCACATCGCGGTATGATCCTCAAGAACACACAGTCTCCCTCCTAGAACTTTGAATGCCTCCTTCATCAGCCTGCATAGGACTTCAGATGTCTCTATGATATTCTCATGTTATTATATAATATTTTAACCTTTTATATAGTGTCTTGCACCAACTGTGATCCCATAAGTGATGAATCTCCTAGGTTGGTCCAACATAGTGGTGACCTATAGTGTCACCCCATAAAAATTCTCAGACAGTTCTATATCGATAGTTGAATGGAAACTGTTGTTGTACAAAAACTCCAATAATGGTAGGTTATCCTCCCAAAAATTTCTAAAGGAAAACATGTACACCCGCAACATATACACAAGGACCTTAATTTTCTACTCAGTCTTTACATTAGTCTGGGGGTGAAACACTGTTCTCAAACTCAACTATTTCCCAAAGGCTGCCTATAACCCTTTAAATAACCATGATGTGAAGGAAGAATCATGGTTATAAATGATTTTAAAGGTGATTCCTTGGAGTCAGACTATGTCCTTAATGTATAACCATCCCAATCTCTTAGCAGAACTATGTTTTTGAAGTGCTAGTAAGTGGGGTTACATGGTGATTCGATCTACGATCAGCCAGATGGAATCATGTCCTTAGGAAATAAGTGGTAACCCTGTCATGAAGTCCATGGGTATCTCATCCCACTTCCACTATGGAACCTTAATGGATTGAGATAAACTTTATAAAACATGGTTCCTAGAATTTACTTGATGGTAGTAAGTAATTTAGAGACAAACTCTACCACTCCCTTCTTTATCCTTGGCCACTAAAACTAACATTGGAAGTCCTGGTACATATTTTTCCACCATCTTATGTAATTATAAGGGAGATGAATGAAACTACCTCACCACCTCCTACCTCTATGAAAATATTACCATTATACGTCCTGTGAAAATAATGAAAAGTTACCAACCTTCCTAAAATCCATTAGGAGAATGTCCATTGGATATATGAGTATATAGGATATCAAAGTTGGTATCCCCTAGTTGTGCCTCTATGACCTGATATAAGAGTGGAAGGGTAATGAACATTGAATAGAGGTAAGATAATTCATCCCCATATACAAAATAAATTTTTTAAAGAGTCTCCCTACTCTGACACCCCTCTCAACAACTACGAACAAAATCTTCTAATGAGGGCATTTGGTTCTATTTTTCCCTTCCCAAGAGTACAGACAGTCTCAAAGTCGCAATCCTAGATAAGTTATATCTATAGACTATATCTCAATTTAGGTTCCTTATGAAGGATGATATAATTGATAAAATTTTGGTTAGAATAGATTATAAACCACTCACCTATCAGGTAGTTTCTCCACACCTTCAATACGATGACTTCCACTGCTAAATCAATATTGTGGGTCATGTAATTCCTCTCATGTGGTATCAACTAACATGAACCATAGAAAATTACCATTTGAAACTATATCAGATAAAAACCAAGACTGTTCCCTAATGAATCATAGAACATTGTGTACTTGACACCATCATCTACAAATCTCAAGATGGTAGAACTCGTCAATCTATGCCTCAACTCTTGAAAAGCTTGCTGGAACCACTGCGTCCAATTAAAATTTATTCCATTTTAGGTACATGTTTTTAAGGGATTTTATATCCTGATGAAGTCTGGTATGAATCTACTATAGTAGACTTCCAACCCAAGGAATCTATAAACCTCCATCATGCTCCAAGGTGGATCCCAATAAAACATTACCTCAGTCATTACCGAGTCCACTACTACACCATCTATTGAGATAACAAGTCTCGGGTAGTGGACCTCCTAGATCCAAAACTGCAACTTTGAGAGCTTCTCGTAAAGTTGTTTTTATCATATTACACCCTAAAATAACCTCAATAATCTAATATTCACCGCATCAGGCATGGATTATACTAGGATATTGTTGACAAAGACCACCACAAACTGATCTGAGAAGGGATGATTGATCAGGTTCATGAGTCCCATGAACACTATTGGGGTGTTCGTCACACTATAGGGTGTCACCGATTACTCATAATGACCACAATGACATCTAAATTTCATATTTTGAACATCCTCATCTCATACTCACAGCTGGTGATTACCTGATCTGAGGTAATTCTTTAATAACCATCGTGACTCTCTTAGCTGATCAAAGAGGTCATCGATCTTAAGTAGTGGATACTTTTTTTTAAGATTAATTGGTTTAGGAAATGGTAATCCACACATAAACTCAATCTCCTGTCCACCTTCTTGGAGAACAATATTGTGGATACCTAGGGTAAAACATTGGGTATAACAACTACAAGTCCTCCAACTACATCCTGAGCTCATGATGCTCTATGGGAGCCATCTGATATTTTGTCACATATATCAAGGTCATCCCAGGATATAGATCAATGTATAATTCTACCTCTCAATAGTATGGGGGTGGGGCTGGGGGGTTATCATAGAATGTTCTTTGTAAAGATGTCCTCATACTCCACCAACACTATAAAAAACTAGAAACTCATAGCATCTACTACTCTAAGGGTTATTTTAGATTACTGATGAGTAATAAATTGTACCCTCATATGAATGAGTCTATCATGATCTAAATGGGTTTCCTTTTCACCCTTAATGGAAAATTTTGTCCCATCACTATGGTCACACCACATCCTCTACCTAAAATAGGCTATCCAGGCATGAACTGTAGATAACCATTCCATAACTAAGATGACATCCTAAGGCCTCATTTCTACATCATAAATATCCCATAAAAAATACTTCCTCCAAGAGTCGGGTTTCACTACTGGTAGAAGTGTTTTATCACTAAGTTTCCACTCTTAGGTGTCTCTAAGTGAACGGGTTGAGCTAAGGGTTCAATAAGAACCTCTATGTCCTGAACCAGAGAAGTGGTAAGAAAGGAAGAAATCACACTTGTGTCTGTATTAATTATAACTAAGGTTGAAAATTCATATATCATACCTTGTATCATCACTGGAGACTCTAGGTCATAATCCTCAACAACCTATATATTCCCTTGCCCCTTCCCACCAACTCTTAGAGCTAGGCGGGGAATACATGGGGGTGGGGATGGTAACAATTAAAAATTTATACCACCACAAGATGCTCTGTCAACTCTTATTCCACACCCACTTCCTTGCATAAATTATTTATCCTACCACTGTGTATGCCTTGGAAAACCATTCATTATCTCTCTGTCAGCGGTATGACGATTTAGAAAATCTTATGAAAGATATCCCATACCATCACAAATATAGCACCACCTCTATATTGGATGAATACTTCCATCATACATGCCCTATAACACATACCCTCAATCCTAAGACCACCTCCTAAAACATCCCCCATGTCCAGGTCCATATATCTATCATTAGCTACCTACCAATTAATTATTAACTCTAATGTTCCCACTACCCACACTAACTATCTTCTTCTACTCATTTAAGAAACTACAATCTACCAAAGCACACTCCAACACCCCAACATAAGTAGAAATGCATAGAGTTATCACACTAGCTCATATATTTCTTTTTAGTCCTCACTCAGAGGTCTCATCCCAAAATAACTGATCACACAAAATATCCATCATGTATCGAGAGAGGTTAGTAAACCACAATGAATAATCATTCCAAGTAATACTTCCTTGATGAAGTTGTAAAAGCTCTTGGATATGAATTTCCTTCAATGTAGATAGACAAAACTCATCTTACTTGAACACTAACCATGTAAGAGTTGCCTCATGTTTCCTCTAGAATTGTGGATGACCTCATTGATTTAAGGTTCAAACATTCCAAGCAGTTTCTAATGGCTTTTTTCGTAGAACTGGAAACATCCAATGATTCCATATCCATTTGGACCAACTTTCCAAAGGTAGGTGCTCATTAGTCGTGAACTGATGAAGCTTAAGAATTTTTATTGGTTAAGTGTATGGGAGGTCAGAACCATCACACCTTTTTGAGGGGAATTATTGTCTACTCTGGGACTCCCTTTATATATTTAAGTTCTGTTAGTGAATCCTTATTACATTACCAAGTATAAAATGAGCTTTCCTTTAGATCTGACAATATATGATTAGATATGTAGGAAATTTAGAGAATATTTTATATGTATTAGAGGTTCTCCATTGATATAGAATCATATGTATTTGTTAGAGAGTCTTAGTCAATGGTATCCTTTAATAAATAAAAGTCTCTTGGTCATTATGATGACCATACTAGTTTTAAAGCCACTTAGTGGGGCACTTGAAGTTTATTTTCATTCAGAAGGACATGGATTATTTCAGAGTTGGGATCGTACCCGCAGATGGGCTACCTAAGTATCCTTTGTTTTAGAAAAGGAATCAGAACCCACGTAGTTCGAGTAAGGGAGTATGATATTTATGCATGATTAATGGCTCAAAGAAAGATTTCATAATTACTTTTACACTCTAAGCTCACGTGAGTCATGCTCGGTGTGAGAAACAAGAGGTATTGGTAAAACCAGACAATTGTGACATCATAAGAAATGATGTGGGGCATATGTATGTATGAATGCCCAAATAGATGAAGAGTCAGGGAAGAAACCTAGGAACAAGGTCAATAAAGGTATATGTACTTCATGGAGATTGGGATACTCTAACTTGGGGCTTACTCCTGAGGAAGATGCCCAAATTAGGAGGGGACTTATGATTGGGTTTTACTCATGAGAAGGAAGCCCAAATCAAAAGTAAATTAAGACTTGTTAAGAGAAATTATGACTGGGGATTATTACTGAGAAGGAGGCCCAGGTTAAGGGACTATGAAAACTGGGGCTTACTCTTAAGGAGGAGGCCCAGGTTAAGGGACTTGGGGCTTACTCCTGAGGAGGATGCCCATATTTGTAGGCTTTGAGATTGGGGCTTATTCCTAAAAAGGAATCATAGGTTAAGAGAATTATGGTTGGGGATTACTCCTAAGGAGGATTCCCATATTTAGGAACTTGGAATGGGGATTATTCTTGAAAAGGAGGCTCAGGTTAAAGATTCTCTCATCTTAAAGGATGAGGTTGAATGAATGAAATCTATGACCTTAGCAACATAAAGATATGTAAATCACTAGGTTTTAAGAGATGTTCCACGAAATTCCTTTCAGATAAAGAAGCCAACAAGGAAATCATTCAATGAATGGATTTGGAGGGAGTTATGAAGGCTTAATCTTGAATAGGATAGGTGGATAGGAATAAGAGAGGTGAAATAGGTAAGAGGGGCACCCAAAAATAAGGTGGCGTGCAAGTACTGTGTGGGTGTTAAAGTCCTGGTCACGCAAGTATACTTGTGCGACACATTGGTACTTGAGCGACGGTCGACCCTCAGGGTAATACTTGGGCGAGACTTGGCTCAATCCCTTAGTACTATCCCTAGAGGCTTCCAGAAGAGGGGCACACAAGTTCTTTTGAATGGGTAAGGTGGCTCGCAAGTGTGGCCATTTCCCTTAAGGGCTGACCACTTAGGCACACACGTGTTGATGAGTTTCAACACTTAGGCCTTAGTCCCCATCTTTAGATCTTTCGTTCTAGGTAAGAAATTACCTTAGAAGTGTTCGGAAGCTTTGAGAAGAGACTAGGGTGCCGGGAGCTCAAATTTGAGTTTCTGGAATTTTTCGTCCTCAAATGGGGGGCCCACCGATGGTATTTATAGGCTGGTGAAGACCCTGGGTGAAATTCAAAGAGGGCATGAAAGTCACCTATGCGATAACTAGGCAGCACACAAGTATACTTGAGTGACCTTGATGGAACTTGCATGACCCAAGTGCAAATGAATCTTTGTTCATGCCTTTGTCAATTTTTGATGTTTCTTCAAAGGATAAATTACTTTGGGTTCAAGGTATTTCACTTTTCATTCATTTAGACTCTGTGATGGAAAGAAGCATCAACAAAAGTCCCCCCTCATAGTAAGATCTGAAATAAATATGGATGTGACTCTGAGGAAAAGAAGAAAACCAAAGAAAAGGCGGCACGCAGGTTTTGAGCGCGCAGATGGCATCGCGCAAGTGTGAGTCGCGCAGGCCTCATCACAGATGGTTGCGCGCACTGGCATTATATGTTCATGGTTGAGGCATGGCCTATATATATGCGGTCATTCCTCATGCAAAGCACCAAATTTCAAAATTTAGAGCTCTCACCGTGCAAGTTACCTTCGCTGCACATGTTGCTCTATTTTCGGCTGTTTCTTTGCTGTCACACTGCTGTAGAGGTATTTGGACTTACGCGGTGATACCTGCGTGCCAAGACTTTCACGACAGACTTATACTTGTGCGCCTTAATTCCTTAGCCATTTTTCACTTTTCTTCACAAAATTTATGAAAAATCAACTTAATTAAGAGTTAATTATTCAACTTTTGTGCAGATTAAATGGATCCCAAGAGAATCAGAATGGCTGATGAACTGGCTAGAAAGCGATTTGATGTTATGATGAGCATTATTGGCCATGATTATTATACTGTCTGCAACAAAACTCTCCCATATTTGGCCAAGTACCTGAAGAAGTATCATCTTGACATCCCATAGAGCATTTATCTACCTCTATACAGCTATGGTCATCTGCGATAAGTTACAATACTAGAGGAAAATAACTATCTCCCACATTCTTGGTTTCAGAATTACAAAAACTTTTCTTCAGCAAATATCTCAAGTGGTGGAGTATTTGAAAATTTTGGAACAGTGGAGAAGGCATACATAATGCATCATAGTCTTTGTATTCTAGATCGGAAACCTCACAAGCCCGATCTACAACCACATTGTTATCCCTCAATATTTAAAAACTCTCAGATGGATCAATTAAAAGGTTGGATGAAGAGTTGGGACTTTCATCCTGGAGGAGGTGTGAAGACAAATTGGATGTGGGCATATTGGGTGCGACAAACCTACACAGAGTTTGTCGAGGATTTGAATGTAGCTGCAATTTATGAAGTTGTCTAGGCTGGGCAAACATATGTTTACAGGAATGCTGATTTTGTGCTAGAGATACTCATCCATTGGATCCCAGAAACCAATTCTTTTCATCTAACTCATGGAGAAGTATTCATTAGTTTGTGTTATGTCCACAAGATCTCAGGGGATCCAATTTTGGGTAATATGTATGATGAATTAAACCCCCCAAGGTGACTTGGAATGATTCAGAGAAGACCTCGACTTTCACTCAGGAATTATTGAAAATTTTTCACAAGCTCAAGAGTTCAGAGACCTCTTGAACTCATTCTAGAAAGGATATTCATCCAACGGAGTGGATGAATATGTTTCTTACCAAGAAGAACGATAAGGAGCCTAAGGAGAAGGGATCAAAGGAGAAGGGATCGAAGGGAAAGGGGCCCAAGGAGAAGGGGCCCAATCATCCTACCACCTGCCCCAAAATAGAAAAGAGGGGTGCTCCTGGCACATTCTGTCCGACCTTGGAAGCAGGAGAATTTGAGAAGTGGGGATATGAAGTGAATCAGAAAATCCCAAAGAAGACTTATTTGGCCGGCTTCTTGTCCATGTGGATCAGTGTATATCTTTTACCAGTCAGGGACTCGAAGGGAGGCGTCAGGGTAGGGACCTTCGTTATTGCATCCAAGTTGGATGAGGGGAAAATGGTTGATTTGGCTACCCCCATTTTAGCAAAGATTCACAGGAGATTACTCCATGTCTTCATGGGTAAGTCTCCTTTGAGAATAGTGGGACTATTCCAAGTTTTTTGGGGATGTATTTCCACACACTTGAGGACATATAATGTACAGAATGGATTAAAAATTCCTAGAAGTTCTTTCAGACCATCAGTGTAGGAATTATCTGGAATTTCTCCACTAGATCTCAATTATTATGACATGAAGGTGAGGATGAGTATGTATAAGGAATTCAAATTCTTTCCTTATAGAAATCTGCCAATCGGGTGGTTTGTTGATGATGGAACAGCCAGCCTAGAATTGAGGGCATACATGCTGGCCTGCAGAGATGGTGTATTGGTCACCAGGATCGATGGAGAGATTATATGCAAGGCCTATGATCCATATATATTTTCACGTCAACTTAATTGTTTGTAGCAGACCTTTGTATCTCCCCCAGTGCATGTCAGGTCAAATCAACATCTGATTGTTTCTCGGAAACTATGGTTGTTGACCTATAGGGAGAAGACCAGGGCAGTATTTGATCTACCAGTTGATAAAGTGGAAAATAACTTGACCACATGGTATGATGAGAACTGGATAGAATCATACCATGGAGGGGTGCTAAATCACCCGTTTATCAGGTGGGGAAAAGGAAGAGAACTATTGAGAAAGAAACCCTTCCTCAGGAATGTGATGCTTCCCCACCTGGAGCTGATTTTCCGGATTCCTCATCTAGGACTGACTCACCAGATTCCCAAGATGAGGATGTTGAGGCACAACAAGCGGCAAAGCAGCCTCATGCCAGATATAATCCTCCCATAAAAATCAAAATACCCACTCCATCATCTTCTAGTGAGTTATTTCATTAGGGAACTTCAATCATAATTAATTAGTAGAGTAAAAAGTTCATTTTCTTATTCTCTATCTGTAGTTCTAGAAGCTGGGAAGAAGCTAAAGTCGAAGATTGTAGGACCTTCCTCACAGCCTTCTAGTACACATACTGAATATCTAGAACCAGAGGCTGTCCAGACATGGTGGAGTTTATACTGCGATGCTAAAACTACATGGATGGATTTATGCAAGGGGATGCACCTCCCTGGAATAGGGAATCATCTAGCTTCCACAGATATCTGTTTTGAGAATAACCCCAATGAAGTACGGGCTTACATCAGAGAGCTAGAAATAATCATATATTCTACCAATGATTCCATTCCTATCACCAAGAAGGTGAAGGAAATGATAGATTATAGTGCCATTGAGGGGATTGGTGCTTCTGGAGATGAGGAGTGGCACGATTACGTGGCTCTTGAAGATGTAAGCCTCTTTCCTTATTTGATTTTAAATTTTATTTTAGTCAATGCTTTCTTTCTCAAGGAAATTATTTTCTTCATCCTGCAGCATGTAAAGAAAGAAACTGCTAAGGTTCCTTCACCACAATATATCCCTGATGGTACTACCATCAGGACTGCTATTGAATCACCTCACAAGTCAGGAAAGATATCTACAGGCCAGTAAGCCATGTATTAGGAGTTGGATATGGATTTCCATTTTCCAATTCATGTACCTGTAAATGAGACTTCCAACACTCCAAAAATTCCAAAGAAGAAAACGCGTCAAAGGAGGAAGTCCACAGTTAAACGCTTCATCAGTAGTGGTAAGTCCTTCAGATAATCATGAGTCTTAACCCATGAAAAAGGTTTCACATACTTCTTGGGATTACATGGGCTTCTTCAATTTCCCCTCTGAGGGAGAGAACTGACCCTCCTCTGAGGACCACAGAGGGTACTGGTGGACAATCACAAGTTCTGGCTGACTTAGCTGCTCCTAGAGAAGAGCCAACGTCTGTTCCTAGTATCCCTCCTACTGCTGTTACAAGGAGAGAAGAGCCTACTTCTGGTAAGTTAACAATGCTTCATAAAATGTTGAATGAAACATTAACTGACTTCCATTTTCTGATACTTTAGGTTCGACCCCTGCACTAGATCTTTTGGAGGCCATTACAATGGACGCCACTACTTTATCTGAAGAAGCTGCCCAGGGTCAGAGGCCGCGGAATGAAGGTTACCAAGAAAACATATCAAATGATCCCACTGGTGAGATTAACTATGATTATGAGATTACATTGGATGAAATGATGGAACTTGGAACATATTTTGAAGAATTTTTAGATCATGTTAAATTACCATGTAATTTATAAGATTACAGACGTGAGTGTTATCCTTCATCCTATTTTAAATAACTTCTTATTACATCTCTAATCATGATTGGTTCAAATATGCAGTTCTATCTGAGCAAGATGCTGAACTACCAATGCCTGAAGAGGGTATAGAAAACCCTACTATTGGAGATACATTAGCTCAAGTGGAGTTGAACCCTGTAGAGATTCCTCAAACTCACCCAAAAAATCCTATTGAAGTTAGGAAAGACGGGGAGGATACTTCTCAAGTTACTGATCTACCGTTGGGTAAGGGATACAAATATTTGTGATTGTACTTAATTTTCAAAACAACCAATTAACTTTTTATATCCTTTGAAATTAACTAAATATTTCAATTGATTATGCTGAGCCACCAATTTCAGTGGTTAGATTTGGAGGTGAAGCCTTAGCCTCTGCACTAACGGGAATTGAAAGTAAAGAAACACAGGTCAGGTGGGAAGGAGCAGAACATGGCACTTCCCTAAGTGCATTAATCACGGATTATATTCCCCCATGTGACAGTGATGCTGGGTCGGAACCAGAAGTACAAAAGGTGCTCTAATTTTCACGACGCAAGGCATGGTAGAAAATATAAGTAATCACATCTAAATTTCCTTTAAAAGAGCTGTCATCAAAGATCCCATGACTGTCATCCCTATTTTTCATGCTAGGACTTGGTATTTTTGGATATCAAAAGATCTATGTCACAGTGAATCAATTCATTTTAAGGAGGGAGCAGGAGAAAAAGTGCTTCCAAGATTGGACCCGGGTGAGGCTGTCAGTCAACAACAACGAATTTGAGGCTGCAGTGTCCCGAGATGAGGCTGATCATGCTGCCAAGTTGAAGGAACTGAAGCATAAGATCAAAGAGAATGTCTTCTAGAAAATGCACCTTTAGAAACAGTTAGATGCTGTTACTGGGGAACTTGACCAGCTTAACAATTCATTAGAAGGATTTCAAATGAATGGTATGAAAGCCATTGAAGATGCTAAGAAAGCACTCCATCAAGATGAAAGGAGTGAAGCTGGTCGAGTTCATGAGATTCAAGTGGCTACCGATGAATCTCAGGATGCTGTTAATCAAGTGAAGATTTATATTGACAGCCTTTTGTAATTCTTAAAAAAGAGAAGAGACTCTAATCTGTGGATGTCCTTCTAACTCTTGTGCATAAATGAAGAATAATTTCATCTTCCATCATTTGTTCTTGTATTCTATGATAACTGCTTTAAATTTTACCTAAGACAATGGGCCTAGTAAGCATAGTTTGACTTTTTTTCTAGGATTATTATGAATAACCCTACTAACCTTAAATCTTTTAATTGCTCAATATTACCTAAAATCATACAAAATGTATGTTTAGTGAGTTGGGACTTGACTTTTATTCAGAGTTCCCTTGTCTTTTGTGGGCAGTTTAAATTCATGCATGTCGAACATAAAAGGGCTAATGTTTTAGGTCGAAATAGCTTTGACCGAGTGGATTAGAATTGACTCAATTCCTTGATAATCTATCTGAAAACATATTACCATATTCAAGTATGGGGAAAATACATAAACGATGACTTAAGAAATTTTGAATTTGAGGAATGATATGAAAAATGGATAAAAGGAATTAGAAGAAGTAGTTCCCATGAATGAAGTTACTACTATTTAAAAAACCCGTTAGGGGGTTGAATTATGCAGGCCACCTAAGGGAATTGGCTGCATAGTCAAATAATGGTATCTTTTGGTTAACAGGTCTGTTATGTAGACTACTTATGAAATGACGCCTAAGGGAAAGTGCTTCATAGTCAGGCAAAGGAACTCTCAAAAATTTACTTTTCTACTGCTAAAAATATAGTGGAAGTTTATGGAGATTCAAATTTTCCAAAGCATAGTGTCTGATCTATGGAGAGAGGTACTAGTATATGGAGAAGATATTTCCGAACAAGATTTTCTAAGAACTGGATGAATGTCACTCCTACGAAGGTCTGACCCAAACGTAGGGAAGGGAAATATAAACCGTAGACTTGAATACTTTCAGATCTTGATACAGAGTATGAGACAAATATATTAAGGATGACTATTTTTTTGCAGATCCCTACATATTTTCGTTAAGACAACTAAGGAAAAAAGATGTTTTCTTCCCAAGAATGAAGTTACCATTATTTAACAAACCCATTAGGGGGTTGAATTAGGCAGGTCCGCCTAAGGGCATTGGTTGCATAGTCAAATAATAGTATCTTTTGGCTAACAAGTCCGTTATGTAGACTACTTATGCAAGGCCTCCTAAGGGCACGTGCTGCATAGTCAGGCAAAAGAAATCTCATAAATTTTACATTTTGTGACTAGATGTCAAGAAAAGGGTTATAAATATCTAAAAAATATTTAATGTTAGGATTATGAAACATAAAAATTGGTATTTTCCAATGTGGGTAGAGATACACAGATCAATGCTAACTATAATCATGTTGTGGCTGGGTCTTGAATTGAAATGTTGGACTTCACTACGTATCCTATAAGGATGGTAATCAAGCCATACGTAGTTCTTGAAATATATTTTAACGTCGTGTGGGACGAAAGTATGAGAGATCTTAGTTTTGGGGCATAGATATCAGACCATAATAATGAATACATAGTGTGTGTTTTCATGGGGACTTTTCAGCCAGGGGACTGGAAGTGGAATTTGGGGTTAGACACAAAGACATGGGGATAGATTCGAGGGATGATCGAATGTTCCTACGTATCCCATATGGATGGGAATCAAGTCGCATGTAGTTCTAGAAATACCCTCTGTACAAATTTGGTTCGTACAAGTGAAGGGTGAAGGGGACTTTATTACAATGATGGTTTGAACCAAGATAAATTGTTTAGGTATTTACTTGTATGCACGCAGTCTTTAGAATATAACATGATTGGAACAGGTGAAGGTATCAAATAATGTTGTAGTTTATTTTCATACAGGAAAAAAGTGATGTACAGTTTAATGTCATGTAGCAAGGACAATGGTGAACCAATATGAAGGGATTTATTCTAGGGGTGGCTTTAGGAATCAACATCATATGAGATGGAGGTGAACTGATGTGAAGAGATTAATTTTGGTCTTGAACATTAGGAGGTTGCCTATGTACCCAACCTAGAAGGCAAGGATCAAAGTCTGTGTAGTTAAATTAAAGAATGAATTAGTGATCAAGTTGTTATTGGGGACAACAACCTAAAAAATGGTGTTGGGACTTACGCATGGTTAGCGGCCCAGAGAGGGTGTTATGGTTGAAGTTTACTCTAAGATCACGTGATTTATACTCAGTGTGAGAAACAAGAGGTAAAAACAACCTTAACGATGCACAGTTTAATGTCATTTAGGACATATGAATAGACTATGCGATTTAAAGTCTTGTAGTGAGGAATATTGGTGCTGCACAGTTTAGTGTCATGTAGCAGGGAAACAATACAATTTAATGTCATTTATGATGAATATAGGGACAAAGTTTAACGTCATATTGGACAATAAGGGTGTTTTATAATTTAGCGTCCTATAGCTAAGATGATGGGGACAATACAGTTTAATGTCACGTTGGATGAAAGGGGGACTGTGCGGTTTAATGCCATCCAGTAAGGACAAAGAGGACACAATTTAACATCATGTTGGATGTATTAGGGATTTTTTTCACAGTTTAAGTCATGTTGGATGAAAAGAATGAAAATAGTTTAAGGTCATATGCATGGACCACATCTGATGATGCAGTTTAACGTCTTGCTGGACGTAAGGGACTTCTGTACAGTTTAGCGTCATGTAGCTAGGACGTCACAGTTTAACATCATGTTGGACGATGGTGAGAATAGTTTAAAGTAATATGCATAGACCATAGATGGTCCAGTTTAACATATTGCTGGACATTGACATAGTTTAACGTCATGTTGGACAATAAGGGTCGATACAGTTTAGCGTCATGTTGGACGATAAGGATGCAAATAGTTTAAGGTCATATGGATGGACCGTGGATTATGCAGTTTAACATCTTGTTGGACAATATGAAATGCCAATAGTTTAAGGTCGTATGCATAGACCGTGGATAATTCAGTTTAACGTCTTGCTGGACAATATGAAATTCCAATAGTTTAAGGTCATATGTATGGACTGTGGATGATGCATTTTAACATCTTGCTGGACCATATGAAATTCCAATAGTTTAAGGTCATATGCATGGACCGTGGATGATGTATTTTGTGTTTATACAAAATAGTTCTTCAGAAATCTGGCATTGGTTGGATTAGTGATGAGTTCTCCATCCATTGAGATTAAAGAATATGCTTCATTAAAGTAGACATTATGTATTGAATAAGGTCCTTATCATTTTGGCTCCAACTTGGGAGGTTTCTTTCCTGGTGTCATTGGAGTTCTGATAACCAATACCAATTCTCCCTGAGCAAATGAATGAGAAAGAACTTTTTTGTTGAAAAGTTGTGATATTCGATTCTGATTGACTTCCCAGTGGTGAAAGGTACACAATCTTTTCTCATATAACCATTCCAATTCATCCAATCACTTTTGAGATTGTTCATCTGTAGATGACTGATCACAAATGGTTAATCTGAGCGAAGTTAACTGAACCTCAATGGGAAAGACTGCTTCCATTCTATATACCAATGAATATGGAGTTGATCGCGTTGCAGTGCGGGTGGTGGTCCGATAAGACCAAAAAGCATGAAAGAGTTTATCAGGACATGACTTCTTATCTTTATTCACCATCTTTTACAGTATGTTTGAAAGAGTCTTGTGGAAGGATTCTATCTGGCCATTGGCTGCTGCATTCTACCGAGATGAATGATTGGATTTGATGTTGTATTCTTGATACAACTTCCTCACCTCAGATGAACAGAAGTTGGTGCCATTTTCTGCCAGTATGGTATGAGGGACCCCAAATCTGGTAATGATGTTAGACTTGATGAAGCTAACAATGAATTTAGAACTGACTTCTTTGAGGGTTATTGCCTCTACCCATTTGGAAAAGAAGTCAGTGGCAGTAAGAATGTACTTAAACTGCTTGGATGTAGCCGAAGGATAAGGTCCCACCACATCCATTCCCCATGTGTCAAATGGCTACGAGTATTTAGCTGTATGAAGAATATCTGGGGGGTTGATGAATGATTTTGGCATGTACTTGGAAAGAATGAAACTTCTTTGTGAAATCAACACAATCTTGTATCATTGAAGTCCAAAAGTATCCAAGCCTTCGAATTTGATCAAATAGTCTATGTCCAGACTGGTGGGCACCATAGACTCCTGCATGTACTTATTTCATGACATCCATTGTTTCTTCACCATCAATGCATCTGAAGAGAAATCCATCAAAACCATGTTTGTTGAGAATTTTCTCTAGGTGATCATGGCTATCATAAAGAGTGAAATTGACCACACGTCTCTGGACTTGTTCTTTCTCGGCTCTATCAGGTGGAAGTGTTCCGTTTTGAAGGTATTCCCTTATAGGTATCATCCGTCCTGTAGTATGACCATATGGTTCAGATATGGGACTAATTTTATTGATTTCATTTGTTTTGATTTGAACATAAGGTGAAATTGTACGACGGTGGGCAATAATTATGGTTGTCTCGTCCCGATTTAGATCTTCCAGAGCTGTGGCTATATTAGCCAGTGAATCAGCTTAGGCATTTTGTGATCTCGGGACATAAGAGAATTTCAATTCCGTAGGAAATTCCTCCATTAACTCTATGATGTAATCATAAAAAGGGATTAACTCTTCTTTTCTGATGGAATAATCCCCATTTACTTGTTTGATTACCAGGTCTGAATCACCTTTCACCTTTAAGTGATTTACTTGTACTTGAAGTTATAATTACAATCCTATGATGAGAGCTTGGTATTCTGCCTCATTATTTGTACCGCCTCCCAATAATGAGAAGGAATAGGGTAACACTGCCTTTTCTAGAGAAATGAGAACAATTCCAATCCCAAATTTGTTGAATTTATGATTTTCCATTTTCCTGCCTGTTGGATTTCTGGAAGCACCATCAAAGTACATTTCCAATGTTTGAAGACTATCTTGAATAAAGAATAATTCCTCATCAGGAAGTTCAATATCTAAAGATGTATCTTCGACTGAAGGATGTTCAGCAAGGAAATCAGCCAGAGCTTGGACTTTTATTGCCTTTTGAGACACATATTGAATATCAAATTGCTGCAAAATAACTGCCCACCTTGCCAGACATCCTGTAAGCATTGGACGACTAAGGATGAATTTTAGTGGGTTATTGCGAGATACCAGTTGGACCTCGTGATGCTTCAGGTAGTGTCTCAACTTATGACCTGTAAATATTAATGCTAGGTAGCACTTCTCAATATTTGAATATCGGGTTTCTGCTTCATGCATAGTCCAACTGGGATAGTAGAGGCTATTTTTTATTCCCAGCATCATTCTTCTGAGCAATAAAGGCACCCAATGATCACTCTAAAGCTGTCACATAAGGAATAAGTGGTCTTCCTTCAATAGGTGGCATTAACAACGGTGGAATCAAGAGATACTGCTTGAGAATATTGAATTCTTCTTGACATTCTTCAGTCCACTTGTAAGTGACTCCCTTCTTCATCAATTTGGTGAAGGGTAAAATTTTACCTGCCAAATTGGCGATGAAACGCCGAATATAGGCTAAGTGTCCTTGAAGTCCTCTCAATTTTTTTTATATTTCAAGGAGGTGAAATACCAAGGATTCAATTTTTCTTCTCAAGATTGACTTAAATACCATGATGGAATACAACAAAGTTGATAAATTTTCCCGAGGTTACCCCAAAAGCACATTTTAAGGGGTTCATCATCAAATTATGTTGCCGAAGTTTGTGGAATATGATTTCCAAATCATCCAAGTGATTAAAACATTTTTTGGATTTAAACACAAAATCATCCACATAACATTCAACAAACTTCCCTAAAAAGGATTTGAAAATATGACGCATGGAACGCTGATATGTTACGCCTGCCTTCTTCAGAACAAAGGGCATTACCTGATAGCAAAACACACCCTGAGGGGCTCTGAAGGCTATATATTCTTCATCTTCTAGAGCCATTAGGATTTTATTATATCCAAAATATCCATCCATGAAGGAAAGTTCTTCATACCCAGATTTTGCATCAATTAAGAGTTCTGTAATCGGTACTGGAAAATCATCCTTAGGACAATGTCGATTAAGATCTCTGAAATCAATGAAAACCCTAATTTTCCCGTTCTTCTTTTTCACAGGGACAATATTAGCTAACCATTTAGGATATTTATCTTCCCTGACAAAGTTATATTTGATAAGCTTATCCACTTCAGCTTCAATTTTTGAAGCATAGATTGGGTGTGTTATTCTAGCAGCTTGTTTGAATCCTCGATGTTCTTCTGGCAAACCCAAACGATGGGTGGAAAAATCAGGATCAAGCCCTATCATCTCTGTATAGTTCCAAGAAAATATATCTCGATTTTTATTTAAAAAATAAACATACATCTCTTGCTCTTCAAGAGTCATGGCCGCACTAATTAAAGTGGAGCATGAATCTTCTTTTGTACCCAGATTTATTTCTCTGAGTTCATCCACGGTGGTAGAGATACCCTCTTCAAATGCTGGAGGAGAATCCCTAAGATCTTCCTCCTCTTCTTCAACATGTGTTATTTCTTCTGTTTCTTCTTCCATAGTGGATGAAGAAGCAGAATTTCCGTGATCAGAAGAGATGTTAAAATTTGAACATCTTGAAGAAGAAGCTTCCATTTCTAACCCGATTAATGATGAAGGGTCTTCCCTGGGTAATATAGAGGAGATGATGGATTGAGAATAGACATCATCATTCAACTCTAAAATTTCTATAACTTCTTCTGATCAAGTTGGCGAAGTATAGATGTGCTGGATTTCAGCAGATGAAATGAAGACATCCCCATTTGAGCTTTCATCATTTCTTGGTGAATCACCAATTTCTCCCATGCTGTTCGGCTTGATTGTCGTAATTGACATTATGGAAGTCTCTATAAGAGTATTTTTATTTGGGTCTATCAAGTCAATTTGACTAATAGGCAACACATAATCTGTACTCACATGTGTAAATGGGTTTATTGGAATATTTTCCAAACCATATGGAGCATTAACTTTCGTAATCTCCCTTGTTGTGGATTTCTCCTTTACCTTCATGTGATAGAATTCTGCCTCAATGTATTGAGATTCACATGTCTTGAACAGGGAATTATCACCATACAATGTCCCAATTTGACCATCAAAACAATATTTGAGACATTGATGGTATGATGAAGGGATATCTACATGTTGATATAGCCAAGGTCTTCTAGGAAATATGTTGAAGGCTGAGTCTTCATCAAAAACCATAAAATCTGAATTGGATACAAGATCTCCAAACTAAGTTTTGAGTGTAATCTTACCCAGTGGTTCTTGTTCACTTTTATCATATCCTTGTAACATCAAAGTAGAAGGAGATAAATCCGATTCTGTGAGTCCCAATCAATGAAGTGTACAAATGGGTATGAGGTTGACTCCTGAACCATTATCAATGAAAACTATTCGGAAGTCTACACCATTGACCTTTACAAATAAGTACAAAGGTCTTATATGTCCATGAACGACATCATCTTCATCTTCATCTGTGAAAGATATCACTTCATGGAATTCTGCAGGATTATTCTCTACATGGTAGACTTCAGCTGCAACAATTTTAGTTTCAAACTCCTGAGGACTCGACAAAGCCTCGATGAGTGCCTACCTAAGATCCTTTGATAAATTCAAAGCATTCAAAATTGATAACTTGGCCGGTATTTGGGCCAAGTGTTTCAATACATCATACTTTTGATCCAAAGGTCTGTGTTTTCCAACAGGAACATGTGGTTTCACAGGTGCCTTAGAAGAAGACGATGCTTTGGATGTTGATGCATCTTGTACCAGGATAAGAGTTAGTAATACTCCTTGATTTGGAAGATTAGACTGATTAGGTTTATTTACTTGCTGAGAGGAATAAGGTGGAACCTCCAACCGATCTTCCAGAATAACTGTGCCAGGACTAAATCTGCCTTGCGTAGAAGAACTTTCTTGTTCTTGTTGAGCTCTTTGAAGAGCTCTGCCATGGGTTTCTACTGCATACAAAATTCGAGTAGGGGTAGAATTGGAATAGTGTCCTCTGAAAGATCCACGTCTTCTCTTTTACCCTGATCCTCTAGAACTCCCTCCGATTCCTCTGTTTGATACAAGGAATTCAGGTTCATCAAAATCGAAACTGCGACTAGCATATGGATCTGTTAAGCGAATCATGTTAATAGAACCAATAAACAACTCTTCGTCTGATAAAGGCTCTGCCTGATTGGCCAGTTTAGGCTCTTCCGTTTGGTGTGACGGTGCTCATTGCTTCGAAGTAGATGGAATAAAATCTTCTAGAGTCAAAGACAACTTGGGATTTGACACATACTATTCTTCTTCTGAATTTCCTCTTTCTTTGAATTATGCCATTTTTTTGAGGATTTTCCTCCTAATGAAGAGGTTTTTTCTACGGTATTCATGGATGAAGACACAATTTGTTTCTTCAATTGTGTTCTCAAAATATAATGAGTTCGGTTGATCGTTTTTCTGACCATCCAATCATCATATTTTTGTGAATTTTTGTTCTTGACTTCTTGACACTCGCCTTCCTCCTCTGGATCTGTAGCAGTAACACATGCTACCTGAGCTGAAGAACATTTCAATTTGACTTGTCTCGAGTTGAATTTTTTTTAGGAGGTCCTTGAAGACAAAACACTCCTGAATGGGATGCCCCAACATCTGATGAAACTGGCAACAGTTGGTACGGTCTTCATCTCCTTCCTTTTTTGTCCTTTTGGGCCTTGGAAATTGAACCAAATTATTTTTCATAGATAAAATGAAGTAGCCATGACCTTGTTCATTTTAGAAAGAGTAAACATTGCTCTTTAGATCCTAAAATTGTTTCTTTCTTTGATATCTTTGATCATCTTGAAGAAACAACATCTGTTGCTGACGCTCAGGAGGTGGAGCCCTTCGAGAAGATGAAGGTTTTGAAGTAGAAGCTGGTACAGGTGCTAGTTTAAGCATAACAGTATCAGTCTCTGCTCTACCCATTCTCCTTCCCGGAGCTGATGGAATTATATGAGCTTTATCCTTAGTCTTTATAATAGAATCTTCAATCTATTGAGCGATCGATGTAACGTCTCGAAACCCTCCTGTGTATTTCACAGGGATCAATGTCCTGTGCAACTCATCATGCAAATTTTCTACACAGATTGGCAACAATTATTCTTGAGGGAGTGCTAAGCTCAGGGAATATGTTAATATCTTCCAGCGAGCAATGAAATCTGAAACCATTTTATTTTCCCTTTGCATACAATTTGTAATATCAAAAACCGTTATATTTGGAAAAGTTGAGCTGAATTGAAGAATGAATCTTTGGCAGAGATCCTCCCATACGATAATTGACCGGGATTTCAATCTTGTGTACTAGAAAAAGGAAGGCCCTTGTAATGATTGTACAAAACACCTAAGATTAACTGCATCCTGTTGCTGAGGGGTTCCCATCATAGGATCACAATGAGAAACAAAATGTGTTAAGTGTTGCTCTGGGTATCCAGAACCATTAAATATTGGGAATGTGGTACTTGAAAAATTTTATGGGGGAGGAATTGCATCAACCCATTTAGGATAATCTCTCTTTTCTGGTTGAATTCATGAACGCTTTCCCTCCATAGATTCCAACCGACCTGTTAATGACTAAATAGTAGTTATTAACTTTTGAGAAACATCTGGTTGAGCTTGGACCTAAACAGGTGCAATGACTGGAGCTTGTATAGATGTGGTGGCTGGTACTGCAACTGATGGTAGCACTACCGATTGTTATTGCACTTGACCCATAAGATTAGACCTGTGAGGGTGTATTGGTAGAGGAGGATATTCTTGATCTATCTCAGTATCCGTAACAAATTCCTTTGGCTGACTGACTCCAGCACGTTTAGGAGGAAGACTACCCTGAAGTAATTCTACATTCAACCTCCTCAATTCCTTCATTTCTTCCTCCTATTGTGCAAATCTTTTCTCTAGTGAGAGTGATTGGCCTTCTCCAGAGGAATGGTATGTAACCTGATTATTTACTTTCCCCTTATTGGACACCTTTCGGAGAGGGGGAAGTGGGTTACTTGAAGGAACACCCAGATTCTGGGTAAGCCTTTGATTTTGCATACGCACACCATCTTCGTTTATGTCTATGCATACAACTTCTTGAGTAGGAACCTCTGAATCTGATCCCTCTGAGTGAGCCTCATATGGTGGATCTGCAATAATGGCATTGATGACATTAATTGATGAATAATTCATTGTATCCCTTATATTGGAATTTTTTCAATATTATCTTCTTCCATGTCCTTGATGAGACATTTACTTTTGCTGATTCGATCCCTCAAGAAATTCTTGATGAAGCATAATGTGGAGGTAATCTCCTGATAATTTGGATCTTCGTTCCTCTTGAGGCTTTTTCCCTAATCAAGAGAAGACTGACTTTCTCTGAGGGAGAGATTGAGGATTTGAAAAAGTCCCTATTCCGGTGGATTGGGATTGTTCCTGCTGTTCCTTCTTATCTCCTTGAATCCAATTTGTTGATTCTGAGGGTTGGGTTAAAAGAGTCCCCAGTCTGGCAAGCTGGGGTGGTTCTTGACATTCTATATCTGAGACTTCCTTGAAACCTCTTTTGATCTTGCAGGCTTTAGTCCAGAAATTAGATGGATGCATCAACCTGTATCCACTTTTATCACCCAGATCAAAATACCATTGGATGATTTCTGACACTTCTGTCACTTGGTGATGTGCTTGCTCCAAACGAGAGGCCTGTTCAATATTCTTGTTTGCTTGATGAATGATTATTTCAACAACTTGTTCTATGTATGTTTGATTTTGAGAGGAACTAGTTGAATCCTGTTCATGGGCAAGAATTTGATTACAAACAAAAACAATTGACTATGGCCGGCCATGGAAAATAACATTGCATGAGACCATTTTCAGCGGGATTTGCTAACTGAAAAGTACAGTGAAATGTAGTGCTCCATGAACACCCCATCTCCTAATATGAATTCCATATGGGGTATTGGAAATTAACTAGCACAATCTTCTTAGTGCACCAAGGCATGAATGATTAAGGGCTCTCTGCTACTTTTCATCCTTCAGATATCAAGAAACTGAGAGAGATTCCAAGTCAATTTGGCATTGTAACCCTTCGATTAACTTAACATGATTTTCATATTCATCATAAGATAAGATTTTATATTTCCACTGACAAAGAGTTTTCCATATGTTAAGATGAATATCATGAATTCCATCTTCTTTCAACATCTCTGGAATGTCATACTGAGAGTCAGCCAGAGGCCAAAACATGACTGTCACTTCACCTTTCACCAGTTGTTTTCTCATATTTAGTACTTCCTATTTATCATTCAATGAAAATTATTCTACCTGATTAGACCAGAGATGGTTCTTCCTTGCTGCTTCATCGAATTCAACAAGATTTTTAGAGAATTCACTGATTAAACAAGAATATGAATGAACCAGGGGTGGTTCAGAGAATGACCTACACCACAGGATATCTCCTAATTGAGAAAGTGTTTCACCTGATAGTGGTAAAGAATCAGACATGACTGGCTTCACATTTTTAAGTGCCTCAATATAAGAGGGATTTCTCTTCACTACATTGTCCATTGGAGAATTTTCCATACCATGTGCATTAATACTACAGAGAGGAATTTCATAGCTAAATTCATCATCACTGGGAGGACCACCATGGTGGGTTACAACAAAAGATGAAAAATTTTGCTCCTTGGTCTTCTGACCACACAGAGGGATCCTGTGGCTCTCATCTGAAGATGAAACTTCGAGATCGACTGCATTTTCATGAAGAAAGACTTCATGAGGAAGTGTCTGATGCAGAAATTCAGAATTAATGTTCCCACTATTGGGAACTGAGGGAGTAGACTCTTGAGTTGTAACAGATAATTATCTGAGTGCATCAAGAACTCCAGCATCAAGAAAGGCCTTGTAATAAGTTGTCCCTTGATTTCTTGACTGTGATGGGTGGGTATTCTTTTTAGACACCTTATTACTCACTTTAGGAACCACTTGTTGATGAAAGTGGTCATTATGGGCAGGTATATGTGCCTGCTCAGGAGAAATGATCAGGTTAGGCTGATTATCTCCACTCAAATCAGGTGTATGTGCTTGACTTGGCTGTCCGTATGATATGGGGGAGTATACCCCACAACCCTCTTTGACTGGAACAGATTTGTGTGTCTGTTCCGAAGTGAACTGTTGATGTGTCACTCCACTGGTAGGGATAGATTTATGTGTCTTTCCCTGAGATGCTGCTGAAGCTGTTATAATATCCTGGCAGGCATCCCGAATATGAGCAGGGATTTTCTTTTGCTCTTTCACCATTGACATAATGTGATTGGTGACTTCAGCGGATGGAACATGGATATACGTCAATTCCATGCTTGGAGTAGTTGTATGTGCCTGCTCCTGTCCTCCTTTTCCTATTAGTGAATTCTGACAGTACTCATGTGTGGGGGAAGAGAGTTGAGTCTACCTCCTATTTGTCGTCGGAGCTTTTTGACTGACTTCTCTAAATGATACCAAATAAGACTGTTTATAGGCTTGATCAATACTAGCAGGTGTATGTTCCTACTGATTTCACTCCGCTGAACGTGATTGACAAGCTTCCTTCAATACTGACAGACGAGGCTGCTGGCAGGACTGATGAGTGTAAGCAAGTGTAAGTGCCTGTTTAACAGTTTTCAATGCGTTGGGTTGGCGGTATCTATCGTATGTAGTCAGAAGAGCCTACTGAATAGCCGTTGATTTATAAACAGGTGTATGTTTCTGTCTATAGCATTCTTCTAGAATTGCCTGGTGGGATTGGCATGCTGCTGCCAGACGAGTCTGCTGGACAACGGAATTAAAATGGACGGGTGTGTGTGCCCACTCGTTGTTTGCCACAAAGTTAGGTTGGTGGACTTCTTTAGAGATGGTAGAGATGACAACCTACTCACTATTGACCGGATTTTGCCTCTGGTGGTTCATCTTGCCTGCTCGGGTTCGAGGAACCTGAACCGAATACCTGGAGATGATACCCTCATCATGTTGAGGGCACACTGCCACACGAGTCTGGCGGCGATTTTTTATGGGAGCCTTCGGGAAGGACTCATGTATCCTTGAATTAAAGCCCCGAGGGACCTACTCATTCACTTCCCAGAACACATGAGTGAATGGTGATTGCGTTCTAGGGATAATGACCTGAAATGGTTGGAGGCGGTGGTTGGAACCACCTACTTCTTGATCACTGGTCATCGCTGTCCGGACGACCAGGGTGAGTTGTTCACTTGGAGGGCTTGTCGAGAAACCTCCATAGTTGGAATGGTACTGTGTTGACAATAATATTTTACCAGTTCATTCGATACCCAGCATTAAAGACGCTAAGTAGGTGATGTCTCCCTCAGAGCGGACGATGATCCAGCAGGAGTAGCAGCAGATGCATTCACAGTAGAGGTTTTCACAGTAGAGGCATTCATAGAAATGAACTTAAGAAAATCCATTCTTGTAATGCAGAAGATCTTGGAAAAGAGTGCCTGTTTGATATAACAAACATAATAAAGATAATTTCATCCACTACATATTTTGGATGAGCACATATGTTATTGATCGTTTTATTGTCCCTCTCATTGAGTTTTAAATAGGGGCCTAACAAATAAGTAAAACACCATTTTAACTTGGTTAAGGATTCACGTCGGGTTCAGCATTTTTTTCCTCAGGAATTGTGGATAACCTCATTGATTTAAGGTTCAAACATTCCAAACGGTTTATAATAGGTTTTTTCATAGAACTGGAAACATCCAATGAATCCATATCCATTTGGACCTACTTTCCAAAGGTATGTGCTCATTAGTTATAAACTGATGAAGCTAAAGAATTTGCATTGGTCGAGAGGATGGGAGGTCAGACTCATCACACCTTTTTGAGGGGAATTATTGTCTACTTTGGGACTCTCTTTATAGATTTATGCTATGTTCGTGAATCCTTATTACATTACCAAGAATAAAATGATCTTTCCTTTAGATATGCCAATCAATGATCAGATATATAGGAAATTTATAGAACCTTTTATATGTATTCGAGGTTCTTCATTGATAGAGAATCATCTGTATTTGTTAGAGATTCTTAGTCAATGGTATCCTTTAATACTTAAAAGTCTCTTGGTCATTATGATGACCATACTGGTTTTAAAACCACTCAATGGGGAACTTGAAGTTCATTTTCATTCAGAAGGACATGGATTATTTCAGAGTTGGTATTGTACCCACAGATGGGCTACCTACATATCCTTTTTTTTGGAAAAGGAATCAGAACTCACATAGTTCGAGTAAGGGATTATGATATTTATGCATGATTAATGGCTCAAAGAAAGATGTCATAATTACTTTTACACTCTAAGCTCACGTGAGTCATGCTCGGTGTGAGAAATAAGAGGTATTGGTAAAACTAGACAATTGTGCCATCATAAGAAATTATGTGGGGCTTATGTATGTATGACTGCCCAAATAGATGGAGATTCAGGGAAGAAACCTGGGAACAAGGTCCATAAAAGTATACGTACTTCATGGAGATTTGGATACTCCAACTTAGGGGTTACTCCTGAGGAAGATGCCCAAATTAGGAGGGGACTTATGATTGGGTTTTACTCTTGAGAAGGAAGACCAAATCAAAAATAAATTAAGACTGGTTAAGAGAAATTATGACTGGGGATTATTCATGAGGAGGAGGCCCAGGTTAAGGGACTTTGAAAACTAGGTCTTACTCTTAAGGAGGAGGCCCAGGTTAAGGGACTTGGGGCTTACTTCTAAGGAGGATGCCCATATTTTTAGGCTTTGTGACTGGGGCATATTCCTGAAAATGAAGCCTAGGTTAAGAGAATTATGGTTGGGGCTTACTCCTAAGGAGGATTCCCATATTTAGAAACTTGGACTGGGGATTATTCCTGAAAAGGAGGCCCAGGTTAAGGATTATCTCATCTTAAAGGATGAGGTCAAATGAATGAAATCTCTGACCTTAGCGACACAAAGATATGTAAATCACTAGGTTTTAAGAGACATTCCACAGAATTTTTTTCAGATAAGGAAGCCAACAAGGAAATCATGCCATGAATGGCTTTGGAGAGAGTTCTGAAGGCTTAATGTTGGAGAGGATAGGTGGATAGGAATAATAGAGGTGAAATAGGTAGGAGGGGCACCCAAAAAGAAGGTGGCACACATGTCGTGCGTGGGCGCGCAAGTCCTGGTCGCGCAAGTATACTTGCGCGACATATGGGTACTTGTGCGATGGTTGAACCTTAGGGTAATACTTGGGTGAGACTTGGTTCAAGCCCTTAGTACTATCCCTATATGCTTCCAGAAGAGGGGCACACAAGTTTTGTTGAAGGGGTAAGGCAGCGTTCAAGTGTGGCCATTTCCCTTAGGGGCTGTCCACTTAGGTGAACAAGTGTTGATGAGTTTCAACTCTTAGTCCTTAATCCCCCTCTTTAGATCTTCCATTCTAGGTAAGAAATTACCTTAGAATTGTTCGGAAGACTTGAGAAGAGACTAGGGCACTGGGAGCTCAAATATGAGTTTCTGGAATTTTTCATCCTCAAATGGGGGGCCCACTAGGGGTATTTATAGGCTGGTGAAGACCCTGGGCGAAATTCAAAGAGGGCGCACAAGTCACCTGTGCGATCACTAGGCGGCACACAAGTATACTTGCGCGACATTAATGGAACTTGCATGACCTAAGTGAAAATGAATCTTTGTTCATGCCTTTTTCAATTTTTGATGTTACTTCAAAGGATAAATTACGTTGGGTTTAAGGTATTTCCCTTTTCATTCATTTATATTCTGTGACGGAAAGGATTGTCAACACCTAATCATATTAATAGGTCACTAAGACCTACAATCTTTCTCCAGAGCCATAGAGAAGGCTCACTACTAGAAAAACCATTTGATCTATAGGTGTCCTGACAATATGGAAGAATCACTTCACCACCTTATGATAATACTAATACTCATATGGGTTTGGATTTCCTTAGAACCTAAGTGTTGCTATAGTTGAAACCCAAGAAGCGCATTCAGCCTGCGTACCACATCTACTGGTATTGTCAGTAACATATGCAGATTCATAGGTGATGGTAATACTGGTGCAACACATAAAGGTAACACCTCAAGAATGACCCCATATATTGAAAATACACATCACTGAGGGGAACACCCTTGTGATACTAAAGATGAATCCTAATGGGAAAATATAATGGAGGAATACTATAATAGAAAATATGTACAACATAAATGAGTATATCTGGAGAGTCGAATTAGGAATGGCATTGAAACCCCAACCCATTGCTATATGAAGAATGTACCAATGTTTTTACCTCAAACCAAAGGATACCTATGTCGAGTCAAAAGGTAGGTGATCATAGTCCTAGTTTATGGATTCTTCAACCACCACAAAAACCCTAGAGTCCTTGGATTGAAACTTAAACTCAAAAAACATTAAATTATTTCCCCAAACCAATCTCATAGACTCGAATCCTAAGGTATAATATTTTGACATTGATACCACTCTATCATGATCCACCCTAATAGGGCCTATGTTGCGACTACCCCACGATCACCTCTAATAGGCCAAGGGTTGGAAACTAGTGCCTAGTAGGCACATCACTTTCATGGTAGGACTTAGGCTAATGTACCTCTATAGACGCACACATCTCTAAGACCATACAATGATGAAATTTAAAACAATAGATAACCATACATGTATACATATAAAATCTCACCCTCAATGGAAAATAATATGTACTGTAAAGAAAAAAACCAAAATATAGTCCCACCAAAAAGAAACTAAAAAGTATTACAACTAGTAAAGTGGGTGAGAACTATTTTCAATGTAATCATACAAACACACCACAGTCTATACAACTCACTAAGCTCCACCTATTCCTAGTTCCTCTAGGAATCCATCAAAAGGTTAGTCATCTATGTAAGACACAACACATATGGGTAAATCCCATATGTGGGTGAGTATTACAATACCAAATAGAACATCCCCAAAATCACTAAGCATATTGAATCAAGAATAGTAGTCATATCATCATAGGTATATGTAAAAAATATATAACATAAGAATCTAGATATACACTAAAATAGAAAAACAATCTCAAGTGAGATCAAAATCATATTTCTTTCCTATTATTCCAATGAAAAGGGTCTATATAGGACTTGTTCATGGGAACACACTCTATGAGTCAAATAACATTGATGGTGTTTTCCCAAAATGTCATGCTTATCAAGTATTTCTATAAGAAGAATATTCTAGAAGTCTACAGAGAATTATGCATAGATGATGATTACTCTCAGATCCATAGGGGATACTAATACCCAATCTGTATTAACCCTCTAATTAGGGGATATACACCTATGTAGTCTTGTTCATGAAAATAACAATAACCCCACATTGGGAAATAATGATGATAGAGAATCTCATTCCAAGAATCATGAAGGGATTCCATAACTTTATCCAAGAATTAAGTTCTTTACAGGGGATCACCATCCTATGCATATGATGAAACTCCATACTAAACCCTTAGGGAATGGATCGAGGGAAGCACACTAATGAAATATTTCCATGAAGAAAAATAAAATGGATTCAATCCATATTTTAAAGAGTATATGATGTGTAATGGTAAAAAAAGACATGTCTATTCATCACTGGAACCTTCCATTGTGTCATAGAGATTGACCATGTATGTTTCCATGTCAGAGTATACAATGTGTCCAAGGCCGTGCACTCCTGATTTGGTCCAAGTATAAAACTATTCCCATGTACACCTATGAAGAATATGTCTGTGTCTAAGTAAAGTTAATGTTAAAGTACATTTACTTTTGTTCATGTTCGTATACCCTCTGATGTACATGCTGATCTGGTAGGTTAGGTTCATATGTCGTGTGAAGGATGTCAAACACCATGTGATATTTTTCTTCTTGGAGAAACCCTAAAACTCTAGAGGGGATCCCACATGATGTGTTATTCTAAATTAAATTCCTTATAACCTAATATTTTATATTATCATATATTCCTTATCCGTATATTCTAGTGCCTCTATCACATCTTATTCCACCACCTTCCTTGCTCGGAGATTGCGAATATGTTTTGACCAAGCCTCACCATCACCACTCAACAAAACCCATATATTAAATTCACATATGAATTAGTTTCCATCATAACTTGTCACTATAACACGCCAAATCAGAAAGAATTGTGTCCATTTGAATGACCCCAGTTCACCTCCACTATCATCATAGGTGGATCTTAGTATCGATCTGAACCCAAATCTATGATATTAATCTATTGCACCAAGAAATTAATATGAAACAATTGTTTCTATAATATTTCTCTATCCATACAAAACCGAATTCCAACATTGATCACACAAATAATAGTGTGATAAAACAAAGTTTCATGAATAATAATTAGCCGTAGACATGTTTAGGTTGGCTTCGATCATTTTCTGTTAAAATAATGAATGAAGATCCAAAACAGATAAATAGTTCTCCCAAATTCCCTAAAAATAAAATGGTACACATAATACGATTGATCCTAAAATAAATCCACTGGGATATTGATTTGCATTTGTAATAGGATAAGAAAATGGGGATAAATCCACAAAAAACAGAAAATATATCTCAAGAGGGATCGATTGTTGATGAAGAATGAATCTATATGGTAGTCATTGATGAGATCTTGTAATTTTGATGGAAAAGATGATCCTTTATCCATCATCGTCACTTACCAAATCTCTCTACAAAACTCTCTCTCAATTATTAGTGTTATGTGGCCTACCTAGATAATTAGTCATAAGCATGTTTAAATAGAGGGGGATTAGGTCTCTGCATCATATTAAATTTACTAAATAATTTAATTTATTTATTTTATTTATTCACTAGTAATTACACTTTAAAAAAACTCCCATCGCTAAAAAGGATTGTGTAACACCTTGGGTAAAACACATTCTATGAACTCAATAATGAAATTATATTTTAAATGCAGTATTTTTTAAGATTTATTCAATATTTTTAAAAAAATTTCCATGTGTGATATTTAATATATTTTTCAAATTAATTTTGGGCTCATCAGGCATCAAAATATCATACCATATCATCATCTGTCTCCAAAAATAATCCATCCAATATCCTAAAGTAATAAATGAAAAAATAATATTTGTTAAAATATATGAGCTCAATGGCCTGAACAGTTTGAGTTACAAATCTAGAGACACTTATTGTGAATTATAAGTCATCAGAGTGGGATTTTTGTAACATCATCATTTTTTAATTCTCTTTAGACCCTTTTGGTTATATTAGTTTTTTTTCAAAATTTAATCAATTTAAATTAACTTTTTACCCTTATATAGACCATATTCTCTATGAAAAGTAAAATACATTCTACCCTTATATATGCTAGTTTTTAGGATATCTATAATGTTATGCTAGATATTTAGGTGATACATAAAGCTAAAAACATCGCTGCAAAAAATAATGATGAATTTTTCAAAGGTTACATAAGGGTAACCTAGACTTTACATAACCATAAGTCTGAGTTGTGTAAAGGTAACTCTATGTTTTCAATTCGTATGTAATGGTAACCCAAAATCTATGTAAATATAAGTCTCAGTCACCTAAGGGTAACCCATACATTTCAAAGGATACATAAGGGTAAATAAAATTGCCATGATGTGATAGTTATGATATACATAAGGGTAAAACCATGTTATACTTATGCAACACCCTTTTTCTCCAAAAGGTAGTTTTTTATCCAATTTTATTTTTTCTCTTCCAGATCAACCCTATAAATTCATTTCATGATTTTGGAAGAATAAAATCATGGGGAAATAATCCTTTGGCTTTTTAAAATTCATAAAAATTATTTTTAAATTTTTAAATAGTATGAACATAAGATTCTCTTCAAAGGAGAATTACATTATGTCACATAAGATTCTATACATGAATAATGTCTAGATGTCCTTTTTAAAATACCTAAACTTTTCCCACCATTCTATTTTTATATCCTCTTGATTTTGGAAATCCCAATACTCCTTTTTCCCAGATAGGTAATTTCTTATTAGATCAATCTGTGTTATCTTTTCTGGATTCCATGAATGATATAATTGTCTCTCCATTATTCTTGGGAGAAGTGTTTTTCAAGATATAATTTCAATTAGGAATCTATAATATGTATTCTCCTTATTTCATTTTTTTAAATTATAACTCCTATGATTCTTTGATAAATGGATGGATTCAACCTTAAAATATAATATTATATGGTTATCAAAGGATTATAAATATTTATCAAATTCCTATGTAATTAATTTTACAGATAGATAAAATATCATCTCATGTAGGATTCATAATTATTAATTGAGGGGAAAATAGATTTCACATGTTATTGATTAAATGGTTAATTTTGAAAATATAGAGGGGAGAAAATTTATTATCACATGATTTTTTTATTACTGGAATTAAAATATTTTGAATAGGTTATAGGAAATATTTTGGAGAGGATTGAACCAATTAATATACTGATGTGTTTTAGGTATCAATTCCTTATAAAATATTGGATTTGAAATTTGAATAATGGAGGTAGGAAGTTCGTATAAAATATAGACATGATATTAAGTTGTTTTCCATGTTATGTTTTATATATGTGAATATCCACTGGTGTCTTATGTTAGGTGACATGTTGTCCCATGTGTAGACATAGAATAGAGAAGTATTGTGTGATATGATATGCCTATGTGGGTGTGTATCCCGTGAGACTCACATTTTTTATACTATGACACTATATACGTGTGACTATTAGATGATACTATTTACATGTGTTTAATTTGGTATATTTTATATTGTTTTTGTTATATGCATAATACAAAATTTTAAGGTTTGACCATCTTTGATAAGAATTCCTAGAGGGAGAGAATGTTTAAATATTTAAATGGACATAATGATATGACTTTGTTAGTCAATGGGGAATGATGTCCCTATGTGGACTAACTTAGGGGAATGATGGTATTTGGATACCTGGATCGAGATACAATAATGAAGATGAGGCATGATAGCCTTATGTGGTCTGATATGTCACCTCGGTCTTGGAGACAGTTCATGGTAGCCTTATATGGATGGAAATCTGGCCTTAGGCTTATACTGCTATTGAGTAGCCATATGGATGGATCCTCTACTTATGATATTCCCATTAACATTATCATTCATTCAATATCGAGTCGAAGTAGGTACAAAAGTGGACCATGGTGTATTGGATTTTTCATAGTTTTTTGATATGGTATTGTTTTATTATTTAGGAATTTATTTTAATATCATTCCATACACCTCTAAATACATGTTCACTTATGTTAAGGACACATTGGTGGTGTCCTACCAGGTTATACTCACACCCAATATGGGAGTATTGATTTTAGTGTAGATTTAATGATTAGGGATTTAGTGAAGTGAAGGAACCCTTTGATAGGGAGCTAAAGAGATAGAGGCTTGGAGTGAGAGAAGATTCCAGGGCATACTCTAGATGATTGCTCAAACATTCATTTACTTTTTTTGTCTCTTGATTCATGGATACACATAACATAATGTGCGTCTAAGGTACATAACATTTTATGATTGGGTGACATGTTGTTTTTTCATATTTTATACGTTCCTTTATATTTATTTGGGTTTTTGATTTTTAGTGGTATTCGGTTTTTGTTATCGAGGGTATAGTCTCCTCACGACACCCTTAGAACCTAAAATCTATTCAGAAAACTCTTGCATAAGGGGATGCATGTATAATGTATCCTAGCTTCTACAATTGGATGTTGTTAAGGAAATTATGAGTTGGGGAATTAAATATGATCATTAAAATTTTAAATGGATAATTTAATCACAATCACAAACTTCAAAGTGGGGTATAGGAAATTTCACATTACACTTCTACATGAAGATTTGTTTTATGTCTTGGAATACCTTATTCTAGACTGATCACCTCATAGAGCAAGTGGGGGTGAGAAAGATACCTATAAAATATATGTGGGGGAGGATTTTGATATCCATTGCATTATGTAACAATTAATATCATTAGAGATCAAGTTATAACATAAGAATATAGATTGATGCACCATAATAAGTCACCTATAGAAACATGAAAAAAACGAAAATATATGAAAATGATAAAATAGATTGTCACTTGACTATAAAGGTTTAACATTAATTATGTATATCAATATTGTGATCACATACTCAGGACATTGAATTAAATTGATAAATTTTATAATTTATGCTTATATATAGATAATAAATTATCCACTAAACTCATATTGTCATCCAATCCACCATATTCATTAAGAACTCTAGAATGAACATTATAGAGACACCACTCTTGAATATTTTTACTATTCTTTTCTAAGTTGATAATGAGTAGTGGTAACATGGTTCCTCACCACTTATGGTAAATGATGAGAGGGGTGATATTCAAAACCCTATGAAAGGTTTGAGTTAACAGTCCTTTAATTCTATTTGTCAAACAGGAAAAGGTTTAAGATTGAGAGAAATAAGCATGAGGCCATCTACTTTACATATTGTAAAAAAGGTAACTTGAATAATAATTGCAATAAATTGAATATGGCTAATGTAGAAGATTTTTCTTTAGATATATTCATCATTGCATGTAATATTTTCAATTCACTTATTGGTTATTAAATACTATATGGAAATCACATATTTTTATCCACATACATAAACCAAGTATGATCAATTGAACTAAAAAATAAGAATCTTTAGGTTGTTTATAAGGCTTGTCATGAACAAACCTGGGTCGACCTTGAACCGGTCACCCGAGCCAGTCTACGACAAGGACTGAACAGAATTCCTGCTCCCCATGAGTTGGAAACTAGTGTCGAGAATCAAAATTAAATAGGCGGGAATGATTTGTCCCATAAAAGAAAGACAAATAAATAAATAAAAACTAAACAAAGAAAATGAAAACCTGAAGAGGCAAGAAAAATAAAACTATACATCATGTGACCCTATATTCCACCACTGACCTCAAACCATCTTCTCACTATGGACACCAAATCTGAGAAAGAAGCAACACTAAAAGATAAAAAAAAGATAAACTATATGTGTGAGTATTAAAACTCAGTAGGATATCATAATAATCTACTTCCCAATGCACTTCCATTAAAATAAAATAAGCATAAATTTTCTAGTTCGAAGTACAATATATCAAATTATGCTTTTATACTCATTGTACCAAAAAAATACAACTCATTTCCCTTATTCATTTCAAAAACCAAGTTCAATCTATTAGAAAACCGTTAACAATTTGGATGAAAGGGATGCGATTCTTTCAGTTTTTATGGAAAGAAAAATTATAAAACACTTTGAAATTAAAAAATTTTCACAATCTTTTAGAAACCAACACATCAATTCCACGTAAACACTACACAGGAAAGCACCACAATATTAATATAACAAGGGAAATGAAAATATACATACAATTATCACATTTATTTCTGCAAGCTACCATGATCTAATAGACATAGGTGAAACTAGGAGATCAAGAACAAGTAGTAACATACCTATACATGAGACCCCATCCCTAGTAGAATGCCACACACGATGAAATAAAAAACTCCAAAACACTCGACCACCCTAACTCAAGATAGACTGAGGGGACCAATCGCATAGAAAAAAACCTAAATATATCCAGCTACTATGGGCCATGGGTCAGTACATGACCTACCAATGCGACAATCATTCTCTAAAAAGTATCTCAATATGCAAGGTTCCCATGTCACATGTATGTAAAGGGGGTGAGCCAACCGATTACAACCAAGAATCCAATAAAATATATATATAATAATAATTCACAATATGTCTGACCCTAAGTCACCCCATGGATCGATTCACATGCCATAAAAAGAATAGAACTAAAGGAGTCCATACCGAGGACCTCCAATTATCAAAATGGATCACAAGGATTCCACAGTGAGAACTTCAAATCCATTAAACACTATTAAAGCATGAGAATAACCCAATGGATGTTTTCTTGATAAACACTTTCACTATTTTCACAAAAGTTCCAAATGGGTCTCTGAGCATTCTCCATAAAACCATCACTTCAAAAGAACCAATTATATTTCCTTAAGAAAGGGTAAAACATCCTTTTTCTAGTTCATAACAATTTAATAAAATAATGCTTTAAAGTTACTCACATTTTAGTTTCAATACAAAACCATTTTATTCAAAATGAAAAATGTGAAATTAACCGACGACACTTTCCAAACCACATTTTAAAAACAATACACATTATTTTTAAATCCAAAATTACATTGAAATTCCATTCAAAGAACCCAAATCATCAATTTTCAAACCAAAAATATATTTTCAATGTCTAACGAGGCTTTAGATGTCACAAAACACGTGAAAAATAAGAACATGAATTAAACCGAACACTTGGTGTGCAACATTTAACAAAAAACTCTATTTAACATTTGATAATGAATAAATATCCACTGTTCAAACCAAATAAATATTTAAAGGATCAAATATAACAAATTATTAATCAGTAAATTCTTTAATGACATGAAAAAAACAAATCTAAAATTAAAAAGGGAAAGTTCATAGGAAACCCACCTCAAAGGATGGACAAGCCAAATCTCTCTAACTGATGTAGTAGCTTGTTCACATGCACACCCTTCCATATATAAATATATATATATATATCCTCAAACTAATTCACATGTTCCCCCATGCTAGAAAGGAAAACACACATGGAAGATTTATATATTTTTACATAACCATACCCTATAATATGCTTGCATGCCTTTAAAACTGATCACAAATCCCTACAATAAATCATTAGGGGTCAAAAAAACCATGAATTCCTAATTTAGAGGTTGAGAAACCAAACTTGGGTTAAGAAACCTACCCCAAAATGATATTGGTAGAGAAAATTTATAAGAACCACCTCGCCGTTGGAGGAAGTTACTGTAAAATGGACCAATGGGTCCCGATACACCCTCTACACAACCTTAAAATCAGAAGAGTCATGAACAACCGAATCAAATACTCACCTAGGGATTTAGATTATTGGGTAGGGAATTGAGAAATATCAAAATTATTGGAAAAGTGAAGGAGAAGTGAAGAGTAACCCTTACCTAGGAGATTCAAGAGGGAACCCATGAAGAATTAGATAGATCGAAGGTTAGAGGGGAGGAATGACTTGACAGAGTGGAAGAGGCCACTAGAGGGGGTTTGCACCAGAGGTAAGGCTGGATGGAGGAGGGGGTCACTAGGGAATGGTGGTGTCGTGTGAGGGGAAGAGGAAGCACAAGGTGGCATTTCAAGTGGATGATGAAGGGGGGGGGGGTTCAGTTCAAGGGAGCAGTGTAAGGGGGAGGTACGATTGGAGAAGGGAGAGAGGCAGTGACATGGGAGGTGGTCCTTCTGGAGGTGCATATAGGGGGGGTCTCATTATAGGCCACCAGAGGAGAGGGAGTGCTGGGGAGGAGTTCTGGTCTATGTGTGGACAAGGGGGTCATCACAACATGGGTACTGCTAACTGTGAAGTGTTTGTGCATCAGTCTGAAACCAACCAAAATTATCAAACATAAAAAAATTTAAACCAACACTAAACCCAAACCTCAACGAGAGTAACTTTTGAGAAGAAATAAATAATAATATTTTTAATGGTCAATGTGTGACAATTCTCCCCACCACAAAATTTTCTACCCCCACAAAGTCACCAAGCCTAAGGTTATTAATAAGTCAGTCCATGATTGAGAAAAACCATAAGAAATAAGGAATTATAGGGTGAATATTTATCCCCCAAGTCACACCCAACTGATTTAGAAGAAAACAGAACCCGAAAAAGGGGAGAACATGATAGGGTTATCCCCACCACAAGGATTCTACTATCACAGAAACTAAAACCCAAACATACCATCCTTGGGAGGGTGGACAACGAGGGAACTCCCAACCCAAAAAAATCTATATAAGGTCTAAACACACTCAAAAGAGAAAAAAAATTAAAAAATACACATTAAAACATGAACAACTGCTTGGATTAAAATAGAATATGTCCATCAAAACTTCACAATGAAATGATGATCTTATAATGATGAAACAACTTTAAAAGAAGAAAAAAATGAAAAGACATTAAATGATTCAATCCCAACATGGAATACAAAACCCAGACTAAGGCTTCAAACCCTTGAAAACTCCTAACTATGCACGAGCTTCACCCAAAGACCTGTGGCTGGGGATCTGCTAGCTAAACTATATCCTGCTTCATAGTCGAGAACTAAAATCCTATGGTCATGACATCTTCTTCATGCGATGCTTATTAAAAAACGTCTCCAAATGACCCATACAGCCGCAATTATGACACATCTTTAGAGGGATATGACACGACAACTTCAAGTTCCCAAAATGGCCACATTGGTGGCACACATGAGGGTGATCTAATGAAATGAAAACTAGAACTATTAAAGGAGACTCCTTAGAGGCAGGTTCCTCCAATTTATACTTCAAATCAAGTGGGGAACCTTTATGAGTAGCAAGAGATGCTAGATTTCCAACGACCTATGCTCTGGAAACCAAATCATTAAAGTGGTAAGCATAGAGCTTCATCATCTGCTAGCCCTATTGAACACACATGAGATCTTTTGTTTTCTTCATCTTCACCTCTTCTGGTATGAACCATCGGGTGAGAAAGACCCAAAAATCAACCACATTTTACAAAATTTCAAGGATGAAGGGGTGAAAAAATTCCATTTATCAAAGGTTAAAACATTAAATAGACCCTGAACAGAATGATCCTGAACTTCCTTGGGAGTTCCCAACAACCTGAAGACATGATATACCACTTTAAAACACTACGCTGCCTCTAACAGACCTCAGTTACCATGATAAATATGAAACATTCAATAAGAATAAAAAACTATACATGAATCATTAGAAACTTTAGGGAACTTTATTTTGGAATTTTCTAAAAAACGCATAATAAAGAAAACAAAAACCGACATCAATCCAAAATAAAACTGAATCGAACATCCCATGCCAAAACAGTAGGCTCACAAACTGAATAAAAACAAGAACAACCAAATATCCATATTTGAAAAATCCCATTTCCATTTTAATTTTTCAAAACCTCCTCATTTCAAAGAAACTTTCCAAACAAAAAACCAGCTTTTACAAAACCAAACCCACATTCTAAAACAAAAACCAAGTTTCTATGTCCATTTTCCCCTTTCAAAAATCACTTTCAAAAATAAGGATAATCCTATAATCTTAAACACACACCCATGGAATCTTACGAACCGTCACATGTTTCCATCTAATTACACTTACATAATCCACAAAAAAGTTCCCCCAGAAATATTATGAACATACCGTACACAATGTAAACTTCCATCAAATACCAAGGGCCACATATCTATTTTCCTCATCAAATCTAAGTGTGAACCAGAGTTATAAACAAAAAATATTACTTTAAAACCCATTTTACCAATTTCAAAACCACTAAGAAGAATCCATTTTAGATATTAAAATATTCTTTCATTTTTAAATCCACCTTATCAATTTAAAACCACTCAAAAGAAAGAATTTTCATTCAAAAACAATTTCTATTTTTAGAATACACTCACACAAACTAGAACCAAATAGAACACAACATAAAATGAACCACCAGAATGAGGAACTAGTAGTTATGTTTAACCTAGTGACATAGTAGTGATCCATACCCAATGTAATCATAAAAACTAGGAGGGACATAAACCATGTACTCAGAATCTACATGGGTCACTACTACATGTGAAATAACAACATAACATTGGATTTCCTCTGTTGTCATCCCTCAATCCAAAATAAAGACAATGAATCAAATCCCGAACTACCCCTGGTAACTCCGGTTTCATAATGAGTGGTGGTAATCAGGCACTGACCCATAAAATACATCTTGAGCCCTGAAAATCCTAATCTCCATATACAAAAGAACCCAAATACCAAGGGCCTAGTTTGATACCATTTTTTCATGAACCAACCCGGGTCGACCCTAAACCTGTCACCTAAGCTAGTCCGTAATAAGCCCCAAAGGGTGTTCCTTATCCCCACAAATGGAAACTAGTGCCCAACATCAAAATTAAACAGTTGGGAATGATTTGACCCAGAAATGAAATTCAAATAAATAAATAAAAATAAACAATGAAAATAAAAACTAGCATTGGTGAGAAAATAAAACTGTACAAACCTTCACGTGACCCTACATGCCACCATCAAACTTAAACCACTGTCGCACTATGGTGATCGAATCTGAGCAAGAAGAAACCCCCAAATCTAAAAAAAAGATAAACTATAGGAATGAGTTTAAAAATCATTAGGCAAGCCTAATAATATACTTCCCAATGCACTTCATTTAAAATAAAAGAAACATAAATGTTCAATTTTGAACAACAATATATCTAAGTATGATTTTCTACTAATTTTATACAAAAACAAAATACTACTCATTTCCCTTATTCATTTCCAAAACCAAGTTCACTCTTTTATTTTTACATTAATATTTTAGAATAAAGGGAAGTGGTGATTTCATTTTTTATGAAAAGAAATATTATAAAACACTTTGAATTTAAAACTTTTTTCACAAGATTTTAGAAATAAAAATATCACTTCCAAGTTAAAACTACACAAGAAATCACCAAAATATTAATATAATATGGGAAATGAAAATAAAAATACAATTATCACATTTATTGTTATAGGAATCCAATATCTAATATAAATAAGTGAACCTACAAGATCAAGAACAATCCAGATCATACCTAAACATGATACCCCATCCCTGGTAACATACCACAAATGATGAAATCAAAAATAACCAAACACCCAGCCACCCTAACTCAGGATAGACTGAGGGTCCCAATCCTATAGCAATAAATCCAAATATATCCACCTACTATGGGATAAAGGTCAGTACATGACCTACCAGTGCATCAATAGTTGTCAGAAAATTATCTCAATATGCCAGGTTCCCATGTATCATGTATATAATAGGGGCGAGGAAACCGATGCCGACCGAACATCCAATAATATATATATATATAATAGTAATTCACAATTTTTCTCACTCTGAGTCACCCTAAGGATTTATTCACATACCATAAAAATAATATAACTCAAGGATTTAGTACTGAGTACCTCCAATTGTCATAATGGATCACATGGATTCCACGGTGAGGATATACTATCCATTAAACACAAGTAAGACATGAGAATCTCCCAATGGAGGTTTTCATGATAAAAAATTTCACTATTTTCACAAAAGTGCCAAAAGAGCCTTTGAGAATTATCCATAAAAAACCACTCCAAAAGAACCAAGTCCATTTCCTAAAAAGGGGAATACAACCTTTTTCCACTTCACAATCATTTAGGAGAATAATTCCTTCAAAGTAATAACATTTCAGTTTTAATTTAAAACCATTTTAACCAAAATGATAAATGGGCCATTATCAACAACACATTCCAACCCACATTTTAAAACCAATACACATTCTTTTTAAATCCAAAAATACATTTAAATACCATTCAAGGAACCCAAATCATCATTTTTCACATCAAAAATATATTTGTAAGGACTAACCATGCTTTATATGTCAAAAAACACATGAAAAATCCAAACATGCATTTAATCAAACACTTGGTGTGTGGAATTTAACCAAACAACTCTATTTAACATTTGACAATTAATAAATCTACACTTTTAACACCATATAAATATTTCAAGGATTAAATATCACTAATTATTAATCAATATAGGTGTTAAAGACATGAAAACAATGAATCTCAAATTAAAAAGGGCATGTTCTTTGGAAACCTACCTCAAAGGGTGGCCAAGAAAAATCTTTCTAACTCAAGAAGCATCCTGTTCACATGAACAAACTTTCATATATAATTATATATATTCTTAAAATTATTCACATGTTCTCCAAAACATCATGGAACATGCACACATAAGATTTATATATTTATACATATCCAGACCTAGGAATATGTGTGCGCGCCTTTGAAACCGATCACAACTCCCTATAGTAACTCCTTAGGACTCAAAGACACCACAAATCCCTAATTTATATGGGGTAAAACCAAAAATGAGTTTATAATCTTACCCCAAGATTATGGGGATAGATTTAATGCACCTTAATCACCTCTCCTTTGGTGGAAGTTTCCAAAACATGGACTAATAGGTCCCTTGGGTTGACTGTAGGGTTACCTCTAACTGTGCGATGACCGTGCACCGGCCCGAAACCCCCCAAAATTATTAAACAAAAAAAATGTTAAACCATCACTCCACCCCAACCTCTATGAGAGTAACCAAATAAAATAAATAAATAATAATAATTTTAAAGGACCGGTGTGACAAGGATTGAATCATACATCAGATAAAAATAACATAATCACCTGATTTCTAGGTTTATTGATTATCGTAATAATATTTCTCTCTAATGAGTGTTACATGAATATTTTTTGGTGTCTATATATATACATAATGATACATTTATTCATATTTTAAATTAATATTGTTATCATATATAAAAAATAATTAGATTTTTCACAATTCATGAATCCTTGATGTAAAAATATATAATTATTGGTGGATATAAAATATAAGACTCTAATAATATGTAGTTGTCATAAGATAATTTTTATCAAGTATAATTAAAATTAAATGTCAAACATGTACTGAAACTTTTCTTAGACTCTTTGAGACTTTGATTATTTGGTATTTTGATATGATTATTTGAAATATTTTAAGAAAAATAAGCAATTTGAAATTAAATGTGTTACTTCCAAAATGCATCAAAATATGTTTTTCAATATATGTGTAGAATATTATATGGATAATCTAGTGGTAAAATCATATACATCTTGGGATTATTTTAAGAGATTTTAGGAATATATAGTGATGTGTGGAATATTCTTTGTCAAATATAAACATCCTCTAGATGGGTTGGTTACAAAATATCTAATCCAAGCATTCATCAATAATTTAAAATTTTGATTGGATTTGTTCTTAAACATAAATTTCCTTATACACATCCGAGTGATGATTTTTCAAAATAGATAATTTATGATTATCTATTTTTATATGATTATTTGAAATATTTTAAGAAAATAAGCAATTTGAAATTAAATGTGTTACTTCCAAAATGCATCAAAATATGTTTTTCAAGATATGTGTAGAATATTATATGGATAATATAGTGGTAAAATCAAATTCATTCTGGTATTATTTTAAGAGATTTATGGAATATAATGTGATGTGTGGAATTTTTTTTGTCAAAGATAAAAAACATCTAGATGGGTTGGTTACAAAATATCTAATCCAAGCATTCATCAATAATTTAAAAATTTGATTTGAATTATTCTTAAACATAAATTTCCTTATACACATTAGAGTGATGACGTGTCCAAGTAGATAATTTATGATTATCCTTATATGTATTTTATATCTTTCATTACTCATTTGAATTAAGGATTTTCAAATATCAGTCTTATTACTCAAACCATATTCCAACTATAATGAATTTTTAATAAAATATATGTTATAATATAAAATAAATTCATTATATCATAGATTCATATTCTTTTTTGTGAAAAATTATTTGAGGCAATTTTTTAGCAACAAACTTACATCAAGAAAACATAAAGTGAATGTTATTTAATTATCCTAAAATCAACTTAGGATATAACTATACAAAATATAGAAATAATTGAGTCATGTGATTTAATATATCTCTATAAGTTGGAAGAACTTATATTTGGAGATATTAGGAAAAAGCAAGACATTAATTTAAACAATGTGTAGGTTTTCAGCCAAGGTGTATTGAGCTTTGATACATGAGAACTTTTTCCTAAATGAGTGGGGAATATCATATAGTGTTGGGAGGTCCCTGTAAAACATTTTTTCTTACATTGGTTCATTAGAGATCATCTTATATCTAGGGATAGATAGGTTAAGTGAAAAGGTAATTCTATAGAATCTAATTGCTTGTGCTATAGGAACCCCAATAAAGGAACATCCACTCATTTATTATTTCAAAGCAAGCGGAAAATTGCTATGTGGGGAATGATAAGGGAGTTTTTTGGGTTTTTTTCTAGGTTGGACCAATTAATGATTTTATTTAAAAATAGTTCTTTAGAGTTACAAATAATAAATATGAGGAGAGAGTGAGGGTGATTCTATTGGCGGCATGATGTTGGTTCTTATAGAATGTTGGAAGAAAGGCATGGCATGAATGTTTGATTAGCACATGCTTGTATTTGGTGGCTAGAACCTAAAACTAGAAATTTGATACATGAAACCTCTTGAAACATGCAGATAATAATCCCTACGTAAGAGATTTCATGGCTATAAGGTCTTCCCTCTCTTTTTCCAAGAGATCAATTTTTCAAGGTCATTAGGTAAAATTGCCACCCCATAGATTTGGTATAAAAAATTACAGGGATAGATCATGCATGTATGATCTCATGAGGTGCGGGGGTGAGGTTCGTGACACTATGGGTTCTATTATTGTTGCATTTTCTACATCCTGAAGGCATGGGGATTCCCTTATAGTAGTATCCTTTTCTTTTCTCAATGGGATCCATCTCTATCGATACAATGACCTCCAATTGGATTCAATGTAGATAGATTCTATGATCATTTATAATTCTATTCATACATAGGATTCAAACCCATGAAACATTATTTACTATAAGTGGAGAAGTAAGCACCTTTCAAATAACCCGGTGTTTAGTCTTCACACATGGATCAAAGGTAATAAAATGTATAATTTTCATTCTTCTTGGAGTTATGAGGATCACTATTTAATATTCTTTTCTATATTATATTCACGTCCAAATTATTGTGGTGGTAGTTTTAGGGATTATTCCCAATAATTCATTATTACCCCCTGAATGTTCATGGGACTGTGTTTTCTAGTAACATTATAATAAAATTTATACTTTTGAGTATTATATGGTAGTAGTAAATAGTGGTACAATAAAATTGGAAAGTTGATATGTACTCCGTAATGGATTCCATGTACCAAAATTTAGTTTCCCATATGTGGTTTCTCCATTTAACATAAACTTATAAGAGGGTTTTCAAGAATAATATAGACATGGATGTTAATGTTTCTATATTTAAGGAATGAATGGTTACTAATTTTTTTGATAAATTTCAAAGGATAATCTACTATGAATCCTTTCCACCAATTTTCATTCTAAAAATCCATTAGAATTCAAAATTTAATTGAAAATTTATATGATCATAAAATTTGGTAATTGAATGTCATGGACACCATCTATAATGGATATATAATAGAATATTTCAATATAATGAAACTAGAAGGGTTGGTGACACTAATTAAATTCAATAAAGTATCTAAGTTTAATATATTTGGTTATGGGTTTATGTAAGAATAATAATCTAATAATATTAATTTTGATGAGGCTATAAGAGATTTTGATTTTATGATGGATGAATTTGATCCAATTGTTAACATGTGGTTAGTGTGTGTTTCCTAATTTTCAAGTAAAATATATTTCTAACATAATGAAAAAACATGTTAAGTCATATTGTAAGTTATGAATAAGATAAAACTATTTCTCTTAGAATGGATTAGAATAGAATCCTATATAACTAGTTACACGGTCTATTAAAATAGATCAATAGGGTTTCTTAAATCATGTTATAGTATATAAATTTATAATGTATTGAATAAATAAAATATGAAACAATTCATGTTTGAATAGTAGCTTATGTCACATGGATTAAAAGTTCTCCAAGATGATGTGTTAAGGCATATGAGTTGATAATTATGATGAATAGAATTCCATATTCTTATGTTTCTGAAATTATCACATATTAAATGATATTTCTGTAGATTTTATATTTTCTATGAATCATGTTTGGTGTGAAATTATCAAACATAACTAGGATTAATGTATTAGATAGTAGTCAGAACTATCCTATAATAAATGAGAATGTATAAAGGATATGTTTTTGGTAATTGGAAATATGGGAATTATATTTAAAAAGGAGATATAAAATTTTTATTTCTTTAGATCAATTTGATCTTATATATTTTATTAAGGAAAAAACTATAAAATAAATGTTTATTGAAACCAGCAGTGGCCATATCAAAAAATACTATATATATTGTGGATTTTGATGCCATTAACAATAAGAATAAGAATAAAATATTATTTATTACATAGTTTGTAATTTTTATAAGAGAGTAATGTATTATCATATTATATATTAGGATAATCTAATGGAAACGATATTTTCTAAGATTTCAAGTTTATGAAAAAGGATAAAAAAATAACACATTGAGATATAACCAATTATATGCTTTCCCCAGAGAAGTGAATTTGTTGTAATTAGTGTAGCCACATAAGAACATGAGACTCCCAATGAGAATAACAAAACATTTTAAAAAACATGAGTATAATGTAAGATATAATGTATTTTTAAATGATATTAGTTTTCCCTAGTGCACTATTTGAGCTATTTCCCTTATACCATCTAAATTTATACTTTTGATTACAAAAATATTAATTAAATATCTTATGAAATAATGATTTTTCTTCTTAGAAACATTAATGCAATAAGGTATTTTTTTATTTTTCTCAAAATGGGTTATATAAGTTCCCCATTATCAAGAGAATATAATGGTATTATGAAAATATTCCTATAAATATTTTCTATTGTACAGATAAAATATTTCTGATTGGAAAAAGATAAATTTTGACAAATAGGTTAATGATTCTCATAAGACATTGATACTTTTCTCATGACGTTCACACATAATGATGTGAAGAAAAATTAAGTTATGAGAACAAAACCACTAATATGAATTCATTAGGTTTATGTGTTATTAGATATTCATATCTGTGAATGTATGAATCGATCCATAAACATGAAATTATTATTAATATATACCATGAATCTCAAATTTTTATGTATGAATGAAAAAATTAATGACATATACTCATAGAAAGGTATCCTACATTGGGTGAATCATAAGTGATATTGAATTAATTGAATAATTTAAAAAATTATTTTCCCCTTAAATACTATATAAAGAAGATATATATGGCCCTTTGATTGAAACAAAACTGTTTTACTAAATACATGTCCATAGTAGTTCTTTTATGACTTCATTTTTGAATTTCAAAAAAAGAAACATCATGAATATTGGGTGATGAAACTTTAATGCCTCCATGTTGGTGAAGTATCTTTAGAAAAAAAGGTTTATATTACACAATATTATTCATAGGACAGTTGTTTTCATTGTGGGATTAACTTCATTCTATATGGGTTCCATGACATGTTTTTATATTTTGATTTAAGATATTTGTTAAGTTCACCCAATTCCCCTAATAAAGAGTTTTTTAGGGTCACACACTAAGTGTATCCATAATCTCATTAAATTTTAATGATTTTTATATTAATAATAAATATTATTATCATATTTAGGAATAATGATTATTCAATTAATGTTGATCATATTATTTCAATAATGAGATATTTAGGATTTAAAATATGTGAGTTGAATTTTATCTCAGGTTTATTATTCACTAGGTAATTGATAAATATTTATTTATTCACCAGTTATGTAAAAAAATTAATATTAATACTTATTTAGTTATGTGAATATTAAATTTATTATTTGTTCATGATTTTACTGAATATATTATCTATTTATTCATTTAATGAAAAATATTTATTTGAATATTTTTTTATTTATTATTTTCTAAATTTCATATAGGGTTAATGAGTTGAGTTAATGGATTGAAGGGAATGATAAATTCTATTTAATATCATTTAAATTAATATTATTTTGTTGTTGGTGAGGAAATGATGTTTATGTAAATACATGTCCCGAGATATAATAATAGTAATATTATTATTTGACATAGGGTATTACTTAGACTAAATATATTGATAAGGTCCTAGGTGAAATTATTAACATGTTTACCCATTTTATAAATTCCAAATCATATCAATTTAGATAATGAGAGGCTTTGGGTTCATAATAGAAAGCTCTCTAATTTATTTCTATTTATACAGGGAAAAATCCTAACAACCTCCCACTTTAGAACCTATATAGAACAAGATAATTTTTTATTGTGATTAATTACAAAAGACATGAAGAACTAGTTTACTTCATGTTAGGTATCAGAATACATAGAAAATCAACAATAAATTCATGGAGAATATGTGGATATGCCTAGAGGAACCCTCAAGTGGATTCTCCATCGTAATGAAAACAAAATAATGGATATTAAGGGAATTCAAAAAGAGTATTATCACATAGGAGGCAATTATTTTTTAAAATTATTTATATTTTAAATGTGAATTATCATCTCTAAAATATTCCTAGATATTTTAGTATATTTCTATAGATTTTATTCCTTTAAACTGATGAAAACCCAAAATGTTTTACCTTACAACAAACATCTATTATTCCCAAATACATTGATATTTTAGTGAAACTCCATTCAATATCAAAAATATCATAAAATATTCATATATTAAAAAGATTCAAAAGGATAAATCATTCTTTTTTTTGTTTAGTATTATCAAAATTTACTATACACAATACTTGTAACAAGTTAGGGTTCATTATTATATGTGGGAAATTTTGTTTGATAACTTCTCAATATTTTATTTTAACATGTAGGATCTAGAAAATTTTTAATTTTTTTTTTACATTTATAAGATTATTGAAAATGAAAAGGTTGTTTTAGAACCACTTAAGATTGATCAATTTACGAATTTTGGAGAAAAATAAGGATTTAAAAATAATAATTAAAATCACTTTATTTTTAATATTTTTTTAATGTTTTATTGATAAAGAATTTTATTAAATTCAGTTGAAGAATATTTAATTATGTATCTTATTAATTTAATAATATACTTATATAAGACACTATATAAAAAATAGTAATATGAATTGTGAGATGATTAACACTATTTTTGGAGAAAAATACATTTCTTGTATTTATCAAGGGAAAATTGATAATGGAACCCCTAATTTTATGTAGTTATAGCATTCATTTAGTAATAAAAAACAAATTTTTACCATTTTGAAAATAGATAACAATGAATCATGCATTAAACCACTCTATAGGAATTAGGCAATCTTCAATAATTACTCTTATATCATCTAAAATAGTTTAAGCTAATTTAATATTTTTTCAACTAAAGTTTTACCACCATTCAACTATTTTAGGCTCCCATGGATTATTTTAAACATCATTAAAAATATATTTTTTGAATTTATTAAATTGTTTTGTACAATATGTAACTAATCTAGATAATCAACTCAATCTAAACCTTGGTTTTTATTTATTTAATTTATATATGTTCATTAATGAATACATAATTTTACTTATAATATATAATATATGGTTGAATTTAGTTAAGAGAAATATATGGTTATAATTATTTAAATTTAAAACAATATATTTTAGTACATTCATGCTTATGGTTAGTGTGATTTTAGATTGATCAGTTAACTTATAACACCCCATTATCATCCTTTAGGTATGCCTTGTCTTTTGTTTTTTATTTCTATTTTTGTTGGGTAAATTATGGTATTATCCAAGAATATAAATCCTTTTTGGGGAAAATTAACTAAAGCTTCACAACTCATGTTTCATTGAATTAATAGAGTCTTGGTACAAAAGTGTTAAAGACCAGAGTTCTCCCCATGTTCGAAGAAGACCAGAGTTGGTTTGGATTTTTGTGTAGAATCTAGGATGTTCAGTGTCTATAGTGAATTTAAATTATGTGAAAGGGTTTCACATATTTTATTGGTCACTAATAATATTTTTTTGTCCGCATGAAGGTTGTGGTAATTTACATTTTTTGAAACCATTATGTGATGTGAAGAAGTAGATCATGATAAAATTTAATATAAAGTGATTCCTTTTTTGGATTTTTTTTTTATTTTTGGTATTTAAGGTCGTGAAAGGGATTAATGATGTGGAATTCTCATGTACACATTTTTTAAACATAATTCACACTTTAAGCCTTATTATTATATCTACAACCTTCCCTCTCGAGATATAAGAGATATTCTAGGTGATTTTGGGCATCTCTTCTCCTTTTAGATTTCTCATTCAATGATTGATCATCATGGTTATTATAGTTTGTCTCTATAGGTAAGTGGTATCTTTTTATTCACTTAATTTTGTTGTGGTTGAAACATTGGATTTTTTGTGTGTTTCATATTATTGATTGATTGATTTTTTCTATCGATTATTTGAATTTTCTTATCAGGACTTGTTTTTCGAAGGACTATCTATGGTAATTTGATCAGCATTGATAAAGGCAGAATGGTTTTCATCATTCTTGAGGTAGGTATTTTGATACAATGGGTAGATTCTATGAATTTATCATCATTCATGAAAAATTCCCTTGGGTTATTAATTCAATTGAATTGATTTGTGGTCTAATGGTATTTCATGGGTATTTCATGGATTGCTAAATGTTTTTAAAGAAGTTTTATTTGAAAAATAGTATTTTCATGCCATGTTTTTTATTAAATATTTTAATTGTGGGTTTTATATAGAAATGTATTTTGAAACACTTAAGTGGATTTTATTGTATTTGAATTTGTTTTATAAATTTTTATCGTGGTTTTGAAATGTATTTTGACAACATGAAAAATTGTGAACCTAGGGTGCCTCGAGAAATTGACATTGCTGACCCTAGTGTGTTTGGAACCATTGGGGGTTGCTTTTGTGATATATATTGTCTGTGGAAGTACATGATATTGGTTAGTAATAGAATAATCATGGTTTGGTATTTCTTTTATATCGAGTAAAAAATTCCAAAGGAAAGGGTTTACTACATTATATTTTTTCATTTCTAGTTTATTTAATGCATAATAGATTATGTCATGGATTGTTTGACCCATTTTTTCTCATAAGGTTATATCACATGGTTTTGTATGATGGATTATTTCATGGATATGTGTTTACTTTCTTACCATATGGTGTGTGGATATTTTTTTCCTATTTTATCATTTATACTTTTCATGTTTCTGGATTTATAAATGTGAAAGGATTATATAAAACTAAAGGAAAATATTTACAAATGGGTTTTTATTTATGAAAATGGTTTATAAAACTATTTTCTATTTTAAAATCTAGGACTGTTGCATTATTATTATTAAACCTTTTATAAACTCTATGGTTGTATTATATTAGTCCTTGTTCTCACACCATAATTTTTACTTTGGGTGGTTATACATGTTTTATTATAGGATCCGAGAATAGGTAAGGGGAAATTATAGCATTTTGGATTCTCTTTTCATCATTGAATTCGTAGTGGGTGGGAAACAAGGAGACTTTTTGGGTCAGAGGTGTCATAATTTTTGGTTTTCACAGTTTGTCTTGGATTCTATGGGTTTCTTGTATCACTATTTATTCTACTTTATAATCTGGCTGTATGTATTTCTTTGATTATATTCAAGAGTTTTTTCTATTATCTTTGTTATACCTCACCATGAGGTGGACTGGTTGGGGTGACAAGTTTAGTCGATTAGATTTGGTTCATTAAAAATTGGTATCAAAGGGAATACTCAGCCTAAAGTGTGTTAAAAATTCCTATATTTGGTTTGGTGTCTTGGATAAAAATGAGTTAAGACCATCAAAATTTGTTTAGTATGTGTGGGTGGGTTACTCGATATCTCACCTCCGTGTTTGAAATCAAGTTAACGTGAGAGGTCAGAATTGTTTTACCAGGTTTGAGACTTAGTGTTTAAGGTTATTTGAATGAATTAGATGGGGAGTTTATTTAAAAGGGCATGTTCCTTATTAAATTTTTATCTTTTTAATAGTATAATTTATCATTTATTTAAATTTTTATTATTTTAAAGAATAGATAACAATACCTGATGTTGGTTCTATGATTTTGGAATTTTCTCACGATTGATTGGGTTTTGTATTCTATATATTAGACAATACCTCTTAGAAGAGATCTTCTAAATCTAAGAGAGGAATATGTGAGAGAGGAACCATAGAAGAATCTTCAATTGGACCCTTATTTGGTAAAATCAACAATCTATACAATTTATAATTTGCCTCAAGTGAGTTTTTGGAACCCAAGATAGGTGGTGGATCAGGAATCTGAGTTCACTAAGAATAATCTACCCATCATCTATGGTGACAAGGGACACCAAGAATATGAGGAGTGGGTTGAGCAGATTCAGAGTATATTAAACTTTTTGAAGACTCCTAAATACTCTAAGGTGGGATTTTCCACTTATATGTTTGAGGTACGGGGAAGGAGATGGTGGGAATCTATTTTGTAAGATATATTGCATGTTGATATTACATAGTCTTCCTTAAATAAAATATTCAATCATAATTTTTACCGTAAGAAATTATGTTTGGTGAAGACCTGATATTTTATAACAATGGATCAAGGGGGTCATATTGTTCTGAATTATTCAAACCATTTTTTTATCAGGTGTATCTAGTATAGGAGCCTGTCACCAATGAGTACCTAAAGATGTAAGTATTGAATTGGAATCGAGGCTAGATATTCCATTAGTGTTAATTATCATGTGTGTTTTGAATTTTTTTTGAGGAGTGTTATAAATTATATTTTTCTGAGGTAGACATAACTTGAAAGAGAGGTTTAGATGGAGCTTCAGTTGGTGTTGTTGTTATCCAGGGCGTATTTCTGGGCAAAAAAGTAGACACATGGGTGTTTAGTTTTATTAAGGATTTTTTTAGGGGATTCATCAAATAAGAATAAATTTTTCATCCATTGGCATGGAAGGTGAGGTTATAACAATTCTAATTATATGGAAGCTCCCATGAATTTTCATTTTTGTGTAAAATTTGTTTATCTGAAATGTTTTTCTGATAGAATTTCCCAGGGAAGTAAGGATGGATCCACATTCCACAAGTGATTGTAGGTTCATACCGATTCATCAAGGGAATAAGGAAATATCCTATGGATAAGTGTGATGTAAATATGGATATGAAACTTAGTTAAGAGCTGAGACCAGATGTCTTTATACAACAAAGTATTCACTAGAGGAATCTAAATCTAGGTAGGCTATAATTAGAGGTATTGTGTTTATTTTTTCTTATACGGTACTAACATTTTTTGATACAAGAGATACTCATTAATTTATATAATCAAATATAGTTTATGTGTTGGGAATGAATTTTGATATTCTACCATTCTTGTTGGATCTTTACACACCTTTTTTAATGTGATCTGAATAAGATTTTAAGTGTCCAGTATGCCAATTGATGATAGATGTTATTGAGGTGGAGTATGGATTCATAGTGCATAATGTTGAAATTTTATAATTTATTATAATTATGGATTATATTATTAGTGCTAGGGACTATGTATACTATTATCTTTTTCAAGATCAGTTCTTTTTTGTTAATGGATTTAATCATGTTTTTCAGGGTGAGTGGGACTTTAGATCAGGAAGGGAGAGGCCTATTGTTCCTTATAGCTGGGTAAAATTATACCAATTATCAAATATGTTTCTTGATTTTGTTAAACCTTTATGGGGAAATCATCTACCTTCTATAGTACGCAAATACGTTGAGGTATTTCAAGATGAATTTTCTTGTTTACTCTCCTAGATAATGGTCAAGTTTACTAGAAAACTACCCCAAGAACAATTCCCATTTCTATTCCATCTTACCATATAGCGTATACTGAGTTGGTAGAACATAATGTCCAACATGTGGGTCATGAGGATAAGGGATTTGTTCTTCTTAGCTTGTCACAATGGGTTAAATTTTCCTCTTTTATATGAAGTTAAATAGAAGTCTCATACTTTGTGTGGATTATCAAAAGTTAAATCATGTGACCGTCAAGAACAAAAATCCATTAAATAGGATTGATGGTCTCTTTGATCATCAAGGAGGGGATCTTTGGTTTTAAAATTTGACATATTTTTAGGGTACCACCAGTTTTTAGTATGATATGAGGATATACCAAAGAGATTTGTTTCTAGAAGGTATGGGAATTTCAAGTTTTGAGTTATGCCATTCAGTCTCACTAAGGATCATGTGATATTTATGGATTCGATGAACCAAATATTTCATTAGTTCTTGTACTCTTTTGGTTTTTCATTTTTAGTTTATATTTTGGTTTAATCCAAGTTAGTGGAGGATCATATGGACCATTTGTATATCATTCTTATAAATTTGAGAGAACATCATCTGTATGGTAATATTTTTAAATGTGAGTTTTGGATTTAATAATTAATGTTTATAGGTAATGTTATATCTGATATAGGCATCTCAGGGGATCCTAAAAAGGCATATAAAGTTATTTCCTTAGATCATTAAAATAAGGTATTCGAGATCCAAAGATTCTTGGGTTGGATGATTATTACATGCAGTTTGTTTGGGACTTCTCCAATTGTTCATTTCTGATGATAGATTTAACCCATAAGTGTGTAAGGATTGTGTTGAAGGAAATGTGTTACAGATATTTTGAGGAAATTAAGGTGAGATTTTCTTCAGAACTATTTTTGATTCTTCCAAAAATGTTTTTGTGTCATGTTTTTTTCTACAATACTTCTAGTATGGGTTTGGGGTGCATCTTGATGTAGGGGATATAGGTGGTAGCCTAAGGCCCTCAACAGTTATTCCCTCATGAGAAGAACTACCATACCCATAATATTTAGTTATAATAAATTATTAATAAACTTGAATCATGGGGTCACTACCTCTTTGGATAATGGTATGTGGTATATTATGATTATATAATCCCGAGGTATATTTTCATTAACAGGGATCTGAAATTGCTGTAGAGATGCAAGGTAGAGTATCTATAGACTTTGTATTTTGATATTTCTTATAATCTTGGAAAATGAAATGTGGTCAATGTTGCAATAATAAGTAAACTACTAACACGATCCATGAAGTAATTGGTAGAGAAGTGGTCTCTTATGGGTTTGTTTGTAGATATGAGCTTTGGAATGTAAGAATATGGAGGGTGGGGTTTCTTGGCTTTGATGAAGGATGATTCAATATTTGATGAGTATGTTGAGCTCAATAAGATAGCTAAACTCAAGATTCTGATATTTGGTAAAATCCTTTATGTTGGGTTGACCTTGGTGAGTGGCCTCAGTATCCTAGTAGTTATTTTAGTTTTTAAATTGGCTTAGTTTTTCCTTATTCTCTAAGGTGGGAGTTGATATACTATGGAAACAATTATTTCTAGTCTAAAAACCTTGGTACTACCAAGATTTATCATGATTTGAGATTTCATTATTATGATCTAGAGACTGGAAATTTGGTTGTGTATTTTTTATCACGTTGTTTTATTTTTTAGAGAATTAAGATAGAAAACTACATACCTTCAATTTTATTTCAACCCTTACCCATTTTGGTATAGAAACAGGATGATATTTACATGAATTTCATCATTAGTTTACCATGGACTCTTAGTGGTAAGTATGTTACTTGGGTGATTATTCTTCATCTCATAAAATTGTCTTATTTTATACCTATCAAGGATACATCAAAAGTAGAATGACTTGGGGACTTGTATGTTAGAGAGATTATGAGACTTAAAGGGATTCCCTATGAGATTTTATCTGATTAGGACTTGAGGTTCACATATAGGTTATGGAATTTTTTACTGGAGGTGATGCGTTACTATTTTAAATTGAACACAACATATTAATCATAGATGTATGGATAGATATAAAGGACTATTCAGGTTCTTGAGGATATACTCCAGGATTGTGTGCTTGATTTTGGTGGATCCTGGGAAATGAATTTTACATTGTTTGAATTTTACTATATTAATAGGTATCAAGCATCGATCAAGATGGATCCCTTCAGGGATTTTTATGGGTGGCCATGTAGATATCCCTTATGTTTGGTAGAGTTGGGAGACCAGTCTTTGATTAGGTCTAGTATTTTTTAGGAGATGATGTAGATGGTGTAGTTGATATGGAAAATATTGATCCCAACACATAGTTTTCATAAATATTATGTAGACCATAATCATTGGTCACTAGGGTTTGAGATCGGTGAATAGGTTTTTATTATATTTTCACCTCGCTAGGGAAATCATTGGTTGGGTAAGTAGGGTAAGTTGGCACCAAGGATTGTGGTCCCCTTTGAGTTCATTGTAAAAATGGGGAAGGTGGCCTATTAGTTGTAATTACCATATCATTTGACTTCCATCCATGACATTTTTTATGTTTTCCATATAAGGAGGTATCAAATAGATCCCACTAATGTGATTGGATGTGAGGATGCCTATATAGATCCCAACATCACTATAGTTGAGAAACTACTTTAGATTATGGATTTATGAGAGAAGGGGTTTCATGATAAAAATTTTACTTTGGTCTGTGGACTATGGAAGTGTGGATTGGATAACCACAAGATGTGGGATCTATAATTATTGATTAGGCTATAATGGACTTAATATATTTTGATTCTAGGATCTTATAGGCTTTATGGCGATATAAATATATTATATTTGGGAGATTGTTACACCCTGTTATCTTCCTTCATGTATAACTCATATTTTGTTTTTGGTTTTCCTTTTTTGGGTGCATTATGGGAATCTCGGAAATAGAGAGTCATATTTAAGGAAAGTGAATTAATATTTGGGGATACATATTTTTAATTAAGGGATTTTGGGTAAAAATTTGTTAAATATTTGCAGTGTTCTATCTAATCTTGGAGAACACCATTGTTGATTTGGGGTTTTTAGAAGAATCTAGTATGTTAACTATTTGTAGTGAATTTACATGATCTGAAATAGTTACAAGTCCTTTAATGGTTTTTGGGATTATTCTGTGATTCCAATGCAGGTCAAGAAAAATTATGGTCCATGAAACCATTATAAGTTGTGGAAATTATGTTTGGGATTAAATTTAATATGAGGTGATGCCTTTTTTGGTGTATGTTTTATTCATGGGATTTCATGTTGAGAAAGATATTCCTGAAGTGAAATTATCACATACAGTAGTTTTAAACAATTTATATTCTTGAATCCTTTTTTTTCTGGATCCTTCACTCTTGAGACCTAGGATTTCTCCGAAGCCATTTTAGGGATCTTCACTACAATCAGATCAGTTGTTTAGTAATTGATCATCATGGCTATTTTTGTGTGTCTCTTTGAGAATTTTCTTTCTACTTATTCATTTTATTCAGCTGCAGTGGTGGTGTTGGATTTATTTATGTTTTATATTCATGATCAATTGATTTCTTCTATTGATCCTTAAAAATTATTTTCAGGCCTTTTCTGTTGAGACTGATATGTGGTTTTTTGATCTATTTTGTCGAAGGAAGATAGGTTTCCATTTTTTTGTAGGTATTTCAATACAATTGGTTAATTATATTAATTCATTATTTTTTAGTAAAATTACCTCGGTATATTCATATAATTGAAGTGAACTTTTGTTTCATGCAATTTTTTGGAATGTTTAATGTTTTTAAAGGGTCTTTCATAAAAAATAGATTTTTTCACACCAAGTGTTTGATAAAATTTTCAAGTGGAGGTATTAATTTAGAAATTGGTTTTTAGGAATTAAATAGAATTTTTTTGGATTTTAAAAGGTTTTAAAAATTGTGAGTGTGGTTTCAAATTGAATTATGATAACTCAAAACCTTAGGAACCGAGGGTGAGTTGGTAAATGGACACATGTTACCTTAGTGTGTGTGGAACCACAAGGGGTTTCTTTTTTGATATAAATGGATTTTGGAAGTACTTGATATTCATTGGCACCAACATGGGTCTGGTTTATGATTAATTTTATGTCTATTATGTATTCCTTTGGTCTAGGTCCCAATAGAGAGTTTGTTTCATTTATTATTTATTTATTTCATGATGTATTATGTCATGTATTTTTATCACATGTTTGATCATGAAGTTTTATCACACAGTTTCATATGATGGATTATTTTATAGATATGTGTTTAATTTTAGACCTTATGTTGTGTGGATATTTCTTTACTATTTTTGCACTTATACTGGTCATATTACCGACTTTGTGAATATTAAGGGATTATATGAAAACAAAAAAACTATTTACAAATGGGTTATAATTTATGAAAAATTATTTGTAAAATTGTTTTTAATTTAAAATCTATAACTGAGCAATTCTTGTTACTAGACCTTGTATAAAATCTATGGTGGTACCCTATTGGCCTATTTTTTCTCACACCCTAATTTTTTCTTTAGGAGGTTTTATATTTTTTATTGCAATATCTAGGTAAAGGGTAGGAAATATTATAGTATGTTATATTTTCTTTCCATCATTTACTTCATAGACGGGTGGTTTGGAGGTGAAAATGGGTCACATGGAGATGTGTTGGTATATAATTTCCATACAATATGGTTCAACCAGTTTGTCTTGGACTTTATGGTTCTCATTGTATCATATTTTTATCCTTTTTATACTATGATTTAATGTCTTGTTTTTTTATATTAAAGACTTTTTCCTTTATTATACCTTACAATGTGGTTGAGTAGTTCAGATGACTTGTCCAGTGACCTTGGCCGGTTTGTTACATCACTATTCTAAGAGATTTACTTTATATAAAAAAATTTAATATCATTTATCAATGATATCCTATATACTTGTGATTTGAGACATTTGTTTTATAATTTTTAAGGTCATTGCATAAAATTTATTCATTATAAAAATTTTATTTAATGAATATGAGTATATTGTATAATTTTTTTTTATTTTTGACCATGGATATGTAAAATAAAATTTGATATTGTGTAAGGGATTCACATTAATGTATATTTAAACAATATTAATTTTGACGATTATGTGTAATATGCATAATTTTAATCATTTGAAGTTTAATTATTTGCTAAATAATGATGTAACATTTAGTATCCTTAAATTAATGATATAAAACATTATACCTCAAATTAATAATATAAAGTTATTATTTATCTTCTAAAACTCACACGTGTAAACATCTTAATTATATAAGTTAGTATTTTATTTCAAAACCTATGTTTATATCTACTACCATGCATATTTATAGAAGGATAAAAATCATTATAATTTGAAATTTAGTCTTAAATTTTCTCAATGTGTATATCCATAAATTTGTGAGTCTTTAATTGAGTGGGTTATGAAATTTCTACATTAAGAAGTATTCTAGGCCTGGATTTCTATTAAATTTTATTATCTTATTATAGTATAAATATTATAACTTTATGTTCCTTCTATTTTCTAAAATTGAAAAAAGTGTGTAAAAAAATTATTCTATGGTAATTTTTCTTAATAAATTAATATTCAGTGTTAGTATGAAAATACTAATTCATTAGAATGAAATTATAGGATATTTATTGATTTAATTAATGTATATTTTGAGGGATTTAAAAGTGGATGATATTGAAATAAAATTAATGGAGGATTCAAATAATTAATTTCAAAGAATTAATTGAGGAATTTTTTAGAGGATATAATTAATCTAAATTTATTGCTTAAATTTCAATATTTAGTATTTAAAAATTATTTTTATTGGAATGGTTCTTAGAAAGTTCTAGACATTTAGTTAAACTATATCAAGGATTTAATGCGCATATTATTAACATAGAATATTACTTCATCAATAGAGTTGATTAGAGGAAATAATGGGTTTAATTAATTAAAAATTTGAATGAAATGTAATTATAGTGGTAGATCACTATGATAATTAATATAAGGGAATTAATTTAGGGGAATTAATTCATGTATATTTGCATTTTAAATTTTTTGGAGAGTTTGTTTTATTGACCATTGAATAGAAGAGGCCAATTATAGTTCTCTTAGAATAATGTCAAATATTTTCATTGATGTGGATATTATTACGTAAAAATAAAATGGATTGTTGAACATGATGATTATGTTCTAAAGATAAAGTAGGTTAATTTGTAAGCATTCAATTAGTGGTTTTATACATGAGTTTAAAATAGTAATTAGAGAAATTAATTATATATTATTATATCATTAATGATTTTCTATGATGGGATAATGGTGGGTTTTATAGTATTCTCAATATATTGAGTAGTGAATTAAAATCCTATAATCCTTGATCCATCTCAATGTTCATCTATATTAGTAGTGGAGAGATCTTGGTACAGTTTATTAATGGATAAAATATTGGATAAAATTCTTATTCTTTATAGTTTTGATTATTTGACATAATTTATTTGAAGTATTTGACATGTTTGAAAATGAGTTAGCATAATTAAATTTATCTTCTCAACACCCTTATGCATAAGGTGTTATAATAAGTTTTACAATATTTGGAATAAACCCTAATGAAATGGAATTGGGTCAATGTCACTCAATATATAATTCCCCTTCTACCAATTCTTCTTATATAAAATTAAACTATATAGTTTTATGGAGTTGTTACACTCTTTTGATTTTTTCACATTCAAATGGAAAGTCACATGTTCACCATTTCAAATATCAAGGGTCATTTAAAACACAAATATGTTATTTGAAATTATTTATAGATGAAAAATATTCCATTTAAATTAAGAATGATATTTTATGTAGGAATCGTGGAGATAATAATAAGTGATTCACCCCTTAAAGATTATCAAATTGATGGTTCATAGAAGTATCAAGGAAAGAGCATGTAGGTTGGTGTATCTAATGTATTCCAAATTTGGGATACTCTTTACATTATTTGTTATAATATTTTTTAAATAAAAATTATTATTTATAATTTGTGATAAGTATTTATATGTGGGTTTCGAATCATTTATTGTTTAAAAGAATAATTATTAGTTTAATGTTGATTTTGATATCTGCCATGTTTATTATTAAATAACTATTTTTTTCTTAAATTTATTAACCTGAATTTTAAAATGTGGATTTATTAATTGATTTATATTAGTGAAATGTATATCATATTTCATTAAAATTGGTGGTTTTATAAATACATTTTCACAGGTTTTGATTAAAAAATAAGGGAGTTTTTAAATTAATCATGGAAATGTGTTGGATTATTTTTCTATAAAAACATGAAATTATATTTCCTATAGTTAACTTTTATTTATGGATATATTTTTATTTATTTTATTTTCCTTAATAAAATAGTTCATAATTGAAGTTATAGGGAAAAATTGTGTGTTCTCATTTTGGGTGACACCGAGGGAATGTGTTTATAATCAGGAAATTCATTTCTTTATATGAATAATTGTTTCACTAACATTCATTTAGGTGGGGTTTAAAATATTAACATGCGTGTCTTCCATTTATAATTGATCTTAATAAGCCTCATGTGTGATATAAAATAACTATATAAACCAACCTACACTTTTGTAGGCACCCTAATTCATATAGTATGACCCATTACATGTTTTTAAATACCATGGTGATTGAAGGATTCCTAGAGTGGGTCTGGATGTGTTTGGATACTAAAATCAGAAATAATCTTACATTCATGACATGAAAGGATTTCATACCATGAATACGAGTTTCATGGCTTGTGTAAGACTGGTTCGTAGGGTGCTTCATGACATGAATTAATTCAGGGTTAAATGGCTCGAGGCGATATGTTTTTAGCATAACATAAAACCCGATAATTAAACGACGTGAAAGGGTTTCACACCATGAAAATATACTATGAATAATTGAATTATAAACCATAACTCCATGGGGTTACTCAAACCCTATTATTTTCTCCCAAACATGAGGCATCCTATGGCTTGCTCTTTAGGTATTTTGGGATCCCTTTAACAAGGATCAATTATCATCATCTTATCTTTGATCCATGGTAATATGAGGTACCTTGTACCTACTTTCTTATAGATATTTGACTTGGATCCTCCCTATTCTTATTGAAATGTAATATAGGGTTCTATATGTCATTATAATGGATTTTACTTGGTTTTTTGTTGGTGTAGATATGGTACAACGTCATTGGAGCGATGCAACTTCATGCAAGAGAGGTGATCAAGATCTTCGATAGTGGTCCATTATCTTGAAAAGGACATTGATTACATTAAGGTAAGGGATTAATTTCTTATCATATTTATTTATATGAAATTTTAATTATATAACGGGTTATCCCTCTATATATAAAATCAATTAACATAATAATTATTGAACCATATTAATATTGAATTGGTTGTAGTGATCACATGTTTTTACTTTCTACCATGATAACGGTTTGACTATTGAGTTTATAGATAGTGTAATATCATTGTTATAATTTTTATCATTTATTTTGATTATATATATTAGAATATGGAATTTTCTAGAATGTATATAGGTACATAAATCCTGAATTAATTAATAATTAATTAGATGGAGAATAACATGAATTTTTAATGAATCTGGTGGTTTTTGTAATATGATAATAATCAAATTGATGCTAATAACATGATTAATTAAATATTTCATTCCATGTTTATATTTAATTTGATAAATAATGTGAACCATATTAATTCTTGTTGATGAAAAAAAATTAAATTCATGTTAATGAATTGTAATTCCACAAATATTTCTGATACTTGAATGTATGCATGGAAGCATGTTTAAATTATTTTTTTAGTTAATTTAGAATCTTCTTATTGTGTGATTATTTAGGTTTATAGTAGTTGTAACCTATGAATAATGAATCAATAAATTCAAGAAGGAATAAGAACCGTTTTTATAATAAAAATTTCAAGGGACTGAATTTCCAATTTTCTTGAGACGATCGACTTCCTTGTGTTGGAGCCATGAGAGATCATTTATGTTTGAAAGTCATGTGACTTGTTTTAGTGTATAGATTGTACTGTTGGTTGTTCATGTTTGTTTCCTAAATTGTTTTTATGTTCTCTAGTTGTGATATTCCGTTTTCCATGTATTATGGGGGAGGGGAGGCACAAATACTGTTATGATCCTAAGATTGATGATGCCACATGTGGATGGGGAGGCCTATATGATATAATAGGTGTTGTGTCTTGTGATTGAGAAATGCATCAGGATATGGATCTAGGTGTTGGGGATAGAACTCAGGATGATGGAACATGTTAATTATGGGCTTACCAGTTGATGTGATTATAAGAGCATGGAAGCTCCCTTATAAATATTTTTAATGGATGATGTTCAAGTTTCTTATTTTATTTGTATTTCATTCCCCACAAGTTGAGGAAGTTGGGTGTGGTTTGTTTAATTTTTTCTTATGGTGGAAGATTAGGATGGTTTTTTCTAGAGTACCTAGATTATGAAATAATACCAATAATGAATAAATAATTCCTAACCATTAGGGTTGGTGTTGATAGAATGAAAAATGATGAATTGATTTTACTATAGAGAAACCATGGACTCAATTTGGATTATTCTTGGATGGCATGGAATTGGATTTAAGGTTGATAATTTTTGTGTCTTAATGTTTTTAATTAATGGTTAATAAATTAATTAATGGATATAAATGATAAAAAAGAAATAAGTAATTAATGTAGCTCTTTTAAATGATTTTTTGCCTACTGTATATCTTTTTCCCAACAATAAACCATGGAGTAGCCTAGTTCACATAGAATAGGCCCCAAAAGAAGATCAGAGCAACAAGAGTAACAGCCACCAGATGCAGAGCTAACCAGGTTGGAAGAATGAGAGGGTATGAAAGCTGCCATCGGGACCAGGCACCGTGTAGCTTTGTACGGGGCAATGCTATCCGATTAGTAATGCAAGGTGGGGAGCTAAGGTGATCAATGATTCAAGATGCTGTGGAGGGGAAGTTCTAGTGGGCTGGGCCTACGGGTCATGTAATGGGAATGGTATGCCTCAGGGCCTTCGAGTCATGTATTGTGGGTCATGTTGGGCCTGGTTCCTTGGGCCTATAGGCCATGTACGGGTTCCCCTTCAAACCTTAAAAGGGGGATTATCTATAATAAAATAAAAAGAAGGCCTTCGGGGCATTCAGACTATTCCCAATAATAGTAGCTAGGTGTTTAAGTGATGATAATTTGAGTTGATCTTAAGACTCAGTTATGCTGATAGTGTGGTTGTGAGGTATATTATATCATGTATATTATATTATTTCATATTCTATGAAACCCATGTTCGTTAGGGAAATGGACACAAAGTGGACTTTGGGAGGGGTTTTCCCCAACATCTCGGTGAGAGGACAGATGGATGACTACAACATCTAGCCCAAATCTCTTATCTTATTGGTTACTTGTTCTTCTATGCATAGTGGTCAGATTCCCTATATATAAGTGTAGAGGGATTTTATTGATTGTTGTTATTTCACATACATGTATCTATGGATATATATCCAAAGGATTTTTATAGGAATGTTGTATATATGGTGTGATTTATTTAGGTACTTATTTGGTGTATGGGAGAATGGCTTGATGTATAATAGATAATGTATGGTATATGTCATACGGGATGTGGTGGATCCCATAAACTACTTGGATATAATATGTATATGTGGTATGGAATGATGTGATGATGTGATTATGTTATCATGTGATGAATGAGGTATATATTGTGATGCCTTTCCCATGTGTCTTCGAGCCAGATTATTTTGGATGTATATGGATTAGGATATGTGAAATTGGGGCTTCGTGGAAAACCAATGGGTATATAGGAGTGGGGTATCCTTAATGTTTAATTATAAATTTATATGAACTCTTATATGTGATACTTATGTATATTTAGACATGTTGAGGGCTATAAGATGTTATGAGCCTAGTATGGATGATTCTAGGATGACAGATGTGATATATGCTCAAGGAGTCTCACATGATGAGCCAAAAGATAACTACCGAGTTGATGCCAACAACGATGACCCTTCGAGGAGGAGAGTCCTTGAGTTTCAACACCATATTACACAAAAGTATGAGGGATTTGTTTTACATTCAATCACATAAGACTAGTTGAAAGAGGTTGAGATATCTTTTAGTTTGATTCATGTTGGAAGGAGCAATGGGTCTTAGTGGTTTTGATGATGCTGTATGGAGTGGCAGGGTTGTGCTAGTTTCATGTTCCTTAGGGATCATGAGGAGCCTAAAGTCTCATGAGATAAGTTTTGAGACCAATTACATGTAGATTTCCTTTATTTGACCAGGAAGGTAGCCATTCACTAGGATCTTCATACACTTTGATATTGGGGTTTCAACATCTGAGTGTTCAAAATCCATTTTTGGACCCTTATGTGATATTCTTCAGACCTATTTCTTGATTAAGTGGCCAGAGAAAGTCATTTATCGGAGGTATTGTGTCCTAAGTTCCAATGATAGTCACCATATTTACGCCAAATATGTATCTTGAGTTTTTGGAAGTAAAAGGGTTTATTGAGAGGATGTTATCCAGAACTTGATCTTTGTGAGAGGGGAGTCTTTAGGATTCTTAATGATGTAGAGATATTGTCTAGTGTTCCTAATTTTATAGACATAAGAGATTTCATTAAGTCCAAGGTAGGTCCCATCCCTCTTCATCTTATTTCTCCAGGGGAGGAAGCTCTCATACATATTCCAAGGGACCATTTTAACGTTTCTATTATTGAGTATGAGGTGATTAGTGGTGATATTTCTCAAAAATTCAATGAAGTTAGTGTGTGCTAGGTGTTCTACTTTGGTTCCTCCGTTGAAGCAGTTTCATCCAATATACCTGCTACAGGTCGTTCTATTTTGGGATCATCATATAAGTGATAGGGAAGGATAATTACAACTACAAGACGCTCCTCGTCCTTAGATAGTAGAGAATATTTACGGAGGTGGTCATCAGTAGGGTCAACGAGGTCATGTGTTAGGTCATGGTCAACAAAATTCTTTAGATTTTATAGCTCTGGGTGACACAGTCATCGCTTAAGGTTCCATTCTCTTATTTTCTACATGAGTTTATGATTTGTTCAATTTGAGAGTGAAAAAGTACTTTATGTCACATACCCTCATCTATGTTTTGGGACTTGAGTTAGAGAGGCTTACAGTACCCTTGGGGTTGACTAGGCCAATTGGAGTTTGAGATAACATGGATGAAGTATGTATAGGCTATGAGCTAGTGCGAGGAAAGCACTACAGGTGGGGATATTTCCTATGCCTATAGATACAAACATATTAAATAATCCTCAACATGGATTTTTTAAATTAGGTGTAGGATATCATGGATATATTTAAGAGGAAGGTTTTGTTCTATGATGTTGTCAGAGATCTAGAAGTGTTTTTTAGTGAGAGTAATACTCGAACAGGTTAGTGGCGTGTTCTGACCTTATCATCATTGATGACTGTGCTAACACTGATCTCATCAATATTTCAACAATCAGTGTTTCCAAGGGTTATATAAGATTAATATGATTTATTTTTATAGGAGGTTTTTGTACTACCCCCTCGATGGGAGATTGATTTTTGGATCGATCTATAGCTAGGCATGCGTCCTGTATTAATGTATCCATATAGGATATTACCTTCTGTGTTGTAAGAGATGTGTGTATAACTCGATGGTCTATTTCAGCATGGTTTTTTTTTCATATGAGTGTTTCACCTAAGGGGAACCTATTTGTTTGTGAATAAGTCCAATGGTATTTTGTATATTTTTATTGATTATCATTTCCTGGACAAGGTGATAGTGGAGAACCACTATCCTCTTCCATTGATTGATGATTAATTCTATGAACATAATGGAGGAAGTAAGTTCTTGAAGATTTATATGTGTTCAGTATATCATTAGATGCATATGAAGGACAAAGATATCCCAATGACTAATTTTGATTGTCTTCATAGGCATTATGAATTCATTGTGATTTCGTTTGGTGTAAGAAATGCTCTAGACTTGTTCATGGGGTTGATTAACACAATTTTCAAAGAGTTTATGGATACATTTTTTGTGATTTTCATTAAAAACATCCTTGTGTACTGTGTATGTGAGGAGGTTTATGTAGAGCATCTACATTCCATTTTGGGAGTTCTTCGTTATGAGCAATTGTTTGGGAATTTTTCAAAATGTGAGTCATGGGCTCATGAAGTCCATTTCTAGAACTACTAAAAAACCCTCTTATAACAACACTTCCATTTATTAGAACTCAAAAAATTTTCTGATAAAGATCCTCTTTATCAGTTCCAAAAGAAGCACTGATAAAGGAATCCCTTTATCATAACTAAAAAAATCTTTGATAAAATGCACAGTTTATCGATGCTTCTTTTTTAACATTGATAATTGATAACCTTTATCAACAATTTATTTTAGTGCTAATAAAGGAAACATGTATCAACGCTTCATTTATAGCACTGATAAAGGGTGTCATTTATTAGTTTGTTTTTAGCACTGATAAATGGTTTCCTTTAGTAGTGTGTTTTTAGCACTGATAAAAGTTTCACTTAATTAGTGATTTTTTAGCGATGAAAAAGGTCCATGAAAAAAATGAAAAATTAAACAAATAAAAATAAAATTATTAAGTTAAGAAAAATATCAAACATTTTATTTATTAAATAATGATAGAAATGAATAAATTTAATAAATATATATTTATTAAAAACATTAATAAATAGTATATATTAAATATAGATATATAAAATGAATAAGTATAACATATATAAAATTTTAATTAAAAAAATATTAATGTCTTATTCATTTTTAATATTGTTTAATTTTAAAATTTAACCTATATTAAACATCGTGCATTTCATTTATTTCATGTGCATACATACATACATACATACATACATATATATATATATATATATTAATGCATTTTTATACACAAACGCACACACAAATATATCTATGCAATATATAGACACACATACACCCATTATTTATGTAATTTATTCATATTTTATTATATTTTAGAATTTCATTATGACATGACACATTTAATATATATTATGTTTTTAATTGGTCATTTTTTTAATACTATAGTTAGGGTATTCATTTTTAATGTTTTTTATTTTTTATTTTATTTTTGAAATTGACCAATTTTTAATATTTATTTATTAGGGTATTTTATTTTCAATATGTATTCATCCACTTAAATATATATATTTATATATATATATACATTCATATTTTTTAATAACTTATATTTAATTAATAAAACTTCTCCATTTTTTCAATATTTTTAAAGTGTACGTATTTTGAATTATTAAATTTCACTCATTTTTAAGATGCTTATATTTAAGATTATATCTCCATTAATAATGATAAAAATATATCAGTAAATAAATATTTTGAATTAAATAATAAATTTATATTTACTTTATTGATAAATATTTTTAAATATGTATTAATATAATTATAAATAAATAATTATATATATATAAATAAGTATATAATTATAATAAAGTTATTTAAATAATTATAATTACAAAAAATTTAACAGCATTTTTGTGGTGCTGAAAATGATTAATCTTTATCATCACTAATGACTCAATGTTAAAATATAATTTAACAGTGCTAAAACATTAGCACTGATAAATATGTCTTTAATCTGGGCTTTTGTTTCATTGATAAAGGTCGAGATCTATCAGCACTAATAACATGCTAATAAAAGACATATTTATTGTACCTCTCGTACCCCTCGTGGTTTAATTTTCATGATCACAATCACTCTCTTATTTATCTAATCTTGTTTTAAGTGTTTTTGGATGATAGGCATGATTTCAGGTTGCCAAGGAATTGGGCCAAGAAAGCCATAAGGCAAAAGTGGACTGATTTCAGTCCACCGGCCAACTGGTGGATGACCACCGGCCAGCCGGTGGAATCTTGACAGAAGGCATCCCCTCTGTCCAGACCACCGGCCAACCGGTGTCCCATCACCGGCCAGCCGGTGTAACCCAGACAGAAGGGACACCTACTTTCTCACCACCGGCCAACCGGTGGCCTCCTCACCGGCCAGCCGGTGGTGCCTGGGCAGAAGGCCTCTCCATTTTCCAAAGCACCGGCCAACCGGTGGCCAAGCACCGGTTAGCCGGTGGAGCCAGTCAAACTAGCCGTTGGGCTTTGACCAGCCTGCTCCCAACGGCTCCGAAGACTTTTCCAACAGCTCCGAAGACCCCAAACGGCCATATGAGGGTTCCCCCTCTATAAATAAAGGACTAGGAAGCCCCGAAACAAGTGTGGAATAATAACAAAGCCAACAGAAGCCAACAGACACATTTTTCATCATTTGGAAAACCTCCGACGGATTCCTTCAAGGAACCTCAATTGCTCCAACCCATTTCCACATCCAAGGAGCATCACCATAGAAGCTTGGGAGCGCTCTTCATCAACTCCAATCAATCCATTGGCGCCCAAGACTTCTCCACATTACGGTTTTTCTTGTTTTATTATTTTGAGCATCAATTTGGGTTTGTGCCTACAAACCCCTCTTTCTCTCATCTTCCTTTTGTTTGGGTTTTCACACCACCTTCAAGGTGTGAAGAGGTTAGTCAAGCCTTCCCTTTAAAAGTCTTGATTCATAGGTGAGCTAGCCTTCACCTGTAAGAAGGCTAGTGGGTTCTTTCTCAACCATTAAAACCAAGATGTAATAGGTTCTAGACTACCTTAAAGTCTAGTGGGTTTCTTGCTAAAACCATTAAAAAGAAAGCGGTAGTAAATCTCTCAAAGGTTGAGTTGGGAGTGGAGACATAGGCTTTGGCTTAAGCCAAACTCCGTTATCAAGTTTTTTGTCTTGCCTCTTTTATTTCCGCTGCACTTTAACTTTGTTTTAAATTGTTAAACTTTTTTAAAAAGGCAATTCACCCCCCTCTTGCCATCACTATCCTCCCCAACAATTGGTATCAGAGGGAAATTTGAGTAATACCTTCACCGGTTTCAAATTCAAAATCCATTGTGATGGCTTCATCTTCTTTCGCCCCCGAAGGATATTCATTGGGTCGTGCTCCTTTTTTTGACGGAACCGACTACACTTATTGGAAAACCCACATGACTACTTTTCTTAGAAGCATTGGTTATCCTATTTATAGAATTGTCATGCATGGTTACTCTCTCTCTTCTCCCGATGAATCCAAATGGACTCAAGCCGATATAAAAAATTTCGATCTTGATGGAAAAACCATGAACACTCTTCATTGCGGCCCTGATCTTAATGAATTCAATCGAGTTTCCACATGCACTTCATCTCATGAAATCTGGAAACTTTTGGAGGTTACCCATGAGGGGACCAAAAAAGTCAAGGATACTCGATTGAATATGTACCGTCAAGATTTTGAGTCTTTCACCATACACCCACACGAATCAATTACTGAAATGTTTACTCGTTTTACTGACGTTTGCAATGGGAGAAAGTCTCTTGGAGATGATGTTTCTGCAGAGATGATGGTCAAGAAGATCCTTTGGATCCTACCAAGCTCATGGGCACCAAAGGTGACCGCAATCCAAGAAGCAAAAGACATCAATAACATGCCGGTTGAAGAGCTCATCAGATCCCTCATGACCTACGAGATCACCATGAGGAGGCAAGCAGAAAAGGAAGGCAAACCGATCAAAGTTCCAAAGAACATCGCCTTCAAAGTTCAAAAAGAAGAAAGCTCCTCCTCCTCATCGTCTACCTCTTCAAGCGGCGATTCAGAAATGGAGAATCTTGCCCGCAAAATGCACAAATTCATGAAGAAGCACAAGAAGAAGAAATCCCGCAAGGCTCAACCCAACGAAAAATCCGAGCCCGAGGTAACGTGCTATGGGTGCGGCACGAAAGGCCATTACAAGCCCGGTAGTCCACCCAACAAGAAAAAGGCCAAGCAAAAGGAAAAGAAGAAGGCATTCAAGGCCACATGGAGTGATAGCTCCACATCCTCCTCCTCCTCCTCCTCAAGTGACAACGGTAAAAAAATGCCTAATGGCATTTCATGAGGTATCCTCTTCCGACTCATCTTCCTCTTGTTCTTCCAATTCTTTCAATCATTTATCTTATGAGGATCTCCAACATGCTAGAGATCAATTGGAGGAAGGTTTTCATGAACTTTCTTCCAAATTTATTGCTTTAAAAAAGAACTTCAAAATTATTTCTTTCGAAAAGGATCAACTACTCAAAGAAAAGGAAGACTTGTCCCTCAATATCCAAAACCTTCCCGATGTTGATTCTATGGAATCAACAATCAAGGATTTAAGGAAATCCCTAGCTAAGTTCACCGAAGGTGAACATAACCCCTCAAAGCTCCTTGGTTCCCAATGCGTATCTAGAACCACCCAAGGGCTTGGCTATTCCAAGAAAGCTTCCTCTTCCCATGCTCCTACTATTTTTGTAAGGGGGATCTCCCAATATAAATTTTGCAACTATTGTAAGAAACCCAGACACTTAATTTATGAGTGCAATTGAAAAAATGCCCGGTATGGAAGGCCCAAAACCATTTCCTTTAATGATGAATTTCATAGGAGAATACCCGCCACTAGACAAGTTTGTACTGAAAAATCCCTTTTAGCGAGTCTCTCCGGACCAAAATTTGTCTCGGTTCTAAAATCCTCTCCCCGGTGATTTGTTGTTTTTATTTAGGGGGAGTTAGGATCGTTTAAGCCTTTTTGCGTTTTTCAATTCAAAACTTTCATTCAAAACTTTCAATTCAAATCTCAAAAATTTCAATTTGTTTAAAAAACTCTATCTTGTTTTTCAACCTTTCCCTCAATCAAGTTTTATGCCCCGTGCTATTTTGATAATCACAAAGGGGGAGAAATTCTTGGTTGATTGGGGGAAAAATCTTTCTCTCATGCTTTTCTTTATCCTTTAAAGCATGCCTTTCATTTCAGTCTTTTACATTTCTTGTTTTGGTGATTGTGATCATCAAAATAGGGGGAGATTGTTGTACCTCTCATACCCCTCGTGGTTTAATTTTCATGATCACAATCACTCTCTTATTTATCTAATCTTGTTTTAAGTGTTTTTAGATGATAGGCATGATTTCAGGTTGCCAAGGAATTGGGCCAAGAAAGCCAGAAGGCAAAAGTGGACTGATTTCAGTCCACCGGCCAACCGGTGGATGACCACCGGCCAGCCGGTGGAATCTTGACAGAAGGCATCCCCTCTGTCCAGACCACCGGCCAACCAGTGTCCCATCACCGGCCAGCCGGTGTAACCCAGACAGAAGGGACACCTACTGTCTCACCACCGGCCAACCGGTGGCCTCCTCACCGGCTAGCCGGTGGTGCCTGGGCAGAAGGCCTCTCCATTTTCCAAAGCACCGGCCCACCGGTGGCCAAGCACCGGTCAGCCGGTGGAGCCAGTCAAACTAGCCGTTGGGCTTTGACTAGCCTGCTCCCAACGGCTCCGAAGATTTTTCCAACAGCTCCGAAGACCTCGAACGGCCATATGAGGGTTCCCCCTCTATAAATAAAGGACTAGGAAGCCCCGGAACAAGTGTAGAATAATAACAAAGCCAACGGAAGCCAACAGACACATTTTTCATCATTTGGCAAACCTCCGACGGATTCCTTCAAGGAACCTCAATTGCTCCAACCCATTTCCACATCCAAGGAGCATCACCATAGAAGCTTGGGAGCTCTCTTCATCAACTCCAATCAATCCATTGGCGCCCAAGACTTCTCCACATTACGGTTTTTCTTGTTTTATTATTTTGAGCATCAATTTGGGTTTGTGCCTACAAACCCCTCTTTCTCTCATCTTCCTTTTGTTTGGGTTTTCACACCACCTTCAAGGTGTGAAGAGGTTAGTCAAGCCTTCCCTTTAAAAGGCTTGAGTCATAGGTGAGCTAGCCTTCACCTGTAAGAAGGCTAGTGGGTTCTTTCTCAACCATTAAAAGCAAGCTGTAATAGGTTCTAGACTACCTTAAAGTCTAGTGGGTTTCTTGCAAAAACCATTAAAAAGAAAGCGGTAGTAAATCTCTCAACGGTTGAGTTGGGAGTGGAGACGTAGGCTTTGGATTAAGCCAAACTCCATTATCAAGTTTTGTGTCTTGCCTCTTTTATTTCCGCTGCGCTTTAACTTTGTTTTAAATTGTTAAACTTTTTTAAAAAGGCAATTCACCCCCCCTCTTGCCATCACTCTCCTCCCCAACAATTGGTATCAGAGGAAAATTTGAGTAATACCTTCACCGGTTTCAAATTCAAAATCCATTGTGATGGCTTCATCTTCTTTCGCCCCCGAAGGATATTCATTGGGTCGTGCTCCTTTTTTTGACGGAACCGACTACACTTATTGGAAAACCCGCATGACTACTTTTCTTAGAAGCATTGGTTATCCTATTTATAGAATTGTCATGCATGGTTACTCTCTCTCTTCTCCCGATGAATCCAAATGGACTCAAGCCGATATTAAAAATTTCGAGCTTGATGGAAAATCCATGAACACTCTTCATTGCGGCCTTGATCGTAATGAATTCAATCGAGTTTCCACATGCACTTCATCTCATGAAATCTGGAAACTTTTGGAGGTTACCCATGAGGGGACCAACAAAGTCAAGGATACTCGATTGGATATGTACCATCAAGATTTTGAGTCTTTCACCATGCACCCACACGAATCAATTACTGAAATGTTTACTCGTTTTACTGATGTTTGCAATGGGAGAAAGTCTCTTGGAGATGATGTTTCTGCAGAGATGATGTTCAAGAAGATCCTTTGGATCCTACCAAGCTCATGGTAACCAAAGGTGACCTCAATCCAAGAAGCAAAAGACATCAATAACATGCCGGTTGAAGAGCTCATCGGATCCCTCATGACCTACGAGATCACCATGAGGAGGCAAGCAGAAAAGGAAGGCAAAACGATCAAAGTTCCAAAGAACATCGCCTTCAAAGTTCAAAAAGAAGAAAGCTCCTCCTCCTCATCGTCTACCTCTTCAAGCAGCGATTCAGAAATGGAGAATCTTGCCCGCAAAATGCACAAATTCATGAAGAAGCACAAGAAGAAGAAATCCCGAAAGGCTCAACCCAACGAAAAATCCGAGCCCGAGGTAATGTGCTATGGGTGCAGCAAGAAAGGCCATTATAAGCCCGATTGTCCACTCAACAAGAAAAAGGCCAAGCAAAAGGAAAAGAAGAAGGCATTTAAGGCCACATGGAGTGATAGCTCCACATCCTCCTCCTCCTCCTCCTCACGTGACAATGGTAAAAAATTCCTAATGGCATTTCATGAGGTATCCTCTTCCGACTCATCTTCCTCTTGTTCTTCCAATTCTTTCAATCATTTATCTTATGAGGATCTCCAACATTCTAGAGATCAATTGGAGGAAGGTTTTCATGAACTTTCTTCCAAATTTATTGCTTTAAAAAAGAACTTCAAAATTCTTTCTTTCGAAAAGGATCAACTACTCAAAGAAAAGGAAGACTTGTCCCTCAAGATCCAAAACCTTCCCGATGTTGATTCTATGGAATCAACAATCAAGGATTTAAGGAAATCCCTAGCTAAGTTCACCGAAGGTGAAAATAACCTCTCGAAGCTCCTTGGTTCCCAATGCGTATCTAGAACCACCCAAGGGCTTGGCTATTCCAAGAAATTTTCCTCTTCCCATGCTCCTACTATTTTTGTAAGGGGGAGCTCCCAATATAAATTTTGCAACTATTGTAAAAAACTCGGGCACTTAATTTATGAGTGCAATTGCAAAAATGCCCATTATGGAAGGCCCAAAACCATTTCCTTTAATGATGAATTTCATAGGAGAATACCCGCCACTAGACAAGTTTGGATTGAAAAATCCCTTTTAGCGAGTCTCTCCGGACCAAAATTTGTCTCGGTTCTAAAATCCTCTCCCCGGTGATTTGTTGTTTTTATTTAGGGGGAGTTAGGATCGTTTAAGCATTTTTGCGTTTTTCAATTCAAAACTTACATTCAAAACATTCATTCAAAACTTTCAATTCAAATCTCAAAAATTTCAATTGGTTTAAAAAACTCTATCTTGTTTTTCAACCTTTCCCTCAATCAAGTTTTATGCCCCGTGATATTTTGATAATCACAAAGGGGGAGAAATTCTTGGTTGATTGGGGGAAAAATCTTTCTATCATGCATTTCTTTATCCTTTAAAGCATGCCTTTCATTTCAGTCTTTTACATTTCTTGTTTTGGTGATTGTGATCATCAAAATAGGGGGAGATTGTTGTACCTCTCGTACCCCTCGTGGTTTAATTTTCATGATCACAATCACTCTCTTATTTATCTAATCTTGTTTTAAGTGTTTTTGGATGATAGGAATGATTTCAGGTTGCCAAGGAATTGGGCCAAGAAAGCCAGAAGGCAAAAGTGGACTGATTTCAGTCCACCGGCCAACCGGTGGATGACCCCCGGCCAACCGGTGGAATCTTGACAGAAGGCATCCCCTCTGTCCAGACCACCGGCCAACCAGTGTCCCATCACCGGCCAGCCAGTGTAACCCAGACAGAAGGGACACCTACTGTCTCACCACCGGCCAACCAGTGGCCTCCTCACCGGCCAGCCGGTGGTGCCTGGGCAGAAGGCCTCTCCATTTTCCAAAGCACCGGCCAACCGGTGGCCAAGCACCGGTCAGCCGGTGGAGCCAGTCAAACTAGCCGTTGGGCTTTGACCAGCCTGCTCCCAACGGCTCCGAAGACTTTTCCAACGGCTCCGAAGACCCCGAACGACCATATGAGGGTTCCCCCTATATAAATAAAGGACTAGGAAGCCCCGGAACAAGTGTGGAATAATAACAAAGCCAACGGAAGCCAACAGACACATTTTTCATCATTTGGCAAACCTCCTGCGGATTCCTTCAAGGAACCTCAATTGCTCCAACCCATTTCCACATCCAAGGAGAATCACCATAGAAGCTTGGGAGCGCTCTTCATCAACTCCAATCAATCCATTGGCACCCAAGACTTCTCCACATTACGGTTTTTCTTGTTTTATTATTTTGAGCATCAATTTGGGTTTGTGCCTACAAACCCCTCTTTCTCTCATCTTCCTTTTGTTTGGGTTTTCACACCACCTTCAAGGTGTGAAGAGGTTAGTCAAGCCTTACCTTTAAAAGGATTGAGTCATAGGTGAGCTAGCCTTCACCTGTAAGAAGGCTAGTGGGTTCTTGATCAACCATTAAAAGCAAGCTGTAATATGTTCTAGACTACCTTAAAGTCTAGTGCGTTTCTTGCTAAAACCATTAAAAATCAAGCAGTAGTAAATCTCTCAACGGTTGAGTTGGGAGCGGAGACGTAGTCTTTGGTTTAAGCCGAACTCCGTTATCAAGTTTTGTGTCTTTCCTCTTTTATTTCCGCTGCGCTTTAACTTTGTTTTAAATTGTTAAACTTTTTTAAAAAGGCAATTCACCCCCCTCTTTCCGTCACTCTCCTCCCCAACAATATTTATCAGAACTTATAAATTTATCACAGATTAAAGGGATCATTGTCATCAATTTTTTGAAAGCACCATTAAAAGTGTCCCTAATCTATTTATAAAAACCATAAGCATAACTTAGTCCCTCACAATTCTCAACCTCTCATGGAACACCTCTATTGTCAGTGTGAATCCTCTACACTCCCTTAGACTAACTGTAATGCCCCGACCCCAGTTACCCAGATTCGGTGCATTATTACGTAACATTGGCATGATCACAAAAGATCAAGTCTCGAAAGACCAATTAGTTTAGTAGTCTTGGAAACCCTAGATACATTCCTAAATGTTATATTACATCATAAAGTGAAAAACTACAATAACATAATCTCCATAGTCCACACTCATATCCCCTTCAGACTATCCCTTCAGGCCAGTCATAAAATATTTCTTCACATCCTGGAAAAAATAAAATATAGAAAGGGGTGAGCTCAAATGCTCAGTAAGGATAACAATATAGCAGAAACTTTTATAAATAAACATAAACATTTAAGGCAACATATAACTAATAAAAAATCCTTTTAAACTTGAACTTCAACATAGTATGGAAAAAATAAAATTAAATAATGCCATTTACATATTCTCATGGATATTCTATTTGTCGAATAATCAAATGAAATATAAATAACCACTTTTATAATGATGGAATGCATATTGCCAGACTATCATAATCACATAGCCAAGGCCTCGTGCCAAGACTACAAATAGGATTTTGTCAAGGCCTCATTCCAAAACACTAGTTTTTCTTATGAGACCTACCGATGCATCAAGGAGCTACAGCGGGCTCCACCCGTCACTTATTAAGTCCAATTCATTCCTCATATGAACAGGTTTAAACATAAGATAAACAGTCGTATTAAAACTATCATACGAAATGTCAATACTTTCTCCATAAACCATGAATGGTATAAAAACAATACACCCACAGTCAAACATATCACAAAACCTTCAATACAATACGAATGCTTTGAATCATAAAAAATCAACTTCAAATAAGCTTAAAATCCATCAAAGGATGTTGAAATAGATGAAATCAAAACTATTTGAGAGAAATATATTTTTTTGAATTCATTTAAAAGTCACATAATTGTAAAATAAAACATTTACATTGAAAATATTCTTATAAGATTTTAAGGGAAGATTCATGAATTTTATAATGGTGGAAAATAGCCACACCTACTGTATAAGTTAAAAAAACATTCTTACGTTAATTTTGTTGAAAATTTCAAAAAGTACCTTGTTTGGAAAATGACGGAAAGATTCCTTTAAAAAATTTATAAGGTCAAATAAGGGTATAAATGACTTTAAACCATTTTCTAGTAAATAGTAAAAATGTTTTGAAAGAAATTTTTAAGAAACATGGATGTGGATGATAAAGAGGTCCCAGTAGATAATTACATATGAACAACCTTGAATAATGAAGAGGTTGTTGAATTAACCCTTACCTCGTGTTTGACTTGACTCGATCGTTATTTAATCTACGGAGTAATAAACTATATTTTATCTCTACTAGCTTAAGAACCTTTTTCAAGTTCATTATTCCTTTTATATCACTTATTACCATGTTATGAACATTATGTAGTCATTTAAGTTAATAACGGTCGTTTTGTCGATCTTTGGTACTTGAGTCAACAATAAACTTCTTATAATTACAAGTTGTTCATGTGGTAGAATATAAATTATATCTAGAATTATATTCATGATCTAGATATCATATATATCATATATATCCAGTATATACTTGTATTTATAAGATTACATAACATTTAGAGGTAAGGAATGAAATGCACCGTTCATGGAGACGGTAAGCCGTACGTACGCATGAACACTACTTTCATTTATATTTAATATTTAATGGAATGAAATAATAATGATATAAAGGTATATTATAATTAAAATATGATATATAATATCATTTGGCTCTTTCCTTTATACATCCCACATATGGCATTAACGATTCAAATCACTTTGAGGGGGCGATAGTCCGCACTTTCTAAAATGAAATTATCGTGTTTACCCATAATGGAAACCATAAAGGTATGCCATAAAAGAAGAATACAGAAGAATAAGGAAAACATAAACATAATATATATCATATATAATTATTGTGAAATCTTAATGGCCACCATGAAAGGTCTTAAAATAAGATTGAACAATCATCATTTTGTGAGGCAGTAATTCGCCACCCACAAAAACAGTATGTTATTTTACCATTAGACGGTGGTGTGTGTAAGTGTAAATCAAATATTTATCATAAAATCATCCTAGTATATTTAATATACTAATTTTTTTACAAAAGGATGGAATAAAAAGGGTTTATGGGGTTTGGAGAAGAAAAATAAAACAAAAGAATATAAGAGAAGACATTACCTTAAAATCAGGTAACTCTTTTTGATTTGAGACAAAGGCTTCCTTGGGAACACTTATGCCCAAAGTGAGGCTTCTAGGATGAAGGGAGAAAATTTTATAGGGTATTTGGGCAGATTTTGGCTGAGCCAAATGGCTTTGAAGGTGTGAATAAGGTGGTAGAGGTGAGGGCCTTTTATAATAGGAGAGGAGGGGCACTCTTGGAATGTCATGAAATGTTACTTTATTATGAAATGATTTTCAGATTTTCAAGGTCCCAAAATGATATATTTCGAGGATAAGGTGATAAGGGTTCGAAATACACCCATCCAATAAGATTTAGATAAGTTAATGTCTAATATTTTACCTAATATTTTAATTTTATTTAAATCGTTCATTAATGAGGTAATCGCTGCATCATCATGGTGTCATAAATAAATTTATTTATTTAATGCCTAAAAATTATAAAAAAAATTACCATGATGTAGAATTTTTTTTTATATTTTCAAAGAATATTTATAGTAAAAAATATGACTTGTATAACGCCTTCTAAAAATTGTTTTAGTAAAACAATACATGTTTGTGACATTTTTATTTTTACTTTAAATAAAAGGTATTAATGTCATTATCTTACACAAGAGGCTCCATGGGGACCCAAAAATCGTCCCATGGTTTGTCTTGGTTGGCCATGACTCATAAAATAATAGTAGTACATTTTTCAAGATATTTTTATAATCTTATAATATCATTTTTACCTTAAATTACCCTAATTTCCTCTAATCGCGGTTAATAAAACTCAAAAGTTACTTTTCACCAAAAATTATTTTCATCCCATTGAACCAAATTTTACTTACTAATGAAAACCATGTATGTCAAATTTTTTAAATTCAATTCATAGTAGCGGTAAAGATTCATTTAAACAAAAAATCATTTTTTTAACTACCACTTACTGGTTTCACTATTCATCAAAAATTGAAGTTTTTCATAAGAATATAAATAATTCACCCTAAGATATAATTGATATTCAAAATTAAAAAATAATGTCTATTTTAAAAAATTCAAAACATATAAGTTTCATTAATTAATTTTATAATTAATTCCCATTGTCAAAACAAATAGCGTGTTTTTAAGAAACAATATCAATTAAAAGATTGACAATTGTTTATGTCCAATTTCAAACTGAAATTAATTATAATGACAACCATTGGATAAAATGGTAAAATTATATTATAATTATACTTTAAAATCAATCAATAGTATAATTTATCACTATAAATTATTTTGATTAAAATAGTAGTTTTTAAGTATTTTTCACTATTCATCGAAAATTGGATGTTCTAAGAAAAATACCAAAAATTCAACATAGGATTATTTCAATATTCTAAATACAAAAATGAAGTCCATTTTAAAATATAAAATTTATATAATTCAAAAAGTGGGTATTACTATTCATAACTACTACTTTTATTGGTCGCGGTTTGTTAGAATCTCGAACTTGCGTACAATGCAAGCTATTGAATAATTGAAAGAGAAGTGCATCGTGGAAGCTTGGGATGTCACATTATCCCCTCCTTCAAAAAATTGCATCCTCACAATTTGAAAATTTTCTTCGAAAATAAAATGTCGAAAATAGAAAATACCTTTTTGGAAAACCCATATCGGAAATAGGGTTAATAAAAATATAACTTTAAAATATAGAAAGTGAAGTAAAAAGGTCACCTGAGATAGCCCATACTAGGATTCTATGAAAACATGTATTTGGAGGAGAAACAAACCATCAAGGTCTGATGGAGAGTTTTAGAAAATAGGATTAGGAGAAAGTTATCTACAAGAAAATCACAAACTTGTGATTGGTTAAACGACCATTGATTCCCTAGTAAGAAAAGTTAACCGACAACGTTTTTGTTTTAAGTTACCTTTCATAAAGTTGAGGAATTTATTTAAGAGATTTACTAAGAACATAAGGAAATATACTTACTTGTCATGTAGACTTTCATTCTTTAATAAATTTTTACCACAAACCCATCTTTCACTCCAAAATGTAATAGAACTCAAAAATATTATATTTATCCTAATCGTACAAGGTTCCAAATATTATCACATACCATTTAGATTTGGAAAAATATTTTTTAATAATCAGGGACTTCATGTAGGATAGGGGTAGGTAATAAAGGACTATCACACTATGGTTGTGGGTTTGATTCCTGCAGATTTGTCCGACGCGACGGGTTATCCCCCGACCTGTAGGATGTCCTTTTTCTAAAACTATAGTATTATAATATTCCAAAAATAATCCTCAGAAATGTTTTAACCTTAAACAATACTATCCAAAGTTCAACTTAATCCATTCCAACCTTTATATTTATCCAAAATACCTCTATCCAGACTCTCTCTAAAAGGTCTCTAAATTCCAAAATCAATTTTAACAACAGATTCCCCAAACAAAGTGAAGTTTCTATTATTGTCATATAATAAAAATATAATTACCTTCATCATATTAAAACCTTAATGAAAACAACAACTACTGCAGTACAATCCTTATATATATCACATTATTCTTATAACCATAATATAGTTCTTGAGTCCAAAAACACAAATACAATAATTATTCAACTTCATATGTAGTAACAACATAAGCTTGGACATTCTCCCTTGGCCTTTTCTGAGGTAAGTTTCCTTGGCGCTTAAGGAATTCATTTGCATAATGCCCAATTTCTCTACAAATATAGCATTCAACATTGACAGCCTCTTTATTTCCCTTGAAATCACGAGTTTGGTGACTTTTTTCTCCATATTTGTAACAAACTCCCATTCCTTTTAGGCAAGTATCAGGGTGTTTCTTACCAAAATTATCACATAATGGAAAATCCTTATTTCCCTTTTCCTTTTATATGTCTCTTGCTTCACCATTATCTTCTTCTCTTGCTTTACTCTATTGCCATAAGACTTAGAGAATTCATTTTCTGTCTTGATAGCACACGAGACAATATCTTCATTCGATGAGAAGGATTGTGATACTAAATCCCGAAAGAGAAATGGTTTTAACCCATCAAGGAAATGATAAATCTTACTTCTTTGGTTATGTATATAATCTGCAGCATGCCTCGCTAACCTTGTAAAGTTAGACTCATACTTTGCAACATTCTCGTCCTCCTTTTGCCTCAAACTAATAAATTGTCTTTCCATATCCGCTCGATGGTCATGAAGAAATAATTTTTATAAGAAAATATCTTTAAACTCTATCCATTCCATACTTGATACTTCTTCATCTTCCTTTGTATTTTGAATCAATAACGACCATTGATCAGCATCTCCAATGAGGCTGTAAACTACTATGCCAACCTTTTCCCTTTCACTACTCCCTAAAGCCTGAAATATTTTCTCTAGGGAATTTATCCATTTCTTAACTACTAATGGATTTGTACCCCAATTAAATGTTGGTGGTTGTTGCCTCATGAAGCATTCTAACATTGATCCTCCACATTGCAGATCATGGTTCTCTATACGAGTAAGGTTGTTATTCATAACCTGAGTGAGTTGTCCCGGTATGGTGATAAGCTGATTAGGACTAGTTGTATCCCCAGATCCATTAAAATTATCTTGGGTAAGAGGTCAATCCCTACTTGGAGTGCGTGCGTTGATACAGTTTCCATTTCTTCCACTAGGTTCCATTTCTAAACTGTGGCATAAAATAGATCCATTTATGAATCAAAATACATAATTCCATACTTGTAAAACACTTTACATAAATTGAATTATTTATGGATATAATCCATAATCATAAAAAGAAATGATTTCTTTGAAGACTTATATACTCATAAACCCTTCAAAATGGTTTGTAATGAAAATTAGAATTATCCGAAGCATATCCCCTGAGAGTGTCGTAACCAAGAGTGCAGCAAGACCCGTTGTCGTTCACCAGTTCCCATTCGAGTCTAGATCAAAGCGGTGTTTTTGGGTTTTACCCCTAGGTACATCTTTGCAAGAGCCGTCTCTACCTTCTTGTATCCAGACATGGATTTATTGCTCGGAAAATACACAAAATCTATACTTTACCAAAATTCTAGGATGTTCTTCTATACTAATCCTCAAAGTCCATCTTAGGTCTATGTGCTCTAATTAGAGTTTATCTAAATGTAGTTTCCAAGGTTTGTACCAAACTTCCTCTGATACCAACTGTAATTCCTTGACCCCAGTTACCCAGATTCGGTGCATTATTATGTAACATTGGAACGATCACAAAAGATCATGTCTCAAAAGACCGATTAGTATAGTAGTCTTGGAAACACTAGATATATTCATAAATGTTACGTTACATCATAAAGTGAAAAACTACAATAACATAGTCTCTATATTCCACACTCATATCCCCTTCACACTATCCCTGCAGGTCAGTCATATAATATTTCTTCACATTCTGGGAAAAATAAAACATAGAAAGGGGTGAGCTCAGATGCCCAATAAGGATAACAATATAGCATAAACATTCATAAATTAACATAAAAATTTAAGGAAATGTATAACTAAAACAAAATACTTTTAAACTTGAACTTAAACATATAATGGAAAAAATAAAATGGAATAATTCCATTTACTTATTCTCATGGATATTCTACTAGTCAAATAATCACATGAAATATCAATAACCACTTTCATAATGATGGAATGCATAATGCCATACTATAATAACCACGTAGCCAAGGCCTCATGCCACAACTACATATAAGATTTTTTCAAGGACTTTTTACAAGAAACTAGTTTGTCTCATGAGACCTACCGATGCATCAAGTATCTATAGCGGGCTCCACCCGTCACTTATTAAGTCCAATGCATTCCTCATATGAAAAATTTTAAACATAACATAAACATTCATATTAAAACTAGCATAAGAAATTTCAATACTTTCTCCATAAACCATGAATGGTATAAAAATAACACATCCATAGTCAAACATATCACAAAATCTTTAATACAATATGGAAGTTTTGAATCATAATAAATGAAGTTCAAATAAGCTTAAAATCCATCAAAGGATGTTGACATAGATGAAATCAAAACTATTTGAGAGAAATATCTTTTTTTGAAATCATTAAAAGTCAAATATTTTTAAAAGAAAACATTTACTTTAAAAATATTCTTATAATATTGTAAGGGAAGCTTAAACAATTTTATAATGGCGGAAAATATCTGCACCCACTGTATAAGTTAAAAAAACATACTTACCTTAATTTTGTCAAAAATTTCAAAAAGTAACTTGTTTGGAAAATGACGGAAAGATTCCTTTCAAAAACGTATAATCCCAAATAAGGGTATAAATGACTTTAAACCATTGTCTAATAAATAGTAAAAATGTTTTGAAAATCATTTTTAAGAAACATAGATGTGGATGATAATGAGGTCCCATTAGATAATTACATATGAACAACCTTGAATAATGAAGAGGTTGTAGAATTAACCCTTACCTCGTGTCCGACTTGACTCTATCATTCTTTAATCTCCTGAATAATAAACAAGAGTTAATCTCTACTTGCTTAAGAACCCTTTTCAAGTTCATTATTTCTTTTATATCACTTATTACCATTGATGATGATACTATGGAATTATTAGAGGATTAACAGCATGTTGATGAAAAAAAATGAAAAAAAACAATAACACAACATCACAGTTTTGAATTAAATTATCAATGTAAGAAGTGATGGTATATTATTTGAGATTGGTTGGAGTCAACGTGACCAACCTATTGACCCCAAAAATTCAAATTTCATTAGTTATATTGGTGTCACAACAAGGATGAATGTGCCAATTGATATTGACTCAAGGCACCACATCCAACCTGTAATGATGGAAATCATAGGGAAAGATATAATGATAATGTTACAATATACTGTATCTATTTTACTGAAAAATTATACAATGAAACATTGATTTATTTTTCATTATTCCTTTTAGACTTTATTTATTTTATAATATTTCCATAATAAATTTTTCTTAATGGATATTTTAAAATCCCATAGAGGCTTCCAAACTATTCTGATGAAGTTATATCTTAGGGATGATGAGGGGAAAATAAAGATTGACCCAAAACTTTGTTATATACACATTATAAAGTAGGAAACAAGGACTACTTTCAGCAATCTTCGTAATGAGAAATCATTTAAAGTGAATCGTGGTAGATAATATATTATTTCACATTTTTTATTTCATCAACATGAAAAAAAATTTAATTTTTGAAATAGTAAAAGAGTGATGAAAATAAAGAACGTGTATCAAAACTAGTGTACCCCTATCATAAAGGAAGAATGAGGTACACTTATTAGATAAAAAATTGTTATGTATTTTAAATCGAAAATAAATTTTTAATTTTGTGATATGAAATAACATATGTTCCTTTATTTATATTCAGATTGATAAATAAAAATATAAAGCCACTTCCGTCCCATGTTATGTGATATGGAAGAAGATAATTTAAATAAGGATGATATATTAGTTGATGAAAACCCAAAAGAAGAATGGGAAGAATGTGTAAGTATTAAATAATTTTAATTCATTGTGATTTATAATAATAATATATAAAATAAATATGTTCATATTTTTTTATATGGATTAGACACAGGAATCAGAAATGGCTGTACTAGAAGAAAATTGACTTTCTGTGGTGTTGATGAGACCTGAACAATATGGTAATGTTAGAGGATTAGTTTGCAAAGTCTCTCCACGAATATATTTTGAGAAGATAAAACCACATGAGGATACATATAATATGATGAGATGAATTTAGACGCAAATAGACTCACTGCAAGATATTATTTTGTTGTCTTGTTTGGAAGACCAATGTATTGGAAAAGATCAAAGAAAACCAGTAGTGGAGAAAATATCAACACATCATCCAAATGACCCCACTAGCATTGAGGCTAGTAATTCCCCAGAAATCATACCCTGGGTAATCAATTTTTTCAGTACTCTTTCTTCTAAATGTGAATCAAATATCATATGATAACTTTATATTACAAAAATTCTACAGGCTGTAATTGTATCTGACTTTTTTCTATTAACACCCACGTACCACCATGTTGTGAGGGGTAAAATTTATATTATAGAAAGATACTAGATACACAATAAACCCCTCCCAAAAGATCAAATGAGAATGGGGATTGAGGTGGATTATGATCAGATTGTTGAGTAGCTTGTTTCACTTGATGGGATAGATATTTCAACTGTCAAATTTGATGTTAGAGCTTTCATAGCTTGACCATATAATCTTATAAAGATACATGAAGTAAAACTTTAACAAACAAATTCATATAAAAAACATATAATAGTTGATGATAAATGATATGAAGTGAGGTGTGTTATTATAAATGGATAATGAAGTGGGGAAATGAAATGTCGAATCAAGAAAGTCTAGTGAATCAACAAAGAGAAAAATGAAATTTCGAGAGTACCTTCTCTCTGGTAGTTCCAAAGAATAACTTATTAACATTTCAACTTCATCTATATACCACATTTAAAGATAAATCTATGTATTATATTAACTATGAATAAGAAATATTTGGGGCTTTTGTTACATATGGAATTGGTCTCGAGTATATAAATGATATTTTTGGGCGTGAATGGTTTGGATTTCAATTGTGAATACATAAAAAAGGTACACTTTCCTAATAATTCTTTCCAAATAGTTATTTAAATATGTTTATCAAAGTTAATAACTATTCATATTTTTTATAGGTGTTTATATTACAACTTTATACAGGGAATATCGTGTGAAGTATGATTTGGATTCCAGTATCATTTCTATGATAGAAATTACATTAGAAAAAAAAGAAATAAAGGATAAGAAAGGAGAGTTACTCAAAGCATTTAATAAAAAATTATCATTTGGAAAACTATTTTAAAAGTATATATTGCAAGGGTAAAACTCTATGATCTAATCACATAAAATATATAATTTTTTTTAATTTGTTTATTACTTAATTGTTTTTGTTTTTTAGGAAGCACTGGATGCTGATAGCAGTCAACATATATTCCCTAGATATTTATTTTTGGGATACAATGAGTAGATTTCCAACCAACTGACCACCGATGATGTGTATTATGTATATGTAATACACTACAATCAAAATTTTATAGATAAACATAAAATTATATGTTCAATCTGTATTTTAATGAGAATTTTGTTCTGATAGGGTGGTCACTAAATACAAGATAAATAATTATATGAGATTGTTGTTTGATAGGAAAAATCATGTGGATTACTAAAAATAGAAACAAATTAAGGTATATATAGAAATATTTAACTATCAAAAAATTTTAATACAATTTACTTATTTTGGTCAATGTTTCTAAAGTATCAAAAATAAGAAAATACAATCCATTTTGGATATTATGATTAATTTTTTAGAGAGAAATCATACAACATTAAAAGACCAACACCCCCAAACAAGAAATTTCTAAAGGTAATTGAAATTTAATTAAATATATTTCATAATATTTTTTTGTTTATATTTTCTCTTTATTATCAAGATTTCTATAAAAAATAGTTACTCAAAATAAGATATCATTTTTTTAGAGATGAGTGGGAATTGCAATTTTTGTCAAAATATATGTCGACAACCAATTTAGGTGATTCCATGTTATTTTTTTGATCTACTACGAGTTATGATATTCCAAATATATTTTAGGTGTGAAGAATTTGTGTTAGAATACTTATATATTATTTTTGATATCTCTCTCAAGGAAGAAATTTATAGAGAAAATAAATTTGTTTAGAAGTTTTGAACTAAAAACAATAATTTTTTTTGAAAATGAGGAGGAGGAGGTGGAGGTGGAGGTTAAGGTTGAGGCAGAGACAGAGGCTATGGTGGAGGCGGAGTCGGAGACCGATGTGGAGGAAGAGGCAGAGTCGATGACCGAGGTGGAGACCGAGGCAGAGGAGGATAAGAAGTGATAACTTGAAAACAATAAAACTGCTAGGTAATGAAGTAGAATAAGGATCATATCATGATTGTGTTTGATAACCATTTTTTAAAAGTTTACACAACTATTATCACTTATGATAAGAGTCATTATACATCTTTCCAGTTTAAAATGACATTTTAGTAAAAAAAACATGTGGTGTACTCAAAACTAATAAAATGAATTCAAATTATTTTTTTACTTAAGGAAAACAAACCATAAATAATTTGGTACATGTTGGGATCATCCGAACCTCTATCTAATCCACGGTGTGATCGGTATGACTCCATGTGGATTTTTTTATTCAAAAATGACATTAATTTTAGTAAAAAAGAACAACTGACATACTCAAAAATAAAAACAACATATTCATATTGATTCAGTATATTAGGAAAATTATCCATACATCATTGTTAATGTGTAGCGATCAAACAAAACTCAATTTGATGTGCAGTGTGACTGGTATGACTCAAAGTGCATATTTTTATTCAAAAATAACATAAATTTTAATCCAAAAATTATCCGAAATAATCAAAACTAAGAAAAAACATTTTGAATGTTTTGATACTTTAGAAAAATTATCCATGAGTCATTTGGGACATGCATCATTTGGCTATGCCACAATCCATCACACAATGTGACTCTAAGTGCATCTTTTTTATTCAACATTAACAATAATTTTTGTAAAAAAACAAATGAAAAACTAAAAACTACGAAAATTAATATTTATTATTTTGTTACTTTAGGCCAATGATCCATATATCATTTTTGATGTTTATGGATCATCTACACCTCTATCTGATGCATAGTGTGATCGATATGACTCAATGTGTGTATTTTTTATTCAAAATTGAAATTAATGTTAATAAAAAAACTAAAATAGTCATAACCAATAAAAAAATTATTGTGGGTTTGATACTTTAGAAAAAATATCTATGAGTCATTTGAGATGCGTAGCATTCAATCGTACCTCATTCCGATGTACGATGTGACTGGTATGACTCTAAGTACATCTTTTTAATTCAAAATTGACATTAATTTTAATAAAAAAACTGACATACTCAAAACTGATAAAACACATTATTATTATTTTTTTACTTAAGGAAAATAATCCATAAATAATTTGTGACATTTAGGGAATAGAATCACCTAAATCCGACACACAATGTGACCAGTATGACACCATGCGAATCTTTTTATTCGAAAATGAAATTAATTTTAATAAAAAAATCAACTAACACACTCAAAACTGAAAAAATGAATTCTGATTGTTTTGATACTTTATTAAAATGACCCATGAATTTTTTGGGATGTGTAGTATTAAGCTGCTCCACAATCCGATGCACATTGTGACCAGTATGACTCCACGTGTGTCTTTTTTATTTAAATATGATATCGATTTTAATAAAAAAACAACTGAACTACTCAAAACTAAGAAAAAAACTCCAATTGTTTTGATACTTTAGGAAAATGATACATTAGTCATTTGGGAAATGTATCATTTAGATGTGCCTCAATGGGATGCATGATGTGACCAGTATGACTCTAAGTGCATCTTTTTTATTCAAAATTGACATTGATTTTAGTAAAAGAACAAATGACATACTCAAAACTAAGAAAACACATTCTTATTATTTTGGTACTTTAGGCAAACTATCCATGCATCATTTTTAATATTTATGGATTATCCACACCTCTATTTGATATACGGTGTGATTGGTATGACTCCAAGTGTGTCTTTTTTATTCAAATTTGACATTAATTTTATTAAAAAAACAACTAAAATACTCAAAACTGATAAAACACATTCGTATTTTTTTGGTCCTATACTAAAATGATCCATATGTCATTTTTTACGTTTAGGGATTGGTTATACCTCTATGTGACACAAGGTGTGATTGGTACTACTCCAAGTGTGTCTTTTTGATTCAAAATTGACATTAATGTTAATAAAAAACCGATATACTCAAAGATTGATCAAACACATTATGATTATTTTTATACTTTAGGAAAATGATCCATGAGTCATTTGGGATTTTTATCATTCGACCATGTCTTAATCCAATGCCTGGTGTGATCGATATGACTCCAAGTGTGTCTTTTTTTTTAAAACTAACATTAATTTTCATAAAAAACTATTATACTCTATAATAGTGCTTTTTTCTTGTATTTTTGTTAGAAATTTTATTTCATTTAAATTATTTAATTTTATATTATTTTTGGTAAATTTTATTGATGTTTATACTACTACAGTGTGTTTTTGCAGCACACTTCACATATTTCTCATGATGTAGTGTGCTGCATCATCACACAATAGTTTTCACCAATATTAGCGCTACTAAATGCGCTAAAATATATGTCCTTTATCATCATTTTTAGAAGTAGTAAAAAGGAATCCTTTATTATTTCTTGTATAGGTGCTAATAAATTCTTTCTATATCAGTGAATTAAAAATCACTAAGGAATAATACTTTTATCAATGAAAATAAAAGTGCAGATAGATAATACTTTTATCCATGCAAATAAAAGAACCGATAATAGACGCCATTTATCAACACTTTTAAAAGAACTGATAAAGGTACTATTTATCATTACTAAATAAACCGACTAATAAATGGGGTCTTTTATCAACACATTTAAAAGATATAATAAAAGTGTGATTTATCAGCGCTTTTATTTGCACAGATAAATATACCCTCTATCAGTGGGTTTTTAGCACTGATAAAAGCAATATACTTTTAACAGCGCTAAGGTTATCAGTACTTTTCTAGTACTGATAAATAAATATTATAGCACTATTAAATGTTTGTTTTGTAGTAGTGTAGGGGAATGCCATGTTCTTATAGGGAGTATTTGTGGATACTTCCAAGATAAAAGTTGTTTATTCTTTCCCCCTATAAATTAGAAGAGGTGCAATATTTTGACATTCATATAGGCTATTATTAGAGGTACATATCAAATTTATCTCTATTTTTGACTCTTATGATAGCCTTTCCCATTAGGATTAGAAATTCTCATTGAAAAATTAGTTCCAAGTAGCTTCCAAGTACCAGAAAAAGAATTTGATATCTGCTACATTCCTTTTCTTTCCAATAGAAGGAGTTCAGTTTGTGGTTTTCTATGACACTTCATGAATTGTTTTGGGATATATTCCAGTGCATCAAATATTAGTTGTTTCTTATGGGTCTTGGTAGTACATCCCCATGCGTTCAACTATACCACCCATGATCTTGAGTTGGGAGCAATTGTTCTTGCTCTAAAGCTATGGTTACATTACCTCATCAGCATGAATTTGTTGGTTTTTACTGAGAAAATGTTCCTGAGGTATGTGTATTCCTAGCATAACTTGAACATACTTCTATATCTAACGATGGAGTTCTTATAATATTATAGCTTCAAGATTTCCTATACTCTCGGAAATGGATGTATTATACCCGATGTGGTAAGGAGGAAGTCACGTAGTGATGCTGTGCATGATTTTGGACATTATTGGAGAGTAATGGAAGAAAATTTAGTGATTTATATATGTGTGAGAGAGGTTTATGGCATAGGTTTTCTTTTCTAGATGATGGTGTAATTGTATTTCATGTAATAGATGGGGGTTCCTTGTTGGGGGATTCTAAAATGGATGTTAGGAGGGATCACTTTTTTGGTGATTCTTATGATGGTTTGTTTGAGGATTAAAAATAGTGGGTGTTGTTCTGGGGAAGTATTTTCATTCCTTTAGTGATGCATTATATAGTTCTCCATGAGTTTCATATATATTATTTGGAATAAAATCCAGATATAATGAAGATGTACCGAGCTCTTAGATTTTGTTTTTTGCGGCCTAGGTTGAAGTATGTAGTTTCATAGTCTATATCTCAATGTTTGGTCTACCAGAAGGTGATGACTAAGCACCATATTTCTAATGGTTTGTTCAAACTATAATATATTCCCTAGTTTAAGTTGGAGGACATCTCAATGGAATTCATTACGTGATTAACTAAATATTAGGGAGTCTATGATTTAATATGTGCAATATTTGATTATCTGATGAAATCATTACACTTTATAGAGATTAGGGAGTCAAGATCAGTGGAGGTTTTTAGATGTAGTATCTCGAGGAGGTTGTGTGACTCCATAATGTCTTGAGGATGATAATATCTACTTGGGATCCCAATTTTTCCTCAAGTGTTTGAAGGGGTCTCCAACATTCTTTTCTCGCTCAATTATTCCTTAGTACTTCTTTTCATCCGTAGATGGACATTCAGAAAGAGAAGACCGTCTATAATCTTGAAGACATGTTACACTCTTGTGTTTTGGATATGGTAGGTTCATGGATGAGGCACTTTACCTTGGTCAATTTTACTTACAATAATAGTTTCCACTCCATAATTGGTATACCACCATTTGAATATTTGTATGTCTGACTTTTCCATTATGTATGGGGTTGAACCGAGGTCAAAGTGATAGAAATTATAAGATCAAAACTGGTAAAAATAAAAAATATATGGTTTAGGTAATTCATGAGAGGATGAATTAATAACATAATCATCCATAATCCGATTTTGATCATAGGATGAGATTTGTGTAATTTGAAATTTTATTTCACTTGTTACTGAAGGAGACTCCTCATCAAGGGAAGTGAAGGATTGTTCATTGGAGTAAGATTTATCCATGGTTTTCTAGAAATTTTGATGTATTAGATCAGGTTGGAGACATAGTCTATTGTATAAAAATTCCTTCATAAATGATTAGAATAAATAATGTTTTTCATGTTCCACAAATTTGTTGTTATCTTCATGGAATCATTGATTATAATGAAGTCAAAGTTGATAATGATATGACTTTTGAGGAGGGGATTATGGAGATCCTGGACTTCTGAGAGAAGGTGTTGTGTGGGCATGCTATTCCCTTGGTTTGTATGTTGTGGTGGAACAATGGCATGGTGTATAGTACCTAGTAATGTGAGTCACATAATCACTCTCAGTACCCCCAGGTTGTTTGTTTTTTAATATTATCTTTTAATGTTGTTATTTTGGTGGATGTGGAATATTATGGATTATGATATGGTACCCTCTTTTTTCTAATTGGTATACAAAATCTCATTTTATTGGAATCTATCTCAAGAGAGTGTTTAGTTGTAGGTTTTTTCTATTTCATTCTTTCATGCTCTTCCCTAGTTGAGTTGGTTAAGATCCTATGATAGAAAGATCCTTGAGAGGTATCTCACGAGGTGGCTGTTTTTATTATTCATTTTTTATCTCTAGTTTAGATTTTTGATTCTTGAGTATGAGAATGTTGTGATAGCTATCTAATGTAGGGTCCTAGATTTATCTAGGATGAATTTTTGTGTGTTTTTGAAGCCTTTTATCTTGGAAGGAGGCCTAGAGTGGGTCTATATGTGTTTGTATGAAAAAAGATGGATTCAATGAGAATTAACAACATGAAACAATTCTATATGTGAATACGTGGTTCATTTATTGTGCAAGGCTAGTGCACAATGTGTTTATGGATATGAATTAATTAGGGGTTAAATGGTTTGAGGCAATACATTTTTTGTCCAAATATAAAACCTGATACTAACATGTCGTGAAAAGGTCTCACGCCATAAAAAACCTATTGTGCAATACACCATTATAATATATAACACCTCATGTTTTGTCAAACCCTCTATTTTTTTCTCTGAAACCCTAAGAGTTCAGCGGATCACTCTTTGGGAATTTTGGGATCCCTTCAATAGAGATTGATTCTAAGCTTCCTAAATTTGATCCATGGTCATCTAAGGTATGTTCTACATCTTCTATTATAATTATTCAATCTGGATACTCCCCATTATTACCTCCATGCGATGGAATTTTCTCTCCATAATTATAATCAATTCATCTTGGTTATTTGTTGGTGTGGTTGTAGAGTATATTACATGGAGGGATGCATCTTATTATAGGATAGGTTATTGGGATCTACAACAATGGTCTTTTCTTCAGAGATGAATATAGAGGCTTTGAGGTAGGCGATTCTTTACTTATCCTAATAATTTTCTTGCAATCATAAAACTATCATGGATTAGGCCTTTGGGTGGAAATTTAATTAACCACATAATTATTGAACTAGATAAATAATGAATTAATTGTAGCAATTTCATGTTGTTACTTTCTAAAATGATAATGGAATGCCTCTTGATTTGTGTGATATTTTTATATATATGTTATTCTTGTTATCAAGTATTGTGATGCTATGGAATTTCATGTTTTTATTTATGAAAAATGGCATAAAACATAAATCTACAATTTATTTATAATTAATTAACTGGAAAATAGGGAGGCATGTTTAATGATTATGGTGGTTGTTGTAATTTAAAAATGATCAAATTGATGTTGATCACATGTTTAATTGAATGTCTTATTCCTTTTGTTAATGGAATTTTATAAAGAATGTGAAGCATGTTAATTATTATTGATGAAATGAATTAAATTAATTTTAATGAATTATAATTCCACAAAGTTTTTTGAAACTGAAATATATTTTTGGAAGAATGTTTAAATTAAAATTTTAATTAGTTTAGTAACTTTTTATATCTTTATTCCTTATATTTCTCATATATATAACCTATTAAAAATGAATATGTTAATTCAGTATGGTATAAGTACCAGTTTTTTGATAAAGACGATTGATATAGCACAAGTTTCTCATTTTGTTGAAAAGCCTGAGTGCCTTGTGTTTTAGTTGTGAGAGCTCATTTATGTGTGAAGGATGGATTCATTATTTTAGGGTTGAGATTTACTTGTTGGATATGGTTGTTTCATTCATGTTTCCTTCGTGATGTTCTCTAGTTGTGAGATTCACTTTGTGATGTCACTAAAAAAAGAGTACATTAGAGGGGGTAATTTAGAGGGGGTTATCCACAAATCCCTCTAAATTCATTTTTTGTAATATTAGAGGGGGTTTTACACAACCCCCTCTAATCATAAAATTTAGAGGGGGTTACAAACCCCTCCTAAATTCATTTTCTACAAAAATTTTAGAGGGATTATGTAAAACCCTCGTTAATCATAGAATTTAGAAGGTGTTATGGATCCCCATAATTTATTAAATTTAATGGGGTTTTTAACCCCCTCTAATTTTTTAACATTATTTTCTTAATATCTAATTTCATTTTATAGGGGGTTTAAAACCCCTTCAAATTTATTAAATTATAGGGGTTTTGAGACCCCCTATAATGTCTAAAATTATAGGGGGTTTTAACTATAAAGACTCGAAAATTTCAAGGAATTTTTTTTCTTAATTTCTTTGGAATTTTGTGAGTGCGTGTTTCAGAGGACACCTGATTCTGAGGCCCGGTGTGCCCGGAATAATTTTTCGAAGTTTTGTGAAACATAAATTAACACGCATAAGTAGTTTTACTAAAAAAGTGGAATAACTCTTAAACGGTTATTTGGATTAGAAATCTGAGGGCACCGTTACGCTCAGGATGGAGGGTTTACACTAGGCGTGACTTAAGTTTAGTCGGTGCGGGCCTCCTCTGAGAAAACCCAATTTTGGCTAAATCGTAAATAAAATAATTAAATAAATTATTTTATTTTTCAAAAGATTATAACTCACAAATGGTAACTCGGATTAAAAATCCGATACCACCACTGAACTCGTGAGGGTATGATTTCTTTAAGAAGATACTAAATTGGGTCGGCGAGGGCCACTAGAGAAAGTTAGTTTTTGACCATAAATAAAATAATTAATTGATAATTATTTTATTTTAAAATTAATAACTTTTAAACAGAAACTCAGATTGGAAATCCTAGAGGACCGTTGGGTTCATTGGGGCGTGTTTCACCTAGGCAGAGCCTAACGTCGATAGTAGTGGGTCAAGGGTGACTAATAATAATTTTCTGAACTTTTTTTTGGGTACGTTCAGTAAACGTACGAGTGTGTTTTTCTAAATTTTGAACCTGTGCTCGGAATCAAAATATGAGGGCACCGATGAACTCACAACGCCCATATTCGCTTAAGGGGACCTTTACCGCAGTTGAGTTTTATGCGGGTTGAGAGTTAATATTTGGGGATTTAGAATAAAATAAATAAAATTTGTGGAATACAATTTTATTTATAGAAGTTTGTTATTTCCTCCCAAGGGGAGTTAGAGATGGGGCAAACACCCACATAACCTCCCATGAGAAGATATTTGTGAGGTGGGGCCCAAATGAGCCTAACCTCTCCATCTTCCGTTAATCCTCTTGAAAATCCTTTCCTCATTAAGGTGGAACCTCTCCACCTCCCAAGCATTTATGAGTCCACCTCCTCTCATAAATTGTGCCAACCACAACCAATTAATTAATTCATTAATTAACATGGGTGTCAATTATTCTTTTGAATTATTTTGAATTGGTTGTTAATTATTTAAAGTTGGAGAAGCTTATTTTTTGATATTTGCTGGGCAAATATTTTGGAGGAGGGAACCTTTGGTGAATTGGAGAAAGCTTCATTCTTCCACGAAGAACATCATCTCTTGGTAAAGAACGCTCCACGACTCCTCCTACCCTCTTCTTCCTCCGCGACATGGGAGAAGACACCGCTCGCGGTAAGCGTAATCTACATCAAGGATTCTTCCTCCAACGTTGATGGGATGACACGATTCTCGGTGACGCCATCTACCGCGACTCTTGTCTTCTAAGACTCCATCAACGAACAAACCTCAAATACGAGGTAGGGGTTAATTCTTCATTCAAGTTAAAATTAACTTTCTTCATTGATTATTTTGGCTGCTTGATATCGTCATAACGACAGGAGATCGTACCGAAAAAACACGGCCGATCCTACTCCCCTTTTTTCTGATCATCATTGTTATTTGTGACGTAGGCGGCGTGGTGCCATTGCACAATTTGAGAACGAAGAGAACCGCGATCGGAGCGGGCCGCAGTGGTGGAGCGCGGCACCGTCATGCCTCGCCGGTGAGGTCGAAGGAGGCCGCAGCGGAGGGGCACGACGCAGTCGCGCTGCCCCGGTCAGACAGAAGTTGCAGCGATCTTCTAAAGGGGCGGTCGGCCGGCCGGCCGTCGGCGCCACCTGAAGGCGAGACACACGAGGGTCTCGTGGTCAAAACCAATGCTGGCCATTACGACTGGCCATTTATGCAAGCAGGGGAAACTCCCCCTTCACACCCTGCTCGGCTGAGAGCCGAGTCGCGGCCGGGCTGCCAGCGCCGGGCCGAGCCGAGCCGCGGCTGGGCCGCCTGCACGGGGCCGGGCCGGCCGCCCACGCCTAGCCGGGCCCCCCGCGCAGGGCCGGGCCACCCGCATCGGGCCGGGTCGCCAGTGCCGGGCCGGGCTGCACCCAAGTGGGCCAGACACAGACTCATATTGGGTCGACCTAGTTCGGGCTGACTCAGGGGGTATTGGGTCGGGTCGGACCGGGCCCAAACACCCTATTTTCGGACCGTTTTCACTTAAACATCCATAACTTGTGTTGTGGACCTCCGATCGATGCACCGTCAGTTGCATAGGATTTCATGGATCGATTCGGTCGTTTTGGTATATTACACTCAATGTTTTGGGAAATATTGGGTACGGCCGGGTTGGTCCGAACATGGAACCAACCGGGCCCTCGGAGTGGAAACGCTTATAACTTGAGTTCCGGACGTCCGATTGACATGTCGTCGACTTTGTTGGATTCCTTTTGATTAGATGGAAATTTTGGAATAATTAATCTGAGTTTTGGACGCAGTCAGAGTAAGGCCGGGTTGGATTGTACCCTAAATCCAACTGGGCCCCTGGAACGAAAATACTAATAACTCCCAGAATGGACGTCCGTTTGACGAACCGTCAGCGGCGTTGGTAATCACGTTGAGAAATGATTCCTTTGAGTATACCCCATGGTAGTTTGGGGTACATTTGAGATATGGGTGAGTTGGTTCATACACGAAACCAACCGAGCCCCGGGACTAAAAGGCTAATAACTCACAGACCAGACGTCTGATTGACGTGCCGTTTGTTGCGTTGAGACCCCTATGACGATGCGGTCCTTTGAGTTATTTCTTCGTGGGACTTTGTGATACTTGGAGTATCGACCAGTAGCTCGTGGAGAGGACCCTCCCAAAGATGAGCATACGAAGTACGGAGATGAGCGTACGGAGTACGGAGACCGTGTAGCTGGATGATTCCTGATGACTGCTTGTCCGATTCAAGTTGGAGTGAATTGTATAGTCCAGTGGGAAGCACTACTGTGTTTGGGTGGCAGACCCATGGCGGAGAGCACTACTGTGTTTGGGTGGCAAACCCGCGGTACTCGACAGAAGGAGTACCTTTACAAGCTATTAGGGTGGGGGAGGGGGTGCACTACTTTGTTTGGGTGGAAAACCCTGATGGGAAGCACTAATGTGTTTGGTTGGATGACCCGCGGTAGTTGACAGGAGGAGTACCTCAGCAGTATAAGGTTAGTGAGCAACGCCTCAGAGTTGTGACAGGATCAGTGTACTCGACAGAGGAGAAGCTCTTCACCAGTTATGGTTTCGATAATGAAAATCCTGGTTTGAGCTGAGTCAATGACTTTTGTGTCTTCCTCATGATTGATATGGGTTACTTGATAACTTAGGTATAAGTATGGGCATATACCAAAGTAGTGGTTATCCGTTGATTTCATATCTGTGTGATAACTCTTGATTGATATGGGTTACTTGATAACTTAGGTATAAATACGGGCTTATACCTAATTAAGGGTTATCTATTTAGATCCTACTTTGTGGTTATATTTGTTGGATTTAGTGAGACCATGAGGGTCTTGGGGTCCCTACTGAGTATCTTTATACTCCCCCCTGCACGGGCTATGCCCGCACCTCATTGTGTTGGATGCAGATGACGAACATCACAGACGAAGGCCGAGTGTTCATGGATTGGACGGTACCTGGAGGTGGACCTCACGACGAGTCAGTATATGGAGGTGGACCTCATGATGAGTTAGTATCTGGAGGTGTACTTCACGATGAGACGATACTCGGAGGAGGTTGATGGGTGAGAGCATTGGGGAAGCTATCTGTACCTACCCTTCAGGTAGGATCTGAGGTGGATGACCTAGGAGCTGCTTCTATCTTCCAGCTGTTTGCCTTTTCTATTGCACTTTTGTTCAGTTGTAGCTGTACTTTTCAGTTGGGTTTTTATTTTTTCCCATTTACTTTTCATCACTTTCTTTTGTACTTAGGGCAATACTTCCTCTTGTACTTTGGTTTGTTGTGTTTATGTTCTATAAAGTCAATGCCTTCCCAGTTATCGGTATTTACGCCTTTGGTGCTAGTCACCAGCCCCTAGCCTATGGAAGGTGGGATTGGGGTAGTCATGGCACGAGACCCGAGGATAGGTCGTGACAAATTAGTATCATAGGATTCGGTTCTAACCCAGAACTTAAGACTATGATCTTTCCTTTCTGTGAAGCAATAGTGTTAAGGGTACCAAGTGTGGTCTTCAGTTCAGGGAGTCCAGGGTTGGTGCGGCGACCGACGTATCCATACTCCAGGACCCTAACTACTGATTTCCAACTTAGTGCATGAAAACACTGATTGTGTGTGTGTTTCCAAAAAGTTTTAAAGTCATCTCAAACCAGGTCATCTCACACGTATAAACCTTTGATCATGTCACATCTGTTAAGGATGTCTCTATGCAGATAGTTAGTTGGAGTTCTGAGAGAGTACTCGATGACGGCCCATCGAGCGATGAGACTCCGGTGCAGGGCCCTCTTTCAATTTTGGCACCTCCGTGTGGTGTACCTGAAACACCACCACCCATTGGGCAGTAGATGCCACTAGTAGTGCTAGTGGATGGTGCACGCTGACGGAGCACGTTGCACGAGTTCTAGCAGCCGAGGCCTTTGAGGGTACAAGGTGAGGCAGATTCCCTGGCAGCAGTAGACTGGATAGAGGCGATTGCTAGAGTTCTACACCTAGTTTAGACACTAGTAGAGCAGATGGTGATCTTAGCTACTGGTGTTTCCCAGTGAGTGACCATGAGGTTGGTCCGCAAAGTGATGAGGTTTCGGTACAGGGACCGATGCCTGAGATAGTACCTTCGGGTAGTGCGCTAGTTATATCACTACTTGTTGGTCTGAAGTTACAACCGGCGGTACTGGTAGATGACACATGTAGGCATAGTGCCTTGCACGTGTTTCAGCATCAGATACCCCTAAGGTTCCGAGGCGAGCCCGACTTACAGGTGGCTGAGGACTGTCTTGAGGAGGTGGATGAGAGTTTTCTAGAGCTTATACAACTTCGGCAGGATGACATGTTGGTAGCTGAGTATTCATCGAGGCATACTGATCGTTCCTGGTACTAGATAACTATGATATGATCAGTGATTTAGAGCTCAGAACTCAGAGAGAGGTGTGTTTTAAGGACATCCGAGCCAACACCTTTTCTCTATGCATTCCTACTTATGCTAGGGTTCTAGAAAGAACCTTTGTGGTTGATAATTATTTTTCTGAATGGATGCAAACAGTGAAGGTTAGCAGTGAGAAAAGTAGGAAACGAGTGCTAGTCATATAGACTTGGGCAGATAAAATTATTCAAGAAGAGGAAATGTAATGGACAGATGAATCTGCAGGGCAGCAGGCATGGAAGCAGAGAAAGGAGAGCAGCATGAGGTGGTGTACATTTCAACATGTTACAACCACCTTCCTTTGTAGTCCCCTCCAGGTTTAGGGAGCAGAAGGTTAGGGGAATAGAGTAGATGCATGCAATAAATGAGGGTGACCCAAGGGCTCTAGGAATGATTTGAGGTATGATCTGTGTCTACTAAGAGCTGCCGTATCAATAGACATAGGTACCAATCATTCCTTCCTTCCATGAATCTTTTCCCAGAACTAGAGTTTCTGGTTAAGTCGTTGAGTTGACCCCCACGTCTGGAGATACCTTTGGGAGGAGACTCGATAATCACGCTTACGCCGACGATGTGATCTGACCCTTGAGGTGAGAGTTTCGGTTGGAACCTCTTGGTGGCAGTGTCGAGGGCTTACGACGTTATTTTGGGTATGGACTGGGAAACCACAGTTCATACACATATTGACTATATTAGGTAAAAAGGTTGTGGTTTACCTACAACGTTGGGATGGGTTTTCCTTGGTCGGCGAAAAGGAAACCCTAGGAAACATAGGATAGAATCGTGTATAAGTGGGTGCAGTCGATCACTCATGAGTCGTCTAGACATAGATTTGTGCCAGACTTCTCCAGATTTTCTGCACCACTTTTATCATTGATGAAGAAAGGGAAAACCCTTTGTGTGGTTAGAGAGATGCTAGAAGAGCTTTTCAGGAGCTGAGGCATAGGATGACTAGTGTGCCCATTTTGAGGCTACTGGAGAAGGTGCAGATCATCTAGGAGCAGATGAAGACTGCACAGAGCAGATGGAAGACCTATGCTGATAGGAAATGGAGGCCTCTAGACTTCGAGGATGACAACCACATCCTTATACGGGTCTCACCTTGATGGAGTCTACGAAGATGTGGTCGAGGCGGCAAGTAATCTTTGAGGTTCAACGGACCTTCTAGGTCCCCAGTAGAGTAGGAAAGGTGGGTTACCTCATAGCCTTTCCATGTCAGATGCACCAAGTGTACGACGTCATCCACGTATCTCAACTGAGGAGATGTGTGCATGACCTATCCATCATCTTTGACCATGAAGAGATGGACATCGATGACAGGGTGACTTTCAAAGGGTTTCAGTTGAGGTTGAGGATCGACCGGAGCGGGTCCTATGGGGATGGTCGATTTCTCTTGTGTTCTTTTTTTGGAGGCACGATAACCTTCTAAGAGAACATGGGAGAATGATGCTCAGATGCATGCTTTATACCTCCTTTAGTTTCCCTAGTTTTGTGTTGTAGCTTTACAAGGACGTAAAACCCTGAGGTGAGAGTAATGTGAAGACCCAGAAATTTCAAAGAATTTTTTTTCTTAATTACTTTGGAATTTTTTGAGTGTGTGGTTTAAGACGACACCTGATTCTGAGTCCCGGTGTTCCCAGAATAATTTTTGAAAGTTTTATTAAGCTTAAATTAATGTGCGTAAGCAGTTTTATTGAAAAAGTAGAATAACGCTTAAACGGTTATTTAGATAAGAAATCTGAGAGCACTGTTATGCTCAGGATGGCAGGTTTACCCTAGGCGTGACTTAAGTTTAGTCGGCGCGGGCCTCCTCTGAGAAAACCCAATTTTGGATTAATCATAAATAAAATAATTAAATATATTATTTTATTTTTTAAAAGCTTATAAATCAGAAACGATAACTCGGATTAAAAATCCAAGACCACCGTTGAACTCGTGAGGGTATGATTTATTTAAGAAGATACTAACTTGGGTCAGCGAGGGCCACCAGAGAACGTTAGTTTTTTTCCATAAATAAAATAATTAACTGATAATTATTTTATTGTAAAATTAATAAATTTTAAATGGAAACTCGGATTGGTAAGCCGAGAGTACCGTTGGGTTTTTTGGGGCGTTTTTCACCTAGGCAGAGCCTATCCTTGACCGTAGTGGGTTGAGGGTGACTGATAATAATTTTCCGAACTTTTTTTTGTGTATGTTCAGTAAACATACGAGCAGGTTTTTCTAACTTTTGAACCGGTGCTCGGAATAGAAATCCGAGGGCACCGATGAACTCGCAGCGCCGATATTCGCTTAAGGGGACCTTTACCGCAGTTGCATTTTATGCAGGTTGAGAGTTAATATTTGGAGATTTAGAATAAAATAAATAAAATTTGTGGAACACAATTTTATTTATACAAGTTGGTTATTTCCTCCCAAGGGGAGTTAGAGGTGGGGATCACACCCACATAACCTCTCATGAGAGTATATTTGTGAGGTGGTTCCCACACGATCCTAACCTCTTCATCTTCCCTTAATCCTCCTTAAACTCCTTCCCTCATTGAGGTGGAACCTCTCCACCTACCAAGCATTTACGAGTCCACCTACTCTCATAAATTGTGCCAACCAAAACCAATTATTTACATCATTAATTAAATTGGGTGTCAATAATTATTTTGAATTATTTTTAATTGGTTGTCAATTATTTAAAGTTGGAGAAGCTTATTTTTTAATATTTGCTGGGAAAATATTTTGGAGGAGGGAACCTTTGGTGAATATGCTTCATTCTTCCACGAAGAACATCCTCTCTCGGTAAAGAACACTCCACGACTCCTCCTACCCTCTTCTTCCTCCGCGATAAGGGAAAAGACACCACTCGCGGGAAACATAATCTACGTCAAGGATTCTTCCTCCAATGTTGACGGGACAACACGGTTCTCCGTGACGCCATCTACCACGACGCTTGTCTTCCGTGACTCCGTCAACGAACGAACCTCAAATACGATGTAGGGGTTAATTCTTCATTCAAGTTAAAATTAACATTATTCATTGATTATTTTGGCCACTTGATATCCTCATAACGGGAGGAGATCAGACCGCACAAACACGGCTGATCCTCTTCCCCTTTTTGTTGATCGTCGTTGATATTTGTGACGAAGGCAGCGCGGTGCCATTGCACCGTGCAGGAATGAAGAGGACTGCGGCTGGAGCGGGCCACGGTGGTGGGGTGCGGCGCCGTCGCGCCGCGCCAGTGAGGCCGAAGGAGGTCGCGGCGCCATTGCGCCGCGCCGGAGCACCAAGGGGGCTGCGGTTGGGGCAGTCCGCGAAGGAGGGGTGCGGCACTGTCGTGCCGCGTCGGTTGTACATGAGTCACACCCTAAGGCCGCAGCGGTCTTCTAAAGGGGTGGTCGGCCGGCCGGCCGTTGGCGTCACCTGAAGGTGGGACCCACGGGAGTCCCGTGGTCAAAACCAAGTCCGCTCATTACGGCCGGACATTTCTGAAAATAGTGGGCAACACCGCCTTTGCACCCTGCTCAGCCGAGAGCTGAGCTGCGGCTGGGCCGTCAGCGCCGGGCTGATCCGAGCTGCGGCCGGGCCGCCAGCACTGCGCCGGGCCACCCATGCTGGACCGGGCCTCCCGTGCTGGGCCGGGCCACCCACGTCGGGCCATGACAACGGGCCTGGCCACACCCAACTGGGCCAGACCCGGACCCGGGTCAGTTCGACACGGTTCGGGCCAACCCAGGGGGTATTGGGCCGGGTCGGACTGGGCCCAAACCTCTTATTTTCGGACCATTTTCACTTAAACGGCCATATCATAAGTTGTGAACCTCCGATTGATGAACCGTCAGTTGCGTTGGATTCCTTGGATCGAGACGGTCGTTTAGGTATATTACACTCAAGGTTTAGGTGAATTTGGGTACACCCTGGTTGGTCCGAACATGGAACCAACTAGGCCCCCAGAGCGGAAACACTTATAACTTGAGTTTCGGACGTCCGGTTGACGTGCTGCCAACTTTGTTGGATTACTATTGATGAGGCGGAACTTTTGGAATACTTCACCTGAGTTTTGGATGCATTTGGAGTAAGGCCGGGTTGGATTGTACCCAAAATCCAATAGGGCCCCTGGAACAGAAATACTAATAACCTTCAGACCGTATGTCCCTTTGACGAACCGTCAGTAGTGTTGGTAATCACGTTGAGAAATGATTCTTTTGATTATACCCCATGGGAGTTTGTGATATAGTTGAGATATGGGCGAGTTGGTTCGTACACGAAACTAACCGGACCCCCGGGACAAATAGGCTAATAACTCACAGACTGGGCGTCTGATTGATGCGCCGTCTGTTGCGTTGAGACCCCTAAGACGAGGCAGTCCTTTGAGTTACTTCTTCATGGGACTTTGTGATACTTTGAGTATCGAACAGTATCTTGTGGAGCGGACCCTCCCAGAGATGAGCTTATGGAGTACGGAGGCCGTGTAGCTGGCTGAGACCTGATGACTGCTTGTCTGATTCAATTCGGAGTGACTTGTATAGTTCAGTGGGGAGAACTACTATGTTTGGGTGGCTGACCCATGGTGGGGAGCACTACTGTGTTTGGGTGGGCGAACCCGGTGGGAATCACTACCATGTTTGGGTGGTTGACCCGCGGTACTCGACAGGAGGAGTACCTCAGCAGTCTAAGGTTAGTGAGAAGTGCCTCGGAGTCGTGACAAGATCTGTGTACTCGACAGAGGAGGATCTCTTCAGCAGTTGCAGTTTCGATAATGAAAATCCTGGTTTGAGCTGAGTCAATGACCTTTGTGTCTTCCTCATGATTGAGATGGGTTACTTGATAACTTAGGTATATGGATAGGCATATACCTAATTAGTGGTTATCTGTTGATTTCATATCTGTGTGATACCTCTTGATTGAGATGGGTTACCTGATAACTTAGGTATAAGTATGGGCTTATAACTAAGTAAGGGTTATCTGTTTAGATCCTGCTTTGTGGTTATAATTGTTAGATTTAGTGATACAATAAGGGTATCAGGGTCCCTACTGAGTATGGTTATACTCACCCCTGCATGGGCTATCCCCGCACCTCGTTGTGTTGGATGCAGACGACAGACAGCGCAGATGGAGGCCGAGTGTTCGTGGACTGGACGGTTATAACAACCCTGCTTTTTATTACAACTTAAACATGCTTTATTACATAAAACTTCACTTGATACAACAAAGAATATCGAGAGGTTTAGTGTCTTTGGGGATTAGGATCATTACATAAAAACTTAAAACATGAAATACAACATCTTTATTGAAAACTTCATTTACATGACCACTACATTCCCTCGTACTTAGCATTGCATGGGATAACCTGAGGACATGCATAAGAAAAGGGTGAGCTATAAAGCCCAATAAGGGAGTACACATGGAATAAAATGAGGAGTAAAATACATGTTAGGCAATAGGAATGTCAATAGATCATAAGAGAAACATGAACATAAATGCATGATAAATCATGATAATCATAACATGGAAATGTGGCAACAACACTTAACATGGAATTAGCATGAGCCAAGGCTCATTGCACATGGAGCAAGAGTAAATCATCATTGCACATAAATAATGAGTAAACCCGCATTGTAATTGAATTATTATGAGTCAACACTCATTGCACATGACATATCATGATACAATACTTTATCGAATGCACTGGAGGGATATAAGGGCACACCCTTCTTAAAAATTTCATTTCATGCATAAGTGTGCCACATGGATCATAAAACATGGATTCATAAAACATAATAATTTATTCCACAATAAAGGAATTTTGAATTCATACATTATACTTTATAATAAACAAGTAAATGTTCATAAACGTGAATACCCTTGATGGAGAAATGGGCATGGTATTCACTACACAATGACATTGGCTTAGAAAATCGGTGCGATTTCGGCAGCGTAATGACGTGACATAAGAATTCATCAAAAAGGTTTATGAGATAGAAAGGGGTTCCTCATCATATTTACATTTAATGGATAGTAAGGAGGTCATATATATACATTTACCAACAATTGTAATGGAATTTAGATTCATGATACAAAAGTATTTCTTGAATATAAAAGAGGAGAGAGAAGTTCCTTTCGGAATTTCGACATAGTAACAGGTGTACATGGGAGGAATTTAATGAGAGAGAAATGGGTCTCCCATCATTAAAACAATAATAGGGTAGTATGGGAGAGGTGTGAAACCATACCCCAACATTCATAATTGAAATTAAAAGGGCAATACAACTTAAAGAAAATTGACAAAAAAAGAGAAAGGAAGAAAAAACCCTTACTTGGAAGTGTGCTTCCAAAGGCTAGAGAGAGGCTTGTGAGAGGCTTCTTGGGAGCTTGGGGCACCTTGGGAGGATTATAGAGAGATTAGGGCAGAGGTTGGACGAAATACAAAGGATTTTAGTGAGGAGGAAGTGTGAGCTTGGGTGGGTTTATATAGGAAAGGTGGGAAAATTCTTTATTATTTAGGTTTGGGTCCCCTTACATTAAATTAATCCAAAACACAAACCATCCCATGGTTTTTGCGCATGGTTTTTGGAAAAGGGAAGAGGAAAAAAATATTTTATAAGGCCCATGTCCGAAATTCTTAAAATAATAAGGTTTCTTATGTGGAGGCGAGTCACACTCCCATGGAAATTAATTTAAAAAGGCAAAGTGTCGAATATGTCTTGAGGGGTCCATTAATGCTTTGAAAAGCAAGCCAAACAAACCAAAAATCACATTATTTTAATAATAAAACATATATTGGACAAACATAAGGATTATGGTATTTTATTACATCACCATTGGGTCATTATGATGTCATAAAACACATTATATATTTAAATGGTATTTAATTTTTACCCAAAAATTTGACTGTCTCAGAAAATTATGAAAAATTCACCATTGGATAATTTAGACGTCCTGATTCCAGAAATGACATTTATTTTATCTAATTTTTTTTTCTAAATATGTTAATTTTCACTTTTAAAATTAAAACCAATATTTATCTAAAATTCACAGATTTTGACAGAAATGGATTTCAAACCTTAATAAACATTTTAATTGCATTAATAAAATTATAAGATCATTTATATTTAATAAAAATTAATTTAATAATAATAATAATAATATTTTTTTAAAATATTATTTAACTAAAAAATCCCTTAATTTAATAAAATAGATTTCTTAATTAAATAATAACTAAAAACACCATTTTTACTTTAAAAATTATTTACAATGTATAAAAAATGACTAGAAATTATATTCATTATTATATAAAAAAAATAATGTACATGAATATAGTACTACTTATTTGTTAAATAAACCCTTAAAACAGCCGCATAAGACCTAAGGGTAAGGTGTGCGATGGTGACAGACTCTTGGGGTGGCTCGGATAACATCGCTCGAGTGGTAATCTCTATCAACATTCAATTTTCCCGTAGACGGTCCCATTCGATCTTGACATGGTGAAGCTCAGCTTGGTCTTGGTCACGGTTGAAGCCCAAGGATGCCACCTCTTTTCCGAGCTCTGACAAATGGGATTTGTATGGAGCAATTCTACTGGATGAGGCCATCGGTTCTTTTTTCTGAGTAAATTGGATTTGTAAAGGTCCTATATTTATACAAATCATGTTGTCACTGCTCAACGGCTATATTAACAATGGTCAAAATTCTTAACATAAAAACAAAGAAGTTGACATCTTATAAAAACATTTTCCATAAAGAGACATTTAACTGGATCAAGAGGGATTTTCCATTAATGAAACTTTGGGTCGTTACAATATTCCCCCCTTAAGAAATTTCGCCCTCAAAATTTTCCTTTTCCCACACTAAAACAAATGTGGGTAACTCAACTTTATCATATCCTCCGACTCCCAAGTTTCTTCTTCAAACTTTTGGTTTCTCCACAACACCTTGACGAGGGGCATTGTCTTATTTTGCAGGACTTTTTCTCTACGATCTAAGATCTTTACTGGTTGCTTCTAATAAGAAATATTATCTTCCAATTGTACCACCTAGGAAGAGAGTATATGTGAAGGGTATGGTATGTACTTCTTTAAGAGGGATACATGAAAGAAATCATGCACCTTGGCCATAGTAGTGGAAGCGCTAGTCGATAGGCCACAGCCCCAACACGATCAAGAATCTCGAATGGGCCGATGAACCTTGGACTTAACTTCCATTTCTTTCCAAACCACATGACCTTATTCCACGCAGATATGTGTAGAAACACCATGTCTCAAACTTTAAACTCAAGGTCTCGTCGATGATTATCTGCATAAATCTTCTATCGACTCTGGGCTGACTTGATATGCTGCTGAATTGTTTTCACCTTCTCTACCATTTCTTCGACCATTTCTGGTCCAAGCAGCATACGTTCACCGACCTCATCCCAACATACTGGTGTTCTACACCTTTTCCCATACAGGGCTTATGGTGCCATTTGGATGCTCGAGTGGAAACTGTCATTATAAGAGAACTCAACCAGAGGAAGATGTTGATCCCATCCTCCTTTAAAGTCCATTGAGCATGCTCTCAACATATCCTCAAGTGTTTGGATAGTCCGCTCGGATTGGCCATCCGTTTGAGGATGATAGGCCGTACTAAAGTTCAGTTCAATATTCAGAGCATGTTGACGACTCTTCCAAAACATAAAGGTGAATCTTGGATCTCAGTCATACACAATAGATAGTGGTACTCTATGAAACCTTACCAATTCCCTAATATATATCCGCGTCAGTTGATCCAATAAAAAATCCTCCCAAATAGCAATGAAGTGTGCAGTCTTTGTAAGATAATCCACAACAACCGAGATTGTATTGTTGCCTTTGGATGTCCTCAGAAGTCCGGTGACAAAGTCCATGGTGATGTTCTCCCACTTCCATTCTGGTATGGGCAATGGTTGCATCATCCCCTTAGACTTCTACCTCTCTTCCTTCACTTGCTGACACACAAGTCAATTTGATGTATATTCGGTGATATCCTTCTTCATATTATCCCACCAAAAGTTTTCTCGGAGATCTCGATACATCTTTGTGATCCCTGGGTGAATAGAGAAATTTGAACTATGTGCATCATCCAAAAGTTCCTTCTTCAGCTCCGGACTTGATGGAACACATCGTCTTTTCCCAGACCGCACAATTCCTTCTTCATTAACATTAAACTCCGAGGATTTTCCCTTTTTGATAGCTTCCACTTTTTCTTGAATTCCCACATCATCCTTTTGAGCATCCTTTAACCTTTCCAAAAGATATGGTTGAGTAATCATTTGTGAAAGGATTTATTATGTTCCCTTCTTTATGATTCCCACATCTATCTTCATGAAGTCTAAGAAGATTGGATCCTTCTCAATTCTTATCATTGATAGAATCACTGGATTTTTTCTACTTAAGGAATCCGCCACCTTGTTCACTTTCCCAGGGTGGTAATGTATTGAACAGTCATAATCCTTGATGAGATCTATCCATATTCATTGGCGCATATTAAGCTATTTCTTTTTGAATATAAATTTAAGACTATTGTGGTCTGTATATATCTCACATTTATCTCCGTAGAGATAATGCCACCAGATTTTCAAGGAAAAGATCACCGCCACCAACTCTAGATCATGTGTTGGATAGTTTCTCTCATGGATTTTCAACTGCCTTGAGGTATAAGATATCACTATATCATTCTGCATCAGCACACACCCTAATCCCTTCTTTGAAACATCACTGAATACCACAAAAAGCTCCCCACTTGTGGGTAATGTGAGCACAGGTGCAGTGATAAGCCTACTTTTCAACTCCTGGAAGCTTTCTTTGCATTCATCACTCCAATAAAAATTTACTCCCTTTAGATTTATCTTGGTAAGAGGGTTGGACAATCGTGAGAAATTTCTCACAAATCGTCGATAATATCCAGCTAACCCCAAGAAGCTACGGATATCTGTTACAGATGTTGGCCTCCACCATCCCTCAATTGCATCTGTTTTGGAGGGGTCTACAGATATACCATTGCTTGTGATGATATGGCCCAAGAATGAGACCTCCTTCAACCAGAACTCACACTTTCTGTACTTTTCATAGAGCTTCTCCTTGCGCAAAGTCTCTAGTACAGTTCTTAAATGCTCCTCATGGTCCTCCTTGGTTTTGGAGTATATTAGAATATCATCTATAACGACTACCACAAATTTTTCAAGGTAATCTATAAAGACTCTATTCATCTAGTACATGAATATTTCTGGAGAATTGGTGAGTCCGAAAGGCATTACTATGAATTCATAGTGCCCGTACCTTGTACGAAAAGCAGTCTTGGGGATATCTTCCTTCTTCACCCTTACTTGATAATATCTCGATCGCAAGTCCAACATGGAGAAGTATTGTGCTCCACACAACTGATCTAACAAGTCATCAATTCATGGGAGAGGATACTTGTTCTTTATCATGATTTTGTTAAGTTCACGATAATCGATGCAAAGCCGTATTGACCCATCCTTCTTCTTGACAAAGAGGACTGGTGCACCCCATGGTGAAGCACTTGGGCATATAAACCCTTTTTCCAGATTCTCCTGTAATTGTTTCTTCAGCTCTTCAAGCTCAACAACAACCATTCTATATGGAGTCTTGGATATTGGTAATTACCCAGGTATAAGTTCAATTGAGAACTCAACATCTCTTCTAGGAGGAAGACCAGACAGTTCCTTGGGAAACACGTCTGTGAATTCCCTCACAATAGGCATTTATTCAAGGATGGTTTCTTCTTTGGACTCAATCATCTGAGCCAGATAAGTATGCTCATTGGGCAGTAATATCCATGCTTGAGATGATGGAGCTAAAGGAGATTCATCTTCCTCCCGACACTTGTAAAGAATCCGGGGTCGATTCTCCATATGGAGTGTGATTTCCCTCTCCCGACAATTTATGTTGGATCTATATAAGGAAATCCAATCCATGCCAAGAATTTCATCAAATTCCACTAGAGGGAGTATGACGAGGTTCACTGGGAAATTAAATCCACATATTATAATAGGGGAGGACTTATATTCATGGGATGCAATGATTTCCCCATTTGCCGTACTCACCGGCATCTTTACTTCCATGATTTGTGGTGGTGCTGGGATTGTTCTACTAAACTTTTGAGATATAAAAGAATGTGTAGAAACTTAATAAAAAAGTACGTTCGCTATTCTAGAATGAATAACTAGTGTACCTATCACCACTTCGTTGTTGGGGTTCACTTTGGCAGAAGTGATGGAAAAAGATCTTCCTTGCTGTCTTGGAGGTTGTTGGCTTCCTTCGACAACCCTTGGATTAGGGCACTGATTTGCAAAAAGACCTAGTTCTTTGAATTTATAGCATTGAACAACGCGTTGATGTTCGAACGGAGCATTCCTCTCCTCTGTCGCGGCCGCAGGACCTTCTTGCCGACAGTTAACATCTATGTTCCCTTCTCTTCCACACCTGAAGCATTTTATCGTCCCCTTAAGGAAATTTCCAGGGTTCTTCTTTCCGCACTTTTGGCAAGTGGGGTGATGGAACTTCTTAGCACCGTTGGATTTATCCATCAGCCCACCAGTATTGAAGTCCACCTTACGCTTCTTATCCCCATGATACCCCTGTGATTCTCCGATCTCCATTTCGACCTTGAGGTCACATTGGACAATTTCCTCATAGCTGTCGAAGTCACGGATCGCTATTTCTTTCCACAAGATAGGATTCAGCCCACCAAAGAAGCGATCAACCTTACATTCGGGGGTAACGACAAAGCCGGAAGCGTATTGTGCAATCCTTGTGAAGTTTTCCTCATGCGCTCCAATGGATTCCTCATCTTTTTTCTTGAGGGAAAGGAAGTCCCTTTCCATCTTAAGCCGGAGGGTACGTGGAAAATATTTATTGAAAAACATCTTCCAATAAATTTTTCCATTCCAATGCCTCGATCTCCTCCACAGGCTTCATATTTTTTATCAACGTCCACCATTGATCAGATTCACCCTCCATATGAAAAGACACCAGGAGAACCTTCTCTTATTAAGAACATTGGAGGATGAAGAATATGTTTTCAATGGAGTTGATCCATTGTTCAACGATCGTGGGATCAGATGATCCACTAAAAGTAAGAGGCCTTTGTCTCATGAAGATCTCGATAGCGACTTGTTCATTCTTAGGGGGGTTGAATGTTCCTCTTGACCAGTGTTTCTATTCAAAACATGAGTTAGATGAGAGAGAAGCGTGACAAAGTTTGCGATTCCCGCTCCCATTGGATTTGGCATCTCATTAGTACAGTCATCACACTGATCTTTACAACGGTTGTTAGCCCGAGTCCTCCTATTACCGACCATTGGATGGAATAAAAGAAAAGTTAGGGGTAACACATAAAGGGTAATCCAAAGACAAAAGTTGATGACTTATAAATAAACTTTTATTTCCTTAACTCATGATCTATAGGCTTTAATCTAGGCTTTTCATGATCTACTTTCTAACATACAATCTTAGGGGAATTTTTTTAATTCCCTTAATAAGGGTTCATATTAAGCTTATGAATTTACCAAAGCATATCCCCCAGGAGTGTCATAACCAAGAGTGCATCAAGGCCCGTTGTCGTACACCAGTTCCTGTTCGAGTCTAGCTCAAAGCGGTGTTTTTAGGTTTTACCCCTAGGATACATCTGTGCCAGAGCCGCCTCTACCTGCTCGTATCCAGAAAGGGATGTATTTTTTTGATAAACCACTTACTCAATACTCACCAAAACATAGGGATGTTTTTTCTATACTTAGTCTTATCTCTAAGGATTTACTAGGGTTTTCTAATCCTAATCCCCAAAATAACTAAACTTATCCTCTGATACCAACTATAACAACCCTGCTTTTTATTACAACTTAAACATGCATTATTACATAAAACTTCACTTGATACAACAAAGAAGATCGAGAGGTTTAGTGTCTTTGGGGCTTAGGATCATTACATAAAAACTTAAAACATGAAATACAACATCTTTATTGAAAACTTCCTTTACATGACCACTACATTCCCTCGTACTTAGCATTGCATGGGATAACCTGAGGACATGCATAAGAAAAGGGTGAGCTATAAAACCCAGTAAGGGAGTACACATGAAATAACATTAGGAGTAAAATAAATGTTAGGAAATAGGCATGTCAATATATAATAAGAGAAACATGAACATAAAGGCATGATAAAGCATGATAATCATAACATGGAAATGTGGCAACAACACTTAACATGGAATTAGCATGAGCCACGGCTCATTGCACATGAAGCATGAGTAAATCCTTACTGCACATAAAGAATGAGTAAACCCTTGTTGCACTTGAATTAGCACAATTCAACACTCATTTCACATGATGTATCATGATACTATACTTTACCCAATGCATTGGAGCACTATAAGGGTGCACCCTTCTTAAACATTTCATTTCATGAATAAGTGTGCCACATGGATCATAAAACATGGATTCATAAAACATAATAATTTATTACATGATAAAGGAATGTGGAATTGATACATGAAACTTTACAATAAACAAGTAAATGTGCATAAAGGTGAATACCCTTGATGGAGAAATGGGCATGGTATTCACTACACAATGACATTGGCTTAGAAAATCGGTGCGATTTCGGTAGCGTAACAGCGTGACATAAGAATTCATAAAAAAGGTTGATGAGAGATAAAGGGCTTACTAATCATATTTACATGTAATGGAAAGTATGGAGGTAATATAGATATATTTCCCAACAATTGTAATGGAATTTATATTCATGATACAAAAGTATTGCTTGAATATAAAAGAGGAGAGAGAAGTTCCTTTCAGAATTTCGGCATAGTAATGGGTGTAAATGGGAGGAATTTAATGAGAGATAAATGGGACTCCCATCATTCAAACAATAAGAGGGAAGTATGGGGGAGGTGAGAAACCATACCCCAACATTCATAATTGAAATTAAAAGGGCAATACAACTTAAAGAAAACTGACAAAAAAAGAGAAAGGAAGAAAAAACCCTTACTTGGAAGTGTACTTCCAAAGGTTAGAGAGAGGCTTGTGAGAGGATTATTGGGAGCTTGGGGAACCTTGGGAGGATTCTAGAGAGAGTAGGGCATAGGTTGGAAGAACTACAAGGGATTTTAGTGAGGAGGAAGTGGGAGCTTGGGTGAGTTTATATAGGAAAGGTGAGGGAATTCTTTATTATTTAGGTTTGGGTCCCCTTACATTAAATTAATCCAAACCAAAAACCATCCCATGGTTTTTGCCCATGGTTTTTGTAAAAGGGAAGAGGAAAAAAATATTTTATAAGGGCCAAGTCCGAACTTCTTAAAATAATAACGTTGCTTATGTGGAGGGGAGTCACACTTCCATGGGAATTAATTTAAAAAGGCAAAGTGTTGAATATGTCTTGAGGGGTCCATTAATGCTTTGAAAAGTAAGTCAAACAAACCCAAAATCACATTATTTTAATAATAAAACATATATTGGCCGAACATAAGGATTATGGTATTTTATTACACCACCATTGGGTCATTATGATGTCATAAAACACATTATATATTTAAATGGTATTTAATTTTTACTCAAAAATTTGACTGTCTCAGAAAATTATGAAAAATTCACCGTTGGATAATTTCGACGTCATGATTCCTGAAATGACATTTATTTTATCTAAATTTTTTTCTAAATATTTTAATTTTCACTTTTAAAATAAAAACAATCATTTATCTAAAATTCACAGGTTTTGACAGAAATGGCTTTCAAACCTTAATAAAAATTTTAATTCCATTCATAAAATTATAAGATCATTTATGTTTAATAAAAACTAATTTAATAATAATATTATTATTTTATTAAAATATTATTTAATTCAAAAACCCCTTAATTTAATAAAATATATTTCTTAATTAAATAATAACTAAAAACACCATTTGTACTTTAAAAACTATTTACACCGTATCAAAAATTACTAGAAATTATATTCATTATTATATACAAAAAATAATGTACATGAACATAGTACTACTTATTTGTTACATAACCCCTTAAAATAGCCGCATAAGGCCTAAGGTTAAGGAGTGCGATGGTGAAAGACTCTTGGGGTGGCTCAGATAACATCTCTCGAGTGGTAATCTCTATTAACATCGACTTTTCCCGTAGACGGTCCCGTTCAAGCTTGACATAGTGAAGCTCAGCTTGGTCTTGGTCAAGGGTGAAGCCCAAGGATGCCACCCCTTTTCTGAGCTCCTACAAATGGGCTTCGTATGGAGAAATTCTACTGCGTGAGGCCATCGCTTCTTTTGTCTGAGTAAATTGGATTTGTTAAGGACCTATATTTATACTAATCATGTGGTCACTGTTCAACGGCTATATTAACAACGATAAAAATTATTAACATAAAACCAAAGAAGGTGACATCTTATAAAAACATTTTTCATAAAGAGACATTTAACTAGATCAAGAGGGATTTTCCATTAATGAAACTTTGGGTCATTACAATGGTACCCAGAGGTGGAACTCACGATGAGTTAATATCCAGAGGTGGACCTCACGACGAGTCAGTATCCGGAGGTGAACTTCACGACTAGACGGTACCCGAAGGAGGTTGACACTCAAGAGCGTTGGGGAGGCTATCTGTACCTACCATTCAGGTAGGATCCGTGGTGGACGATCCAGGAGCTGCGCTAGCTGTAAATACCCTTTAGGTAGGATCTGAGGTGGACGACCCAAGAGCTGCTTCTATCTTCCAACTGTTTGTATTTTCTATTGTACTTTCGTTCAGTGGTAGCTGTACTTTTTAGTTGGGTTTGTATTCTGGACCATTTACTTTTCATCACTTTCTTTTGTACTTAGTGTATTACTTCTGATTTTACTCAAGTTGGTTGTGTTTATGTTATATAAAGGCAATCCCTTCCCAGTTATCGAGATTTACGCCTTTGGTGATAGTCGCCAGCCCCTGGCCTGTGTAAGGCGGGCTTGGGTTAGTCACGGAACGGGCCTTGGGGATGGGTCATGACATTAACCCCTCTCTAATTTATCAAATTAGAGGGGGTTCAAAACACCCTTTAATGTCTTTAAATTAGAGATGGTACAAAACCCCCTCTAATGTCTTTAAATTTTAGGGTGTTCAGAACCCCCACTAATGTCTTTAATTTAGAAGGTGTTCAAAACCCCCTCTAAAATCATTAATTAAAAGGGGTTCAAAAACCCCTCTAATGTCTTTAATTTAGTCAGGGTTCAAAACCCCCTCTAATTTAAGATATTAAAGGGGTTGTGAACCCCCACTATTTAAAAAAAGATACTTCTATAATATATATATATATATTTAAAACACAATATATAAATGTATTTAAATACATTATATGAACACATTATATAAAACATTTATATGATTGTGTATAATTTTATTTATATGTATACATAAATATAATCATATAATATTATGTAAATTAATATATATTTATTTTTATAAAATTTATTTAATATAATATTAATTATTTATAATATAAAAGCATAAACATATTATATAAATATATTCATAAATATAATTAATCTAAAAAATATATCATATAAAAACCCAATCATGTAGTTTTCAAAAATTATATTATAATAACAATAAATATATTTTTATCTAATAGGTTTATGACTTTATATTATATATAATTATTATTATTTGAAATAGAATTTATAAAAATTACTCTATATTAATATATATTTATTGAAATACTAATATATATTAATGTAAATAATAATAAATATATGTATTTAAATACATTATATAAATATTTTTATAAATTTTATTTCATATAATATTTTTTATATATAATATAAAATTATAATTCATATAATATTAAGTATATTTTTTTATAAATTGTATTTCATATAATATTTATTATATATAATATAAAAATTAATTATATATAGTATAAAATTGTATTTCATATAATATTAATTATATACTAAATACATATTAATTATATATACTATAATATTAATTATATATAATATAATATTAATTTTATATAATATAATACTAATTATATATAATATAATACTAATTATATATAACATAATATTAATTATATATAATATAATATTAATTTCATATAATATTAATATTTGTATAAATTTTATTTCATATAATAATAATATATTAATTTTATATAATATTATACAGTTTATAAAAATAAATATATTTATTAATATAAATAATAATAAATATATGTATTGAAAGACATTATATAAATATATTTTTAAAGACCTTATATAAATATATTTGATAAATACTTATATATATTCTTTATATATATATATATAATATAAATATGTATTTAAGTATATAAATAATTTATATAAATATATAATATGAATGTATTTAATATAATATATATTTGATATAAATCATAAAATAAACATATAATATTTATAAAACTAGTACATAATTTTTATAGATTAAAAAATAGATTTTATAAGAATAATAATAGTAATTAATAATATTATTGTTATCATGTGCACACACACACACATATATAAGTACAATATACACATATATACTTGTGTAATATATTTAGGTGATATATAAATATATAATATATAATATATATAATTGCATAAACAAATAAATATAGTAAATAATATATATATTATTATTTAAATGTATGTAAATATATAATGGTTATAATATTTATTATTATAAACAGTCAAATATATAGAAATACAATAACGTGTAATGTATATATCAAAAAATCATTGTCGTAGTGGTGTGAAGGAGGAAATCCAGCAGAGTTATTCAGCGGTGATACGAGTTTGATTCCCAACCCCTACCATTTTCTGTGGGTGTGGGAATTTTAGAGGAGGCATGAGTTGGAGGGATGTGGTCTCTATGTGGATGTGGGATGGGTGTTGTGTGGAGGAGGGCTAGGGAGGCGTTGTGCGAAGGCGGGGCGAAGGGCGTAGTGCATGGTGTGTGAGGTGGGAACCAGAGGGATGGGGGCACTGTGCAGAGGGATGGGGGCATTGTGAAGAGGGAACTTGGGAGATAGGGGTGCTATGTAGAGGTGGGATGGGGGCATGGTGAGAGAGGTGGGAATCGAAGGGATGGGGGGAACTGGAGGGATGGGGGGAACTGGAGGGACAATGAACCGATATGGGGTGGTCATTAAAAAAATGTAAAAAGATTTATGGGCGGTTTGAACCACTCCTAAATCATTCCAACTAGTGGTAGTTGTAGTGGCACTGGTGATTTTATGTTAACATTAGAGGGGGTTTAAATCCCGTCTAATGTAACCACCACTAATGTAACCATGACTTTAGCAGTGCTTACTCAAAACTCCCACTAAAAGAAAGTAGGTGTCCACATTAGTGGCAGTACCTCAGAACCACTACTAATGTCTTTAGAAGGGGTTATAACCCCTTCTAATGTCAAAAATAACCCCATTAAATGTGACCATTTTTTTGTAGTGTGTGTTATGTGTGAAGGGATTCCCGAATGATGTTATGAGCCGGGGATTTCTGATGTGATTTGTTGGTTGGTAGGCTTAGATGATGTGGAAGTAGTTGACACCTATGATTGTGAGATGTATCGAGATATGCATGTGGGTGTCAGGTATGGAATTATAGATGATTGAACGGGTTAAATATAAGATTACCCATTGATGTGATTCTAATAGTTTAGATCCTTGATTATAAATCTATTAAATGGATTATAGTCGGTTTGCTTATTTTATCTACAATCCCTTCCACCCTACTTGAGGCAGTTGGGTGTTCTTGGATACATGTTTCCTATTATTGGTGGCTTAGGTTGGGTTTCCTAGGGTAAATATATTATGTAATGATTATAATAATGAATAGATAATACTTAAGCTATGGGGTTGGTGATGAAGGAATGGGAAATGTTATAAAGATGTTACTCTTGAGAAACTGATGACTCAGTTTAGATTATTCCTGGAGGGTATGGATTTGAATTTATGATTATTAATGTAAGTGTATCGATTTTATTAATTAATGTTTAATGAATTAATTAACATAAATAAATTATAAGAAATAAATAAGTGATTAATGTATCTATTTTAAATGATTATGTGCACATAGGATATCATGCTCCTAATAATAGAAATCGGATGTTTGACACCTAGTGAAATCTAGGAGGGCGGTTTCCCCAACATCCCAATGGGATGATTTATTTTTGACTACTCCATCAAGCCCCTCTATATTCTCTTGTAAGTTACTTAAGCTTGTAAGCATGAATATTAGTTTCCCCAAATATGTGTGTAGATATCTATGATGGATTATAGTTATTTGACACAAATTTATCTCTAGATATAGTATAAAAATAATTATTATAGGTTTGATGTGTATACTCTATGAGATATTGAAGTAATTACATGGTGAATGAGCTATAATGGATCGAGGTATACTAAAATATGTATGATATATGTCATAAAAGTTGTGGTGGATCTCAGATACTACTTGGTTACTATATGAAAATGTGATATGGGATGATTTGACAATGTGATAAATGAGGTGCATGTTGTGATACCTTTCTCATGTTTTTTGCGTTGATTATTTGAGATAGAGATGGTTTAACATGTGTTTCATTGGGGAATAATAGAAAATAATTGGGGATGTATAAGTGGTGTACCCTATATGTTTCATTATAATATTATATACTCACATTTATGTGATACTTTGTGAGAGTTAACAATGGTGAGGTTTGGAACATAGTATACCTATTTAGGTGATGAGTTAATTTCACTATTTTTCACTATGGTTTAGAATTATTTATTTATCATTTACAAGAGAGGATATAGGGAGGATACTATTAAGTAAATTGTTATTATCAACCTATGTATATATTAAATAATTTCTAGGTCAATCGAAGTTGGTTGGAGATTAGGCTAGCTTTTTCTTAGCTTGTGGTTTTGCAGGAGCTTGTTGGGCCTCATGTTTGTTTCTATATTTATCTTTTGATACATTTAGTTTCTTTTTTAGTTGTTTCAGTACTAAATGACATTTCATTTTCTCACTTTGCATTTCTATATATATATTCTTGAGAAGGTTTTTATTGGTGTATACTTATCATCTCTCTATTCCACATGTTCTCTTAGCAGTTAATGTCTCATATGTATATGTTTATTATACCCTTGGTGATAGTCTCAATAACAATTCCTAATATAGATGAGTCTTAGGAGGTCACTGACACATTCTCTCATTTATAGCCCTAATGGGTGCAATTTGAGGGTAGGGGGTCATGACACTATTATAATTATTGAGGGAATGTGGCAATAAATTATTATTATAGAGAAAAAATAATATTATCTATAATAATCCATGGTAACCATAGAGTTTATTCATAAGTGAATCATTATTACTAATATACTTAAATAAGGAAAAGTGACATTATAATAAGATTTCCAAGGCATATTATATGGTTTCATAAATCATATATTTTCATCTTAATGGTGTTTTAACACTATTCTATCATAATATTTTAGATTTTACACATCCCTTTGAAGCCCATTAATATTGTCCTTGGAATCTCTATTACATAAAATAATAATAGAAGTTCCATTATATAATTAAAACCTAGATATGTAATGAAAAACTTATTGGATGAAAATATTCTTAAATCATTATTCCACATGGTTTAGATATATCAATTTTACAAGGAATAGATGGTTTCTGACTATCTGTTATACAAGGATCATAAGAATTGAGACTTCCTCTCATGATGTTTGCACTTGGGGATGTCCAAGAAGGGAATTCTTATAGATAAATCGACCAATAGAAATTACACATGTTTTATGTATTGTTTGATATTCATATCTAAAATGTCTATATTTTCTTTAAAATTGAGATTATTATTAATGTTTATCATTAATCATGTATTTTGAGATATAGATAAAAACAATGATCATATATGCTTGTAGATAGGCAGAATATTATATTTTCATTATAAGTGATATGGAATTAATTAAATTGTGAATAATGGAGTTTTATTTTCCATGTTAATGGAAGAATATATCTATATCCATTTGGTTACAATGGAAGTGTCTAAAAAAGTACATGTCCATGGTAGTATATACATAGATTTGTACCAATAGATCAAAAAATATAGATTATTAATTAAAGACGATGGAACATATTTTTATCCTTAATAGTGAAAAATCTATTGACAAAGGGACTATATTGCATAGTGGGAGTTCTTATTATGTTTGTTGTAGTAGTTACTATAGTAATTTCATCATCTATAATTGTGTTCATGCATCTCTAGAAATGAATCTTAGACTATTAGTATGTTCAACCTATTTACATTGTGAAATAGGCATAGAGGTTCACACTAAAAAAGTGTATCAATGATTTTATTAAATACAATTCAAGTTATATTTAAGAATAAATCTATTCATGACTTACAATATAGTCTTTTGAAGTTATGTTTATCGAAAAAATAAAGTATGACATATTCATGTTTAGAATTTATGGTTTTAATTTAATATATTTGTTATTTATTCACAATTTAAATGAATATAAATATTTATTTATTGACAAGATTAGTGAAAATTGTAAATTACATTCTTTATTGATGTTATATAAATATAAATATATTAAAATAAATAGCTATTCAATGTTCAGGGAATATAATATTTATTTTATTTTATAAACTTAATATATTTTATAATTCATTATTTGATAAAATTTATGAGAAAATATATATTTATTAGAATGATATAATGTAAATAATATTTTTTATTTAATATATATTAAATAAATATCAATTTATTTATTTAATAAATGATATTATATGAAACAAATTTCATGTAAAATAATTGTAATAATAATAATAATAATAATAATAAAATATTATATGTGATGGGGAGAATGAATTGGATAAAATAAAAGGATAATGAACTTTGTCAATCTATATTATTTTAACATAAGTATATATTCTAAAATAATTCATTTTTCATGTGAAATATGTTTATGAAAAGAAACAAGTTGTTTGTATTTTTCTCATGCCATAGAGAGAATTTTTCACATTCTCCCATATTGCATGAACCTATAGAGGAAAAAATAGATACTCATTTTAATTAATGGAAAATGCCACAAAGAACTTTTTATACTGTACTAACCCTTAGTGTAATGAGGTCTTTATTTCTATACATGGTGAGAAAATTGGATATGTCAAAAAGGAATCCTCTGTTGGATTCTCCACCACAGCAACAACACAATATTAGTGTTGATAATATGATAAAATAATGAATACCATGGTTGAGATAATTCTATTAAAATTAATTTTAAATTAAAAATATGTTATACAATTTATGAACTTACTAAGATCAATTGTCACAAAACAACTTGGGTAAACCCTACACCAGTCACCCAAACCAATCTGTTGCATGGAAAGAAGGGCATTCCCGACCCCCATGGGCTGAAAACTAGTGTCAGTCATCAATAGGGTAATGAAAGGGAACAATTTATCCCAATATTAAATAAATAAACAAAACAATGTAAAGATAAACCAATGACCCTAAATGAAAAATTAGATAATTTATTAAAATTGAACATCTTTTATGAATGAATATGAAAATACATCAATTGGACAATAATAAAAAGATAAACTAGACAACCAAAACATCTATATGTGACCACACTGGTCACTCTTTGATATTAAAATTGACCATCAACTATGGTGATCCATACAAAGATAAAACTGTACGACAAACTAAAAACAAGAAGAACTATGCACATGAGTACTAAAAATAAGTAGGCATGGCCGAAAAATCCATTCCCAAATTCACTTTTTTTAAAATAAAAGAAACACTAATTTAATTATTTAAATACAATATATGAAAATAATAATTTTCCACACATTAACCATATTAAATTAAAAAACAGTCCATTTCTATTTCTTCCATTTAATACCACACTTTATTTTCAAGAAGGAACCATGTGTATTTCTAAATAAGGGTGAGGAAATTTCATTTATAAGGGGGAGAAGGAGTAGAATACAAATATATTTTTCCCATAAACAAGGGAAAATAATTTTACATTTTAACATAGAGTAACACTACTCAAAGAGTAATCACAAAAATCATAAGATAAAAGAAATGGAAATAAACATATAAGAGCAATCAACCAAAAATGAATCAAAATCATTTGTTTAAATAAACTATGTTCCAAAATATATGGGTGAACCTAAGTGATCGTGAATAATCCACAACATACTAATACACGAGACTCATCCCCGAAAGCATTCCTAACATGATGAAATAAAAAGAACCCTAAATAATCTTATCCACCCAAACATAGGACAGACCAAGGGGAAAATACAATAATAACAAACTCAATATATCCACCTATTATGGGACACCAACTAGTTCATAATATATAAAGTGTAGAAATTATTATCAGAAAATTCTCTCACTATGATGGGTTTCCATGTCTCACGTATAGTAGGGGTGAGCCAACTTATTCCAACTGAGAATCCAATCACATGAATATATAATAATAAATTAATAATAGGTATCACCTTGAGCCACCCCAAGGATCAATCTCATTCCTTTCCACCATCCAATCATAGGGGAGGATCCCTGCATGGGCCTCCCACAATAATCAACATAACCAGAGAAAAATAATCATCAAATTATAGTTTTAATAAAAACCACTTTCAATATTTTTCATAAAAGGGATGAATTTTCTTCCATAAAATTTTATAATCATTTACAAAAAATTCCATTTTGGAACTCATGCCACCTTTAAAAAACCAAATACACTGTGATAAAAATTTCCAAATAGCCCACTTATCATCAACACAAACCAAATCATCCGTAAAATCCAAAAAAAATCTTTCTTTATAACTCTAACCATTTAGGAATATCTTTAAATAAAGGAAAAATATAATTTCATAAACCATAACACAATTTCCATGTCTAACCACACTTTAAATTAAAAGAACATGCATCATTAGTTAACATATAAGGGGGGTTTAAAAGGCATGAAACTAAGGAATCTTAAATTAAAATGAAAAGTGCTTGGGAAACCTACCTCAAGATTAATCACACCGCTAGGGTTTCAAGATCCAAGATATATGAAGATTATTCCTAAAATCAAAAATTCCCCAACATAAACATATTGAAAAACAATCCTTAGGTTCAAATTTCCATGGGAGTAGAGCAACTTAAGATTTAATGGAAGAAAGAGTTTGAGAGAGAAAATAGAAGAGATTTAACATGAGAAATCTAACCCAAAACCATGAAGGAAACCTAGATACACACCATAGTAGATGAGGAGAGTCTTGGATACAAAGGAATGGGATCCTATTAAGACATATGAACTAGGACATAGGGGAAGAGGTGTTTTTGGTTACCAATTAAAAGAGGGAAAAGTTGGAATTTCAATAATTTCTTGATCTGCGAAGCTCTCACAGTTTGGCCACACGATTTACCAAACCGTGCACCCATCACTTGACACCTAAGGAACCCTAAGAGTTTTTTCTGAATGGTTTAAAAACCATAAATAAATCATCTCAAATGAAAATGTCCCAAAATTTCACCTAGCATCACGAGTTCCTAGGCTGGGCCACACAATTTACCAAACCATGTGCCAATCATGCGCAGGCTACTACCAAGACCAAAAACTCTTATTTTATCTAAAAACTCATGGTAAAACTGGGGAAAAACCACATGGTAAAAAATAATCAAGGGAAAACATAAAAATATAGAATCAGTCATACCGAGAACTTCAGATGAAAACCAATATGCACAATTAACTAAAACAAAGGGCTACAATAAAAACAAGGGTAGGAAAATTCTCCCCACCAAAACTCTTTCTTCCCCTAGAATGCCAAAATATACTATATTTTATTATTAAATGACTAAGATACCCAAAACGGAATTATATGACAACTCAAACCAAGAAAACCTCAACTATAACCACATAGGATCTCACCCCATTCTCAAAAACTGAACAACAAATTGAAACCATATCCGGAGAATCCCTGGGAACTCAAGGCACAAGAACCACATCCGTAAAAACCATCCTCTCCAACCAAGACCAACATGAGATATAGAAAATATAAAAATGATGATTCAAAACAATTACACAAACTGAAAAGAGATCAATCAAGAAACCCACTAAAATAAAACCACATTCTCATAACAGGAGGTTGGAATGGACTCACCACCATTTTGAAAAAGTATATCACATATAAAAAACCAGAAGAATTATTAGTGAAACCATCAGTGGGTATCCCCACCATAAGAACCAACCAAAACCCTTCCACACTTTCCTACCAACCATGATCAATAATAACTACACAAAAACATTTAGACCACCCACTGCCAAACATAGGGGAAAAATTGATCCAAATCTCCCTAAACTGATAGCGGTTTCTAAACCATGTGAAAAGCTTCACTCTAGGACATATGGTTGGAGATATAATATTTAAAGTATCTTTTGTTCCATATTCAAGGCCTTGTAACCACTGAACAAATCTTGTTCTAGGAACTTCCACTAGAACATATATTCAAAACAAGCACATGAATTATCCCCTTAGATCAAAAAAAGAAACCATAATTTCCAAAAATATTGAACACACTCCCATTAAAAATAAAATTTCTCAGAAGTCTTAAAACATTACCATAAATTTCAAAAACCAAATTTAAAATTCCACTGGAACTTCCTTTACAATAAAATAACTCTTACAACTAGAAGAAAACTTCAAACAAGAAAACTTTAAATGATTCTCCAAACAACACATCACTTTTATGAATTAGATCTATGATGATTTCTAGAAACACCCTGATAAAACAACTACATGTGACCTAAGAATATCGAATCATGGAAGGGACTTAGATCACTTGGACATGATGGCGTCTTATGACCTTTCTTTCCACACTAATAACACACAAAGACCACACATACTAAGGAGTTTGAAAAAAATATCCTGAGGCCTTTTGTTTCCACAACTATCCCCAAGATCTTCAGGTAACTTCCCCACTTCTTTACTAGAATTCCCTTCACCACCTATAGGGATTTGTGGGAGGTTGGCTAAATAAATAAATATTTCTTACAGAACTTCAACATAGGGAGATTGCTTCACCACATCGAAAAAATGGGTTAGATTGAATTTTGACACCTTTGACCATAGATTGGGATGAATCCCACACTTTAAATAATAAGATTTCTAGGAATCATTCATGACATACCTTGGCTCAAAAAATTCTAGATCTATAAAGTGAATATGTAATTACAACACCAATCTATCACTCTACTACAAACATCCCTTCTATATTGTATTTTTAACATTCCTCATTTATGAGAAATATAATAAAATGAAAAAATCCTTGAAGAACTCCCATGTAAGATCTTACCAAGTCTTGTTCTGAGACACAGACTTCCACCACTTCCAGGAAGAAACTTCAGGAATAAAGGTAGAAAAAATCAACTTCAGTGACTTAGGAAACTCAAGGAAGTCAAATATCCCTTATATCTTCCACATGCACTCTTCCTCATTAAGAGGATATTCTTGAGCATAAAAGAGAGGTGGACTCAACTTACAAAACTCATGGATGAAATCCTTAAGATGATCAATTGGAAGTCTTACTGATGGGTAACCACCTGTCACTACACTACGAAATTCCATCAAACCTACATGGGGGTGTACTTACTATGAAATAAGAAAACCCAAGATATTAATTAAAACCATCTGATAAAATTAACTCATCTTAAACAAGAACCCTTATAAAGGTGAAAAAAACTCAATGATTTTAAAAATAATTTCGAGAAACTAACTACACATCACTTCAAAACCAAATCATCAACAATAATTCTCAAAAACAAAAACACCATATGAACAACACTTATGAAATCACAGGAAACGAACCTTACAACCACAGGTTATCAAAACATCACAACATTCCTCTTAAAAACATTTCTAATAGATGAACAACTTGGTGGATTCCAAAACGACCAATGTTATTCCATTGAGCCTCACACATGCACCTCCCTTGCCACCCTGGGCATCCGACATCTCATGCCAATCTAGTCATTCATCTTCCCACATCACATACAAACAATTTCTACACATAACTGTGCATGTGAGCGTCTAAAGACATTCTAATGTTAAAAAAAAACATTATCATTTATCAATACATAAATTTTTTTAAAATCCCATAAACCATTAATTCATAACCATTTTTAATATCCATGTGTTAATATATTTCATCATTTATCAAAACTAAATCCCATAGATTCCTTTTAAAGATCCCATTCAATTCATTTTACCCAAATAATTTTCAAAATATCTACAAATCTATTTTAAAATATTTTTCAAATACACTTATGGAACCATTTACTCCTTTTTCAAACATCAAATTATATTAAACTCCAGAAATAATTTTATAAAAATATACATTCCCAAGATTTTCTTCAAAATGAAACTGAAAAGTAATTTTCCATATTCCTATAACCGAACCATTTTTATTCAAAAATACTATTTTCAGAACTCAAAAACAAGAGTTCCCAAAAAAATTTCATAATCATGAGGAACAATAAAAAAATCGAATAGGGTAAATAGTGTTGGTGGGTGACTTGTAAGTATGGTTGGAAGACACATACCAATCACACCACCACTATGTAGAGTATTCTAGGAACATGTATCTTGATCTATATGGATTTCTAGGCCCTATGATCTTAATGAGACCACCATCTCAACTCCTGTTTCATAACCAAAATACCAAACAACCACAAGAGACAGAGAGAGAAACCAAACTGGACTTCCCATGGAAACCTGAGGGTCAAAATGATAAAGGGTTCCTAACATCCTTCTCATTCCTACCACCTGAGTAGAGAAATTCCTAATATAAAATATACCTTGACATCCTCAAATAACATAGGGCACTGTAGAAGAAAATCCCTCTAAAGATAACCTACTATAATACCATTTTTCATAAACCAAATCTGGTCGACCTTGAACTAGTTACCCAAACCGATTCGTGACATGTCCCAACGGGCATTACCGATCCCCACAGGATGATAACTAGTTTTCGGAATCAATAGGGTAATGAAAGGGAAAAAATTCTACCAATAATAAATAAATAAATAAAACATTAAAATGATAAAATAGCCGCCCAAAATGACCAAGTAGATAATTTATTCAAACTAAACATATTTTATACAAGCATATAAAATTATAACAACTAAATAATAATATAAAACAAAGTAAAACAACCACTGCATCTCCATTTAACCTTGATGGTCACTCTCTGATACAAAACTGACCATCTCCCATGGATATGAATACCAAGATGAACCTGCACCACAAACTAAAAACAAGAACTGTAGGTGTGAGTATTAAAACTCAGCAGGTGTTTCTGAAAAATCCATTCCCAAATTCACTTCCATTAAAATAAAAGAAATGTCAATTTAATGTTTGAAATACAATAAATAAAAATATTTTCTTCCACACATTAACTATTTTAAATCCAAAAACAACCCATTACCCTTTATACAATTTAAATCCGCACTTTTTTTCAATAAGGAACAATGTGAATTATCAAAACTGGATGAGGAAATTTTATTTATAAGTGGGAGGAGTGAAAGAAATTTCCAAAAAACATTTTCCCCATAAACTCTTGATTTATTTCGATTTTAATATAGATCCAAAATACTCCATGAGTAAGAAAAAAAATCATACAACAACAGAAACAGAAATAAACATACGTGAGTAACCAACCAATAATGATTAAAAATCATTCTCTATAAGATACATTGGGCCAATAGACATGGGTCAACCAATGATACAGTCAATAATACAAGACATACTAATAGATGAGACTCATCCCCATATGTCTACCTGAAAAAATAAAATAAAAAGTTCCCTAAATACTCCCGACCTCCCTAACTCAGGATAGACTAAGTGGAAAATCAAATAACCATAAACCCAATATATCCACATATTATCATCCCCAAAATAGTTCATAACATAGTCAGTTTTGCAATATTTTTCTGAATATTCTTTCACTATGTCAGGTTCCCATGTCTCACATATAAAGGGGGAGATCTAACTAATGCTAACTGAGCATCTAATAACCTGAATATATAATAATAATAAGTCAAAGAAAGTATTTACCTAATACAATTGAATGATTGATTTCTTACATTTTTATTATTCATTCACAAGGGATCCACTCAGCATGGGCCTCCCAGAAAAATAAAAATAGCCAAGGCATGAGAATTATCCAAGGAGGATTATCATCAAAACCACTTTCTCTATTTTGAAAAATATTATCGAAAGAGCTTAAAAAATATCTCATAATAATTTATAAAAAATATTCTTTGGGAACTCATGCAACCTTTGAAAATCCAAAGGCACTTTCATAAAATTTTCCCAATGGGTCATGCATCATCAATACATACCAAATCATCCAAAAAATCCAAATACACCTTTCTTTATAACTCAAAAACATTTGGAAGTCTCTTTCAAGAATGTCATACCATTATTTCATAAACTACTACACATGTTCCAAGACAAACCACACATTACTCAAAAAGGCCAATTAGGCATTTCATCGATCACTTGGTGTGAAATATTTACAAAAAATAAGACTATTTGTCAAAAAATAAGGGAGTAACCACTACTTTACACATTGAACAATTATTTCAAATATCATGTATCATTATTTTACATATACGAGAGGTTCAGAAGTGTAAAAACCAACAAATATTAAATAAAAAAGGCATGTTCTTGGGAAACTTACCTCACACTCACATTGCTTCAACAATGAACACAAGAAATCACACCTCAAGGGTTATAAGAGCCAATATCTATGAATAATAACCATAGACACGCAAAATTACCAACATAACAGAAGGGAAACACAAAACCTAGGTCCACATGAACATGGGATTAGAGAAACTCAAGAAGAAATGGAAGAAATAACTACCAAAAAACTGGGTTTCTACAGCGCCACCCTTTAAAAGTGCTAAAAAAAGCGTTGATAAAGGGGGTGCCTTTATCAGGGATAAAAATAGAACTAATAAAGGGTACTTTTATTAAAGCTAAACATAGCGCTGTTTAAAGTGACCCTTTATCAGGGATTTTTTAGCATTGATAAAGGGACCCCCTTTATTAGCGTTTTTAGCGCTATTAAAGGGTGAAAATTTATCAGCACTTTTTTTAGTAGCACTGATTAGTGGGGGGGGGGGGTGTAACACCCCAATATTTCATAGTACATTATCTCTTCAAAGTAATTCAATAACTTGTGCTACACGGAACACGGAGTTCGAGTGCACCACGACTTACGAAACTAGCCGTTCAAGAAGTGGTTATGAATAATATTAACTAAATTTTGAATCTTATATAATCTTAATAATTTCAGAATCCATATAATTTGTTTATTATACATCATATAAGAACAAAATAATTTTTTTAGATAAAATAATTATTTTTCAAAAAAATGCAATTTTACAACCTTTTAATGGTGTACCTTTTTTAAAACCAATATTTGACACTAATATATATTAAATTTAATGAAATTAAATTATTTTTTAGAATAAGGACATAAAAATTTATTTTGGATAAATTTTGGGTACTTTTCTGATAACTTTCATATTTTGATGAATAGTGAAAAATACTAAATTTTAATTGAAAACAACTTTATTAATCAAAATAATTTATAGTGTTAAGTTATAAATTTTATTGGTTTTAAAGTATCATTAGATCATATTTATATTATTTAATATAATTTATGTAATTGGATGTAATTTCACATTTAAACTGGACATAAACAAGTGTCAATCTTTTGATAGTTATTATTTCTTAAAAATACGCTATTTTATTTTGACAATGAGAATTAATTTTAAATTAATTTCTTCCACTTCAGTGTTTTGAATTTAGAAAAATTGATTCCATATTTTGAATCAGTAGGTATAAAGTTTTTAAATAGGTAATTTTTATTTTAGACATTATGAATATTTATTTCAGTAAATATTTTATTTACCATGGTTAAAGCGTAAATCTGGTAAATAAGGGTAAAAAATATTATTATATTAATATTAAATTACAATAACATGTGTAATATTCCTATATATTGATACATGTCTGACCATGGGTATCCATGGGTTGATTTTGGGAAAACATGGAGCCACTTGAAAGTGATAATGACACTTTATATTAATTAATTTAAAGTAAATAAAAAATTACATAAACATATATATTTTAGTAAAGTTTTTTTACAAGGGGTTATATAAGTTATATTTTCGACTATAAATATTCATTTGAAAGATAAAAAGATTTCCTACATCATGGTATTTTTTTTATAATTTTTATACATCAATTAAATAAAAATATTTATTAACCAATAATGTTACGGTGTTTACCTCATTAATGAATGATTTAAATAAATGAGATTATAAATATTAAAATAATATCAAAAACCTATTTAATTCTTATTGGATGATTTTATTTGTAACAAGATTCATATTATCTTCTACTTTAATAAGTTTTTGACCTTTATAAACCAAAAATCATTATATAATAAAATAATATTTTCATACTTTCCAAAAGCACCCCTCCTCCCCCTTATAAAAGGCCCCCACCTCTAACCCATTTCTCACACCTCTCACACCCCTTTCCTCATCCAAAATCTAACCAATTAAGCACCATACATCCCTCTATTATTCTTAGAATCCTTACCTTATGCATAAGGCACTTCAAGTAAATATTTTGGTTGAAACCAAAGGGAGCTACCCGATTTAAAGGTAATATCTCCTCTTAAGTTCTTTTCTTTTATTTTACTTATCCAACCCCCCAAACTATCTTTATTACTTTATTTTATAAAAAAACTATTATCATAAATATAATAGGTTTTTTTTATTATATGTATTTTAACTTACACACACTACCATCTAATGGTTATAGAACATAATGCTTTTGTGAATGACGAACTACTGCCTCATGAAATGAGGATTGTTTGATCCTCTACTACCACCTATTATAGTGGCCATTATTATGGAAATGTAAATATGTATGATATGTATGATATTTATTTTATCTATAATTATATATAATTATCTTTTATATAATACCTTTATTCTTTTCATGTTGTATATATACGATAATTTCATTTGAGAAAGTGCGGACTACCGCCCCCTCAAAGTGATATGACTCATTCATACCACACATGGAACATATAAAGGATAGTGTTAATGAGTTTATGTAATGAATATAAAATATTATATTATATTATAATAATAATATACCTATGTATTATTTTGTTTTCTTTCATTTTAAAATAAAAAAAATGAAATGGAAGTAGCGTTCGTGTGTACGTACAGATTACCGTTTCCATGAACGCGATGAGATTCATTACCAATTGTAACCATTCAAAAATAATTATCATTTGATTATTATAAATATTATTTAAGAACTTAATATCATTTTTTTATATGAATCAAATACATCATATCGATAAAAAACATGGCTTACGTAAAAAAACATATAAAGGAAAATGAATCAGTTAACACCCCAAACAATGATACTACTAAAATATTACTAACAAGGCAATATTAGAAGATCATTATGATATAATATTTATTTATTTGGTTCTTTAATAATTTGATAACAATGATTTAACTATTATACAAGAGGTTAACGTACCCTCGACCAAAGAAAAGTACAAGGTAAGGGTTAATTCCTCAATCTCATTATTATTCGAGATTTTTTATGTGTAAGTATTTACTGGGACATATTTATTATCCATGTCCATGTTAAATAAATGAGTTTTCAAGTGGATTCTTTTTAAGGGAATATTCAACAAAAATATTATTTTACAGGTATAAATATTTATTCTTATAAATCATTTTAATTACATTCCATGTTTTCAAAATGGGTTTTAATGGATTTATTTATATGGACATGAATGTTTTAAAATGTTTATTCATTAAAATGTTTCAAAGTGGTATGAGACACTTTGATTCAAAAATTTCTTTTAAATGCCTTCCTTTATAAATTGTGTGACTTTTAAATGTTTTCATGAAAAAAGGATATTTATCTCAAAGAGTTTTACTAATCATTTTCAACTATGTCAACATCCTTTTGGATGTTATTCTTGATTGAGTTTGATTTATTATAAATAAAATCTTTAATATTTTATTGAATGAGTTTTGATATGATTGAATAGGAATGTGCTATTTTAATACCATTCATTATTTATTGTTAAAGTATTGACATTTAGTATTCTAGTTTTAATATGAATGTTTATGTTATGTTTCAACAATTTCATATGAGGAATGAATTGGACTTAATAAGTGACAGGAGGTGCTCGCTATAGCTCTTTGATGAATCAGTAGGTCTCATGAGACAAACTAGTGTCTGGAAATAAGGCCTTAACAAAATCTTATTTTTAGTCTTGGCATGTGGCCTTGACTATGTGGTTATGATGTCCAACATTATGCATTCCATCATTATGAGATTAGCAATTGATATTACATGTGATTATTCGACTTGTAGAATATCAATGTGAATAAGTAAATTGAATTATTTGATTTATCTTTTCCATATTATGATGAAGTTTATGTTTAAAAGGAATTTGTTTTAGTTTTATACATTGCCTTAAATGTTTATGCATTTTTATGAAGTTTAACCTATATTTTTATCTTTACTGAGCATTTGAGATCACCCCTTTCTTATGTTTTATTTTTCGCATAATTCCAAGAAGTGTATTATGTATGATATGCAGGGTTCATCTAGGAGAATAATGGTGTTCACAATGGATTATTTATGTTGTGTTTTATGTATGAATGTGTAACATAACGTTAATGTATGTTATCTATTTTCCATGTCTTCTAAATTAATCGGTCTTTTGGGACATGATTCCTTGTATCGTATAAATGTATTAAAATAATGCACTGACTCTTGGATTCTAGGGTTGGGGCATTACAATTTGTATCAGAAGAATTTTAGTACAATCCTTAGAAACTAGATTTAGATAAACACTTATTAGAGCACATTACCCTAAGATAAACTTTGAGGATTAGTATTGAATAACTTCCATGAATTTTAGTAATGTAGATATTTTGTATATTTTCCAAGAAATACATCCCTTTCTGGATACAAGAAGGTAGAGGAGGCTTTGGCACAGAAGTACCTAGGAGTGAAAAATCCAATAAAGTGTTTTGGGCTTGACCCTTGGTATCCTGGTACACAAAAACGAGCCTTGCTTCACTCTTGGTTATGACACTCTCGGGGGATATGCTTAGGACAATTCACATTTTCTTTACAAACCATTATGATGGATTTATTAGTAAATAATTACTCAAAGAAAATATTTTTTATGATTATATATTATATGCATAATATTTTAAATTTATGTTAGGTATTTTACAAGTTTGGAATTATGCATTGCGATTCATAAACTAACCTAGTGTATTCCATTGTTTAGAAATGGTTCCCAGTAGCTGGAATGAGAACTCCAGCAATACAAATAATCCCAAGAGTAAGAAGGATCATATCATTCATGGTATTAAGCCAATATTTAGAAAGGAAATTGTCTCCCACATATTATCATCATATGAAGAAATAGTCTCATTTGTGAATAAGATAATTAAATAATTCTATGAGTCCTATGGATTTGTAGGGAATCCAGAGAAGGAAAGGACGGTAGAGAGAAAGATAGATAAAGGGAATAAGGGAAAGAAGGATTTTCCCATATGTGATAACTGTGGAAAGAATATCCTTGGTAAATTCTTGAAGAGAATGAGAGTTTAATATAAGTGTGGAGAAAAAGGACACCAAGTACGTGATTTCAAGGGTAATAAAAAGTTTTCAAATGTATAATGCTTAATCTGCAAGGATTTGGGACACTACGCGAATCAATGTACCAACCATCAGAGTATAACGCAAATGATGTTGTTGGATAATAATCAATTTATGATATTTCCACAAATGAAGAGTAATGTCTAGTGTTCATATGTTGATATTAATGAATTATGTCATTTGAGTCTTGAATCAATGATGTACATGTTATAATAATTATAGAGTATATAAGGATTGTACTGTAGTAATATTTCATTAAGGATTTGAGATTGTATGGAACCAATAAAAGTGACTCAATAAGAAGTTAAACTTTTTGGAAAATATATGGTTGAAGGAAAGAGAAACTTTAATATGGTTATGATACTATTTTATTGATTTTGGAATAAGAGATGATTGATTTGGATATATTATATTGGATATTATTAAATTCCTAGGAACTAATTAATGATTTATTATTATATCATTGTTGGTTAATACAATTTTTTTTGATTTAAGGAGTATATCTAGTATTATATGATTTACAGAAGGAATAAGAAAGTACATACCTATTCAAATACGGTTTTCAAGAAATTCATTTTATTACCAAATTTTAAGAGAATACACGATGAAGGTATTCACATGTATATTATGTGGCCTTATAAATTTTGGACAGTGATTTTGGACAGAAGTATTGTGGATAAGTCTAAAGGTTGGAATATATTATGTTTAACATTGGATACTATTGTTCAGGTTAAATAATTTCTTAATATAAATTTTTGATGGTCATAAAAAGTAAAATGTGGAGGTCGGGCGACAACCCATCGTGTCCGGCAAGGCCATGAGACTTGAACCCGCAACTGAAGGGAAACTAGGGTACATCACCTACCACTAGCCTACGTGATGTCCTAGTTTTTATAATGTATTTTTTTTAAATAGTTTGAAAAATTAATTATAAATTCATTATTTTTTGAACCCCATACGATTAGAATAAATTGCATATTTTTTAATTATATTATATTTTGAAGTGAAAGATGAGATTTGGTTGGAATTAGTTGAAGTATGAAACTCTACTTGTCAAGTATATTTTTTCCCTCTTATTCTATGAATAAATAAATTCTTATACTTCAAGGAAGGGATCTTAAAACCAAATTTTTTTTATCTTAATATCTTATGATTTGTTGAACTGATGATTTTTTAAATCATCATCGATTGTTGGCTTTGAGGCCCTCAATTTTACACTTTTTTTGTGATTGAGGACCTCAATCACTCCCTATAAATATTTAAGTTTTTACTAAAATTATGTCTCTATAATTTCCACCAATGTTTCTAGTAGATATCCTAATTTGGTGGCAACTTTTTCATTTCTCTTTCCCTTTTATTAAGACTAAAATTCATTAACCCAATTTCTATTATGGGTTTTAAACAAATGTATTTTTATATTTTTAAACTTTTATTTTGAAAGAGAAATTTCAAACTGTGAGAACACAATTTGTTGAAGAATGGGAGAATGTAACACTCCAAGATTTCATAATACATTTTCTCCTCAATGTAATTCAATAACTTATGCTCCACGCAACACTGAGTTCGAGCGCACCGCGGCTTACCAAACTAGCCATTCAAAAAGTTGTTATAAATAGTATTAATTGAATTTTGAATTTTATATACTCAGTATAGTATTATAATCCATATTATGTGTTTCTTATACATAATATAAAAACAAATTCATTTTTCAGATAAAAGACGAATTTTTAAAAAAAATGAAATTTTTCTGCCTTTTAATAGTTATCCTTTTTTAAAACCAATATTTGACACCTTTATATATTCAATTTAATGAAATTAAATTATATTTTAGAATTGGGACATAAAAATTTTGTTTGGATAAATTTTTGATACTTTTTTGATAACTTTCATATTTTGATGAATAGTGAAAAATACTAAATTTTAATTGAAAACAACTTTTTTAATTGAAATAATTTATTATGTTAAATTATAAATTTTATTGGTTTTAAAGTATAATTATATTATATTTTTATTTTTTAATATAATTTAGGTCATTTTATGTTATTCCACAGTTAAACTGGACATAAACAAGTGTTAATCTTCTGATAATTATTATTTCTTAAAAACATGCCTTTTTATTTTGACATCGAGAATTAATTTTAAATTAATTTCATCCACTTCTGTGTTTTCAATTCCGAAAAATGGTTTCCATATTTTTAATCAGGAGGTAGAAATTTTGTAAATAGGTAGATTTTATTTTTAGACATTATGAATATTTACTTCAGTAAATATTTTATTTACCATGGTTAAAGGGTAAATATGATAAATAAGGGTAAACAAATATTATTATAAAAATATTAAATTACCCCAACATGTGTCCTATTTATATTGGTGGATATATTTCCGACCATGGGAATACTTGGGTTGATTTTGGGACCACATGGATCCACTTGAGAGTGATAATGACACATTATATTAATTAATTTAAATTACAAACAAAAATGACATAAATATATATATTTTAGTAATTTTTTTTGAAAGGGGTTATATAAGTTATATTTTTGAATATAAATATTACATATAAAGATAAAAATATTTCATACATCATGGTATTTGTTTTATAATTTTAATAAATCAATAAATAAAATTATTTCTAACACAATAATGATGCAGTGTTTACCTCATTAATGAATGATTTAAATAAATGAGATTATAAAAATTAAAACAATATCCAAAACATGTCCAATTATTATTGTATGATTTTATTTCAAACATGAGTCATATTATCTTATAATTTAATGAGTTTTTGAACATTAGAACCCAAAAATCATTATATAATAAAGTAATATTTTCTTACTTTCCTAAAGAGCTCCCCCCTTATTAAAATCCCTCACCTCTAACCCATTTCTCACACCTCTCAAGCCCCTTGGATAATAAAAACACTACAAAATTAATCTCCCAAAATCTCTATATTTATCTTATAACGATTAACATATGCATAAGGCACTTTAAGGAAGCCTTTTGGTTCAAACCAAAGGGAGTTGCCCGATTTAAAGGTAACATCTCCTCTTAAGTTCTTTTCTTTTATTTTACTTCTCCAACCCCCTAAACACTATTTATTAATTTTTTTTATAACAAAACATGTATACTAAATATACTAGGTTGTTTTTATGAGAATTATTTTAACTTACACACAACTCCATCTAATGGGTATAGAACATAATGTTTTTGTGGACAGTGAACTACGACCTCACGAAATGATGATTATTCAATCTTCTTCAACCACCTCTTATGGTGGCCATTATAATGGAACTATAATTATATAATATATTTATGATATTTATTTTATCTATAATATTATTTAATTATATTTTAATGCATAACTTTTTTCTTTTTATGTTTTATATATACGATAATTTCATTTTAGGAAGTGTGGAATACCGCCCCCTCAAAGTGATATGAATCGTTTATACCATACATAGAACGTATGAAGGATGGTGTTAATGAACATACATAATGTATATAAAATATTATATTATAATGGAAAAATAATATACCTATGTATCATTTGGTTTTCTTTCCTTTTAAAATTAAGAAATTAATTGGAAGTAGTATTCCTGCGTACGTACAGATTACCGTCTCCACGAACGCGATGAGATTTATTACCCATCATAACCATTCAAGAATAATTTTAATTTTATTATTAAAAATAATTTTTAAGAACTTAATATAATTCCGGATATGAATCAAATACATCATATCCGTAACAAACATGACATACATAATAAAACATATAAAGGAAGACGAATCAGTTAACATCTGAAACAATGACACTACTAAAATATTATTAAAAAAACAATATTAGAAGATCATATATGATATCACATTTATGTATGTGGTTATTTTATAATTTAATAACTATGATTTAAATATTATAAAAGAGTTTAACATACCCTCGACCAATAAAAATTATAAGGTAAGGGTTAATTCCATAATTTCATTATTATTCTAGATTATTTATGTGTAAGTATTTACTAGGACATATTAATTATCCACGTTCATGTTAGATAAAGGAGTTTCCAAAAGGATTCTTTTAAAGGGAATATTTAACTAAAATATCATTTTAATAGTTTAAATATTTATTTGTCTAAATCATTCTAATTAATTTCAATGTTTTCAAAATTTATTTTTAAAGGATTTACTAATATGAACATGAATTTTTTAAAATGTTTATTATTTCAAAAGTTTCAAAGTGGTATGGGACACTTTGATTCAAAAATGTCTTTTAAATGTATTCCATTATAAATTTTTTGACTTTTAAATGTTTTCATGTAAATGGGATATTTCTCTCAAATATGTTTACTAATCATTTTCAACTATGTCAACATCCTTTTGGATATTATTCTTGATTGAGGTTGATTTATTATAAATAGAATCTTCATTATTGTATTGAATGAGTTATGATTTGATTAACTATGAATGTGATATTTTTATACCATTCATTATTTATGGTTAAATTATTGACATTTCATTTTCTAGTTTTAATACAAATGTTTATGTTATGTTTCAACATTTTAATTCGAGGAATGAATTGGACTTAGTAAGTGAAGGGTGGAGCCCGCTATAGCTCCTCGATGCATCAGTATATCTCATGTAACAAACTAGTGTCATGGCACAAGGCCTTGAAAAAATCTTATTTTTAGTCTTAGCACAATGCCTTGAATATGTGGTTATGATGTCCGGAATTATTCATTCCATCATTATGAAATTAGCTGTTGATATTACATGTGATTATTTGACTAGTAGAATATCTATGTGAATAAGTAAATGGAATTATTTGATTTATTGTTGCCATAATATGCTGATGTTTATGTTTAAAAGGATTCTATTTTAGTTTTATAAATTTCCTTAAATTTTTATAATTATTTATGAAGTTTTCACTATATTTTTATCCTTACTAAGCATTTGAGATCACCTCTTTCTTATGTTTTATTTTCCCCAGGATTCAAAGAAGTATATAATGTATGATATGCAGGGTTAATCTAGGGGAATAATGGCATTCACAACTGATTATTTATGTTGTGTTTTATGTTTTAATGTGTAATGTAACATTCATGTATGTAATCTATTTTCCAAGACTTCTAAACTGATCGTTCTTTCGAGACATAATTCCTTGTATCGTGAAAATGTATTAAAATAATGCACCGAATCTGGACTTCTGGGTTCGAGGAGTTACAGGGGGAATTTATCAGTGCATTTTCCCTAGCGCTGATAATGTGTATATTTTAAAAAATTATATTTCATAAAAAAAATATTGGTATATAAGTATATTTATATTGATATGAATATAATATATATATTTTAAATATGTTTTATATTGATTTGATATGTGGTAGACGCAAAACGGACACCTGGAGAAGAAGTTATGGCTGTTTGGAGGTATTGAGGACCTTTTTGGTCCTTAAAGAATATGAGAAGTTGTTACAGTGGTCACCAGAGGGTAGGTTTATTCTCAAGCATCGATTTGATATGTGGTAGAGACAAAACAGACACCCAGAGCTGAAGTTATGAAAAAACAGACACTCGAAGCAGAGCTTATGACCATTGGAAGGAATTATAGTCCATTTTTGGACTTAAAAACATGAAAAGGGGTTCTAATAGTGACCAAAGTGTATATATCTTCTCAAGTTTTTATTTGATACATGTTTGAGCAAAAACAGACACCCAGAGAAGAAGTTTTGATTGTTTGAAATTGAGCAACCCTCCTAGCGCCTAAAAACCTAAGAAATAGATAACTCACTAAAACAACCATAAAAACTGATCCAGGTATTTTTTTGAGTTCCATGATCATTAAAATCAAATATTTTGAGATGAGTGAGGACCAAGTCTAATAGAAAACATTAAAATAGAAAAGAGATGGAAGATATATAAGTTACACCACTCTAAAAAAACTACAATTTCAAACGGCCATAAATTTCACTCTAGGTGACTTTTTGGGATCTAAAACATATAAATCCAATGAATTAAAATAGGTATACATATAAGTATTATTGGAAAAAATTTCTAGTCATTTCAAGACCCTGAAACCCCAAAAAAACATCAGAAGTCCCCCAGAACTCTGTTTCCATGTCCGGTGCCCTGTCAATTTTTTATTAAAACGACAATAACTCATGATCTGTGTGTATGTTTGGCCCCCACCTATTATATCCTACTTTGTTCCATATGGTTTGGTTTTACTGGTCGCAGAGCTAAAATGGACACTTGGATCAGATGTTATGCCTATTTCAGTGAATCTTTGGTTTGCTAGGGTTTTCAAGCCCCCATTTCTAGCACCTTTGTCCTGTCTGCTAATTTTTTGAAATAGTTGTAACTTATGATCTACCTATCCATTCATCCTCTACCACATATCATATAAAAGGCTGTTTTATGATATTTGATTTGACTAGTCATGGAGATGGAACGGACTATCGGGTCCGAAGTCTTCATCGTTACCCTGAGTTTAGGGTTTATTTGACTGTCTGATGATATTTACGGGTTTGAGGGTTTCTCCATTTTACCTGTTTTTTCTGGTTTTCAGGGCTTGTTACCATTTTTTATAATGTAATGTTATTTTTAATCAAATATATATATATATATATATATATATTTTATATATTCACACATAAAAATTTAATTTTATAAATAAATAAATAAACATATTAACATATAAAATATATTTCTCAATACATAATCCTTATCTAAATAAAAAACTAACATCGTTTTTATTTAAAATAAAAATATATGAATATTTATATACTTATATAATGTGTACATGTATATATGTGTGTGTGTGTGCATTTGTATTGAAAAACCGATATATATTATCTATATATTCTAAATATATGTATATACATATTAATATATAATATTTATAAATATATATAAATATGTATAATTTTGCTTATAGATACACATAATATATATATATATATATATATATATATGCGTGCCTGTGTGTATCTCGTATATATGTATTTATTTATTTATTTATAAACACACACAAAAATCATATTTTATAAATGTATTTAAAACTGAGCTTATAAATATATATTAATATACACATAAATATATCAATATATAAATATAACTATATATAATCTAATATACAGATATATATATATACATATATATTAATATAACTTTATATATATTAATATAATTAAATATATATATTAATATAAATATATAAGTTAATATATATATACATATATTAATATACAAGTTAATATTACTATATATATATATATATTAATAAATGAAGAGCAAAGAATTATGGTGGAGTGGTCATAGCTTAGGTGGGTAGGCAACTGGTCCCGAGTTTGAATCTAGGGGGAGGCAAGTCGTACACAAGGGGGGAATAAGGGCTAGCACTATTAAATGGTTGGGGCGCTGTTAAAGGATGGGGGGATGGCTGGCCCGTGCGGGTTGGGGTTTGCGGGTGCTGTTGAGGGGGGGGGGGGGGTCAAGCGCTTCTGAAGGGGGGGGGGGGGTTCAAGTGCTGTTGAAGCCCCTCCCTAATTTGAATATTTTTTAATGTTTTTTATCTTTTATCAACACTTTTAAAAAAGCACTAATAAAAAGGGTCTTTTATCAGTTCTAATAAAGGACCCATTTATCAGCGCTTTTTTTTAACATTGATAAAGGATCCCTTTTATCAGTTCTTTTTTTAGAACTAATAAATGAGGTCTTTATCATCACTTTTCTGAGTACTGAGAAAAAGGACCCCCCATTTATCTTCACTGATATTAACATCTCTTTTTTAGCACTGATAAAAGCCTTTTTTGCACTGATAAAATCCTATTTTGTGGTAGTGAATAAGAAGAGAGAGAAGAGAGGAGATAATTACCTTGAGAAATAACACCCCAAACCATGATGGAAACCTAGATCCACACCATAAGAGTAAAGGAGAGGATTTGAGATCAAGGGAGTGGTTCCCTTTGGGTCGTACAAACCAGAAGAGGGGGGGGGGAGGGGTGTTTTGGGTTAAAGATCCCAAGAGGAAAAATTTGGAATTTCAGGAATTTCTAGATTTGGGAAGCTTGCATGGTTTGGCCACACATTTTACCAAACCAAACACCAATTTTGCACCCGTAACTGGACACCCAAGGTACCCTACATGGTTTGGCTGCATGATTTACAAACTGTGCAAAAACTCCACCAAATGGCACTGTACTAAAATGTCACCTGACTACATGGTTACCTGGGATGGGCCACATGGTTTACCAAAACATGTGCCAACTTTGCAAGGCCACTACCTAGCCCTATAACCTAAACCATTCACCAAAAAATCATGGGAATACTGAGGAAAAATCATGTGTTAGAGACTAAACAATGAAATAGATTGAAATATAGAACCAGTCACACTTGGAACTCGAGAGTAAAACTGAGATCCACAATGATGCATATCAAAAGGATAAAATAAAAATTAGGGTGTTACATAATTTTTCATGGCATTAAAATTTATTCTATTGAATTTTTTAAAAAATAAAAAATGGGCTTCCACTCGATGCTTATGTTTTTCCCCATAATGTTTAACTAATTTTGGATCATTCACATTTTAATTAACAAATATATTAATCTGTTTAATCAATTTTATTTCATTATATTTCTAGTATCAATTTTATATTTCTATTATGAGTCTGGTGGTTAAGATGATGAGTTATTTTGACTTTATATGGACAATAACATGTTAGATAAAATTATATAACACTCAAAGGACACATCCAGAGGTTCCATGGTATTTGACAACATGACATTACTACATAACATATATTTGATGAATAGACATCATGTGAAAAGTGTCTCTTCATGTGAAGAACACACCATATTTTTCACAACATATCATGTGGTCAAATAGATGATGTGATGACCCCCTCCCCCAATGTGTACCCCTACTAGGATGGTAATGAGAGAATAGAGATGCTGACTACCTGAGTCCCACCGGTATTAGACCCTTGGTTGGAAACACACATCGAGGGTGTAATAATCATACAATGTGAGGAACTAACCTCTAAGAAAAAATGTGGAAGAGATATATAAGATATATTAACCAATTAAAAACTTCTTATACATATATATAAATAAATCCCAAGTAAAAACATGTAATTATATATAGTACTATAAGATCTGGAAGGAAAACTATAAGTACCAATATGTAAAGATTATAAAGAACACAAATCGAAAACAACTATTGTAAAACCATGATATTGTAATATCTAAACTGATCTCTAATATAATCTAGTTGACCAGAATAATATTATATATATACATATGGTAATCATAATAGTATAATCAATAGGATCCTTCCTATATCCTCTCATGAAAAAAATAAAGAAATCATGCTAAAGCATATTGAACAACAATGAAACTAACTACTCACATAAATAGTTATACTAAGTTCCCAACATCACCATAGCTTACTATAACCAAGTATCACATACAAGAGAGAATATAATATAATAATGAAACATCAAGGGTACCCTGCTCCGACTTCCACACTAGTTTTCCACACTTCCCTAATGATTCATGTCTTGGTCCATCTATCTCTAAAATAAACCAATTAGAAAAAACTTGGGAAAGAAATCACAATAAGAACTTTGTGCATCACATCATCAAATCAGTGAAACCATGTATCCATATATAGTAACCAAATATTTTTTTTGGAATCCAACATAGACCGTATGATGTGTATCATACATCGGGTACTATACCTTAAGCCATTATAGCCCGTACATTGATTAAGTTCCTCAATCCATCGGAAAATATATATGTAAAACCTATAATAAACCATTGGATACTATATCAAAAGATACATGTGTATTAAATAAGAAAAATTACTCACATACCTCTAGGTACATATAAGGGGAAGCTAACCTCCATGAATACCATCATATATAACTACCAAGAGAAGTCATTGAGGCTATGGTGGTTTACAACCATCCATCCTCCCACTAAAATGTTTGGGAAAACACCCTCCTAGAGTCCAATGGGTGTTAGCCACCCTAACTGACATGAATGGGGATGCATAAGAAATCATGAAATATATAGGTTGAGATATAATTCATAAAAACACTATGAGAAAAATCTAGTCATAATATCAACTGAATTTATCCTCTATCAGACACCGAAACATGACTGTTAGGGACTAGATATCCTATAAGCACACAAGAATTTTAAGAGTTACAATAATTGATTCTTTTATTTTAGTAATTTACTTTTCTTAATTAATTTATTATCCATTTAATTGAATTTTAAAATTATTTCAAGACACATTCATTTACCACCAGTGTGAAGTATATCCCTATAAGAATAATCCAAATAAACTCTGTGGTTTCTCAATAGTAAAATATTTCTATAATTTTTATCCAACTACCCCAACCGTGTGGGTTAATAATTGTTTATTTATTATTATAATCATTAAATAATACAGATACTCTAGGAAAACCATCTGAATGTACCACTAAGAAGAAACATGCATCCAAACACATAGAGCTTCCTCAAGCAATGGAGAAAGGATTGTATATAAAATAAAAAACCCGACCATCATCCATTACATAGATTCATTTCAAGAAACTATCCAACTTTATGAAATCAATGGGTAATCCCATCTTCGACACCTTCAATCATCTATGGTTCTAAACCCAATACCCATGTGCATAACCAGATGCATATCGACATCATTTGGAATAAACTACTACCACATTATATGGGCCTCTCTAACCACATCACACCAACCATACTTGGCTCATCCATCCCATTCTCATATCAAATTACAAAGAAGATCTCTCAACTATATAACATCATAAAAGAAGTAAGAGAAAGAAAAGCACGTCTAATATGGAAATTTAGGCCCTAAAATATGTAATCCCATTTTCACACATAAATGAGCTCTCATGACTCCAAAATCAAGGCACTCTGCATTCTCAAGTATATGGGTCTCATACAAACTATAAATTATCTTTATCAAACAACTGGTTTTTATTACTTATTGAATTAGTCTATTATCTAATCATTGTTTATAGTAATGAAAATCCTAAATAATTAATAAATAACTATATTTTGAGTGTTCAACATGCGCTTAGAATTAAAATCATTTTCAAAAAACTTTGAGGAGTACCATTCTCATTAATATGAATTATCATTTCCAAATTCTCAAGAATAATTAACATTATTAACATTCTTTATCAATTCAATTAGCATGAAAGAAAACATTTAATTTGTCATGTGATCTGAATCTATTTTAGTTATCATCAAATTACATGAAACACTAGAATAATTTTACACCCCTCTTAAATAATTATTAACCTAACTGATTAAAAATTATTGGTTTTATGTTATCTTCCATTTTCCATTAAGATCCACACGATGATCCATAAAATATAAATACATTATAATGAGAATAAAATATATAGCACACTATCAATAAAATCAAAAGCTAGACTATTATCACGGTATCAAACATCAACCTATGATTTCAATCTAATAAATTATTAATTTGGATAAATCCTTATTTGGATAATTCCATTACTATAAAAAAGGATGACCCATTCCATTTTTATGACTGTTCATGAATAAATAGGAGAATAAATTAATATAATACCTCAATGGTACCAAGGTTCTTCATATGATAATGGACCCACATCATAGATCAATATCACCCCTCCCAAAAGATCTACATACCTGTAAGGATGAAATGTCACAACCACACCAATAAACAACATAGAACAATATATTAGAAAAACAGAGAGAAACCCCCATCACATATAAGGAATAATAAAATTGATTGAGATCAATGAACCATAAGTGAAAAATGTATAACATACCTTAGATCACCACATATCAAAAACATGATGCTGGGAATCAATACCTATTGAAGGGATTCCAAAATTCCTGAAGAGAGAGTTTCTGAAAACATATGGTTTGGGAGAAATCTTTTATGTGTCAAGAGAACATGAGGAGATGGAAATTATAAAGGTACATTATACAATGGTTTTTCGAGTGATGAACCCTTTAATGTCATGAAAGTATCATGTTTTAAGTCCACCCACCCAAAATTCATCAACTAAGACCATTTTATCTCAAATTAATTCTTGTTATTAGACACCCTATAAACCTGTAACACAAAAGATGTGAACTATATATTCACAATTTGAAACACTTACAAGTTGTTAATTCTCCATGCTCCCAGATTTTAGAAACCAAACACCTCCATATCTTTTCTAGGGCTCCTCCAAGCACTTGATACTTCAAAAAAACAAAAAAGGTCAGGCTATATATATCTGGTACCTTACATTGTATACCTCTAAAATCATTCTCATCTTATAGAATCCAAAACCAAACCCATAAGTAAAACTAAAATGGGTCATACGAAAAGCCACCCCTCATGATACCTCTCAAAGATCCTGCCATCATAGGATCTCAACCATCTCATTAGAAGAATATCATGAAACCCCTCTATAGGAACAACATGGTCTTGAAAAATATTCTATGTGAGATACCTCTCAAATAAGATAAATATTTATAATAAGAAACAAGAGGAAAATATCTCATAAACAAGAAAATTCAACATCCATAAAATGAACAATGTTACAATAGAATAGGTAATCCCCAAACATCATAGGATACAAATTATGAATACGTGACTCAACATCCATGGAACTATCCTCCACACCACCTTGCTTCAAAAATAAACAAACCAATGTAAAGAATGCCAAAAAATACCTTATCCATGAGGTATATAATCTCCATCGGCCACTCCTAAAATATCACATCATCATCAACAATGATATTCCCCCAATTGATGAAATTTAATTCACTATGAATAGAAATTCATAGATTCTATATGAAAAACAAATCGTGTAACATACTCATCTATGAGGGAAGTTCTAATCAATATACCAGAGATACAACATGAGCCAACGCCTCAAATTGTCCAACAAACTGGGATAAAGCTTACTCCCATGACCAAACATTCACAAACATGATTAGGAGTAACCTTTAAAAACACATGACCTCCAATGTTATGCTCCAAAGGTCTACTGCTATGATAGGCATATAATTTATTATGATCTTGTGCAACCTTCATCCTCTCACAAAATAAAGAACTATCTCTTTAATATTCTAAACTTAATCCAACCATAAAATTTCTTCCTCTATGAAATCATTCTATCACAATGTATAACAGTAAGGCCATCCATACAAAGCATAAAATGGTTCCATAAAAATTGTGGATTAGAAACTATACTATAGGAAATCTTTTCCAGAGGCAGGTCTCTCATCGATAAACCTACAAATTATAGGACATAAGAGAATAAAGTGTATTTAAGAGTCTAGATAATCCACTCTATTAGATCATCCATCAATGGATGGAAAGTCACGATAAGGAATAAATAAGATCAAAAATCATACTGGTGACCTCTCCACATGCTGGTGGTAAACAAGGATCCTGATTAGAGATGATCATCCCCGGGACTTTGTGGAGTTTCACCACCGATGCTAGATAGTTCCTTGAAAAAACCTCTATTGTAATCTATTCCTTCATTGTTATAATGTGGTATGAATTCATTGAATGATACCCTATCACCCATATATAATCAAGGACTCCCAAATATCAAGGTAAATTGATAACAGATTCCATGGATATATCCTCCCACTAACATTGGGGAACATCAAATGGACAGAGAAAACCACTGGGAACGTTGTTCTCAATCTTCACCTTATGGAAGACCAAACAATGAGAGATAAATCCTAAAATAGCATTCTTCAACCCAGGATAACAAATCTAACCTTTGAGATATTGATACATATTCATCATGTTGGGATGTTCTTTAAAGGGTTATATATGAAAATCATTGAGAACCATCTCACACATCATCAAAGGGATGACATCCATTTATGAAAGAACACCCATTTTTTCCATCCATAGAAAAACCATCAAGGGAATATAAAAAAAAACACGGTCCCTCCATGCCTCCACCTCATAATCCCTTAGTTGGGAATCCTATAATAGCTACACCAAAGATGATAACACCGTAATCTAGAAATTGAAACCTATACCTCCAACCTCTCACATATGAAGTTTTATGACTAATGTTTCTTTAGAATCTCTCCTATAATCCTTAGATTATTGATTGGCATCAGTTTATGCCCTCCTACTCATCAAATAAAGTACAAAATTTCCATTTCTCACCATATATAACATCTCAATGTCATAATCCTATAAAAATTCCATCAACTAATGTTGATAAAGTTTATGACACACAATAAGAAGACATGCCACTAGATCTTATGGTCAGTAAAAACAATAAAATACCCCATGATGAGTTCAAGTCACCACAAATTCATATGAAAGACAAATTCTATGAACTCAAGATCATGGGTGGAATAGTTACATTCATGGGTAAATAACTAATGATACAAAAAATAAACAACTAATATCTACTTCATCAGAACATATCCCATGAAAATATGTGACACATCACAAAAAACCTCAAACTAAAATCCTTCAACTAGAAATAAACTAACTGGAAAACTATCTATCTTCTCCTTTGGGTACACAAAATCTTCCTAACATTGGTCAGTCTATAAGAACACTTGATCTTTCTAGTCAAGGATGTTAGTGGAATCTAAACCTAAGAGAAATCATCTATGATCCTTTCTTAATAGCCTAAAAAACCAAGGAAACTTCACAACTATGATAATTTCAATGGGTCTTCCATAAGAACAACCACCACTATCTTTAAAGGATCCACAAATACTCCCTATTATGACATCAAATTTCCATAAGAAACATACTTCATGGTTCCCAAACTCAAAAATAGGAAACATCCATAATAGATTCTCATAATAATGAACTCCCAAAATATAATACAGATGTTTTACATGATCCTCCTTAGATGTGGAGCAACAAATTATTTCTTTGATGAAAACCACCACAAAACATATTTAGTAACTCTATAAACACTTAATTCATTATCCCAATGAACACTGATAGAGAATTATTCACACTGAATTACATGACAAAAAACATGTAATTCCAATTATGAAAATGGAAAGTAGTCTTCTAAATATCCTCATCCATTACCAATATATGATGATATCCTAATCATAGATCAATCTACAAGAACCCACATGCTCCCATCAGCTGATTGAATAAATAAACAATTTGAAGAATAAGACAAAAAGCCTTTAACACCAACTGGTTTAAGAGATGATAATTGATGCAATACCGCAAACCACAATCGGCCCTTTTATGAAACAAACATGTTATCCCCAAGGAGACACATTCAATCGAACCAAATTTTTGGACATTAGATCATCAATATGTACTCGGAGCTCTCAAAAGTCATAAGGAACTATCCTATACCGAAACATAGATATAGGAGACATGCCATACCATTGATCAATTACAAACATGATTTCTCATTTATGGGGTAATTATATAAACTCCTTTGTAAATACATCATGGTAATCTTCTATTACCCAGGGAAACATTGACTACTAAACTTTTGAAGAACTTGACATCAGCTTGACTATCAAGGAATAAAAGGATGGAACATGCCTCCGATCCATTTGAGGGTGTCTCTCACCTACATACATCATTGGATATCCATTAACATTATATAATACAACCTTCAACTTGAAGAAATTCCCAATATCCAGTATTGAATATGACCAATCCATGATTTGGATTATTTCTTGTGGTTGTATTTGTTGTCATAAAAAATCACCCTCGGATAGGGGTTTCTATGAAACTATCTCAAAGTGTTTTTTATACTTTATATAAGTTATCTCCACCTAAAATTGGCATAGTCAATGATAAAGGAAATGGAAGCCTCTCTACCTCAAGTCCAAAAATCATGGATGAGGGTAGGTTATATGAAGTAGTGCATCTCTCCTAGATCAGAAAAAGTATACACCCTTGTATAAAATATTAAAAGGGTACCTCAAATAATGTGTATCTCACCCGGTGTTGGAAGCACTGAAGCATGAAGCTATCTACCACCTACTCTGTACGCACACTAATCCTAATTAGGACTATCTCCATGAACACACTTTACTATCTGAGGATGAGGAGAGTCTCGAGGATATACTCTTACATCACATTTCTTCTCTAGTGATCCCAAAGTATAACTCTATGTTGCTGATACCTCGGATGAAACATCCTCAACTAAGGAACCTGAAGTGAAAAACCTATAAAACAATAACTTCTTAGAATGAAAGGTCAATATAACCACTAATGTCCTCATAATACATGAGAAAAATATTCATCTGATCCATTAGAATAGCTATCAGAGTCACATACTAATGAGAAACGAGATTATTAGAGTTAGGATCTACACCTAGATGATTAAAAACTCTTCTATATTATCAACAAGGAACCTCATAATATAGATTCACTTTGTGAGGAATCATGAAAACTCCCCACTTGTAATGATTTGGTTTTAGTATGTGTCCTCTCAATAACATATTCTTTCTCTAGATCCTCCTAATATGTATTCAAAATAACTGGGGTTACCTTTAACTAGAAATCTTGAAGCAATGTATCCTCTAAATGCCTCACCCTAACCTCCTCATCTGGCAATAGTTCAGAAGTACATATTATAAGGTTCTTGAAATGGATATCAATCTATCCATGGCAGAATATCCCTAACGATGGGCCTGTATCTCCTAAAGACTGGATGATTATATGTTCGATGAAAGTAACTCTTTTTATAAGTCGTCTGAGAGGCTCTCCCATGAGACTACTGACTCCTCATGATCCCTTATGAATAAGAACCACCACTTCCTAACCACTCCACATAGTAGAATCACAACCAATAAAACCCAATCCTCCTTCCAAGAACAGATCGAACTGATATATATATTTAACTCCTATAACTAGTATTCTATGAATGAATCCAAAATGGAGGCCTCATAATTATGAAAAATTATGTTTTAAAACTCCCAAAGTGTCTTCCTCCAAGTGTCTTTATCACCGACCTCCAGTTGACAACAATCTTCTAGAAAATATTACTAACCATCTTCAGCATGAACCTGGTGAGGATGTTGACCTAGATCCATTACATAAAAAACTATTAAAGATCCTAAAATTTTAATATCGAATATTTAACAATAATTAGTTAATAATTTGTTATCTTTTTAAGGTTTTGACCTATCCCATGGTCTACCTAGTTCATACATAGGTGCAAAGAATAATGACATGTGATCATTTCATAGGTCATTACACTACAACTAGAATCACTTCATTTTGAAGGATTAGAAAACTTATAGACTATTTAATTAGATGAAAAGTGGCTCTAAATACCTATTTTCATCTATTTTACCATGTTTACATTTCTTACTAAAATTAGCAAACACAATTTCCCTACCAACCCATGCAATATTAGCTATTCTGAACTCAAAACTCCATCCAATTCCTCAAACCTAAACCTGTGATACCAATCATTCATGAAATCATGCCCCAAAAGTGTACCCAAATGGTCTAAAAAATGAGATAAGAGACACGATGACTACCCAAGTCCCACCTCCAGTAGGCCCCGAGTTGGCCACTAGCAACGAGGGTGTAATGATCCTACATTGGGATGCATTATCCTATTAAAATATTCTGAGGAGGTAGATATGCTGAATACACCAATCAACACCTGATAATACATATACATAGAGAAATATCAAGTGAAATCACATAATTTCATACAATATTAAAGAAAACGAAAGGAAAAACACAAACACTAAAAGGTAAAGATTGTTGCGACAATGAGACCAAAAATCTCTTGAAAAAAAACTGAGAAAGTAATATCCAGAGTAATCTTTAACCTTCCCTTAATGAACTGAAAAAGAGTTTATATATATGTAGGGGGTCATAACATTATAAAAACTAGGATCCTCCCCAAAGCCTCTCTTTATAAGGATAATAAAATCATGCTAAATCACAGAGAACAATAGTGAAACTAACATATCACCTAAATTGGTATATTAAGTCCCAAAACTCACCTTGGCTAACTGTCACCGTGTGTCACATAAAAAAGAGAATATATTATTATAATGAAACATACATGGTACCCTTCTATTACTTTCCGACTAGTTTTACACTATGCCCCAATATTGCATGTCCTGATCCATCCCTCTCAAAATTAAGCCATCCCACATACACATAGAATGGAATCACAACATGCACCTCATGAATCCCATCATCACATAATCCCATAAACATATCATTACATAGAAACCAATTATTTTTTGGTATCCACCACATCCCATATGACTTGTATCTTACATCATATATTATACCTCAATCCATCACATCCCATACACCAAGTATGTTCATCAACAAATCGAAGCCTATACACATCATACATATAATAATCATTTAGATACTATATACAGTGTTACATGTGTGTGAAATAACCACAAGACATAAAAAACATCTACGAACATATATAGGTATACTAACTATCATGTATACCAACACAAGTAATTACCAACTGAGAAGATTGAGGCTAGAGGGGGTAGTCAACTATCTATCCTCCCACTGGGATGTTGGAAAAAACTTCACAGATTCCACTGGGTGCCTGTTTCCGTAACCCACATGTGTGGGGAAGATTATGAAATCGTAGAATATATAGTATATAATATATCTCACAACCACACTATGGGAATAACCTAGTCCTAATCTCAAAAATAACCATTATCACTTGTACAATCCACTGTCACTGTTAGGGACTAGATTTCTTATAGGCACAAAATCTTTTTAGGAGATGAAATAACTTTTTATTTTTTATTTTAATTTTGTTAATTAATTTTTTATCCATTAAACTATACATTAAAATTATTTCAAGATATATTCATTAACAAGTAGTTTGATGACCATGCCCTCTAGTCACAACCCAAACCGAGTCCAAAGTTCCTCAAGATTGACATATTTTCATCATTTTCATTCAAAAAACACCATCCCCATGGGTTAATATTTTTTTATTCATTATTTTAATCATTTCATTATTCATGTACTATAGTAAAACTATCCAAAGCTACCACCAAGTGAAAACATGACAAAACACTCTCCAAGTTTCCTTAGGAAGTGGGGAAAGGAATGTAGATAAAACAAGCAACCTAACCATCATAAATTAGAAAAATTAATTTCAAGAAAGAATCCAACATTATCATATCAATTGGTAATACGAGATTTAACCCAATCCATTATCTCCAGTTCCATCCCAGACACCCACAGGAATATATCAATTCATATAGTCATCATATGCATCAACTACTTCCATATCATCTAGTCCTCCATGCCCACATCAAATCAGTCATCCCAGACAATTCCATCCCAGGATCAAATCACATCATGAAGAAAATATCACATATAGATAAAATCAAAAACGTAAAAAACCAGAATTTCGAATAGGTAAATATAGTCCATAAAACAAGGCATCCATCTTTCACACATAAAATACCACTCACAACTCCAAACTCAAGGCACTCGATTTTATCAGGAAGATTACCAAATCAGACCATATAAATTATCTTTATCAAACAACTAGTTTTTATTACATTTTGAATAAAATCATTCATTATTCATAGGCTCTAACTATGGGAAACATAAGGCATCAATATATAACAATCTATCAAAATCTATTCATGGTCTTAGCATTAAAACCAGTTTCAACAGACATAGATATTTACCATTCTAACTGACTTGCCTTTTCATGTCAAAATTCTCCACAAGAATTATCATGCCTCACATTCATTATAAATTCCATTATCATGAAAGAACACATTAAATTATGCACGCTCATTTCATCAATTTAGGTTACCATAATATTATAAATAACACCATATTCATTGGAGATGCCTCTTCTTTAATTATTTTTCCAATTAATTAGAAATTACATCTTTATGTTATATACCATTTTCAATAAATATCAACATGATAATCTATATAATCACAATACCTGATCACAAGAATAACAAATATAGACCACTATATTGAAAATCAAGAGGCAAACTATTATCACGGTATTAAACATCAACCTATGATCACAAAAAAACTCATTATCAATTTGGTTAAATCATTATTAGGTTAATTACATTGTAATACAATGGGATAAAAAATTCCAAAATTATGATTACATTTAAATAAACAAAATCAGTAGTTAATCACCCTCCCCAACGGTGTCAAATTTCTTCACATGATAACGGACCCACGTGGTAGATCCTGATCACCCCTCCCACACGTGAGATATCCCTCAAAGGATGTCATGCCATAAACTAACAAAAAAACCAAGAAAATCTATTTGAATGATAGATAGAAACTATCATTATAGATAAATATGAAGATTGATGTTCTAAATAAAAGAAACTCTAGAGAAAATGATAGAACACATATAAGATATCCACATATTGATCACATAAAGCAATGAATTGATCCATGTCTGAGTAATTTGAAAACTTCTAAAGAGAGAACTATGGGATTTTTTGGGTTTGGGTGAATGGTCATAGGGATTGTGAAAAACCAAGGTACTAAAATTTATAAAGGCATGTTCCACTATTGTTTCTCACAGTGTGAACCCATTCATGTTGTGTAAGTATTGGGTTGTAGGTCCCACTGAAAAACGCATTTCCGAAGACCATTTGGACTCAAATTAATTCACATCATGAAGCACACCATGATCCTCCATACACAAGTCGTGAACCACATATTCATGGCATGAAATAGTTGCTCATAATTAATTAGCCATGCTCCCATCTTTTAGCATCCAAACACCTCTAGACTAGCTATAGGCCTCCTCCAAGTACCTTAGACTTCATAAACACACAAAGGGTCATACTAGATGTATCTAAGCCCTTACATATGACATAAATACACAAAAAACATTGAAAAACAATATGGTATGTGACAGAAAATGAACTACCCAATTTTTAATAGTTGAGTAAACATAGTTTGATAGGTTTCTGTAAATGTGAAATAACCACCATGTTCTTCATAGAATTTCATTTGGATCTATACGTGATGTCATTACATGCAGTGTATTGACATCCAACACTTCAAATGTAACAACCAGTTACACAATTTTTACTTGACATGGACTCCATTGGTACACACCACCTATATTAAATGTTTTTCCATGTAGTTATATACAACCCATAGACTATGTGGTTTGATCATGAAGAATAACATTCCATGTATATATCAACATTTCATGTGGAATTATGTGCCATTTTTTATGAATTAAATGATGAAAATTTGGAAGAACATGTATAGAACATCATTTCATCTATTATAACATGTCTTATAATCATTAAATATCTATTAAATGGAATTAATAATGCATAGCATGTAAAAGTCATGTATCCTTTAAAGCACACTATGTTTATTGAATTATTTTAAAAAAAAATTATTTAATAAAAATAAATTAGATTCTTTAATGCATCTCAAGGACTAGTATTTTGACTATATTGATGATAAATAAATAGTTTATTAATTCAATTTTATTTCACATAAAAGGAAAATATTTAAAATAATTGGAAGAATTTAATAAATGTGATTTTGTGTATGTGGTTAATGATCTTGAGATCTGAAAAACCTGTGTACATGTTGGATTAATTTATTTAAATTAATTATTTATTGCATATTTTATTTTGTGATAATTATTATTCCATTAAAAATGATAACAAATGAATCATCCATCCATCCCTTATTATATATGTGACTTCATATCCATGTTTTATTTAATATAACCCCAAACCACTACTCACTTCACTTGCATGTGGCTATACATTAGTAAATGATGGATATATTAGTTGGAGGAGATGATTCTGGACCCAAGACAAGATGAATCAAAATAGGGATATACATATGAGTGTGGTGGATTTCTTTTATCTCATTCCATGTTATAGCTTAAGGATTTTTCCCTTAAGGTGTATGGTGTTTTATCACCACCAGATAAAACAAAAATTAGATTAATCCCAAGGTCATTTACTAATTTTATCTTATTTTATTTGTGCATTGTTATTTATATTTTTATGCAAAGAATGTATCATATATTTTATTAATTAAACATCGGAACACATTATAATGAAATTAACACCCACTTGTATATAAAATAAAATATAGTGTAAAAGGTTTATTTTATGAGTTATAATAATTTGTTCATATAAGTTATCACATAATATAATTAACAAGTATGTAAAGAATTAAATAATATATATGATAAAAACCTATTGAATATAAAAGTTTTCAAATTATTTTATTTCATTTTGAAATTTTTTTATGTATGGTTCACATAAATTTTACAAGCATATAAATAATAATATAAATATATTTATACATATGCTTAAAATTCCCTCAAATTAAAAAATAATGTCAATAAAAAATATCCATAAATTGAATTAGAATATAAGGATAGTTTAAAGTAATGGTAAGACTCTCATCAAGGTACTTTTAATTATCATTGATTTATAATTAAATTCATTCTTTAACCTTACCATGTTAACATCAATATAATTTTACCTCTAGCATTTTAATTGTTAATGAACGAGCCTTACCTATTATAGTATAAATATATATTTGGAATTAGGGTTATGGGTACAAAAATATTTTTTTAAAAAACCCAAAACTTTCCCAAAGAGGCCCAAACCCCCAATGAGTGTTACACATTTCCAAATAAAACCCCCCATTCCAAACAAAATTGTTCTTTCAAGACTTCTATAAGGGGATACATTTTATAGACAATGTCACTCACATGTGTTGGAAAAATAAATATTTATTAAAAAAATATTAAATATCCATTAATAATTAACTAGTTTTGAATCTAAAAAAATCAACATGAGAATAATGAAATTTTCCTAATATTAATATAACAGTCAAATTTTGTTGTGAGTGTATACAGGGGAAATTTTTTCATTTCCCCCATTTTATGCATATAGGAAATCAAAAATTGAAAATAAGCTAATTCATTATCAAGGAAGAATATAATTCAATACAATATATATATAAAAAATTGGAAAAATAAAATTATCATGTATCATTGGATTGAATAACAACTATTCAAGTAGTAAAAGAGAACGATATAACTTTAGAACCAATATCACTATAAAATGTAATTGAATTTGTGTATAAAAATAAATAAATAACATGTGAATATTCCATTGATGATGGTGGATGAAATTATAATAACTATTCACACTATTTGATGATGATATATGATAATTTGATAATGTAAATATTCTTCTATGGTTTATATGTAGTTTTTACCATGTCACCCAAATTTTGGATGTTATTCTTCTCTACAACATTATATGATAGTATATACCAATGTAATAGACCGATAATAGATTTTAGTTTAGGATAAATGGGAAAAAATGTATTTGAGAACTTCGAAAACTATATTAATGGTTTTGGACTCCTTTATATAGGGCTTAGAGATTCTCTTCTAGGATTAATGAATTTAATAGTTGATTTATAATGAATAATTAAATTTCATGCAATTACAAATATATAACTTTTAAATCTATAATCCATTAATAGTAAATTTCATTTGACTGTCCCATATATTTTATCCTATAAAACATTGATATAAATGGTCGACATATGTAAAAGATTCTAAAATGTTAAAACTTAACATTAAAATTAAATAATCAATCATAAACAATTATATAAATCATACAATATTTTTCATCACTTATAATATCATCCTAAAATTTTGCCACATCATATAATATGATAAGAATAGGAAGTGACATGAAGTCTCTATATCATTCCAAATGCAATACCACAACTAATCTCATACTATATACCATGGTTTCTACTATATTGAACTATATAGCACACACACACACACATATATATATATTCTAAACTACGATATGATCCTAAAACATAATAGGTATACATGATTTAGTAATATCTACACCTATATCCCACATTATCTATTGTGTAATAAAATTATTCATATTACATATTACATCAAATAACATACAAAAACTTGTGAAATCATATCCAAAACTCCATTTGGGAATTTCTATAACACTTTTTGAAATATATTTTCAACTTCACTATGTATCTTATGATTATCAATATCCTTGAAAACACATTAAACTCCAAAAAAACTTTTATAGAATCTCTCTACGATTAATAAATCTAAATCCCCATTCATTCAACAAGAATGTGTCACCCCACAGGCCTTTGTAGTGTTGAAAAAAATATAAATTCCAAAATCCATAAATGTAATCAAAGAAAAAACTCTAGCAATGAATCCATGATTCATGAGATACAAAGGGATCCAAGATGATCACTATCAAAAAAATGTATCTTGATTCTTGCTTCCAATAATCATATATTATATATGAATGAATTTCTATTTGATCTCTTTTTTGAAGACATTGTGTGACTATGGGACACAAAGTATTCAGATCCTCTATAGTATCTTATAGGTTTAAAATTATCTTGGTGTACATTCAACCGATGGGTGAACAAAAGATACCATATGTCTGAACACCCGATAAAAAAGGACCCACATGGACCCCACCTAGGCATGTACCACCCCAATCCTACCTCCAATAAGATAGGGTTTGGTGACTAGAAATATGTATGGATATGACACATAATTGATGACTTATCCTAATGCACATGTATAAACCCCACACCACCACACTAGACATAATAAAACTAAGAATGAAAATAAATCCAACTACAATATATATAATGAATAGAAATATTATAATACCTATAAATAAAAAATAGCACCTAACTAATTATTCAAAAGGGGTAATATACACACAGAATAGCCAAAAAATAAACTTAGCCATATAATATGTGAAGTTCCATACAACAAGATGGATCTATGGAAGAATTTCACCAAATAGAAGCACCTCCTGGTACCTCATAGCAATTCCAAAAGATCATCTACTAAAGATTCCATTGGGAATTATCTTCGGAAAATATACACCTAGTCCATGTCTAGTAAAACCACCCCCAATGTTATTTTTTTGAACATACATGATTCTTATGACACAATACTGTAAAGGGGTGAGTATAAGATTACGTTCTAGTATACCCTAAAACCAAAAAGGAAAATAAAATAAACAATTCAACTCCAAACACTAGTGTAGAAATGTAACCTGGATGACGATAAGAAATGAAAATCCAAATATGATTTAGAACAATAATTCTAAAAAACATATAGAAGTTCCCAATAATCTCTTCTCCAATCTATAATGATCATACCACATGAGAATCTATCAGTTCTTAGAGTAACATAATTCCCACAAAGAATTATGTCGATAGCAAAACTATATGTCACAACTCAATGGAATACTATGGAGACTGATGTGTCTTATGTCTCAAATAATCCACTATACTCATCCCTACTTCCACATTTCCATTAGAATCAAATAAGGGGAACTCATGTCTCATCATAGAGTGGGTCTCATTGAAATGGATATTAACTCCTACTCTCAAAACCACCGATGAATTTTTTTAAGAGGAAGAAATTAGGGAAATAAATTATGTCCCAATCTACACATACTAACCATATAAGAAAAATAGAAATCCATAAAAATTTGAATTATCTAACTTGTATCCTCATCAAATATATGGTGTCATCAAGAAGAATCTGCACCTCATCGGATTACACAAAAAATATAAGGGTGGGAGAAAATAATTAGGTGTACCACCAAAAAGATGTATAATAGAAAACATATGAAAAAGTGGTTTTGGTGATCTGAATGATTTGATTGTCATGACCAAAATTTACTATCAATCATATGGAGTGAATTTCAAATCCATTCCATATCTCCTAGATAATGGACTTGGATAGCTAAACAGTCCACCACATTGAGACATCTATTGAAAAATACATCAATTAGGTTATTTACTTTACTTAAAGGGGAACTTGGTGTAAATGTATCTAACATTCCACTTAGGTGAAAACTTGGGTTATGTGGTGACCCTCAGGGTGTTCCACATGGTGCCCAATAGTGGGGTTCTTGTATGTCATTCATGTGCCCAGGTGCCAGAATTTGTGGAAACACACTACACACGTGGTGGAGTCATAAAGACTAGACTTGAATTCCTTTCTCGGCTATCGAATGGGTTTGGTCACCTTATCTCATGGTTTGGGTCATTTTATTTGGCCCCTGTAGGCCTACCAATGAGATATGGCCTACTAGAATGGCTTGGACGAATAACCTCAGGGAAATGCCTGACGAGTTTTTTAAATGGGATTTAGAGTTTTAGAAAATAAAAAAGGTTATAGGCTTTATGGTATTTTAAACAAATTGGTATGGGGAGCTGTGAACCTTGTTTATACTTATCCCTTTTATAGGAAGTGCCAACGACATTTACACTTCCTATGTATGCTTTGTGGAGGAATATTGAACATTGTTCACTCTTCCTACAAAATTATTTTATTAATATACATTTGTATATATATATATATATTAATGTATATAAGTAAATATTCAAAAATATTTTTAAATATTAAAAATATATCAATAAATATTAATTAAAAAATCATAAATATCAGTATAATATTCAAAAATATTAATTAAATATTAATAAATATTTATATGTATTAATAAAATAATAATAATAATTAATTAAATATTAATAAATATTAAAAAATAATGGAAAATATTGATAAATAAAATAATTATTAATAAGTAATAATTAAATATTAATTAAATTTTCATTCATATTAATTAAATATAATTAAAAATTCATATATTTTATTAAAAAATCAGAAAATCTTAATTAAATATTAGTAAATATTAATAAATATTAATAAATATTAGTCAAATATTAATAAATATTATTAGAAAATTATAAATATTAAGGAATTTTTATTAAATATTTATAAATGTTAATGAAATATTAATAAATGTTAATAAACATTATAAAAAGATTAATAAATTTCCATAAATTTCATGTATATTAAAAAATAGTAATTTGATATTTGTTAATATTTTATTAAAATTTATAAATATTTACTAATATTTAATTAATATTTATTGATATTATGTTAATATTGATGAATATTTAATTAATATTTACTGATATTTAGTTAATATTTATTAATATTTAATTAATATTGGTAATTTTTATTAATATTTAAGTAATATTTACTTATATTCATTAAGACACACACACACACAGATATATATATATAGACACACACACACACACACACACACATTTATATTAATAAGTAGTCAAGGGCTTAACCAAGTGGTAAAATCTCCTCGTAATCCAACAATAGACCCGGGTTCAAATCTGGGTGGGAGTGATTTATGAAAGTAATATAGTAGATACAGTAGAATTACAGTAGTGTGGGAACTGTAACAGGATTACTATTCATACCAAAAGGGATTTTGGGCCACTGGGCCTTTAGGCCATCAAGGGGGCGGTGGCGCGGGCATGACTTGCAGGTGGTGACATGGGTATGGTTCAAGAAGGGCCTTTGGTCCGTCCAATTGTGGACCTACTTTCCATGTAATGGGTTTCATGCCCATTAGGTCCTCAGGACAAAAAATTTATAATGTATTGAAACGGCTGGTTGGGTGGGTTATCCCTTGGGCGGGCTATGACCTGCCTTTCCGGCCTGTGTGTGTGGTGTGTGTGTGTTTGAATGTAATTATACCCCAAAGAACCTAATATAATATATATATTAATAAAATACTTGGGTAGGAAGAGTGAACATTATTATTTCATGAAGATTACAAAGGACGTGTGAATGTCATTCACACTTCCAGGTGAGGGGAGAAGGGTGAATTGGGTTAATGCCTCGAGGAACCAATTTTTAAAAATACTATAAAACCTATCCCCTTTTTAATTTTTAAAATCATAAAACCCCTTTAAAAAGAATTACCCACTTGACCCATACCGGTGTGACCCAGTCCCACCGGTGAAGAAGTACCATAGTACCTTAACAACATTGTATCCCATTATCATCAGACCAACATAATATCCCGTTAACCTTTTAAATGGATATTATAGTACACCCCTAGTATGATTACACATATCCTATTATATTTTCATTTGTCAGATCTTTTTTATAGGGAATTACTAGTATTACAATTTTTAAATGAGTTTCCCTATTGGGAGGTAGATCCCTGAGATAGATCATGTTTTGTCTATGGCACCTCCAATGATTATGAAAAAAGCACAAATATAGAATAAAAAATGACTGTGATGACTCTAACTAATTTTAGTAATGACTTTGGTGAGTCCAAAAACATCATAGATGATAAAAACTCCACCAAACTTAGTGTCTCATTATTCCCATGCCCCCTATAATGAAAAGGAACGATTACTCTTCTCTGAAAACTATGACGACTCTGATTTTCCTAGTCTCAATCCCAGAAAATCTTTTTTTTTTGTAAAAAACAGGATCCAATGGATGAAGAAGGCTGTGTACCTTATTTATTTCAACTAAAATCTGTATCATCCTTATCTATAGAAATTCCCTTTTTCATTTTGGAAAAATTAAATTTTACTTTGTTACCATTCCTTTTCTAATATATCTCTCTTATTTTCTATTTTCAGTAATTTGTTTTCTATTATTTTTCATATCTAGAACCTATAAATTTTCTATTTAGAATCCATTTCAACGTGCTTGAATATTAGAAAAAGAAACTATTTTCCGATTTTAATCCAGAATATATCATTGAGAATTCCACTTGATGTTGCATTGTAATTTTTGGAATCCTAGAAATTTTTTTTAGTATTATACCATACATTTTATAGGATTTATGGGTAATTTTTATATTGTTCCCCACTGGAACTTTCACTGGATCCTATTCTAACAAATTATTGTCCAAATCTACCTTAAGAAAAATTCAATTTTTTCTTTTCCACTAGAATTTATATTTTAAATTGCAATTGTATTCAATATTTAAAACCTTTATTGTAATTTGTGTAATCCCTAGAAAACAATTTTTCTATATTATAGTGAAATTTTTTCCATATTCAGAAGTCAATTTCATGCCATTATTTTATGATGGAATTTCTACAATAGGTTCCACTAAAGCTTCCCATGATGTTCCCCTAGAGCTTCGACTAGAACATTCACTAGAACTTATTCCACCTAATTACTATACAAAGCTACCTTATGTAAAAATTAGTGCCCATATTTCCCACTATAAATTTTAGTGGATCTTCTAATAGATGTTATAGTAGAACTTATTATCATAATATACCAATCAAACCTTTATTGTAATTTTTGGAATCCCAAAAATATTTATTTTTGTTATATTGTAGTGAAATTTTTATAAGATTAAGTAGGGAATTTTAACCTATTCTTTCCCACTAGAAATCATTTAGAAATTCTAGTGGATGTTCCAATGTAAATTCCACTAGAAATTCAATTAGGACCTCCACTGAAGGTTCTACTAGAACATCAACTAAAGGTTATGTTATATTGAAACTTTTATAAGAACAAATTCTACATAATTATAGTGTAAATCTACCTTAAGTAAAATTTCAAGTTGTTATTTATCACTGGAACTTCCAACGGAGCAACTATTGAAATTTCTAATAGGACATCTAGTCACATTCTACCTTTCAAACATGTATTTTAATTTGTGTAATTCAAAAAATAAACATTTTTTCTATATTTTAGTGAAATTTTTACGTGATTCACCAGGTAATTTTAATCTTTTATTTCACACTAAAGCATCCAATTAAACTTCCTATGGAACATCCAATGTTACTTCTACTGAATGTTCTACTGGAACTTTCAGTCATATTTAGTAGGGAATTATTTTCTTTTCCATATAAATTTCAGTGGATCTTCCATTGGAATTTACATTATTATTTTACCTTTGAAACCAATAGTGTAATTTGATGATGCCTCAAAAAACATGTTTCTATATTGTAGTGAATTTTTATTAGGATTTATCACATAATTTTTCTATTTTATAGGTTATATTGTATGTTTTATTATTCAAAAAGATATTTCTTATGTTTAATTTTAAGGTTTTAATTTTAGGTCTAATATGATAAAATTACAAAGAATTATACAATAAATATAAGAATAATTAAAATTAGGTCATAAAATTTATTTATTGTATAGTCCTTTTTTGAATATGTTTGATGCATTTGTTTCTAATATTATACAATAATTAGAATGAATGAAATAAAACAGTTCTTATTTTTATTTATTAGATAATAATTATTCAATAAAAATTCATTCTGAATTTGTGGAGTGGAAAGAAATTTCTATGAAGGTGATTTCGAAATGATATTTGGGATAATTGAAGGAGAAAAAAAATGCAAGACTTGTATTCTTTCAAGTGAACCAAGGAATGGTTGTATATATAATGATTTTAAAAAGGTGTTAGATTACTAACATAAGAGGAAATTAAAATAGATCTTTTGGAATCTGTAATAGGAAATGAAGAAGTTTATCATGTTGACACAAAAGCACTCCAATTTATATACAACCATGATATAGTAGTTTTCCTTACTATTTCTTGTTACTTGATCTGAGTTTTCAACAATTTTGTGGATATTTTGAGAGAAATGAGAACTCTAAAGTGGTCTCATCCAATCCACCAATAATTGGGGAAATCTATAAATTAATTTAACAATCATCACTCAACGATTATAAGGGATATTTTCGAATTACTAGTATGGATTAATATTTTTATTCACTTATATGAATAATTAGTCTTCATAGTGTTGTTATGGTTGTAGTATTTATATTGTGAATAAAGAGGATTAGTGAAAGGAATTGAACAATATGGCTATCCTCCTTTCACAAAATAGATCTTGCCAAATTTTTATAATGTTGTCAAAAAACTAAATATTCAAAAACATGGAGAAATTTAGGAAATTATAAACATTATAGTTTAAAAATATTTTTTTCTCAACCCAAAAGTTTGTAGATACAAAAATATTATAGATGATGAAATGAGAAGAATGTGACAAGGATACAATAAAAAACATGTAAAGTGGTGTTTCCCAATAGGAAAAGGTGGATTATGATGACCAAAATAAAAGTTGTTGAAGAAGAAAATTCATCATTGAAAAGAAGACTATAGAAAATGAAAGAAATAGTTTGGAAACAAGGTGAAAAAAATTAAAAAACTAAAGAATTTGATAACTGAAAACCCCAATAAATAGGAAAGTGGAAAAGTAACATTCATTTATAGAGAAGAAATTTCCCCTTAAATATTAGATATAAACTAAAAAGTAGGTACTAGTAAAGTTGGGATCTAGGAGGAGCCATAACACCTAGAAGAACCAGCTAAAATAACTACACCTTTCAAAGATATAAACAAAGAAGAATAGCTGAAAAAAGAAAGCCACTAAACCCAATCATTGATTAGAAATTTGAAATAGATAGTAAGAAAAGAAAAGAAATTGGATTCAAAATATATTAATGAAACCCAAACAACAAGAAGAAGTGAATAAGTATTGAAATTGAATGTAGTAGAATATCCAACTCAAATGCAATAAACCATTAACATAGCTAATTTTTTAAAGAAACTATAATATACAAGCGATGTTATAGGGATGAATGTTATACGAAAATGGGCCAAGCAGAGTTAGCGACCACCCAAAAAATATTACGAGTTCTTTAAGTAGAATATACTGTTGGAATGACCTTGTATATTATTAGGACCAAAGTAAATGACCTCCCTAAATTTAAAATTTTCTATTAAATTCCCTTTAAATATACTTTTTTTTATAAATTACTGTTAATATCTGAGAGTGATATGTCCAGGAATCTAATAGAAATTTATATTCAGTAGAAGTAGATGATTTTATCTCTCTTTTTAACAAAATAATGACTAGTAATAGGGTGTGTTTTTTAGTTAACCAATATTTCTATAGACTAATATTCAATTACTATGACATCCTCTACCAATTTTCAATGATATTAGGCTATAGATTCATATAGCAGGATAATAAAAAAGAAGTGTGAAATGGGGAATACAACTCAAATATTCCTAGACAAATCGACGATTATTACAAGTGATACCATGGTGAATGTATTATTCTGTATATTATATAAGTTGTAAATATATTAATTAATAGTGTTTATAAATTTATTCATATTTACAATTCATAATTTATAGTGGAAACCAATATCTGATATTGATGTTGGTAAAGAAACTTGTTTTGGACACACATCATTTAAATAGAAAACTTTTCATCCACATAAACACCACAAATATACATCTGGCATTTATTGTTTTTAATGTGAAGAGAAAATATTTTAGCCACCACAACTCCATACAGACTTGTATGGTTGGCGTTGAATATGATAATTGTCATTAGTATTTTTTAGAAATGTTAAAAGTTACCTTCTTCAACACAATATCCATTTTAGTATAAACCAACTGAGTTAATATGTTTGGTACAAATTGAATAAATAATTTATCAAACAAATCATCAATAAATTGAGCCTCAATTACTTTGACAAGACTTCTCTTATGCTTCCATTCCTAGAAGAAGATACTACTTAACTTGGTGAAACAATCTTGGACTATGGAATAATCATTTTCTATCTTATACAGAAGTTTGAAACTAATCAATCAAATAAGAAGAATCTAGAACAAGAAGAAATTGTTGACCTATAAATTTATAAGAAAAATTTATTCCTTACCTACCCTACTAATAGATGGGCATAAAAATAATTTAGAAATAGGATCTTTCTCTAGGAATTAGTGATGATAACATCAACATAAACATTTAAATATACCCAGTTTTTAGTTGTCATATCATACTAGAATGGACAATTTTATGAGTACCTTAAATATTTTTACATCCTAGTTTGATGGATGTGATAGGAAACTTGAATTTAATGTTCTTAGGTAATTAAACATTAATAAACCCTGGTTTCAAGGATAAAAAAAGACTCTAATGTTCTCCGGTTCTTATAAAATTACACACCCTAGTTTTATAGTTGTGATAGGAAAATGAAATTGAATGTCTTGGGTAATTAAGCATTTATATAGCCTAGTTTTATGTCTATGAAAAGAAATTGGAATTGAATGATCATGTTCTTAAACCATTATACAACCCAATTTTAATGGATGTGATAGGAAGGTATAATTGAATATCACATGTGGTGTCCTAATTGTAGTATTTCTATTTCATAGATAAATATGATTTTCACCCCTCGATACTTCTGGATTTCATGGAAGAGGTGTCCATTCATTGAATTTTTTTAATGAACATAAAATAACATTCTATGGTATATACCATGTATTATGGATTATATTTTTATATTTTTGGGCTCTTTTATTGGAGATTAGTCCACTTGATGTATTCTTTTTTTATGGGGAGTACACAATCTTACGTCAATATTGAATAGTCTTGTATTATATAACCACATCATGGATGATGTGATGTGTTTTTTGGAACTAATATTTCTCAATGAATATAAATATATGGTATTGTATATATAGTGGAGTATTTTTTCCATTATGAGGTGATTTTAGTAACACATGGAATCTTTTTGTTTTTTAGTTATAGGTATATTCTCTTGAGTTTGGATGTCCATATTGTAGAATCTAGAGCTTACATGGAATGTTTATATAAATAGTTAGGACTATCTGCATCTAATCTTAGTGGAATGGCTCACTGATGATATTTATGATTATTATATTGGTTATTTAGGAGGATTAAGTTTTATATTTTTGTTCTCATATATAACTTTAACATAGAAAAATAACAACATAAACTTGTGATCTTTAGTAGTGGATGTGAGATTTAAAGGAATAAGAGAAGCTGGTGTGTATTATCAATGGTGTCCAAATCCATTAAAAATAAAAAATCCTATAAATGGTCTAAAATATAAAAGTTGTTGTTTCACAAATATGAAAAAAGCATCCAAGTATAAATTATTTTGTGGGTTCATATAACAATTATCATACCAAACATCTTCAAAAAAATAATGTTTCTTGAAAGAATATCCCAATGTATTACAACTGAAACTAGAATATTAATTCATATATCCTATAAATTCTTCAATGGATTCATTACAATTGATGACATCTTGTACATTTTGTGGAGACATCGCAATTCAACCTGAAAAAATATTCCATCAAATGTCTACACTACTCGACCTCTTCCAAATTGTATAGTAATTTACCTCTATAGATGATGTTCCAAATTGGTTGTAATGTCTTCCTACAACATAGAAAAAAATAGTTACAACACTTATATAAAAATTGATTCTTAAAAAAATACATTTAAATTTATTTTTAAATCTACAATTACAAAATATGATCATTCTTGATCTTGAATTCCACATGTGAAAATAAAAATGTTATCAGATACCAAATTTCCATTAGAAGGATACTCTTAGAGATGAAATTCATCCAGAAATGAAATCATACCATCGTAATTGAATTCTAATTGTTCATATTTTTTTAATTATGTCCTCTTTTGGTATCCATTTTCTAAAAATATTTTGTTTTATCTCCCCCTTTTCTATTTTTTCCTTTAATTTCAGAATAATCATGACCTTAAACTCTATGTAATGATGTATTTGTGATAGTCATCACTTTTATGAAATTATTGAAATTATATAATTCAATGTCATAACCTTCATAAGTCAAACATATTTTCTATCATCATTTACATAAATAGAATCACCTTCGAAAATTACAATATTTCAAGCCAATTGGGTGCACTTCTCTATAATATACTTTTTAGGTATTGATCTCACATCGATTTGATCATATATATTTTTTAAAAAGATTATAATGATACATAAACGACTAAAAATTTCAACAAGGACATTCAAAAACATCATTGGAAGCTTCATATGATACGCCAAATTGATCTTCATAGCCAACCATTACAATAACATAAATGGATTGAACTATGATTTCAAAACATGATATTAGAAAAAAAGAACCAATAATTTTATATTCATGTTGAAATAAATTAGGTTTATATCAAGTAGAAACCATGTAGATCAATTCATGGTAAGGGTAAAGTTTATGAGGCAACTTCTCCTACATCTCAAATTCAGCCTTTGTTTTGTGAAATTGATTTTTTCTTACAATCGATCAAAGTAATTAAATAAATCAACAAAAATTACCTTTAAATTAAAATAATATTTAATAAATACATTAAATATTTCACTTAATTGAGTGATGTGAATACCAAATGTTAAATCATCTTTTAAAAAAAGCACCCACTTTTTTCGCAACACGAATACGTCATCTGTCCTCTATGATTTCCTATCCCCACATTATTCTTTTATGGAAGACCACTCCTGATAAAATTGATGTCCATAATGTTATTAGTACATACACCTCTTAAATATTCTTATAAACCTAGATTCATATTTTATCCATTTACCTAAATATTTAATATCACTTTGCATGAAATGCTAGAAAGAAAAGAAATGTCAACTTCCCATGAAAACATCAGAAATTAAATTTCCCATTATCATATAATGATAAGTAAATATTTTTTGAGGTCAATTGATCTGATTCCACTATATTGTTTTTTTAAACAACCATGAAAATTAAGTATCAGTTTCATCACACAACAAACCTACCCCAAAAATAACAATCTTCTAATGATTATTCAACCCCATAAAGACACTAAAGACCATGTAATCTTTATTAGCACTGGAAATTGTGTAAAAAATAATAACATCTCTAAAAAACATATAATATATCTTCATTTTTTAGATTACACTAGAGAATTTTATAAAATTTTCTATTTATGTCCAACTACATAGTATACAAAAATGATGGATTATTCTGGCTTTGTCTTTCCAGGTACTCCAACATGGAACATGAATCACCATGAACCAATCCCATTTCCTATTTAGAACTTAAATAAATCAAATTATTGACATAAGTTTACCCAATTAAATCTGGACCCCCTAAAATAGTTATCACCAAGGAGAAGGAATAATTTGGTCTAATACCTACTAAAGCATTCACATCTAACTCAGTTGCTTGTGTGTCTATTATTTATAATTGGGACCTTGTCATATGAATTGATTTAGGGATATTAAAGGGATGATTATTCCCTTTAAAAAATATAGTACCTAATAATTTCCAAGAACAAAACAAACTAAACCCCATTATGGTAAGGGAACATGTACGTGTCTTAGCCTGAGGAAATTTCACCATGCTATCACATGTTTCAAACTTTATATGACCTTCTTTTCTACATGCATAAATGATTGATGTGACAATTGATTTATCCTTTATCCTTTTATTTTATTATATTTAGAACAAAATGAAACCATTTACACCCCCATATATGATATAAAAACATTTTGAATCATCATGTGATTTGAACATAATTCCTACAACCAGTTTAATAGGTGATGATACAACATCAACATCATTAGAATTGAAATATCTTGGAAGAAAATACTTATGTTCAATCATAGTACATAATTTTTATAAATGGATTTAATCCATAAAAAAATTTATAAACTATATTAATAAAAATGTAACTAAAAATTATATAATTAGGAACATAATTATTTAAAAATATATAAAATATAATTATATTTCTGAAAATATAAAAAACAATTTATAATATATTTTTAATATATTTTCCACTGGAAGTTCCATTGGAACTTCCACACCACAACAAAATAATATATTTCTAAAACTAAGGAAAATATTAATAAAAATAAAATTTTAATAAATATATTTCTATTAAATACAATTATCTAATTTGATGTTCATTTTTTACATATTTTTTATAAAAATGAATCAATTTATCATTTAAAAAATGTACAAACTATTTGAAAAAAATGAATTATAAAAATTAAATTATTAGGAAAATGATTATTTACTAATATAATTAATATAATTATATCTCTCAAATTATAAAAAAAATTATACAATATATTGAATTTTTTTGAGTGGAAATTCACAGGGATATTCTAGTAGAACTTTTTATAAAAATATTTTTGTTAAATACAAGTGGAACATCCATTGGAAATTTTTATAAATATATTTTTATTAAATAAAATTATAAAAAATATGAATTTAAACTGTTACATAATATTTATAAAAATTATTTAATTATCATTTGAAATTGTATAAACAATTTGAAAAAATGTAAATAAAAATTACATAATTAGAAAAATATTATTTTGAAATATAATTAATATAATTATATAAAAAAAATTATAAATAAAAAATTATAACATATATGGAATATATTTTTTAGTGCATATTCCATTGGATGTTCTAGTAGACATTCCAGTGGAATATCCTGTGGAAGTTATAGTAGAATAACTTGTGGAACTTACGCAATGAAAAAAATATATATTAATTTCAGAAAAAAAATCACTAAAAAATTCAGTATACGGTCTTGTACATAAGATAATTCCTGATTAACGAAAAAATGACATTAAGAAAATAAAATATAATCTGCAATACCTTCATCTATGGCCATTATAAGAAATAAAAAATGAAAAATCCTAAATGCAGCAAAATAAAGGACACTTTTTCCCAAAAAGGTAAAGCATATAAAAAATTAAATGTACTAAAAATTACACTCCCATGACTCTGATTATTTACACTATGATGATTCACGCTTTATTAAAAATGACATGCATTCTAAACTTCTATCTAGCGACTCTGTTAATTCACATTGTGTTAAAATATAATCACTAAAAAACCATGTTAAAATTCAAATTCTATTCACACAATTACACAATCCCTTATACCTTTCCCATCACGACCCACTAAAAATTCAAAATACCTGAATGTAATATGGTATGGGGGTGTGTTTAGCATCCCCTACCGTGCAATCCCATAATACCATAATCCTTGAATGGAGAAACCTAGTGAAAATGAAAAATAATTCCACACAATAATTCAATCGATTGGATATTTAGTAGTGAAATGTAGTGAAAATTACAAATCATTCCACACTATTCCTCATTTAATGTGCCTCATTTCCAAAAAAATGAAATTTTCCTCTAGCGCCTTACAAAAAATCACCACAACCTGAAAAATCTAGGTGTAAAAATAACCACATGTTAAGATCTAAACACCTCACCATACAATCCAATAATTCATAGAATTGATGACAATAAAAAATGATTATCATGAGTTCCTAAGTGGGTCTCCATCCTAGGTGTGGCACTGACTGTGATAAATATTAGGCATCTACATCTGCACTATTAGCCAAAATGGAATTCAACCTCCTTGTGGTGTTTCACAAGCCATGAGGACAACTGACCCTCCAGATGCACAACACTTGTCACAAAAGGTGGTTTTTCCTCCATGTGAACACCACTAGACACAATGACATCAATCCTTTCATGTGTGCACTGTTGACTATGATGATGACTTTTCCTCCTTATCATTTTATCAAATGATTTAACTTTTTCAAACTATCCCATAGAGTCCCATCATTCCATGCTAATATATCTCATTCTAAGCCACTGTGTTACCCTGATACAATCTATCATTGGGTCTAGATACCATATTCTATATTTTAAAAGAATTAGGATAGGTTGAAGATAGTGGATAGGGGAGAGGTGAGATGAGAAGAATACAAATTTAAACATCTTGGTTGATCAATGGAACATTCCATAATGAAAAATGTTTGGTTTTGGTGAATTTATTAGAATAGTAATCAAAATAATGATTTTCCAAATAATGAAAAGGAATAAGTGTCTATTATATCAAAATAATGAATAACCCATGTTGAAAAGTGGATTCATTCATGAGTTCCATAATAGTGAATTGAATCAATTAAAATAAATAATTCCAATGGTTAATCTCTAAATATTTAATCAAAAAGAGAAATCACATTACCCTACCTTAATAAAGTATCACTGAATAATGCAGTTTCCATTCCCTTTTTCAATTTCAATCATATAGAATATTTCCTCGATTCCTTTTCAAGAGATAACTTTCATTGATGTTCAAACTTCTTGGAGATTATATTATAGTAGGTCTAGGGGTGGGGTATAAAGAAAAAATTTTTAGATGGAGAGTATTAAAATCATGACCTTCTGAACACACTACCATTGGTTTAATAGGGATGGAACAATGAAACTATACCCTATGAGGTTTAAAATTACTTGTGATTATACACTAGTAAAAAAATTATCTTCCATGATGTATGGATTTAGGTCTCTACCTTTTAGCGGTCACTATTGAACTTGTTAGATAATTTTATATAGCATTCACTAGACCTATTCACCTCCTTGTCCTAATTTTCTTCCCCTTACCTTGTTCACCCCACTCATACCATTTTAACCTCACTCCCCCATAACCCACTTCCGTGCTGAACCATCCACTATGTAGCTACCATTGATCCCTCCTACCCCTATTGATCCCCATCATTGATCCCCACCATCAATTCCTCGCACCTCATCAGGCCCCCATCATTGATCCCCCCGCCTGTACCAATATTCGATCCCTCCCACTAGGGTTGAGCACACATCATCGAGCCCCATGTCGATCCCCATCATCGATCCCCTATCTCACCTCCCTCCTTTATGTACCCTCGATACATACACCCCATTATTGATCACCCCTCATCCCTACCATCAATCCCCCTTTATCGCATCAATGTTGGGCCCCCATAACCTCCCCTACCTTGGAACCCCCCTATGAAACACTAATATCAGGACCCTATCTACCAACCCCTCCCCATATCTATAGACCCTCTCCTTTTTCTCTTTCCACTATTTCTTTCTATGTGGTTTTCCTGACCCTTGATTACTGCAAAGGGACCCCTTTCACTGGATTCCACTTTTTTGCAGTGAATGACTTCCTCTTCATTCCTATTATATACATAATAATAATGACCCATAATTGAGATTTGTTTTTATAAATTTATTGTTTTTATTAAGTTTCTTTTTCTAGAACCATAATCTAAAGTTTCATTAGTTTTATCTTCCCCAGATAAATGTTTTAAGACCATAGGACTGTATAAATTATCTTGTAATAGTTTACGTTAATGTTTTATTTCTCTGATAACTTTTTCTTGAACGAAAATTAAACTTGTGTCCACTTATCTTGTATTTTTAGGTAAATTTTTTCTGATTTTTTCATTTATTATATTTGTATAGACAATTCTATTCTAAAATTTTCCATATTTTAGTTTATACAGATGAACAGTGTTATACTTGAACCATATTCCACTACCTATTCATGGGATAAGATATTATTTGAGAGGTGTTTTTATTCATGTATTATTCATGATTTTATGTAATAGATATAATAAAAATGATTATTGGGACACTTATTTTTAGATGGTGGATATTACAAAGAAAAAATTTCTATCCTATTTCATCTAAATTTAAGTTTATTATTGCAATTTTATTGGTGTTTCTACTGACCACTTAATATAAATTTTTTTCACTTCCATCTTCCCATTGAGTATCTTGTATTTTTTCATTAATGTATATATTTTTTAATAGTATAATGTGGTAGAAATTGATTAAATGTAGTTTTTTTCTTTATTCAATGAAATGCAGTTATTTTTATTTTTTATGTGTGTGTAGTTGAATGCACACATATGCACAATTAATCCATGAAAGACATTTCATTATAATATATACATGTAAATTCACTAATCAATAAAATATATAGGCTATGAATTATGATATTTAAAGAGGTCCTCATAGGGTATGATATAATCTTCATTTATTTCTATTAATTTCTTTTTCATATATTTTGAATGCTAGATTTGATAACTTCCACAAATGATTTTGTATCACAGAGTATATTTTTAATCTCCTTCAAAATTTTCCTCAAACCACGTCTACATTGGTTTTTATGTTTAAATGATATGATTTTATTTAAAATTAAACTAAGATATTTCAATTATTTTCTTTCTATTAAATACACACATGAATAAGAGTTGGGATGATATTTTTGATAAAATTTATGCTAAATATTATGATGGGATTATGTGATTTATTTATTTCATTAGTGGATTTAAAAGCAATTTGATTAGTTTTTCATACATAAAATATGATGATAGATATATTTATAAATAATGTATTGTTAGGGAACATCTATTTCCGAATGTGTTTTTGAAAAACTATCATACAGGGACACATCATGGGGAGGATTCAGTTTCAGGTCACCAATAAGAATGTATTTGAATGAATGTTTATTTTAGAATAGTTGATCTGATGAACATAATTCCCAATGGTATGATGTATTAGTTTAAACTTGAATACAATAATGGTGGAAAGATGATGTTGGAGGGGGTAATCCATGTACTTTTTTATATGGTTAAGTATTTAAATTATTTTAAATTATTAATATTGGTCATACTAAATTATATCATGGATGAACTAAATTTAGTAAATTGTAATTCATGATTGAATTGTTATACTTGAAGGCCTTGAAATAGTGTAAATAAAACCTCAGTCAACATATTGTTGAAATTTTCAAAGAAGGTAATACCTACTGGAGTGAAGATTCTAGTGAATTTCCATCAATCTCGTAAGTTGAATGATGACCTTGGTTTCACATATGCGACCATTGTCTCAAGTCTCAATAATTGTATGTTATTTAAAAAATAAAATGTGAAATTCATTTATTATTATAAGAACCAGGACTTAAAACATTACATAATCATGAATTAAATGAATAATTAACATTAAGGATCTTTTTAGGTTTAGAGTTTTATAGAATTTGGCTATAACTATTACATTTCATTTAAAAAAAATACAATTTAGTTTCCCTTTTTTCACAAAACAAGAACTCTTGAGAAAAGGTTCATGTCTAGTTCCATGTTTAAGACAACATGAATTTTCCTTGATCCCATCCTTGACCCTATTCAACATTATGTCTTATGAAAAACATTTCAAAAACATGGGATGAGCATAAAAATCTCAGTAAGGGATACAAAAAGAAGGAAAACTATTAGTTTTTCAAAACAACTAGTAAACCATGAATAGTTTAACATAAGTAATACTTTTCACCTTTATGATGTAGTAAATACTATTAAATAAATAATAGATCACTACTTACCCTTTTGTAACAAAAAATTACCATAAACCCATATAAAGAACTCATAACATATAAAGGTAACTTGGGACATAAACATACTTAAATGGAATAACTATATGGTCGACATCCACACATATCACTAAATAGAATAGACATATGACCGACTTGCATACCCAATGAATTGGAGGTTATAACGTAACCACTATTACTGGTTTATCACAGCACCACCCGTCAGGTTTATAACATAACCACCCGTCAAATGCCCAAGTACCATTATAAAATCATAACACATAAAAAAAATATAAAGGAAAGAAAACATTTCCAAATTTTAATCACAATATATCACTTAAATATATTGACATAAAAAATCAATTATCAAAACCATTTTCAATACCAAAAATACATAAATGAGTATATGGTATTTATTTTCCTGTATAAAAAACATTACATCTTGTTAAGGAAGACAAAGAATAAATAATACTCGCGTCGACGAAAAGGTTTTTGTCACTGATTACATTAAAAGAAACATTCCTTTGTGTCGTTTAGTAAAATAATTTGTAAAAAAAATATTCCCTTTTAAAATTCAAGGGTGTTTATACAACGTATTAAATAAAGTCGTGTATTAAAACAAAATATGACTCAATGAAATGAGATTGAGACGAAGTCCCTTACCTCGTGTCCGAATTGACTTGATTGTTTGTTTAATCTCATGAATGATAAACTAAAGTTAATTTATACCTAATTATGAATGTTTTTAAAGTTTATTAATCCTTTTATATCACTTATTACCATGTTAGAAACATTATGTAATCATTTAAGTTAATAATGGTCATTTTGTCGATATTTGGTACTTCAGTAAAAAATGAACACCTTATATTTACAAGTTGTCCATGTTTTCAATAGTTCATTATATCCAAAATGATATTCATTATTTAGATATCATATTTATAATATATATCCTATATATAGATATTTATAACAGTATATATCATTTGTATGTAAGAAATGAAATGCACCGTTCATGGAAACCGTAAGCCGTACATACGCATGAACGCAACTTTCATTTATATTTATTATTTTAATGGCATTAAAACATAATTATACATAGGTATATTATAATTCCAGTATAATATCATATATAATATAATTAACTCCATCCATTATACATCCCACATATGGCACTAACGAGTCATATCACTTTGAGGGGGGGGGGGGGGGGGGTAGTCCGCACTTCCTCAAATGAAATTATCACGTTTACCCATAATGGAAACCATAAAGGTATGATATAAAATAAAAATAAATAATCATAAAGAAAACATAAACATAATATATATCATATATAAATATAGTGTCATCTTAATGGCCACCATGATAGGCGGTAGGAGATAATCGAACAATCATCATTTCGTGAGGCATTAGTTTTCCATCCACAGAAACAATATGTTCTTTACCCACTAGATAGAGGTGTGTGTACGTGTAGTTCAAATAATTCTCATAAAAAAATCCTTGTATATTGAGGATAATGGTGTTGTTATAAAATAAGGTAATAAAATGAGCTTAGGGGTTAGATAAGTAAAATAATAGAAAGGAAGTTAAGAGAAATCGTTACCTTTAATTTGGGTAACTCCCTTTGGTCTGAAGAAAAATGGTTTGTTGAAGTGCCTTATGCCTAAGGTAAAGCTTATAGGTGGAATAGAGGGATGTTGGGAGATTAATTGGGTAGAGGTTGGATGATCCAAAAGGCTTTAGAGGTGTGAGTAATTCGTTTGAAATGTTCTCCTTTTATAAGGGGGAGGATGGGCTCTTTAGGAAAGTGTGAAAATATTATTTTATTATATAATGATATTCAGTTTCTAAAGGTCCAAAAATAATTATAGTAGAAGATAAGATGAGTAATGGTCTAAATAAAATCATACAATAAGAATTGGAAAAGTTTTTGATGTTATTTTAAAATTTATAATCTTATTTATTTAAATGATTTATTAACGAGGTAAACACTACATCATTATTGTGTCATAAATAATTTAATTTATTCGATGTCTAAAAATTTTAAAAAAATACCATGATGTATAAAATCGTTTTATATTTCCAATGAATATTTATAGTCAAAATGTTTAATTATATAACACCATATAAAAATTAATTTACTAAAATATTTTTGTTTGTGTCATTTTTTCCTTTACTTTAAATTAATTAATCTAAAGTGTCATTATCATTCATTAGTGGCTCCATGGGGTCCCAAAATCGACCCAAAGATGACCATGGTCAGCCATTACTCATATAATAATGTTAGGAAAGTGTTTAGGATATATTAATTTATTATAATATTTATTTTACCTCGAATGACCCTATTAACTTTTAACTGCGGTAAATAAAAGTCAATAGTTACTATTCTAAAAAAATTATCTTTATCTTATTGAACCACATTTTTCTTACTAATAACAACCATGTATGTCAGATTTTTAAAATTCAATTCCCAGAAGTGGTAAAATTTCATTTAAATGAAAAAGTTAGTTTTTTAACTACTACAAAGTGGTTTCACTATTCATCAAAAATTGAAGTTTTTCAGAAAGATACCAAAATTTCAGCCTAAGATATATTTGATATTATAATTTAGAAAATGATGTCTATTTTAAAAAATTATAAATTTATAATTCTAATTAGTTAATTTAAAATTTATTTCCATTGTTAAAACAAATAGCATGTTTTTAAGAAATAATAACTATCAAAAGATTGACACTTGTTTATGTCCAAATTCAAAGTGAAATTAATTAAAATGACCAACATTGGATTAAATGGTAAAAAGATATTATAATTAAAATTTAAAAACCATTAAAAATATAATCTAACCACATAAATAAAATATATTATAACGCAGTTTTGAATTAAAATACAATATTTTTCACTATTAATTAAAAAATGAACTTTATCGAAAAAATTCCAAAAATTTACTCAAAGTAAATTTTGATGTCCCTATTCTAAAGAAAGATTTTATTTGGTCAATTAGAATGTATTAAAGTTACTAAAACTATATTTAAAGATGGTTCACCATTAAAAGGTGGTAAATTGACCATTTAATGTAAATTATGCTTAAAATTAGATTCATTCACATTTTAAGCCTCTAAATTTTATTGAATAAATGTAAAAACATTTAAAAAACATTTATAATCATATTTTAGTTAGTTCTATTCATTATTTCCAATAAAATGACTAGAAGTTAACTACCATTTAAAATAATAATATTATATTATTATTGTGCAACGTAAGATTCCAAAGAAACCCATTGTCACGTATCCGGTACACCATCGAATATAGCATCCAATTTAAAGTAAAATTAATATTTAATTCACAAATATTAATAAATATTAAATATATCTTATTATTTATTTACTTGGTATGTTACATCCCTCCCCCCTTTTGGAAATTGCGTCCTCACAATTTTTATTCACTTATCAAATAAGTGGGGGTATTTATCCCTCATAGTATTTTCAGATTCCCACGTTGCCTCTTCAACCATATGATTTTTCCAAAAAACCATTACCTGGTGAATTACATTATTCTGAAACACTTTCTCTCTTCGTTCAAGAATATGGACTGGTTGTTCTTCATTAGAGAGATTCTATTCAAACTGAACTACCTCTGGGCTGAAAACATGTGATGGATCTGGTATATACGTTCTCAACATCGAAACATGAAAGAAATTAGGTACCTGGGATAAACTTGGAGGTAAAGACACTCTGTATGCAACTGATCCAAAATTCTCTAGAATTTCATAAGGTCTAATGAACCTCGGACTCAACTTTCCCTTCATAAAAAACACATCAGAATTTTCCATGGAGAAATTTTGGGAAAGAAAGGATCATCTACCTCAAATGAGATATACTTCTTCCTGTTATCCGCATAACGTTTCTACCTAATCTGAGCTGTTCTAATGTTCTTCTGAATCTACTGAACGTTTTCTGCCATCTATTCTACCAATTCAGGTCACATCAGCTTCCTTTCACATACTTCATCCCAAAAGGCTGGAGTTCGACAATACTTTCCAAATAATTCCTCTAATGGAGCCATATGTATACTAGAATGAAAACTATTATTATCATAAAATTCAACCAAAGAAAGATGTTGGTCCCAACTTCCTGGGTAATCCAGTGAACAAGCACATAGCATATCCTCCAAGGTCTGTATTGTTCATTATATCTGCCCATCTAATTGAAGATAAAAAGTTATACTAATATTTAATTCAGTACCCAACGACTTCTGAAGGCCTTTCCAAAAGACAGAAGTAAACCTGGGATCACAATCAGACACAATGGAGAGGGAAACACCATGCAACCTGACTATCTCTTTAACATACAATGGAGATTTTTGATCTAAAGACAATGTATCCCTAATAGTAAGGAAATGAGTAGATTTAGTCAATCGATCAACTATAACCTGGATTTTATTATTACCTCAAGATGTCTTCGGTAATCCCACATCAAAATCCATGGATATATTTTCCCATTTCCACTCTGGAACCATTAAAGGCCGATGCATCCCTTTCAATAACTGCCACTCTAATTTAACCTACAGAAAAGTCAAACACTTCACAGTAAAATCAGCAATAGCTCTTTTTTATTCCACCTCATCAATAATACTCTCAAAGATCTCTATACATCTTATTAATACCAGGATGAACTGAAAATGGGGAACTATGAGCTTCACATAACAACTCATTCTTCAACTGTGAATCATAAGGCCCACATAATCTTTTCCCAAACCACAAAACAAGATCATTATCAATGTTAAATTCATGCAACTTACCCTTCTGAACCAACTCTACCTTTTTCTTCAACTCACTACCTTCCTTCTCTGCTTGCATAATTTTTTCTGGTAGAGACGATTTCACTGACACCCAAAACAAACTAGAATAATTTCCAGAACCAACAACATCTATTCCGAAATTCATCAAATCAAAAACAAAGGATCTCTTTCCAAACATAGAATGGTTAATGTAGCATTACTTTTTCGACTCAAAGCATCAACCACTTTATTTTATTTTCACGGATGGTAAAAGACCGTGCAATCATAATCCTTGATTAATTCCATCCATATCCTCTATCTCATGTTCAATTATTTCTGTGTGAATATATACTTTAAAAATTTGTGGTCATCATATATTTCACATTTTACTAAATACAAATGATACCTCCAAATTTTTAAAGAAAAAACATCAACAGTTAATTTCAAATCATTTGTAGGGTAATTTAACTCACGAGTTCTAAAATGATGTGAAGCAAAAGAAATTACTATATCATTCTATATAAGGAAACATCCATGTCCTTTCAACGAAGCATTGTAATATTGGTATAGAGTATGAGGTTTCCAACCTCTGATTCCAATTGTAGGATTGAAATAATGATGTAGATGCTCAATATACAAGAGGGGGGGGGGGGTGGTGAATTGTATACTTTAAAAATTCCTTTGGAACCTTTAACGTTAGTTATGAATAACTGTGTTTTCCTTAAGCAAAGGAAAGGGATAAGTTTAACAAAGTTAAACTAAGAAAATTCACAACACCTCTAATACCAAATGAAAACTTGGAATAAGGAATGAAGTGATAAACTTCAAATCCTAATAACTTTCTTAAAACTAAAAAGAGATTCCGAAAGTAGGTTCCGAAAATATGGTTCTGGAAATTGAAACTTAACAAAAGATTACAATATGATATTCTACCTTAAAGCATATAGAATCTAAATGAAACAGAGTACAAGTAAGTAAGTATAATAAAGTTATACTTTCATTACAATACAATATGCAGCGGAAAATAAACAAGTAGTAGAACTACAAGTAACAAGATATAAGTCTTTTAACCCAAAGATAAGGTTATCCAATAACCTTGGATAAAGGTCCCTTGATTTATACTTTCAAAAAATTCTGTCTTACCCACACCAGGGTAAGCCCTCGATACGAAGATCAGAGTCTCTGTCTTGCTATCCCCGCAAGCCCTCAACTTCAAGGTAGTTGGAAACCTCTGTCTTCCTCAGCAAAGAAGCCCTCAAACTTCAAGGTAGTTGGCAACCTCTGTCTTCCTCAGAAAGGAAGCCCTCGAACTTCAAGGTAGTCAGCAACCTCTGTCTTCCAATCCCCGGAAGTCCTCGAATGTAATCACCAACATTCGGAGTCACACAAAGCTTTGAGAGTTAATAAGAGCCTCTCTCTCTAGAAATCACTTCAAAATCATATATGCACAAAGTCAAACCAATTTGTTTCAGCTATCAGCTATCAGCTATATCGAGCTCTTTCAAATGAGCTCTTATTTATAGGTAAGGTTGGCCTCCTTCCCAACGGTCATATTTTCCTTAAAAATCGGAGGGACCTATACATGTGTAACTTAACCAACGGTTAGTTTATAACAGAATAGAAGACATCGTTTTATAACAAAACAAGTGTAACAGAATGTACGACACTGTTTAAAATCCAACTCAAAAGTTCGGAGTGTAAACAAAAATAATTTCTCGGAGTCTAAATAAATTCAGAGTGTATAAAACAAAGATGATCAGATTCTGTTCAATAGGTGAATTCGGAATGAGAATTCTGAATGGGAATTCGTCATCAGAATTTGAAATGAGAATTCATCATCAGGATTCGTAATGAGAATTCGTCATCCGAATTCGTAATAAGAATTCTTCAACAGAATTCGTAATGAGAATTTGGAATGAGAATTCGTCATCAGAATTAGTAATGAGAATTCCTCATCAGAATTCGTAATGATAATTCCTTATCAGAATTCATATTGAGAATTTGTTGTCGAACTTCATAAGGATTCATATCCTGAATCTGGAGTAAAACTATATCCGGAATTCGGAATAAAACTTTATCACAGTTCTCATTCTGGATTTCGGAGTGAAACTTTATTACAGTTCTTGTCCAGAATTCGAATCCTAAAACAGAATACTTCTTATCAAAGTTCCAAGAAATTCTGAGAAAATAGAAATGAATCTCAATCTTATACTTAAGAAAAATATGGATGAAAATATGATGAGGATAATTTTTCTTATAAAAGCGATTTTCCTTATAAAATCAATTTTCTTAAAGATAAGGTGTTTTTGATTTTCAAAACAAGAAGGAATGGAAAAGTCATAAGGAAAACCTTATTGACTAAACAATCTCCCCCTTTTGGGAAAGCACAAACATCCTTACGAAAAAGAAATTCTAATAAGAAAGAAAAAAATTAAGGCTTATCTCCATTTGCTTTAAGGATATTGATGAATACGACTAACTCCCCCATAGGCTTTGAAACTCTAAGGATCATATTCTTGATTTCCGGAATGACATTTCATTACAAATAATAAAGTATTCTTTAATGAAAAACTCCCCCTTAAATAAACTCTTATTAGAGTTCTTTCTTCTTAAGGATATTTTCCTTCTCCCCCTTAGATAAACTCTTATTAGAGTTCTTTTTCCTTAAGGATCTTTTCCTTCTCCCCCTTTGTGATTTTAAAAAAGAATTCGAGGGAATGGAAAAAAATATCAAAGTACCTGAAAAATTAGTAACAACAACAAGAAACGAGAAAGAACAAATTTTTCATTAAGTTTGAAAATTTCAACAAAAAAATAGTTAAGGTACAACAAAAGATCGGATCTGTCTATTTTGGATCTTTTTCCTTCGCTATGAGACCCTTAAGAATAGTCTTTATTTTTTTCAAGTCTTTGTGGTCTTCTTCGGCTTGCTTCTCTAAGACCACTATTCTTGCACTTTGAGCTTCAATATTTTATTCCTGGGATTGAAGATTTTCTTCCTGAGCTTTGATCTTTTCTTCCTGAGCCTTCAATTTCTCTTCAAAATCAATCCGATGATCCCTTTCAAACTTCCAGTTTTGAGAAACAGAATTCAGCTTCCCATTCAGATCTCTGACTTCTTGAATCCAGAAGTTCTTTTCATTTGGTAGTTTCTCTTCAAAGGAAGAAGTCAGCTCATTTATCTTGCTGTCATCAGTCTCAGAAGCATCTTTAACATTGTCTTGAAATTCATCAAACAACCTCATCTCTTCTACAGTTTTCCTCGACCATCTCGTCATCCTCTTGCAAGATCTTTTGTGGGCTTCATAGCCAACAAGAAAAGACTTGAATTCATCTTCTATCACCACACATTTATCCATAACCATGGATACAGAATCTGATTTCTGATTTAGAGCATGTTGGAGAATTTGGAATCTTGAATCTATAGTTGAGATGGTCGGAATGGAACCTACTAACTTTCTTAATGATTGAACAACAATGTCATGTCCCAACGAGGATGACTCCGAATCCAAAACTTTTCTTGGAGAATTTTCTTCCTCAATAAGCTCCAACTTCCTTTTAGAAGAATAACCAAATTCTCTTTTCCTTCTTGCCACTGATTTCAGAGTATCAACAAGGAGTTGCTTTCCCTTGTCATTTTTCGGAATCGATTCTTGATCTGGAGTTTTCTAATTGCTAGTAGATACTTGAATAACATCATCAACAACTTTTTGAACAACATCTTCCTCATTCTTATCCTTCTCCGGGGTTACTAACTTAGAGGATTCAACCTCTGAAGTTCAGAGTGACAGATATTCCGAAGGTGACCCCTTATAATCATCTACTTCTTTCAATAGATCTCCAGTTTCACCACTTCCTTCAACAACTGCTTCTTCCTCTTCCACTTGCTGAATCAGCTCGAGTTTCTCAACATGATCAGTTCTAATCTCTTCTAGAAAATCAAGGTTTCTTCCTAGAGTCTCAGGTAGAGATTCCAAGGAGAAAGATCTTGGAACTGTAATGCTTCCGAATACCAAATCATTAAATTTTAACAAAGCTTGGACTGCTTCAGCTTCTAACATCTTCTTCTTTAACTTCTTTTCTTTTGCTTGTTTTACTAATTCATCTTCTGTACTTTCCTTCAAAGCCTTTGCTTCCGCAGGATCCAATCCGAACTATGGATCCCCTTCTTTCCTTTTCTCTTTATCTTCTCTCCACTTCGCAACTACTTCATCAGGATATTCTTTCTTCTTCTTCGGTTTTGGAGGTGCGGTTTGAACTTTCTTAGATTTAGGATCCTGTACTTTAGCTGCAACTTCTTTCAACTTTCTTTTCTTTACTGGATTAGATGATTCTGGTTCAGCAGCCTTCGGAACCGCTTCTTCTTTATTTGGAAAATCAAAGAACTCACCGGTCTCTTTGTTGAAATCCGCATCCATCCTCTTAAGAGTATCATCACTTACCAACAAAATTTTACAAACCCTTGGCTTAGACTTGTAGGCCTCCTTGAAAGATTCAAGGCACTAAACTATCAACTTTGATAAAATTGCTGGAGCATTCACCAATATTCTTTTCAATTCCTGAAAACAATCATCACAATATTTTTTCCAAATGAACTTAACACCTTTTCTAGTTAACTTAGTCATTGGACCAGATAACCATGAAACATTCTCAATAAACCTCCGGTAATAACCTGCCAAAACAATAAAACTATGGATTTCGGTTATATTTGTGGGTATGGGCCATTCTTCAACAACTTTTGTTTTAGCAGGATCAACGGTTATGCCCTTTTTTGAAACAATGTGAACAAGGAAAGAATTTTGTTGTAACCAAAACTCACACTTTCTGAATTTCCCATAAAGTTTACTTTCTTTTAAGGTTTTCAATATGACCCTTAAATAACTTTCATGCTCCTCTTTACTTTTAGAATAATCCAAAATATCATCAATGAACACAACCACAAACTTATCCAAGAACTCATGGAACAATCTATTTATAAGATCTATGAATACAGTAGGTGCATTGTTTAAACCAAAAGGCATAACTATAAATTCATAATGGTCATATCTAGTACGAAACACAGTCTTTGGAATGCATTCCTTCTTTAATTTCAACTAATGGTTCCCCGATCTCAAGTCAATCTTCGAAATATACTGAGCCCCCTGGATCTGATGAAACAAATCATTGATATAAGGAAAAGGATAGTTTTTCTTAACAGTGATGTTATTCAATGATCTATAATTAATGAAAAGTCTCATTGAACCATATTTCTTTTTAAAAAACAAGACAGGAGTACCCTATAGTGATGTTCTAGGTCGAATGAAACATTTATATAATAACTAATTAAATTGATTCTTTAACTCTAAATGTTCAATTTGAGCCATTTGATAAGGGGGGTTTGAAATTGGCTTAGAATCAGGAACTAAGTCAACAGTAAATTCAACTTCCCAATCATGTATAATAGTAGACAACTAATTAGGAAAAACATCAAGACACTCATTTTCCACTGTCACATCATTAACCTCAATTGTTCCTTTAGTTTCAACAATATGTGCAAGGTACCTTTCATTTCCATCTTTTACTAGTTTCTTAGCTTCCTGATATGTTATCAAAATAAAGGGTTCATTCATGTACAAAAAATGTAAATCTTTCTGAAATGAAACCTCTTTAGCTCTGTAGTCAATCTTAGCATGATAAATAGACAACTAATCCATGCCCAAAATAACATCAAACTCTACTGGAGGAAAAATAATAAGGTTTTTAGGTAGATTCTTCCCGCACACAAGGACAAGAAGGTTCTTATGTTTTCTTTTTTTTCTCAACATTTCCTCTATGTGTTTTTACCATAAGTTCCGTATTCATATCTTGAGATGAAATTCCCAATTTATTAGAAAACTTTGCAGAAATGAAAGAGTGTGTAGACCTTGAATCAAACAACACATTGGCATAATCTGAACAAACAAACACTATACCTGATACTACTTCGTTTGATGGCACAACATCTGCCGATGTAGTGGAAATGGATTTCACCACCCCTTTGTTCTTGCAGTCTGGCTTCTTTCCCTTAGTTTAGTTCTTCACTGGACACTCATTTGCACAATGACCCATTTTATTACACTTAAAACATATTACCATTGGTTTTTTATTGCCTTCTTGATCATCTTCCTTACAATAACAAGAAATATGACCACACTTACCACATCAAAAGAACTTTCCGGACATTGATAAACATTCTCCAGCATGATTTTTACCATAATTTTCACAAACTGTAAACCTAAGTTTCATACCATAAGACTTTTTTAAAGAGTTCTTACCTTTCGCCTGTACCTCGACCTCTTATTCTGTTGTTTGTAAAAGAACACCTGATCATCAAAAAACTATTTTTTTCACCTTATCCTCACAACGAACAAGTTTTTCATAACTTTTGAACTCAAGAGAGGCTAATGCTATTTGATATCGTGGCTTTAGTCCTGAGTAAAATTGATTTATCTTACTATTAATATCTTGGATGAAATTTGGTGCATACCTTGCCAGTCGAGTGAACTTTTCTTTATAAGTAACCAATGAGTCATTATACTGCCTCAATTATAGGAATTTATTTCCATCCTAAGACTAACCACCTTAGGAAAATATTTCTCAAGAAACATACCTTTTATTTCATCCCAATCAAGAGCATCAATATCCTCAATATCCTTGATATTTTTCATGATCAATCACCACTAATCAGCTTCATCTTCAAAATGATAAATAGAGAGACTAACCTTTTGATGTTCTAAACACCCAATGACATCAAAAATCTTCTCTAGTGCTTTAATCCACCATTCATATAGAACATGGTTAGATGATCCCCTGAATGATGGGGGATGCTGCCTCATGAAATGCTCCACTACTGACATGTTCCTTTACAGTTGATCTGGCTGATCTCGTGCATGGATACCACCACCATTTATAGCCAGAGTCAACTTTTCCATCAGTGGAACAAACTGTTCAGTTCTGATTCTGACCATCTCAGGTTTCTGATTTTGAAGATTGTCTTCCTCGTGATGTTGTCCCAAAATAACTGCCCTATTTCTCCTATGGAAAACCATTCTGAACGTAGAAATATATTTGGAAAAGTAACATGGTAATCTATAAATTCTATATCATTTCAATATTACCATAAATTAATTTATAGACATTTATTTAACAATACCCTAACTCCTAAAGTTGTCTAAACCAACCTCTAATACCAAATATATAGAACCAAACTTAAAACATTAAACAATAATTAATTAATTGAATAATTCACATTATTTATCTTTTCAGGTTTATAGTTTTATAGAATTAGTCCATAACTACTATATGTCATTTCAAAAAAAATACAAAATAGACACTTCTACTCAGTTTCCATTTTTCACAAAAAAAGAACTCTAGAAAAAAAGAGAGTCATGTCTAGTTCCATGTTTAAGAAAACATGAATTTTACTTGATCCCATCCTAGAACATATTCCACATTATTTCCTATGAAAAACAATTCAAAAACTTGGGATGAGCATAAAAAGCTCAGTAAGGGATACACAAAGAAGGAAAACTATCTGTATTTCAAATCAATAAGTAAACCATGAATACTTTGATATAAGAAATACTTTTCACCTTTATAAAGTATTAAATACTCTTCACTGAATAATAGATCAATAATTACTCTTTTGTAACCAAAAAAAGTAACATAAAACCAATTTAAATAACACATAACATAGAAAGGTAACTTTGGGACATAAACATACTTCAATAGAATAACCATACAGTCGACTTCCACACATATCACTAAATGGAACAGACATACAGACGAATTCCATACCCAATTAATTAGAGGTTATAACCTAGCCATCCATCCTATTTATCATGGCACCACCCATCATTTGGTTTATCACGTAACCACCCTTCAAATGTCCAAGTACCATTATTAAATCATAACACATAAAAAAATATAAAGGAAAGAAAAAATTTCCACATTTAAATCAAAATATATCACTTAAATATATTGACATAACAAATACATTATCAAAACAATTTCCAATACAAAAATACATAAAAGAGTATGTGATATTTATTTTCCTTGAAAAAAAAAACATTACGATTTGTTAAGGACGCCAAAGAACAAATAATACATACGGTAACAGAAAGGTAATTGTCATCGCTTACATTAAAAGAAACATTCCTTTGTGTCGTTTAGTGAAATTCTTCATAAAAAATATTCCCTTTTAAAATTCAAGGCTATTTATACAGTCTATAAAAGAAATTCTTGTATTAAAACAATATATGCCTCAATGAAAGGAGATTGAGACGAAGTCCCTTACCTCGTGTCCGACTTGACTCGATCAATTTTTAATCTCCTAAATAATAAAATAAAGATAATTTCTACTTTCTTAAGAACCATTATCAATTTTATTATTCCTTTTATATCACTTATTATCATGTTATAAACATTATGAAATCAATTAAGTTAATAATGATCATTTTTTCGATATTTGGTACTTGAGTAAAAAATGAACAACTTATATTTATAAGTTGTCTATGTTGTTAATAGTCCATTATATCCAGAATGATATTCATTATTTATATATCATATATATCATATATGTCTTGTATATATATTTTTATAAAGTATATATCATTTGGAGGTAAGAAATGAAATGCACCGTTCATGGAGACGGTAAGCCGTACGTACGCATGAGCACTAATTGCATTTTTATTTCTTATTTTAATGGAATTAAAACATAAAGATACATAGTTATATTATAATTACAATATAATATCATATATAATATAATTAACTCCATCCTTTTTAAGTCCCACATATTGCATTAACGAGTCATATCACTTTGAGGGGAGGTAGTCCGCACTTCCTCAAATGAAATTATCACGTTTACCCATAATGGAAACCATAAAGGTATTCTATAAAAGTAAAATACAGAAGAATAAAGAAAATATAAACATAATAAATATCATATATAAATATAGTGTCATCTTAATGGAAACCATGATAGGAGGTAGGAGATAATCGAACAATCACCGTTTCGTGAGGCGTTAGTTTTCCATCCACAGAAAGAGTATGTTCTTCACCCATTAGATGGAGGTGTGTGTATGTTTAGTTAGAATACTTATCATAAAAACATACTTGTATATTTAGGATACTATTTTTGTTATAAAATAAGGGAATAAAAATAGTTAAGGGTTGGATAAGTAAAATAAAAGAAAATAAGTTAAGAGAAACCATTACCTTTAATTTGGGTAACGCCCTTTGGTTAGAACCAAAATAGTTTGTCAAAGTGTCTTCTGCCTAAGTTAAGGCTTATAGGTGTAATATAGGGATGTAGGGATCTTAATTGGTACGAGGATGTATGATTCAAAAGGCTTGAGAGGTGTAAGTAATTGGTTAGAAATGGTATTCTTTTATAAGGGGGAGGAGGGGTTCTTTAGGAAAGTGTTAAAATATTATTTTATTATATAATGATATTTAGTTTCTAAAGGTCCAAAAATAATTATAGTCTAAGATAAGATGATTCATGGTTAAAATAAAATCATCCAATAAGAATTGGACAGGTTTGGGATGTTATTTTTATATTTATAATCTTATTTATTTAAATGATTTATTAATGAGGTAAACACTGCATAAATATTGTGTCATAAATAATTTTATTTATTTGATGTCTAAAAATTATTAAAAAAATACCACGATTTAGGAAATAATTTTATATTTCTAACAAATATTTATTGTAAAAAATATTACTTATATAACACCGTATAAAAATTAATTTACTATAATATTTTTGTTTATGTCATTTTTTCCTTTACTTTAAATTAATTAATCTAAAGTGTCATTATCATTCATAAGTGGATCCATGGGGTCAAAAAATGGAACTAAGGATGGACATGGTCTGAAATTAATCATAAAATAAGGTTTGTACAAGTGTTAAGGTAATTTTTAATTATTATAGTATTCTTTTTACCTTAAATTACCCTATTTACATTTAACTATGGTAAACAAAAGTTAAAAGATACTTTTATCCAAAAATTATTTTCATCTTATTAAACTAAATTTTACTTACTAATAACAACCATGCATGTTGGAGTTTCTAAATTTAATTCATATAAGTGGTAAAATTTATTTTAAAGGAAAAAGTCAGTTTTTTTAACTACTACTAAGTGGTTTCACTATTCATCAAAAATTGATGTTTTTTCATAAAATACCAAAAATTAATCCTAAGCTATATTTGATATTAAGAATTAAAAAATGTCTAATTTACCAAATTATAAACATAGAACTTTCATTAATGAATTTAAAATTAATATTCGTTGTTAAAACAGATAGCGTGTTTTTAAGAAACAATAACTATCAAAAGATTGACACTTCTTTATGTCCAAATTCAAAGTGAAATTAATTCCAATGACCAAAATTGGATTAAATGGAAAATATATATTCTAATTAAACTTTAAACCCAACTAAAGAAATAATCTTACCATATAAATAAATTAGATTAAAACACAGTTTTGAATTAAAATACAATATTTGTCATTATTCATTAAAAAATGAACTTTATCGGAAAAATTCCAAAAAATTACACAAAGTAAATTTTGATGTCTCCATTTTAAATAATGATTTTATTTGGTCAATTAGAATATATTAAAGTTACTAAAACTATATTTAATGAGGGTTCTTCATTAAAAGGCGTTAAATCGACCATTTAATGTAAATTATGCTTAAAATTAGATTCATTCACATTTTAATCCCTTAAATTTTATTGGATAAATTTAAAAGAATTTAAAAATCATTTAAAATCATATTTTAGTTAGTTCTATTCATTCCCTCTAATACAACGACTATACGTTAACTACCATTTAAAATAGTAATGTTATATTATTATTGGGCAACGTAAGATTCCAAAGAAACCCGTTGTTGCGTATGAGGTTCGCCATCGAACATAGCGTCACCATTAAAGTAAAATTAATATTTATTTCAAAAATATTAATAAATATGAAATATGTCTTATTCTTTATTTACCTGGGATATTACACTTATACTATTTTCTAACTATATATATGGATGAAAATGAGATTAATAAATGTTGTTAGATTCTTACAAGTAGGATTCTAAATCTAGGGAAACAAGTTTCATCTAATAAGATGCATTAAAACCCATTGAAACTGAGGCTAAATAGATTCTTTATGTGGCCTAAAATTTCTAATATAAATAATTGACATTTAGAGATAAATGTAAACGTTGAAAAATTAACTCACCTAGTAGATTATTTGTCATGGAAAGAGTTTGATCAATGAAACACAAACATTTCCTAGGATGGTCATAATATTTGACTAGATTTGTAAGTAGATGGTCATTATACATTTAGGTCCATGGTTGGTATGAAACATTTTTTGTGTCCAGTGGTGTTGATTCTATATAACCTTCCCCATGGGGTATGTATTAAGCAACCAATTTTTTTACATTCGACTCTAATTGACTGAAAGAGATGGATTTGTGATAAAATATATGTTTATATGAAATAATTTATTGATGGTTTATAAGAATGTTGGGAATATGGTGCAATGAATTTTGAGTCAGTATCTAATTAATTCTTTAGACATCAGGCTGAATTTCTATGGATAATTAATGAATTCTTAGTGTATGATAATTTACCTGGTTGGAGTACAAAAGGAAAATTTTCCTTGTCTCATTGTAATACAAGTAAGAAATAAATATTAATTAATCACTATAGAATGTGGTTTTAACATGGACACAAACACTTTCTTCCTCCATTTCACTATTTTAGAAAATAAAATGTGTCATTTGATGGGAATATATAGCATATCCTATCACCCTAAACAATTTTCAAGTTTTTAATTCATGTACAACTTAGTCAAGAAAACATCAACACAATATATGATTTTCTGGAGTTATTGGATCATAAATTTCCTTCTATTCTTACTACCAATAGAAATCACTATCAAAATTGGAAGAATGGGAAGATTTTCCTTCAAATTTCCTTATTGGAATGAAAATATTTTAGGACAAAATTTGGATTTGATACACAATGAAAAGAAATATGTGATAATATATTGTGCACTATTTTAGGAATCAAGAGTACATAAATGGATAATGTCAATTGTTGATTTTATTTACAAGAAATGGGATTTAGGAAACATTTACTTTTAATGATTGATGATAGTGTTATAGAAAATAGGCATGGTTCACTGAACACAATGGGTATAAAAGATCAATACAAATTTCAATCAATTTTGTAGACTATCAAGGTGCCTGATGATTATTGATCTAATATTTTCAAGTGTGTCAATATGATGAGGATGAAATTGTATTGGTTTAAAAGTCACAAAAATAATATTCTTATGCAATAGTTAATCCAAATTACAATTCATGATTGTTTACATAACCATTTTTTGAGATGTTGATTTAAGTTTTTGTTTTATTCATACAACTTTTTTAACGGATCATCACATGAGTGATCTGAAAAATCCATGGGATATGATTATGGTTGCACTATATCACCTAGAGAAACTATTTCCATCGTATATTTTGATGTTATGGTCCACTTGAATATGTATTTAACTACTGAATTCATTAATGGCTGTCCTATGAAATTCAGGTAGATGTATCCAATATAGTGATACTAAATACGTTGTAATGGTATTTGTGCAACAAAAATCATCCAGAAGATTAAATTTCAAATGGATATTTGATTGATGAGTGCACTAATTTTTGTTCTTCATAAATTGACAAGGTTGAAAAAAATTTAGACAAACACTCACAGATTTATGAGGGTCCAATTAGAGAAGGGATAAAAATTTATATTCAAAATAATAAGTGGGTTTAAGCTCATAGATACATTCTATTCAACATTTAATAAGTTATGCCACTGATACAAGTAAGTTTCATTGTTTTTATATTATTCTTTATGTTTTTATATTTAATTTATAACATAATTTTTATTGTGTAGTAATTTATAACACATATTGTTGAGTTGAAATGGTAAAGGTCATATGCAATAAAACATCAAACCCAAAAACAAGATTTCAACATATTTCATGAGTTGTTCAAGAATCACATACATATAAATAATTGATTTAATATTTTTATATTTCAAGAGAATTGTATTTTTAAAACACTTTATCCATTGAATTATTTGAATTTTATAGATTCAAAAGATGTTTGATCCATGTTCTCTTTCTATAAATGAAGATCTCAACCAACTAGTTGATGGCCCATTTATTAAAGCTCATTTCTAAGTCTTTCTAAGCTAATGGACATAGATACCATATTAGCAATGTTGATGTGAACAGAAAAATGTAGAACAGTGGTGTTGGTTGTTCATATGGTGATGTGGTTTATTATTATGGATTTCGGACAGATATTATTGAGTTTATTTGTGGTCTTTTCTTAATGAATAAATTTTTAAGGTGTGATTGGGTTGATCTGTTTTTTTGGAATGAATGTTGACCATTTCCAATTTATATTGGCAAATGTTAATAATATGCTATATGAAGATGATAGAGTAATTGACAGTCCCTTTATACTAACATCATAGGCAGTGGATGTTTACTTTATCAGAATTAATTCTAATTGTAAAATTTTGGTGAAAATTTATAGATGTTATCACCTTTCATTATCAACCACTTGACCAAAAAACTGTTGTTGTATGAGAAGAATATGTACAATGGGATAGAGATATAGTTAAATGAGATATGATAAACTTGAATAATCCATGAATGATTGTGATTTTTTTCTAGTTAATGTTTGTTAAAATATTTATGAATTATATGTTTAAAAATTTCATGATTTTGATATATAATTTTTATTAGTGTATAAATAACATAGGGTGATATTAGGGGTTCACTTAATGTTGTTGGTATATATGTTTTCATTTAAAAAAATAATTTACCTGAAATTTTTTTATTAATATTACCATAACTGTTTATTATATTTAATTAAAATTTTATATATTGATAATTTCCTTATTAATTTATGTTTATAAGGATAAGGTTCATCTTCTAGAATATGAATGGGTTCGCTCCTAGAAATATAGAGCCCAATTGGATGTGTTATCTGATGAAATATTTCATCTAGTTGGAGAAGGTGTGAGTGTATTTATTCATTAGTTGAGGCATATGATACGAGACAAACACATATTCCCTATGACAATGAATGATTGGTCTTCATTGCCCCAGGATATGATTGGTAGATTGTGGAGGGATTTTCTAGTAAATTCAATGTTTAATTTTTCATTTCATTTTTTATTATTATTAAAGATACTAAATCCTTTTTAATACGATAATGTGAAATCCAATCCATATTATTTTTGGGTGGTATGAATCACCAAATTATAAAAATTATCGAAGGATTAAATTTTATTGGGGAAGATAGATCACTTCAAACCATTTATGGGGGTCTTAGAAATTCTATTTTGAGTCCCTCCATGCGTTGTTTCTGTGAAGTGGTAGGATTTGGTTGTTTTCTTGTCAACTGAGTTGAATATTGTAAAAATTATTAATTTTAGTCAATAAATGGATCTATTTTTTCATGTATACTAACAAAATATGTTGGATGTAGACAGATTCCACTCATCATTCTTGTAATCGGGCAATGCAAGGCACATATTCTAGACTTGGTACTCGATACATATTCCAATATCTACATGATAAAAGTTTAGAATTCATAATTCATTAATATATTAAATGTATTGTAGTATACCATGAATATAAATATTTATTTGGTGGAAAACTTTATTATAGTAACACTAGTAAGGCGAGATGACTGATCATATATTGATATGGGTGAGGACTTCTTGGGTGGCTGATCCTAAATATTCTGATGTTATATTAAGAAATTTTTTTAGTAACAAATGTATTTTTATTTCATATAAATTATTAAAATTTGAAAATTAATTTATTAGGTGTATTCTACAGGCTCATATTAATGATGAATTAGTAGAGTTACTGGAGGAGAATCAGCATAGTACTATGTGAAATGTTGAGATATTTTAGTGTTTCGTGGGGTGTTAGGGTCATGATTATTCTTTGATTTTTGAAACTGGTGTCCCATGATATTTATTTGTAGAAGAAGAGGTGATGGGTGCCTGAAGAGATGCAGGGATACACACAACAATTGAGCTAAAAATTTCCATATAGGATATGAAGCAAAATATGGATAATTGATTCCAGTAGTTATACGAAGAGTATAAGGAGAGATTATCATTGATGATTTCACATATTGATGAAGTGATGACACAACATCCTTTTTATGGTTCAAAAGTGGTGCCACTAGTGAAAAAGAGAATAAACCATAATAGTATGTAATTTTATTGATGTGATTAAGATATATAATATTTATATGTATTGTAGTCTCTAGATACATATGGTGCACATCACCATGAGATGTTTGGGAATGCAGAGGTCGATGCACCTCAAGCATGAGGTAATTTATATTATTATTTCCATATTTAATTTTTTTATTTAGGTTGAATAATTCAAATATTTTTTATTTCCTATAGGACCCCAAATAATCATCAAATCATTATAAGTGGAATATATATTATTTAATTCACAATAGAATCCATTGGAATTAATACCACTTATTCTATAATAAAATAGATGTGAAAGTGAAAATCATTATTCTGTCTAATTTTCTATTTCTATTCTACAGTCAATATTTTCTTATGTGTTATTCCTCAAAAAATAGATATAAACAATTTCACTCTACCTCTTTTATCCTAGATCAAAAAATAGATTTACTAGTGAACTTATGTTCTTGGTTCAACTTTTCCTTTTTTAAAATTACAAATATTCTTTTCCAAACAACAAAAAATCAACTATCAGGGACATCAGATATTTGATGAAATTTTGTGCTATTGTTCCAACCATTTAGTGAAATAAGGTTCATATTTTTTGTTAATGAATCTTTCTCATAAACAATGGCTAGTGAATTCCTACAATGAAATTTTATCTTGAATACAATACTTTGCCTTGATGATATTTTTCAGATTAATCAAACCATTTTCATAAAACTAATCCATCCTAGACAAACTTACCTAGTGATATCTACCCTCAATATTTGTGTCCCAAATGAAATTATTGAGAATTGATTCAATTATTCTGATTAAATAGTATGAGGTTCAAATGACTATAATTAAATTCATTATAATGGATGTTATAAAACTTTTGAAAAGTTTTTATGCTCTTATCCTCCATGTTTTATCATGGATTTTCTTGGCACCAATATTGTAGTTGAAAATGTTGTGTCCCTTTCCATTTTTTTCTTAGTACCTGATATTGCTACTATAATTTTCTTCATTAGTAATTTAATTTGATCCTTCTTTTTCTCCTGGACCTCACACTTATCTTCTTGTATCAATATCAATTTCTTCCTCAGTTTCATCAGTATTATACAGCGAAATATACTCATTTTTTGGATATTGAACTCATTCCTAATAAAATTTTCATCATGGATTTAGATAAATTTTCCATGTCATTTTTTATATAATTTATAATAATTTCAAATAGAAGAATAATTATGAAAATTACTATACTTGAGAGAATCTTTAAACTTTTTATGCTTCTCCTTTTTGATTATAACACATTTACTTCTAAAAACATAAAATTATTTATGGGTGGGAATATTTCTATAAAACATATTATAGGGGGTATTCCATTTATTTTTACATTAAATTTATGTATAGAAGATATTGAAGTATTTAATAACTAAATCATACCTACATTTCTCAAGTTGATTCATTTCAATAAGTACTTTCAGTTCCATAATATTGATGATTCAAATATTTTATTCAGTAACAATATTTTTAATGGAGTTAATATGGATATTTTTTATCCCATTATACCCAATGTTATATTCTACTAATTTATCAGTAAAATCCAAGCCATTTTGGTCTAGGAATTTTTTATTTTTTAGCCCATTTATTTTTTACACTAATATCTGTTAATGGGAAATATACCTGAGTAAATCATATTTATGATATACAACCACCATCACTTCAATCCTACTATATTCATAAATATATAAGAAAAAATATATTTTCATATCCATGGATTTTGGTTTCATTGGAAATCTTACGTCCACAAGAAGTATCATTATAAAGCATTTTGACTTATTTCTTTTGTCTTGTATGTTTTTCAATTAGTCTTTCTTTTTTGTCTAGAATGGAATATATGTGTGTGAACATGATTAATCATAAGGATATCTCAAGAATTTAATTTTATACCATTTTATCCAAATATATTTTTCTAATATAGATAATGCCCTTTTTAATTTTTTTTTGTTTTCACTACCTTGGAAAACATAAACCATTCCTATTATCTATCAATATGATCAAATTTCTCCTTTATGAACCACCCTTAAAAACAACTAATACATCACTTCTTTTTATTAGGTGAATTTTCATGAAATATTTAACTCTTTTGTATCAATGAATTAAGTTCAATATCACGATTCAATTTTTGACCGAGTCCATAAACTTATAGTACTTCTTGGAACCTTAGTTTTTCCCACTAATCCCTTCCTCCCTAAAGAAAATATTTTTTCCCTATTTAATTTTCAAACTCAATTATTCCTTATTTATTTCAAATAATACCTGTGGTAATTAAATTATTCCCCATCATGTGATATGTATAAATACAATCTAGAATCTAGCTTCCAGACCTTCCCATTTCCATCAAGGATATTTATGTTCATTTGTATTTCTCTCCTATTCACTTCTTAATTAATGAAAATGGGTTCAACTTTTCTAATGGTGGATATGACTATTGTTCATCTTGATCCATTGGTCCTTCTTCAACATTCATAATTGAAAATATTTTTCAATTTATGGTTTCTTGATGAAGTCTCATATTACCACGTGCTCCATCTTTGAGTCTCCTTTTGGACACATATTGTTTTACTTTTTTATGGATAAATAATAACATTATGATAAAGCCTTTATAATAAAAACAATAGATAGTAAAATTGTATTTAGTAAACAGACTCATCACATCAGGTTTTAAATTTATTAATATTTAAAATATATCTTAGCAATGGATCATTAATTTTTATGATACACTATCTTCACACAATAATAAAACCTATCTTTTTGTGTCTTTATTCACTATTTGTGGCATCAATTTTAGGCTTTTAAGTTTTGTGTATCTTAATCATTAAGAAAGATTTTATTTACTATATTTTTTCATTAACAAATTAAACTATTTTATTTTAGTCAAGATTAACCATTAATTTACCTTTTCCTTTAGAATAATAGACTTGCGGTTTTCAATTACTAATTTAGCGGACACATTGTGATTTTATGTATCATTTTAGGGGTTAAATCACACAAACACACTAATTCTATAATAAGAGTATAATGAAATTATTGATCATAAAACATTCACCTAAACATCATGGCTAAATATTAAATACATTTATTATATGGAAATATTATTTCAATGTTCTTTTACAGCTATCAATAATCTAATTTTTTTTAACATTGAAAAAGAGATCAAATTTATTAATTAAATATCTTTAATTCCCATATTTTTGTTTCTTGGACATCTACTTTCTATTATAACATTTCCCATTTTTTTTTTCAGAATATAGAGTAAAGAAAAATGTGTTTGGAAATTATATACATTTTTTATCTCTATATATATGGATTTTTTTCAAGGGATATATCTTGATCAGCTTCATGATCATTGCTACCTTTATTTATAGGAGCTTGGTCATTGATATCATGTACCTAATGCATAACTACAAAAACTAGAAAGAAATTTTCAAAAAGGTATCTACAAAAATCAACCAATTATAATTTAACTTCTTTAGGGCTGTAATACTATTTTTAAGTTATGTTCTTCATCATGAAGAATTTTTTCAATGGTTTCCTCTTACTGTTCATTATTTTTAATGGTTTCATCATTAATTATTTTATCTCAACATTATTTGAATAAAATTTAAGACACTTAGGAAAATTTTTCTAGTTTTAAGAAACAAAACAATCACAAGGTAACATACCAAAAGATTACCATTTTCATATTTTGATCATAGAGGAAATAAAATATACAATCTCAGGAATACTCTACCACTATATTTCTTTTTCATTAAAAGTTTCTTCAAATCCTTGAATTTTATCTCGTGATAATTTTATTCATGTATTGAGTCATTATCATTACCCATAATTTAATTTTCCATAAGTGTACTATAACTGATTTCTAATGTTACCTCCTTCAGATCAGTATCTTCATGAACAAAAGAAATTGGAATGGGATGAGGTGGCAGTATCCTTCAAATTAATTTGAAAATTTTTATATCATTATTTATCTTCCTAAAGTGGCATATTAAATCCACTATAGTATTTAAGTGATCAAAAAATGTATCAATTTATTTAGTCATGCTCATTCTAAAATCATTAAAGTTATTTTGTAATAATTCAACAATTATAAAAAAATTAAATCACTCTCATGGGTATTTAGAATCTTCTCGCACATTTCATACAAGGTATTTAATGAAATCAATTTTAAATATATAGGGTTTGCTAAATTTCCGTATAAAGAGCTATTAAACATTGTATCTAGATCAATTTTTTTTATATGAATGATCTAAAATCCATATAAAATCCATGATCCCATTTATTACTGCTATATAAATGTCCATACCCAATGTCCAAATTTTTTGATTCATTTTGTTTTTATAGTGAGGAAAATTTATTCCTTAACAATGGATATTCCATTACAGTTGACAATAGTTTAAATGAATTCTTAAGAAAGGTAACTACACCTTATACCATTAGGTATGATACCCATTTTTTTAAATATGGTTTATACCCAAGGAGAGGTGGTATGAATTATGGTGTGATACCAATTATTTTTCCTGAAAATGGAATTTTCCCAAGAGAACTGAAAAATCACTTTTAGTGTCATAATCCCCAAAATGTATGTTTAACGGCTAGATCCACATAAAAATACCCTATAAAGACATAAAATCATAGGATAACAACAAAATATTTGAGTTTTAATGGTTTGAAACCCTTTAAAAAGGTGTTTCCTATTGTCAAAACCAACCCCACTACATCCAAATTCCATGAAATCAGATGACAACAACCGTTGTGTGAATTGTGAAATGGTAGGGAATATATAACATAAATCAGAGTTGGATTTTTATCATGATGACTGAAAATGAACTTTTAGTGTCATAAAACACGAAAATGTGCATTTAAAAATTAGATGCATATAAAACGACCTCATAATGACCTAAAATAATAGGAAAACCACATTCTTATTAGTATTGATGTGTATGATATTCAAAAAACAACAATCAGGAATGTAAATTTCTTAGAATAACTGAATATGTTGATTTTAAAGGTTTGGTTCCATTTAAAAAGAAGTTTTGTGTCAAAACCAGCCGACTGACCTATGAATTCTGTGAAATCATATGAAATTATATGTAGAGAGTTTTTTTAATTTTTTCAGTAGATCGTACATCAACTGAAGGTGTTGATTTTTTGGATGATATAAAATTCACTTTTAGTTTCATAAAACACCAAAAAATACCTTTAAAGGGCATATATATAGAAGAATACATTGAAATGAAATGAAATCATAGGAAAATTATCTTATCAGTATTTTGATGTTCTTAGGAAAATGAAACGTCAATTAGATGAGTGGTCTTCTCGGAATGACCGAATATGTAGGTTTTAATAGATTGATGAACATAAAAATGAGCATTTAGGGGCATAAAACCAACAAAAATACATCTGAGTGTAATAAAATCATATGGAAAAAATATTAGAGTGAATATGAAATAATTCAGTTGATAGAATGTCAATTCAAGATGTATTTTTCCTTGGATTACCAAAAACATACTTTTAGGGTCATAAAACACCAAGTTACACGTTTAACTCTCTAATCCAAAGAAAATGACCTGAAAAGGACTTAAAATCAATGGAAAACAATATTATAATGATTTTTTTACATGTATGAGGAGATTAAATGTGAATTAGATGAGAAGTCATCCCAGAACAACTGAACATGGTGTTTTTTTGAAGGATTTTTTCCTTTTAAACAGGTGTTTTAAGGTGTTGAAACAATCTAAACAATATTTAAATGACACAAAATCAAGTGAAAATTACCATAGAGTGAATTGTTAAATGGTAAAGTATTTGGAACATCATTCTATGCTTGAGTTTTCTCGCGAGGACTAAAAACACATTTTTAGGGTCATAAACCCCCCAAAACGAGTGTTTAATTGTAATATCCCTATAAAATGACATAGAAATGACTTTAAATCATAGTAAAACCATATTATTGTTTTTATTTTATTTTTATGATGAGATAGAAAACCGATTAGATGTGCGGTCTTCCCAGATTGGCTAAATATGTGGTTTTCAAAGTATTGATGCCCATTAAATGAAATAGGGGGGGGGGGGTTGAAAACCAACTGAATGAACTCTATGTGATGTGAAATAGAATGAAAAAAACATATAGTCAGTTGTGAAATGGTTTAGTTGATGTTATGTTAATCGAAGGTGTCATTTTATTAGAATGATGGGGGGACACACTTTTTGTGTCACAAAGCACCTAAACATGAATTTAATGGTCATATATATAGAAACAAATATCATAATGACTTGTAATAATAGGAATACAATATTACTATTGTTAGTGACATGTAATAGTAGAAAAAAATTATTCAGATGAGTGGTCTTCCCAGAGTAACCAAATATGTTTTTTAAAGGTTAGATTCCCTTTCAAAAGGTATATCCAGGGGTCAAAAAAAACCAAAATGCATCTCAATTCCATAAAATCTTATAAAAAAAACTGTTTTGTGAATTTTTAAATTTTCAGGCATACAAAATTTCAATCCAAGATGGTGTTTTCTTAGGATGATCGAAAATGCACTTTCAGTGTAATTAAACACCAAAACACACATTTAATGGTAAGATCTATAGAAAATAATGTATGAATGGTGTGAAATCATAGTAAAACCATATTATAATTATTTTTTATTTTTATGAGGATACTAAATGATAATTAGTTTCATGGTATTCCAATAATTATAGAATATGCAGATTCTAAAGGTTTGATGCCCTTTAAAAACACAAAGGGTTTCAAAAATAATAGAATGACTACCAGATGATATGAAATTAGAAAAAAAACTATAGAGTGAATTTTATAATGGTTGGAAATAAATTAAATTAACCAGAGGTTTTTTCCTAGGATGACTGAAAACAGTCTTTTTATGTCATAAAACAGAAAAACATGCTCCTAATTAGAAGATATATAACAGAAAAATGTAGAATGATTTGAAACCATATGAAAACCATCGAATTATTATTATTTAAATTTATGAGCAGATGAAACATCAATAAAATAGGTAATATACCAATAATGACGAACTATGTGGTTTTTAATGGTTTGACGCCCTTTGAAAAGGTAGGTTTGGGGGTCAAAACAACCAAAAGACATCAAAATTATGTGAAATAAGATAAAACAACCATAAAGTGAATTTTGAAATGGTCAAGATTATATAACATCAATCAAAGATGGAATTTACCTGGTATGATTGAAACCACACTATTTTTGTCATAAAACACCAAAACACACATTTTGTGGTTTGATCCATCAAAAATACCACATAATGATGACAAATTATAGGAAAAATGAGCTATTATTATTTTTGATGTCTATGAGAAGACGAGAGGTTATTTAAACAAGAAATATTTCTGGAATGACAAAATATATGGTTTTAAAGGTTTAACACCCTTCAGAAACACATGGGGATAAAAAAATAACCGAATTAGCTTCGAATTTCATGAAATTTGATGAAAAAACAATATAGTGAATTAAGATATTCTTGATAAAACAACATGTGAATCAGGGGTTTTGTTTTCCTAAGATGGTGGAAAACATAATTTGAGTTTCATAAAACCCCAAAATGTGTGTCTTATGGTTAGATATAGAAACAAATACTCTAAATTAATTAAAAATATATGAAACTAGTCTCACTATAATATCAATGTGTATGATTAGATGACACATTAATCAAATGAGAGATCTTCCCTGAACAACTGAATATGCTATTTTTAATGTTTTGAAGCCCTTTAATAAGGTGAGTCAGGGGGTTAAAGCCATATGATCATCGTCTGAATGCCATGAAATCCTAAGAACATTTAGAGGGAATTTTTAAACGGTTAAGACGAAATAAAATTAATCCAATATAGTGTTTACTTTAGAGGACTAATAACACACTTTTAGTATCATATAAAACTAAAACGATCATTTAGTAGTTAGATCAACCAAATACAACCCTGGAATGATTTTAAATAACATTAAAACCATATTATTATTATTATTTAAATATATTAGGAGAAATAATGTCAACTAGAAATGTATTCTTCCCAAAACATATTAATATACAATTTTTAAATGGTCTAAGCCCATTAAAACCCCATAGGTGGTCAAAACCAATAGAATGGCCTATGAATTCCATGAAATCAAATGAAACCCATCATAGAGTGAATCTTGATATGGTCGATTAGAGGGTACTTAAATCAGAGGTGAAATATTCCTGGGATGATGGAAACACACTTTTAGTGTCATAAAATAATATTGATATATTTAATTCATTTTTATTGAGGCTTTTTCAGACCTGAAATTCCATAGTAGTTTATCCTAGGGGTAATCATTATTGGTGTTGGTTCCCTACAACCATATTTTTATTCATTATACTATTTTTATGTTCAAATACATGAATATTAAAAATTTATCATCACATATTGATTTTTCTTAAAAAAAAAATTAATGTTATAATGTTGTAAAGTACAAGTACATTGATAATGTCATATCAATTCCCCACTATAATGAGAAAATTGAGATTCTATTATGATATTTTTAAGAAATATGTAACATGGTCACATGAAAATATTTTAAGGGATATAGATGATGAATACTATTAGTTGTTGGAAACTCTTAGGAGGATGAGACATTATCTCATGAAGTTCAAACATGGTAATCGAAAACTTGGTAGATTATGAGGATAGACCCACTAGTAATAATTTTACATGTTTATAAGTCATTAGATATAACTATATGTGTGTCTCATTAAAGATCCATAATATTTAAGATTATGATTAATGAATTTAATAACTTGTGAACTTATATGTATTTCTATAAATATTGAAAATATATATTGATGGTGATGTTTTTTATGTTGTCTGCATAATAGATGATATATTATTATTGAATAATTAATGGAAAGAGTTATCCCTTCTATTCATATAGAATTTGATATCTCATCCCATTGATTGGAATGAAACTATAGTATTAAATTCAATGGACATGGTGATTGGAAATTTAATTTCATATTATATAGAAATGATATATCAAACATAAAGGTTGAATACATGAGAATAAACTTTTTTAAAATAGATTTTTATGGAAAAGGATTTTATTACACATTGAGTTCTCGTATGTGGTTATTAAAATTTCAACACTAACATCATCCTCTTGGGTGCCTCTACATGTTGGTAGGAACTGATATTCGATACTAGGAGAACCCAATTAATTCCACTAAGAAATAATCCTAGAGGGTCACACACTTAATCTTTATATAGTTTTCAATTAAATTCCATTTTAATTAACTTATTAGAATATATATATTTTTCTCTAGTTTGGGGAATACAATTTAATTTTTATTTATGTATCAGAAATATTTAGTGATTATTTTATATATGTTATGTACTAAATAAATATTTATTTTCAAGACTATGAATGATGTAAATATTTATTTATTTATCTAAAGAATAAATTCATTATTATTGGTTCACGAAATATTAAAGAGGTAATTTATAAAAAGTTATTGGTTTTGACATGAATGATATATTAAATATAATTGAAAAAAATATTATTGTTTTAATGAAATTATATTTATTTTATATGTGAATTATGTTTATTTCAAGTAAATAATAAAAATAATATTATGATTTAGTAATGGGATTCTCCATGGATTATGATAATAATTAAGAGTTGATGTTCAATTATTTATTCTCCATCCTACCTCTATAAAGACCTTTTTATACCTTTTCCTAGTGTAAGATGTTGTTGAAAAAATGGACCCCTCAATATATTCTATCACCACTAGAGAGAAAATGTTTTACAAGTCCCACAAGAATAGAGAGTTTCCACATTCATCCTCCTCTAAAGAATGATATAATTAGAATAAATAATTAAACCTTGAAGGATTATGTGGAAATCAAAGGGAGTGATTCAAGATGATCAGTCTTTTCATTCTGTCACATGGAGTACCATCATTGCTGCTTTGAGTTGATAAAAGAACATGTAGATCATCACTATATGGTTTTAATTTTTTTCTCCCAAAGCAAAGATGGTAGAATCAAATAGATATTTGGAAGATAAGTGTCCTATTTGAGTAAAGTTCCCAAGATTGAGTTAATTCTTATTTTAAAATTAATTATAAAATTATCAATAAAATGTATCCTCTAATGGTTTTGAAGTTATTTAATAATTTTAATGAGATTTAAACTATTTTTTATGAATTTTTTCATTACGATCATTCCTTATTATCTAATGAAATTGAAAAAACTTGAGTTTTTAATGGCTTAATAAGAACTTCTTCATTTCTAAAAAGATTCAAACAACACATCCTGAAATTAATGTCACCATCATAAAATTTTCTGAGGTTTTTTGTTAGGGTAAATCTAATAAGTTACCCCTATCAAGGTTGCAGAACTCTGAAACATAAAGTTTCTTTATGTATTTACTAGAAAAAATAACAAATCTACATCCTCCATATCATAAGGCCATTTCATCATTGAAAAGTAAACAACATGGGATCTCTAATACGGGGTCTTAAAAAATATATTTGGGTGGAAAAATACAATAATAACAAAAACCATCTTCAACAATAAATCTCCATGATCTATGATAAATTCATACTCTGCTTCCCATTAATGGAATATCTCCTTATTTCAACAATGATACTTGCTTTACCCATCTCAAAGCATGGGAAAAGTGAAAACATGAATCCTCCCCAGCTGTGTCTTTCCAAGACTCTACACCCAACACCATTTTAATATCTAAAAGTCATCTAATGACATGGGTTGAAAAAAATACACAAACCATTTATGTAAATATCATAATGATTCTCAAATAAGGTTACCTCTAGTTGAGTGCACCAATTCCCAACATAAAATAGTATTTCAGAAGGTTTATATATATATAAACCTATGAACACCACTCGACAACATTTATTTATTCACAATGATTTCCAACTATATTAGTAATAGTTTTAAGAAAACATAATCCCCTTATCCCACAACATCTTCACTGTTATCTTAGATCATAAACTGCATGCACCAAAATCTATAGATCATGGAATAAGAGAGACATGATTCTTCTTTTAAATTCTATTTCCCAAAATTTTTTAGAATCCTCGAAATCTATCATTGATCCCTAATTTTTCTAGATCCATAGAAATATAAAATCTGTTTGTGTTTTCATTGCTTATTAATGTAAGCTTCTAATGATAACATCTCGAATCTACAACATATTCCTTAAACTAATCACCATCACACAGCTTCCTATTAGGTTTCTCATTAAAAAAAATTAGATAGTCATATGCATTTAGATGACCCTTCTTTGTCTTCCCCAGAGCCCATAATGATACCTTCCATACTGAAAACAAACAAAACCAATAAATAAATCTTCTTCTTGAAATTAATTGAAAAATTTACTATATGATCTGAAATTCCACAAAGTTATCATAAGAAATATCACATTGAGGGTAGTTATTTTTAAGGGATATCTTTACTATATATTTACATCATGAAATTAATAAAAACATCAAGAGAAAAAAACTACTTTCATGGGAAAATGTTATTGATGTGCTTCCCACCATTAATGAAGCACTTCAGCTATAACAACTCTTAATGGCTATGCAAAACCACATATTTTACATCACCAACATGTGCCTCTCTCAAATAGGAGAAGTGTGTTGGGTTACCATAATCAACAGAAGTATAGAATCTTTTCACAAAACTAAAATGACACAACTATACTAGATCCAACATCTCATGAACCCCCTCCATCTTCTAGATATAGAGTGTTCTACCAGAATATCAAAAAACCATGCCACTAATAACAAAATTATGAATTTATAAACCATAAAATTTTTAATTCCATGAGGGGTAATAATAATACATCAATCATATTTACATATTATAATAGTTTACTATTTAGTTTTCAGTATCATGGTGAGATAAGGTGAATATTTATTGAATTCCTAATAATATCCTCTAGGAACCGATACCTAGAATGGTTTGATCAACATGCTCAGGGAATTCCATAGTGGTGATCTTAATTCCAATTATAAATAATTAAATTCCATACACAAATTTAAATTAGAGGAAGACATTGGTATATTTAAAAGGAAAAACCATGGGATACCCTTTAAAAGAATTCATGTATCCTTCTAAATTCTGTAATAGTGAATTTCTCATCCATTATATAATGATAAATTCATCAATACCATCAAATGGGAAGCCAAAATTATCTACAAGAGGGTTGGATCCATTTTATACACACATTGAGAGTGAATTATAACTACAAAATGTTGAGCACTTCTTATCAAGTAACTGGTATGGCTCTAAGATATGAGGAATTCTGACACTTTTAAATCAACTAAACTATGAATAATTAACCCCTTAATTGAATATTATGATCTCACTTTAGTATAATATGTGAGTAAAATAAGGTCAAAAGTATTGGAAACTCCCTAGATCGAATGATTCTAGCTATGTGTTCCACTAAAATCACCAAACCTTGACCCACTGAGGTTGGAAGGTTAATTATTTTTCACCATATAGTTTGAGGGAACCCAAAGGAGACAATGAATCATAATATGTCAATATCCACTAGTATTTGACTATAGTCATATATTGGATGCATTATCCAACATATTTAACTATAAACGCTTTCTGTGTGATAAGAAATATGCAATGATAGTTTTCATGGGATAATACCAATGAAATTACTATCTATGACTACTCTCACACCATTGGATCTTCCACTAAAAAAATTATGGGTATGAAATTTCATCTATAACTTGGAGGTGTATGGTATCATCACCATACCAAATGAAAAGGTCCATCCACAAGATCAATAAGTCTATCTTCATGTGAGAATCTAACATGATCCTATAACTATGGTACATATCCTATATGAATTAAGAATCTATTGTAATCAATTGGGATACTCTGATATAGGTCAAATTTCATGAAAACACAACCACAGTTTGAGAACAATTATTTATGAATCTCTTCTTAAATATGTGAGTTCCAAAAATTAAATATCCAAAAGAAGACCATGGAATACCTTTTAGAGTACATGGTCCTCGTTTCATACTTTTATATGGCCATGTTGTGCTATGGAGGTTTAAAAACGCATGGATAACCACATCTTGGATACGATCTCAATCTCTAAGAAAGAAAGATCAGTAAAATCACAAGTTTTAGGAAATTTTCCCTAGTAATATATCAATACAATATATAGTGAATTAAATGAATGAAATGATATCTATTAAATAAATGTTTAATCTAGATGGAAATAAATGTCCCAGGTTCCATATGATACCCATCACCTAAGGATCAGGCAATCCCTGATTAGTGAAATAGAAATCCCATGTATAACCATTTTTATTTTCATCAAAACAATTAGAAAATCCCATTCATTTCACAAGAATGTTTAAAGTAAGAACAAAGTGGAGGGGAAATACCCTATTTCAGGGGGAAAGAATTCCTCTCACCCGAGTTTTGGAAAACAAAATGTCATTGTTTTCTAACAAGTGATGAGAGGCCCAACTATATGCATAAATCAAATCTTCTGTGCCACTACACATGATCTGGATATCAATTGGTGGCAAATTTTATTAAATAGGATGATCCCTCTAAGATTAGAGAATATCTAGTTGTGATGAGACAAAAATGTATATTAATGGTCATATATGAATTATATATGATGTATGTATGATATTTATTTTACACTATAGTGATGTTTCAAAGCTATGGGTCATCTCACACATTATCAAAGTCACATAGAAATTACAAATAGGATACTACACCAATAATGGATCCTCTTTTTTAATAATTTACCTCAATTAAACATTAACATAATTTCCTTAATTTTCATAATCCAATCGCTACATGACTGCTAACTCCAAACTCCATCCCTAAGATAAACCCACTCTGATACAATTATAATATATCGCATCCCTTCAGGACCACACATAGGTGTAGTTTGTTAGATATTTACACCGCAATATAGTCTCTAATAGTCTAGGGGGAATTGATTAGAAAATAGAAGTCATAATGGGAGGACATAGACAAATTCATCCGTACACAACACATGCCACTACACAAGACACAAATATAACAAAAATTTAAATAATATTAAATATAATATACATAATGCATGGGAAAAAATAAAAAATTCTAAAATAAAAACCACTACTTATCTATAATGTAAAATTATTAAGATAAAAAACCAATAAACTAATTGAAAAAAAACTAATATAAGAAATTAATAATATGAGGTCCCACAAAAATTGGGCTCTATAGATAAATGTTTCTAGCTACTATTAGTTACTGGTATGTCCACCTTTTGTGAAATAATCACATAAAATAGTCACCAGTGGGAAATAGCTCTGAAAAATCCACACCAGCTACGCGTTTACCCAGAACACCATTGAACCATATGTCATCTGTATAGAAAAAACATGTCTGGAATAAATTAGTGAAAATGTGAGTGTAAAGATAATCAATAAGATTCCCATAAACTAAAATTAAAAATAAAATAAATAATTCATCTCAAAACATGTTTATTTAAAGTTACTATAATGAAGAAAAGTAAATATATTCCTGATATTATTTAAAAATATAATTATCAAGGACATATAGAATTCTCTATTTTTCTAGCCTATAATCCATGATAGTTATTATAAAAAACCCATATTTTAGTATACTTTATTTCGTGAATTTTTATAAAAATGTACAAATAATACAATCCCAAAATATCAGGAATCCCAGTTTCCATGGTAAATTAAGTACATAGCATAAAAAGTTTGAACATGAATATAGTTAAATTATTTAAAATATCCTCGACATTATCATAAAATTCAATGTTTCTTCTAAAATTACAGAAGATAACATAGTGAAGTGCATTATAAAGGGTTTAAATATAAATGCTTATAAGGGAATAAACAATCTATAACATAAGGTAAATTATGGCATGTGTTCTAGGAGTCATATTAAAGAAACATAAGAGAGGTGAGCATCATAATCATGAATAATGAGGCATGATATAATATGATAACATAAATACAACATGGGAATGTTGAACCAAAATAAAGCATGGAAGAATAAACCTAATTCAAGTATAACCACCAAGAAAACATAACATAGTGTGATTATTATACCTCCAATACTCCATGCATGGAAGACCATGAGAATAAAACATTACCCAATTCAATGGATGGCTATATTATTTTGGTCCCACCCGTCACATTCATATTATGTACATGCATAATTATGTCGCATATATCATACAACATAAGGATGTATTTCATCATTATCTGTCCCATGAGTAAGGAGTGTAAGATATATACATTTAGGTACAATATAAATGAAGGATAGATACATCATGGTAAATACCTATGAGTGGAAATGGTAATGGGTAATCTCTATAAAAATGTTTGACATGGAAAATCATAGGATGATTTCAACATCATAACGAGGGTATATAATGATTATTAGAAGATTTAAATGTGTATTAAATGGGTATATAATATCTTATAAATCATTAGGAAATTATAAGGGATGTGTAAAAAGTACCCCAACTTGAAAAATTGTAATTGAATGGGCATGCAATTAAGAAGGCTCTTGAATAAAGAGGAGAATGAGAGTACCTCTTACCTTTGGAGTAAGTTTTTAAATCTTTCTAGGAGCTTCATAAGAGAAATAGGGAAGCAAGGGAGGACTCTATAGAGTGATGGGTATAATAATGTCATATGAAAGGGGTTTTAATTGAAGAGGAATGGTAGTTTTTGTGGGGTTATATAGAAAAAAGAGGAGAATTGTTTATTAATTTCCAAACATATGTTTTGGAATCTGTATGATAACTTAATAAAAAACAAAATAATTCAAATGATGTTTTACAAATTCAAATGGTTTTCATTATTTTATAAGTTTTAGAACCAATATCATTTAAATAACTCCCTTGGTGATGTGGAACCAAGTCATGTTTACATAGAATTGATTTTATATCCTTAAAATATAATATATGTTTTTGAGGATTTATTAAGGGTTTATAAAATTATTTAAATAATATAAAAAAACAAATTATTTTAAGGGGAAATAAATATTTTTTATTGGATAAATATATTTATTTTATTACATCACTTTTTCTTCATTATAATGACATAGTACACATCATTATTTATACCATATTTAATTTTTACCAAAAAATTAAATTGTCTCTAAACATCATTAAAAAAATAACCAATATTTAATATTTATGTGCTGATTTGAAAAATTATTTTTATTTTATCCACAAATATCTATAAGTATTATATTTTAAATTTTTAAATAAAATTTCACATTTGTGTAGAAATATTGGTTTTTTGACAATAATAGTTTTTTAACCATATATTTTTTTTGAAAATGTAAAATTTTATTATCATTTATATTTAATGAAAATAATTTAAATATAATATTTTATTAAAATATAATTTTTATCAAAAAATTATTGATTTCATTAAAATAGAGTGTCTTGATTGAAACAGTACTTTCCCAAAAATACAATTTGTGTTTCATAATATCAAAATATAATTTTCTTCATAATCATTGTCTAATAATTTTAAATGTAATAATAATAATAATAAAGGTTAAATATGATAATTATATTATAAAAAATTATTCAAATTCAACGTGTGAGGTTTTGGATATATATACCATTATTACACAAGTAAATGAACTCATGGTTGTGTGTTTGTTGGTGATATTTTATTAAGGTGGTCTAGTGAACAAGGTTTGGTCCATGATCTCAAATAGGTTGATATTTTCCCATAGAAGGTTTCACTCATGATTCATTTATTGAATCAAGTATTGGTATTGGCCAAGTGTAATTCCCAATGTTCCTATCTACCTCAAAAGATCCGATGAATGGGATTTAAAGGGTATGAACCTACTGGTCGTGGCCATCACTTCTTCTATCAATGTAAAATATACTTCATCGCTAAAATTTATATATACTATTTATAATATTACTAATCAGTGGCTATATTATCAATGATTATTATTCTTAATGGTATTTTATATCCTTCAGGATATTGTATTCCTATAAAACCAAATTATTACATGTTTTTCTATAACATTATTTCTTTATATGGAATTTCATTATTCAAAAGACATAATTTAATTTATAAATGTTTATATTGTTACATTATCCCCCCATCAGTATTTTTTCTATAAAAATATAATTATCATATAGTAAAATAGATAATTGTACTTCTATTTCATCACCTATTCAAGTTCCCATGTCTCCTCCTCAAACATGTTTTTCCTCCATAACCCATTAACTAGGCGATTGTTATTGTTTCGTACAACCTTGTTTCCATGATCTAAGATCTTCACAAGATGATCATAATTTGAAAGATCATTCTCTAATGGTACGACCTCTTGATTAAGTACATTTCAGGGAACTGGTACGTACTTCCTCAAGAGGTGTACATGTAACACATCATGTACATGAGATAGGTTAGGTGGGACTATCAGTTTATTGACCACTGCTCTAATGTGATCAAGGATCTCAAAGGGGAAAATTTATATTGGACTAAGATTTCCATTATTCCCAAACCTTATGATATTATTGTATGAAGATATAAGAAGTACCACTTAATCTCCAACCTTAGTCTCATGGTATCATTGATGATTTTTTTATGGATTTTCTATTGACATTGTATACATTTCATGTGATACAGAATGGTTTAAACCCTATATTTCATCTCTTATATAAGATAAAAACCACTGATTATTCTCTCTAAATTTATTCCAGTATATCATAATTGGACACTTTTTCTTATACAAATCCTTATAATGGTCTATTTGAGTGATATAATGAAAATTTACATTTTATGATAACTCTAGCAGGGGAATATGTTGATCTGAACATCCTTCGAAATCCACCGAACCAGATCGTAGCATATCATCTACAGATTTAAAGGTTCTTTTAGACTAACCATCCATCTGAGAGTGATAAGTAGTACTGAAACATAGTTCTATATCCAAAATTTGTTATAGGTTTCTACAAATTATTGAGATAAACCTCACATATTTATCAAATGTAATGAAGAGAGGGAATCCATGTAGTCTTACCACATCTCCTATATATATTGTGACAAGTTGGTCAAGATATAAATATTCCATAACAGTAATGAAATGTGCTAACAATGTAAGGTATTCAAATACTAACCAGATGAAATTATTTATTTTAGGTGTCTTAGGGAGTCCTATGATGACATCCCATGTAATTTTCTTCCATTTCTATATTGGTATGGGAAATGGTAGCATTATGCCCTTAGACTTACATTTTTCTTCCATTAATTGTGTGCATATCAAGAATCAAGAGAGAAACTCTACAAATTTACTATTCATGTTTCCCATTAGATTTTTTATTAAACTCTATATACATATTATTTATTCCTAGATGAATAGAGAATGATGAGCTATGTGAGTCATCCAAAATATCCCTCTTTAGTTTTGGTTTTGATGGGATACATATCTAGGTTCCAAAAATTATAACTCCATAATTAGAAAAGGTTAACTTAATATTATTATAAACCTTATTCTATATAACCAAATCATTTGTATATGACTCCTTGATCCTCATAAGAATAGTTGGTTGAGAAGTTATTTTATCAAGGTAATATGATGAACCATTTATTATTCCCATGTCCATCCATTTTATATCAATGAAGATTGGATCCCTTACAATCCAAATCTTGTGTAGGGTTACAATATCCTTTCTAGATAGATCATCTACCACTTGGTTTCCCCTATGAGGATGGTAATGGATTGAAAAATAATAATTCATAATTATCTCAAACCACCTTAATTGGTTTATATTGATATCCTTTTATGTGACTACATACTTATGGATTTTATGATATATATATATATATCACCCTTCTAAACATAGTCATAATGTCTCAAAATATTCACCGTGAAGATCAGTGATGCAATTTATAGATCATGTGTTGGTTTGTTCTTATGATGGATCTTAAAATGGAAAGAGGCATAGGCTATCACATTTTATTCATGAATGAGTACACAACCCATGACCATTTGGATTCATCATTATAGATCATATATACTTCCCCACTAGTGGATAATGTGATCATAGGTGAGGTTATTATCATCTTACATAGATCTTTAAAAAATTATACTCATTAATCTGTATAGAAAAAAATTAATCCTTTCAAAGGAATCTTCATTAGAGAAATTAAAATTTTTGGGATATTTCTCTTAAATCATGAAAATACTCATCTAATCAAATTAATCCTATAATTTCCATCATAAATGTTATCCTTAAGCATCCATCAATTTCCTCTATTTTTAAAGGATCCAAAAATATCCATTTACTGGTGATAACTTGTCCCATGAAAGATACTTACACTAACGAAACACAAAATTACTATACATTAAAAACAAATATACCTTTCATAAGTTCTTCAAAACAAAATTCAAATTATGCTAATATTAATCCTTTATTCTAGAGTAGATAAGAATATCATCTATAATGACTATCACAAATTTTTCTATGTAATACCTAAAGAATATATATTAAGTCCATAAATTATACTTGAGTGTCCACGAGTCTAAATAGAATCACTATAAACTCATAGTGCCTATAACATGTATGAAAAATAGTCTTGGGGATATCCTATTTCTTTACCTTTACTTGATAATCGCTCTATTGATGATCCATATTAGAAAAATAATGTGAGCCATATAGCAGATCATAAAAGTAATTAATCCATGGAAGAGGATACTTTTTCTTTATCATGATCTTGTTGTTCTCACAATAATCTATGTAGAGGAGCATTTAACCCTAATTCTTCTTGATGAAGAGGACTAGTGCACCCAATGGTGAAGGAATATGATGTATAAATCCTTTATCTATATTCTCCCATAACAATTTTTTCATCACCTCAATATCAATAATGACTTTTTATATAGAGAGTTGAATAGTGTATAATTTATAGGTATGATCTCTATTGAGAAGTCAATATTGCAACTAGGATGAAGACCGACCAGTTCTTTGAGAAACACCTCAGTTAATTCCCTTAAAATGGCTATGTCATGAAAGATGATATTTTATTCAGTCTCAATCATTTGAGATAGATATTATTTCTCACAATTATATAATATTCATGCTTGATATGATGGTACCAAAGATGATTCATCCACCTCCTTAAATTTATATAAAATTAGAGATGATTCCTAATATAGAGTGTGATTTCCTTCTCTTAGAAATTTATTTTGGATCAATATAAGGAAAGTCACACCATACCTTGAATTACCTAAAACTCTAATAAAAGGAGAATCACAAGGATTTATTGGATGTTTACCCCCAGAATATGGACATGGTAGGAGTTATATACTTCTAATATAATAATTCCCCCATTTTCCATCTTTACGAATAACATGGCATCCATGTTTTGAGGTGATGTTTGAATAATTCTATTAAACATGTGAGATATTAAAGAATGCATAAAACAATGGATGATAAGATTTAATTTTTCTATACTATTCTATTGATAATCATTTTTATCATCCAAAATATTATTAGGTATTATAATTTTCAAACTTTTAAACACATAAAAAGGAAACTAGAAAAATCGAATGTATAACTCATAAATTCTATATATTCTTAATTCTATGAATTTATATGTTTCAATCTATGTTCTACAAGATCTATTACAAAAAATAAAATATTATGGGAATTGTTTTTCACTTAATGATGGTTTTAAGAATCATGTGAATTTACTAAAGTATATACCCTAGGTGTGTCAAACGAGGTGGAAATAGATGACTATATTCATGCACTAGGTGACAATCAAGTCTATCTCAATGCACCCTTTTCAGGGTTATTACACCTAGGTACCTCTATACTTGACCCACATCTACTTGTGGTATCCATATATAGATTAATATTCTTAGAAACCACATACTATATACTTTAACGAAATTTAGTGATGCTTTCCTATGAATATTAATATCCTTAAGGATTTTTCTATATTTTTATTATCTTAATACAAAAAAACAACTATACTCTTCCCTGGTACTAACTAGGGAAACCCATATTTTAATACACACTATTCATGATTTATTACATAATGGTAAATGTAATTAAATCCCAAATGATAATTAATCCTTATGTATTTTGTTAAATTCAGTACATAAAATAACATATTTCTATAAAATTATAATGACATTACTGAAAACATCCTTAACATTCTCATAAAATTACCTCAAACTTCTAAAACTAAATAGGATAACATGGGGATGTACATAATAAAGGGGGATAGATGTAAAGCATAGTAAGTGAGTAAACAAACCTTATCATAAGTTAAATAAGTACATGTGATCCAAGAGGAATATCAATGAAACATTATAGGTGTGAGCATCAGAATATTGAAAAATGAGTCATTATATAACGTTTTAACATAATGGGAACATGAGAATGTGGAAACAACACAAAACATGGAATCATACACATAAACCAAGTATAGACACCAATAAAACATTAAATATTGTGTTTATGATAACCTCACGCACATCATACATGGAATCTCTGGAGATTATAACATTACCCAATTCATTCGAGGGCTATAAAATTTTGGTCATACCAATCACCTTCATGTAATGTACATGAATAAGTGTGCCACAGAGACCATACAATATTAGTATTTCCTTTACAACTGTTAATCCAAAAATTAAGGAGTGTGAGATACATAAATTTATTTTCCTAATCAATGAAGTATAGGTACACCTATGTGGCTACTTGGGAGTGTAAATGGGAATGGTTATTCACTAAAAACAATTTCTATGAAAAATAGCTGGATGATTTTAGTAGCATAACAAGGGTATATAAAATTCAAGGAAGGGTTAAAAGAGTGTGAAAGGGTACTCTAATCACATGAAAAAAACTAGGATAGTATTAGGAATGTCTAAAAACAAACCCCAACATAAAAAATTGGAAATACAGGGGCATGAAATAAAGAATGTTCTTAAATATAGAGGATAAGTAGATGATCCCTTACCTTGAGAGGGAACGTATAAAATAATGGTAGGAACTTTTTAATATATTGAGAGAGACTTAGTAGGACTCTAGATAGGGAAGTTAAGAGTAATATAATGATCTATGAGTTCGGAGTAAAGAGGAATGATAGTGTGGGTGGGTTTATATGTCAAAAGAGAGGATAATTCTTTATTAATTTATAAACCTAGTTTTTTGAATCTAGGATAAAGTTATAAAAAACACAAACCATAAATTCAGTTTCTCTAATGTTATATTCCAATGTGTCGTGTTATACAATATTTTACATGCTTAATAATAGATCTCATTAAAATAATACCTTTGGTGTTCTGAAATAGAGTAATGTTTAAAAAGAACTGATTTTAAACCCTTATAATATGATATAGGTATTTGAGGAATCATTTTTGCTTAATAAAATTAATCACATAACCTAAAAAACAATTTAATTTAATGTTGAAATATATATTTAATGGTTTTTACCTTTTATGAAATATATTACATCACTTTTGGTTCATTATGTTGTCATAATACACACAATATATTTATACCTTATTTAATTTCAATCCAAAAATTATACTGTCTCCATTTTTTTGAAAAAACCACTCTTAGATAATTTTGATATTTTAATTAATAAATAATATTTATTTTATCCAAATAATTCTATATATATATATATATATGAGAATTTACACTTTTAAATCAAGAATCTATATTTATTGAAAAATAATGGGTTTCTCCAGTAATAGTTTTCCGAAACTTATAAAAATTAGGGTTGAATTTGTTATTTTCAATTTTCATTTAAATTTAATTTTTTTTTTAAAAAAATAATCTTTTATTAAAAAATAATTTTTTAATAAAATTATTGAAAATCATTAAAATAGAGTGTGTTGATTGAAACTATAAATTTCCCAAAAAAAAATTGTTTCATCGTATGTAAATGAAATTTTTATCAAACTAATTATGTAATCATATAAAATGTTATAATAAATATAAATGATAATTATAATTATTATTTTATTCGAAAAAATATAAAAATTCATACTCTTAGAGTCTACATACATATCCCTTTATTAAACTATAAAATATCCAAAGGGTATGTCGTACGATTGTGTGATTTTCATGGGGTGGTTTGATGAATATGTTTTGGGATGTGATATTGATGATTTTGAAATTATACAATAAATTGTTTCACTCATGTTTCAATTTTTGAATCTCCTATTGGGATTGTTCAATTGAAAATATGATTTATTGTTTCTATCTCAGATGAACTAATAAATGGGATTCACAGGGTATAATCCTACTAGCTGAGGTTATCCCTTCTTCGGTCTGTGTCAATTGGACTTTATCACAACCCTTTATATATACTAGTAATAGAATCATTGTTCAATGACTATATTATCAATAGTTCTAATTATTAATGTTATTTTAAACCTAACCAGATATAACGTTCTAATATAACCAAAGTAGTGGATGTGTTGTCTCTAAATTCATTTCAAAATAAGGTATTTATTTATTCAAAGAGATAATTTCATTTATAAAAGTTCAGTTCATTTCAGTGACACCCCAAGAGAAATAAGGAATATTGAGATTAATGTAAATACTATATAGTATTAAGTTTATATCCTCGATATTTTTCACTCCTAAATGAAATCCAATAGATAGAGGTATCAAAATCCTCCAATAATCCATTTTTCTTTACCTTACTCCAACAAAACAATTAAAATTAACAAAGGATAACATGTACTTAGTAAAATAGTATATATTAGTCAAGGGGGTACTGGAACCTAAAATTAAAACCATATTGAAATAATTTAAGTTGATAAAACCTAAGATGATTGAGGAGGACATGGTTTTTTATCCTATCCATATGAGAAACAATAAAAAATCATGACATTCCAAATTAAAAAACTAGAAGCATCATTTCCTCACTTATGTCAAAAGAAGAACCCATACCTCATCAAATAGAACATAGGGGGATAGGGTGGAATATATAAATCATTTTCATCATAAATAACATGATTAGAATATTATATTTTTGAAATAGGTATTGGTATCATGAATGCTTTGATTAACACACATGAACCCCATTGTTGTTCGTATAAATGGGATTACAAATTATAATTATATATTACTTTGATAGTAGCCTCATGTGGACAAATGAACTAATCTATTGTGATATAAATATCCTAATAACATATATTGGAAATTTTATATCCTCAAATGAGAACTGGGTGTAAATGTTATGAACATTCCACTATGGTGAAATAGAAGGACACATAAAGGCCGCCAAGGCATGCCATATGTATGGAACACAATGATGACACACATGAACCTCATGCACACACACATGATCAGATGAAATAACCTAAGTGCTAATGTGTGTGCCCATGTGTTTCATGTTGAATTAATTCATGCATATTTATCCAAGATTCCTTGACTAGATGAAGGCTAGTTTGGGTTGTCTAGTCCCAGATGTGGGGTTATAGGGTTGGTCCCACATAGTATATCCCCCTGTGTTTATCATGTTGGAACAACCTTGTGGTCAAGCCAATACAAGTCGATGGGACTTAGTCCCACCCATGGGCCGACATCGTATCACTTTAATGGTGTTGTATCCCCCAATCACAGAATCCCATTCCCTCCACTACCAGATGTGAAACATCTTTTACAACTCATCCATCCTCCACATGCACCATCGACCACAAAAAAATATCCCTTCGAGTGTGAACCACCATTTGTGAGATTAGAAAACCATATGGGTATTTAGAAACAATAATAATGGTCGTCGAAAATCCAACTGAACACTATCAGCTACAATAGTGTCCATCTATTTGGGTGTATGCTATCAGTTTCCCATTTAGATAGAGACTAATTTAGGTGAAAACGAACATTCCTTTTCATCCTATCATCACTTAGGATCACTATACCCATACTAACACATCGACCACCGGTGTCCCATTACACAATATCCACCATTGACCCACTGTAGTGCCCTACTACAGTCCAATTCTAGGGCTTATGACCAACATCCTCATGTGATAAGAATGAAAAAATGATGTATAGAGGATAATAGAGAGATAAGAGAGATGAAAAAAATATAATTTCAACACCACCATTGATTAATACTACCCCAATGGTGGTTTATGTTAGAATAATATATTATAATAGTAATAAAAATAACAATTCCCCAAATTAAAATGTTGGTTACAACTACAAAAGCATCACATGAAGAAAAAATGAAAATGGAAAGAAACTGCTAGCCCAAAGACTCGACCCCAGACCATGCCCCAAACCCCAACCCATCCTTAACACCCTAGCTAGCCATGGTGGGGGGGGGGGGGGTGATATCCCTATTAAACATAAAGATGGATGTTATAAAAAAATAAACCCACAATGAAATCAGAAATAATAGCGGCGTAAAGCATGATCTCTTCAATGGCTATGAAAATCAAATTTTATAAAATAATTCAATGTTTATTCCACAAATAATTGATCCGAAATAGGAATAATCTCTAACATGAAAAAGGATCACTCATTGATGAAGGTTCCACACCAGTTTTTGTCATTAATGGTGAATAATTGTTCTTTTTTCATCTCTAATATCTCCCTTCCTTTAACGGTGAAAATGACTAGGGTTTTTAAATGTGACAATAAATATATCATTTCTATTTCTTACATTTAAAAACATCAAATATATTGAGTAATATTTTTGGGATTAGATCTTGATATGACACATGATTTCGAGGTCTGACTAGCCAAGAATTTATGTTTGAAATATAATAAATATATTAAATGCATGTGTGTGCAGTTTTCTAGAAAAATTGGAAAAACATAAGAAATAAGACTTCGATCAAAAATATTAAACTACTATAGATATTCCCATTTACATCGCACAAAAATTATTTTAATATCACTAAAAAAGTGTTATTAATGACAGCATTGAAAAAGGAGGACTTTTGTATGTGCTAAAAAAGAATTGATAAAGGCCTCCCTTTATCAGTGTGATTTTTAGTACTGATAAATTCCCCCCATTATCAATTATTTAAATAGAACTAATAAAGGTGGGACTTTATTAGTGCATGAAATAATGATAACAAAGGCCTGGCTTACTAAAATGTGCTATAAATATAACAACACAAACATTAAAAAATTTAACCTATCAACTAAAAATATATAATTAAATTGAAATACATTTGACATCATGAATAAAAAAACTCTACTATATACATTTCAAATTTTTTTTATAATGACGTTTACAATTATCCAATAAACATTAAAAAGCAGAAATATTTTAACTTTTGATGCGCGTGATCCCCTCTCAAAAATGTCCACCCATGGTATCAATTACCAAAAAAATAATCTCCACTAAAGAAAAAGATTCCTCCTTTATAAGAGAATAAAAATTATATTATTAATACTATTAAGAAATAAATTAAACATTAATATGAATGAATATATTAATAAAATGACAATTTATAATAAAAAAGACCCATTTGGATTTATACTGGTCACACATTGAATCATATTGTGGTGGGGTTGATTCCTACATGACACAAATGTGTTATGGATGATTTTTCTAAAATATGAAAATAATCCAAATGAGTTCTCTTGGATTTGAGTATGTCATGTGTTGATTTACAAAAATTCATTTCATTTTTAAATATTGACACTTTTGGAGTTGTACCGGTCACTGTGTTCTATATTGTGGCGAGGATGACTCCTAAGAGTCACAATTTTCTATTGGATCATTTTCCTAAAGTACCAAAACTATCTGAATGAACATTCCCAGTTTTTATTATGCCATTTTTTAAAAAAAATGTCATTTTCAATTTTAAACATTCATTTTGAGTCATAATGGTTGCATCATGTGTTGGTTTGATTTAAGACTACATTATACATGTAGAGACCCGAAGCCTGACGTACATGGACATTACATTACATTTGAGGAATACTTAGTACATAACAAAAACACACACACAAGGACTGTAATAGTTTAGTGTCTTTGGAAACTCGGAATATAATCTTCTAATCGTGGTGAAAGATCTTCAAAATATCCCATAAAGATCTTCCTTTTTTTACCTAAAACCTTTCTTTATATCCTGGGGAAAAGAAAAAATAAAAGGGTGAGCTCAAATGCTCAGTAAGTGTAAACAAAAGAAAAATCAATCACATCATATTCATAAGAACATAACTTTTGGAAATCTTAACTTGCAAAAGAGATCATAATTTCATAACATGGGATAAATCATGGCAGTGAAATGTAATCACAATAATCATAACTTAAAACATGAAACTTTGTGGCATACACTCATAATCATAGAGAATCATTTCTTGTTAGTCAATACTCATTTCCAAGAATATCTTAGTGGACAAAGTCCCTTTCTGAACCGAGTCACCCTCGTTCCAGTCCTGTTTCACTGAACCGGTATAACTTACCGTTCCATCCATGTCTATCTCATGAGATATAAAATCTTTACCCAATGAATTGGAGGGAGATATAGATCCCACCCATCTTATAATGAATCCTTTCTTATGTGTGCCACATAATCATAAATCATACATCATCACATAACACATGTAACAAAAATGGGATTCTTGAAATATCATGACATAATAAAACAAACCATATAAGGTAAATGACTTCATAAAAATAATTCCCTCACACCATAATCAAATCAATGTAATAATAGGGATAAAAACAGAACCCTATATTATCTTAGATGGAAAATAATTTTGATAAAACATTTGAACTCCATTCTTGAGGAAAATATCCTTTCTACTTCAAAAACACTTTTCTTTTCTTAACATGTCATACAATTATAAACTAAAAGAATTTGATTAAAAATAAACCTGAAAACTTATAAAGGAAGATTCTTGGAAATAATGTTTTAAAAATCCATTCTTGCTGTATAAGTTTAAAAAATACATTCTTCGTACTTTTGTCAGAAAAGTCAAAAAGTACCTCGTACGAAAAACGACAAAAGATTCCTTTCATATTCTTTACTAAAAACTCACCGAAGGGTAAAATTGGATTTAAACTATTGTAAGTGGATGGAAACAGTATTACATATTGAGGGAACATGGATGTGGATGATAAAATACACCCCAGTAAATGCCAAAGTAAAAACAATCTCGGATAAAAAATGAGATTGTGATATTTTCCCTTACCTTAGGTCTGATTTGCTTCGTAAGTGTCTGAACCTCCAATATAATGATTTAAATAATGTCATTGACTTATTAAATAATCATATTCATTGTTATTATATCATATATGGTTCACTTAGGACTTTATATTACCCATTCTTTTTTTTTTGGGTAAAATCGTCTCATTTATCGTAGGTGTTTGGACTTGTCGTTTTTGACATAATTATTTCTTATATCATGATTTAATTACTTCCAGAATATAAAGTATTATTTATATATCATATATATTCAGTATATATATATATATAATAGATAGATAAATGAAAGGAAACACACCGTTCATGGAGACGGTAGTCCGTACGTACGCATGAATGCTACTTTCCTTTCCTTATTGTCTTGAGTGGAAGTAATAGATGAAATATATATATATATATACATAAATAAAGTATATTTACCATGTCATATATTCCATTATTATTCATTATATATACTTTATAATCATTCTGGAATGGTTAACATGGATAATGAATCTCATCGAGTCGTGGAGACGGTAGTCCGTACGTACACACGAGCGATGATATCGTTCCCATGGTAGTGGAATTGTGTTGAAGTGTATGTATACCATTTCAGTATCAATATAACTTTATAGTAATCATATATAGTTACTCATTACACCATTATACCCATCCAATAAAGTTGGTGGCGGAAAATAGATTACACCACGGCGTGGAGACAGTATTCTGTACGTACGCAGGCGCGGTGATTTCCTTTTTCTGTAGGATGGATAGAAGGTTAATTAGAGTTGTTTCATATTTATAATAACATATCAGTATATAATAAATACTGATGTTATCACTTTATCATGAAACAACTAAAGAAGAAGAAGTTGAAGAAGAAAGAAATTTAAAAAGATCGGTAATGGATATTACCTCTTTTTGATGCACCTTCACTTAACCTCCACTTAAAGAACTAAGGATGGTCTTTGAAGAAGAACAGGACCTCTATGATGATACTAGGGAAGTGGAGAAGAGATTTTGGCAGGGTTTGGACGAGCTTGAATGCTCAAATTGGTGTGAGGAGGAGAGGGAGGAGGTGCCCTTTTATAAGGGAGGAGAGGGGCACCTTTGGAATAACTAAAAATATTTTTTTTATTATAAAGAGAAATTCGGTTTTAAATAGCTCCAAATTGATTTATTTAGAAGCTAATGTGGGTATGGGTCTAAATACTCTCATCCAATAGGATTTAGACAAGATTAGGTTATTATTTTAACTTTATCAATTAGATTTAACTCTAAGTTAAATAATTTAACTTTTACCGTGTCTTTTTGTTTTCTTACACTATATGGTTAATAAACTTACTATATCAAGCCAAACGAACCCCAATTTGTTTATTATACATATCTATAACCTTATCTAAGTCATTTGGACGAACCTTAGATTTTTAGGAATAAAATAACAATTAATAATATAATATTTGTTTTAAAAACTATTTTATGTCAATTTTGACACTATTTAGTAATTGATTTTTGAGAAAATCATAAAAGAATGATAAGTTAGAAAAAAGTTAATTAAATAAATACTGACATGTCATATTAACCTATAAAATTAGTGGAATTAATAAAATGTCTCAACATATACTTATTTAGGCATTTATAATATCAATTATTCTAATTTTTCACTATTATGGTAATTACTGCGTCATCATTGTGTCATAAATAAATTGAATTATTTAAAGTATAAAAATTACAAATAAAATACCATTATGTAGGAAATAGTTTTATCTTTCTAATGAATATTTATAGTCGAATTTATCTTATGTATAACCCCATATTAAAAATGTTTTACTTATTAAACTTTGATTTTAACTATTTTAACCCTTTAAATAAATTAATAATAAATGTCCTAATCTAATCCAAGTGGGCCTAAGTGGTCATATTTTATTCCTAAGACTGTTTTTGGTCGAATTAAACTTGTCCAATAGAATTAGGACATGTGTTAGGGTAATATTAATATCATTCTTACCCTTATTTACCATATTTACTTTTAACCGTGGTAAATAAAAGTAACAAGTTACTATTCACCAAAAATTATTTTCATCTCATTGAACAAAATTTTACTTAATGACATCAACCGTGTCTCTCGGCTTTTTGAAATTCCATTCACAGAAGTGGTAAAATTATGTTTTATGAAAAATTCAGTTTTTTACCTACCACTTAGTAGTTTCACTATTCATAAAAAATTGATGTTTTTTAGAACAATGCCAAAATTTCATCCTAAGCTATATTTCATATTCCGAATTAAAAAATGAAGTCTATTTTACAAAATTAATATCATAGAAGTTTCATTAATTAATTTTATAATTAAATCCCGCTGTTAAAACAAATAGCGTGTTTTTAAGAAACAATATCTATCAAAAGATTGACACTTGTTTATGTCTGGTTTAAATGTGAAATTCCATCCAATGACCAAAATTATATTATATTGTAAAAATATATTCTAAATATACTTTAAAAACACTGAAATTAATAATTTATCACAATTAATTATTTTGATTGAAAAAGTGCTTTTTAACTAAAATTTAGTAATTTTCACTATTCATCAAAATATGAAAGTTATCCGAAAAGTACCAAAATTTCACCTTAGGCTAAATTCGATACTATGAATCCAAAAATGATGTCCATTTTGAGAGATAAAATTTCTAAAATTTTAAAAGGTGGTTATTACTATTCATAACGGCTAGTTATAATAATATTTTAATAGCATTTCGTTGTTTAGTGAAACTCGATATTGCGTACTACACAGGCTATCGAGGAAGGTCGCGATTGCGTGTAATGCAAGGCAAGTCAAGGATGTGTGTTGTGCAAGCTCCTTTTGGTGTAGCGTACAACACAAGACATTAATAAAATTAAAAAGAATATTTTTCATAAAATCTCGGGCTGTTACAATACACATCCCAAATGGGTTATGAATAGCTGTACTGAATTATCAAGTCAATCGGAGAGTGTTTTCTTGGTTTTAATTGAGTTACATGTTTTGAACTAAAATATTAATTTTAAACTAATACCAGAAACTTTTAGTCAAACCTATCACACTGTGTGTCAAATTATGGTAAAGCTAATTCCTATAGGTCAGAAATGATTCGTGGATTATTTTCCTAAAGTATAAATACAATCTAAATGTGTTTTCTCAGGTTTTGGTATGTCACTTTTTATTTTTTCTTAAATTAATGCCAATATTAAATAAAATGACACACATGGAGTCAAAATGGTTACACTATGCATTGAGTTGAGGTGTAGTTAACTCTTACACATCACAAATGACTCATAAATAATTTACCAAAATTATCAAAATAATCTGAATATGTTTGATAGGTTTTACATATGTCACTTTTTCTTTTTACAAAAATTATTTTCAATTTTAAATAAAAAAGAAACTTTGAGTTATACAGGTCACAACATGCATCATATTGAGTTGAATTGTTTTCTTACACATCAAAAATAACATATAGATAATTTTATTAATGTATAAAAATAAATTTAATGTGTTTTCATAGTTTTTAGTATGGTAGTTATTTTCAATAAAATGTCATTTCAAACGGGAAGCACATATTTTGAGTCATATTAATCACCTCATGCATCTGTTTGATGTGATAATACTTTATAAATTCTATAAATGACATATGAATCACTATCCTAAATTATAAATACAATCAAAGCATGTTTTCTTGGTTATTAGTGAGTGACATGTTTAGAATTAAAATGTAAATTTTAAACAAATAAGAGACAATTTTAGTCATTCTGGTCACACCATGAGTCATATTGATATGAGATTGATTTATAAACATCATAAATGACTCATGGAACATTTTTCTAAAGTATCAAAACATTCTGAATGTGTTTTCTCAGTTTACTATATTTCACTTGTTCTTTTTACTAAAATTAATGTCAAATTTAAATTAAAACACACTTGGAATTATATCTATCACATCGTGCATCATATTGAGGTAGAATTGATTCCTATGCATAGAAAATTATTTATGAATAATTATTCTAAAGTATCAAAAAAATATTAATTTATTTTCTCAATTTTCTGTATGCCACATGTTCTTTTTCTAACATTAATGGTTATTTTAAATAAAAATACACACTTAGAGTTTTAGCAGAAACACCATGTATATAATTGAGGTGTGGTTGATTCTTACAAACTAAACATGACTTATTAATAATTTTTATAAAGAATAAAAATGACAAGAACTCATTTTCTTGATTTTCATTATGTTAAATGTTCTTTTTACTAAAATAAATTTCCATTTTAAACAAATAGACACACTAGGAGTTATACCGGTCACATTATGAATCATATTGAGATGGATTTGATTCAACATGTCAAAAATGACTTATAAATCATTTTAAAAAAGATTAAAAATAATATAAATGTTTTTTTATCAATTTTTAGTACGTCACTTGTTCATTTTAGTAAAATTAATGTCAATTCTAAATAAATGGACACACAAAGAGTTATAACTGTCACACCGTGCATCTGATTGAGGTGCGCCTAATTCATACATGTCATAAATGTCTTATGGATCATTTTACTAAAGTATCAAACAAATATGAATGTGTTTTCTTAGGTTTTAGTATATCATTTATTATTTTTCCTAAAATTAAATTCAATTATAAAAGAATAGACACACCTTTAGTCATACTTATCCCACTATGCATCATATTGAGGTTCGATCAAATAATACATGCCAAAATAGAATTATATATCAGTGACCTATATTATCAAAACAATCAAAATTTATTTTCTCAGTTTTCATTATGTCACTTCTTATTTTCACTATAATTAATGTCAATTTTGAATAAAAATAGGCACATTGAGTCATATGGGGTACATCATGTATCATATTGAGATAGAGTTGATTTCAATATGTCACAAATGACTTATAGACCATTTTCGTAAAGTATCAAAAAATATAAATATGTTTTATTTATTTTTAGTTTTTAGTTGCTTTTTAGTAAAATTTATGTCAATTTTAAATATAAAATAAGAACTTGGAGTCTTATATGTCACACCATGTGTCATATTATGATACATATAATTTCTACACATCTAAAAGTCTCAAAAAAACCTTTACATCCAATGTTATCATGATTTCCACTGAATTTATTTGTAAAAATGTCAACACTTTATATTGACATGATGTTCTTATCTGAAAAAAATTTCTCATTGTTGAAATCCATGAGAGTGGAGGATTTTGTGCCCATTATATCATAATAAACCACTAAAATGAGCACATGAACTTCCTCCACTCTTCAAGTTTCACCAAGAAAGTTTTTTTCTAATAAATGAAATCGAATCTATGGTGTTTTTCCATCTCAACAAAGAAAATAAATGGAAAACATAAAGATCTGTGAAATAACTAAGTGTTAGATAAAAATGATAAGGAAGTTAACTTACAAATAATATATAAAATAATGATAAAATAAATTAAATAAGTAATATGAAATCCATTTTCATGATTTTTTATACATTCATAACCCATTTATTTGTTTTCCTTATCTCAGCTTTAGCCTTAAAGCCTAATCTCTCATGAGAATGAGCAACATCGAAAAATCCATCTCAACGAAAACAAATGAATCTACCTGTATAAGAAAAAAATTCATATCTGAGTAATAATAAAAATAAATAATTTAAACATAGATATGAAAAAATAAATTACTTATATTTAAGTCAAATCTTCATGCTATTTCTGTACATTATTTAATTAGGTATGCTACCCATTAGATTCCATAAAAATCAATATCATCTTTTGAATATGGGTATTTTTGACAGTTATAGTATGTGAAGGAAAAATATAAATACAAAAAGGAATGAAAAATATTTTTAATTAAATCATAATTATATTTGAAAATAAATCATTAGGGATGCTAGTTTGTTTATAGAATATGATCTCTCTCATAAATTTACAAACATAATAACCACTGCCTTTTTCATTTGTTTGTTTTGGATGCTGCAGAAACATTGACAAAAATAAGCAATTTGTTTTGATATGTTTTTTTTATATTGAAATATTATTATAAATACTCTGATAATTTTTTAGTTATAGAAAATATTAGAATCCTTACACTTAGCCCCTAGCCCGATTCCTTGATTTTTTACAATATTGATAAACCATCCTATCAAAACGGAATCCTAATTAAAATATAATATAAATTATATAAGTTGATTGTTAGTTCTAAAAAATTTGATTTAGTATATTACTTATTGAAAAATATTATCATGTGTGGTCAGTTTTTTGGGTATCCCTGTAGTAAATCTACAAAGTAGGTATTTAGAGTATCTAAATTGACCACAATTAGCATATATACAATTATTTAATTTCATTTCATTCATAACCATTATGGAAATTTATAATTTACCAACATAAAAATCCATTTACTATGAGTGATTCTTTAAAAAACAAAAGGATTCACTCCATCTGTATATAACACAAGATGAAACTTTCTCATATCATTTTTAAATTCTGGATACTCATGATCAATTCTCTTCCAAAGATGAGAGTTTTTGGATGATACGGTTTCCCATCTTTATTTATTGTATGTACATTCCATCTTAATTTTCCTACAGTCTTCTCACTTTAATATAGGCACTCAAACCTTAGAATGATTGGTAATTACCATATAACTTTCATAGGAGCAGATTAATCTTTCTATTGTTGATAAGCACAACACTTTTGGACATTTTTTATGTTATTTTTGTTTCTTAAGAAATAATGTACAATCATTTGGGAAGGTGTGTATTCTTTCATAGAACATACCCATCGAGCGTAGTATTTTTTGGATTTGTATGTTCGTCTTAGAATCATTATATTCTATGATCATGTCATTCAAAAGAGTTTGTAGTTAGGTAAAACTGGCATCACTACATCTGTTATCTTCTTTCAAATTATATAGATTATGTATGTCAGAAAATGCTGTATATTTAGTGCAACCAACATACAATAATATATTTTAACAACTCTTTAACTTCTAAAAAAGTTTTACAAGATCAAAATGATCATTTTAAATTATCCTTGTATTTACCTTAATATGATCTTCATCATCTTTTACATCTGTTATCACATCCTTAATATGGTCTTCTTTATTTTCCACAATTGTAATCATATTAGATGATCCATAAAAAACATTGTTATCCCAGCCACTAGCTACATTCTCTTTTCCCCCATGTTTATTCCAAATTTATATCTTTAATCGATTCCATGATAGATAAAGTGTTCTTAAAACTACTATGGACTAATTAGTCTTGAATAAAAATAGTATAAACACAAACAAAGGATTTTAGAATGGTCATATACCTGATCTTTTGCAAACATAAAGAACCCATTCACTCATTCTTCATACTCTTTTGTCAGACTATTAACATCCATTCATTCTTTATTCAAATCCATCATATTTGATTTAGTAATATTAATATTTAACAAAATAAATACACAAATTATTTTAAAATAGGCTCACCATCCAACCATATATCCCTCTCAAAAGATCCAAAGCTAGAGAAATAAGATAGAACAAACTAGAACCTATAAAATATTGACATAATATAAAAGTCCAGTAGGTCACCACAACCAAAAAAATCTAATATATCAATTTCTTATTACATCATAAAAAATCATGTTTGAAACAAATTTTAAAAATAAACATTCTCTATAAATTTTTACCAAATAAGTAGTTATACATAAATGTCTGTTAAAACACATTTTATAAGATTTTAATTAAATGAAAATAATAACTTAAAAAAAATTCCTTAGCGAATACCACTTTTTCAACTCACCTTCTTAAAATATGAATTTAATCTATTTCATAAACATCCATTTTTCATATACACATTTCAAAACTCAAAGAGGTTTCCATCTATCAAAAAATTTTATAAACAACCATTGAAAAAAAATTCAAAGACTAAATAAGTTTAAAAATCCAATCCACATTGGAAAAAAGACTATTTTGGAATAATCCATCTCATTTTGAAATCTTAAATTCTTTAAACACTCCAAACATTGATATAAAAAATAACAAGGAAAATTTTTTGTTTAAAATATGGATCACAGGGTTTAACTCACCACTTTAAAGATAAAAAACCATTTTCTAACATTTTAACACTTTTAAATCACCCAGACCCTTGGTTTGAAATTGAATTAACATAAAAATATTTTTGAAAACATCATGTCTTTGATTACCACTAATATTAAATCAAAAATCATTCTCTAAAAAAATAAATTTTGGCATTTCCCCAAACAGTTGTTATCGAATATCATTCCTTAACAAGGGATAAAACCACTTGAAAAACATAACAAGTATCCAATTCTGAGTATAATTATTTTAAATCATGTATAAGACATTTCTTAATACACTACACCTAAAGAAACCTTTAAATAAATTTATAAATTAGTCTAGATTTATAAGATCACCTGATTGATTAAAATGTTTCCATAATTATCTTATCCGATAAACCAGATGGGTCAATAAGAGTCAACAAATGTAATATAACCCTTTATTTTTCATGTGTCCTATAAAGCAAAGTCCATATTAACCCCATTGGAATTTTTAGCATGTGAAGAAAATCCCAATATGATAATACATTGAATCTAAATTATAATAATTATCACCATGGAAACCATTTGTTCTAGTTTTAAAAATTGACATAAAAATTGTTTATTCTTTAAAATAAAATCTCAATAATAGAAAACATAGAAAAATGTTGTGGGGGTGGTAGTTGAGTGGCTAAAAAACCCTGTAAGACTACATGAATCCTAAGATCAAAACATGGTTGAGGAATAATTTCGGGTTACTGTATAAGTATTATAGAATGTAGTGTAGCGATATTGTAGCAGTCATAACTATTCATCTGTTTGGGCCTTCAGGCCACCGGTTTGGGCCTATGAGACATAGGCCCTTTGGGCCACCCAAGGGCTTTAGGCCATAGGAATTTTGGGCCATAAAAGGCCATAGGTAAGCCCAGTATTCCCACACAGATAAGGTACCAAAAGAGGATTCATAGCAAGTAGCATCCACCAAAGAAAAGTGAAACATATTAGAAGATCTATAGAGTATGGAAATCTCCATCGGTACCAGGCACCATGCATCTTTGCATGGTAAAATTATAGCTAATCAGCAATGTGAGGTGGAGATCTAGATTCCTTCAATTATGTAGATTCTGGGGGTGGAAATTTCTAGTTGTGTTTGGTTGGTATTCTAGGTCATGTATTGGGAATTATGCCTCTAGGCCATCTGGTCATGTACTAGGCCATGTTCAATTGGGATTGCGGGTCATGTAATGGTTTCCTTTCAACCTAGTTAATAAAGGGGATTATCCAAAATAAATTAAAAAACCTATCCCTTCGATCCATTCCGCTGAAAACATGAAAATGATCAAATAAATTAAAATAAATATTGGATGAAACTGATATTATCATGAATGAATAATAAAGAGGGAAATGATGATATCACATAATAGGAAGCCATTAATCATGAATCATATGATAAAACCTCTAATTCTGAGGATAGTAAGACTGTCACTAGGAACACTAGATGGAATACATGAACCAAGTATTCTCTATTAGGGAGATCATTTGTATCATTAGGGAACTAATCAATCCTTTTAACACACTTGATCAGAACAAGCCACTATCCCTTTATAGAGTATAATCATTACTGGTTATTGCATATGTTTGGTTTAACAAATCACTCAATGTATCCCATGTACAAAAAATCATCAAACTCATATAATTAAATTATCATAAGTTTTTAATTAAAAAACATCTTTTCTATGTCATATTTTAATAAGAAACTATATTTATGATTTATTTAAATAAAATTATTCCACTAAATCACTTCATTGGGAAGTTGATACACCCAAGAATGTTTCCCTTTTAAAATCCACATGGAATTTCTTTTTTATAAAATATAAGTAATTAAAATAAATAATAATCACTAATGCATCATAAAAATAATGTTTTATAAAAATATCTAATGTTGTACTAACCCAGGTATTTAAATAATAATACATTTTCATATCTATTTATATTTTTGAGTGAGATATTAATTTTATGTTAAGGAGGACACATTGTCTGACAGCGTACTCAACACACAATGACAGTTTTCTATGAAATATTATGTTTCACACAACATTGAGTTATACCAAAAAATAATACTAAAATATTTTTTTTAATGGTAATTAATTCCTAGTCATTGTATGGTGGGAATGGATAGTATCAACTAAATTATGAAATTATGGTTTAAAAATTTATTGGTTACCAAATTTATTACAATTGGAAATAAAAACCAATTGAATATAAAGGATGTGTTTTTGAGAAAACCTATTTAAAAGAGAATAATTGTTTTTAAAAAAAATCATATCACTCTTTATGGATTTTTATTTAATGAAAAATATATGTTATATATTCAATTTACTATTTTAAATTCATCTTATATGTTTTCCAGAAATGATTTATGAATAAATTGAATTTTTCAGATTAAATAAATATTTTTCAAAAAAATACACTTTTAACTTCTTTTGAAGGAGAACCCTTTTTTATACTAATAGAAATTTAGGCTATTACCACAGACCTATAACCATGATTTTATAGGTCTGTGGATATAGCCTATTTTTAACCATAGTTTAATTAAAAAACCATGGATAACATTTTTCCTCAGTTTTTTTACAAAACCCATCTGGCTCCTCCTTCATCCTCCCTTGATTGACCCTCTGCCAGCATTGGGATCCTCCTACATCCTCCCCCGATGATGACCCTCCTCATGACGACCCTACTCTCATGGAGACCCTCCTATCATAGTGGCCCTCCACTTGATCCATAACCCTCATCTAATGGTGGTGCCCTCCTCACAGAAACCCTCCTTAGGATGACCCTCACCACGACGACCCTCCTCTAACGACAACCCTCTTCTCGATCTATGGCCCTACTCTCATGGAAGTACCCTCATCCTCCATCCTCCCTCAATCGGTGAACCTCCTCTCAAGGTGGCTGCCTCCTCCTCCATCCTCCCCCAATCCTCTACCCTCTTCTTTATTTTTCAGCTTCAAGTGATCGATCTCATTGAGATCCAAGGTGATACCCTATACTTTTATTCTCAATTCCGTTTTATTATATCTTCTTAGGGAGTAAATGTTATTTGGATTACTTATCATTTAATATGTTTAGGATTTGTTTTCAATAATTTTTTTTACGTATTATATGGATCTTTATGTTCTTAACAGCGTGATCATTATTCATTCCTTGCTCTCATGTTGTGATTTTTTAAAGCATTATTTGAGGTAATTGATTAAAAAATTATCCATTATTTTTATTTTAAAATGTTTAATTAGTAATAAATTGTCTTTATTAATATGATCATATATATAAACAAAATAAAAATAAATAATTAAGCCAAAGTAATTTAATTTAAAATAGGTGAATCATATGAGAAAATCATGAATTCATGTTATTGATATATGTTTATGATTCTAGATTGAAATTTTTGATATATAGAAATTTTTGATTTTTGTGGAAGTATTTGATTCACACAACATATTTTATGAATCAAAAAAGTTTTAAATAAACTTATAAGATGGAAAAATAGAATGATTATGTTATTTCTTATTTTGTTTATTCTGAATTAAATGAAAGTATGATTAAAGTGGAAATTGATTAATGTTGTTTTTAGTGTATTTCGTTCAGGTAGATTTGATTCATCATTGACAAAGGAATAATTGTGTATTCATAGGTAGGAATATACATATATAAGTCCTCCCTTTATATATATTCACTCATGGTAGTATGAATATATATACTGGGGCTAGGTGTGCTTATATATTGATAAAAAAAATCCATACATGTGTAATTATAAAGGGGTATATGAAATTATAAACATATATCTAAGGACCCCCTTGGGTATATTTGGGCATTAAAATATGTAAATAGGTTCTATATTTCCTTATATATATGAAAATTTTCATATGTATCAAATCAGAAAAAGGGAACATTTGAGTTGTCAATGTCAAAAGAAAATGTGCCTTGAGGTTGAGGTAGGGTCTCTATCCTAGCCTTTTTAATTAAAGAACGTTTTAAATTTCATTTAGTTGCCATATTAATTCTAAATGTTTATATTAAATTTCAATTATTGAATAGTGGTTAGTTAAGATAATTGTTTGTTTGATAAACAAGTCATGGTTTTGTAATAAAACCCCTCCAATGGAGGTACATTGTGTGCAAAAACTCACAGTGGTATACCTTTCTTGAAATTATTTCATTTATGTTTTCCTTAATTTTTTTTTCATTTTAATTCATAAATCACACATCGTACATGACCCTTTTTATGTCCCTTTAGGGGTTTTCACTCTTTTTATTAAAACTTTTGTTTGAAACAAAAGACCCTTTATGTGTCTTTAGACTTATAATATGGAATTTCCCAAGTAGGAAAGTTCTAGAAAGACCAAGTCACAACTATGTGAATAGAATGATTTGGATGGAATGAATTTTCATGGAAAAAAATCCATTCCCTGATTTTTTAAATTTATAGGATCTTGTTAGAATAAAATGAATAGTTATTCTTGTATTAAGTGACATGTATCTGAGTGTTTTTATGCATTTCCTTGAATTAAGTGGTTAAAGTTGAATTAAATGTGGATGGTTGAACGAGGGGTGCATAGGGTGGGTAGGGTGTGTGAGGTGGGTCTAGGGGTGGGCAGGGGGAGTGTATAGGGGAGGGGGAAAAGCGCAAGGGTAGGGGGTGTGCAGGTGGTGCATGGGGTGGGCAGGGGGGGTGTGTAGGGGGTGATAGGGAAAAGGGGTAGGGGGTGTGCATGAAATGTGTGAAAAAGATATTCCAAAATTTTAGGCATAAAAATGAAATTATTTCAGTATAACATGTTATTTTAAATATCAATTTATGTGTTATAATTAGTTTTGGAAAGGTGCATTTCCAATCCTGGGTCACACCCACTTCTTGTCTAACGACCCACTACTTTAAGTTAATGATTTAAATATTATAGACATTCATGTCTTCTTTAATATTTTAGTGACATATAGATATCTCTCTAATCAGCATGAGACTTCACTTTCATCATGGTTTTTATTTGATTCTCCTTTCCATTCACTTTAATATACTTTAATTATTTTATTTTATTTGAGAACAACTCTATATTATGAGGGTTGAATTTATGAATCCCACAAAATCATAGACTTAGAACTCTTCTTCTATAGATGTGGATAATTCCAATGTGGAATTACATTTTGGTATTTTTACTTTATTGTTTTGAAGAAGTAGTGTAAGAATTTTTATCTCAAGAAACTACTTATAGAATTGAACCATATCTATTCATGAAATTATTTGGTCTCTTTACTCCTTCTGATTAAGATATATAACTCGATCTGTCTCATATATAATCCCTCAAACAACTCTCTCAAGTTATATAGATCCTAGAAACTAACCCCTTTTATCTGAGGGATGGCATAAATTCACCTTCTCCATATTTTTCACAATAATTCTAGGCATTTTACAATGTTTTCGTATGGTCAAATATATTCCATTAATTCACATAAATTCTCTAAATATTTCTCCACAAAGTGATTCTTTTTACCTATACATTGTGATGGTATTTCGTGTGTGGTCTTCCAAAAAAGGTTTAGGCCAACACACCAAACATCATTCCCTTTTATCTTTATTTCAAAACATAACCATATCTAAAATATTGGACATATATTCATTATCCATGGAAGGTATTTTTTTCAATAATGAGATCCACCAATTTTGGTTAATTATCATATTTAATTCTCACAAAAATGTCAACATTGTTTCTTTAATATTTGAATATGGAATGATGGTTCTCTTATCACAACATACCATTATTTCCATAAAAATTTCTATTGAAATTCCCATCACCACACTCATTAGGTGGTTTTGGTTGTTGATCCAAAACATCTAACACCCAACACACCCAATTCCACAATACATGGGTCCTCCGGCATCTCTCTTTAACACACCATACAAGAGTCTACCATGGTGAACAACATTCACATAGTTGGCCTCCCTATTTTCCAAAGGTACTTTAGAAATGTACTATAGTGTTCACCATAGAAGGGTCTCCTCTAAGTGTTCATTTTGGAATCTTCAAGCCATCTAAGAGATTTAGGTATCTTCTATCCATTGTTATTACTTTGACTATAGACTCAAAAATAATCATGATTCCACTATTTTATAAAGAAATTAAATGAAAAAATACATCCACTAGTTTTACAATGACATGTTGAAAAAATACTATCCATTTTCTATCCACTATGATCATGGTTCATATCCTCTAGGGGGTGGTCATCCTCCCTTTTTTGAAACTATATTTCTATGTCCTACATTAGACTTTATTGAAGAAATCAACTATTTCATCACTCAGTGTGATACATATACCACCTTTGTAGTCCAGTGGTACTAACCTATACCAAAACCACTAGTTCTGGAATACTACTTGGTTCCACCTCTCACTAGGTTGTTTTTTACCCATCACAGAACCACTTTGTACTAGTGTTGTGTTCCTCACTCACTACCCAATGCTAGTTGTAGTTTATCCTAGTCATTTCCTCATGGGGGAAAATACTAGATACTATGGATAACTAGGGATGGATAATTTTTCTCTATTATCCTTTCATTGTTTTACTTTTTAAAAATAAACCTTATGCACATTTGTGATTTTTCATTTTTCTCAATGCCCTAATTTCTGACCACCATGACTTGTTCAAGATAATCATATCATGGAGATCTTCATAATTCTCGATGTAGGGGAGGGGGGAGGGTGGTGATCTGTAGGGGTGGTCTACATGGGGTCTGTAGGGTAGGGGGAGGGGGAGGGTGAAGGTGGGATACAAGGGGGGGAGAGGGTGGTTTTTTGTAGGGGGTCCACATGGAAGGGGGTGAAAGGTGGTGGGGTAGTGGGGTAGGGGGTTCAAGGGGGTAGTTGGGGATTGAAAACTGGTTGGGGGAGGAGGAATGGGGGGTCTGCAGGGGGTCTGTAGGGTAGGGGGTCTACAGGGCCAGGGGAAATTTTTTTTATATTTGGTGTTATAGAAGTATATTGGCTTATATTGATTGATAATAGTAGGATATCAAAATTTTTTAATGAGAACCACCTTTTAGGAGATGTGATAAACCCACCAATGAAGAGACCAAATTGTAAAAGATGAAGAATACCTCTATCCTCATCCAATTCATTGATTATAAAAATAGAATACTCCTTATTTCATTCTTCTTCAGTTTCACTATGACCAGTGAGTGGTCTGAAATATCCCTTGTGATATTATTAACTAATATATGTGTGTATGTGTCAATGCCTTGGAATTTCAAAAGAGATTGATCCAAACAACTCCATAATGGGATTATACATGTGAGAATATATATAAGGATCCTCTTAGGAGTGTTTAAGGCCATACAGACACATTCATAGGGGTTATCCATCCTTATGTATATGCAAATGTGCATATTCCCGGAGGTTGGAAGAATCACCTTAGAGTTGTCGTTGATATAAGTTTCAAGCACTAAGTGTGGCTTGGATCATTTGAGGTAGGGTCCCTCTCCTAGACTTTTCAAATCAGTAATGTTTTAAATTGAATTTAGGTGTCTTATTAATTCTGTTTTTTATATTAAATTGAAATTCTTGAATAAGTGTTAGTTAAGATAATTTTTTTGTTTGATAAATAAGTTATGGTTTTGTAATAGAACCCCTCCAACTGAGGTGTCCTGTCTGTGAAAACTCACAGCGGTATACCTTTATTGACATTATTTCATTGATGTTTTCCTTATACTTGATGTTGTTGTTTGTCGTAAATCACACATCTTACTTGATCCTTTTTTATATCTGTAGGGGTTTCCCTCTTTTTATTAAAATAGTGGTTAGAACAAAAACACCCTTTAAGTGTCATTAGGATTATAAGATGGAATTCCCCATGTAGGAAAGTGTTGTAATGACCACGCCCCCACTATGTGACCCCCCTTTGATCTTATAAATGGAATTTCCATGTGTTTAATGAATTGAATGAGATAAATGGAACAGAACATGGTTAAATTGGCACATGAATGATAATGCCTCATGTAGTGAATTATGTAACAGTTATGCCTCATCTATAAAGTTTAATTGGATGTTATGAAATAAATAGTGGCTTATTCATGGTGAATTTCACTCCACTTTTTAAATGTGGGGGTGTAGGGGGGGGTGTGCAGGTTTTCAGGGAGTGTGCAAGGGGGTGTGTGCAGATATGCATGGGGTGAAAGGGGGTGTGTAGGGGGTGCAAGGGCTGTGTAGGTGTGTGTGTGTGTGTGGGGGGGGGGGGGGGGTGTTTCCAGGAGGTATGTTCAGGGGGTATGTCCAAGTGGGTGTCCACAAGGGACAGGGTGTCCAAGAGGGAGGGGGTGTTCAGGAGGGAGGGGGTTGTTCAGGAGGGGGTGCGGTGGGGGTGTCTAGTAGTGGTGGTGTGAGGTTAGTGTGCAAGGGGGTGTGTACAATGGGACATGGGTGTGCATGGGGGTGAAAGGGGGTTGTGCCAGGCTGTTTAGGGGGCTGTGCCGGGGGGGGGGGGTCTTTCTAGGGGGTTGATATGTTGGATAGAAATTGGAATTGGGTTTCATTGACATCTTAACTTATGGGTTGATCCAACAATTTTATTCTGTTTCTTCTATCTTCGTTCTTTTGGTGTTGTATAGGGTATGTATATATGCATACCTACATGTGATTTTAGTATACATTTCATGTCTTTAACAGATGCTACAATGATTGGATTTGAATTTAGTGGACCTGATATTAGTGGATCTTAGCAATTCTTGGTGGCGTTGAACATGTTTGGTGGTTATATCTGGTTAACCTAAGCCAATATTTACCCTTCTACTTCCTTTATAGTTGTTCTTAGGTTCCGACCTGCATTCCATTTAGGTTAGGAAAATTATTTTTCCCATTATACTTTTGTATTACATTTCTATTCATTGATGTAATTTCTATACGATTTTTCTTATAGTGATTAATATATAGAGGGGGTAAAGGTGGGGGGAAGTGGGGGTGCAGGTGGGGGGGGGGGGGTGTGAAGGTTGGGGGAAGTTATGGTGAATGGGGCAGGGGGTATTGGGGGTGAAGAGGGGGGGGGGGGGTAATGTAAAGGGGGTAGTGTGCAGGGGGTTGGGGGTGTGGGGGTGTAGGGGGGTTGGGTAGTCAAGGGGGTTAATGGGGGTGTAGGTGGGGGGGGGGGTGAAGTTGGGGGCAGTGGGGGTGAAGAGGGTAGGGGGAAGTGTGCAGGGGGAGGGGGAAGTGTGGGGGGGGGGGGTAGTGTGTATGGGGAGGGGAGCTGTGAAGGAGGGGGTGAAGGGGGCTAGGGGCAGTGTGATGGGGCGGGGAGGGGACAAGGGGTGTGGGGTGCAGGGGGAGGGGGCTTTCCACGGGGGTTAGGGGGTGTCCAGGAGTCGGGGGTGGGGGGGGGGGGGTGGGGGTGGGAGGGTGTCCAGGAGGGAATGGCATGACCAGGAGGGGGTTGGGGTGTCCTGGGGGGGTGTCCAATGGGGGGTGTCCAGGGGGTTGTCCGGGGGGTGTCCAGGGGGTGGAATCCAGGGGGGTGTCTTGTGGAGGGTTTCCATAGGGGTGGTTTCTAGGGGGTGTCCAGGGGGGTTGTCTAGGGGGGAGGGGGTGTCTAGGGGATACAAGGGGTTTATCAAGGGGAGAGTGGGGTGTACAAGGGGAAGAGGGTGTACTGGGGAGGGGGTCTTTCTAGGGTGAAGGGAGGGGCTGCAGGGGGGTTGTGGGGTTGTTTCTTATTAAATTATATGGCCTATAGCCATGGTTTGAAACTGTGTCTATAGTCCCTATGTGGATTAAGTTTATGCCATAGTTTGAACCATGGATATAGGTCTTTAGCAATAGATTGAAACTTTAGATATAGGAATTTCCATATATCCCTGCCAATACTATCCACAGTACAAGGAACAATGGATACAGGTTATAGCCATGGTTTCTGGGCTTATAGCCGCAGTTTCAAACCGTGGATACAGACATAGTTTTTTAGTAGTGTTAAATCCAGTTTTTTTCACTTTTATATGTTATATTTGAAAAAATAAAATTCTTCATTAGAATAGGAACATCAAAATTTATTTTTGTTGAAATTTTGGTATTTTTATGACGAAATTCGTATTTTAATAAATAGTGGAAAATACTACATTTTAATTCAAAACTTCCTTTTCATCTAATTTATTTATATAGATAGATTATTTTTTTAATTGATTTTAAAATTTAATTGGATTAAGTATTTATAATTTAATCCAATTTTTTTCATTTTAAGTAATTTACCATTGAAATTTGACATAAAAACATGTCAATCATTTGATAGTTATTACTTCTTAGAAACCTCATTTCTGGTTTTCACAATAGGAAATAATTTTAAATTAATTTATTCTAATTATGTGTTTTGAATTTGGAAAAATAAATACCATATTTAGAATCAGAAGGTCCAAATTGTTTAAATAGGTACCTTTTATTTTGGTACATTATGAATATTAAATTCACAATTATTTTTATTTTCCATGGTTAAAGGGTAAATATGGTAAATAAGGATTAAAAAATAATATTATAATAGTATTAAACTACCATAACACATGTTCTAATCCTATTAGATGAGATTATTCCAAACACTGTCATCCTTGGGTCAATTTTGGGATCCAATGGAGCCACCTGGGTGTGATAATGACATGTTATAAGAATCAATTTAAAGTAAAGATAAATATAACATAAACATGTATCTTTTACTAACACAATTTTAATATGGGGTTATATTACTGATATCATTGACTATAATTATTAATTACAAATATAAAAATATTTACAACATCATGGTATTTTATTTTTAACTTTTATAAATAAAAAAATAATTTTATTTATGACACAATTATGATGCAATGATTACCATATTAATGAAAGATTCAAATAAAAGATATTATTAATATTAAAATTAATATAATTTGAACATTTTGATGCCATCCAAAAAATTTAATGGGTGAATATAACATATTATATTATATTTAATTACCTTTTTAGATGTAATAATTTTTTTATGACTTTATAAAAATTAATTACTAAATAGTGTAAAAATTGACATAAATGAGTTTTTAAAACAAATACAATTTTATTAAATGATACAATAATAATATAAATCTAAGATTGTTCCAAATAAATTATATAATGTTAAAAATTTAATTTATTATCCATTTCTGTTTCTCTTTTCATTTTATAGTAACTATAGTAACCACATATTATGAAAATATAAAAAGACATGGTAATAGTTAATGTTTTTAACTAAGGGATAAAAGTAAAAGATAAGGTTAATTTTATTACATAAAATTGTCTAAAAATTATTTTATGATAGTTATTCAAACCAAAATCATCTAATCATTGAATTAAATGAGTTTTTTTACCATTTTTAATCAAAATTTAATTAAAATAAAATAATATTTCAAGACCTTCCTAGTGTGCCCCTCCTCCCTCTTATAAAAGGCCACCCCTCTACCCACTTACCCACACCTCTAAATCCCCTTGGATCATCCAAATTATATCAAATAAGCTCTAAAAATATATAAATTCCTTCTACAAGCCTCAACTTGTTCAAAAGAAAATTGATGAAAGCCTTTTGGGTCCAATCAAAAGAAGTTACCCAATTTAGATGTAACGTCTTTTCTCAAGTTCCTTTCATTTATTTTTCTTCTCCACTCCCTATTCTCTTATTATTATATGATTACATATAAAATAAATATTATAAATATTCTAGGATGTATTTATGATATGTATTCATTTTAAACTTAGACACACCTTCTTATAATGGATAAGAATATACTATTTCTGCGTACAGAGAACTACTGCCTCATGAAACGATGATAGTTCAATTTTCTCCTACCACCTATCGTGGTGACAATTATGATGGAAATATATTTATATATTTTATATATTATATTTATATGTCTATATTATTATGTAATTTTTATTTAAATCATACTTTTAGGATATCTATAATGTGTAAATACGATAATTTCATTTGAGGAAGTGTGGAACTACCCCCCCTCAAAGTGATATGAGTCGTTCATGCCATACAAGGAATGTATAAAAGATGGTTTTATTAAACCTATGAGACGTAAATGACATAAATAAAATATTGGTATTATTATATTTATATTATATAATTTGGTTCTTATTCCTTTAATATTATAATGAAATGAAAGTAGCATTCATGCGTACGTACAACCAACCATCTCCATGAATGGTGTATTTCATTTCTTATCTCCAAATATTATGGAAAATTATAAATACATCTATACTAGATATATATGATATTTAAAAAATTAATATCATTTTAGAGATGATGGAATTATTATGACATGGACAATTTACATCAAAACAAGTTCATTTTTGACTCAAGTAACAAATATCAACAAAATGACCAATATGAACATAAATAATTATGTAATTTTTATAGAATGATAATAAGGAATATATAATGAATAATAAAGTTGAGAAATGTTATGAAGAATGTAGAAATTAACATAATTTTATTATTCAAGAATATAAATAATGAACAAGACAAGTAGGACTCAAGGTAAGGGACTTCATCTCAATCTCCTTTACCCGAGGAATATATTGATTTATATATGACCATATTTTATATACTGTACAATAAAACCCTTTGAATTTTAATTTCAGTCAAGGGGAATATTTTTTCTATGAATCATTTTAATAAATGACAAAGAGGAATTTTTTTAACGTATACAATGACAATGACTTCTCGACCGCCGTAACCATTATTTGATATTTGGATTCCTCTATTAGCCTTAATGTCTTTGATAATTTAAATAAATACATTATTATTTTATTTAGGTATTGTGGTATTGAAAATAGTTTCTTAAATGAAAATGGTATTTTTTATACTGAATTTTTTTTCATATGGGATTTGAATAAACTTTCTAAAAAGTGGTTTGGGATGAATTTGTTTATTAATAAAATGGTACGTGAGGATTATATGGGATGAGTGAGCCTGATATATATTATATAAATGGTTGGGCCCTATTATATCTTATAGGTGTGCCCGAAAAAACTTATATGAAGCGTTGATCCCTATTATAGCTCAAGAGTGAGCCCGATATAGCTTAAATAAAGGGTGATAACCATTATATATCTCTAATTTAAAATTCAACCATATAGTTATTCCAATTGGAAGATGTTTTAAAGGGATATATTTATATTAATCTCTAAGTGAGAAAAAGGACATTTAATCACTTCTTATTTTTTTAGTGTTTTTCATTGTACAAAAGGTATGAGTGTTATTAATGTGAATTGTTTTGGTTTCATCCACACAAAGAACATTGAATGGGTTATCCGGTTTTAACTAGACTAAAGGTTTTTATTTATTTTCATGTACCTTACTAATATTTTTGTTCTCATTGAAAGTTTTAATTTCTTTCACCATATTTAACGGAGAATAGAGAAAATGATGTAATCAAGAAAAAGTTTTGATGATTAAACATGAAAAGACCCATATTTATTTTTAATATTTTTATTTTTAAAAAATAAATAGATACTATTTTAAGTTTTCACTTTGTATTTCTATGTTTTTGTCATGTAATATTTATGGCCTAATTCAATAAATCTCTAAAACAGAAAATATCATAATTGTGAATTAAATTCAAATTATTTACTTATCTCGTGATTAAGTAATGTTTAAGGATGGGGCCTTATAGTTGGTATCATAGGTTGGATTAGATAACTTTAGAGGTTAGGAGGGTGTTAATTACTTTCCTTTAGAAGATTTTACATTATGGTTTAGTTAAAGTGATGTAGCATTTTATGATTACCTAGTTTCTTCCTCTAAACCATGTATATTCAAGATGGTTTTCCATTGAGGAAATAAGAAAGTAGTAATGGGAAGGGATTGAGAGGAAACAACCTTGAAAATCATCAACATGGGGATGTTATAATTGGAACAAAATAGTTTGTTGAAGTGATGGAGAAGTTGACTCAGGATATAAATGGTGGTGGTACCTGTGCACAAGATCGTCCCAATCAACCATAGGAGAATATGTCAATATTGAAAAATTTTATGCGGCAAAATCTCCCATAATTCAATGGATCATTTGACGCAGTGGTAGATGAAGGAAATATCAATACCCAGGAAAAGATATTTAAAGTCATGGGATGTTCAAAACTTCAAAAGGTATCTCTTGCAACCTATCATTTTAAAGGCGAAGTTGATTTATGGCGGTCCTTAGTTATGAATTATAAAGAGAAAAATGATCTTGATTCCATGGAATTTGGAGAATTTAATGACCTTTTTCTTGAGAAATATTTCACTAAGGTTGTTCATATTAGGATAGAGAAAAGATTCTTAGAATTAAAGAAAAAGGACGATGATTCAATTTCTCCATATGAAGAAATCTTCACAAGATTGGACCGGTGTAACACCCCAGGTAAATAAAGAGTATGACATTTTCACATTTATCCATATTTGTGAATAAAATATTAATAGTACTTTAAATGGAATGCTATGCTCGATGGCCTACCCAATATGCAACTACAAGTTTCTTTGAAATGTTACGTTGCACTCTAATAATAAAATAATATTATTTTAAATGGTAGTTAACGCCTAGCGGCTGTAATGGCGGGAATGAACATAACTAACTAAAAATGATTATATATGTTTTTCAAATATTTTTACTTTTTTTTAATAAATGTTAGAGGATTAAAACTGCAAATGAATCCAGTTTTTAAGCGTAAACATTCTAATATTCTTTAAAAGGTCGATTAACCTCCTTTTGATGGGGAACACCTTTAAATCCACATTTTGACAATTTTATTTTCTCTATTTTTCATAACAAACATATTATTTATCATTGGGACATTGAAATTTACCTTGGGTTAATTTTTGGTATTTTTCTGACAATGTTTATTTTTCAATGAATAGTGAAAAATACTGTATTTTACATCAAAACTTATTTTTCATATAATTTAATTGTATGGTTATATTGTCTTTTTAATTTGTTTTAAAGTTTAATTGTAATATATTTTTACCATGTAATCCAATTATGGTCATTGGGATTAATTTCACTTTTTAATTGGGCATAAACAAGTGCCAAACTTTTCATAAATATTGTTTCTAAAAAACCCGCTATTTTTTTTGACAACGAGAATTATTTTTAAATTAATTATTGGAATTTATGTGTTTTTAATTTGGTAAAATGGATTAAATATTTTTAATCATAAGGTCCTAATTATGTAATTAATAATCTTTTAGTTTTGGACATTATGAATAGTAATGACGGTTATTATGTTTAATTATCTCGATTAATGAGTAATCAGGTAGTTAAACATAATAAAATAATATCATAATAATAAAAAATGACCAAAAAATGTGTCCTAAGTCTACTGGTTGTCTCATGGCCGACCATGGGATGCCTTGTGCCAAACTTGGAGGGCCCCATGGAAACACTTTTGTAAGAAAGTGACTTTTTATCTTTTTATTTTTAAAGAATGTTAAATGTAACAAAGAATGTATCACATGAGTAAAATATTTTTAATTTTGTCTACATAAATGTTATTTTAGACTATAAATATTCATTGGAAATCTACAAAGATTTCCTACATCATAGTATTTTTTTATAATTTTTAGACATAAATGAATTAAATTATTTATGACATCATGATGATGCAGCGATTACCTCATTATTTAACGATTTAAATAAACTGTAAAGATAATGTTAAATCTAATCCCTAAACATGTCAAAATACTATTAGATGGGTGGATTTAGAACCATTATCACCTTATACTTGAAACACATCAATGTGGGACCATTAAAATCCGTAACTCATTTGAAAATAAAGTTACATTTTATACCTTTCCAAGAGTGTCCCTCCTCTCCTCTTATAAAAGTCCCCCACCTCTACCTCCTTACCCACAATTACAAAGCCTTTGGCTCAGCCAAACCCTACCCATTTTGTCTCTCCACATCCCTATCTAACTCCATGAATCCTCACATTGGGCAAAAGTCTTCCCAAGGAAGCCTTTGAACTCAAACCAAAGGGAGTTACCCTATTTTAAGGTAAAGTCTTCACTTGAGTCCTTTTGTTTTATTTTGCTTCTCCAACCCCCTAAACTCTTTTTATTCATTTTTTTAACAACTCCAGTATCTTAAATATACTAGGACGTTTTTATAATAAGGATTCGAGATACACTTACACACACCTTCGTCTAATGGTTAAAGAACATACTGTTTCTGTGGTTGGTGATTTTATGCCTCACGAAACAATGGTTGTTCAATATTCTTTTAAAACCTTTAAAGGTGGCCATTATGATGTCACTGTATTTTATATATGATATATATGGTATTTATTTTTACTATATTCTTCTGTATTTTATATTTAAAACATACCTTTTTTCTTTTCATGCTATGTAATTGCAATAATTTCATATGAGGAAGTGTGGACTACCGCCCCCTCAGGTGATGTGACTCGTACATGAAATACATGGAATATATAAATCATGAAATTAATGAACATATGTGACCTATATAACATATATATTATACTGGAATTATAATATATATATATATATCATTTATTTTTAATTCCATTAATATGACAAAGAAAAAAATGAAAGTAGAGTTCATGCGTACGTACGGCCTACCGTCTCCATGAACGGTGCTTTTCGTTTTTTATCTCTAAATGATATGGAATAGTATAAAATGAATATGTGGTGGATATATATGATATTTTAATCATTAATACTATTCTGGAAATTATTTACTTATAACTACATGGAAATCATTTTTCAAACAAGTTCATTTTTGACTCATGTACCAAACATCAGCAAAACGTCTGATATGAACTAACATTATTAAAATTATTATAACATTATAATATGTAATATGAACTGAATAATAATATTTAAAGGAGGTACTTAGGCAATTATAAATTTACAAAAGCTTATTATTCAGGAATATAAAGAAACGAACAAGACAAGTCGGTCTTGAGGTAAGGGATCCTACCCCTTTCTTTCTTTTTAAGTACACTCTTTTATGTCATTCCTTTTAAGCTCATCTTTATTATGTTTGGGGATATTGTTTTATATTCCTCATAATTTAATTTTTATTGTCATATTATGAGATACCCTATTTGATCACATAAATTCATTTTTGGAAGTTTTAAGTGGCGCTGTCAGGCTGCCGAGTTTTCGTAAGGGATTTTTCATCTCACTTTTATTCCTGTGAGATTTATGCTACATTTTCCACAATTTCCTTTTAGTGGTGTATGTACTGCCGATTATTTTACTCATTGTGTAATATACTTTCATTTATGAGTATTTACATAAATATTTTATTTTCCTTATTTCATGGGGTGTATGTTTCGAATGATACCCATGTCGGTAAGGGAACCTTTCACCCTCCTCTTTTTAAAAGACTTTTTTTGTTATGTATTTTAATTCACATAATATTATGTTGGGATATGTTCTTCTATATAATTATTGATGTAAATTTTATGTCCAAGTGATGAGATACCCTTTTTATCTCTCATCAACTCTTTTTTTTTGAATTTTGAAGTGATGCCGTTAGGCTGTCAAATTTTTGCAAGGGAACTTCATAACCCAATTTTGATTCTTTAGGATAAACTTGTACACCTTGAATATGTCATTCTATGATTATGTGTGAATTTCCTCTGATTGTTTTACACTTAATACCCACTTATATTTCATGTATTCTTTTGTCCCACATAATTATGTAACTAATTTACCCTTAATCCAAGGATACCGTCTTTGTATGGGACTTCGTCTAAATCTCCTTTCATTGAGACATATTTTGTTTTATACACAACTTTCTTTTATATGGTGTATAAACCCCTTTGACTTTTATGATTATTCAAACGGAATATTTTTTATACGAAGCGTTTACTAAATGAAAAAAGATAATATTTTTTTTGTCATACGTATGCGGCGACAACAACTTCTCCGCCGCCATGACCATTATTTGAGTTTCAGCTTACTCTACAAGCCATAAATTCTTTTTAAAAGAAAAATAAATACCATGTTTTAAATTTCTTTTATTTTGGTATTGAAAATGGTTTTAATAATGTTTTTATCATATCAATGTGTTTTGTTGATATCTTGTGATTGAAATATGGAAATGTTATGTTTCCTTTATGAATGTTTTATGTGATACGATTTTGTTATGGTTCTTGGGGATTGTTTTGAAAACGGGTGGTTCTGTGATAAACTAAGGGCAGGTGAGCCCGATATAGCTCTCCAATGCATTGGGTAACACAAAGGAGTGAAACGTTAAGTTTTCTCTGAAGAGATTTAGGGAATATACTGTGGTGGGTATTCCAAACGTATCCAAGAGGGTTACTCCCTATGTAACAATGTGATTAATGCCTCAAGATACCTTTATGTCTTATTATTTATATGATTTATTCATGATTTTATAAGGTATGTTAAAGTGCCTATGTTTTATGGGTAAAGTATGATTTTATTCTTATGTATATATGAACTCATGTTTCGTTTCCATATTTTTATAAACCTTACTGAGCTTTTTATGATCACCCAAAGTTTTTTTGAAATGTTTTTCACAGTTCAAGGGAAAGGTACATGTTATGATGATAGTGTCAAGGAAGTGTCAAGAAGGAATCTGTGCTTTATTTTTTAAATATGTTTCCGTTGATGGGAAAAATGAATACTATATTTATGTAACCACTTTGTTTAAATGTGGAATATAATGCAAGTTTTATGATCTAATTCTCTAAAACTCTAAACCTGAAAAGATCCTCAATGTGTAATCTTGTAACAACTAAATATTAAGTAAGGTTTAAGTCTGGGGCCTTATAGTTGGCATCAGAGGTCGGTTTAGACAACTTTAGGGATTAGGATTTTTTGTTAGAAACATGATTAGTCCCTATATCTATTATTTCAGATAAATACTTGTTTTATAACATTTTTTAGGTCAAGTTAAGTCGGTTACGAATGGAAGGAGAATGATCTCAAATGACATTCCTATCTCTTCCTGATGACATGCTTGCAATAATTATTGCAAAGTCATGTTCTGATGATTGTGAAACTTTTTCTAGCATACAACTCACTTGAAAGAAGTTGTTTGAGATATCAAACGTCTCCACTATACCTCATTATCATCGTGGATCATGGATTGTTTTTAGACAAATACTATTTTCAAAATATTCTCATATTTTCAAGAAAGGTAAATATTATCAAGGTATTTTCAAATATTTTACCTTATCACAAGAATTTGAAGCATATTATGATTTTAAAAATGGTGCTGAGGAAGGAGACCCTTGCGCAACCTATTTATATTTGCTTTTAAAATACAGTCTCTCAGCACATACTTATGGTATTTTAAAAGGACCAATAATTGAAAGTTTCAACTCAAATTATGTCCGACTATTTTATAGAAATCATGTTTTATTAGATGTTTTGGAATTATATGTCATACATGATTATTTTCTAAAACTATTTTTCTGTGAACACCCATATGACCCATGTTGTACAAGGTGTATTTGGATGGAGGAAGCAAATGATTTTTAATAATCTCTAAATCATTGTTGTAATGCATGGGACTTCTACCTAGTTGAGCAAGATGACGATGAAACCGAGTGGATACCATGATCAAGGTATGATGTTATTCATTTTGGGAATCGTTTTATTTTATCTTATGGTGTTGAAATAAGACTTCATGAATTAAGATGTTGATATTGTAACAAATTTGGATGAAAATGAGAGGTATAAGGAAACTATTAAGGTTAAAAAATGTTAGGGTTATTTTTGGAGTTTTATAAAAAGGACAACACGCAGACCGTGTGACAACCCGTCGCGTCGGACAATGCTGTAGGAATCAATCCCACAACCAAAGTGCAACTGGTATTTATCACCTACCACTGGACTACATGAAGTCCCTGGTTAGTTTAACTAATTATTTTTAGTTAGATTATCTTATGAAGCAAGAATGAGCTTATTTTGGGTTATCTATGGAAATTATTAACCTATCATGGAGGATATGTGATTAGGTTAATTACTTTTCAATACGAGACATTAAGAGGAACTGATGTTGTTTGGAGATAAATGTTATGATTTAACTTGGAAGACTATGTGACTAAATCCTTCAAATATTTGGGTTTCAATCTTAGTTTGGTTTAATTTGAAGAATTTTATGGACAAATTTTTTATCGAATGGTCCTCGTTGAACTTTGGGTTTCGTTGGACAATTTTTGGAGATTAGGAATAATTTTTTTTTATAAAGGGTTATCCTTTTCTGGATTATCTGATCTTGTACTAACCTTTTTTGTTTTGGTTTTGGTTAAAGTCTAAAGACATGGAAAGTATATAGTTCTATTTTTTGGATTAGGTGATTCTCTAGAAGTTTATTATAGTACTCTTAATGTGAACAAGTCTTCCTAAATACTTGTCTTTTGGAGAAAATATGAGTTTGTGTAAGGAATCTAATAAAAGATGAAAGTCAACATGATAAGTGATTATGTTTCCTTGTGAATAAATTCCTCAATAAAAAGTAATTTAAAACAAAAATGTTGTCTATTAACTTTTCCTACCAGGGAATCGAATACCGTTTAACCCATCACAAGTTTGTGATTTTCTTATGGTTAACTTTCTCCTAGACATGTTTACTATCACTCTCCATAAAAACATGACCCATTGTTTTTTCCTCCATTTCCATATTTTCATACTTTTAATCCAAGTATGGGTTAACTCGGGTGACCTTTGTACTTATCTTTCTTTATTTTAAAGTGATTTTTTTACTGACTCGTGTTCCGATGTGGGACGTTCAAGGATGTTTCAAAGCTCAATTTTAAAATTGCGAGGACGCAATTCCCAAAAGGGGGGAAGGATGTAACACCCCAGGTAAATAAAGAGTATGACATTTTCACATTTATCCATATTTGTGAATAAAATATTAATATTACATTAAAGGGAACTCTATGCTCGATGGCGTACCCAATATGCAACAACAAGTTTCTTTGAAATCTTATGTTGTACTCTAATAATAAAATAATATTATTTTAAATGGTAGTTAACGCCTAGCCATTGTAATGGCGGGAATGAAAAAAACTAACTAAAAAAGGATTATATATGTTTGTAAAATATTTTTACTTTTTTTCAATAAATGTTAGAGGATTAAAAATGAAAATGAATCCAGTTTTTAAGCGTAAACATTCTAATAATCTTTAAAAGGTCGATTAACCACCTTTTGATGGAGAACCCCTTTTAAATCCACTTTTTTACAATTTTATAAGCTCTATTTTTCAAAACAAACATATTATTTATGATTGGGACATTTAAATTTACCTAGGGTTAATTTTTGGTATTTTTCTGACAATGTTCATTTTTCAATGAATAGTGAAAAATACTGCATTTTACATCAAAACTGCTTTTTCATATAATTTAATTATATGGTTATATTATATTTTTAATTTGTTTTAAAGTGTAACTAGAATATATTTTTACCATGTAATCCAATTATGGTCATTGGGATTAATTTCACTTTTTAATTGGGCATAAACAAGTGCCAAACTTTTCATAAACATTGTTTCTAAAAAACCCGCTATTTGTTTTGACAATGAGAATTATTTTTAAATTAATTATTGCAATTTATGTGTTTGGAATTTGGTAAAATGGATTAAATATTTGGAATAAAAAGGTACAAATTATGTAATTAAGACTCCTTTATTTTTGTACATTATGAATAGTAATGACGGTTATTATGTTTAATTATCTTGATTAATGAGTAATCAGGTAGTTAAAGATAATAAAACAAGATCATAATAATAAAAAATGACCACAAAATGTGTCCTAAGGCTACTGGTTGTTTCATGGCCGACCATGGTATGCCTTGTGCCAAACATGGGGGGCCCCATGGAATCACTTTTGTGAGAAAGTGACTTTTTATCTTTTTATTTTTAAAGAATGTTAAATGTAACAAAGAATGTATCACCTGAGTAAAATATTTTTAATTTTTTCTAAATAAATGATCTTTTAGACTATAAATAGTCATTGGAAAACTAAAAATATTTCCTACATCATAGTATTTTTTTATAATTTTTAGACATAAATATATTAAATTATTTATGACATCATGATGATGTAGCGATTACCTCATTATTTAACGATTTAAATAAAATGAAAAGATAATATAAAATCTAAGCTCTAAACATGTAAAAATCCTATTGGATGGGTGTATTTTGAACCATTATCACCTTAACATATAAAAACATCAATGTGGGACCATTAAAATCCGAAACTCATTTGAAAATAAAGTTACATTTTATACCTTTCGAAGAGTGCCTCTCCTCTCCTCTTATAAAAGGCCCCCACCTCTACCTCATTACCCACACTTCCAAAGCCTTTGGATCGGCCAAACCCTTCCCATTTTGTCTCTACACATCCCTCTATAACTCCATGTAGCCTCACTTTTGGCAGAAGTCTTCACATGGAAGCCTTTGAGCTCAAACCAAAGGAAGTTACCCGATTTTAAGGTAATGTCTTCACTTGAGTCCTTTTGTTTTATTTTGCTTCTCCAACCCCCTAACCTCTTTTTATTCATTTATTTTGTAACAAATCCAGTATATTAAATATATTAGGATGTTTTTATAAGAAGTATTCTATCTAAACTTACACACACCTTCATCTAATGGTTAAAGAACATACTGTTTCTGTGGTTGGCAATTTTCTACCTCACGAAACGATGATTGTTCAATATTCTTTTAACACCTTTAAAGGTGGCCATTATGATGTCACTGTTTTTTTTATATGATATATATGGTATTTATGTTTACTATATGCTTCTGTATTTTATATTTAAAACATACCTTTATTCTTTTCATGTTGTGTAAATGCGATAATTTCATATGAGGAAGTGTGGACTACCGCCCCCTCAAGTGATGTGACTCGTACATGCAATACATGGAATGTATAAAGTATGAAATTATTGAACATATGTGACCTATATAACATATATATTATACTGGAATTATAATATATATATATATATATATCATTTATTTTTAATTCCATTAATATGACAAAGAAAAAAATGAAAGTAGCGTTCATGCGTACGTACGGCCTACCGTCTCCATGAACGGTGATTTTCGTTTTTTATCTCCAAATGATATGGAATAGTATAAAATGAATATGTACTGGATATATATGATATTTTAATCATTAATACTATTCTGGAAATTATTTACTTATAACTACATGGCAATCATTTTTCAAACAAGTTCATTTTTGACTCATGTACCAAACATCGGCAAAACGTCTGATATGAACTAACATTATTAAAAAATTATTATAAAATTATAATATGTGATATGAACTGAATAATAATATTTAAAGGAGGTCCTTAGGCATTTATAAATTGAAAAAAGTTTACTATTTATGAATATAAAGAAATGAACAAGACAAGTCAGACTTGAGGTAAGGGATCCTACCCCTTTCATTCTTTTTAAGTACACTCTTTTATGTCATTCCTTTTAAGCTCATCTTTCTTATTTTTAGGGATATCGTTTTATATTCCTCATACTGTAATTATTATGGTCATATTATGAGAGACCCTATTTGATCTCATAAATCCATTTTTGGATGTTTTAAGTGGCGCCGTTAGGCTGCCGAGTTTTCATAATGGATTTTTCATCCCACTTTTATTCCTGTGAGATTTATGCTACATTTGCCACAATTTCCTTTGAGTGGTGTATGTACTTCCCATTATTTTTCTCATTGTGTAATATAATTTCATTTATGAGTATTTACATCAATGATGTATTGTCCTTCTTTCACGGGGTGTATGTTTTGAAAGATACCCATGTTGGTAAGGGAACCTTTCACCCTCCTCATTTTAAAAGACATATTTTGTTATGTCTTTTAATTCACATAATATTATATTGGGATATTTTCTTCAATATCCTTATTGATGTAAATTTTATGTCCAAATTATGAGATACCCTTTTTATCTCTCATCAAATCTTTTTCTGAATTTTGAAGTGACGCTGTTAGGCTGTCGAATTTTTGCAAGGGAACTTCGTAACCCAATTTTGATTCTTTGAGATAAACTTGTACACCTTGAATATGTCATTATATGATTATGTGTGAATTTCTTATGATTTTTTTACACATAATACCCACTTATATTTCGTGTATTCATTTGTCACACATAATTATGTAACTGATTTATCCTTAATCCAAGGATACCGTCTTTGTATGGGACTTCGTCTCAATCTCCTTTCATTGAGGAATATTTTGTTTTATACACAACTTTATTTTATATGGTGTATAAACCCCTTTGACTTTTATGATTATTCAAAAAGAATCTTTTTTATACGAAGTGTTTACTAAATGACAAAAGGGAATTTTTTTTGTCGTACGTATGCAGCGACAACGACTTCTCCGCCGCCATGACCATTATTTGAGTTTCGACTTCCTCTACAAGCCATACTGTCTTTTTAAAAGAAAAATAAATACCATGTTTTACATTTCTTTTATTCTGGTATTGAAAATGGTTTTCATAATGTTTTTATCATATCAATGTGTTTTATGGATATCTTGTGATTGAAATATGGAAATGTTTTGTTTCCTTTATGCATGTTTTATGTGATACGATTATGTTATGGTTCTTGGGAATTGTTATGAAAACGGGTGGTTCCATGAAAAACTAAGGGCGGGTGAGCTCGATATAGCTCTCAAATGCATTGGGTAACACGAAGGAGTGAAATGTTAAGGTTTCACCGAAGAGATTTAGGGAATATACTGTGGTGGGTATTCCAAACTTAACCAAGAGGGTTACTCCCTACGTAAGAATGTTATGAATGCCTCAAGTTACCTTTATGTCTTATTATTTCTAGGATTTATTCATGATTTTATGAGGTATGTTAAAGTGTCTATGTTTTATGGGTAAAGTATGATTTCATTCTTATGTATATATGAACTCATGTTTCCTTTCCATATTTCTATAACCCTTACTGAGGTTTTTATGCTCACCCAAAGTTTTTTTGAAATGTTTTTCACAGGTCAAGGGAAAGGTACATGTTATGATGATAGTTTCAAGGAATTGTCAAGAATGAATCCATGCACTTTTTAAATATTTTTCTGTTGATGGGAAAAATGAATACTATCTTTATGTAACCACATTTTTTAAATGTGGATTATAATGATTGTTTTATGATCTAATTCTCTAAATCTCTAAACCTAAAAAGATCCTCAATGTGTAATCTTGTATCAACTCAAGATTAAGTAAGGTTTAAGGCTGGGGCCTTATAACAGGTATGTTCTAGATTTTATGTGATACATTGATAGTAAAATTAATAGATTTTACTTAGGATTGAAATTGGGGCTATGAAGAGATTTGGCCTCCTGAGAATGTAAAAGTTATGAAATAGTGGTTCACTGTGCTAAGAAAACTGAAATGGAGTTTGCCAACACTTATGTTCCATGAGTGGATAGGAGTAAGAAATGGCTAAGGTACCATGAAATGGAGAAGTAACCAACAAATAATTATAGAGGTAATACCAAAAACATTTTACAAGTGTGTTAAAATACATTTTGGGGAATGTATACCAGGACGTATAAAGTGTTCTTGGGGTCATAAGTTTGGTCATAAGGTTCATGAATACAAAGAAAAGGGTCCTGAACATTCCAAAAATGAGATAATAGATAATTAGTCTACATTAATATGATTTTTCTATAATGAGTTTGTACATTATGAAAATAATTTTCTGAAGTTAATTACCCCCGGAGTAAATCAGTATGATCAGAAACAAAAAGATTTGGGAAAATATTTCGTTGATACTATAGTTGATTTTGAGACATCTGGTGAAGTGACGGAGTCTTCTGAGAGACCATTATTTTTTAAAGGGTAACCATAAGTTCAAGGTTTTAGTCACACCTTCTAATGTTTCATGTGATGTGATAATAAGTCGATAAGGACCATTCTGGGAGATTTTTTCTGGGGTTATGTTTATATATGGTGTTTTAAAGTGGAAGTATGCCTTTAATTTTGGACCTTAATTTTAATATATTGATACTATTTATGGTTTGTTTGATCTTTTATACTTACAGTTATTCTTAGGTATGTACATAATATTATGAGAATATTATAAGGATGAAATTATGATTATAAAATAGTAATACATTAAGAAATTACGTTTCCTTATGTTCTTAGTCAAGATCATAAATAAATTCCTTAACATTATTAAAAGGACCTTATAACAAAAATGTTGTTCATTTAATTTTCCTACATTGAAATTAAATGCTGTTTAACCCGTCACAAGTTTATGTTTTTCTGGTTGTTAACTTTTTTCCAGATCATATTTTCTATCACTCTCCATCAGAACATGATGGTTAGTTTTTTCTTCTTTATCCCTATTTTGAAACATGGAATCATATTTTTTTATCTTATATGAACTTTGTAGTTATATTTCATTCTTTTAAAGTGATATTTTTATTTACTCTTTTTTTGATGTGGGATTTTAATGAAGTTTTAGAGCCTATTTATAAAATTACTAGGATGTAATTTACAAAACGGGGAATGATGTAATGAACCAGGTATTTAAAGAATAATAAATTTTAATATATACTTATATTTTTGAATAATATATTGATTTTATGATATAGTGGACACTTTTTCTGATAGCATACATGACACGCAACAAAGGGTTTCTCCAAAATCTTACATTATACACAACATTGAGTTATACTGAAAAATAATACAATAATAATATTATTTTTTAAAATGGTAGTTAATTCCTTGACATTATATGGAGGGAATGAATAGTATCAACTAAATTATGAAAATCTGGTTTAAAAATTCATTGGTTACTATATTTATTAGAAATAGGAATAAAACCCTATTGAATATAAATGATGCGTTTTTGTGAAAACCAATTTAAAAGAGAATAATAGTGTTTATAAAATCATATCACTATTTATGGATTTTTAATTAATAAAAAATATATGTTATATATTCAATTTAATGTTTTAAATTTAATTTATATTTTTTCTATATATGATATATTAACAAATTAAAATTTTTAGATAAAATAAGTATTTTTCAAAAAATAAACTTTTACCGCCTTTTAAAGGTGAACCTTTTTAATACATATTTTGTCACTTTTATAATTTATAATTGTAAAAATAAAACTATTCTTCATAATAGGAACATTAAAATTTACTTTGGTTGAAATTTTTGTATTTTTATGATAAAATTCATATTTTAATGTTTAGTGGAAAATACTAAATTTTAATTTAAAATTGTCTTTTCAGATAATTTATTTATATAGTTAGATTTTTATTTAAATTAGTTGTAATATTTAATCATATTGAGTTTTTATCATTTAATCCAATTTTGGTTATTCAAAGTAATTTCTCATTGAAATTGGATACAAACACATGTCAACGTTTTGATATTTATTACAACTTAAAAACCTACTTTCTAGTTTTAAGAATGGGAATTAATTTAAAATTAATTTCTGCCTATTCTTTGTTTTTAATTTCGAAAAATCGATTCCATATTTGAAATTAGAAGGTCCAAATTTGTTAAATTTTTATAATTTATTTTTGGACATTATGAATGGTAATTTATATAATTTCTTTTACCATGGTTGAAGGGTAAATATGATGAATAAGGGTAAAAAAATAATATTATCATAATATTAAACTACTCTAACACTTGTACTAATCCTATTTTATGAGATATTCCTACCTTGGGCATCCTTGGGTCTATTTTGGGACCCCATGGAGCCACTTGGTTGTGATAATGACATGTTATAAGAATTAATTTAATGTAAAGAGAAACAATACATAAACATGTATCTTTTACTAAGACAATTTTAATAAAGGGTTATATAACTGAATGATTCAATGATTAATGATGAAATGAATAATTTATTAATGAATGATTCAAATAAATTATATTATGAATATTAAAATAAATATAGTTTGAACATTTTGATGCCATATAAAATTTTCTAGATGATTATGACCTATTATATTTGATTTAATGACTTTTTTTTAAGGAGTCATGTTTTTATTGTTTTATAAAAAAACAATTACTAAATAGTGTCAAAATTGAAATAAATGGGTTTTTAAAACAAATACAATTTTATTAAATGACATAATAGTAATAAAAATATATGATTCAGAAAAAAAACATATATAATGTTAAAAATTACATTAATGATCCACTTTTGGTTCTCTTGTTATTTTATAGTAACTATAATAACCATATATTCTGAAAATATAACAAGACATTGTAAGAGTTAATGTTTTTAGCTAAAGGTTAAAGCTAAAAGATAAAGTTAATTTTAGGACATAAACTTATCTAGAAATTATTGTATGATGGGTATTAGAACCAAAATAGTCTTATATTCAAATAAAATGAGTTTCGGACCATTTTTATTAGAAATTTAATTTGTAAGAAAATAATATTTCAAAACCTTCCTAAAGTGCCCCTCCTCCCTCTTATAAAAGGCCACCCACTATACCCACTTACTCCCAACTATAAATTCCCTAGGATCATCCAAATTCTACTAAAATAGGCTCCCAATATCCCTAAATTTCTCCTAGAAGCCTCACATTGGGAATAATACAATTCAAGAAAGCCTTTTGGTTCAAATCAAAACAAGTTACTCGATTAAGAGGTAACATCTTCTCTCAAGTTCATTTCACTTATTTTCCTTCTCCACTCCCTATGATCTTATTATTCTATGATTAAATAGAAAAAAACCATAATAAATATTCTCAGATGTTTTTTATTAGAATTATTCAAACTAAACTTACACACACATCCATCAAATGTATATGAACATACTGTTTTTGTGTACGATGAACTACCACCTCACAAAATGATGATTGTTCAATTTTCTCCTACCACCTCTCATGGTGGACATTATGATGGAACCGTATTTATATATTATATATATTATATTTATATTTTATATATTATTCTTTAATTTTTATCTATAACATACCTTTATTGTTTATATAATGTGTAAATTTGATAACTTCATTTGCGGAAGTGAGGACTACTGCCCATCAAAGTGATATGAATCATTCATTACATACATGGAATGTATAAAGGATAGTTTTAATAGTATTATGAGACATAAATGACATAAATATATTACTTGAATTATTATATAAATTTATATCATTTTGTTTTTATTCTTTTACTATTGCAAAAAATTAATGTAACGTTCTTGCGTACGTACGGGCTACCATCTCTATGAACAATGCATTTCATTTATTATTTCGAAATATTATGGAAAATTTAAAATAAACATATAATTGATAGATATTATATTTAAATCATGAATATCCTTCTAGAGATGATTGAATTATGACCACATGGACAATTTACATCAAAGAAAGTTCATTTTTGACTTGAGTACCGAATATCAACTAAATGATAGATATGAACTTAAATAATTATATAATTTTTATAACATGATAATAAGTAATATAAAATGAATAATAAAATTTACGAGGTTATAAAGAAATTATAAATTAACCAATGTTTATTATTCCAGAATATAAATAATGAACAAGACAAGTTGGACTCAAGGCAATTGACTTCGTCACAATCTCTTTTTATTGAGGCATATTTTGATTTATATAAGAACATATTTTATATGATGTATAATAAACAACATTGACTTTAAATTCCATTAAAATGGAATCATTTTTATGTGAATCATTTTACTAAATGACCAAAATGAATGATTTTAATTTATACATCGATAATGACTTCTTGGCCACCATAACTGTTAGTTGGTATTCATCTTTCTCTATAAGCCTTAATGTCTTTTAAAATAAAAATAAATTCATTATTCCATTATTTGGGTATATTGGTATTGAAAATGGATTCTTAAATGAAAATTGTATTTTTATACAATTTTTTTTCATATAGGATTAGAATTAGCTTTTAAAAGGGGGTTTTATGATGAATGTATTTTATTCATAAAATGGTACTTGAGGATTATATGATATGGGTGAGCCCGATATAGATTATACGAAGGGTTGAGCCCCATTATAACTCTGGGGTGAGCCTGACATAGATTATACAAAGGGTTGATCCCCATTATAGATCATGGGTGAGCTAATATAACCTATAGAAAGGGTGATCCCCATTATATATCTCCAATTTGTAATCCAACCACATGGTTATTCCAATCGAAAGATGTTTGAAAGTATTTTATTTATATGTTGCTCTAAGTTGACTAAATGAGTTTTAATTATTTGTTATTTATTTAAGTGTTTGTAATTGAGAAAAAACTATGAGTGTTATTCACGTGAAAATATTTTATTGCATCCGCTAAAAGAACATTGAATGGGTTATTAGGTTTTAACTAGACTAATGGTTTTTCTTTATTTTTTTCCCTTACAGAGATATTTTTATTCATCCCATGTTTTAAATGTTTTCAAAGGATTTAATGGAGAATAGATTCTAGGATGTAATCAAGGAAAAGTTATGGATATTAAACATGAAAATTAACAATGTTTCTTTTTTAAATGATTTATTGTTATGGAAGAAATAGATACTATTATAAGTTTCCACTTTTTATTTCTATGTTTTTTATGAAATATTTATGTTTTAATTCTATAAATCTCTAAACCTGAAAAGATCCCCAATGTGAATTAAATTCAAATTATTTACTTATCTCAAGATTAATTATTGTTTAAGGTTGGGGCCTTATATTTGGTATCATATATTGGTTTATATAACTTTATAGGTTAGGTTGGGGTTAATTACTTTCCTTTAGAGGATTTTACTTTATGGTTAAGTTGAAATGATATAGAATTTTAAGATTAATTTGTTGTTTCATCTAAACCATGTCTGTTTAGAATGGTTTTCTGCATAGGAAATAGGAAATTTGTAATGGGAAGGAATCAATATAGAAAAAACATTTCAAATCATCAACATGAGGTGGAGAGAATTACAACATAATAGTTTGTTTCAATGATGGATTAGTTGAATTTATATATAAATAGAATTGGTATCCATGCACAAGATTATACCAATCAACCATAGAAGAATATTTCAGTTGTGGAACATTTTATGAGGCAACACCCCCATCATTCAATGGATCATCTGACCCAATTGTAGCTAAAGGATGGATCAATACACTGGAGAAGATCTCTAAAGTAAAGGGATGTTTAGAATGTCAAAAGGTAACTCTTATCATCCATCGTTTTGAAGGAGAATCTAGTCTATGGTGGTCATTAGGTAAGAATACTAGATATAAAAAGGATCTTGATTCCATGAATGGGAAAATTTTAAGGATATTTTCATTGAGAAATAATTATCTAAGATTGTTTAGCTTCGGATGGAGAAATAGTTCTTGGATGTAAAGGAAAAGGATGATGATTCAGTTTCTACATATGAAGATAACTTTACAAGATTAGCCAGCTATGTTCTGGATGTTATATGAGACATTGATAGTAAAATTAATATATTTTACTTAGGATTGAAACCAGGGATATGAAGATCTTTGACCTCCCGAGTATTTAAAAGTTATAAAAAAGTGTTTCTTTATGATAAGAAAGTATAAATGGATTTTGCTGACACTTATGTTCTATGATATGATAAGAGTTAAAGTAATCAAGGTATAAAGAAATAGAGAAGTAACCGAATAATAATTCTAGAGTTAAGCATAAAAATTGTTCCAAGTGTGGTAAAATATATTTTGGGGAATGTATTTCCGTGTATTGAAAGTGTTACTGGTGTGGTAAGCTTGGTCATATGGTTCGTGAATACAAAGAAAAGGTTCATGAACAATCTAATAATGTGATAAACGATAGTCAGTCTATAGTATGTTTCTTTAGCTACAATGAGTTGAGACATTATGCAAATAAGTTTCCAAAGATAATTACCCTGGGAAGAAATCTGTATGATCAGAAAAAAAAAGATTTGGGAAAATATTTTTCTACTACTACAGATGATGTTGAGACATCTGGTGATGTTATGGAAGCTCTTGATAGACTGATATTTTACAAAGGATAACCATAAGTTCATGGTTTTTGACACACCTTCTGAGGTTTTATTTGATGTGATAATAAGTTGATAAGGACCTTTCTAGGATATGTTGTGTGCGGTTATGTTTATGTATGAGTTTTTAATGTGGAAGTATGACATTACTTTTGGAAGTAATTTATAATACATCAATATCCTTTATGGTTTGTGTGGTCTTTTATACATAATTTTATTCATAGGGATGTACATCATATGCTAGTCATATTATGAGAATGAAATTGTGATTAAAAAAAATAAATACATCAAGTAATTATGTTTCCTTATGTTCTTAGTAAATCTCATAAATAAATTCCTCAACTTTATGAAAATTACCTTACAAAAATGTTGTGTATTTACTTTTCCTATTGAGAAATTAAAGACCATTTAAGCCATCAAAATTTTATGGTTTTCTGGTTGTTAACTTCTCCTGATCATGTTTTATATCAATCTCCATCAGAACCTGATGGTTAGTTTTTTCATCCATATCCATGTTTTTCATATATGGAATCCTAGTATTTTTTATCTAATGTGACATTTTTACTTCTATTTCATTCTTTTCATGTGATATTTTTATTGACTCTTTCTCCGATGTGTTATTTTCAATGAAGTTTTTGAGCCCAATTTTAAAATTGTGAGGACATAATTTCCAAAAGGGGGAATGATGTAATGACCCATGTATTTAAATAATAATACATTTTCATATCTATTTAAATTTATGATTAAGATATTAATTTTACATTAAATAGAACACTTTTTCTGATAGTGTACTCGACACACAACCACAAGTTTCTCCAAAATTATATGTTTCACACAATATTGAGTTATACCAAGAAATAATATAATAATATTATTATTTTTTAAATAGTAATTAAAACCTAGCCATTTTATTGTGGGAATTAATAGTATTAACTGAATTTTGAAAATATGGTTTATAGATTCATTGGTTTTGAAATTTATTAGAAATGGAAATAAAAACCAATTTAATATAAATGATTAGTTTTTATAAAAACCTATTTATAAGAGAATAATTGTGTTTATAAAATCATATCACATTATATGGTTTTTTTATTTAATTAAAAATAAATGTTATATTTTCAATGTAATTTTTTAAATTCATCTTATATATTTTTTATCTATGTTATATAAACAAATTAATTTTTTCAGATAAAAGATGTATCTTTCAAAAAAATAAATGTTCACCACATTTTGAAGGTAAAACCTTTTTAAATATTGTTTCTGTCAAATTATTAACTTATCTCAAGATTAAGTGATGTTAAAGGTTGGGGCCTTATAAATGGAAATATCAAGAGCATTAGGAGATCATAGGGAATGAAAAAATATTTAGAGAAACGTACATTAAAACTGATAAATTGTGTCACATTCATATAGAATCACTATGGAAGGATCATTAAGAACCAAGAGAGATATTATATTTCACTAAACCCTCCACTCATTTTGTAGGGTTATCCCCATGGCCATCTACAGTTTCAATAACTAAGGGAAAGGAATGAATTTTAAATAATAATGGGAGAGGAGGAGAAATCATAGATAATTACATAAAAACAAGATTTGAATATCATATCTTTAGTTCTAAGGGCCTTGATTAATTGAAAATCTGGTGATAGTGGGGTTCTACGAGGTGGAATAGTGGCGCGGTGGCATGATGATAGTGTGGAAGATTGGTGACATGTAGGAAATGTAGTTGGGGGAGAGGTGCCTAGTGACAGTGAGGTTAGGGAAGAGCAGTGTCATAGTGGACTAGGGGTAGTGAGGTTGGGAGAGAGAGGATGAGGGTTGGCATTGGTGTTCGACAAGAGCAGTGGCATGGTAGGGCTGCGGCTGTTCTGTTGGGTGAGAGTAGGGGATTAGTTACAGTGGGGTTTAGTAAGAGAAGCAGTAGTCGGCTTTCTCGATAGCCTGAAGGTACATGAGGGAAGAAGTCGACTATTAGGGTTCTTTTATAAAATCGGGTAACTCTTTTCTCAGTGCTAATTAAAAAGTGATGATAAATGGTGTCTTTATCAGCACTAAAATTATATAGTTGATAAAGGCACAATTACTGAAATAGGTTGGGGACCAACCCCTTTATTGAAAAAAAAACAAAGACAACTTTTTAATTGCGTTATGGGTGAACCGTTACATGCTCAAAGGCCAAAGGCATGAAATGTTTGGATTTAATTGCACAAGATCCCATAGATACAAAAAATACCTGAAGGTCCATGAAAAATAAGAACCCAAAACTTGCTACCTGAAGCAAGCCTAGGCCAGGATCAGCTTCCATTCCTACCACCTACGTTGGTAGAAGCCACCATGGCCACTGACCACTGACACCACAAGAGACCTTCTGATAGACATTTCATAAAGCCACAAGACCCACCACCATCACAAAAAAACAAATACCAACTAGATCATTATTTCCCTTATAGACCAGTCACCCGAAACCCACCACCATCACCAATACGGACTATCAGACCACCACCACGATGCATCCATCAAGATCTCGACCACACCAAGTTGAAAAAACCATATCTGATACATATCTGAGGACATGGATGTCAAAGACCATAAATGGGAGTTGGAAACACTAGATTTGGGTTGGAATCACCAGATCTGAAATAGATCTGAAATGCTACTAAGGGCTGCCAAGCTGACTCACCAAACCGCCAGAGAACTAGCGGCCGAAGCCATGCCATGAGACAAGTTCACTGAGAACCTGAAAGGAAAAAATCAACCACTTGAAGGAACTACATCAAGGGAAATTCCACCGAAGATGCCACTAGGAGGGAGTCGCTTATGAAGAATCTACTTGGGGAGAAACCCTACAAGGTGAAAAGTACTCTCAACTAAAGCTAAGAGCCCCCAATGTCAATATAAAGACTCAGTTTATGAGTTCATTTTTAGCACTGAAAAAAGCATATCTTTATCATCGCAAAAAATTCCTAATGAAGATATAATGTTAATAATTTATATATATTTTTATATATATTTATAAAATTATATATATAATTATATATACTTATATTTATGATATTTATATATAATAAATATATACAATAAATATATTTATTATAAATAATTACAAATATAAATTTATTTACATTTATGACTATAAATTTATATATATATATATAAATAAATATTTATTTATAATTTAAAATTTATAATAAATATAAATATATTTATAGTTATAATTATATATATATATATATTTAATTAATTATATAATTATAATAATTATATTTATTAAACATAAAATTTTATAAATATATATAATTAATATATTTATTATAATTTTATAATTATTTAAATATATTTACATTCATTTACAATTATAATTTTAAATATTTTCATTTATTTAGAATTTTTTTTATATTTATAAATATATTTATTTAATTATATTTATTTATTAAATTATATGAATAATAAATGTATTTATTATAATTTAATAAAAATTTATATATATACAATTATAAATAAATTAATTTTTATTTATAATTAACAAATTAAAATTAATATAAATTTATTTATACTTATAATTATATATATATATATATAGTTGGGGTTTGTCTTAGTGATAAGCAGTGCATAATTCTACATCGAAGGCTAGGGGGTTTCAAATCCCATAGAACGCAGGTACAATAGTAGGGGTACTTTAGTAGTGGCTGGCGACGTGGTAGCACGAGCGGATAATGTATCGAGGACTATAGCAAAGGCGGTATAGTAGTAGTGGGGGGGGGGGGGTACTATGGAAGTACAATTCACAAAACAAGACTTGGGAAAAAAATTTGGGCCTTTGAGCCATGTAATGGGCTTCATGCCCAATAGGCCTTTGCGCCAAAAGATATATCATGTATTAAAGCGGTTGGTTGGGTGGGTTATCCCTTGGGGGATATTACCTACCTTTCATGTATTTGTGTGTGTGGTGTGTATATGCTTTTAATGTAATTGCACCCTAATCACCTAACATAATATAATATAATAAATTTAAATAATTATACAATTATAATAAATATATTAAGTATATATATAATTTTATTAATATATATAATTAATATATTTATTATAAACATATAATTATTTAAATATATATATATTTATTTATAATTATAATTATAAATATTTTTATATATTTATAAATATATTTATTTAATTATATTTATTTATAACATTATAACTATAAAAAATTAATTTATTTTAATTTTATTATTATTTAAATAAATATATATTTATTTAAAATTATAACTATAAATAATATATATTTATGTTTAATTAAAAAATTATAATAAATATATATTTATTAACAGTTAAAATTACAAATAAATAAATAAATATATTTATTTAAATAATTATAAAATTATAACAATATATTTAATATATTTATAATTTAATTAATATATATAATTTATTTTTTTATTATAAATATATATATACTTATATATATATATATTTATAACTTTATATGTATAATAAATATATTATTATAATTTTATAATTATATATATATATATATATATAAAATTTTAATATATATATATTATAATTTTTTAAATATATATAGTAATCATTATAATTATAAACAAATATACTTAAAGAATATTTATATATAATTAATATTTTATAATTATCAATATAATAAATATAATGATTATTTAAATATATTTATTGTAATTTAATATGTATTTTTGAGAGCATAATAGATTTATGGGTATAACATGAATGAATCATATAACTAGTAAAGTATAGATCATAAAAAACAAGTAATCACATATATAGAAAACATGAATAATAATAGGGGTTTAATGTATAAATGAACATTCATGATGAATACATAACATATTCACATAAATTATACTCACACGTCAATATATTAATTAACTAATTTCATTGGAAACATATATTTATTTAAATATATATATTATTATAATTATAAACATATATTTAAAAGTATTTATATATAATTATTAATATATTATTATAAATATATAATTATAAATATATAATTATAAATATATAATTATAAATATAAAATTATAAATATATAATTATAAATATATAATTAAAAATATAATAATAATATTTATTATTTAATATAATTTATTATAATCTTATAACTAATTAATTATATATATATATATATTTAATTATTATTTTAGAATTTTTTTTGAAAAACATTATATATTTATATTTATATATTCCAATTATTAACTTATATATATTAATCACAAATAATCATTTTTTATTTAATGTAAATAAAAGAACATTATTTTTGAATATAAATAAACAAAATTTATATAAAGTAATAATATTTTTATTAATAAATTTTATCATCACATATAATAGCGCTGATAAATCTACCCTTCATGAGGGCTAAAAAATGTGCACCTAAATGGTATATTTATTGATTCTTTTAGTTAGCACTGATAAAGGTCTCCCTTTTATCAAATCTTTTTTCCGAACATTGATAAATGCTAGCACTTCTCTTGTGATGATCTATGGTAGTGTGAGGACACCGTTGAGTTCAGAGAATGAGTTTGACCCTAGGCGTGACATAATGTTGGTGCGTGTGAGACATTTTTATTGAGCATAGTTGCAATCAAATTAATAAATACATACAATAGTTAATTTATTTTATTAAAATAATTTTTGTGACCTAATATTTGTGTATAAATACTCTAATATGGGAAAATATCAAGGGAAGCCACATAACCCTATAGATTTTAGAGAGTGCATTGTAGGATCATTCTCTGATGAACAACAATTGGATTGTGGATCATCAATTAGGGTGCAGTGGAATTTGAGGATCTCATTAAAGACAATAATGAAAATTCATTCTTTGTTGGCAATTGATCCAAATAGAGTTAGGACATTATTTTATACTGATTTATTGCCATTTGATTTTTCTAATGATGAATCTGAATCTATAAACTAATAGATTGATTCAGGAATCACGCATATTATAGGTACGAGTTAGGTTTATCTGGGATTGGAGATTTATTTTGTTGATTATTATTATATCTTCATTCTTCATTATAATAGAAATAAATTGAGGCTAACATGAATGTTATACATGTTATATTTATCATGTTTGTGTTTTCTGTATTCCTTCCCTCGTTCTTTGAATGTTCATCACCTACAATTCCTTTGTGTCACAGTTCAATGGATACTTGGTATTTGATTGCTGCTCGACCATTATTCGGCTTAGTGAAAGAATACCACAAGTACAAATGTGATTGATACTGCATTTTCGGGGCACAATGATGACAAATTATCTATTGGGAACAGATTGGATACCCCTAGTAGGCATATGAATTGCAACAACGGAGAGGCATGATTATATCTATAAGGCCCCAGCCTTAAACATTACTTATTATTGAATTAAATGAATAATTCACATTGAGGATCTCTTCAGGTTTAGAGTTTTACATAATTAGGACATAACTATTACATCTCAAAGATTACAAAGTAGACACATCTACTCAGCTTCCATTTTTTCACAAAATAAAAACTCTTGAACACAAGAGTCATGTCTAGTTCCCTGTTTTAGATAGCATGACATTTCCTTGATCCCATCCATGACCCTAATCATCAATATGTCTTGTGAAAAACATTTCAAAAAAACATGGGATGAGCATAAAAAGCACAGTAAATGATACACAAAGAAGGAAAACTGTTATTTTTTCAAAACAACAAGTAAACCATGTATACTCTATCAAAGTAATACTTTTTACCTTTATGAAGTAGTAAAAAACTCTTCACTGAATAAAACATCATTACTTACCCTTTTGTAAAAAAAATATTACCATAAAACTCATATAAAGAACACATGACATATATAGGTAACTTGGGACATAAACATACATAAATGGAATAACCATGCGGTCGAATTCCACACATACATAATGGAATAGCCATACGGCCGACTTCTATACCCAATGCATTGGAGGTTATAATGTAACCACCCGTCCTTGTATTCACGTCACCACCCGTCATATGGTTTATCACGTAACCACCCGTCAAATGTCCAAGTACCATTATAAAATCATAACACATAAAACAATCATAAAGGAAATAAAAAATTTCCACATTTCAAGCACAATATATCACTTGAATATGTTGACATAAAAAATCCATTTTCAAAACCATTTTCAATACCAAAAAAGAGTATATAGTATTTATTTACTTTTAAAAATATAATGGCATGTTGAGTAAGCCAAAGATCAAATAATACTCGCAGCGGCGGAAAGGTAATTGTCACCGCGTACGTTAAAAAAACATACTTTTGGTCATTCAGAAAAATGCTTCATATAGAAAAGATTCCTTTAGAATAAAAGTATAAGTCAAAGGGGATTATACACCATATAAAAGAAAGCCTTGTATTAGAACAAAAATATTCCTTAATGAAAGGAGATCGAGACGAAGTCCCTTACAAAGACGGTATCCTTGGATTAAGGATAAATCAATTACATAATTATATGTGACAAAAAATACAAAAAATATAAGTGGATATTAAGTGTAAAACAATCAATGGTTATTCACACATATTCATAGAATGACATATTCAAGGAGTACAAGTTTATCCCAAAGAATCAAAATTGGGTTAAGAAGTTCCCTTGCAAAATTTGACAGCCTAACAACGTCAATTCAAAATTCAGAAAATGAGTTGATGAGATATAAAAAGGGGTATATAATCACTTGGACATAAAATTTATAACAATAAGTATATATAAGAACATATCCCATCATAATAAGATTAAAAGACCTAAAAAAGAAGTCTTTTAAAATGAGGAGGGTGAAAGGTTCCCTTACAGAATTGGGTAACTTCCGAAACGTACACCCCATGAAAGAAGGACTATACAAAATTGATGTAAATACCCATAAAAAAGTATATTACACCAAGAGTAGAATAATGGGCTGTACACACACCACTCAAAGTAAAATGGTGGAAAATGTAGCATAAATCTCACAGGAATAAAAGTGAGATGAAAAATCCCTTACGAAAACTCGGCAGCCTAACAACGCCACATAAAACGTCCAAAAATGGATTGATGAGATCAAATATGGTCTCTCATCATTGTAAAATAAAGTTTACAGAAAGATTAATATAAAATAACATCCCCTAACATAACAAATAGGATCTTAAAAGAAGTGACGTGAAGGAGATTACATAAAAAGAGAGAGATTGGATCTCTTACGAAAATTCAGCAGTCTAATGGTGCCACTCAAAACTTCCAAAATGGATTGATGAGAGAAAATAGGGTCTCTCATCATATGAGAATAAAAAGTATAGTAAGATTAATATGAAATATAAATCCCAATCATAAGAAAGATTAGCTTAAAAGGAATGACATAAAAGAGTGTACTTAAAAAGAAAGAGAGGGGTAGGTTCCCTTACCTCAAGTCTGACTTGTCTTGTTTGTTTCATTATATTCTTGAATAATAAACTTTGGTCAATTTATAATTGCTTAAGGACCTATTTTAAAGATTATTATTTATTTCATATCACATATTAAAATGTTATAATAATTGGTTAATAATGTGAGTTCATATAAGATGTTTTTGTCGATGTTTGGTACATGAGTCAAAAATGAACTTGTTTGAAAAGGATTGTCCATGTAGTTATAAGTAAATCATCTCCAGAATAGTATTAATGATTTAAATATCATATATATCCAGTACATATTCATTTTATACTACTCCATAACATTTGGAGATAAAAAGAAATGAAATGCACCGTTCATGGAGATGGTAGGTCGTACGTACGCATGAACGCTACTTTCATTTATTTGTCATATTAATGGAATTAAAAATAATTGAGAGATATATATATTATAATTAAATTATAAAATATATGTTATATAGGTCACATATGTTCATTAATTTCATTATTTATATATTCCATGTATTGCATGAACGAGTCACATCACTTGAGGGGGCGGTAGTCCACACTTCCTCATATGAAATTATCGCATTTTCACAACATGAAAAGCATAAAGGAATGTTTTAAATATAAAATTAATAGGCAAATAGAAAACATAAATACCATATATATCATATATAAAATATAGTTACATCATAATGGACACCATTAAATGTGTTAAAAGAGTATTTAACAATCATCGTTTTGTGAGGCAGAAATTCGCCAACCACAGAAACAGTATGTTCTTTAACCACTAGACGAAGGTGTGTGTAAGTGTAGCTAAAAAAATTCACTTAAAAACATAATAGTATATTTAAGATACTGGTTTTGTTACAAAATAAAGGAATAAATATAGTTTAAGGGGTTGGAGAAGCAAAAAAAAACAAAAACAAAAGAACACAAGTGAAGACCATACCTTAAAATCGGGTAACTCTTCTTGATTTGATCTCAAAGGCTTTCTTTGAAAGGATTATGCGCAAAGGTGAGGCTTCAATGATGAAGATAGGGATGTGGAGAGATGAAATGGGCAGGGTTTGGCTGAGCCAAATGCTTGAGAGGTGTGGGTACGGTGGTAGAGGTGGGGGCCTTTTATAAGAGAAGAGGAGGGGCACTCTTAGAAAGTTATAAAATATTACCTTATTATAAAGTGATTTTCGGATTTTAAAGGTCCCAAAAATGATATATTTCGAGGATAAGTTGATAAGGTTAGGAAATCCACTCTTCCAATAGGTTTTTGACAAGTTTAGGTTTTAGATTTTACATTATATTTTTATTTTATTTAAATAGTTAAATAATGAGGTAATCACTACATCATCATGGTGTCATAAATAATTTAATTTATTTAATGTCTAAAAATTACAAAAAAAATATCATGATGTAGGAAATATTTTTGTCTTTCTAATTAATATTTATAGTAAAAAATATAACTTATATAACCCCATGTAAAAATTGTTTTAGTAAAACAACACATGTTTGTGACATTTTAATTTTAACTTTAAATAAAAAGTTATTAATGTCATTTTCCAACCAAAGTGGCTCCATGGGGTCCCCAAGATGACCCATGGATTTTCTTGGTCGGCACTGAATCATCCAATAAGGGTAGTACATGTGTAAAAATCATTTCATATTATTAAAACATTATTTTTACCTTAAATTACACTAATTACCTTTAATTGCGATTAATAAAACTTAAAAGTTACTATTCACAAAAAAATTATTTTAATCTCATTGAACAACATTTTACTTCCTAATGACAACCATGTATTTTGGATTTTTGAAAATCAAATAAGAGAAGTGGTAAAGTTTCATTTAAACGAAAAATCAGTTTCTTTAACTACCACTTAGTGGTTTCACTATTCATCAAAAATTGAAGTTTTTCATAAAAATACCAAAAATTCACCCTAAGCTATATTGGATATTCCAAATTCAAAAATTATTTCTATTTTAAAAAATTCAAAACATATAAGTTGCATTAATTAATTTAATAATTAATTCCCACCATCAAAACAAATAGCGTGTTTTTAAGAAACAATATCTCTTAAAAGATTATCACTAGTTTAAGTCCAATTTCAAAGTGAAATTAATTCCAATGACCACGATTGGATTAAATGGTAAAAATATATTCTAAATAATCTTTAATCTCAATTAAAAATATAATCTATCCATATAAATAAATCAGATTAAAAGGAGGTTTTAAATTAAAATGCAACATTTTTACTAAAATTGATCTTTATCGGAAAAATAACAAAAATTTACACAAAGTAAATTTTGATTTATAGATTCTAAAGAAGGATTTTATTTTTTCAAATACAACATATAAAATTGTCAAAAGTGTATTTAAAAAGGGTAATCCATCAAAAGGTGGTTAATCGACCTTTTAAAGAATATTAGAAGATTTATGCTTAAAATTGGATTCATTTGCATTTTACGCTTCTAATATTTATTTTATAAAAGTAAAAATATTTGACAAACATATATAATAATTTTTTAGGTAGTTCCGTTCATTCCCGCCATTACAATGGCTAGGCATTAACTTCTATTTAAAATAATATTATTTTATTATTAGAGTGCAACGTAATATTTCAAAGGAAGTTGATGTCGCGTATTGGGTACGCCATCGAGCATAGCATTCCCTTTAAAGTAATATTAATAATTTATTCACAAATATGGATAAATTTAAAAATGTCATATTATTTATTTACCTAGGGTGTTACATCCTTCCCCCCTTTTGGGAATTGCGTCCCCGCAATTTTAAAATTGGACTCGGAAACTTCATTGAAAGCCCCACATCAGAAAAGGAGTAAATTAAACTATCACTTTAAAAGAAATAAAGGGAAGTAAAAAGGTCACCCGAGTTAACCCATACTAGGATTCCATTTATGAAAAAATAGATATGGAAGAAAAAACAAAGGGTCATGTTCTGAGGGAGTGTGATAGAAAACATGTTTAAGAGAATGTTAACCACCAGAAAATCACAAACTTCTGTTGGGTTAAACGGTATTGGATTCCCCAGTAGGAAAAGTTAATGGACAACATTTTTTTAGTTACTTTTCATTGAGGAATTTATTTTTGAGCTTAACTAAAACATAAGGAAACATACTTACTTGTCATGTAGACTTTCAACAATTACTATATTTCTTACACGAACTCATATTTTCTCCAAAAGATGAATATTTAGGATGACTTGTTTACATTAAGAGAGCTATAATCAACTTCTAGAGATTCACCTAATCCACAAAAGAGAAGTGTATACTTCCCATGTCTTGAGACCTTAACCAAAACAAAAACCAAAAAGGCTAGTATGAGATCAGATAATACCCAAAAAGGATAATCCTTTATAAAAAGAAACACTATTCTTAATATCCAAAATTTGTCCAACCAGACCCAAAGTTCAACAAAGACCAAAAGTAAACCAAACTAAGATTGAAACCCAAATATTTGAAGGATTTAATCACATAGTATTCCAAGTTAAATCATAACATTTATCTCCAAACAACATGAGTTTCTCTTAAAGTCTCGTATTGAATAGTAATTAACCTAATCACATATCCACCATGATAGGTTAATAATTTCCATAGATAACCCAAAATCAACTTACTATTAATTCATAAAATCATCTAACTAAAAATAATTAATCAAAAAAACTATGGACATCACGTAGTCCAGTGGTAGGTGATAAATACCAGTCGCACTTTGGTTGTGGGTTCGATTCCCGCAGTTTTGTCCGATGTGACGGGTTGTCACACGGTCTGCGTGTTGTCCTTTTTCTAAACTATATAATTCTTAAAACATTCCTCAATAACAAGATAAAATATCCAATAATAACCATAGAATAATTTAACCTCAATTTTATCTCATGCCATTCACTTTCCACCATAACATATAGTAACCCATAATTTCCTCAAAAGTAAGGATCATATAAACCCTAATGGTTACCTTTATAATTATCATATGAACTTCCACATCGAGTTGGTTCTCTCGTACCAGAGGCATTAGAGAACTCACCAAGGTTCAAGTGTTTGATCATGACTCATGATAGTTGGTTTAGAATAACCACGAGATTTCTCATTGAATCCCCCATTTCAACCAGTCTCTTAATCAGAGAACCACCACAGTTTCCGTCAAACCCATTTTCAATTTGGTGCCTTCTAGATCCATCCATTTACTAAAACCAGAAAGGTCAGTGTGAGTATATCAACAAAACTTTCATGTACTAAAGCAGAATATAAACACTAAGATATACTTATCCAAGTTATCTCAAACTCATTCCAGCCTTCAAAAATAACAATGACTCTATCTAATATAATAACCATTGTGGTTATACACAACTTGTCACTTAACACTCTAACATCTAATGTTATCTAAAATGACGTCTGAAACCAACTATAAGGCCCCGGCCTTAAACATTACTTATTATTTAATTAAATGAATAATTCACATTGAGGATATTTTCAGGTTTAGGGATTTAGATAATTAGGACATAACTATTACATCTCAAATATTACAAAGTAGACACATCTACTCAGCTTCCATTTTTTTCACAAAATAAAAACACTTGAACACAAGAGTCATGTCTAGTTCCCTGTTTTAGAAAACCTGACATTTCATTGATCCCATCCATGACCCAAATCATCTTTATATCCTGTGAAAAACATTTCAAAAAAACTCGGGATGAGCATAAAAATCCCAGTAAAGGACACACAAAGAAGGAAAACCGTTAGTTTTTCAAAACAAAAAGTAAACCATGTATACTTTATCAATGTAATACGTTTCACCTTTATGAAGTAGTAAAAAACTCTTCACTGAATAAAACATCATTACTTACCCTTTTGTAACCAAAAGATTACCATAAATCCCATATAAAGAACACATAACATATAAAGGTAACTTGGGACATAAAAATACTTAAATGGAATAACCATACGTTCGAATTCCACACATACTCAATGGAATAGCCATACGGCCGACTTCCATACCCAATGCATTGGAGGTTATAATATAACCACCCATCCTGGTATTCAAAGCACCACTTTTCATATGGTTTATCATGTAACCACATGTCAAATGTCCAAGTACCATTATAAAATCATAACACATAAAACGATTATGATGGAAAGAAAACATTTCCAAATTTCAAGCACAATATATCACATAAATATATTGACATAAAAAATCCATTATCAAAACCATTTTCAATACCAAAAAAGAGTATATAGTATTTATTTACTTTAAAAAATATAATGGCTTTTTGAGGAATCCAATGATCAAATAATACTCGCAGCGGCGGAAAGGTCATTGTTACCGTGTACGTTAAAAAGAAACATACTTTTTGTCGTTTAGTAAAACGATTCATATAGAAAAGATTCCTTTTGAATAAAAGTATATGTCAAAGGGGTTTATACACCGTATAAAAGAAAGCCTTATATTAGAACAAAAATATTCCTTAATGAAAGGAGATCGAGACGAAGTCCCTTACAAAGATGGTATTCTAGGATTAAAGATAAATCAATTACATAATTATGTGTGGAAAAATACAGCAAATATATGTGGATATTAAGTTTAAAACAATCATTGGTTATTCACACATATTCATAGAACGACATATTCACGGAGTACAAGTTTATCCCAAAGAATCAAAATTGGGTTAAGAAGTTCCCTTGCAAAAATTTGAGAGCCCTACGGTGTGACTTCAAAATTCATAAAATGAGTTGATGAGAGATAAAAAGGGGTATCTCATGACTTGGACATAAAAGTTATTGCAATAAGGATATATAAGAACATATCCCATCATAATAATATTAAAAGACCTAAAAAGAAGTCTTTTAAAATGAGGAGGGTGAAAGGTTCCCTTACCGAATTGGATAACTTCCAAAACGTACACCCCATGAAAGAAGGACTATAAAACATGGATGTAAATACCCATGAATGAAATTATATTACACCAAGAGTAGAATAATGGGAAGTAAATACACCACTCAAAGAAAATTGGTGGAAAATTTAGCATAAATCTCATAGGAATAAAAGTGAGATGAAAAATCCCTTACAAAAACTCGGCAGCCTAACGACGCCACTTAAAACTTACAAAAATGGATTGGTGAGATAAAATAGGTTATCTCATCATATTAACATGAAGTGTATAGAAATATGAATATAAAATAACATCCCCCAACATAACAAATAATATCTTAAAAGAAGTGACATAAAGGAGAGTGCTTAAAAAGAGAGAGATTGGATCTCTTACGAAAATTCGGCAGCCTAACGGCACCACTCAAAAATTCCAAAATGGATTGATGAGAAAAAATAGGGTCTCTAATCATATGAAAATAAAAATTACAGTAATAGTAATATAAAGGAACATCCCAATCATAAGAAAGATGAGCTTAAATGGAATGACATAAAAGAGTGTACTTAAAAAAAAGAGAGGGGTAGGTTCCCTTACCTCAAGTCTGACTTGTCTTGTTCGTTTATTTATATTTCTGAATAATAAACTTTGGTAAATTTATAATTGATTAAGGATCTATTTTAAATATTATTATTCAGTTCATATCACATATTATAATGTTATAATAATTGGTTAATAATGTGAGTTCATATCAGACTTTTTTGTCGATGTTTGGTACATTAGTCAAAAATGAACTTGTTTGAAAATGATTATCCATGTAGTTATAAGTAAATCATCTCAAAAATAGTATTAATGATTTAAATATAATATATATCCAGTACATATTCATTTTATACTACTCCATAACATTTTTATACAAAAAGAAATGAAATGAACTGTTCATGGAGACGGTAGGCCGTACGTACGCATGAACACTACTTTCATTTCTTTGTCATATTAATAGAAATAAAAATAATTAAGAGATGTATATATTATAATTACAGTATAATATATATGTTATATAGGTCACATATTTTCATTAATTTCATTCATTATACATTCCATGTATTTCATGAATAAGTCACATCACTTGAGGGGGTGGTAGTCCACACTTCCTTGTATGAAATTATCGCATTTGCACAACATAAAAAGTATAAAGGAATGTTTTAAATATAAAATTGAGAGGCATATAGAAAACATAAATACCATATATATCATATTTAAAATATAGTGACATCATAATGGCCACCATTAAAGGTGTTAAAACAAAATTTAACAATCATCGTTTCGTGAGGCAGAAATTCACCAACCACAGAAACAGTATGTTCTTTAAAAATTAGAAGAAGGTGAGTGTAAGTGTATCTTTAATCCTTCACATAAAATAATACTAGTATATTTAATATACTGTTGTTGTTACAAAATAAATGAATAAAAATAGTTATAGGGTTGGAGAAGCAAAAAAAAAAACAAAAGAACACAAGTGAATGCATTACCTTAAAATCGGGTAACTCTTCTTAATTTGAGTTCAAAGGCTTCCTTGGATAGGATTATTCCCAAAGGTGAGGCTTCAATAATTAATAAAGGGATGTGGAGAGATGAAATGGGTAGGGGTTGGCCGATCCAAAGGTTTGAGAGGTGTGGGTTAGGTGGTAGAGGTGGGGGCCTTTTATAAGAGAAGAGGAGGGGCACTCTAGGAAAGTTATAAAATATTACTTTATTATAAAATTATTTTTGGATTTTAAAGGTCCCAAAAGGATATATTTCTAGGATGAGGTGATAATTTGTTTCAATCCACCCATCCAATAGGTTTTTTTACAAGTGTAGGTTTTAGATTTTACATTATCGTTTAATTTTATTTTAATCATTAAATAATGAGGTAATCACTGCATCATCATGGTGTCATAAATAATATAATTTATTTAATGTCTAAAAATTACAAAAAAATATCATGATTTATTAAATCCTTTTATATTTATAATGAATATTTATAGTCAAAAATATGACTTGTATAACCCCATCTAAAAATTGTTTTTAATAAAACAACACATGTTTGTGACATTTTAATTTTAACTTTAAATAGAAAGTTATTAATGTCATTTTCCAACCACAGTGGATCCATGGGGTCCCCAAGATGACCCATGGATTTTTTTGATCGTTCATGACTCATCAAATAAAGGTAGGACATGTTTCAAGGTCATTTCATATTATTAAAACATTATTTTTACCTTAAATTACACTAATTACCTTTAATCGCGATTAATAAAACTTAAAAGATACGATTCAAAAAAAAATATATTTTAATCTCATTGAACCAAATTTTACTTCCTAATGAAAACCATGTATGTTGGATTTTTTTGAAAATCAAATCAATGAAGTGGTAACGTTTCATTTAAAATAAAAATCAGTTTATTTATCTACCACTTAGTGGTATCACTATTCATCAAAAATTGAAATTTTTCAGAAAAATACCAAAAATTCACCCTAATCTATATTTGATATTCCAAATTCCAAAAATATGTCTATTTTGAAAAATTAAAAAAATATAAGTTGTATTAGTTAATTTAATAATTAATTCCTACTGTCAAAACAAATAGCGTGTTTTTAAGAAACAATATCTATTAAAATATTATCACTAGTTTAAGTCCAATTTCAATGTGAAATTAATTCCAATGACCACCATTGGATTAAATGGTAAAAATATATTCTAAATAAACTTTAATCTCAATTAAAAATATAATCTATCCATATAAATAAATCAGATTAAAAGGAGGTTTTGAATTAAAATGCAACATTTTCACTAAAAATGATCTTTATCGGAAAAATAATAAAAATTTACACAAAGTAAATTTTGATTTCCAGATTCTAAAGAAGGATTTTATTTTTTCAAATACAACATATAAAATTTTCAAAAGTATATTTAAAAAGTTTTCTCCATCAAAAGGCGGTTAATCGACCTTTTAAAGAATATTAGAAGATTTATGCTTAAAATTGGATTCATTTGCATTTTATGCCTCTAACATTTGTTGGATAAAAGTAAAAATATTTGACAAAAATATATAATAATTTTGTAGTTAGTTATGTTCTTTCCCGCCATTACAATTTCTAGGCATTAACTACCAATTAATATAATATTATTTTATTATTAGAGTGCAACGTAAGATTTCAAAGGAACTCGTTGTCGCGTATTGGGTACGCCATCGAGCATAGCATTCCCTTTAAAGTAATATTAATATTTTATTCACAAATATAGATAAATATAAAAATTTCATATTATTTATTTACCTGGGGTGTTACAATATTAATTTAATAAGTAGCGGAAATGGTCATAATCTGGATGACAATGCTTACATGCTCGGACATATCATGAAGTGTTTTCTTTGTCGACTTTTGGTTGTTGATCTCATGAAAAAAGTAGGCATGTGTAATATTTTATGAAGTGATCAATGATTATAGAATATCATGATATAAAAAACATGTATATTAAGAACACACGCCATGTATAGTCATCAGAGAAAAGACATGGGTTTCCTTATAGAGTTCCAGATCACATGCCATGTGGTCCCTACCACATGCCATTTAGTCAACAGTTGTCTTGTTTTTCATGTATAGGGAGTACATGCTTGAGAGTCTGAGTGGTGTTACATGCCATGTGGTCCATTCCACATGTCATGTACACCTTGGTAATTGTATTGGGGTGTATAAGGATTACAAACCCAAGAGATCGCATGATCCACATTCCATGTTTTTTGGGATACACAATGTGTAGTTAAACATGAACAATTTCTCACATAAATAGAAATAGTCACATTCCATAATACACAGGCATACCCAATGCTAAAGTCACATTAAATTTACTTATTGTACATGTTATGCACTTCTTCAAGGATGGATTGAATGATTTTCACCCTTCATCTTGGACATGTTTCCTTAGGGTGTGTTCCCATTATTCTTTACCTAAGGGTTCGGTATGGAATCAAATATAATATATAAGATGGTGATTCCCTCTAAGGAACTTGAGTCTCAGGTAGAGTTGTTCAAATCCTTATATGAGAAATACTGTGAGATCCTATATCATTATCAATTTCCCTAGGTGGGGTTCTCAGAATCATTGTGACAAACACTATTTAGGCATTGATCACCTAAATAATAGACCAATTTTAGATTGGGTGTTTGTTATACCTCATGGAATTGGGCATGATCACTATATGTGTATCGATATCTTCAGACATACAGTGTGTACTTCTTATTGCGGGATGTGGAGAGAAATACATCTCAGATTGATTCCATCAATGCTATCTAAGTTGTGGAGAGTGTTCTCCTAGATGAGTGCTATATAGAGACTTTGAGTTGGAATTATAGGCAGACAATATATTTGTGACTATACCTTGAGACTATGTGTCTACTAGGAACATTCCTAGATCTTATTTTCATGTATGTTGTTATGAAATCCCTTTGATTAGATGACTAATATTCTTGATGCTATATGCCAAGTGATTTCAAGGTGTCCTATTGGGTATTTTTATACTCACCCCTGTATGAGATCTGCCCAAAAGTGTCATGTCTTATGCATAAGACCGACTGTTCTATTGGATTTTAATAGACTACCAGAAGATAAGGCTTACATTTGTGATAGAAAGGCCATGGTTTATACCAGGAGTCACATTTGACTACACCCGCTTTACATTAGGTTGGACTTCTTTATAATTTTTGGTGGAATTTTATTTCCCCATATCTCTTTCCAGTATTTTTTATACTCTAATAATGATATTAGATGTGTGAATGCATTTGGTAACAATTTAATTTTACATTTCAGTATTTTATGTACTTGGATATGATTATATGTGTGTTTGGATGTAACTTAGGCCAGAACCTCCCATGTGAGTGTTATTCCTACTTAATGCTAGTCTCTAGCCTCTGACCCATTGGAGGCAGGCTTAGGGTAGTCACACTAAGATTATAGATGGCTAGGCGGGGCCCATAAGTCTGAATCATGAAAGAGTGGTATCATAAGAGTCAGTTCCATGTGAGGATTTATGTTTTGACGTTTTTTATATAAGTGAAATTGGATTTGGTTTTATGGAAATATTGTTAGGTGTTTCAACATCCGCTCTGATGAAGAGGACTACAATGTTTATAAAATTACCAACATATCCATTAAACCTGACTCTAACTATATTCTTGTCAAATTAGTATATATAGGAACTATTTACAGGAAAACAAACATTGTAACATGTGTCATATAAGAATGGGTTGTGTTTTTCATGTCCTTATTCACTCATCTATATAGATATACTAATTGACTAGGGTACATATTATCTATTTTCGGATTCCACCATGACATTTTCTATCTTAGATTCAGCATCAAGATCATGAGGATGATCCCATGAGTGAGGATGCTTCGATAAAGGAACCTATTTAGGTGGTGCATCTGTCTTACAACTACATGTTATGCGACCAATTGTACTAATAGTACCTACGGAAGAGGAGAACATGATAATCCCTCTTCACAATTTCAACAACAGTGACCCCTCGGGTTCTGAGGTAGTAAATTCTACCAGGTATTTAAGGACTAGATTTATGCAGTCACATGAGTATTTGTTCTTTTCAGGACACTCATAATCTAATGGTGGTCCTAGCAATATTCCTTCTCTATCATTCAACAGGTTGATGGTGGGGATTGCTGATTTATTCGTATGATAAGGTGGCAATTTCCTTAAAAGTGCTAAATAATCTTTTTCGAGAGATGATTTTTCCAGTTATGATGAGGGTTGTGCACATCTAGGATATTCTATAGCCACATTAGGATAATAACATGATGGTTTATTTTTCATCTAGGTTCACCATTATCTCATAGTACTCTATGGATTGGGTGTGTGATCATTTCATTTTTGGATCATACCTTTGACTGAGGTCTACATAGAGTCTTCTAATAAATCATGATACCACTATAAATTCCAATATATTCTGGGGTGTTGTAGCATTTTTTGTGGTTGAGAGTTTCATGGATGAGTATATGTAGAAAATAGGCATCAATAGTGGGAACAAAGGGGGAGGGAATTCAGTGGTGGGTAGCTGAAGAGATACACAGGGACCTGGACATGTGAGATGTTTTAGGTGGTATTCCTAGGATATATGTATTTAAGTTATAAGATAGCATGATTAATATAGTTATCCTAGAGTGAGGAATTTCTACTATTGTGATGTTCAAATATATCTTTCACTAGATTTCTGGACTCGATGTGTAGATAATAGAGAAGGAGTAGATTGGATGCCTAGGTAGAGGCAGTGACAAGAGAAAAAAGGTTATCTGGGAGGTTTACATGGTAGAAGAGCTTGGAGGGAAGCTAGAGGTGGTAGTAATTTTTACTTTTTACCACCACCACTCCAAGGTGGTCCCCACCCAACTCAGATAGCTCGTGGTTAGGGGTGAGGGAAGCCACATGCGGTTGAGGATTATGAACTAGAGTATCTAGGGATGATAAGAGGTATGAACAGTGTATTATATACTTTAGATAATGTATTTATAAACACTGGTTAGAGCTATTATGTTATTTACCCTACTCTATTTAGAGACATTGAGATTCAGATTGCTTCCTTGGTTCAACCAACATGCCCGGAGACTCCTAGTGGAGGAAACATAGTGATCATACACTTCTTCCTATGGTGTGACCTAACTATTCTGGGTGATAGTTTATCTTGGAATCTCTTTGTAGTAGTGATGTGTCCTTTTAGCGTCTATAACACCCCGATATTTTATTAAAAATATTCTTTTTAATTTCATTAATGTCTTGTGTTGTACGCTACACCAAAATGAGCTTGCACAACACACATCCTTGACTTGCCTTGCATTACATGCAATCGCGACCTTCCTCAATAGCGTGTGTAGTACGCAATACCGAGTTTCACTAAACAACGATATGCTATTATAATATTATTATAACTAGCCGTTATAAATAGTAATAACCACCTTTTAAAATTTTAGAAATTTTAGCTCTCAAAATGGACTTCATTTTTGGATTCGGAGTATCAAATTTAGCCTAAGGTGAAATTTTGGTACTTTTCGGATAACTTTCATATTATGATGAATAGTGAAAATTACTAAATTATAATTACAGACAAATTTTTTAATCCAAATAATTAATAGTGATAAATTATTAATTTGAGTGGTTTTAAAGTATATTTAGAATATATTTTTACAATTTAATACAATGTTGGTCATTGGATGTAATTTCACATTTAAACCAGACATAAACAAGTGTCAATCTTTTGATAGATATTGTTTCTTAAAAACACGCTATTGGTTTTAACAGCGGGATTTAATTATAAAATTAATTAATGCAACTTATATGTTATGAATTTGGTAAAATAGACTTCATTTTTGAATTTGGAATATGAAATATAGCTTAGGATGAAATTTTGGCATTGTTCTGTAAAACATCAATTTTTGATGAATAGTGAAACTACTAAGTGGTAGTTAAAAAACTGAATTTTTCATAAAACTTAATTTTACGGCTTCTGTGAATGGAATTTCAAAAATCCTAGAGACACGATTGATGTCAGTAAGTAAAATGTGGTTCAATGAGATGAAAATAATTTTTGGTGAATAGTAACTTTTTACTTTTATTTACCACGGTTAAAAGTAAATAGGGTAATTAAGGGTAAAAATGATATTAATATTACCCTAACACATGTCCTAATTCTATTGGACAAGTTTATCTCGACCAAAAACAACCTCAAGTGTAAAATATTATCATTTAGGCCCACTTGGATTAGATTAAGACATTTATTATTAATTTATTTAAAGAAGGGTTAAAATAGTTAAAATCAACGTTTAATAAGTAAATCATTTTTAATATGGGGTTATACATAAGATAAATTAGACTATAAATATTACGTAGAAAGATAAAATGATTTCCTACATAATGGTATTTTATTTATAATTTTTAGACATTAAATAATTTAATTTATTTATGACACAATGATGATGTAGCAATTATCTTATTAATGAAATATTGGCATAATTAATGTTATAAACTCCAAAATAAATGTAATTTGAGACTTTTTATGAATCCCACTAATTTTCTAGGTTACTATGATATATTAGTGTTTATTTAATAAACTTGGTTCTAACATATAATTCTGTTATGACTTTCACAAAAATCATATATCAAATAGTGTCAAAATTGACACAAAATAGTTTTTAAATAAAATAAAATATTATTAATTGTTATTTTATTCCTAAAAATATAATGTTCGGCCAAATGACTTAGATACGGATATATATATTAATAATAAACAATTTGGGGTTCGTTTGGCATGTTATAGTAAGTGTATTAACCATATAGTGAAAGAAAACAAAAAGACACGGTAAAAGTTAAATTATTTAACTTAGAGTTAAATCTAATTGATAAGGTTAAAATAATACCCTAAACTTGTCTAAATTCTATTGGTTGATAGGATTTCGACCCATACCCACTTTATCTTCGAAATAAGACCCTTTGGAACCATTATAAACCGATTTTGACTTTAATATAAAATAATATTTTGAGATATTCCTAAGGTGCCCCTCTCCTCCCTTATAAAAGGGCACCTCCTCCCCCTCATCCTCACACAACTTTGAGCCTTCATGCTTGGCCAAACCCTGCCAAAATCTCTTCTCCACTTCCCTAGTATCATCCTAGAGGTCCTGGTCTTCTTCAAAGACCATCCTTAGTTCTTTAAGTGGAGGTTAAGAAAAGGCGCGTCAAAAAGAGGTAATATCCATTACCGATCTTTTTCAATTTCGTTCTTCTTCAACTTCTTCTTATTTAGTTGTTTCATGATAAAGTAATAACATTAGTATTTATTATATACTTATATGTTATTATAAATATGAAACAACTCTAATTAACCTTCTATCCATCCTACGGAAAAAGGAAATCACCGCGCGTGCGTACGTATGGAATACCGTCTCCACACCGTGGTGTAATCTATTTTCCACCACCACCTTAATTGGATGGGTATAATGGTTTAATGAGTAACTATATATGATTATTATAAATTGATATTGATACTGAAATAGTATACATACACTTCAACACAATTCCATGACCATGGGAACGATATCATTGCTCGTGCGTACGTACGGACTACCGTCTCCACGACTCGATGAGATTCATTCTCAATGATTAACCATTCATGAATGATTATAAAGTATATATAATAATTACTAATGAAATATATGACATAATAATTATACTGGAATTATTTATATTTATATGTATGTCATCTACTTAATTCCATTCAATTCAATAAGGAAACGAAAACAGCGTTCATGCGTACGTACGGACTACCGTCTCCATGAACGGTGTATTTCTTTCCATTTAATGATTTATTATATATGTATATTCTGAATATATATATATAAATCATGTTTTATATTCTGGAATTAAGTAATCATGATCTAAGTAATCATATGAATAATTACAAGTTAAAAACACGAACGAAAAATGAGACGATTTTACCCAAAATGCTACTTTAACATGAATTTACAAAAGAACGGGTAATATAAAGTCATAAGTGGACCATATATGATATAATAACAATTAATATGATTCTGTAATAAGTCAATAAAATTATTTAAATCATTATACAGGAGGTTGGGATACTTACAAAACAATTCAGACCTAAGGTAAGGGGAAATATCACAATCTCATTTTTATCCGAGATTGTTTATACTTTGGCATTTATTGGGGTGTATTTTATCATACACATCCATGTTTCCTCAATATTTAATATTTATATCCTTATAAAATATTTTATAATCAATTTTACCCTTCGGTGAAAATTTATTAAAGGATATGAAAGGAATCTTTTGTCGTTTTTCGTACGAGGTACTTTTTTGACTTTTCCGACAAAAGTACGAGAAGAATGTTTTTTTAACTTATACGACATGAATGGATTTTTAAAAAATTATTTCCAAGAAGCTTCATTTACAATTTTTCAAGTTTATTTTTAATCAACTTCTTTTATTTTAAAGTCGTATGACATGTTATGAAAGAAAAAATGTTTTTTGAAGAAGAAAGGATATTTTCCTCAAGAATGGAGTTCAAGTGTTTTATCAAAATTATTTTCCATCTAAGATAATAATGGGTTCTATTTTTATCCCTATTATTACATTGATTTGATCATGTTGTGATTGAATTATTTTTATGAATTCCTTTATCTTGTATGAATTGTTTTATGATGTCATTATGTTTAAGATTCCCATTTGTATTACATGGGTTATGCAATGATGTATGATTTAAGATTTTGTGGCACACATAAGAATGGTATCATTATGAGATGGGTTGGACCTATATCTCCCTCCAATGCATTGGGTAAAGATTTTATATCTCATGAGATAGACATGGCTGGAATGGTAGGTTATACCGGTTTAGTGAAATAGGACTGAAACGAGGGTGACTCGATTCATAAAGGGACTTTGTCCACTAAGATAGTCTTGGCAATGCGTCTTGACTAACAAGAAATGATTCTATATGATTATTTGTGTATGCCAAAAAGTTTCATGTTTTATGTTATGATTATTGGGATTACATTTCACTTCTATGATTTATCCCATGTTATGATATTATGAGCTCTCTTTTTTGCAGGTTAAGATTTCCAAAAGCTATGTTCTTATGTATATGATGTGATTGATATTTCTTTTGTTTACCCTTACTGAGAATTTGAGCTCACCCTTTTATGTTTTATTTTCCCCAGGATATAAAGAAAGGTTTTAGGTATAAAAAAAGAAGATCTTTACGGGAGATGTTGAAGATCTTTCACCACGATTAGAATATTATATTCCGAGTTTCCAAAGACACTAAACTATTACGGTCCTTGTGTGTGTGTTTTTGTTATGTACTAAGTATTCCTCAAAAGTAATGTAATGTCCATGTAAGTCATGCTTTGGGTCTCTACAGTTGGTATCAGAGGAAATGTTTAGTCAACCTTTGGAAACTAGGATGCGAGAAATTTAGTGAGATCCCTAGAGATATTTCTAAGGTATGTCTAGGGATGTCCCTAAGGTTAAGTATATGTATAGGTTACAGTACTAGAACTACGCTAACGATCATAGAATTAAACCTAAGATGTTAGATATTGAAGGTACTCCCCCTTTATTATTTTGTTTTCCCTAGCATGATTTTTTCCTCTCACACTATTCTTTTTGGGTTTTAGATGATGGATGGAACCCGAAGGAACCGTGATGATCAATGCAATGGACAATGCAATGATTGTCCTCCTGAACAAACAAATGTTATGGGAGATGGAGTGCAAAATCTTATTGCTATACTTACACAAGCTATGAATCATTCTGGAATTCCAAATGAGCAGAGAAGGGAACAATATTCTATTGAGTCCTTCATGAGGCAACACCCACCTTCTTTCAGTGGGTCTTCTGATCCACTTGTTGCTGAACAATGGATCAGTACCACTGAAATGATATTTTCAGTTCTTCAATGTTCTGAACATGATAAAGTCATCTTATCAGTATATCGTTTGGAAGGTGAAGCTGATCAATGGTGGAATCTTATCAAGAATACAAGGCAAAGAGATGAAATTGAGTCCATGGAATGGGACGAGTTCAAGAACTTATTTTTCAATAAGTACTTCCCTCGTATTCTTCGAACAAAGATGGAGAAGGAGTTTCTTGAACTAAAGCAAAAGGATGATGAATCTGTTGGTATATACGTAGTGAATTTTACTAGACTTGCAAGGTATGCATCTGGCATTATCATCCAACCTGAAAGTAAAGTTGATCGATTTTTCAGTGGCTTAAAACCAAGTCTTCGAAGGGTATTATCTATAAGAGACTTCAGTAGCTATGAAGAAATTGTGCGTTGTGCTATCAAGGTAGAAATGGAAGTTGGTGTTACATATCCATCTCATGGTTTTGACAAGAAACGAAAGATGGAGTTCAAGGAGAAATCTCAGAATAATGGTGAAAAGAAGATGAATGTTCCTTATGCACAAAGTGTGGAAAGAAGCATGGTGGAGATTGTCTTAAAGGGACTAGAAAATGTTTTAAGTGTGGAAAAGAAGGTCATCGAGCAGTTGAGTGTCGAAGTAATGGAAAAAGGGATTCTAATGATGTGAATAAAGCAAACACTGTAGAGAATTCACCACCAACACTTCAATGCTTCAAGTGCAAGGAAATGGGGCATTATGCTAATAAATTCCCTAATCCAAGGGTTAGTGATGATCAACATGAGCAACCACTGAAGGCAAAGGACAAAGGGAAGTCACATGCGATCACTATTGGCGATGTTGAATATGACAACGATGTGGTGGAATGATTAAGTGTTTATGTAATGGGATTCCAAAATAATGTGGTATCATAAAGTATTGGAATATTTATGTGTTGGTCTAATGTGGTATTCAAAGTGATTGAGATATTGTTTGGAAATAAGATGATATGCGCATAATGAAGGGAAAACGAGAAAATGAAATGTTTAACAGTATTCATGAGCTCATGATTGATATAAGGACTAAGTGATATCATGGTTTGAGTATATATAATTTTGAGGATTTTGGTATGTGGAAGGTGTTAACTTTTAATTGCATTCATGTTTTCACTAAGGTATTCAAGGGAATACATGATTAAGGACTTTTAATGTTTGGAATATGACCCAAAAAACATATCTTATGATATATGAGGACCAACGATGGTATTAAATCTCTGGTAATCATTTTCACTGTGTTATGAGAGTGGACTGCAGTATTTTAGATAAGCCTAAAGATTAGAATGGATTATGTTGGACGTAAGTTAGGATAAAACATTTTTTGATATTATTGATGGGATGTTAATGTAGTTTTAGAAAAAGGACAACCTGCAGGATGGGTGACATCCCATCGCGTCGGACAAGGATGTGGGAATCGAACCCACAACCGAAGTGCGACTGGCCTTTATCGCCTACCACTGGCCTACAGGAAGTCCCTATTTATTAGAAACTAGTTTTATTATATTAAGAAGTATGATATATGAAGTATAAGTCCATTTTAGGAACCATATATGATTAATCTCACTATAGAATGACTTATGTATATTTAATAACTTTTGTTAACCTTTTTTTTGAGATAGATGGAATGACCCTTCATTCTATCACATGATCTACTAACACTTCACGAATAACAAATTCAACTTCATTTATTTAAGGGATTAAGTAGAAATTGTTCAATGCACGAACAACAGTGAGATTGTACCAAAATAAAGTAAGTATTTATTCTAATTCAAATTCTTCTACTTTAGGGAAATGATCTTGAAAACCAAAAATGTTGTCTTAGTGATCTTATATCTGATGAATCAGATGGCACCTCAGATCGTCACAAATTTATGGCTTTGTGATTGCTATCTTTTCCATAGCCATGTTCTCTACCACTCTCCATCAGAACATGATGGTTAGATTTCTCTTCCATATCCATATTTTCACCTATGTGGAAACCCAGTGATTAGTTTATTTGGGTAACCATTACGTTTCATGCTTTTGTTTTTAAAGATTGGTTTTGGTATTCATTTTTACGATGTGGGTTTCTATTAAAGAAACTTTCAAGTAGTAAACCATTTATAACCCCGACGAATTTCGAGGGCGAAATTCATTTTAAGGGGGGTAGAATGTGACACCCAGAGATTTTATTAAAAATATTCTTTTTAATTTCATTAATGTCTTGTGTTGTGTGCTACACCAAAAGGATCTCGCACAACACACATCCTTGACTTTCCTTGAATTACACGTAATCGCGACCTTCCTCGATAGCGTGTGTAGTACGCAATACCGAGTTTCACTAAACAACGATATGCTATTATAATATTATTATAACTAGCCGTTATAAATAGTAATAACCAACTTTTAAAATTTTAGAAATTTTAGCTCTCATAATGGACTTCATTTTTGGATTCGGAGTATCGAATTTAGCCTAAGGTGAAATTTTGGTACTTTTCGGATAACTTTCATATTCTGATGAATAGTGAAAATTACTAAATTATAATTAAAAACAAATTTTTTAATAAAAATAATTAATAGTGATAAATTATTAATTTGAGTGGTTTTAAAGTATATTTAGAATATATTTTTACAATTTAATACAATATTGGTCATTGGATGTAATTTCACATTTAAACCAGACATAAACAAGTGTCAATCTTTTGATAGATATTGTTTCTTAAAAACATGCTATTTGTTTTAACAGCGGGATTTAATTATAAAATTAATTAATGAAACTTCTATGTTATGAATTTGGTAAAATAGACTTCATTTTTGAATTTGGAATATGAAATATAGCTTAGGATGAAATTTTGGCATTGTTCTGAAAAACATCAATTTTTGATGAATAGTGAAACTACTAAGTGGTAGTTAAAAAACTGAATTTTTCATAAAACATAATTTTACCGCTTCTTTGAATGGAATTTAAAAACTCCTAGAGACACGGTTGATGTCAGTAAGTAAAATGTGGTTCAATGAGATGAAAATAATTTTTGGTGAATAGTAACTTTTTACTTTTATTTACCACGGTTAAAAGTAAATAGGGTAATTAAGGGTAAGAATGATATTAATATTACCCTAACACATGTCCTAATTATATTGGACAAGTGTATCTCGACCAAAAACAAACTTAAGTGTAAAATATTATCATTCAGTCCCACTTGGATTAGATTAAGACATTTATTATTAATTTATTTAAAGAAGGGTTAAAATAGTTAAAATCAAAGTTTAATAAGTAAATCATTTTTAATATGGGGTTATACATAAGATAAATTCGACTATTAATATTACTTATAAAGATAAAATGATTTCCTACATAATGGTATTTTATTTATAATTTTTAGACATTAAATAATTTAATTTATTTATGACACAATGATGATGCAGTAATTATCTTATTAATGAAATATTGGAATAATTAATGTTATAAACACCAAAATAAATGTAATTTGAGACTTTTTATGAATTCCACTAATTTTCTAGGTTACTATGATATATTAGTGTTGATTTAATAAACTTTGTTCGAACATATAATTCTGTTATGACTTTCACAAAAATCATATATCAAATAGTGTCAAAATTGACACAAAATAGTTTTTAAATCAAATATTATATTATTAATTGTTATTTTATTCCTAAAAATATAAGGTTCGGCCAAATGACTTAGATACGGATATATATATTAATAATAAACAATTTGGGGTTCGTTTGGCATGTTATAGTAAGTGTATTAACCATATAGTGAAAGAAAACAAAAAGACATGGTAAAAGTTAAGTTATTTAACTTAGAGTTAAATCTAATTGATAAGGTTAAAATAATACCCTAAACCTGTCTAAATCCTATTGTTTGATAGGATTTTGACCCATCCCCACTTTATCTTCGAAATAAGACCCTTTGGAACCATTATAAACCGATTTTGACTTTAATAGAAAATAATATTTTGAGATATTCCTAAGGTGCCCCTCTCCCCCCTTATAAAAGGGCACCTCCTCCCCCTCCTCCTCACACAACTTTGAGCCTTCAAGATTGGCAAACCCCTGCCAATATCTCTTCTCCACTTCCCTATTATCATCCTAGAGGTCCTGGTCTTCTTCAAAGACCATCCTTAGTTCTTTAAGTGGAGGTTAAGAAAAGGCGCGTCAAAAAGAGGTAATATCCATTACCGATCTTTTTCAATTTCTTTCTTCTTCAACTTCTTCTTCTTTAGTTGTTTCATGATAAATTAATAACATCAGTATTTCTTATATACTGATATGTTATTATAAATATTAAAAAACTCTAATTAACCTTCTATCCATCCTACGCAAAAAGGAAATCACCGCGCGTGCGTACGTACGGAATACCGTCTCCACGCCGTGGTGTAATCTATTTTCCGCCACCACCTTAATTGGATGGGTATAATGTTTTAATGAGTAACTATATATGATTATTATAAATTTATATTTATACTGAAATAGTATACATACACTTCAACACAATTCCATGACCAGGGGAACGATATCATCGCTCGTGCGTACGTACGGACTACCGTCTCCACGACTCGATGAGATTCATTCTCAATGATTAACCATTCATGAATGATTATAAAGTATATATAATAAGTACTAATGAAATATATGACATAATAATTATACTGGAATTATTTATATTTATATGTATGTCATCTACTTAATTCCATTCAATTCAATAAGGAAACGAAAACAGTGTTCATGCGTACATACAGACTACCATCTCCATGAACGGTGTATTTCTTTCCATTTACTGATTTATTATATATGTATATTCTGAATATATATATATATATAAATCATGTTTTATATTCTGGAATTAAGTAATCATGATCTAAGTAATCATATGAATAATTACAAGTTAAAAACACGAACGACAAATGAGACGATTTTACCCAAAACGCTACTTTAACATGAATTTACAAAAGAACGGGTAATATAAAGTCATAAGTGGACAATATATGATATAATAACAATTAATATGATTCTGGAATAAGTCAATAACATTATTTAAATCATTATACAGGAGGTTGGGACACTTACAAAGCAAGTCAGACCTAAGGTAAGGGGAAATATCACAATCTCATTTTTATCCGAGATTGTTTATACTTTGGCATTTATTGGGGTGTATTTTATCATACACATCAATTTTTCCTCAATATTTAATATTTATATCCTTATACAATAGTTTATAATAAATTTTACCCTTCGGTGAATATTTAGTAAAGGATATGAAAGGAATCTTTTGTCGTTTTTCGTACGAGGTACTTTTTTGACTTTTCCGACAAAAGTACGAGAAGAATGTTTTTTTTAACTTATACGACATGAATGGATTTTTAAAACATTATTTCCAAGAAGCTTCCTTTACAAGTTTTCAAGTTTATTTTTAATCAACTTCTTTTATTTTAAAGTCGTATGACATGTTATGAAAGGAAAAATGTTTTTTGAAGAAGAAAGGATATTTTCCTCAAGAATGGAGTTCAAGTGTTTTATCAAAATTATTTTCCATCTAAGATAATAAAGGGTTCTGTTTTTATCCCTATTATTACATTGATTTGATCATGTTTTGATTGAAATATTTTTATGAATTCCTTTATCTTGTATGAATTGTTTTATGAAGTCATGATGTTTAAGATTCCCATTTGTATTACATGGGTTATGAAATGATGTATGATTTATGATTTTGTGGCACACATAAGAATGGTATCATTATGAGATGGGTGGGACCTATATCTCCCTCCAATGCATTGGGAAAAGATTTTATATCTCATGAGATAGACATGGCTGGAATGGTAGGTTATACCGATTCAGTGAAACAGGACTGAAATGAGGGTGACTCGATTCAGAAAGGGACTTTGTCCACTAAGATAGTCTTGGCAATGAGTCTTGACTAACAAAAAATGATTCTCTATGATTATGTGTGTATGCCTAAAAGTTTCATGTTTTATGTTATGATTATTGGGATTACATTTCACTTCTATGATTTATCCCATGTTATGATATTATGAGCTCTCTTTTTTGCAGGTTAAGATTTCCAAAAGCTATGTTCTTATGTATATGATTTGCTTGATATTTCTTTTGTTTACCTTTACTGAGAATTTGAGCTCACCCTTTTATGTTTTCTTTTCCCCAGGATATAAAGAAAGGTTTTAGGTATAAAAAAAGAAGATCTTTATGGGAGATGTTGAAGATCTTTCACCACGATTAGAATATTATATTCCGAGTTTCCAAAGACACTAAACTAATATGGTCTTTGTGTGTGTGTTTTTGTTATGTACTAAGTATTCCGAAAAAGTAATGTAATGTCCATGTAAGTCAAGCTTCGGGTCTCTACAGTTGGTATCATAGGTAAGGTTTAGTCAACCTCTGGAAACTAGGATGCGAGAACTTTAGTGAGATCCCTAGAGATATTTCTAAGGTATGTCTAGGGATGTCCCTAAGGATAAGTATACGTATAGGTTATAGTACTAGAACTACGCTAACGATCATAGAATTAAACCTAAGATGTTAGATATTGAAGGTACTCGCCCTTTATTATGTTGTTTTCCCTAGCATGATTTTTGCCTCTCACACTATTCTTTTTGGGTTTTAGACGATGGATGGAACCCGAAGGAACCATGTTGATCAATGCAATGGACAATGCAATGATTGTCCTCCTGAACAATCAAATGTTATGGGAGATGGAGTGCAAAATCTTATTGCTATACTTACACAAGCTATGAATCATTCTGGACTTCCAAATGAGCAGAGAAGGGAACAATATTCTATTGAGTCCTTCATGAGGAAACGCCCACCTTCTTTCAGTGGGTCTTCTGATCCACTTGTTGCTGAACAATGGATCAGTACCACTGAAAAGATATTTTCAGTTCTTCAATGTTATGAACATGATAAAGTCATCTTAGCAGTATATCGTTTGGAAGGTGAAGCTGATCAATGGTGGAATCTTATCAAGAATACAAGGCAAAGAGATGAAATTGAGTCCATGGAATGGGATGAGTTCAAGAACTTATTTTTCAATAAGTACTTCCCTCGTATTCTTCGAACAAAGATGGAGAAAGAGTTTCTTGAACTAAAGCAAAAGGATGATGAATCTGTTGGTATATACGAAGCGAATTTTACAAGACTTTCAAGGTATGCATCTGGCATTATCATCCAACCTGAAAGTAAAGTTGATCGATTTTTCAGTTGCTTAAAACCAAGTCTTCGAAGGGCATTAGCTATAAGAGACTTCAGTAGCTATGAAGAAATTGTGCGTTGTGCTATCAAGGTAGAAATGGAAGTTGGTGTTACATATCCATCTCATGGTTTTGACAAGAAACGAAAGATGGAGTTCAAGGAGAAATTTCAGAATAATGGTGAAAAGAAGATGAATGTTTCCTTATGCACAAAGTGTGGAAAGAAGCATGGTGGAGATTGTCTTAAAGGGACTAGAAAATGTTTTAAGTGTGGAAAAGAAGGTCATCGAGCAGCTGAGTGTCGAAGTAATGAAAAAAGGGATTCTAATGATGTGAATAAAGCAAACACTGTAGAGAACGCACCACCAACACTTCAATGCTTCAAGTGCAAGGAAATGGGCCATTATGCTTATAAATGCCCTAATCCAAGGGTTAGTGATGATCAACATGAGCAACCACTGAAGGCAAAGGTCAAAGGGAAGTCACATGCGATCACTATTGGCGATGTTGAATATGACAACGATGTGGTGGAATGATTAAGTGTTTATGTAATGGGATTCCAAAATAATGTGGTATCATAAAGTATTGGAATATTTATGTGTTGGTCTAATGTGGTATTAAAAGTGATTGAGATATTTTTTGGAAATAAGATGATATGCGCATAATGAAGGGAAAATGAGAAAATGAAATGTTTAACAGTATTCATGAGCTCATGATTGATATAAGCACTAAGTGATATCATGGTTTGAGTATATAGAATTTTGAGGATTTTGGTATGTGGAAGGTGTTAACTTTTAATTGCATTCATGTTTTCACTAAGGTATTCAAGAGAATACATGATTAAGGACTTTGAATGTTTTGAATGTGACCAAAAAAACATATCTTATGATATATGAGGACCAACGATGGTATTAAATCTCTGGTAATCATTTTCACTGTGTTATGAGAGTGGACTGCAGTATTTTAGATAAGCCTAAAGATTAGAATGGATTATGTTGGACATAAGTTAGGATAAAACATTTTTTGATATTATTGATGGGATGTTAATGTAGTTTTAGAAAAAGGACAACCTGCAGGATGGGCGACAGCCCATCTCGTCGAACAAGGATGTGGGAATCGAACCGACAACCGAAGTGCGACTGGTAGTTATCACCTACCACTGGCCTACAGGAAGTCCTTATTTAGTAGAAACTAGTTTTATTATATTAAGAAGTATGATATATGAAGTATAAGTCCATTTTAGGAACCATATATGATTAATCTCACTATAGAATGACTTATGTATATTTAATAACTTTTGTTAACCATTTGTTTGAGACAGATGGAATGACCCGTCATTCTATCACAAGATCTACTAACACTTCACGAATAACAAATTCAACTTCATTTATTTAAGAGATGAAGTAGAAATTGTTCAAGGCACGAACAACAGTGAGATTGTACCAAAATAAAGTAAGAATTTATTCTAATTCAAATTCTTCAAATTTAGGGAAATGATCTTGAAAACCAAAAATTTGGTCTTAGTGATCTTATATATGATGAATCAGATGGCACCTTAGATCGTCACAAATTTATGGCTTTGTGATTGCTAGCTTTTCCATATCCATGTTCTCTACCACTCTCCATCAGAACATGATGGTTAGATTTCTCTTCCATATCCATATTTTCACCTATGTGGAAACCCAGTGATTAGTTTATTTGGGTAACCATTACGTTTCATACTTTTGTTTTTAAAGATTGGTTTTGGTATTCATTTTTACAATGTGGGTTTCTATTAAAGAAACTTTCAAGTAGTAAACCATTTATAACCCCAACGAATTTCGAGGGCGAAATTCATTTTAAGGGGGGTAGAATGTAACACCCCGAGATTTTATTAAAAATATTCTTTTTAATTTCATTAATGTCTTGTGTTGTACGCTACACCAAAAGGAGCTTGCACAACACACATCCTTGACTTGCCTTTCATTACACGTAATCACGACCTTCCTCGATAGCGTGTGTAGTACGCAATACCGAGTTTCACTAAACAACGATATGCTATTATAATATTATTATAACTAGCCGTTATAAATTGTAATAACCAACTTTTAAAATTGTAGAAATTTTAGATCTCATAATGGACTTCATTTTTGGATTCGGAGTATCGAATTTAGCCTAAGGTGAAATTTTGGTACTTTTCGGATAACTTTCATATTCTGATGAATAGTGAAAATTACTAAATTATAATTAAAAACAACTTTTTTAATCAAAATAATTAATAGTGATAAATTATTAATTTGAGTGGTTTTAAAGTATATTTAGAATATATTTTTACAATTTAATACAATGTTGGTCATTGGATGTAATTTCACATTTAAACCAGACATAAACAAGTGTCAATCTTTTGATAGATATTGTTTCTTAAAAACACGCTATTTGTTTTAACAGCGGGATTTAATTATAAAATTAATTAATGAAACTTATATGTTATGAATTTGGTAAAATAGACTTCATTTTTGAATTTGGAATATGAAATATAGCTTAGGATGAAATTTTGGCATTGTTCTGAAAAACATCAATTTTTGATGAATAGTGAAACTACTAAGTGGTAGTTAAAAAAACTGAATTTTTCATAAAACATAATTTTACCACTTCTGTGAATGGAATTTCAAAAATCCTAGAGACATGGTTGATGTCAGTAAGTAAAATGTGGTTCAATGAGTTGAAAATAATTTTTGGTGAATAGTAACTTTTTACTTTTATTTACCACGATTAAAAGTAAATAGGGTAATTAAGGGTAAGAATGATATTAATATTACCCTAACACATGTCCTAATTCTATTGGAAAAGTGTATCTCGACCAAAAACAACCTTAAGTGTAAACTATTATCATTTAGGACCACTTAGATTAGATTAGGACATTTATTATTAATTTATTTAAAGAAGGGTTAAAATAGTTAAAATCAAAGTTTAATAAGTAAATCATTTTTAATATGGGGTTATACATAAGATAAATTCGACTATAAATATTCATTAGAAATTTAAAGTGCTTTCCTACATAATGGTATTTTATTTATAATTTTTAGACATTAAATAATTTAATTTATTTATGACACAATGATGATGCAGTAATTATCTTATTAATGAAATATTGACATAATTAATGTTATAAACACCAAAATAAATGTAATTTGAGCCTTTTTATGAATCCCACTAATTTTCTAGGTTATTATGTTATTATTGTTCATTTAATCAACTTGCTTCGAACATATAATTCTGTTATGACTTTCAAAAAAATCATATATCAAATAGTGTCAAAATTGACACAAAATAGTTTTTAAATCAAATATTATATTATTAATTGTTATTTTATTCCTAAAAATCTAAGGTTCGGCCAAATTACTTAGATAAGGATATATATATTAATAATAAACAATTTGGGGTTCGTTTGGCATGTTATAGTAAGTGTATTAACCATATAGTGAAAGAAAACAAAAAGACACGGTAAAAGTTAAATTATTTAACTTAGAGTTAAATCTAATTGATAAGGTTAATATAATACCCTAAACTTGTCTAAATACTATTGGTTGATAGGATTTCGACCCATCCCCACTTTAGCTTCTAAATAAGACCCTTTGGAACCATTATATACCGATTTTGACTTTAATATAAAATAATATTTTGAGATATTCCTAAGGTGCCCCTATCCTCCCTTATAAAAGGGCACCTCCTCCCCCTCTTCCTCACACAACTTTGTGCCTTCAATCTCGGACAACCCCTTCCAAAATCTCTTCTCCACTTCCCTAGTATCATCCTAGAGGTCCTGGTCTTCTTCAAAGACCATCCTTAGTTCTTTATGTGGAGGTTAAGAAAAGGCACGTCAAAAAGAGGTAATATACATTACTGATCTTTTTCAATTTCTTTCTTCTTCAACTTCTTCTTATTTAGTTGTTTCATGATAACATAATAACATCAGTATTTATTATATACTTATATGTTATTATAAATAGGAAAAAACTCTAATTAACCTTCTATTCATCCTACGGAAAAAGGAAATCACCGCACGTGCGTACGTACGGAATACCGTCTCCACGCCGTGGTGTAATCTATTTTCCGCCACCACCTTAATTGGATGGGTATAATGGTTTAATGAGTAACTATATATGATTATTATAAAGTTATATTTATACTGAAATAGTATACATACACTTCAACACAATTCCATGACCATGGGAACGATATCATCGCTCGTGCGTACGTACGGACTACCGTCTCCACGACGCGATGAGATTCATTATCAATGATTAACCATTCATGAATGATTATAAAGTATATATAATAAGTACTAATGAAATATATGACATAATAATTATACTGGAATTATTTATATTTATATGTATGTCATCTACTTAATTCCATTCAATTCAATAATGAAACGAAAACAGCGTTCATGCGTACGTACGGACTACCGTCTCCATGAACGGTGTATTTCTTTCCATTTACTGATTTATTATATATGTATATTCTGAATATATATATATATATATATATATAAATCATGTTTTATATTCTGTAATTAAGTAATCATGATATAAGTAATCATATGAATAATTACAAGTTAAAAACACGAACGACAAATGAGACGATTTTACCCAAAACGCTACTTTAACATGAATTTACAAAAGAACGGGTAATATAAAGTCATAAGTGGACCATATATGATATAATAAAAATGTATATGATTCTGGGATAATTCAATAACATGATTTAAATCATTATACAGGAGGTTGGGACACTTACAAAGCAAGTCAGACCTAAGGTAAGGGGAAATATCACAATCTCATTTTTATCCGAGATTGTTTATACTTTGGCATTTACTGGGGTGTATTTTATCATCCACATCCATGTTTCCCAAATATGTAATATTTATATCCTTATACAATAGTTTATAATCAATTTTACCCTTCGGTGAATATTTAGTAAAGGATATGAAAGGAATCTTTTGTCGTTTTTCGTACGAGGTACTTTTTTGACTTTTCCGACAAAAGTACGAGAAGAATGTTTTTTTAACTTATACAACATGAATGGATTTTTAAAACATTATTTCCAAGAAGCTTCCTTTACAAGTTTTCAAGTTTATTTTTAATCAACTTCTTTTATTTTAAAGTCGTATGACATGTTATGAAAGGAAAAATATTTTTTGAAGAAGAAAGGATATTTTCCTCAAGAATGGAGTTCAAGTGTTTTATCAAAATTATTTTCCATCTAAGATAATAAAGGGTTCTGTTTTTATCCCTATTATTACATTGATTTGATCATGTTGTGATTGAATTATTTTTATGAATTCCTTTATATTGTATGAATTGTTTTATGATGTCATGATGTTTAAGATTCCCATTTGTATTACATGGGTTATGCAATGATGTATGATTTATGATTTTGTGGCACACATAAGAATGGTATCATTATGAGATGGGTGGGACCTATATCTCCCTCAAATGCATTGGGTAAAGATTTTATATCTCATGAGATAGACATGGCTGGAATGGTAGGTTATACCGGTTCAGTGAAACAGGACTGAAACGAGGGTGACTCGATTCAGAAAGGGACTTCGTCCACTAAGATTTTCTTGGCAATGAGTCTTGACTAACAAGAAATGATTCTATATGATTATGTATGTATGCCACAAAGTTTCATGTTTTATGTTATGATTATTGGGATTACATTTCACTTCTATGATTTATCTCATGTTATGATATTATGAGCTCTCTTTTTTGCAGGTTAAGATTTCCAAAATCTATGTTCTTATGTATATGATGTGATTGATATTTCTTTTGTTTACCCTTACTGAGCATTTGACCTCACCCTTTTATGTTTTCTTTTCCCCAGGATATAAAGAAAGGTTTTAGGTATAAAAAAAAGAAGATCATTATGGGAGATGTTGAAGATCTTTTACCACAATTAGAAGATTATATTCCGAGTTTCCAAAGACACTAAACTATTACGGTCCTTGTGTGTGTGTTTTTGTTATGTACTAAGTATTCCGCAAAAGTAATGTAATGTCCATGTAAGTCAAGCATCGGGCCTCTACAGCGTCATCTTTGGTTTGTACTAGTTATCTACATCTCATGCCCATATGGATATTTTTAGGAATATGATTTGGTGTTTCTGTATTGATGGGACAAGGATTTCCATTATGGGAGAGAAGAAATCCTTAGTGGGGAAGGATGAGATCAAGAATAAAAGAGTGTAGTCAATTACTCACCATTTAGAAAGCAGGACTCTTGGAATAGTGGATGCTATGGGATACCAGTTTCCAATGGTGATGTCAGATTATGAGGACGTCTTTTCAATGGACATTCCAGGATTACCTCCCCACTAATTGATATAATTATACATTAATATACACCGTAGTATGGACCTGATATGTACTCTATCATATAGAATGAATCTTGTACAGATTCATGAGATGAGGGTTCTTTTGGTGAACTTGTAGATGAAGTTCCTTTTTAGTCCCATTGTTTCACCATAGACTTTTCTAGTGTTGTTGGAAAAGGAGAGGAAATTATATTGAGGTGGTGTGTGGATTTACCTCACCTAAATCAAATTAACTTAAATAATAGGTATCCACATTAGAGAAAAAATGAACTCTTTGATTAGTTGATAGGGGAATGATGGTTCTCAAAGATTGACCTCAGATTGGGCTATCAGTAGCCCTGAGTATGGGAAGAAGATATACCTAATATTGATTTACGATGTAATTACTATCACTATGATTACTTGGTGATGCCATTTGGTAAGAAAAACACCCCATCAATGTTCATGGGACTCATGAAATGGATCTTTTATCATTTCTTAGACCGTTTTTTGGTAGTCCTAATTAAAACCATACTAGTGTACTCAACATATGAGAAGGATAATTTGAGGAACTTGAGTATGGACATAGAAATTCTCCAAAAGAAAAAGATTTATGGGAAGATTTAGAAGTAGCATGTTTGGATTTGAGAGGTCCACATCATGGGACATGTGATCTCATATGTAGGATTGGTAGTGGACCTATAGAAGGGTGAGGTAGTGTTAGCTTGGAAGACACTTAAGAGAATGATGGAGGTGAAGAGATTCATTTGGTTGGAAGAATACTATCAAATAATTATACCTAATTTCAGAAGGATATCATCTCCCATGATAGCTTTGACCCAAATGAGACAGCCAATCACATGGACATAGAGGTTGTAGTATGCTTTGAAAGAGTTGAGGTAGAGTTTGATGAGCACTCCCACATTAAGATTCCCAAAGTAGGGTGTTAAGTACATAATGTTCCATGATACATCAAGGACCAGGTTTGGTTGTTTTCTGATATAGATTTAGGCTGTCATTTCCAATGTTTAATTCCAGTTGAGGCCACATGATTAGAACTATGTGACCCACGATCTTGATATTTTAGTGGTAGTATTTTCACTAAATGTGTGGAGACACAACCTTATGGGTGAGAAATTTATAATATATAATTAACACAAGATACTCAAGTATGTCTTCTATTTATAGAATATTAACCTAATATAGAGGTGATGGTAAGAGTTCCTCTAGGATTAAGGCTTCAAGATTATCTATACTCATGGTAAAGGGAACAGGGTAGTACATTCCATTAGAAGGATGTGTTGTTCATCATTTATAAGAGAGAAGATAGAGAAGTTTTCCTCTTTATATTTATCCTTATTGTATTGGGATAGTGTATTGTACATCATGTTAATGGTTGTTACACTAAAATTTCTACAATGAAATAGGGATTCTCAACATGGAGATACTGTCTTTGATACCCCATGTACTCAGATACACACTGGACATGCTCCTGATGGATCTTCTAAAGGTGGGGAGTATGATATTCTTTTCAGTAGATGCATAATGGTTCTATTAATGTTGTGGGAGGATGTTATATTTTAGTTTCATATATTTTCTTTTGAGGTACATCCAGGTGTGTTGAATATGTTTTAGGACCTCTAAATTTAGTTTTAGTGTTCGCGAATGAAGAAGTGTTTTGTTGAATGTGTCACTTGTTGCCTTACTTGTCAGTAAGAGAAGTCTAATCACCATCTCCTAGTGGTTTTAGATAACCCCTTGAGGTGATAGAGTGGATGTGGGATGGCATATCCATGGAATTAGTGATGGGGTTAACATGGAATTATAGATGGAATGATTGTATCTTGGTGATATTATACTAACTTACCAAGTCATCACACTTCCTAGATATAAAGAAGAAGAGTTTAATAGAGATCTTGGGATTACTTGATGTGTAGGAGATAGTGTAACTCCATGGAGTTCCCTAAATGGTTATTTATGACCATGATGATCGCATCACATCCCAGTTATGAAAGGGTTGGTAGGAATCCTTTGGGGATCAATTGAGTTTAAGCATGAATTTTTAACCCAAGAATGACATCCAGACTGAGTGGACCATTTAGACCCTGGATCACATGTTGTGAGCTTTCATGTTATATTATTTCCATAGTTAGGAGGATTAAATACAATTGGTGTAGTTTTAATGCAACAACAACTACCATTCAAACATAACTATGATATCATTTGAGTAAATGTACAGGTTACCATGTAGGTCACCACTATGCTAGATCGACCAAGGAGAGTCAACACTTACGGGTACAGAGTCAGTTTTACATATGAATGGGAAGGTGAAAATCATATATAAGTGGATGATGACTATACAGAGACATCTAAAATCATATGAAAATTGATGATGAAGGCCTTTAGAGTTTGAAGAGGGAATCCATGTGTTCCAAGGAGAATCCACTTTTCTTCGGTTCCAAAGAATTGGCTCAAGTGGAAACCTATCTCTATGATTCATTGAAACTTTCCAGATATTGTGTAGAGTCAGTGAGGTAGAATACCTATTATCTCTACCACAATAGTTTGATTAGGTACACAATATCTTCCACATGTTGAATTTGAGTAGGTACATGCATGACCCATCACATGTTATCGACTAGGGAAAGTTGGACGCTATATAAGGAGCTACATTTTTAATAAACCCATTAGATATTGACGATATGTAGAATAATATCAACACTAGGTGATTTATTAATTTTGAGCATTCCTAGTGGTAGCATGAGAATCTGTAGGATAGTACCATGGAGAAGAGGACCAAGGTACTTGCTGAATATTCATATCTCTTTATGTAGTATTTTGTTTTTCATTCTGAGATGTAAAGGCATAATGTGGGGAGAATGTAACATCTCTTATTTTCCCTGTAAATTATACAAATATATATAGTAATATTTTTTAGAATAGGTACTAATATGGAACATGGTTTTGTTGGATTGTGATCCTTAAATCAATGTTTGAAGTATACTATATATATTAAATTCATGCACACAATGTTTTACTGGAAATGTGGAATAACATCCAAATGGTGTCTTGAATTGAAAATAAAAGGCCATCATTGAGTTCATATCATTGTTTTTACCTTAGAATTGACATATCCTTGGAGTGTGTTAGACATTTTTATTGAGCAAAAATGTGAGAAGTTTAACAAAATAAAATTATTTATTTATTTATTAGAAAAAAAAAATTATCATGACCTTACTATTGTTTATAAATACACTACTATGGAAAAATCCTCTGGAGGTCCTCATAACACTGAATATTTGAGAGAGATAATTGAAGGATTGTTCTATGATGAATAATAACCATATCGTGGATCACTGATTGATGTATAGTGGAATTCGAGGATCTCTCCAATGATAGTAACATTGATTCATTCTTCATTAATGATTTATCTAAATCATAGTAGGAAATTGTTTTACATGTATTTAAACTATTTTTTCCTAAGATGAATGTGAATCGAAAAAATAAGAGATTTATTTGAAGATCAAATGTGTTACGGGTATAGGTTATATTTATCTAAGTTGAGGACTAGGTTCATTGATTTTTATCATCACTTTTTTTCATTCATAAATGATACAATTGAGGCAAACAAGAACATTGGATGAGGTATGTTCCTCATGTTTGTGTTTTGTTCATTCCATACCCCATTATTTACTAGTTCATAATTGAAAATTCCTTTGGCCCACGATTTGATGATTACCCAGTATTTGATTATTGTAGAATATTTCATTTAAGAAATGAATCAATATCGTCATTATGGATGATACAGAGGTAGTAATTTCAAGGTATACACAAGAACGATGATTGATTGAGAATAGATTTGAGGGAACAAGTTTTTATATGAAATTTAGAAATGGGGAGGCACGAAAATGACTATTTCCCAAGCGATGATAATACCAAATTTCCATCCGAAAATGATGATTGGATTAGATGGATAATTATCAGTTTTCTTTAGTGAGTTTGGAAGGTGATCCAAGGAATTCAAGAGGTTTGGGTTAATCCATGCGAATGGATCTAGGATTATATAAAATATCGATATATACGACATGTATTCTAACAACATACACCATGAATAGTCCTCACATTAGTTTATATGGTTTCCATATATAGTTAAGGATCACACACCAGGTGGTCCATAACACATGCAATGTGGTCCCTAACTGGATAGCTTTGCCAATATAGGGAGTAAACACCCAATGGGTTGGTTGGATTTATACACCATGTAGTCCATTCCACACTCCATGTACACTATGGAAAGTGTATCAGTGTGTTTATACAGTACATGCTCAGAAGACCGCATTACCCCACACAACATTTGTGTCGAGATACAAACCATGTAATCAGACATGTCCAGGTGTACACAGACATGGAAATGGGAATATAATTTGATACAAGGGAAAACACAATACTGAAGAGACATTTTGTGTTCTTATTATATAAAATATGTACTTCTTCATGGATTGATTGGATCCTTTTCCCAATTTTTGGGGAAAAGTTTAATTAGGGTGGATTCCCTAGATTTTCCCTAGAGGGAATAGTATAGAATCACATCATGTGCATAGGATGGTGATCCCCTCTGAGGAAATACAGTCTCAAGTAGAGTTTTTTTATTCCCTGAGTGGGGACCAAAGTGTGATCCACTATAATTATCATTTAAGCTATGTGGGGTTCTCAAGATATTCATCACCAAAAATACTCAATTGTTGATACCCTACAAAATATGTTAATTTATGTTGGGTTATGGGTATACCCTAAGGCCTTAGGTAGGATCCCAATCAATGTATCCATATATTTATACTTTTAGTATGTAATTATTTTAGAGAGACCCAAATAGAATGATATATCAATATGAATATATTAGAGATATCAAATTCATAGAGTTTGTTCTCTTAGATGAGTTTTATGTGGAACCTTCATGTAGGAATCCTAGGCTGGAAATATAGTTATGACTATACCTTGTGATTGTGTGTCTAATATGAGCACAACATGATGTTCTTATTATGTATAGTATGGACATATATTTTTGATGAGTTGATTACTATTCATGATTCTATATTCTTAGTGACTTCATGGCGTCCTATTGGGTATAGTTATACTCACTCTTTCAAGGGATTTACCCACACGTTTCATGTCCTATGTAGATGACTAAACATTCAATGAGGGTTTTCAGTGGAATACCGACATACAAATCTTAGATTTGGGCTAAATATACTATGGTTCATATCAAGAGTCACATTTGAATGTAGTCTTCTCTTACAATTAGGTTTAATTTCTTTACATTTTAATTGTCTTGTATTTGGCCCTTATCACTTTTCGATAATTTTTTATAATCTCATTATGGGATTAAATATGTGTATGAATTTGGTATCAGTTATATTCTAAATTTCAGCACTATATGAACTTGATGTTATGTTTTTTTGTGTATAGGAACCTTAGGAAATGGCCTCCCTTTTGAGTTTTATTCCTACTCAGCACTGGTCTCCCACCCCTATACAAATGGCGGTAGGATTTAGGTAGTAACACTTTACATATCGCGAGATATGTGGGCCCTAGGGGGTCGGGTTGTAGAAATAATTTTTTTGGGAAGTATGATTATAAATATTCCTTATATTGTATTTAGAAAAAATTTCATCAAATTTAAAATATAATTCATTTATTAATTTCCATTTTTAAAATTATTAATCAATTTTACAATGACTAAGAAATCCCAGGTTCCCCCACCATGAATAAATGGTATACCACTTCAATGGTAAAACCCCAATACCAAGTACAATGGTGACCTTTGATTTCCCATTTGATAATTATTTTTTAATAAAAATCATTATTTTCAATAATTTACTTGGGAGAGAGTAAAATAATAATTTTATATTTAATAAATTTTTATCAAGACCCCACTACACCTGTGATTATATTACTAGTAGGAATGGAGGTAAAACCCACACCATAGAATCAACATGGAAATCAGGTAATTTTTTCACGGTGGGATTATATAATAAATTTACCATATTACAACTAGGGAGGACTTGATACTTAAATATACAATAACCATTTTAAGTCTTGAATGAAAAAAATATGGGTCACTACAAGAAATCGTGGGCTGACCAAATAATTATTTACATAATTACTGAATAATTTTAATTTAATATTAAATACATCTCATAATAATAAATTCCATTGAACAGTAAATTTTTAGTGTCTTTTAAGACTAGATGCATAATAAACTTTTTTTATGGAAGATATCCAATATATTTGAAAATGTTATTCTCATAAAGTACCATTTTTAGACATACCCTAATTAAAAAACTTCTTTATATCATATGAAATAGAAACATAAGAAAGGATGATATATGATTCTCTATAATGTAAAAAATAATATATATCCATCAATGATCATAAGTGATCAGAAGATAATCATAAGGGTATCGAAATATGATCATAACCAAAGAAATTCATACCCAATATATAATAACCCTAACTCCAGTAACCTAGAGATGGTGCTTACTTTTTTAAATTTGTATAAGATATGGAGAAATCCACCACATAAGATTCTTTGGTTTAGTAGTCTTGGAAAAATAGATATATACAAGATTCCTATATTTCATTGGAAATATAAAATAATGTGTAGGAAACATTGTTGTATCCATAAAATCATTCAAAGAATCCTTCCTCATATCATAGTGAATAAAAAATAAATAAAGGGTTGAATCAAATTATCATTAAGGGATACATATATTGGATGGTATCATGGTTAAATAAGGTTTAATCAATATTATATAGCACATAATCAAAACACATTCAACTGGATCAAAATATTGTGTTCAAAGTACATCCATGGATAATATCATCATGGAAATCTCACGTCTATTTGAAAATGAATTCTCAATAAAGGAAAGGTATAATTAAAGACATTAATTATACCAATTTAATGTTTTATAACATGATATCAAGAATATTACCATCAAAACATTGGCCAAGAAACCATTAAAAACCCATATGTTTAAAATAGAACCGTATATAATATGGAATGCCAAATATTTTTTCTCATGAGAACTCTCTTTTCCTCAAGTGGATATCTAAAAACTACATACACCCTTCACATGAAAATAATTTCATTCCTTACATATAAAATAATTAATAGAATTAATTTTCAAAATACCATATAAATCAACAATTATCTATATTGAATTGATAATATAGAACAATAGTATTCCCATATTAAATTAAATAACTCTCTTAATAAGACTCATTAAAATAAAACCATATATTGAAATTATAATTCATTATGAAAATATAAAATTAGTTGAAATGTTACTCAATAAATAAATGATACTGAAAATTTCTACATAAAGTAGAAAAAACAATGCATAATGAATCATTTAGAGTGATATAGAACATTATCATAAGAAAGTTAATGATCACAAACTAAGGTTTAATCTATAATAAGTAATGGATTTAAAAATTAAATTAATTCCTAAAAAAATAAAATTTTTAAATAAAGGAATTTATTTTTTGAATTAGACAAGAAAATGGAAGAAAGACATTAAAATGAAAATTCTTTAAAATATTTTTATCGTTGTTGAGAAAATGTTGTTATAAATCATTTCCAAAATATTTTTAACCTTTTACTAAACAATTTCATTTTTATTTTAATATAAACAATAAAAATTCCAAAAATAATAGAAAAAAAGATTTTATTTTAACAATATGGATACTTATTGAGGAATATTGATAAAAAATAATGACAATGATAGTGGGAAAAAATTGTTCATGTCATATAAAATAAAAAAGAAAATTCCTTTCACAATTATAAAATTCAAAAAAAATCGTCAAAAACATTAAAAAAAGATTCAATTATAAAACCGTTATAAATAATGTACAAAATTGTTGAAAATTAAATTTAAAAAATAATTAGAGAATATAAAATAATATTATCAAAGAATTTTACAAAATGTCAATGAGAATGAATAATAATCTAGATCCAAGTGAAGAAATAAGTATCGTTTTTCTTAAAGATGAATTCTTTTAGCCTTTAATTATCAAAGAGAGGAATGTTTGAAAGAAAATTTGTAATACTATATATATTTAATGGAGAATAAAATTTATTATTTTTAATAATATAAATAAAATATAATTATTTTATGGTAAATATAAACATGAACAGTCTTAACGAAAAATGTGAATGTTGAACAACTATTTATGACTTAACATTTGAGTCAAAAACCATTAAAGATAAAACAGAAATTGAAATTTGAAATACCTTGAAAAAATATGAAATCATGATTTAACATATCAAATGGGAATTATATACACTACATAAAATAAATTTGGTTCATATTATAAAATAATTGTCAATGGAGTGGAAATTGAGAGTAAAACCTCTTACCTTGGATTCCTTCTTGGTCAGACCGGTCATATTCTCCTGAATAATAAATTTCAAATTATAAAATAATTTTTTTATAATTTTTTTCATATATAGTCTATTTTTATTGTCCTTTTATAATTATTTTACATCCATTAATTGAATATTTGTTACTTTTATTGACCACATAAGGTTGTTCAGTCAAATTTCTCAAAATTATTTTTATTTATTGACTATAGAAAATGTTGTTATAAAATGGTTCCGTAATATAAAAACTATTAATAATTTCATAAATATAATTTTATTCATTATATAAAATCTTAAAATCATCAATTCACATTGGTAAAAAAACAATTAATCACACTGCTCTATGGTAAATGTAGTTCACATATACACACAGGAAAAATTATCATTTTTCAATGAATGAAAGTGTTATAAGGTAGATGATATATTATATTTCTTGAATATTAAATTTTCCATATTTATAATATCTATTTTATAATTTTATACTTATAACCATCTAAGTGAGAGGTGCTAAAAATAATTAACACCACTATGTGGTGAAAAAAAAACTTGTATATACGCCTGAGTAATTTCTTCATTTTTCATAGGATGTGAATGAGATATAAAATAGATATAAAATTAAAATAAGAACAAATAGTTATGGTAAATATACTAATAAAACTATGTTAATATTCTTATTTAAGATTATAACCAGGTTTTAGAAGAAGGATACTCAAGAAACCTATATAAGAATGTATACTTATTTTTTTGTAACCTCGTTTAAATTATACCTTGAACATATATTGATGTGGCCTTTTAGTGATACTAGGACCATTAGGACGTGGGTATATATCTTTTTAAGTTATTTGGGATTTTAATAATTGATATAAGTGGTTACATTATTTCTTATATGTGAGGATAAGGGTGATCTTTTATAAGCATGGTGAGTGGAGACTCTATGAATACTTGAAACATTATTTTATAATACATGTCTCAATCAAGTGATTTGGAAAAAGTGTCATATAATAAAATATGAAATGTGTATTTTCAAAATATATCCAAAAAATGATATATACACAAGTTTTTTAATCATTAATCATTATGCCTTTATTTATAACCCTTTAAACTAATTTTACACATAACTGAGTATAAAATATCTACCTAGGTTAGTATTAATTATGAGAAATAAATAACTATAAAAAAAATAAATAATTTAAATTATGGTGATTCAAAATTTGGAACAAAATTTGAATGATTTTATTTCTATAAGTGGAAAAAATTACTTTTAATATATGTTTGAAAAAATCAACAAAAATAATTTTAAGGAAACTGTTTGTTTTATAAAAAAAATTAATGATTTACTAAAATAAAGTATAATTTTAGTCTTATAGAATTAATAGGATTATGATAAATCCAAGGATTCTTATTTTTCTTTAAAAAAAAATAAAAACCCAAAGACACCTTTTAAGTACTTGATTATGAGTGAAAAACCGAAAAAATTTATATGAATATAAAAATTACAAATATTTAAAAAATGTTATATCATCATTTTAAAGTTTAAAAATATATTTTTATATTAACTATAATAATTATTAAATATATATTATTTATATAATTTATTTTCATAAAAATTGAAGAAATTATTATATACTAATGATGCAATAAATGAGAAAATATTTGTAAGATCATTAATTTTCACTATTAACTCCAAAAATCAACTTTTTTTTGTAAAATCTATAAAATTAAAACAAATATAATTTTTTTATGAGGAATTAAAAAATGAAATTAATTTATTAAAATATATTTATATGTTTTTTGAATTTATTTTTTAATCAGATACATCAATAAAATTACGGGTATAATGTTATATATTTTTATAAAGAAAATTTTACATACTATAATTGAAACTCAAGTGTTAAACAATCCTTAAAGATCATTAATAACAAGTCCGTGAATAATGATTTATTATAAAATAATTAGATTTTGATATGGGTTCATAATCATCAATAATCAGTCATGATCCATGATAACATTTCATAAGTGTAATACATATGTTTTTGGCATAAACATAAGCAAAGAAAATAATTTCATTTGTCCAGGTTCACTAACCAGACTATCATAGTGGAAATAGGACTAAATTTTATTGGGATTAATCTCCATTATATCATATAATTATTCAAGGTTCAATCTTAATAATATTGGATTGGATAAATTTCCTTATTTTATCATGATTTATCCCTTTTCTATTTTTATTATACAACGATATAATAATCCTTACACAATGAATTGAAGGGATATATAATTTCAGGCCCACTGATAACATAATAAAAACCATATATAATTATTCCAAAAATTCATAAATATATTCATAATTTCATCATATAATAATCCATGAAAATAAGTTGGGGAGATAAATAATTCATCATTACTTCAATAACCCATGGGAAAGAATCGTGTTTCATAGAGTCGTCCTTAAAAAATTATCATCATAAGACATATATGGAAATAAGGTGGATAATATCATAATATTATATACCTAGGAAAGAATTATAAACATCTAAGGATATTTATATATATGAAAAATAACTTCAAAAAAGAATTTAAAAATTTATTCACAAAATTAGAGAATATCTTTTCCCTTTGGAATCATTATAATATAATAATTACAAGAATATATAGAAAAGGATTTTCTCTAAAAATAAAAGTTGAAATTTTTAGTGAAAGATTAATGAATAATGAATTAAAACAGGTCAAAAAAATCCACTCTTTCTCAATACATTAATAAAAAGTATTATTTTTATACTATTCGAAAAATTTATATGTGAGTCATACAGAAAATACTTGAAAATATTCCTTTTAATAATTTATAAAGAAATTTAAAGGTAATGAAAATAAAATTTTAAAAACCTTAATTTATATAAGAAAACATATATTATTTTTTTATTAACATGCTATGATGTATAATGGAATAGGGGAATCATTTCATTCTACTGGTGACCAGTCATGTTGTTGGCTTAGCACTTAAGGCCTTTTTAATATATTTAGGCTTTTGGGCCACTAGGCCGTCAGGTAATGTTTCATTGGTTCATTGGAACATTAGGACATTGAATTATATAATGGTTACATCTTAAACCTGTATAATAGAGGATTTTATTCATTATAAAAATAGGGGTCTCAAACTCAACCTGTTATCAAAATGATTATGGAGGAGAATGATCCCAACCTGAAATTACGAAATAAGATTGGCTTTTATTAAAACAATTTTCATGATCATTTTATGTACCAAAGGGAGAAAAATGGTATTATAAATTGAAAATTACATAAATAATTATAGAAGAATAAAATATATGGATTTTTATGAATAATGTTTTTTATTTTACTTCAATTGAAATTTATGATATAAAATCTTGAAAATAAATGTGATTAAAATGATACCCTAACCTCGAGTCATGTATTGATTCTATATGATCAAAACTCATATGGGATCAATATATATTTCATTATAGATTTATTTTAGAAGAATATTAATACATAAATTACTATATATAAATCCTTTATAATTTCAAATTAACATATTATTAAATTTTTATCATTAAAATAAACATTCATTTGAAAAATAGCATGTTTTCCATGAAAATTTTGGTTTGATGGTTTCGATCAATTCATATTGGTAATTTCTTAACAAATAATATAATATTAATTATGTAATAATTATAAAATTTATTTACAATATATATTTTATAACTATCTATATAGTATTGATGAAAAAAACATACATCACATCATGGAGATGGTAGTCCATATATATATATATATATAACTGATGTTTCTAATTTTCAATGGATTGAAGGAAATAATATTAAATAATAAGTCAAATTTGAATGATGATAAATATTTCATAAATATAATTTTTATTTATTAAATATATCCTTATGATAGGTTATGTAAATGATAAAAAATGAATCACATCACTTTATGGAGGTGGTAGTCCACATGTATGCAAAAGAGGAATTATCATTTAAAAAAATAGGAAAAATATTGAGAATTGATATACCAATAAAATAAAAACATATCATTGTAGTAAATTTACTAATTTATTCATGTTAATAGGGGTTTTAAAAATTTATATTATGTTTAATAAGGAAGAAAATTGAAAAATAATTGTAAGAACATATACCTCTTCTCTAAGTATCTCCTATTGAAATGATACTTAATGTTCATTGTAATGGTATGTTGTTTGGAAAAAACTAGAATATTTTGTATAATTATATTTGGAGGGTATTTGGGAAGATATTTACCAAGAGAAATGGATAAACTGGTGTGGATAACAGAGAAGAGGGGGATTACTTTTTTAAATAATGTGAGTGTAAAACATGTAATTTTAAAGAATATATAAAAATAATAAAGTAAAATTCAAGGAAATATATTACAAACCAAACTACATAAACTCATATTTTGTGCTAAAAACATAATCTTTACATTTATAGTTTTGATACCAATAAAAGTGACCCAATTTTATCTATCCAAAACACATATCATCAAATTGAAATATTGGATCACTAACATATGAAAGTACCTTTCAGTTTTATTCTTTTGTAGAACTAAGAAACAATCTTTCAATGTTGAAAATTCCAAACTGTATCCATTTCTCCCAAAAAAAATAATTATTAAAACATGATTTTTTTATTCAGGGTAACTTCTATATCTCAAACTTTATCATTATTGACACTTTTAATCATCTCTTTTGCATTATAAAAATCATTTGAAAACATGGGATAAGAAAAAAACTTCATTGTAGAACATATTGAAAATTTAATGAAACCCCCTAATCTATTATAAAAGCATGAGTTCATATAAGTGAGTCTTTACTTTAACATAATAAACATTCAAGTAAAATAATCATGTACTTAGACATGGAAGATTCTATAATTCCTAATAATTTCAATAAAATAATTTAAAATATAACATTAATGAAAAATATAAATCATGCGAGTTTCTTTATAAATAATGAGAACCCTTGAAAAAAATTTATTAAAAAATACCTTTTTATCCAAAAGGGAATATTAATTCCTAAAAGTAATTGATCATTATCTTAAATCATGATATAAAAATAAATTAAATTAAAAACCATTAGAAATAATAGATAATTCATATAGGAATCTTGGTACGTCATTTTCATATCACTATTTGAATCACTCTTATAAATGGAATAAACTACCTAGTAAATTCTAATAATCACTTAGGATAAACCTATAACTAGTTATCTATAGACCTTTACCCAATGCATTGGAGAACTATATTGGTCTCACCCATCATCATGAGCTATATTGATCACACCAATAATTATAAACACTACACAGGAAAAGTAAAATAATCATATTTTTTGAAATATTTTATTTTAATCATTATAATCAAAAAAATAATCTTTTCTCCCATAATAAAAATATTTATTTGAATCAAAATATCTATCTAATTTTAAACCCTTTATGAAAATATCTAGAACACAGGGAATGAGGGTTTTTCGGAAAAAAAAGAATGATTATAAAGGAATAAAAACCTGAATGAATAGTTATGATTAATGGAAAAATCATTTGACACCCTAAAAATTAAAATATAATATTCATATTTTTTTCTATAAAGAAGTCGAAATATTCCATATAAAATAAATAAAACAGTTTCATATTGATAAAAATTTAAATAAAGTAAAAACAGACATAAATTTTCAAATAAATTCATTCATTTACACAAAAATTTATATAAAAAGGACTGTTATTAATATGGACATGGATAAATATATTTAAAAAATAAATCATGAAAACATTTAAAACGAGGTTTTAATATAAAGTTTCTCTTACATTGAGTCTGAATCATCATGTACAGAATTTATCTTCCTAAATAAATAACTAATGTTAATTATTTACTTTATTAGTATACTTTTTCAGGTTTATTTTTCCTTTTATTTTATTAATTACAATGTTCTTTTCAATTAAATAATCAATTATGTTCAGATCATAGATCTAAAATGACATCTATGGGTTGTCTATGGTAAAAGTCATAATTAAATCATATTCAAAATAATAATAATGAAATAATTTTATTTTTAGTATATTAATTTTTATCTGAACACAAATAATGAAATATAGTTATTAAAAATTTATTACATTATAATTATGTGGACATCAAGCCATACATATGCATGAATAATATTTCCTTTTTTCAAAATATATGATGGAAGGAAGGTAAGTATTATTTTATATTTCCATATTTTTTATTATATCATAAATATAATATTATATTTTTATATGCACTTATATATACTATCCATTTGATGAGATGATGAAAATCGAGTCACGTCGCTTCATTGAGGTGGTTGTCCACTTATACACATAAAGGATATTATTATTTTTCAATGGTTGAATAGGTAATAAAATTGATTATATCTTATATTTATGTAATGAAAATTTTGTAAATAATTTCATATAACTTAATTAAATACCTCAGTCTAATCATCCATGAGAGTTACTGATGGAAAGAGAATTACATTGGTTTATGGGGTGGTAGTCTGCCGTACCCACAAAGGATGGGTTTTTCTCCCAATTGATGGAGGAGGAGATGGATATAGGGTATTAAATTAACATAATAATGTTTTATTATATGGGATATATTTATTTTATGTGAGTTTATTTTTACCCTTATATGATATTTTGAAAATATATTTAAAATGTATCTTATTTTCATTTTCCAAATGAGGTAATATTGAATTTTTAATGAAAATGTGCAATGAATCTATATTTTAATGTATAATAGATGAACATAATTTCCAACCATTAGGAATGCTTAATGATTTTAATATTACTTTAAATGTTCACTTGGATATATCTTAAAAAATGATTTCTTAAATATTTTCAATAAAATTTGTATTTTAAATAAGTGATTTCATTGAAATAATGAAAGTTTCATTAGGAATTGTTCCAAGTGTCCATTAAAAAAATTTCATATAAGATGATATCATTTGATGATTACCAATATTTATTTGTTGTATTATCTGATGATAACATCCTTCTTCATTATATATATGGTTTATGATTATGATGAAAATATATTTATTTATTGTTTTTTTCAATGTTTTATGATATGAAAAACTATTTATGAAACCTATTTTGTTTCAACTCATTATGAAATTATGAATATTTTATGATATTTTGACACACATATGTGTGATTTTTGTTACGTAATGGGTGGGACTAGAATTATAAATCCCTATAATTCATTGGATAAATTATTTTATCTCACGAGTTAATTATATGAGTAACATTGATGTGATTGATCCACTATGGGATGTAGGTCGTGATGCCTAATCCGTCATGATATGAGATATTGGTAAGGTTTCTTGATACACTTTGATTTTATGGTCTAGTTAACCTTGAATGATGAAATGGGTTCTATTGCTTTTATTTCTACACAATTTTATGATATGAACTTATTCTTTGTTATTGATTTATGATGGTTTCTAACTATTATGATTCATGTATTTTGAAATGAAAGTGTTTTATTCAATAAATCACATACGTGATCTTTGAAATATTCAGTATGTAAATTGTATGTTATGGTCATGATTTGAAACTCTAATAAATATTTTATTCTATCATACGATCATATATTGAAATCTACAATGTCTACCCTTTCTAATCATCTTTGACAACCATTCATATGTTTCATTTCCATATATTCGGATGAATGGTTTTATATAGGAAATGTAATTGAAGAGTAATAAATTGGGAGATCTTTGGGGAGGGTGTTGAAGGTCTTCCATGAAGTAAGATGACAGTGTTTTTATTCTCCAATGAAACTAAAACATTATGGTCCTCAGGAAAGTATTTTTGAAATGTGTTTAACATTTATTTTAAAATATACTATATTTATGTCTCAAATTTTAGGGTTATTAAACCCTAAGATATAAATAATGATGCTAAATAAATTATTTCTAAGAATTCTCCACAAGTTATTAATTTAATGGGAGTTTTTTAATACTTATTTTGAAATAAATAAATCATCATGTAGTAATAAAACTGACCACCTAAAGATATGAGTGTTGTTATGAATGAGTTTTTCCTAATTCTATAAAACTCTAATCCAAAAAAGTACTATGAGTATGAAAGAGATAGAATATTTCTATTATAAGATGCATGTTTTTTAAGGATAAAATAGTTCCTTATTTATCAGAATCCAATCTATAAATGTAAATATTATGATTACAACATATACTCTTGTATTCTACATTTGAAACTATTATAGTGTTATTAGAGGTAAGATATGATATCTATGGAGATTATGATGTTTTCATGTTATATCAAATTAACTGTTATAGATTATATAATGTGTTTACAATTTTATGTTTGATCATATGTTCCAATTCATAGAGGCACCAATTTCGATTTTAGGTGATATTAATTTAATGTGATTAATAATATTTTAGGATGCATTATATTAGCTTGAGGATCAAGTAACTCTCAAGAGTATCATCTGTTTAAATGTGAAGGATCATTTGGGAGTAATTCCATTATAATTTAGGGGATGTAATGTGTAAGGTAATATATAAACATTTAAGTTTCCAAATTATTTAATGTTGAGGTTCTTGATGTTAATTGAGATATAAGGTAATTTTTATGGAATAATTGAATTTTACGCTCATGTATTAATGCAGAAGTTTTATAGTTAATCATATTATTTATTCATATTAAGATTTATAATTTTATGTATTATCTTATATTGTGCTAACCATTTTAGATTTAGATAATTAATTAGTATTATATTTTTTATCCCTCTATTTATCCATTGATGTATTAAATGTTTATTATTTAGGCATAGAAAGATTCCTCATGGATACTCATCTCTTGGAATATATGATGACATAGAGAAGGAAATTTTTTAAAACACATAAACGATGGATGAAATTATGTATATTTATTTCAATAAAATCATATATATATATATATATATATATATTCAAATGTTCAAAAAATAAGATAAATAACAGAATCTTTTAATAATAGAAATTTCATCATTTTTGATGCATTTATAGTCATATAACACTCTTATTAATTAACGATTTTGTGGTGTTTAACATTCTTGTGATTGAATTATCTATAACTCTAAATCACTTTTAGGGAAATAATTTTTTTTTCAAGTAAATATATTAATTTATGAATAATGTTATCTTTTTTGGAAAAATAGTTATGTGTTATTTCTAATGAACGTCATATTTTCCTTTCCCACTTTTCATAAGTATGTTTTATCACATATTTTTATAATGCGTGTTTTCAACAAATGAGGTTTCAAATAGTAAATCACTAAATTACCATTATTAATATAAAAATGTAAGGATTTGATTTATTTGGGGGGGGAATTTAATTCCTAGATATTTAAATAATATACTATATTCGATAGAATGTATAGAATAGAACAATGAGCTTAAACGAACATTGAAATAATATTCTTTTAAATATGATGTTTATAACCAAGTTGTTTAACTAGAGGGCATGGATAGGTATACAAAAATTATGAAATATATTTATATTGGTTTTAATAAATAAAAAAATATTTATTAATTCTAATGAAACAAGCACCCAATTTATAGTGATGTATTTCTTTTTCGTCGAAAATAATTTTACGTCAAAATGTGGGTTTCTGAATTTTTTTCATAAAAAAATATTAATATTTTCAAGCACTTTATAAAATTTTATTTTATAAAAATGATATAATTATTAATCAATATATTAAAATTATATTAAGGTCAATTTTATAATATTTTTTTAAATATTTTAAATTTTTAGTGAATAGTTAAAAATACAGAATTATAGAAAAATATATTTTCAATTGAAATATCTACAGTGAATGATTTTATTTTTAATTGATTTCAAAATATCATTAATTTATTTTTATTTAAAATTGTACTATTAATTTCATTTTAATAGATATTATGCTAAAATTTTGTTTAAAACTATTTTTATATTAAAAAACATATTTTTTTGGAAAAAAATATTTCATTTCATTTTTTCAATTTGTTATAAATGTACCTTATTCCAAATAATTTCATTGAAATATACAAAATTTATACCATATTTATAACCATAATTTTGAAATATGTAAATTACTTAAATTTTTTTGTCATAGTGAATACTATCCTCTGTAAAAATGTTATTTCCATGTAATCTTATAATGGGTAGAACATAATTAAAACATTGGAATACAGTTTTAAAATAATTTATTCACATTAATATATTTAATTTTATGTTTTTATTCTTTTACACCCATTCATATATTTAAAAATATTTTATTTTGGCCTAATTTTCATTGAAAAAGACCATTATATTATTTTATGTGAAGGAAAATTCAAAAAATATATCTTTCTTACTCTAAATATCTATAATATTTTGTGACGGATATAAAAATATATATGAATTATTTCTAAAATTTTATTTTTAATATAAATAAATATATATTATCATTTTAATTTATTTTTATTTGTTGTGACTGAATAATTACCATAAATTTTTACACAACACCAACACAGTGCTTGTGAAAATAGTCTAAAATACCTGAAATGTTTTTTGACATTATAAAAGTAATATTTTTTATGTTTGTTATGGTGTTACATGAAATTTTTATAATGAAGTGTTAAAAATGTATCCTTGAATTACATTACTGTATAGTTATTTCTTTGAAGTCAAATAATGTGAATAATATTGAAAAAGACTTTAATGGTATTTTATGATAAAAATTATTTACTAGATGATTAAAAAATCATTAAATTATTATCATGATCTATGTGAGTGGGATGTGGTCTACAAAATCAACACTTTTCTATTTATGTGTCACTTATCCTAATATAGTAAATTTTATATCCCCTAAAGTGCATAAAAACATTTTAGACATGTTAATAATTAAAATGGTTAACATTGTTTAAAACTAAGATATAAAGGATTATAAATCTAAAAAACTTTTCTATAATTTATTTAATGAGTGTATTTATACTTATATCCATCCTATAATTAATATATTTTAATTTAAACCACATGAAATTGATAATTAACATATATTAATTTATATATTTGAGTAAATACAATAGTTCCACTCTCATCTCTTATATATAAACACCACATATCATCAAGTTATCACACTTCATTAGCCACATAATGTGAAAAAACTAGAAAAAAATTCTTAATGTATGTGGATTAACTATATATTTTTTATACTTAATATACAATACCTTGGGACCTTATGTAGGGATCTAAATGTGGTTCATCAAAGAGGTTGAAATTAACTCAATCAAGTGTTTTAATTTTACATCTACTTCAACCTACTTAAATTTTACCCTAAACATTACTATATAATATGATCATAATATACCATATAATGAGGTATTAATATTTTCATATCATAACCTTATTCAAATATTTATTCTAGAAATGGGAAATGAAACCATCATTCATGTGTACGTGCATACTACTACCAAGCAAACCATTGAATTTCATTTCTCATCCTCGCCTTTTATGGATGATTATTATGGTTGATTTAATTTATGTCAATTATATTCATGAAATAATAATGATTTTGGGAATATATTATATTATTTAAATTAATACTATTCCATTTATTAAATATGGAATAATTACACCTATGGGCGTATGAACAACTGTCTCCCTATAAAAATATAATTCATTTTCTATAAAATGCACGTAATGGAAGGTTGATAGGATGGATTTGTTAAAGGAACTTATTTTTTATAACATGATAATAATTATTTAAAGATACTATATTGTTTTTCCCAAATATTAAACCTAATTAAATTTAAAGACATCATTCGTGTGGACGTGCAAACTACTTCCTCATGATCCGATGCATTTTGTTTTTTCATTACATATTTTCATGGCTTCATATAAAATTATATTTGATGAATAAAATTTATAATTAATTTTTTATTTTTATTATTATTATATATATTGTGGAATAATATAACCATTTACCATTATCATCCAACCTACTTCATTCTTCAATTATGGACCGAACATCCACAAAACACTAATTGTAGACTTAACTGATTAAGTAATTATATATATTGTTGAAATAAATGAAATAAATTTTTTATGATAAATTAATAAGCATGTAAAAAGTTGTATAAAATGTAAATAATTAATATTTTTAATTATATATGAGTTAAAGGACATTCATAGAATTTATAGACTTAAGGTAAGGAGTTTCAAAACTAAATATCATTTCATTGCGTTATATTACATATCCATTGTACATGTTATGAAAATTGTATGTGTGTAATGACCTATTATAATATTATGTGGTATTTAAAATAGATTTATGTTTATTTACATTGTTACACATAATCACTTCATTGATTAAATCTTACCTCAATGTTAGGACCTTTATAAGGGGCTTCTTAACTAAATTTACTTTTATTAGGTTATAACACTTATTTGTGGAATTTTTCATTCCATGAATTTCTATGAATTAGTTTCTAATTTTTTATACATATAATATTTTTATATTTATTTACATATTTCAACATAGTCAATCAATTAATTAAATATAACTTTATATGTTATTAATTTGTCAAGGGTTTTCTTTATCTTAGTCTTAGTTTATAGAGACGTGTTTCATGTTTTCCTCCATAATTTATTCCTATCATGTACATAGATCCCCATGAATTAATTTTAAAATAATACATCATGTAATTCATGGGATATATAGAACCAAATCATACTCTTTATTTCAATGACTTTTTATTCAAAATATACCAATGTTGTAAAGTATTTTTCATATAATGTCATTTCTTATTAAGATTGTTTATTTTTAAGGTTCAATTGTCAAAAAATTTATGATATTAATTTATTAAACCACATATCAATTATTATATATTTAATTATTAGGTTTTCATGACGTCCTTTCATTTTCCACATTTTTGTACTTATGTAAATGAGAAGAATGTTTTTGAAAAGAAACCAAACTCATTCTCTTTTTGGCCATGAATCTTTTCTCTTCCATATCCATCATCTTTAAAATGTATTTAATATTTATATATTAAAGGAATAAATTATTATTTAAAGTAATTTTAAAATATATTTGAATTTATTTTTAATTTGTTTTTTAATTTTTTAAAATGAACTTTTTTTATTTTACAAAGAGGGTACTTTTTATTACCAAATGTATAAAAGGGATCCTTATTTTGCCATTTATCGAATTAATGAATTTTGCAACTATCATGACTATTATTCTCCATATATTTTCTATTAAACGTTTCCTTGATTATTTTATAGAAAATTATTTTTCACAATATTCATTGAATCATTATTTAAATATTTATCAAATAAGATAGAAATTTTCTTTATTTTCAATGAAATGTATTAAATATCATTTTTAATTCACCTTTTAATCAATGTAAATATAAATTATTGTTTTATATGATATAAAACTGTATATTTTAAAATGATATAGTAATTATTACATCTCAGAATGTATTGTGATTTTTTAAAAGAAATTATTTTTAAATCCATTCTTTTCCATGGCTCAATCAGGATAAAAAAGAATTATAATAATTTTCAATTGTATTTTGTTGAAATGATAAATCTTGTAAATTTATTTCTCATTCATTTATAAATGAAAATATGTATACATTATTGAAAGGTGGAAATATTTTAAACTGAGGATGTGTGGTAACATTATAAACCATGGACTTGTGGGTCCATTATAGGCTTCTAATGCATTGAGTATAATAGAAGATTAAATATATTATAAGTAACTCCTAAGAGATGATGGATTTTAGCATCTAAATGTTACTCCAAAGAGATATGTTAATTACCCAGTTAGGTGACACTATGATAAATGTAGAATTTTTGAAGCTTCCAAAATACATTTTAAATTATTTCAATGTGTTTTAACTATTCCATTGGCCAAGGATTGTTTTCAAATAGATAATGATTGTTAAATAATGTTACAGTTTTATTAAATTAATTATGAATTCCATGTATCATTATTTATTATCCATATTTTTATTTATATGGTTTCCATTATTTTATGTCAATTCCCATTTATTATGTCTTTTTTATCATTATTATCATATTATAATCACTAATGATAATAATTTTTTAATGCTAATTTTTACACAAACAAAGTAGTTTATCTCAACCATAATATGTCTTTAATTTCCATATGTTATGAGGAATGATACAAAATGAGACTTCTAGAAATTTTTTATGTATTAGGATTTTTATGGGAAATGTTGAATACTTTTGGTGAAATTAGATACCTTTAGAACATTAGTAAAAATTATAACATAAACACATTGGAATTATTATGGAATAGTTAGTTATAAGTCAATAAAACAATAAGCCTGAAAGGTCCTTATGTATGCCACTAATCAAATATATATATTTGGAATTGTATGATTTAGGTGGTTAATATTCAATTATTTTTATAATTATCAAAGAAAGAAGTGTAAATATTTTGATTTTAGTAATAGATCCAACAGATAAGGTTTGAGGATGATTTATTTCATTTGAAAAATACATTTTAAAACATTTCAATTATGTTTAATTTTATCAAATAATATAAAATATTAAAATTTAAAGATTAATTTAATTCAAAACCTAAAGAGTATTTCTAAAAATATAATTTTAAAATTCAATAAATATAATATAATTTATAATTTCCCTCATGAGAAAATTCTCTTTAATTTCTTGAAACTATTGTGATAGTGTAAAAATTTTATAAATAAATTGATGATAATTTACTTTTCAAGATAGAAGAAAAAATTATGGATTTTAATATTTGATAATATGGAATCCACGATCCATGTAAATTTTATGGTATGGAATAGTTATTCCATATACCATATATCCTTTTATATATGAATTTAATTCTATAAAAATTGTTGTAATCACTTGAAAAGGATTTAATAATAATAATTAAAATAATTTCATCTTAGAGGGATTAAAATGTTTTGTGTGATTTTATTACATCGATAATTATAAATGATCTTTAATCTAATATTAGTGAAATAATTAAAATTTTAATGACCACATACTAAAATTAAAACATTATTAAATAATATTTCATAAATTCTACCTCATTTTAAGTAAATGTAACTATTAACTTATATGTTTTCTAAACATTCCCAATCAATGTTTATCGAAATCTATTTATTCCTAACAATCAACTAAAACCAAATGTATAGTCATGAGTAAATAAATAACCAATAAAATTTTAATAAACCATTATTTAAAGAATTAGTCTTATTATTTTCTAACCTTTGAAGCCTCTAATTCAATCCATAACCCCGTCTATTCAATGGAGGTTTCATTTTTTTTAATGAATTACCTTTATCTATTTCACAACAATTATTTATAAAATTTCTAAAATATTCCCAAATAAATTCTAGACCAAAAAAATAAATCTACCATTATCACAATGGTTCCTTTAAATAATAAATTTACAATTTATCCCCACAATTATTGAACATCAAAAATCAATAAAATAATTCTTATTAATGTTTTATTTTTTTTCCCAAACCATAATTATGTAATCCTAAAAAAATTCCATTTACCAAATATCCTGAAATATAAATAAACATATTTATATAAAATTACATATTATTCAATAATTCTATTCAATATTTCTTAATCATGTATGCTCTATAAATTAATGTATGATTTTTTTTAAAAATAACATTAATCAACTTTTAATAAAACTAATTATTGATCACCAACACATATATAATATTATTGTTTTATTCCCAAAATCATATAAACTTTGGTATTAAATAACCTCAAGTTACATACTAAATCTAAGGGATATTACAAATCAATAAAGTATTCATTCTAAATAACTAAATGAATTTCTCCTAAAATATCCCCAATCTTTTTGTAATCCAATCCAATATTTTCTTAAAATGATTTCAATGTTTTTGAATTTATTATCACCCATAAATATATAAACCCATATTATTATATAAAACTCTTAAATTGTTACCAAATAATAACATCTTATCCTCCAATTCTATGAAACCCAAACTCAACTAAGAACTATAATATCCCAAACATAAATACATCGTAATTACATGTTTCAAAACAAAACATAGCACACTAATACTGCTAATACATTATAGGTTTACTATTTTTAGAAATAGGGAACCTTATTCATAGTAACATATAACCAAATATCACACATACATAGCCCACACACAAAATATTCTTTATAAAATAAGTTATTTAATCAACACAAATTCCATATTCATGAAAAATCACTATAAATATATCTTTGAATTCATGATTGTATGTAATCAACTGTAAAACATGTAATCATTACATTAGAAATATGTGGGATGAGCATTTGAAGTTTAGTATGGGGTATAAAAAAGTGAAAAATCATTTTTCTATTGAAATAAATAAAGACCAATGAAAATGTATTTATTTTAAATAGTAAATTGTGAGAACAAATAAACATATATTTAAAAATGAATTTATCTCCATTATTTGGAGTCTTCCTAGAAAAATATTATAATAAAGTTTAAACGAAATTGGATAACCATGAAGGATTCTTTGAAAAAATGACATAATTTCATAACACATTTCATGGAAAATTAATACCATTAACATTTAAAAGATCATAAAATTGTATTTAATTGTTACATGTTCAGGATCTTGTGACTTTATAGGGTTGGGGATAATTCAAATGGACTAGTTTTGTAGTTATTTTTCACTTTAAATAAACTTGTTTAACTTGTAAAAGCTCAATCCAATAAAAAAAATATTTTTTTTCCTCACTCATATAAGACTAAAATCACTAATAAATGAATAATAGTGTTTCTATAATGTTCAACCTAGTTATGGGAAACCTACTCATTTACCTATTATAACAGTAAACAAGTGTTTTTTTTAATTTTTGACCCATTTGTGGGAAACATATTCTTTATAATGTGTGGTTAGTCTACCACATATTCTTCATTATTAGAACAATAGTTTACAACCTTATAATAATAGGTGATCATAACACCATTATTTTCCAGTGGGTCACTGGACTGAGGATATTCACACGATTATACAAAGAAATTGTAATAAGAATGAAAATATAACTTTGAGTGTGCAATATAATTATCCAAAATAGATTAAGATATTACACCACAAACATCAAAGATATTTAGGAATTACTCTCGCAAAAAAATTAGAATTATATGATGATCTGATCCTCAAAAATGAATCTCATAATTCGTTTAGCTGAATACATGTGCTCAAATTAATAAAGGTAATATATTTTAATATTTATGCACTAGGATCTAATTTTTTCTCAATATTTTGATGTTCTATTTTTAGTTACTATTATACTATTTTTTATTCATTAACCAAATCTCATATTTAGACTACCAAAATTTAATAAATTACAATTCTATTGAAATAATAAATTCCCACCCATTATTCCTAATACTTATCATGGAGGAATCAGGCATCATGATATCTTAAATTTCAATTTTCAACTCGAAACAAAAACATGAAACATGATCTCATGAATATTTTCTACTTTAATTAATGGATGCCTATAAAAAATGCAACTTATACCCTTCTTCTCACTTGGTTACATAATAAATCTCATTCAATAAAATTTTCAAGAGTTTACCCCAATAATATTATTTTTCATAAATAATGTATTTTTGAATTTATATGGACACCCATCATCATCATCACACTTAACCAGCTAGAAGTAATATCCATAAATAGATATATACACTTTGCAATACCTCAAAATAACAAAGTATATCAAATAATTATTACTTTATAAATCATCTTGAATCACTTAAATAATACATACATTTCACTATATAAACTAAAACCAATAGAGAAATGTCACATTAAAATACCTTAATGATTTTATTCTGATTCTTCTTTGTAAAATCATTTCATCATATTCTATATTAATAATTTAGAAGAAACAAGATTTAATATTTTATGATATATTAACAATCATCATCCATTTCAAAATCAATCCATAAACAGCATTAATAAAATATTAGATATGTTGTTTTAATATATGATTATTATTATGAGAATCATTATATATTATTCATTATATTATATAAATTCGTTCAAACTAAATCATTTCAAGATATATTGTATGACATTGAAAATCACATGATTAGTGAAATCAAACACAGATATTGGGTGTCAACTTAATTATAATTTGGAGCTACTAAAGGCTCTATAAGATATAAAATATATCATTTTAGAGTCTCATAATAGTTATATTTGATAATTTCAATCAATGAAGTCTGGTTGTAAAGTATTATAATTAAGACTTATAGAGGGACATAATGTAATAAAAAATTACGTAGTGTATTAATAAATGCATGGATACCTATGATATTACTTAGCATTCATATTCCCTAACCAAGAAGTCATATAATGGACATCAAAGTCATATATGAGATTCTAGAAATTTATTATTTTTTGAAAACACTTAAAAACATCTTCATAATCACTCCAACAGTCCTCAACCACATGAAAAAATTAATCTATAAAACTGTATAGTATATTCATAAACTGAAATAACTCTTTTTGAATCTTTTATAATGTTGATAAAAACTGAAAACCATAAAAAATCATCAACAACATGATGTGAAATTTAAATAACTCCATTTATATTTATTAATAAAGTAACCCAACTATTTCAACTAATCAAAACTCATTTTATAAATACATAAGGATAATGAGAGAAACCAAATCATAGCCTCCCCCAAATGATATGTGAGTTTCACCACAATGCCAGAATATGAATTGTTTTTGAGTGAATTATTTCTTTTTATGAAATTAAATTTTGGCCTTGAGTATTTGATGAACTCCTCCTCAATTAATATGACCACATATCACATCCGCTACTCTCTTCAAAAAACCATTATATGTTATCAACATATTAAGATTTATAATGTTGGGAACTCTACCATGATTGACAAGAATTATATTCCCTTCAGATAATAAGTTGTCAAACTATGTTCTCCCCCTTTTCTAATACAATCAAAATTCATTTATTGGATTATTTCAACATATCATCAATTTAGAGGATTGGGATGAATATGGATTTCCATAATTAAATCTTACATCCACTCTCATAGCATAACTTTTGTAAAGATATAAGAAATATGACTATTATTAAACATTTATTCCAACTTCATATCTCTGTATGTTATTATTATTTTAAGGTAATTATATATGATCTTTATGTGTTTGAATATATAATATTGTATAGTGTTCTAAAGAATATTTATTTATACATTTTTTATATAGTATGATCAATGGCCCCTCAGAATGAACTCTAAAATATGTTAACTTCATAACCATCCATAAAACCAATATACATGCATGAGTGGTTTCTATACACTCTATATTAAATTTGATAATTGTCTATAAGTCCTACATCCCATTATGAAAATTCACACATTCCTCAGAGATGAAGAAAATTTAAATTTATATGGATTTTATATATAAATAACGACCTACCCAATATATATCTGTGAAACCAAGAATGTCTAAATCAGTATAACATCAATATAACAAGCCATAATTCGCTATTCCATTCACACATATCAAAACCCTCCTTACTTTTAGCATGTGTAACTCCCATAAGTCACTCCGACATCAGGCATAAAGAGTCCTTACAAATGTTATTATAGGTGTTCATGATTTAAAATACATTAATCATCCAATGAATCTTATAAAATTCTTTTGACTAACCTTGTTACCATTTATATATTTAAACTGTTTAGTTCAATCTGAATTTCGTATGGAAAACTCATTTGATTATTACACTCCAACTTTTTCATCAAATCCTTTTCATATTTTTATTATGATTGATGAAATTAATCTAGTTTATTCTCAATCATTAATTTTTTTATATAATTGAGTTGTATGTGTATGGGAATTGAATACTAAATTTATATTTTTATAAAAAATTTCATAATAAGGTACTATTGGTTAGTCGATAAAATATTCCATATATAAAAATGAAAATTGGTTTACCTATGTACTGATCCATGAAATTTAAATTTCTATTAACTTTTTATTTTTTTAAATATATTTACTTTATTCATCCATTGAGTTATGAGTAATAAGATATATGATACCATTCAAAAATATTTATTTATTTTTTCTTATTTTCAACCAAATTCTTCCATCAATGTCAAGAATTAATCTCCTTGTTTGATCAAGAAATGCTTCCACTTTATGATCACCATTCAAAAAGGATTATATAATATCTATTTTATAGACATTTTAATGCATGTGAATAGACACAACCAAAAATATCATGATAATTTCATTTCATTATAATATAGAAATGTTTTATTGAAATTTAAATCCTTGAACTTGAGAATATACATTGAAAACTTGCATATCCTTACTTAATTCCACTTTACCTTTTAATTCATTTTGTTTCCAAACCCCTAATATATACCAAACTATATTTTTTGGGACTTCTCACAACCACCCAAGAATATTTGTTATTATTTTTTATCTCATCATTCAGGGCTTGAAGTGATTCCACATGTTAAACTACTTCAGTCACAATTCGTTGTTCATCTTCTAATGCATGATATAAATGATTTTCACTCCTAAGTATCCCCCATGATTATACATGATCATCTTGATATCCCATTATTTTTTATATTAGAATGTTTTAAAGCCTTTTAAACTACATTATTTTTTATGAAAAAGCCTTATAATCATCACATATATGTTATGAATTAATATTAATTTTATTTGTTGGCCTTTTAGAGTACCTCTCAAACAAATGTTCTAAAATAAACACATTATTTTCTTTATAAAACTCAAAATATAATACAATAAATTGACAAGATAAACATATATTTTTAATATTTTCAATATTAATATTGTCCCCTATCATTTTGATGCTATTATTCAAGTACCTGTATCCTCCTACATCATATAAGTTTCACATGAATACTCTTTTATCGACCTTTTTTTTCAATATTTCCCTTCTTACTACCTTTGATCCTTAAAAAGAATGGAACACTAAAGGCATTTAAGTACTTAATAGTTCTATTCATCAGGTACATCATATCCTAATTAGTATTATGTGTATTAAGTCTTTAAATTCATTAGTCATGAATGTGAAAATAACTACATACACATTATATCAAAAAATATCTCAAGTATATATATTCAGATATCACTATTCTTCCAACCTGGGAAATAATTTTATTCATCGTTTCTAAAAAATTTATAGATTGAGGAGTATTTTGTGTACTTAATTGATTATCGATTATATTTTTTTTGGAATTTATATATCCAATGTATACATATATATTCCATTCCTTTATCATATCTCAATTTCTATAAAATTATTCCCATATAATTTTTAACATGTTTCCTAAACAAATAAACATATGTATGTCTTTTTAATTATGATAAATCATAAACACATTCCAAATTAGTGTGAAATCATAAATAAATGTGATTAAATGTAAATAACCACTTATAGAATACTAGATTATTGGACTAAATAAATTTTCTTGAAGGATAAATTTTGGTCTAATGGAAAGAATGTAAACATTTTTATGAGATTTATAAGTAATATTCATTTTCATAAATGTACCAAAAACCACATTACTCTCAATTTTCATATTGGAAGATCCCTAAAACATTATGTTTCTAGGTAATTCTTAGAATTAATTTTCCATGATGTCCAACAAAAATATTTTATAGAAAACCCTCATATTTTCCAACACCATAATTGAGATTTTTGGAAGACTAATTAAAATAAAATTTTCATTCAATAAATTTACAAATATAATATTACTTTAATTATTTTATATTTTAATGATAATGAATTCATTTATGAAAAAACCGTATATCATTAACAAATAATTGAAAAAAAAAACAAAATATTTTTCTTCATCCATTTCACATAAAAACATCATAATATTTCAGATTTTTTCGATTCAATAACCATAGATATAATAATATTAATTTTTAGAGAACAATTATTCCCAAATGTCTTTTCTCCTTGCTTGTGTATTTGATTTTTTTTCATAATCTCTTATCACCTATTATATATAAAGAGTATCGAAAATAAAAAACCCTTGACTTTTAACTTTTTATAATAGTCTATGAGATTTCATCTAAATAAAAATTTTATACCTTAGGCTTCAGAATAAAATTATGATTCATAGAACAGGTATACCATCCTAGAATCAAGGTCAAAAAATTCATTACAATATTTCTATACTTGTCACACCTTTCACAAAACTAGAAAGTACTGAAAAATATTTTATATATTTGAAAATTGGACTTATGTGACATAAAAAAATGGTATTCTCGAAGAACCTAACGATATATCCTCAGAATGAACCCCAAATAATTTCAAAATCTTAATTAGTGACATATTAAAATTTCATGTGTTTGAATTTTTCTAAAAAACTCCATAACATGTGAATTTTCCTTCAAATATATATCTCCTATTATAATTTTTTTTTGTAATTTTCATCAATATTTTGGTATTTATTTTATACTTTGATTCCAAATTTTCATCTCTTTTGGTGTCACATATCTTATCTATATCAATATTTATTTTACTGATTTAGGTGAATATTTACCCTAAATTTTATTTTTTTCCATAAATCGACATATTTTACATTTGAACATAAATTATTAGAAAAATAAATAGTACAAGGAGATTATTTATATATTAATTTTAACTGATCATTTCTGTAAGCTCACATAGTTGAATTATATGATTTATCTTTATTTGACAAGTTTTATTGAATCGGTACTACTAATTCTCTAGTTCAATATCAACTATAAGAAACATTTACTATAATTATCTTGAACCCAAAATTCTGAATTTGGTGTAAAATTTATAAATTTTATATAAGCAACTTTGAAACCAATTGATGTGACCCATGTTTTTTTCATATAGACCGTAAAATATAAAATTGAAAACATGGTTCACCGACATTATAAATGACCTTATATTTATAAAGTTTTATAGAATTATGAAAAACCCTTATATAATCAATTACCATGACATTAAATGAAAATTTCGTCCACTTTACCCAACATTAATTATTTTGATATTAAGACATCATCATCTTTATCCATATGAAATCCCTTCTGGACATAATTTGTTCAACCTCATTATTTATAAAATGGGAGGAAAGAAAATATAAGAAATGTGAGATCAAATTATTATTAAGGGTAAACATAATAATTACCAATTTAATATCATCAATGAGTATAATAATTGAATAAGGTTATGTTGACATAATTTGATCAGTCCTAAAACATAGAATAAGTATTCAACAAATGAGAGATTCATAAAAGAAAATATTCATGAGACATGTGATATTAATCTCGATCAATAGAAATATTATAAACTCATTGAAATAATAGATAAAATGTATAGTTATACTAGAAAACCATCATCAAAGAACACTTACAAAACCCATAAAGAATCCTCACATTTGGGATCACCACATAGTCGTCTTCTAATATAATTCTCTAGAGAACATAATCATTACCCAAAGAATTTTAGTGCTATTTGAGAGTGAACATCATTTAATTTATAACTGAAACACCTAGTACAATCTATTCCTCACCATCATATAAGTTGTGATGCGATTATACAATACTATATGTTCTTCCCCATTGTATAAGGTGTAATGAGCTCACCTAGTGATATCTAGGTCTCCATATCATATAAGATGTAACTAGATTAACCCCTGATATCTGGGTTCTCCCATAAATAATAATTTTCATGAGTTAAATATGAATAGTGTACATATATATTTCATCATAAAACTCAAGTTACTTTGATAAAAATATTATACCATTGGAAAGAAATTGGTTTCATGTCAATGTATTTGAAACATGATTAACCTATGTAAATGAAACATGTTTCATAAAAATCTGTTTGAAACCATCTTAATACATCTAGAGAAATAATGAGGATGGAATAATTAAAAAATATCCCCAATTTATAATAAGTAACAACATGTTTTATTGATGTTAATGAATTCAAATACCAGTAAAAGATCATTAAAAATATTTTTGAGAAAAATAATGTTTATATTTTTAAATTACTTTGGAAAACATAAAATTCATAAAATATTATAAAATAACTTTCCATTCAAAACAACATTGAAATAATATAAAATATTTTTACATTTAATTTAAAAAAATTCATGAGGAAAATATCCTTTGCACATTGAAATAACATTTTATAAAACATAATATATTTTTAAAAACATTTTCTTTGAAAACCACTTTTAAAAAATAAGAATTTCTATAATACTAGGAAAATAATATTCTTTTAGAGGATATTTGTAAATATGAAAATTAATATTTCAATAAATTCCCTTTATGATGTATGGTAATTCCATACATATAGTACACATTAAAATGAGCATTAATTTTTCACTATCAAGCGGTTATAAAAGAGCCTTGTTTTTAAAAAACACAAGATAATTCCTTTCACATTTTTGGTAAAATACAAATGATAATTGTTTGGACAAAATAGGAAGATTAATTCTAAAAATTTTGTGAAAATTTTAAATCAAGGTTATTTTATTAAATTAATTGAGTGTAAAAAATTATTTACGATTTTTTTAGAAATCATCTTTTTGGATTAAAATAGATTCTTTCCCGAAGTGGGAAAGAATGTTGGATTTTATTAAAATAAATTTCTGAATTTCATTAAGTACTAAAGATTTTAAAAAATGGTACTACTAAATATAATTATCATGAATAAAAATAAATAAAATTTTTATTTTCCTGAGGTATGGATTATGATATTTCATCATTAAAAATCATAATCATAAACAATCTCGACAAATGATGAGAATGTAAGATAAGAATATTACCACTTTGGTAACATTTAATGTAACATCGTTGGTAAATGAAGAATAAGACATATTTCATATTTAATTTGTGAATTAAACATTAATTTTACTTTAAAGGGGGTTCTATGTTCGATAGCGTACCCGATACACAACAACAAGTTTCTTTGAATCTTATATTGCACACTAATAATATAATATTATTATTTTAAACGGTAGTTAACTCCTAGCTGTTGTATTGGTAGGAATGAACAAAACTAACTACAATATGATTATACATGTTTGTTAAATGTATTTACATTTATCTAATAAAATTTTAGAGGCTCAAAATATAAATGAATCTAATTTTAAGCATAATTTAAATTAAAAAGCCGATTTACCTCCTTTTAATGAAAAACACTCTTTAAATATAGTTTTGGTCAATTTAATACATTATATATGACCAAATAAAATCCTTCTTTAGAATGGGTACATCAAAATTTACTTTGTGTAAATTTTTGGAATGTTTCTGATAAAGTACATTTTTAATGAATAGTGAAAAATATTGTATTTTAATTCAAAAGTGCCTTTTAATATAATTTATTTATATGGTTATATAATTTTTATAATTGGTTTTAAAGTGAAATTAAAAAATATTTTTACCATTTAATACAATATTGGTCATTGGAATTAATTTCACTTTGAAATTGGACATAAACAAGTATCAATCTTTTGAGAGTTATTATTTCTTAAAAACACGCTATTTGTTTTGATAACGGGAAATAACTTTAAAATTAATTAACACCACTTATATGTTTTGAATTTAGGAAATAGACATAATTTTTGAATTTGGAATATCAAATATATCTTAGGCTGAAGTTTTGGTATTTTTCTGAAAAATGTCAATTTTTTATGAATAGTGAAACCACTTAGTGGTAGTTAAAAAAAACTAGCATTTTCATTTAAATGAAACTTTATCACTTCTATGAATTTAATTTCAAAAATCCGACATACATGGTTGTTATCTAGAAGTAAAATGTGGTATATTAATATGAAAATAATTTTTGGTGAATAGCAACTTTTGACTTTTATTTACCGCGGTTAAAGGTAAAGAGGTTAAAGGTAAAAAGAATATTATAATAATTCAAAATTACCTTAATCCTTGTCAAAAACTTATATTTTGAGTCATTAACGACCATGGGAATCTTTGGGTCGATTTTGGGGACCCCATTGTGCCACTTGGGTGTGATAATGACAATTTAGATTAATTAATTTATTGTAAAGACAAAACTGGCATTAACAAAAAACATTTAGTAATTAATTTTTATATGGTGTTTTATAAGTCATATTTTCAAATATAAATATTAATTGTAAATATAAAAATATTTCATACATCATGGTATTTTGTTTATAATTTTTAGACAACAAATAAATTAAATTATTTATGACATAATAATGCTGCAGTATTTACCTCATTAATAAATAATTTAAATAAATAAGATTATAATGATTGAAATAATATCCAAAACAAGTCCAATTATGATTGGATTATTTTATTTAGACTGTGAGTAATCTAATATTCGTTTTTAATGATTTTTAGACCATTATAAACCGAATATAATTAAATAATAAAATAATAGTTTCCCACTTTCCTAAAGAGCCCCTCCCCCCCCTTATAAAAGGAGACCACTTCTAACCAATTACTCACACATCTAAATCCATTTGGATAGTCCAAACTATTCTCTATTAAGGTCCCTACATCCATCTCCTCCTCCTAGAAGCATTACCTTGCGCAGAAGGAACTTCAAGAAGTCCTTTTGGTTCAAACCAAAGGAAGTTACCCAAATTAAAGGTAACGTTTTCTCTTAAATTGTTTTCTTTTATTTTACTTCTCCAACACATAAAATATTTTTATTCCTTTCTTTTGTAACAACACCAGTATACTCAATATACTAGGATGTTTTTATGAGAAATATTATAACTACAGATACACACACCTCCATCTAATGGGTGAAGAACATAATGTTTCTATGGATGGCAAAGTAACGCCTCACAAAACGATGATTGTTAGATTATCTCATACCACCTCTCATAGTGTCCATTATGATGGAAATGTATTTATATATGATAAATATTATGTTTATGTTTTCTTTATGCTTATGAATTTTCTATTTTTATCACACCTTTGTGGTTTCCAGAGTGGGTAAATATAATAATATCATTTGAGGAAGTGCGGACTACCGCCCCCTAAAAGTGATGTGACTCGTTAATGCCTTATGTGGGATATATAGAGGATACAGTTAATGATATTATATATGATATTATATAGTTATTATAATATAACTATGTATCATTATTTTTAAATTCCATTAAAATAATAAATATAAATGAAAGTAGCGTTAATGCGTACGTACGACTTACCGTCTCCATGAGCGGTTCATTTCATTTCATACCTCCATGTACTATTATAAATACATGTATATGCTGGATATATATGACATATATGATAAATAAATCATGAATATCATTCTGGATATAATGAACCTTTGACCACATGAACAACATGTAATTATAAGAAATCCATTTTTGACTCAAGTACCAAATATCAACAAAAAGAATGTTATTAACTTAAATGGTAACATAATATTTATAACAAGGTAATAAATGATATAAAAGTAATAATAAAAATGAAAAAGGTTCTTAATAATGTATAAATTAACTTTAGTTTATTTTTCAGGAGATTAAAGAACGATCGAGTCAAGTCGGATATGAGGTAAGGGACTTCATCTCAATCTCCTTTCATTGAGGAATATTTACATTTATACCAAACTTTCTTTTATATGGTGTATAAACCCCTTTTAATTTTACTTTTATTCAAAATGAATCATTTTCTACAAAGCGTTTTACTAAAAGACAGAAAAGAATGTTCCTTTTAACATAAGCTGTGACAATGACCTTTTCCGCCGCCGTGAGTATTATTTGATCTTTGGCTTCCTCAACAAGTCGTAATGTTTTTAAAAGAAAATAAATACCATATACTGTTTTATGTATTTTGGTATTGAAAATAGTTTTGAAAATAGATTTGTTATCTCAATATATTTAAGTGATATATTGTGATTGAAATGTGGAAATTTTTTCTTTACTTTATATTTGTTTTCATTCTTATGATTTTATAATGGTACTTAAACATTTGACGGGTGGTTACATGATAAACCAAATGACGGGTGGTGCTGTAAATACCAGGATGGGTGGTTACGTTATAACCTCCAATACATTGGGTATGGAAGTCAGTTGTATGGCTATTACATTTAGTGATATGTGTGGAAGTCAACCATATGTTTATTCCATTTAGGTATGTTTATGTTCCAATTTACCTTTATATGTTATGTGTTTCTTATATGGGTTTTATGGAAATATTTTGGTTACAAAAGGGTAAGTAATGATATTTTATTAAATGAAGAGTATTTACTACTTCATAAAGGTGAAAATTATTACTTATGTTAAAGTATTCATGATTTACTTGTTATTTTGAAAAACTAATAATTTTCCTTCTTTGTGTATCCTTTACTGAGCTTTTGATGCTCATCCCATGTTTTTGAAATGTTTTTCACAGTAATAATGTGGAATAGGGTCAAGGATGAGATCAAGGAAAATTCATGATGTCTTAAACATGGAACTAGACATGACTCTTTTTTTCAAGAGTTAATGTTTTGTAAAAAAAATGGAAACTGTGTAGAAGTGTCTAATTTGTAATATTTTGAGATTTAATAGTTATATACAAATTCTCTAAAATTATAAACCTGAAAAGATCCTCAATGTGAATTATTCATTTAATTCAATATTATGTAAGGTTTAAGGTCAGGTCCTTATATTGAATCGTAATACCAATGAAATAATAACAATAAATGAACATATATTATCATAAAAATAATAATATTAATCATAAAACATTTATATGGGGTAGTATATACACATAATAAAATTAGATAGGTGTATAAAATAACATTCCTCTCAAAGAATACAAATTGAGACAAAAATTCCTTACAGCTTTGGAAACATTGAATCCATTAATACCTTGAAAGAGATATCCTTAAATGGATATATATATATCCCCATAAAATTAAGGATAATAATTATAAAATATATTCATTTTGATTATATAAACTATGAAAAAGTGGTGAATATGAAATATTTCTCACAGAAAAGAAGTAATACAAGATAACACTTACCAAAAGTTCGATTTGTCATGCTTATTCACTATAATCCCAAATATTTTTTTAAATTATAAAATTCATTAATATCATTTATAAATTTTATTATTCCATATATTTCACATATTACAATCTTATTATTGATAACATAATCCATTTGGTTTACCTTAGGTGTGTTAACCATATTTGGCTCATGTGTTAAAAACGAATCTGTTAGGTTGACGATGGAAAATATTTCATTATATAAAAATATCCACAATAATAATCATGAATTAATTATATTATTTATACATAAATTATAATTTTTTATCCAATCATGAAATATGGTTATAAAAAATGAAATAATGATATGATCACGGAGACGGAGGCCACACATAAGCAATATTAATGTTTCGATTTTTCAATAATCATTATGTAAAGAAGTTATGTTATATTTTTTATTTAAATAAAGATAATAATATTTTAAATACCATATAATTTAATTATATGTATTTATATATATTGTTTTTGTGATTCGGTGATGAAAAAAGAAATCACATCGCTTCATAGAGTCCATAGTCCACACATCCATGAACAACGTTATCATTTTTCAGTGAAGGAAACAAAATGAGATAATATATTTGAATAATGATTTATATGACATTATTATGATAATTATATCTTTTATATCACATATATTAATTTTTTTTACCCTTATTACATTATATATATAGAGTTAGGGAAAAATGAATTACATCTCCTTGTGAGTCAGAAGTCTTTTGTACACACAAGAGACATTATTGTATCCCCTATAGAATGAAAAATAAAAAATGGGTATATATGATATAATTACTAACGTGGTATAATTTTTTTTATAAATATCATATATAATATTTATATCTATCATCATACCCATCCTTGAGTGGTGGTAATGGAAAAATAAATGACATCGGTTCGTGAGGCGGTAGTCCGCCATATACACAAATGATGATTTTGTAACCCATTTGATGGAATTGGAGGTGGTTTTTGAAAATAGATAAATAATAAATAAGTCCCATTATATTTGTGATATATATTTTTTATATCATCATGGTAAATGAATAATTTAATGAAGTGGATATAGAAACAAAATAAAGATGCTTATTGATGAACATTACCTCTTCTTCAGGTATCCTACTTAGGTTTGAAAAAAATCATTAATATGAAGAATTTATTAATAATATATGGATTATATGATAATAGGATTTATTTGAAGAAGTTATTTGGGAAGTTATTTTCCAAAACAATTTGGTTTTAAGTTTTGATAAAGAGAGCCGAGGGGGTGTAATTTTGTAAGTGTGGTGAGTGACACACATGTAGTTGTTTGAAAAGACATAATCATACCCTGATTTTTATCACTAATAAAGCTTTAAAAATGGTTTATTATAGATCCTATAGTATAAAATTTATAAATATGTTCATCTATTTAGTGTTTAAATGTATTTAGGTTATTTTTACCCTTATCATCGTAGTCTATCCCTGGTAAAACCGATTTTCACGTTTACCTATGTATTTATATATTTACTAAATTTACTATTTATTTTGGTCATAAATTAAGAATAAATTTTTGAAATTATAAATTGTTCTGACTCAAAATATTGAATCAATTTTTCCAAAATAAATTCACATAAGTGGATATTTTTTATTTAAAATTTAACCCATCAATTTTAGGAGAATGTAGGTTTTTAAAGATAAAATGGTTAAAAGTTTAGAATGATTTTATATAAAAATTAAATCTGAAAATATTTCCAAATATATATTCTAGGTCAAATAATATAAATTTCGAAAAAATTTACTTCAAAAATTAATTAAAATATAATTTAATCTTGTAAATTATTTAAACCAAAAGATAGTTTTCAATTTCAATTTTTTATTTTTCACTATTAATCAAAACAACTAATCTTTTTTAAAAATTCCAACTAATTCACCCTAATATTTTATCGGCATGCTATTTTAAGAAAATATTTTTATTTCTTAAAATAAATTTTCTAATATTGAAAAAAAAATAAAATTTAAAATGGAACTCGCATATGTGAGGAAATAGAGGGTTTTTAAGAAGTGACTTTTTTCAAAAAAAGATGATTTTATATTAACTCCAAGTCTAAAAATAATCATTATATGAATATCAATTAAAATTTAATGAAATATAATATATATATTTTATATAATTAATTCAACATTGGGGATTATTTTAATTAACACAGTGGATACATATTATGATCTTTAAATTAGTTTTCTAAATAAAAAATAATTTTTTTACCCAAAAAAATAAACTTATTCTAAAATCTAAAATAATTTTCATTAAAAATAAATTATAATGGTTAAATTTAAATAAATAAAAAATATATTTCTTAATATAATAAAAATAATATAATTATCATTTTAAATTACTTAATTTATTGAAAATAAGTGATGTTGTTACAAAGGAATTGGTATTTTTCACTATTTTCTGAAACATGATATTTTATGAAAAATCACAAAATCTAAACGAAAGAAAATTTTTATATTTTAATTAAAAAAATTAAATTATTTTTAAAAAATAAATCTTCTAAAAGTTTCAAAAATTGATTATAATATTTTTCACATGAAAACAATGAAATAAACATTTTTGAAGAAAACATATTTTTTAAGAATAAAATTACTTTACAAAAAATTGATTGATTATTTAATTATATTTTATGAATAATTTATATTATATAAGAAATATATATATGTATATATCAAAAAGTAATATATATTATTCATACCTACAAATTTATCAGCTAGGTTTTAGTAATTATCTATATAATGAGTCATTTAAGCTCAATGTGAATGTTGTATATGTTATCAAACATGAAACATCCTGGGGTTTCATGTAAAACAATATATTAACCATATTAAATTTATTTATAAATAAATATATTTTATAGACCTGGGGAGTTACGTTATTGTATATTGTAACATTCCAAGTAATTAATGAATAATAAATATTTTTATCTATGTCTATTTATGAATTAGATAGGGTTTTTTAGGCTTAAACTGAGAATAAATCCAACCTAAAGCATTGAATACTCTAGTATTTTTTAAAAAGATTGTTTTACCGTCTTTTGATGGAGAACCATTTTTAAATATATATTTTGACAATTATATAATATATATTTGTCAAAATAAACTTATTATTTATGATTGGGACATTGAAATTTACTTTGGATAAATTTCTGGTATTTTTTTGATAATGTTCATTTTTTAATGAATAGTGAAAATTGTTGTATTTTAATTCAAAACAACTTTTTAATATAATTAATTTATATAGTTAGATTATATTTTTAATTGGTTTAAATGTGTTAATAGAAAATATTTTTACCATTTAATCCAATGGTGGACATTGGAATTAATTTCACTTTGAAATTGGACTTAAACTAGTGTCAATCTTTTGATATATATTATTTCATAAAAACACTCTATTTGTCATGACAACAGGAATTAATTATTAAATTAATTAATTTAACTAATACGTTTTTAATTTTGTAAAATAGAAATCATTTTTGAATTCGGAATATCAAATATAGCTTAGGGTGATGTTTTGGTATTTTTCTGAAAAACTTCAATTTTTGATGAATAGTGAAACCACTAAGTGGTACTTATAAAAAAACTGATTTTCCGTTTAAATGAAATTTTACCACCTCTGTGTTTTGAATTTAAAAAATACAACATAAATGGTTGTCATTAAGAAGTAAAATGTGGTTCAATGGGATTAAAATAATTTTTTGGTGAATATTAACTTTTAAGTTTTTAATCGCGATTAGAGGTAATTAGTGCATTTTAAGGAAAAAATGATATTATAATAAAATGAAAATACCTATAATCATGTCTTACCCTTATTGGATGTGTCATGGACGACCAAGACAAGACATGGGTCAAATTGGGGACCCCATGGAGCCACTTTGGTATGAAAATTACATTAATATCTTTTTATTTAATGTTAAAATTAAAATGACACAAACATGAGTTGTTTTAATAAAACAATTTTTAAATGGGGTTATACAAGTTATATTTTTGTCTATAAATAATAATTGTAAATATAAAAAGATTTACTACATCATAGTATTTTTTTATAATTTTTAGACATTAAATATATTAAATTATTCATGACATCATGATGATGCACTGGTTACCTCATTATTTAACGATTTAAATAAAATGAAAATATAATGTAACATATAAGACCTAAACATGTCAAAAACCTAATTTATGGGTATATTTCGAACCCGTATCACCATATACTCGAGTTATATCAATTTGGGACCTTTTAAATGCGAAACACATTTTAAAATAAAGTAACAGATCTTTACTTTCCAAGAGTGCCCCTCCTCTCCTCTTATAAAAGGCACCCGCCTCTACCTCCTTACCAACACTTCCAAAGCCTTTGGCTCGGCCAAACCCTGCCCATTTTGTCTCTACACGTCCCTCTAGAACTCTTATAAGCCTCACGTTGGGCAGAAGGCTTCTCAAGGAAGCCTTTGATCTCAAACCAAAGGGAGTTACCCGATTTTAAGGTAATGTCTTCACTTGAGTCCTTTTGTTATATTTTTCTTATCCAACCCCATAAATTCATTCTATTAATTTCTTTTGTAACAACACCAGTATATTACATATACTAGGATGTTGTTATAAGAAGTATTCGAGCTACACATAAACACACCTACATCTAATGGTTAAAGAACATACTGTTTCCGTGGATGGCGAATTTCTGCCTCCCAAAATGATGATTGTTCAACATTCTTTTAAAACCTTCAATGGTGGCCATTAAGATGAAACTATATTTATATATGATATATAATATGTTTATGTTTTCCTTAAGATTCTTTATTTTTCATTTTGGGCATACCTTTATGGTTTCCATTATGGGTAAACGGGATATCTTCATTTAAGGAAGTGCAGACTACCACCCCCTCAAAGTGATTTGATTTGTGAATACCATATGTGGGGCGTATAAATGATGGAGTTATGATATTATATATAATATTATACTGGAATTATAATACACCTTTATATCATTATGATTCCATTCCATAAAATATGAAATAGAAATGAAAGTAGCGTTCATGCGTACGTACGGCTTACCGTCTCCATGAACGGTGCATTTCATTTCTTACCTCTAAATGATTATGTAATATTATAAATGCATGTATATACTGGATATATATGAAATATATGCCATCTACATCATGAATATAATTATTGAGATAATGGATATTTGACTACGTGAAGAACATGTAAATATAAGAAGTTCACTTTTGACTCAAGTACCAATGATCAACAAAACGACCATTAATAACTTAAATAATTACATAATGTTCATAAAATGGTAATAAGTGATATAAAAGGAATAATGAACTTAAAAAAGGATCTTAAGAAATAATAAATTAACTCAAGTTTATTATTCGGGACATTAAAGAACGATCGAGTCAAGTTGGACCTGAGGTATGGGAGTTCGTCTCAATCTCCTTTCATTGAGGCATATTTTGTTTTATAAACAACTTTATTTTATACGGTGTATAAACACCATTGAATTTTATGTTTATCCAAAAGGAATATTTTTTATACGAAGCATTTTCCTAAATGAAAAAAGTGAATTTTTTTGTCGTACGTATGCGACGACAACGACTTCTTCGCCGCCGTGACCATTATTTGAGTTTTTGATTCCTCTACAAGCCATACCATTTTTTAAAAGAAAAATAAATACCATGTTTTAATTTTCTTTTATTTTGGTATTTAAAATGTTTTTCATAATGTTTTTATATCAATGTATTGTATTGATATCTTGGGATTGAAAGGTTGAAATGTTATGTTTCCTTTATGCATGTTTTATGTGATACGATTATGTTGTGGTTCTTGGGAATTATTATGAAGACGGGTGGTTCCGTGATAACCTAAGGGTAGGTGAGCCCGATATATCTCTCCAATGCATTGGGTAACGCGAAGGAGTGAAATGTTAAGGTTTCTCCGAAGAGATTTAGGGAATATACTGTGATGGGTATTCCAAACGTAACCAAGAGGGTTACTCCCTACATAAGAATGTCATGAATGCCTCAAGTTACCTTTATGCCATAAAATTTCTACGATTTATTCATGATTTGATGAGGTATGTTAAAGTGATTATGTTTTATGGGTATAGTATGATTTCATTCTTATGTATATATGAACTCATGTTTCCTTTCCATATTTTGATAACCCATACTCAGCTTTTTCTGCTCATCCCATGTTTTTTGAAATGTTTTTCATAGGTCAAGGGAATGGTACGTGATATGATTATAGTTTCAAGGAAGATTTAAGAAAGAATCCATGTTTTATTTTAAATATTTTTCCATTTATGGGAAAAATGAATACTATCTTTTATGTAACCACTTTTTTTAAATGTGGAATGAAATGCAAGTTTTCTGTTTTAATTATATAAAACTCTAAAACATTAAAGATCCCCAATGTGTAATCTTGTAATAACTCATGATTAAGTAAGGTTTAAGGCTAGGGCCTTATAGTTGGTATCAGAGGTCGGTTTAGATAACATTAGGAGTTAAAATTTAATTAAATGATTATCCAAAAATATTTTTTTATGGTCAAATTGAAATGATAAAGCCTTTGAAGATTACCATGTTTCTTCATCTAAGACATGTTTGTTCAGAATGGTTTTTCGTAGAGGAAACCAGGAAGCAGTGCTAGGAAGGCATACAGAAGGAAATAACCTTCCGAATCAGCATCCGGAGATGGTGGGAATTGGAACTAAACAATTTGTTGAAGTAATGGCACAATTGACTCAAGTGATAAATGGTGGTGGTATCCATACATGAGATCAGCGAGATCAACCGAAGAGGAACATGTCAGTGGTGGAACATTTCATGAGGCAACATCCCCCATAATTCAGAGGATCATCTGACCCTATTCTAGTTGAAGGGTGGATTAAAGAACTAGAGAAGATTTTCGATTCCCTGGGGTGTTCATACAATCAAAAGGATAGTCTTGCTATTTACCATTTGGAGGGTGATGCATATCAGTGGTGTTCGATGGTTAAAAATATCAGGGGCGCTGATGAGATTGATGCTCTCGACTGGGATGAATTCAAAGGTATGTTTCTTGAGATGTATTTTCCTAAGGTTTCTCAACTTAGGATGGAAAAATAATTCTTGGAATTGAGGCAAGAGGAAGACTCAGTGGCTGCCTATGAAGAAACGTTCACTCGATTGTCAAGGTATTCACCAAATTTTATCCGAGACCTTGAAAGTAAAATCAATCATTTTTACTCAGGATTAAAGCCAAAATATCGAAGGGTTTTAGCTTCTCGTGAGTTTAAAAGTTATGAAAAGATTGTTCGATGTGCTGAGAAAGTCTAAATGGAGTCTGCCGATGATCAAGTGTTCTATAACAACCAGTAGAAGAAGTGACCGAGGTGACAGGAGAAAGGAAAGAATTCTTCAAAAAGGTCTGACGGTAAGAAAACTAAGTTTCAAGTTTGTCATAAATGTGGTAAAAGGCATGCTGGGGAATGTCTTTTGAATTTTGGAAAGTGCTACTGATGTGGTAAGATGGGACATAAGGCTCGTGATTGCACTGAAAAAGATCAAGGTGATGGTAAGTCCAAATTCGATTTATATTTAGTGAAATGTTTTAAGTGCAATGTGATGGGTCACTATGAAAACGAGTGTCCGACAAAGAGCTTGAGTGATGGGAAGTAGTTAGACTACAAGCAGAAAGGGGCGGTGAAATCCTTTGCAACTACTTTAATAGATGTCAGGCCATCAAATGAAGTTATATCAGGTAATTTTTTTTTTGTTTTTTCAGATTATTCCAGTGTGTTGTTTGATTCAGGGTCTACACACTCTTTCATATCTGAAAACATTTCTCGTAAAATGGGAATACCATCTCAAGAAATGACTCCTGGACTTGTGGTAAAAACACCTGGGGGAAATGTTGAGGCAAAAAGAATTTATAAGAATCTTCATATCCTTATATGTGTAAAGAACCTACTTGCGAACCTTATTGGTTTACCTTTAGTAGAGTTTGATGTTATCCTGGGTATGGATTGGCTCTCTATTTACCATTCTAAGATTGACTGTAGTGGTAAAGAAGTTTATTTTTAGAAATTCTTTCAGTTTGTGTACAATAATTAACCCATACTATTGATAACATATCCAGAGCCCGAGAAACTTGTAAAAGATAGAAATTAATGTTACCTTGAACATATTGTTGAAAACAAAGGAACTATTCAGATTAATGATGTGCCAGTGGTAAATGAGTATCCTGATGTTTTTCCTAATTAGATTCCTGGAATAATACCAGATCGGGAAGTTGAGTTTACTGTAGACTTATATCCTAATGCTAAGCCAATTTCAAAACCCCCTTATCGAATGGCACAAATTGAACTTTTAGAGTTTAAGGAGAAATTTCAGGATTTATTTGAGAAAGTTTTCATTCGACCTAGAACATCACAATGGGGTGATCCTGTATTATTTGTTAAAAATAAATATTGTTCTATGAGACTTTGCATTGATTATGGAGCCCTGAATAACATCATTGTTAAGAAAAAATATACTTTTCCCCATATCGATGATTTGTTTGATCAGCTCCGGGGAGCTCAGTATTTTTCAAAGATTGACCTGAGATTGGGGTACCATTGGTTGAAGGTTAAGGAAGCAGATATTCCGAAGACCGCGTTCCGTACAAGATATGGCCATTATGAATTTGTAGTAATTCCTTTTTGGCTAACTAATGTACCTGCTGTATTCATGGACTTAATAAATAGAATTTTCCATGAGTTCGTGGATAATTTTGTGGTGGTTTTCATTGATAATATTTTGGAGTTTTCTAAAAGTGAAGAGGATAATGAAAGAAATTTAAGGGTTATTTTGAAAACCTTAAAAGAAAAGAAATTTTATGGGAAATTCAGAAAGTGTGAGTTTTGGTTACAATAAATTTCTTTCCTTGGTCACATTGTTTCTAAATATGGGATAACTGTTGATCCTGCAAAAACAAAGGTTGCTGAAGAACGGCCAAGACCCACAAATGTAACTGAGATTCGTAGCTTCCTTGGTTTGGCAGGATATTACTGAAGGTTTGTTAGAAAATTTTCATGGTTATCTAGTCCAATGACTAAGCTAACTCGGAAGGGTGTTAAGTTTATCTTGAAAAAATAATGTGATGATTGTTTTCAGGAATTGAAAAGAAGATTGGTGAATGCTCCAGTTTTAACACTACCTTCCATAAATGGGGAGTTTGTTATCTACAGTGATGCTTCATTGAAAGGACTTGGTGGTGTCCTAATGAAGAATGATCAGGTAATTTCATATTCTTTACGACATTTGAAAAATCATGAGGTAAATTACCCTACACATGATTTGGAATTAGATACTGTTGTTTTCGCTTAAAAAATTTGGAGGCTTCATTTGTATGGAGTAAAGTGTGAAATATATACCGATCACAAAAGTTTAAAGTATATATTCACTCAGAAATAATTGAACATGAGACAGAGGAGATGGATGGAATTAATCAAGGATTATGAATGTATAATTCACTACCATCTGGGAAAAGCAAATAAAGTGGCTGATTCTTTGAGTCGAAAATGCAATGCTTCATTAACAATGTTGCATTTGGAAAGTGATACTTTGGTTAAGGATTTGATGAACTTTGGCATCAATGTTTTTTGTGTAGGATGTTCTTCTATTTTGTTTCAGGTATCAGTGAAATCATCTCTATCAGACAAAATCAAGCAAGCACAGAAGCAAGACAGTGAGTTGCAAAAAATGGTAGATCTGGTTCAGAAGGGTAAGTTTCCTGAATTCAAAATTGATAATGATTTTTTTGAGATTTGGGAAGAGATTGTGTGTGCCTTGTGATTCAGAGTTGAAGATAGAGTTGTTATGTGAAGCTTATAGTTCTCCGTTTTCAGTTCATCCTGGTAGTACTAAGATGTATAGAGATCTTCGGGAGTATTACTGGTGGGATGGAATGAAAAGATATATTTCTAATTTTACTGTGAAGTGTTTGACTTGTCAGCAGGTTAAAGAAGAGCGGCAGTTAGCGAAAGGGATGCTTCAGCCTTTACCAGTTCCAGAGTGGAAATGGTAGAATATATCTATGGACTTTGTTGTGGGATTAACGAATACATCTAGAGGTAATAATTCAATCTAGGTTATTGTCGATCACTTGAATAAATTTGCTCATTTCCTTTATATACGAGATAATTTTTCCCTAGATCAACATTCCCATTTGTATCTTAAAGAGATAGTCAGGTTACAGGGAGTTCCCCTCTCCATTGTATCTGACCGTGATCCCAGGTTCACTTCTAAATTTTGGAATGGCCTTCAGAAGTCGTTGGGTACTGAACTAAATTTTATTACAGCTTTTCATCCTCAATCAGATGGGCGGTCAGAACGAAAAATTCAGACTTCAGAAGATATTCTACATGCTTGTTCAATGGATTATCAGGGAAGTTGGGACCAACATATTTCTTTGGTTAAATTTTCATATAATAATAGTTTTCATTCCAGTATACAGATGGAACCATTTGAGGCGTTATATGGGAAGCGGTGTCTAACTCCAGATTTCTGGGATGATGTGGGTGAAAGGAAGTTTATTGGACCATAATTGGCATAAGAGTTGGTAGAAGAAGTTTAGCTGATACAGAAACACATGAGAACAGCTCAGAGTAGGCAGAAGAGTTATGCAGACAACAGGAGGAAGTATCTCTCTTTTGAGGTAGGTGATCATGTTTTTCTCAAAGTTTCTCCATGGAAGAGTGTGATTCGATTTGGTAAGAAAGGAAAGCTGATTCCAACGTTCATTGGACCATATGAAATTGTAGAGAGAGTTGGATCAGTTGCATACCGAGTGGCTTTACCTCCGAGCTTATCTCAGGTACACAATGTTTTTCATGTTTCCATGTTAAGGAAGTACATGCCAGATCCATCTCATGTTTTGAGTCCAGAGGTAGTTCAGATGGAAGAGAACCTATATTATGAGAAAAAACCGGTCCAGATTCTAGACCATAGGGGGCAAGTGTTACGGAATAAGGTGATTCATCAGGTAAAGGTTTTGTGGAAAAACCACATGATTGAATAGGCAACATTAGAATCTGACAATGCAATGAGGGATAAATACACCCACTTATTTGATAAGTAAATAAATTGCAGGGACACAATTTTCTAAATGGGGGAAGGATGTAACATCCAAAGTAATTAATGACTAATTAATATGTTTATCTTTGTTTATTTATGAATTAGATAGTGTTTTTGAGCCTTAAAATGAGAATAAATGCAACCTAAAGCATGGAATACTCTAGTATTTTTAAAAAAATATTGTTTTACCGCCTTTTGATGGAAAACCATTTTTAAATATATATTTTGAAAATTCTATAAGATATATTTGTCAAAATAAACTTATTATTTTTTATTGGGATATTGAAATTTACTTTGGATATATTTTTTGTATTTTTCTGATAATGTTCATCTTTTAATGAATTGTTAAAAGTGTTGTATTTTAATTCAGAAAAACATTTTAATCTAATTTATTTATATAGTTAGATTATATTTTTAATTGTTTTTAAAGTGTAAATAGAATATATTTTTACCATGTAATCCAATAGTGGACATTGGAATTAATTTCACTTTCAAATTGGACTTAAACTAGTGTCAATCTTTTGATATATATTGTTTCATAAAAACAAGCTATTTGTCATGACAGCAGGAATTATTTATTAAATTAATTAATGTAACTAATATGTTTTTAATTTTGTAAAATAGACATCATTTTTGAATTCATAATTTCAAATATAGCTTAGGGTGAAGTTTTGGTATTTTTCTGAAAAACATCAATTTTTGATGAATAGTGAAACCACTAAGTGGTACTTATAAAAAACTGATTTTCCGTTTAAATGAAATTTTACCACCTCTGTGTTTTGAATTTCAAAAATCCGACATACATGGTTTTCATTAATAAGTAAAATGTTGTTCAATGGGATTAAAATATTTTTTTGGTGAATAGTAACTTTTAAGTTTTTAATCACGATTAGAGGTAATTAGTGCAATTTAAGGCAAAATGATATTATAATAAAATGAAAATACCTAGAAACATGTCCTACCCTTATTGGATGTGTCATGGACGACCAATAAAATCCATGGGTAAACTTGGGGGACCCATGGAGCCACTTTGGTAGGAAAATGTCATTAATAACTTTTTATTTAATGTTAAAACACAAACATGAGTTGTTTTACAAAAACAATTTTTAAATGGGGTTATACAAGTCATATTTTTGACTATAAATATTCATTAAAAATATATAAAGATTTACTACATCATAGTAGTTGTTTTGTAATTTTTAGACATTAAATAAATTAAATTATTTATGACATCATGATGATGCAGTGGTTACCTCATATTTAACGATTGAAATAAAATGAAAAGATAATGTAAAATATAAGACCTACACTTGTCATAAACCTATTGGATGGGTATATTTCTAACTCCTATCATGGTATACTCTATTTATACCAATTTTGGACCTTTTAAATCTGAATCACATTTTAAAATAAAGTAACATTTCTTTACTTTCCAAGAGTACCCCTCCTCTCCTCTTATAAAAGGCCCCCACCTCTACCTCCTTACCCACACTTCCAAAGCCTTTGTATCGTATAACCCCTTCCCATTTTGTCTCTAAAAATATATATCTAACTCTTAGAAGCCTCACTTTGGGCATAAGGCTTCCCAAGGAAGCCTTTGAGCTCAAACCAAATGGATTTACCTGATTTAAGGAAATGTCTTCACTTGAGTCCTTTTGTTTTATTTTGCTTCTCCAACCTCATAAACTCTTTTTATTAATTTCATTTGTAACAACACCAGTATCTTCCATATACTAGGATGTTGTTATAAGAATTATTAGAGCTACAATTACACACACCTACATCTAATGGTTAAAGAACATACTGTTTCTGTGGATGGCGAATTTATGCCTCCCGGAAAGATGATTGTTCAACATTGTTTTAACACCTTCAAAGATGGCCATTAAGATGACTCTATTTTTATATATGATATATTATATGTTTATGTTTTTCTTAAGCTTCTTTATTTTTAATTTTGGGCATACCTTTATGGTTTCCATTATGGGTAAACGCGATATCTTCATTTAAGGAAGTGCGGACTACCGCCCCCTCAAAGTGATTCGATTCGTTAATTCCATATGTGGGACATATAAGGATGGAGTTATGATATTATATATGATATTATAATATAATTATAATACACCTTTATACCATTATGATTCCATTCCATAAATTATGAAATAGAAATGAAAGTAGCGTTCATGCGTACGTACGGCTTACCATCTCCATGAATGGTGCATTTCATTTCTTACCTCTAAATGATTATGTAATATTATAAATAAATGTATATACTGGATATATATGAAATATATGGAATATAAATCATGAATATAATTATTGAGATAATGGATATTTGACTACATGAACAACTTGTAAATATAAGAAGTTCACTTTTGACTCAAGTACCATTGATCAACAAAACGTCCATTATTAACTTAAATAATTACATAATGTTCATAACATGGTAATAAGTGATATAAAAGGAATAATGAACTTGAAAAAGGTTCTTAAGAAAGTATAAATTAACTCAAGTTTATTATTTAGGACATTAAAGAATGATTGAGTCAAGTCGGACATGAGGTATGGGACTTCGTCTCAATCTCCTTTCATTGAGGCATATTTTGTTTTATACACATCTTTATTTTATACGGTGTATAAACCCCGTTGGATTTTACATTTATCCAAAAGGAATATTTTTTATATGAAGAATTTTACTAAACGACAAAAGGGAATGTTTTTGTCGTACGTATGCGGCGACAACGACTTCTCCACCGCCGTGACCATTATTTGAGTTTTGGCTACCTATACAAGCCATACCTTTTTTTAAAAGAAAAATAAATACCATGTTTTACTTTTCTTTTATTTTGGTATTGAAAATGGTTTTCATAATGTTTTTATATCAATGTGTTGTGTTGATATCTTGTGATGGAAAGGTGGAAATGTTATGTTTCCTTTATGCATGTTTTATGTGATACGAATATGTTGTGGTTCTTGGGAATTATTATGAAGACAGGTTGTTCCATGATAAACTAAGGGCAGGTGAGCCCAATATAGCTCTCAAATGCATTGGGTAACGTGAAGGAGTGAAACGTTAAGGTTTATCTGAAGAGATTTAGGGAATATACTGTGATGGGTATTCCAAATGTAACAAAGAGGGTTACTCCCTATGTAAGACTGTTATGAATGCCTCAAGTTACCTTCATGTCTTATGATTTCTATGATTTATTCATGATTTGATGAGGTATGTTAAAGTACTTATGTTTTATAGGTAAAGTATGATTTCATTCTTATGTACATATGAACTCATGTTTCCTTTAAATATTTTTATAACCCATACTGAGCTTTTTATCCTCATCCCTAGTTTTTTTAAATGTTTTTCACAGGTCAAGGGAATGCTACATTATATGATGATAGTGTCAAAGAACTGTCAAGAAAGAATCCATGTTTTATTTTAAATATTTTTCCGTTAATGGAAAAAATGAATACTATATTTTATGTAACCACTTTGTTTAAATGTGGAATGAAATGCAAGTTTTATGTTATAATTCTCTAAAACTCGAAACCTGAAAATATCCTCAATGTGTAATCTTGTAATAACTCAAGATTAAGTAAGGTTTAAGGCTGGGGACTAATATCTATGATCAATGTTGCATGTCATTTATGATATTGAACATAATTTTCATCTTTTAAAATCTCTGGGTGTTACATCCTCCCTGCTTTAATGAATTGCATCCCGACAATTTGAAATATAGGTCCTTAACAAAAGGTTATAAATTTAAAAATATTTTCTTGTAAACAAAAATCATAAAAAGGGTTAATAAAAAATATACTTAATAAGAGCGAATGGGAAGTGTAATGTTCATATAGAATAAAACATAAATAGGTTTCTTAATTTGAGAACATATGAGAGAATAGAAGAAAAGTGTAAATAATAAAAGAGAGATGTTGATTTCATTAATCAAAATCATCTTAATAATAAATGGAATGTTTAGTCCCTGAAAAGCATAAATTTTTTTGGATCTAAATGATTATCAAAATCATTGGATATGAATATAGTAAGATAATTTTTTTTCCAAAAGAACTTTCTTAGAGTATATGAATTATTTTTCATCAAGACATAGAACATAGGGAATGTTACCAACTTTATTATTAGAACATCATATTTTCCCAAATTTACATGATAATATAATATTATTCTCCAAATTATGACAATTTAAAATGAATTCATCATGCATAAAGCACTAAAATAAGCTTTTAAAGACCACATAACCATAATAGGGAAAAAAATATTCCACCAATATTAGAAATTAACCAAAACAAAAAATGGTCAGTACATGGTAATAAAATTCCAAAAATAAACAAACGTTCATATGATACATTAGTCAAAAAAATTACACAATAAAACCCATTGATGTATCTAAATCATTCCATAATGTTGTATCATAAAAAACCTCAATAACCTTAATGTTAATGTGTCTTTTAACCTCAAAGGTTATATCATACCTCTAAAATTTAATGCCAAGAAATGGTGATATTGTTTTGAGGTAATAATAGATACATAGTCACTAAATAACTTTTAAATCATGTAGTTATCTATATAATAAAACTTTTGTTATCAATATATATTATCATATGAAATCTAAAGGATATCAATACGTGAAATATTATGTCTACAAAATTTAAATGCATACATTATGTTAAAAAATGGATTTAAAAATTCTCTAACCTAGTAAAACTTCTCTAAAAATTTAATTAATAAATTTTAGATCTCATCACTTAAAACCTATAAGGGGTGTCTAAGGCATTGATGTTATGATAATTTTTAAGCTCATAGTCCTATGAAGGTGTCAATAAATTTTAATATAACCTTAAAGTAAGACATTCTAATCTCCAATGTTATCCAAAATGACCACTTATACAAACTATAGCAACACCAAACCCAAAATCCTAGATTCGGTTCTAAATTCATAAACATTACATTTCTAGTTTTGATAGTGATAAATGTGCCCCATTTTACTCATTCAGAATATATAATCATAGAAACAAATATTTGATTACTTATATTCTCAAGGACCTTTTATGTTTATATTTTCAGATAATTAAGAAAAAACCTTATATAAATAGTTCCCATGATAATAAATGATAATTTTTCATTAACTACCCATTTTTAATTTTTTTATATTAATGTATCTTGATCATCCATATAGAATCCCTTACAGAAATTATTATTTCGACCTCATTATTTATAACTTAGATGGGAATGAAACATATTAGAGGTGAGATAATATTCTTAGTAAGGGTAAAAATAAGCATTAAAAATTTAATATCATCAATGATTATAAAAAGTGTTTATGGGAATCATTCCATAATTACATTGAATGTGAGAATAATAAAAGAAAACATAGCCATGAATACATGAATCTTCAATCATAAACACTTGGAATGCAATTTTAACAAAGGAAAGAGTCATACGAATCAATGAACACGAGCCATGTGATATTAACCATGATCTATGGAAACCACATAAATACATGAACATCATATATAATACATGTTCTAATCATGGAAAATCATCATCATAGAACTCATAAAAACTCCCATAGAACCCTTAAAATCAGAATAATCATACGAAAAGCATACAATATAATTATTCAGGGAACATAATCATTAACTAATGCATTGGAGTGATATCTGGAAACACCCATGGTTATTTGGGCCTCCCCATCATATAAGCTATAATGGGCTCACATAGTGTGACCTTAGACACACCATCATATAAGATCAAATGGAAGGACTTGACACTATCTAGGATTCCCCATCATATAGGATTTAATGGGACCACCATGTTCTATATGGGATCACCCATCACTTATAATTTACAGGAACATAATAAGATGAAATTACATAGAGAATTAATTATAAAACTCATTGAAATAATAATTATTAATTTACAACCTGACTAACCCATGGAAATGAAAAAGGATTCATGTTAATCTCTATGAAACATGATTAACCGATGGGAATGTAATGGGTTCTATAAAAATATAATTAAAAAATCTTATCTATCCAGATAAAGAATGAGGATGGCATCAATAAAAAATATACCCAATATATAATAATAAACAATAATGGGTTTTGACATTAATGAATAGAATAACCATTGCAAATCATTAGAAACATTTTTTATGAATAAAAGTTTTCATTTTGAAATTACTTATAAAAAATATATTATTTCATAAAACATTTTAAAAATCATTTTACTTGAATAAATATCTTGTAAAATTATAAAGGTTAAAAAAATTAATAAATTTCTTTTTTGGAAAAAATCATTTCCTCATAAAAAATAATTTTTATAAATCATAAAATATTTTGAAAATCATTTTCTTTGAAAAGCAATTTTAGAAACTATGAATTTCAAAAAATTTTGTAAAATAATTTTTATTGAAAATTTCCTTTTATACATGAAAAGGAATATTAAAATAAATTTCTATAATGAAAGATGGTAATTTCACATATGTCATACAAGTTAAAAAGAAAATTTATTTTTCACAGTAAAAAGGTCTAAAAAGTTCCTTTTCTGGAAATGGATATAAATATTAATTTCACATTTTCTATAAAATACAAGTAGTCATTTTTTGGAAAATTAAATGAATTTTATTATTATTTTTTTAAATGGTTAAATTGGATTTTGTTTAAAATCCACTGAGTGTAATAATTTTTTTTTAAAAATTGTTTTCGAATAAAATGGATTTCCGACTGAATAATGAAAGAATGTTGGATTTATTTAAAAACTTTTTGTCAATTATTTTAAGTACCAAAGAGTTAAAAAATTGTAATATTACTTTTAAATTATCATTAATAACTAGTGTAGAAGAACATTCATGAGTTTCTTGGAGTATAGATAATAATATATCATTATTGGGAGCATAATCCTTATCAATGTAGATAAATGATGAGATTTTAATATAATACTCTTACAACATTGATAAATTTTAATCACAGACCACATAAAATAATAACATTTAATGAAACATATAATATAATTAAAATACCTAAATTATTTATATATAATGTAATTGGGTGGTATATAGACCTTATAAATATAGATAGTTGTATAAGATAACATATATCTCAAAGAAGGAAAGTTGAGAAAAAAATCCCTCAACTCTTTAGTACCTATGAAACTATAAATCTGAAAAAATAGGTATACATAAATGGATTTATCAATCCCCATAAATTTAATTATATTAATAATAAAATACATTCATGGTTCATATATACACCACATTACAAAAATATGTTGTGAATATGGAATATATCTTACATAAATTAAAGTGAGAAGAGAAAACCCTATCCCAGAGTTCAATTCACCATGATTGTTCTTAATATTCCCCAATAATAAAATTATTTCATTATTTACATTATTAATAAAATAATTTAGGTTTATTATTCCATTTTTAACACTTATTAACATGATATATATGAATATATAATCCTTTAGGTTTACGTCAGATGTTTTGACTATATTTGGATTATGTGTCAAAAATGAATTTGGTAGGTTGAATTTGGAAAATGAAATCATTATATAACCATATAAAAAGTAATAATAATGAAATAATTTTTATATTTATATATAAATTATACTTTAAAAACCAATCATGAAAAATGGTTATGAAAAATGAACTAACGTTATGATCATGGTGATGATTAGTTAGCTATAAACCATTTTTTGATTTTATTAAAGAAAACACTTTAGGGAAATGTAGGAACGTACAAAAAAACCACAAAAGCATTATTAAAGATTTTAAAAAATTAAAATATCAAACAAAACCATCAACATCATGAACTTAAAAATTAAAATGCGATCCATCATCATAGCCTCGCTATACGCACTATGACACATCACCAATTTAAAGCTTTATAATATAGACCATCATGACCTCATTGAGCCAACCACATCATGATCCAACTATAATCGAAACCATCTCATTGAAAATAAATATCAACACTGAAACCGTTCACATCACTGTCACAAACCACTATTAAAGAAACCATCTTGGACCACCAAAAATAGAATTTTAATCATAAGGAACAAGAAACATCTAGTAAAACCATCACAGACGATATAGAAACTTCACTGAGGAGGAAGAAACACCCAAAATAATAGACGAAACCGAAAATTCATAGAGAATAATATGATTTCTTTATATGAACCATTGTAAAAGGGACTCTCTCATAGAGAACCTCCGTCTGCTGAACAACAAACCCCAAACCTCTTCATTACCACTACACCGAGTCCACCTTAGAGAGGCATAGAGGATCGAGAGATTACAGTAGGGGAACAGTGGCTGAGGGCTCCATGTCCGCCTCATCGATGAATATAAAAAATCAGATCCAACAAAACAACTTTAAGAAGACTTAGGATGTTCCATAAAACATTCAACCACCAAACTAAAAATCCCAAAACCACGATGAATTCACCGCTTCAAATATGACATGGAAAGCCACCATGGATCATGAGGTCAGAGCAGTAGATTAGAGACCAAGGTCTTCGACAAAAAATTATTAGATCAGCAGAACCTCCAATGAAATATGATGATAACGTAGAGTCCACCACTGAAGATAAAACTAGACAGAAAATGAAGTGAAGTTTGGGCAATATGTGAATCATAAAAGGGGGGAAGACCCATGATGAAGCCACGCGATGGATCAGGAAGAAGGCATGGCAGGAGAAAATATGGGAAGAAAGGAATAAAGGGTGAGGGGTTTTATAGGGAAACCCTAGGCGAAGCTGATAGAAGGATGGGGAACCCGGGAGAGAAAGGAGTTATTCATGGAGATGGTTGGTTGTATATACACATAATTAACATTTCAATTTTTCATTTATCATTATGTAAAGAACATAAGTAATATTTTAACTTCATAGAATTATAATAATATCATAGAAACATATTATTAAATTACATATAATTATATATTTTATTCTTTTCCCATGATGATGAAAAAGGAATCACATCTCTTTGTAGAGGTGGTGGTCCACACATCCACGAATGATGTTATCAATTTTCAGTGAAAGAAAATAAAATGTTATAATATATTTTGAAAATGATTAATATTTAGTGAATATAATAATAATTTTTTTCTTTCACATATATTCATTTTCTATACCCTTATTTTCTTCATTATAAATTAGTAGTGAAAAATAGATCACATCTCTTTGTGTGGTGGTAGTCCACCATACAATCAAGCGTAGTTATCTTATCCAATCTAAAATGGAAATTAAAAAAGGGTGTATATGATACAATTAAACCAGAGTCATAATTATGTTATAAATATCATATGTATACTTTATAATTATCCTTATACACAACCATGATAGGTGTTAATGAAAAAATGAATGGCATCAGTTCTTGAGGTGGTGGTCCGTCATACTCATGAATAATGATTTCACAACCCTTTTTTTGAAGTGGAGATGATTATAGGTTATACCCATAAAAATTTTATATTTAATATAATTAGTTTATTATATAATAATTTTATAATAACAATTTAATGATGTGGATAATAAAATAAAATGAGGATGCTCGTTGAAGATAATGAATTGTCTATCAAGAATCCTCTGTATGTTTGCACCAATGGATTTATCTGTTGGATTTATTCCCAAAATAATGCTTATAGGATAGGAGGAGGTAATCCTAGAAGTCATATGGAAAGTTATTTTTTATCCATTTTTTTAAGGTGTGAACAAGAGATGAGAGGGGGTGTCCGTTTATATGTTTGGTAAGTGGAAGAGATGCAATTATTTTGAAAATGGTCAATCATACCAATGTTTTTATCATGCTAAAATATTCCAAAATGGGTAAATATAAATAAAAAAAAGATAAGGTTTTATTTCTTCTAGAAATTTTTTGTGGGAAAATTTGTTATGTCACGTTTATGAAAATCATCATAGCTTAACCCATAGAAAACCCATTTTTCATATTAACTAGTGTAATTATTTTTTTCCTTTTCACTTTTAAATTTGGTAAAAAAAATAACTTTACCATATCAAAAATTATAAATTATTCTAAATAAAAATAATTTATCCATTTTACAAATTATATTCTCATTATTGGAAAATCTAAATTTAAAATTTATCTAACAGACGTGATGAAAATTCACGTTTTCAAAGGGAAGATGTTAAAAGGTTTTCAATGGTTTTATATAAAAATTGAATATGAAAATTATTAAAAAGAACAATATTAGATTAATTAATATAAAATTGAAATTATTTACTATTATAACAACTTCAATTATAATATATCATTATATATAATTTAATCTAGAAGGCAGTTTTCTATCAAAATTTATAATTTTTCACTATTCATCTAAAAATTAATACTTTTATAAAATTCTCAAAAAATCACCCAAATGTAATTTTGGTTTGATGTTTTAAAAAATTTATTATTTCCAGTTAAGAAAATTTTATAAAATGGATAATTTTTAATTTTAAACAAATCCCATAGATGAGATGGAAATGCAGATTTTCAAGATGTGTGTCTTTGAAGCTCAAGATGATTTTATATTAACTCTATGTCTTATAATAATAATTTTATGAATATAAGTAAAAATCCATTTATATATAACATATAAATTTTATCTTTTTAATTCATCATTAATCATTATTTCAATTAAATGAAATTTAAGAAACATCATACACTTTAAATAGTTAAAAAAACCATTTTAAACTCAAATGACAAACATATAATAAAATCAAATCTAAATTCAATCCAAAATAAATTAAGTTTGTTAAATATAATTAAATAATTCTTATGTTACTTTTAATCATATTAGAAACATAATGGGAAATTTAAATTGCTTAATTTTTTGTAACAGAATAGACATTTTTACAAAAATCAGAATTTTCACTATTCATTAAAAATCATTATTTTCAGAAAAATTTCAAAATTTCACTGAATTTCAATTTTGATATCCCAATTAAAAAATTAACATATTTTTTAAAATAAAATTTTGAAAATAACCAAAAAAATATTATAATATTTTTTCAATGTAAATAAATAAAAACAAATTTTTAAATCATTTTATTGAAGAATAAAATCACATTTCTAAAAATTATTTGATTAATAACTAAATATTTATCAATAGTTTATAATGATTTAGAAATATATATATATATATATACACATATATACATACATATATATATATTATAGTGTAAGTAATACTCTTCATACCCATGGAAATAACAACTAGGTTTTAATGGTTATATATACCAGGAGTTGTTTAAGCTTGGTGTTGCATGTTGAATATGCTATTGGAAATAAAATATCTATAGGTTTCATTATCCACAACATATTGAAGATATTAAATTTATTTATAATGAAATATATAATATATTATATGCGAGTTACATTGTTGTCTAGGTCAGTGTTTCGTGTCTTTTACATTACCAAGCATAATTTTATCTTTTAAAATATCAGGGTGTTACATCTACTATGTATTTGATAATTATTACTCATTAAATGAAAAAAATTTATTAAGACCATTTATCATATTATCATGTCCAGAATATTTCAAACTATTTTTTTATTTCATCAACAAGGTTTAAATCTTTCTCCTCAAACTCATTCTTATCTTCCATTATATTCTTATTTTCCTTTAAAATATTTTTCTTTTATTTGTTCCTCATGTTATTTAAATAAAGAAAAAATTCAACCTCATCCATCTCCATGTGATTAAACTTAGTTGGTTCTAAATCATCATCTCTTATACTAGAAGATTCAAAAAAAATCCCAAAATGTGTTGTAAAACTAGTATGCCTCTCCCTAAATTCACTTTTGGATTCACTATTTGATGTATAATTCAAACATTTTTATTTTTTCATAAGAGTTTTATTTATATTATAGAAAATATATTCTTTTCTTTTCATTCGTTTCATGATTATTTTAAATTTTAATCCCACTTATTATATCATGTTTTCTTATCTTCACCATATTTAAATTTTCTCCTCTTTTCATAGTTTAGTTAATGGGAACATCTGTAATTTCATTACTTTCATAGTATGAGTGATGAATATTTCCTTTCATATTTCTCATTCTATTAGGGAACCACTTGGGATTACAATTAATTATTCTTTCATAGTATCCATAATCATATTTATTTTTAGATTCACTTTAATCTGTGTCATAAATATTTTCATTAATTTTTGGATTTCTCATGGTCACAAAAACCGTTTCATATTTGTCCTTATTCTTAAAGGATTAATGTTTTCTCATCATATGAACTATGATAAAATTATAAAATACATTTAGTGAGTGATATTAGTTATCTTTATGCGTTTAGATCATTGGTTCAAACATATTTGGAAAGTTTCTCATATGTCTTTTGATAATTATAAAACATTCAATCATTTCATCAAATCCTTGTATATTGATTATAATTTACCCAAATCGTATAAAACAATAAATAATTTTCTATTATTCATTCATCATGAATTCATAAAACTATATTCTCTAAATTTTTAATTTATCATCTATTATGTTGATATATACAACATTTATACTATCTATGTTATCCCATATTTCTTTGGATAATTAATTTCCACTCAATTTTTTAATGACCATTTCTAACAATTATATAAGAAAGTCATTTTGTTCCTATCCATAAACCAACATATTTTATTTATAGACATTTTTCATTTAAAAATTACTTTAAATTATTGTAAAAATAATAACTATAGTACCTCTAACCTCCGATCACAGGGATATAAGCTATTGACACATCATTCTCATATAAAACTATAATTTTCCCATCAAATTTATGTATACTCTTTCTAATTATATGATTAAATGTTTCTACCACATGTACCTGAATGGATTAAATTGAGGGAATCAGTCTCTAATACCTATTGATCTTTCATTGATTATTTAAATATAATATGAATTTTGGTGAATTAATAGATACCAATTTTTATATTTTCATTCACATTAAATCCACCTCCACCACCTATTAATGTTTTATCAAATCAAATGTCAATTCTCATCCACATTCATATAAGTAGGAAATAAAAAGAGAAATAAATATATATATTTTCAAATGGTTCATCCCATACACATGAAACATACTCCTTTCAGTTCCTGGTTAGTCTTAGGCATTCTTGTCTATAAGAATAATTGTTAAAACTCTTACTACATTAGTATATAATCATTCTATTCTTTTTTGAAGTCACACCAGACTGAGAATATTGAAATTACTAAAACAAATATATTTTAACTATTATGAGAAATATTTTATTGGGATTATGGATTTTTTTAAAGATAATGGATAAAGATTCCCCTTTGTAATACTCTAAGATATTCAAGTACCAATTTATCATTTAATACCAAATTAGATAGTGATAAGATCCCCAATACTTAAACTAAAATTAAATTTAGTGGCATTCATGAGATCAAATAAGTATAGATAATATAATATAATAAAAATGATTCAAGATCACCATTTAACATAATATTTTTACACTCTATATTATATAAGATAACCTATTATTTTCCCTTTCTATGACTACTCTTCATATTTTGGAAAAAAAAATTACATGAATTTTAATAATTATAATAAAAAAATTCATGATTAAAATTCATGAATCTTCTCACAATTAATTATTACCCCATGATCTTTCTCATTTACAAATTATATTATGATTAGAAACATGAAATATAGTATCCTAAATAATCTCTATATAAATTAACTTCACATCTATTCAAAAATAAAACTTTAACACATCTGAAAATTTGGTATCTCAACAAAACCTATTAGAAAATGTTGTAAAATATTGTTCAAAATAAACATATTACTCAATAATAAAGAATTTATAATTTTATAGGGATTCATGTATTCTTTATCACCCACAACCAGGTAAAAATCATCCTTTTTAGAAGAAAATATCAAATAGAATCTCTTTAAAATTACTCAGTAGATCTAATCTATATAACTCAAAAACTATTCTTGAATTACATAAAAAACTATTATATGTGATTAAATGTACCAAAAACAATAAAATTATTTCAATAAAAAAATAAAAAAATTATTTTTTGGGGATTATTATTCATAAAGTCAAATATTAAATTTCTGAATAAAAATTTCATTAAAACACTATAAATCATTAAAAATATATTAACAATGCCCATAAATATTAAAATTAACAGATATATTTAATACATCTATTATTTATTGTAAAATTCATTAATTTTGGATTTAATGTAGTCCTCATATTTCATCTATTTAGTTATTTATTAATTTATTTTATTGAATTATATTTTTGAGTTCAATTCATAGTAAAATAAATAACAAATTTTGAAATTGAAGAGTTATAAAGAACAATTGTGGTGAAACAATGTGGTGTAGAACCACAACAGAGGACTAAAGATGAATAAAACCAATGTATTTAGAATTATCATGATTCATCTTCTAAAAGGTCTATTCATGATGTTAGAAGTTTGAAGGATGAGTTCATATCATGATGTCAATTATTGAGTAAAAAATTAACTGAACATAGTAGGGAAGAAAAATTTCTCCCTATAAGACACCCATCTATGGAATGAATGTTATCCAAAAAAAATAATGCTAGAATATTTAGAGTAAATTCATTAATGTGTGTGAAAAATAAAATTTCACATCATGAAACACATTATTATTCCATGACACCTGGTAAAACGAAAAAGAAAAATACAATTTTTTTTTAAATATTTATGGAATATAGACTAGATATATCAATGAAACGACTATGGAACTTCATATGTGACTAGGTTAAATTAAATCGTTTCTTTTGGGCCTGAAATGATGACATGAGAATGTCTTTATTCCTATGAATATAGTGTATTACCATTGCGAAAAAGGGTGAATGGAAGCTACTACTGTGTAAGAAGTGATACTATTACATAGTCTTATGGATGGGTACTCGTTCAATTATATTAGGTTTTATACCTTTTAACTTCTCTTAACCTATCATTAATTTCTTAATGGGGTAGTTATTTATGATTCAAGAAAAATAATAATGATTAATTATGATAGTGAGTATTCCATTACTTATTAGTCTATGATGTGTTTTATATTTCACACTGAAAATATATATCTTTCCACAACTTTTATCAAGAACATTGATGACCTAATTGCAAACTATTTTCAAATGCACGACTAGTTGTTCTATTCCATGCATTACCATTATATGGATTTGAATAAAAAATCTAAATTATTATATTGAGTCACATAAATTTGTATAAACCCTAAGTATTTAACCATATGAAATGGGGAATTATTAAATTAGGGAGATAACACTAAGACAAAAGGTTCGTATAGATTCATCTCCAACAAAAATATGTCTAAAAAATTTATAACACTCTACTTTAGAATGAACAAAAATTATAGATCATTATAAATCTTATGACATTGATTTCAAGAATATTCAATTTACAATATCATTTATTTTCAATCACTTAAAATTCCTCAAATCTACTTATTTTGTCTCATGATATTGACACTCAAACTTAATTTATACTATGATCATTTAATTACTAATTAACAGTTTTGGTCCTTATAAATTGTTAAAATTTACTAGATGTATAGAAAACAATGATTCCACATGAGTAATTAGAAATATCCCTTGAAATATATTGAATCACATTTTTAACAAGATGTTTTAATCAATAATGACCGGCATGTGAAATGGTGAATTTTTTATTATTAAAAAATTTAAATTCATGGAACCAAAAACATTTATAAAAATATAATATGACTTTTAAATACAAAAAAAATCATTAATGTCATGTGTTTTTTCTAATTTAATTTTTAATATGAGTTTAGATGTTATATAGGCTCATGATATCATATATAATATCAATTTTGAGTCTATTTTTATGTTATATTCTCTTTTCATATAATGATGTATTACGATGAATAGATATAGTAAGACTCAAAGTGATAAAAAGGATTCATATTCATAAAAAAAAGTATAGAGTCTTATGATAATTACTTTGATGTCATACATCAAACCATGAACGTCATTAGATGGACCTCAATGTCCTACACCAAAATATATAAATTATAGATCACATAAAAACATATATAAAACTTCTTCAAAACCACTATAGACATCATTAACCATATCAAAAATTATTTAAAAGTATTTAATAAAATATTAAATTCCCCAAATAACTCTTTCAAGATCTTTTTGAATATTGAAATAAAATGAAAACCCCTCACAACATCATGAAAAACAAGTACGGAACTTCAAACCATGACATAAAATTCTTATCATATAAATTCCAATGATTTACATAAAAAATAAAATTGAATCCCAGAATATTTCTTCTGATATCACATTCATTATTATCCTTAAAAACAACCCATATAATATCCTTATAGCGGAATAACCTTTTTGGAAAAATCAAACATATTTTCCCCAAATAATAAATCAATACCTAATTTATTGGGGGAACATATCGTGATACCTCCTACCATTATATAAATTTTACAAATTCTATTACATGAATAAAACATAGATGATATAGAAGTTAACTAGAAAACTGATAAAATAATATATTTGAACCTATAATCATAAGAATATTCAGTTAACCAAATAAATTAAATTCAAATAAAGGGTGAAAAAATTACCCATTATTTGGAAAATTGATGTGAAACATATTTTATTCATATAGAAGTAAAATTCATGGAAATAAAAAAAGATATATTTAGGATAAATAATTTGAAATATGAATGTAATTCTTTTTTTATGAAACAACCCTTACCTAGAGACTCGACCGACCTCATACATTTTATTCTTCTAAAATAATAAAAATATATTAATTACCTACCTACGTAAGAGTATTTTCAATTTTTTATGCCTGTTTAAATATTATTATTATTTAGTCATGTATTTAATTAATTTTTCATTTATATTTATTTTGAGTATAGCTTATATATAGCTCAAAAAACATATTTGGTATAACTGTAATTGTCAATGATCACTCCACAATGTTTCCAAGATCACTAGAAGAAATGTTGTTCATTGGTTTAGAAGATAGTTATGATTCAATAATCAAGAATAATTTTTCATTTAAAAATAATAGATTAAATAATGTAAAATTATAAAACATATTATGTATTTTCTTATTTTTTATTTTTTGATAAAAATTATTTAGAAAAATGTTATACCATAGTTCAAGATGGTGGTTGAACAAACCAGAACAGAAATTTACTATAATGGAGGATTTATCATAAAATTATTGATATTAAATTATTTTAACATTATTATACAATAAAATTGTTATTAGTTACTTTATATTAATGTTATATATATCTTTTATGAATAGTTATATGAATAAGATTATGAAACTAAATGATTTAGGGGATAGTACTTACATTTTAGAATCAAATAACCCCATAAGTATCTTCTGTGTAATGAAACATTAAGAAATCTCTATGCCTGAAGGCCAATTTATTTGTATAATGATTCATGGAGAAGGAATATTGGATGAATGTAAAAAAGTAACTCAAGGTTAGTTAAAAAATAAGTACATATATATATTTAAGCATTTTTGATGAAATCATAATATATTACATAATAACTCATTCCCCAAAATGATAAAGACTATGTGTATATGGATACTACATATATAAAAAACATATTTCATTTGATATCATCATTAGAACCCACATTGTTATTCTCTAATAGAACAATTATTTTATATATCTCACTTAAAACCTTTCTAAGAAACTAGGGGAAATATAAAAATATGAAAGGGTGAGCTGAATTTCTTTATAAGGGTAAGCATGTGAGATATAAATCAATAGTCATATCAAATAATAAGACAAGTATGAGGTTATGATTTCATGAAACTAACATATTACATTTATTCCCATTAATTAAAATATCATAAATCATTATTCATGGAATAACACTTTTCCGTTTCAATGTTAATGAATCCTAAGAGCTAGGAATCATCATTAATCAATCATGAGACCCAAAATCTTATCGGACATACTGAAAATTAAATTTTTATTTTAAAATAAATTTTGAGAAAAAAATGGTAAAACCAGAATAAAATCATAAAAAAATGAACCCAAATAACGACTAATAGTAATTCCCTCTCCCCAATAATTACATCGTTATGTCAAGCCTCCACCATACATGTCTACTCAAAAATTCATCTTGTGAAAGGTTGCACGGGCCTGATACTGATAGAAAATCCATACCCTCTTATTCTTCTAAATCGGAATGGCCATGTACAGATTGAAGCCTCCTTCTCTACATCATCATTTAGAACTAATCCTTGTATATTTTTGGTTTATTCTCCATTGATATTTAGAATAAAACCAAAATTCAAAATATTTCATTAAACCCATCCATTCTAGATTTCATAATATAAAATTGAGAATTTTCCAAATTTCAAACCCAAAAATCACCAAAAATCCATCACACTGATAACTCTCATCAAACTCTCTGAATTGGCCACTCGAACTCATGTCCCAAATGACCAACAAGACACCTTGTTGCTCTTGCAAAAAGATAATGGAGAAATCCTAGAACTATATAAGAGAAACAAGAAAATAGAATTAGGATGAATCTCTAACAATGACATATAAAAAAACAATCAACATGACCCCAAACCTCCAGAAGATCCCAGTAGACATAAACTACTCTGATGTTACAATAGTTTCAACAAAAGTGATGCCAAAAAAATAAAAAATGAATGAAACCAAAGAAAAAAAATCAGAACCATCCTAGGAAACACAAAGATCATTCGTTGATTCAGAGGGTTAGAAATGAGAATAAAAATGAAACCACGGACACCATGACCATATCTTCACCATTATTTCTCCTACGAGCTCAAGTAACCCCAAAATAATCACCATAAAAATTACTTCAACTCCCTATCATTTGAACCCTATATCAGAAAATCCATAACATCAAAAATAGATCTAGAAAATACTCCAACTCACCACAAAGACCATACTATCATGAGGTCGCTCTCCAAACGAAGAAGAATTCTGATGCTTCTAAATTCCATCAAACATATTAATAAGAGAGTCAATCTCATCCCACCATTGGATAAGTCACTTCTTAGGATTAATGTAACCACCGAGGGAATGAAATCACACCACTATCTAAAAGATAAACAAAGATTCACTAGGGCGAGTTCACCACCATTAGAAGAGAATCCCGGATAATGACACAATTGAGGCCTCAAATATCTTGGAACTCCACCATTTGCTTCTATCTGAAACGAAACCCAAACAAGTCACCATTCCCATCGACCCACATACCCTCACACCAAGTCTTTATCAATGCTTCTAGAGATCCATATTTCCACACTGTCCATGTTGTCCTCACCAATCTTTCCAACAAAAAAACCCTAGGGTTATCTCGAGAGCAGAGAGCTCCTAAGAGCATCCCGAACATTGAGTGTATTAATTTTACAAAAATATTATCAATAACATAAAATTGTCATATTTTTTGTCAAAAAATAATCAGAATAGAATATCATTTCACTATTCAATAATTAGTACCAATACATCATCATATAATAGATAAAGTCCCATAATGGATGGGTCTCACTTTCTAATAGCTTTTCATTCATGGATGGGGTTCAACCCCATCATCTTTTACATTATATCATGTGAAATAAATCATTACCCAATTCCTCGTAGTGATATATAATTTTCATCCCACAAAAAATATAATAAAAAACATACATAAGTGTGTCGTAATATTTAAAAAACATTCATCATATCATAACCTATGGGAAATAAACCAGTTTCATAATGATTTTGTCATCACACAATAAAAATCAATTTATATATTGGATACATATGTCAACATGAAATAATTCATTATTTTAACATACACTAATTGACCCATAGAATGAATTAGGATTTATAAAAAAATTATTAGAATTTAATCATCATAATCAAATTATATAAAATACATGGATGGTATAATTAGAACATATCTCTATTAGATATTAAGAAACATATAAGGAGGTAGAAATAGTTTAAAAATACAATTAAAATTTAATTTGGATGTTTTTTTAATATATGGTAAAATATTATTTTCTTTTGGTATGATTAAATATTTTATAGATATTGATAAAATTATTCTTTGAAAATAACAACAGATTATTGTAATGTATGATTCAATATAAGTAACATTATTGATATTAGGAAAACCCTTTCATTCCATTAATGTTTAAATAATGATTCTTTTCATAAGTAGTTATACAAAGGAAAAAATGATTCCTAATGAAATAGTTCAACGAATCCCATTTTAAGCAGTTATAATGAAATTAATATATGGTAGAAAGAGACTATAGGAAAATAATTATTGATAAATAATAACATTCCTAATAAAATATGAAAACATAAACATATAGTAGAGTAAAATATACTAGTTTTAAATGTTAATTATCATAGACTTTACAGTAATATAAAATTATCATAGAAAATCCTATAATGAAATGATATTTTCACATAAACTAATACCAAATTGGAAGCATTTGAATAAAAAACCATTGAATGAATTAATAATAAATATTACATTAAATAAAATAAATATGAATAGATTATTGATATAATATATCAAAGGGGAAGTATATAAACCATAAAAAAATTAATACATTTATAACATGAAGCATGCATCAACAAAACAATATTGAGATAAAAATACATTATATCGTGTTTATAATATCTTCATACATTCTATTATGATCTTTTATAAGAAATATTTATTCTTTATAAAAATATTATTGAAACAAGATAACAATTATCATATAATATATCATTTATTAATAATTTCAAATACCTATTTTTTAACAACTCAGTATTAAAATAATAATATAAGGTGTTAAGTGTTTTGTTTCTCCTATATGTTTTGGTTTTATGGTTCTGATACATGAAACTTATTCATAGTTTCATAATATTTAGAATAATATTCAGGTGATATGTATCAGTTTTATTCACTATAAAAACTTTTATTACCATTCATATAAGTTGGTGATGAAAAATTGATAACATTACTTTGTGGAGACATTAGTCCATACTTACACATGAGTAATTATTTCATTTTCAAATGAATGAAAAGAGAGAAGGTTAAATAATAATATATCCTTACATAATCATATTAATATTATAAAAATGATATATATATATGATAAATATTTTTATATAACCAAACATGTATGGTGGACTTGAAAAATTAATCACATCACCTCATAGAGGTTGTAGTCTCCACCTACACATGAAGGATTTTGTCATTTATCTATAGATGTAAACGAGGTGAAAAATTGTTGAACCATTAAAAACATTTTTATATTTTTAAGGATACTGATTTCATAATTTTAATATGTTAATATATGAGTTTGATGAGTTTAAGGGGTAATGAAACTTGAAATTGATCGGTAATGTCGACGACCTGTTCATTAGGAAACATCCATTGGATATCATCTTAAGGACCCATGGGATAGTCCATTAAGAATAATGGAACCTATATAACATGTATAGGTTTGTTTAAAAGTTATATTTCACAGTCACTATTGAGATAAGTCTCTCCATAATGTGTGAAAAAAAGAGGTGATGAGTTTCCCTTTTATAAGTGAGGTGGGACAAAAACGTATAAATTCATAAAACATTTAAATGTAATAAATTAATATTCTTGTGAGAGTGGAACCTAGGGAAAAATCATTATATGATTATTTAATTTTTAAAAATGTTATTCCAATAAAATGTAGAATTTTTTTGTTATACTTTAAACATTATCTTTTAGTTTAACCCCTATTTATCTTTTTAACACTTACCATAGTGAAAATGTTTTACTATGATAACTATAAAATATAACACAAAATATATGTGAAAAAATTAATAAATTTTAACCTTATAGTTTAAAATATGAAAATCATTTTTCCATATTCAATTTATTTACATTTTTTATTAAATTTTTATATAATAGACAAAAACGCTACAAAAACCATTTGAGATAATTTTTTCATCAAAATAAATTAATTTTATCCAATTCCTTGTCTAGTAAAAAATCATTAAGTAAATATTAAATTATTTGATTGAATATATTATCATTAAATCTCATTAATATCATTAATCCCTAGTTATCAATTTTAATAATTAATATAAAATCATAGTGTGCACACAAATATATATTTTCATAAAAACATATCTTTTTAAAATCAAGTTAATTTTTCATTTTTATAAATTATTATCCAATGAATTTATTTTATAAAATGGAGATAAATTATTAAGTCCAATACTATGAATTTATCATAAAATAAAGCATATGTGACAAAAATAGTGCTCATAAAAATATATTTTAATATAGTTTTTTATGATAAAAAATATTTTCTATGTATATTAAAAAATAATTTTGAAAATTATATATCATTAAAATAACATATAATATATATTAAATTATAATATATAATAATTATTCATATATTTTCAGGTATTGTTTCAATATAAGTTATATAGAATATATAATTTATTAAATATAAAATATATTCTATAATCTTACAATGTTACATTATCACCCTTAGAAAAATATATCAATTGGAATTCAATCACTCTGATAAAAAATAAGGATATATCTAACTCATCACATCCTTGTGCTCCCACTTGAATTCCTTATATTTATAATTATTCAAGGTAACCTTAAACAGATGAGTGTACTTATTATATGGAACTTTATCTCTATGATCCAAAATTTCTACATGTTTTTCTACACAAGAAAGATAATACTCTAGCGGTATAACCTCTAAGTGTAGTATGATAAAAGGTTCTGGTATATAATTTATCAAAAGAGATATACATAACACATAGAGATATTTGTAGTGGTTTTAGGGAAACATCACATTATAATATTCCATTTTGATGTAATCAAGAATGTCATATCAAACAATATACCTAGGGCTCATCTTTTATCTATTTCCAAATATCATAACATTTTTATAACATGATATCTTTAGAAACACCTTATCATAAACATTGAACTCCAAATCATTATTATGTGTATCAATCGAAATTTCCCATCAACTATGAGCTACCATAATATATATTTTAATTATGGTAACCTTCTATTACAATGCCTATTCTAGGTTAGGTAAAATTTCCATATGTTCCCCATATTCATCCCAGCATGTTGGAGGTGTAAAATTCCTCCCAATATTCAATTCATAATTTTCCATTTGAGTAACTTTGTGAAATATATTTTAGTATGAAAATTCATCCAGATAAAGTTGTTGTTCCAAGACTCCTTTAAAATACATTGATAAATTTCCCAATATATCCTCTAGGAATTGAATTGTAATTTCATATTGACCACCTATATGAGGTTGATATGAAATTCTAAATATAAAATATATAATGAATGATTTCTGAAGGATACTCTTGAAAATCAAGTATGAACATATATCATGATTAGATAATATTGATAGTAGTAATCTATGAGAATGAAACAACTAATTAACATATATCCTATTGAGCTAATCAGGAGATGAATCTTATATGATTATAATGAAATTTGATGATTTCATAAGGAAATCAAATGAAACACAAACAACATTGGTTAATTTTGATGTCTTGGGTAGTCCCATTATGAAATATATGGTTTTGTTTTCCCATTTTCTCTAAAGTAAGATTCATGGATAAAATATCCCCTTAAACTTATATCTCTCATCCTTAATTTACTAGAATACTAATAATTGAGATATGTAGTCTACAATATCTGTAATCATTATTTTCTATAAGAAATTATCTTTATGATAATTATACAACATTTTTAATACAATGATGAAAAGATAATGATGAACTATGAGATTAATATAACATGTCTCTTATCAATTCTGGCATTGATGAGACACATAATGTATCCCTAAATATTATCATTCTATCATGGCCATATTTGAACTCTGTAACCATCACAAACTTATTTTAATGCTCTATATGATTATCCTATGAATCCTTAATAATTGTTTAAATTGATGATTGCAAATTTATATAAGAATTATATTCTATTTATACATTCTATATTATTTTGGAAGTTATATTTTAAAAATAAAATTATGTTGTATCTCTTTTTATTATCATTGTGTAAAAATAAGAATGGCCCTTCCTAATCAATGTATCAACCGTCCTGTTTGAATTATCATGCTGGTAACATATATAGGATCCATAATCATTAATAAATTCCAACCATATCCTCTGATGCATATTCTTGTACTTCTATGTGAATATATATTTCATGATTTTATGATCTATATATATATCTTAGACCTTTGAACATTTGGATTATTCCTACATATATTCAAAATATAAATTATCAGTTGTAGTAAAAAATCTGATGTTTCTTAATTTTATCATGCACATTCAATTGGAATGAGGTATAAGCTACTACCACGTAATGTTGTATGAAAAAAAATCCAATTCATTTACAAGATAAAGGACAATAGATAAAAAAAATCCTTATGCAATTTAGGTTAGAGAGATATTTAGTGAATGTATGAAGCTTCTCCTTAGTTCCATGAAATTATCAACACATTTTTGTTAATAGAAACTTGGATCCCATTCACATCAACTTGGTTAGTGGATTTGAAAGCCTTGTTAAGTTTTCCACAATGTGTCAATAGTATCTGTAAAACCAATAAAAAATACATATTTGAGTCCCCAAAGTTGTCTTGGGGTTAATTTTAAATTACTTCCATCTTTTTAGGACCCAACTTTATCACCTCACTTCTGATTAAATGACCCAGTAATGATATATTATGTGGCCATAATTCACATTTTCTAAATATACATACATATTATCCAACCTCAGGGTCTTCAAAACTATCCTCAAATAATCATAATGATATTTTAATATATATAAATATAACCAATAATGACTACCAAAAAATAATCATAGTAATATCTAATGATTCTATTCATTTTATCGATGATGATATTAAGGAAATTGGTAACACCAAATGGAGTCACTATAAATTCCACTTTTACATACCTCTTATGGAGGGATGTGTTGGGTATTCCAACATTTATTATCACCAATTAATGATATCTTGATCATATTTAAACCATTTAGTTGTATTGATGTCATTATATTTGATCAAATAAGTCATCAATATATAAAGAATGAATATAGTTATTCATATAAATATTATCATATTCATTATAATCAATGTAAAGATGTATTAAACCATATTTTTTCCTAGAATAAAGAATAGGTAAACCCAATGGTGATGCACTCGAGCATATGAATACCTTATCTAGATTATCAGGGCATTATATCTTCATTTCCTACAAATAAATTGGGGAAATATTAGATGTAGTCTTTGAAATTGGTATATTATCATGTTTTGGTTCTATTGAAAACTCAACATCATGATTTAGACGAAGAATATGAATCTATTGAGGAAATACATCATCATATAATACAACATTAGGCCTATCTTTAATGTTGAGTTTCTCCATAACACTTCGAGATACATAAGCCTCAAGAATAGGTAATAAGACCCATATAATGAATTTTATTTCTATTTTAATTTCATTCCAATCTTCATGCTAAAATATAATTATAATATGTTTTCTAATATCAAATGTGACGTGCATTTCTAAAAAATTGATATTGAATCAGTATGGAGAGATCTGATCCCTCCCTAAAATCAACTCAAATTTAACTAGAGGACAAATCACAAGATTTTCAGGGCACAAATTCCCACAAACATCCCTTACAGAGGGGAAATAGACATGAGATGTTATTTCTTACACTATTTTTATTTTTCATTGTGATTTTTTCATATAATCCTTAATTTAATTCAATAGATATAAAAGATCTGGTGGAACCAAAACCGAAAGGAAATTTTTTTCTATTATAGAAAATAAGTGTACCTTTCACCACTTTATTATTATGACCCAAAATAGAGGTTTGTTTTATCTTATGTTTCCATTTATATCATAGATTAATAGAGTTTTTATGATGAGCGTTATCATTAAACCTTGTATTTAGGCTCTATATGGCATAATACCATGGATCCTTATAGTTAAAGGATTGTAATTTAATTGGGACATTTAATTAATAATTCCCCATATTTTTTCATTCATTTCCTATATACAAATGATTAGAATTTAATTTATTGATATAATTACTTTCCACACTTGAATCATTTACTAGTCCCTTGGAGAAAATTTTTCCAATTCTTTTTTTTTCAAATTTCTGGAATAACAAAATTATAAATTTCAATCCTTTAATAGTTTTATTATTAAAATTTCATTAAAACACAAACATTATATTTTTATCAGAATTTTTTGATTGATGAAAATATCTATTCTCAATTTCTACCTTGATATGAGATCAAATGATTTATTCATATCCACTAAAGTCTCTCATGGATAACACCTCTCAATTTTTTTTTTGAAAATATGGAATCAATAAATTGTGAAATCAAGGTCATTGAAAAATATAGAAAATTATTTAGTTTCTTTAATATTTTCCATATAGTTACCAATATAATCATTATACTTATGCTTAATAACAATGACTTAACTTTATATTTTTAGGTTTAGGGGTCGGGGAAAGTAATTAATAAAGTATACCCTCTTAAAATCGTCCCATTCAATGGAGTCATTTTATTCATCATGATTAATGTTCATAATAAGATCCAATAATTTTCTTTATTATCCTTCTAAAGGATACACCATCAAGATATATCTTTCATACTCAAAGTATTATAGAATGTAAAATATATTTTTTGTGGTAATGATCCATTTCTCAGCCTTGAGGGCGTTAGATGACCCACTAGATGATGGTGGACATTGTCTAATTAACCAAACAATAGTGTATTGGTCCACCTATTTTTTATTTGGATGTACATCATGATTTATGTCATGAGAAAGTTATTTAATCATTACTGTATGATTTGAAATAACCACTCTTATTTTATTTAATTATCCTGAGGATGGTCATTATAATAATCATTACATTCATTATTTAATAAATTATTCTTTGGTTCCATAAATTGGATAAAAAAACATATTACAATAATAATGATAAAATAATTATTGTTTAAAATATTATAATAATGAAAATCATTCCTAATATTTCAAAAATTAGAACATATTATTATCAACATATAAATATTTTTGGTTCACCATATATCACTTTTTGTTATTCATAGGTTGTATAATGTTTTGTCATCATTTATCTCATAAAATCTACCGTAAATTTATTTAAACCCTACTCTGGTACCATATGAGGTGACTATAGAAAATCATACATTTATATTACTTAATTATATATTAAAAAATAACATATAACAAGGTCATTAATTCCTTTGAACTATAAATGTGTTGGGTATTTGAAGACAATATAGCTACTAAAAATATTTCATGTAAGATATTATTTAAATCTGAAAATATCTTCTATCAAAAATACCGTTATTATACATATAATATATAGAACCATTATTCATAACTTGGGGATGTGGAAACATAATAAATGGTGATATAATTTTCTCTATAGTGATAAACATGGGAGATATAAATTGATTATCATATGAAAGTCTATAATAACGTAATGGTATGAGAGAATTATAATAACGTACAATGTTCATATATAATAAGGCATAGATCATAAATGATGATTCATTGAATTACACTCTAGATTTTAAAATACATAAATCATAAGAGTGAGGAATCGGGATTAATCAATCATTATCCATTAGAACATTTCATACACATTATAACATGTCACTAGAATTGTGAAACAATAAATAATTAAGAAAGAAATTCATTAATCAAGGATCCTTATAAAGACCATCATCATAGAGTGGATAATTTACAAAAATCGATTAGGTTCACCATGAAAAATTTTTATTCATGGAATTTGTTCACTCTATATCCTGTTTTAATTAAGTCATGAGATTACAGTCTTTTACCAAATCATTATAGAGGTAGATAATTCCAATTCCAAAAAAACATAATGAAAACCATTAATAAGTGTGACACTAGGTAAAAAAAATTCTTCATAAGTTATCATTTTTAAAAAAAATTTGGTTTCATAATTATATAATCACCATATAATCAAAATAAATACAGGGAAAGGAAGTGCATGTTATAAAAAACATTCACTATTTTATCATAGCCTAATTTACTCATGGTATGAAATGAGTTTGATAAAATCCTAGTTTAAACATAATAATCATAACCCATATAGAGAAATCATATGGATTAAATAATTTGATCATATCCCTAGTAGAGTATAAGAAACATCAAAGGATTTTGATATAGAAAAATGAAACATTAGATAACTATTTGATCATTTCATATAAAACATAGAAAGATATACCTTTGATTATATATCATTAAAAACTAAAAAAATATATAATATTGAGATGGTGATTTTAATTTAAAATAACCATAAAAACATTAAATGTTTTCTTCAATTAAAAGATGAATGAAAATTCCATTCACTTAATTAACATTAAAATAAATATTTTGTACACACTTTTATAAATAATGTAAAAGACAACTCATATGAAAAATGTTGAAAAAAATTCTTTTAAATATATTTTAATAGTATCCATATATGGTATAGAATGATATTTAAAATTAATTTAAGGGTAAATATAAATTTTCATAAACAAATTGAAAAAAATAACTCAGTGGAGAAAGATTCAAGTCACAAAAATAAGAATTGAGTACTTACTTTCATAAAAATATTTTCAAGATCATTTTACATACCAATGTTTGGAAAATATTAGGTAAAGAAGAAAAAAATAAGAAATAAATATAGGATATTAAAAAATATAAGGTTTAAAATATAAGGATTATATAATTTCCATCAATATATATTTAATATATACAGTCATTAAAATATATGAGATGTCAACATAATCCCATAACACTTTGGAATCATTATAATAAAAAATTACATTAAATAAATAAAATCAAGAAAAATTAAGTACCATTTATATTAATAAATTAATGATGTCTTATATCATAGGGGAATTATATACACTAAAAAAAGTTCTTACAATGAAATATGCCTCAGAGAAACAATTATCACATGATGAACATATACCTTAGGTCAGGAGTTTATAAATACACACACTTAATTAAAAATATAATATATCAAAATTTATTATAAAAAAATAATACAACAACATTCATAATATTATTATAATATATAATTTCTTTATAATTTCTAATTAACAATTATTAATAATTATTCATTCCAATCAACATTTAGGGTTTTAACTGTTTCATTTCTCATTCATATTTTTGTTTGATGTTTTGAGTGCTTGAACCTTGTTAATGATTAATTCATATAAATATTCTTAATAATGTTATAGATATCATATAAATCTTTATAAAATATTTTATTAACATTTTTATATGATGGAATGAAAAATTAATTACATCACTACATGGATATGGTAATCAATACACACACCAACTAGTAATGTCTACATTTTCCAAAGAATTAAACGAGTCAAGGATAAATAATACTATATCATTCCATAATCATATTAAAATATTATATGTCCTAAATATTAATTAAATATTATATTATGAATATCCATATATAAAGGACATGAAAAATGAATCACAACAATTCATGGAAGTGGTAGTCCACACGTGTTCAATGATTAAATTTTCATTTCACATAAAACAAAAAAGATGTATAAAATAGTAGTAAAATTAATATAAAAACATTTTTTTGTTTTAATAATACATATTATATCAAGTTAAAATGGTAATATAAATTTTGGAGTATGGTAAGAAATATATAATTTCAAAAGAGATCAGTATAGACAATTACCTATTCTTTGGGAAAAATCCTTTGGATATATTATCAAGGACCCTTACGATGATATTTTAAGAAGAATAGAACATGAAAAACATGGATAAGGATGTTAATAAGTGATATAGTTTTGGTTTGGTAATTTTAAACTACTTAAGAAGGTGTGAAACAACTAGTAGAGTAGATTAATTTTTATAAGTGTGGAGGGAAGAAAACTTGTATGTACACAATCATTAAAATATATTTTTTTTAATAATAATGTCCAGGTGTCCCTATAGACAATCAAATTGAAATATATTATAATTTGAGGTCTAAATAAAATAATCCTATAAATTAAACAATTTTACGTTATTTTGTAATACTTAGATTTTATTTTACCCCTGTTAATCCTTTAAACCCATATCGTGGAAATTAATATTTACCATGGTAACTATTAATTATAACAAAAAATAAATTTTTAAAAAATAAAAAAAAATTAACCACTAAGTTAAAAATATTAATACCATTTATCAATATTCAATTTTTATCAGTACAAATTTTTTAAAAAACAGTCACAAAAAACTAAATGAAAAATATTGTTAGAAAAATTCATTTTCATGCTTAAAATAAAAAATATCCAATTACTTACCTAGTAAAAAATAATTAGAAAAATGTTTACTAATATTATTTATTATATTGTATTAAAATTTCATTAAATTAATTAATAAATAATTTTCAATTTAATTCATTAGGAATAAATAAAATTATTCCTACAAACACAGTTTTTATAAAAAATAACTTTTTACATTAATATTCATTTATTTATATTTAAAACATATTTATAACCAATTAATTGACATTATAGATTTGTGAAAAGTAATTTATTTAGATGTATAATACTATGAATATATTTTTAAATAAAACATATATGATAACAGAATACTCATAATTAAGAGATTTGAAAACAATTTTTTTCATTAATATTATCAAGTAGTCAATTTCAATTTGTTTTTGACACTTATATTTCATTTACAAACCATATAATGTTCTTGATTTTATAATGTATAAACACTTTTCACACAATTTTTTTTGTATTCTTTGTTTTTCAAATACAGTTAATTTATAAAAGAGAAAATATATTTTAAAATCATGTTGTGTAACAAAACCAAACCCTAGATGTTTGGAAAAAGGGAAGAGAAAGTTCATTATTATATAAAATGATTGAAAAAATATCTTGAAATATGAATTTCATAAATTCTAGTTGAGATTTTTTATATTCCCAGTCATAAGTAAAAAAGGAAGGATGACTTTTTACATCTTTTATCTATATATTTTATATGACATGTTTTCAATATTTCATATTATCCACAATAAAAATATCATTTAATACTGATCCCATGATTTTTTCAACCAAATATAATTATTTTTAGTTTTATTGAAATCTCACACTACACATTATCTTCTTAATTTTTTTAAAATAAATTAGTTTGATTCATATGTTAAATAAATATTTCCAACATAGTACATATTGATACTTTTTACAATTTTTTGGAATATATCTTTGACTTTTATCCTTGGATATCAAAGCACTAGTTAAACATAGGTATAATATTCATTTGAATGAAATTTTAAAGTTTGTTAATATTATACATAACTCTAGAAAATGATATAATGAAAATAAATTAATTTAATTTTAATAATTTTAATTTCATAATTTTACAATAGTAACATTATTGGTTAATGTTTATTAAATATTCCTATTTTATATGACATCTACTTTTAAATAGAAGGAATTATGATACTATGAATTGAGATGAATATTGATAAATTTTTATGTTATTGTGTAATAGAAATTAAATGAAACCCATTTTATATAGAATTAAATTGATTTATGGGTTATATTGAGAAAATATCTATTTACTTATTAATATACTATCTGGAGTACTATATTCAGTAAAAAAACCCAATGAGATAGAATTCTATATAGGGATAGTCCATGCCATATGAAGTGTTCAGAAGATATATAAGAAGAGAAATGTTGTTTTATGGATTTTGTATGAATATACTAGATAAAAAATTTCTTGTATTAGAAATAGTATGTTCCGGATAAGATCGCATATAAATAACCATGTAATATATGATATCTCATTGGATTAAATCCAAGATATTATTGACCTATTACATGTGATTAAATCAAATACATGTGAAATTAACTATGATATATTATATTTAAATAATTTTCACATAGGATTATTTATATATGGATGTATCCAGCATTAATTTTAGTATATATAATCACAAAATATTCACATGGAATACATGCATCAAACGTCAGATTAAGTGTTTTGATATATTATATTAACTTTTTATCAACCATGTTAGATCAAATATACAATCACATGTCATTAAAAAAAATTAGGTTTAATTTATAGATAAAACACAAGTCTCTATCATATTTATTCTCACAACTAACATTTCATTCATTAATTATATGATGATAAAAATCCATGAATCAATACATAAATGTTCTTGGACTAGGTCACAACGATTGAAGAAGAAAAGAATATTGTGGAACCTAGGTTCAATATTATACCATGAAAGGGATGATGATCCTATGTTGTGACATATCTAAGGAAATATTCCATGGATAATTTAAGGAAGAAGACCCATAAATGACAATGAATTGTGATTTTATATACCATGAGGGTCGAATTATTATTTAGAAATACATGTTGTGGTGTACCTAATACCTACAATAGTTTTACATATTATGACCCTCAATTTATCCAAATATATAAAAAAAATATTCCATCAAAATAAAATAATATTATTATAATAAAATTATCACTAAAACTCACATTGATAAAAAAAATATTCATTTATAAAATAATTCATTAAATTTAAATATACAACACCCTCAATTAAACAAATAATATAAACATAATTACCCATTTTTCATAATATAAAAATATATATACTTTATTATATTCTATTTTAAGGGATCCCATAAGGATTAATTTAAAAATTATTTAATGAATATATTCTGTAGTTATATTGTTTCCCAATATTTAAAAATATATTCTATTATATAATTTCATATTAAAATATTCTTCCATATTTTCACTTGTATTCTATCTTTATATAAATATTTTTAGGGGTATCAATTTTATACAATACCAAACAAATGAATATTGTAACCTTGTTGTCTTGTTTTATACTTCTTTATATTACCACATTGTAATTCTATTGATCTTCATAATTGCACTCATTTGTAATATTCAATTTTATATTAACGTAATAATATTTCATTCCATTTTTTTATACAATAACTTTTCATATAATGTAAATAATTTATTATGACCAATATATTATTTTTGAAATTTAAAACAAGGAAAAAGTGTTTATTACAAATATATTATTTAATTCTTTAAGATTTTTCACAGATTTTTTAGCTTTTAAAATGTTTATTTGTTAAAAAATTAATCTAATGAGATTGGTAATTTGTGATGAGTATTTGTACCATTATATTTTTTTATTATTATGATATTTCCTTTTTTCATCAAAACATTAATTCTATAATCTTTATAGGTATTTTTTAGTTATATACAAATAGAAATAGTTATTACCATTTCTATTTTACAATTAAAGAACTATATTCTAATAAAAATGGCTAAGTACCATTATTTTGATCAAAGTTTATATAATGTTGTTTTTAACCAAGTGATAGAGAGGATTCTTGAAAAAGAAATCAATTATAATTTATATTTGTTATTAATTATTATATAAAATAGTATATGAACATTAAACAAATGATTCATTAAATGGTCATAATAAAGTATATATCTGATAGTTGTGATTTTATGAATTTCAAAATAAACACATTTAAGAATGGAATATCATACATTAAATGTAATAAATCTTAATCAACCATATATTTCCCATTATTATGTTAATATAGATTTATCCAAATTATATCATTAAATATAAACTATTTTTTATTCTTCCAACACTATTTTATATTTCAATATTTTTTATTTTTAAAATTTGGATCATTTTTCATTATTCTTTTTATTTCTATTAAATAATACTAATGTATTGAAAAATCAAAATTCCATAATGATTGTTCCTTTACTAATGTACTATAAAGTAGATAGTGTATTCTAATAAATATTATTTTGAATAATAAAATATAGAAATATCAATCAACCTTCTAGTTTTAATTATTATTTTTATCTTTGGTTTAATCGTTGACATCACTAAATTACTATTGATATTTTTTTATTCAACTATTTATTTGAAATAAAAAAATTATAATTTCGAAGATATTTTTATTAATTTAAATAGTTGAGTCATAAAAATCGAGAACCAATCCCCAGATCCATTTATGAATATAAATAATTATGTTCTGGTATAATAGGAGAATAAAAAATGAGGATATAGAGTTCATACATATTCATGTAAACCAAAAATTATGTCACAGCTTTTTAAAATATATCATTAAAATCATCTAAAAAAATTCATCTTTTGTTAGAATTTGGAAAAGCCTCAAACATATCATTGATATCCCAAAGGAAAAATATTTTTTCCACCATATTTGGATTCTAAAAACATTATAATATACCCTAATTAAGAAGATTGAAAAATATTGAACAAACCCACGGGAGGATTAACCATAATAATATATAAATTAATTCCAATAATATTCCTATCATTGTCTCAATTAATTTTCAATAAGTAAAATTTTATCATGATCCATCATTTTTTTCAAGAGTGATCTCAAAATTCTATGTGGATTATATATATATATATATAGTTTGATTAAGAGAAGAATAAACTATTATTTTCCTCATTTTTTTGGAATAGTTATAAATCTCTATTCAACCACCCTGGATTTCATAGCTATCATAAGAGACTTTTTAGTTCTCTTTTGGGGATAAATTTCTATACTATATTGCATTAAATATCAATTATTGTTTTCATTTCCTATCTAATCGTATTCCTATAATACATCATCTTAACATTTATTTTCTTATTACTCTCTTTTTTTTAATAAAATAAACATTCTGATGACGGTATTCTAACTAGTAAAATTATTTTATTTGATAAACTTATTTAATATGAATTTTATCATCCTAGAAAAATTAATTTTTCATTCGAACCCAATAATCTTCCTTAGAGGGGTTTTATAAAATAAATAATCCATCAACTCTGGATAATCCTTATCCATATTTTATTTTATAGACACAAATATACTCTATTAAATTATCGGTAGTTAAATAATCTACTCGCATACAATTTTATGATCCATATTTATTCCTCTCCATATCCTTCTCTTCAATCTATCGCTCCATATTTTTGTCACCAACATTATGTTTATTAGGGTCCATAGTCTCACCATTTTCATTCCTATGCACATTAGGATCCCGACCCCCCTATACCCTATAACTATCGTAGTCTCAATATTACTAAGAATATTTAATATATGACCTTATAATGATTGTTCTGAATTTATAATTTCATTTTTTGTAATTATATTTTGAATGAATGAAAAGTTTTCATATATCAAAAAATGGATGAACATTTCCTACTCAATTGTTAATGCGACCACATAATTAATTTTTAAAATATTAAACTATTAACTAAATATATATTTTAGATTTACTTATACTAGTACATATATTAAAATTCCATACATAAAAATCTTGGCCTCTTTATGATAATATATAATAATTAAATTTGAGGAGGAAAAATCATAGATAATTTTAGGATGCCCTAAAATTGAATCCCATTTTTATAATTAAACACATAACAAAGAATCAGTGTTTTTATAAAAAATGAATTAATTTTTATATACCACTCAATATTTATAAATGTAATATATTAAAAAAGCTATCCAATTCCCTATCCTTGGGTATTAAATTGTTTCAAAGGAATGAAAATGTGAAAGAAACGATTATATAAGAATAAAATTTTCATTTATTAAAACCCCAAGAAGTTGAAAAATGATTTACCATATAATTATTCATTTATATTTTATCAAACCTAGTGAAATTATAGTATAAATGTATCCTTTTACAAAGATAATATTTCCATGAAAACATTTTTATTCATTTAAATGATATCAATATTACATTTCATTAAAATTTATTCAGATGGAACCACACTGAAAGATAAAAATGGTCTATTAAAACCAAAATTACTATCATGTAACATCATACTATTATCTTATTGGAACTACAAAATTTTTATTAGTAATATTTTTTTTTGAATAATAGCATGCTTTCTTATATTAAATAATATTATAGAGATAAAAAATATCAAGAAATTAGCAAAGAATTTATTTCATTACTAAATACTTTTACATTATTCATCAATGAATCTAGATAAAAATAAACAAATTACAACTGGATAAAAAAATTTAAAATAGAAATGCTAAAATGAGAAAATATGTATCACTTTAATCTACTAGAATCATTTCCCCTACTACAAACAATATAAAAAAGAAAAAGTAGTAATTATAAATGAATAAACATCTTAGAAAACTAAAAAATAGAACATTGAGAGTAATTGAGTTAAATTATGATTGAAATAATAATTATTAATTATTTGAGGTAATTTGACCCCTAGAATTATTATGTGACCATTTTAATAGTAACATGGCCATTGAGAATAGTAACATGGCTATTGGGAATAGTAACCCAACCATTGGAATAATAAATTTACCTCAAAATAATAAATTATTAAATAAAAAATATTTATAATGATTAATTAAATAAATATAAATATTATAATGAAAAATAATAAAATATCCTAACTATGAAATAAAGATAATATATGCATATTAATAATTAACTGCATTTTAAATTATTTCATAAAAGGAATAATTTTTATATTTAAAATTAAAATTAAATATTTTATAAAATAATTTCTAAAAAATTAATAACATTTTAAAACTATTCACATCAACATTTTCCAGGTTTGTTTTTTTGAATTTTTCTTGAAATACTTCAATTTTTTGGTGAACCGAAAAAATGACGTGTCTCACATAATAAGTGTATCTTAAATTAAATCATTCATGATGTAATAAGAAAATAATATTTTATAGAACCTAATTCTCATGGATGATAGATTTTATTCCCTAAATTATTCATTTTAACTCAATAAAATAAATTTCTAATCCAAAAAATAACTTTCCAAAACCGAAAGTCAAAAGTGATTCCTTACAATATCAATTAATTTTCCCCACTTTTCTTATTACAAAACTAACGAATTCAAATTATAAATAAGATTTAATGTATCAAAAGTATTTATTATATTTATATATGATTTGTAATTTTAAAAATACTCTATTACAAGTTGTAAAGTTGATATATTATTTTATTAAATATTTTATTCTATAAGTACCCCTTTACTCAAGTATAAATAACCCTTCTCCGTACACTTGGAAATACACTACTACAAACCAATCAAAAAACAAGACCTACAAAAATCTTCCATATCAACCCCATTATAATAATTGGGTCCATTATGGATCAATAAAACTCCAATCATTATGGGAGTTATAGTTTCATACAAGAGAATATGCATGGTGGAGAGAGTAAGTCTCTATAAACTCTTCCCTCTTTTCTTATTCTCTTTCTTCGTTTTCTCAATTCCATTCAAATACATATACTATAAATATAATTATCATGTAATTTAAAATTATATTAATAAATTTAACCTTCTTTAATTATCATATTTAGGAAAAATTCAAATTGTATAGTTCCCTTTCCTTTACTTTTGACAACGTCCCGTTAACAGTCAGTTAACCTCCTTCTGAGGAATTTCAAAGATAATTACTAGAAGAAACTTTATAGATGGGTATTATTATTTATATATAATATATGAATATTTAATTACATGTATGAAACTATTTTTCAGTTATTCATAATTTTCTGTAATTGAATTTGAATGATAATAGGCAAATCAAAGTGAAATGGAAATTTTTTAAGAAAAGAATGATTTCAAAACTCTTCAATATTGTCAATATTAATTAAGAAATATAACCCAAATATTATATTTTATAAATAAATTTATAAAATATTATAAATACTTTCTATATTAATGTTTTAATAAATCTATCTTTATTATTCATGATGCCTAAAATCAAAAAATAAAGAGGGAATTAATGTAAGTGGATTCTCAAACATAATGACACTTTTTTGGGGTTATACTTCTTTGATGACTTCTTGAATGTGAATATTATTATACCTTTACATTAGCATCAATTAATTATTTTTTTCAATTTTTTATTCAGGTATATACATTTTTCTGACTCTATTTTATTACATATACATCAATTTTACAAAAGATACATTCTTCAAAAAACACATCGTGACCACTCTTTAGTTTTTTCTTCTTCGCTCAAGAATGAGGATTATTATACCAAATATTTTTTTTCAATTATTTCATTTGGTGACCCATGTTTATTCATGAAATTATGATTGATTAAATCCATATGAAACCCATTCCTTTCCATGTGTTAAATCATTACTATGATTGTAATACATTCAATTTGGAAAGCATGATTATGTAAATATTATAATATGATGGGTGGGACTAGAAATATATTTCCCTCCAATGCATGGGGTAATGTGATGTATCTCATGAGAGAATATTTATTATTCATGAACATAATTCTATCTTTGTTCACAAAATTATGATATGTTTATCGACATATTTTATGTGTGAATATGATGCTAGCTTTGCTCACAACTATATATAGTATCTGACCACTATTCCATGTTTTTTCATTTTTATGAATTTCAATATTCTATGACATTATAACATGTTTCCTTCATTATTTTTATATTGATTTCAATCTTATTCTTAGGATGATGTGGATTATTCTCACCCATGTTATATTTAATCATGTTCCTTATTCATCGTCTAATTAAGATTTTTGCTCACCCCTTTCATTGATGCATATCTTCTAGTGATTAATTTTACTAAGGATAACATGAGGGCCACTATGAAGATGGATAAGATGTAATTAAATAATTTTTATGTGTTATTATGAAAAAGTTATGTATGATCCTAATTTTCCCATGACAATAAACCTTTTAATCCTATATTTAAAACACTATTATGTTGTTTATAATTAATATGATGTAGTAGTCATGTAAGAAGAAGTAAGGACTCTATAGTTAATATCAGAGCTTGTTTTTATTATTTTGGGAAATATTATTACAAAAAAAAGTTAAAACCATAAGTCTATGTAAATGTATAGTTAAAACATCCTTAAAGTTTTTTAGGAAATGATAAACATTGAGATCCCATAAGATATACCTTTAGTGTCAATTGCATAAAATAATAAATTATTCATGCTTTGTTGAAATACATTTTTACAATTATTTTATATTTTAGAAAATAGTTAGATCCCCATGAAACCAGGCCAACAACCCATGTGATGGAAAATGTATTGATTTCCCAAATGACATCCCCAATGCCTCATGAGGAGGAGTTCAAAACATAATGGAAATTCTTACTCAGATATATTAGGATATATAAAATAACATGAACCATTTTGAACATCCATATTTCTCCAAGAAGGATCAACTATCTATTGATTTATTTATGTGGAAATGAATATCAATTTTTAGTGAATCTTTTTATCCACTTATCAATTAACAGTTGGTTATCACATTAGAGATCTATTTTGATCCATTTTTCTAAGAATAAAAAGGTTACTCTTCCTATTTATTATTTATATATATAAGAATATGAATGGTTTTCATTGATAATTAACACCTACCCAATTTTGGACATGGAATAAATTATGTGGGAATCTTTTTTGAAATTATTTCTCACCAATATTTTCCATTAAACAATTCAAACAAATATGTAGAGAGAATTCATAAAGAAAAATAAAAAGGGAGGTGAATCTATCATGTATTACAATTAAAAAAATCAAAAGTCATTGAAGATACACCTAATGATTTATTATCATCAATGATAGGAAAATAGATATATTCTTTATTGGATTATAATGAAACCATAAAAAGGATCAATCAATTCAAGGCATTTGGAGTTATGAAGAAGTTGTTCTATGCACCCTCAATGTGGAGATAATGTTCATAGAATGGTCTGATGGTTATGAAGATAATAAGAGAATAATGTGGTTCATTGTTGGTGGGTCAAATTTCAAATGAGGAAAGAGGAACCAAGTACCCACATGTCAAAAATTTGGAAAGACGAATCATGAAAATTATCTCAATGGGATAAGGAAATGTATCAAGTGTGGGAGTGAAGACCCCCAAGCTCATGATTTGATGATGATATATTAATAGGATGGAAACCGTGATGGATGAAATTTAAGGGCCTCCAAATAAACCACTTATGGTTCAATTCTTCTACTATAGAGAGTAGGAGAGCTATACATTCTATTGTACTAATAACTGAGACCTTGAGGGTAATCAAAATCAATGAACACTAAAACCAAAGGATAAAGGGAATGATTATGACCTAACTACACATAAAATTTAATTTGAAAATGAATTGGTACAAGGTACACATCATATTCTATCCATCATAGAAAATGTCTTATATGATTCCAGTTCTATAAATCCATTTATATATAAGAAGTATGCTAAAACTATTGAATCAATGCCATGATACATTGAAGTAGATATATTCACAAAAAACATTGTGGTGCGATCATTATAACCCATGTGTCTAACAATTACTCTATTGGATAATGTGTAAATACTCTTCAAATGAATATAAAAATAAATCCCTTGGTTGAATTCAAATATATTCTTGGTAATAACTGGATCTCTTTATATAGATCAAACATAACCTCTCAAAAAAAAGGAAATATATTTTCATATTCAAAACCAACCCAGTATCCCTTACAAATTCAAGGAATATCATGATTCTCCTATGGAAAATACCTCAATGGTATATGTTTTAATACCATAGGAATAATTATACTATTACCAAATGGCTGATTGAAAGGAATGTATCAACCTATAAGAAATTACCATTATTTAGGAATACACTATTGTATTTCCTGACGAGTTACCCATACTTTCCCCAAATCGTGTGGTGTATTTCTTAATAGAACATATACCTGAATCCACTCTTATCTCAAAATTATCTTATAGGATAGACCTGATCAAACTGGAGGAGTTAGAGAAGAAGATACAAGATCATTTTGGTAAAGGGTTCATGTAACCAGTGCATCACCATTGGGTGATCCAGTTTTCATTGTCAAGAAAATGATGGATCCATATGGATGTGTATCAATTTTCCAGAGATTAACAAGATAAACATAAATAAAAAGTATCCTCTTGTATTTTCTGGTGTCTTATATGATTAACTATGATAAGCTCAGTACTTTTCTCAAAGGAGGATCTTCATTTTTGATGTCATCAACTGATGGTGAAGAAGGAAGATATTTATAAGACCTCATTTTGTACAAGGTATGTGAACCCAAATTACTAATTCCTATGTAATCACCATGTATTTGATGATAAAAGAGTTCATAGACTACCTTGAAAAATTTGAGGTTGTTCTTGTTGATGATATTATTAATTACTTTAAGATAAAAGTGAAACATGAGTATCCTTAATGGATTGTACAAGAGACATTAATAGAGGAGAAAATGTCTCCTTAGTTTATCAAGTGTGGATTTTGGAGGGAGAAAGTTTCATTCTTATGTAATGATATCACAAGTGAGGGAAGTTTGGTGGACCCATCAAAGACAAATGCTATTAATGAAAGGACAAGACCCACATGTGTCATTTAAATCTATAGTTTTCTTGGCTTAGCATGTTACTACTGAAATTTTGCGGGAAATGTTTTATGAATCTATACCCAATAACTAATTTAACATGAAAAGGGAAAAATTATGATTGTATAAAAGAATATAAGGAATGATTTAGGGGGATAACGAATAGGATAGTCATTGTAAATGAACTCACACTACCAATAAGTGGAGAAATGTTTTTGATATATAGTGATGCTTTCATGAACTTATTAGGTTGTATACTCATATAGAATAATAAAGTGATAGCCTATTCCTCTTAATATTTTAATATCCATGAAAAAAATACCCAATACATGATTTTGATTTAGCAGCTGTGATCTTTTCCTAGAAGATTTGGTAAAAGTACCTATTTAATGAAAAGTTTGATATAAATAAATTAATCACAAGAGTATAAAATATATATTCACACGAATGGAACTTATTATGAATAACATAAGACTGTTTTAGGTAATCAAGTACTATAATTGCACTATTGACTATCATCTGGGAAAGACAAACAATGTAGTTGATACTATTAATAGAAAAGAAACTGCTACTATATCCATGATGTGGACTTAGAAAGACCCTAACATTATTGATATTCAAAGGATGGATTTTGAAATCATAATATAAAGTAATACATAATACCGTTCCAAATTTTTTTATCAACCATCTATCTAAGATAATATCCAAGAGGCACAAATAGAATATCTCGAGCTACAAAATATGGTAAAAGTAGTAAATGATGGGAAACTACATTGGTTCCACATTTGTGATGATAGTATTATTTGGTTTATAACATGTATTTTTATGCCTAAATTACCTAAGATAAGGAAGGAGTTATTGGATAATTTACATAGATCATATTTATCTATCCATCTAATAATTTCCAAGATATAATGTTATTGTCGTGAATACTTCTAGGGGGACAACATGAAGAAGGAAATTGTTGAGTATATATCAAGGTTTTTGGTATGTTACCAAGTTATAGTAGATACACATATGTGCAAAGGGAAAATAAATTATAACATAATCCCATATGGAAATAGGAAAATGTCACTATAGACTTTTTCATTTGTCTTCAAAATACATCAATGGAAAAAATGTGATACAGGTTGTGGTGAATCAAATCACCAGGACCACCCACTTCATCACTATTCAAAATGATTTCTCAATTGAATAACATGACATGATATATGTTATGGTAGTGGTGAGGCTGCATTTTGTTCCATATTCATTCATCTATGATTGTGATCCATGGTTCACATCTAAATTCAGGAGATATCTTCAAAAAGATTTGAGTAGTGGATTGAATTTCAACATAACTTATCACCCCCAAAATAACATCAAATTTGAAAGGACTATTCATATAATTGAGTAAATTATAATATCCTACTAATTGGAATCTAAAAGAGGATTAGGTCATCATATCCCATTGGTTGAATTTTCATATATTCACAAATTCAACTTGAGTATTCAAATGGATCCATATGAAGCTCTTTATGGGATGTTATGTATAACTGTTACTTATAGGGTTGATTTTGGGCAATGAAAGTGAATTATACTTAATATTGTGAATGAGAAGATGAAGAAGGTTAGAGCCATCCAAAACAATAAAAAACCTTCTCAAAGTCAAAAAATATATATGATTAGAACTATTTAAGGACTTGTAATTTGATTCGGGATACAATTTGTTATTTAAAATATAAATACGTCATCATCATTTATTTAATTATTGAAAAATGAAATAGAATGGTAAGAAAATTAAAAGAACCCTAAGGGGAAAATCCAATGCCAAGGCCCTGGCAAACCTAAGGAGGCCTGAATTAATGAAGCCCAAGGGAATATCCCAAAATCAGATCCACCCCATTATGTTTCAAGAGGTTAACATTCGAGACATAACAAATATGGGATCCTTGCTCACCTATAGAGGCCAGATGGTCCTCCACTTTGTTTCCATCACACCACGTATGAAGCACTTTTATGTTATTTCTATTCATCATGCCCTAACACTTTTATGTTGTTATTATTGAGCTTTTCTTGACACTTTTTGATGGATTAAACTATAAGTATGATAAGGTGACTTGGGAACAAGAGAAAACAATAAAATAGATGTATCCTCAACTATTCTCAACTGAGAATATGAGTTGAAATTCTAGGGATGAAATTTATATAGGGGGAAGAATATAAATACCCAATTTCTATTAGTAATATTTTATTCCTGAATAAATGATTTTTTATTATACTATATAATAAAATAAATATAAAAAATATAGAGGAATCAATATATACTTTATTTCATAACTAAATATTGTTACATTAATTTTCAATGAAACCAATTAATAATTAAAAACATTAAAATTAGAAAATAAATATAAAATATAAAAGATAAAATTGGAAAATATGTTTCTCCCCAACTAACTATAAAAATATACTTTATTACAAACACTATAGAAATGAAAAAAATTAGTAAAAAAATAAATATATTAGAATATTGAAATATAAATCCTTGATAGGAATTGAGTCTAATATTAAGTGAATTAATAAAGTGGTATTTATAGGAGGTAATGTGACCATTCTAATAGTAATGTGACCATTGAAACAGTAATCTGACTGTTAAGAATAGTGACCTGAATTTTGGAATAGTAATTTTACCAAAAAAATAATTAACTATGATATAAATTTTATTAATCATGATTACATTAATTAAAAATAAATATTATAATAAAATAAAAAATTCTCATTATTAAAAAAACAATGAAAATATAAGCACATTTAAAAAAACTATATTTTAATTTATTTTATAAAAGTAATAATTTCTGTATTAAAAATTAAAAATACCAATTTTATATATTTATTTTGAAAAAATGAATATCATTTTTGAAATCATCACATTGAAATTTAATAAGGCTATTTTTTTTAATTTTCTAAAAAACATCAATTTTCAGGTGAATAGTAAAAAGATAGTTTTTTGACATAACTGGTGTGTTTTAAAAAAATATTTCATTATTTAATAATGATATAATAATTTATATAATATGATTTTACTAAATTATATATTTTAATTAATTAATGTGTTATTAATAAAATAAACTTAATTTCTAAACACAAAAATATCTTTCTAAATCCGAAAGTCAAAAGAGATTCCTTAAAATAACAATTTATATCTTTTTTCACATTACTTTATTTAATAAAATAATGAATTAAGATTGTAATTTTTTTAAATACTAAAACCCATTATATATATATATATATGATTTATATTTTTAAAAATTATTTATTACAAATTTTAACGTTAATATATTATATTATTTAATATTTTATTCTAAAAATACCCCTCTCATCATCTATAAATAACCCCTCTCCCTCCCATTGAAAAACCACTCCTCCTAGCCATTTTAAATCCCAATATCTACTCAAATACTTCCAATAAACCCCTTTAGATTAATTATGGATATTATAAAGCAATCCAACTCCAACCACCAATCTAGTTATAGTGTCTTTTAAGAGAAGCTACATCATGGAGAGAGTAAGTCTGTATTAGCTCATCCACATTTTCTTTTTCTCATTTTTAATTTTCCCAATTACTTTAGAAACCATATACTATAAAATTAATTATTAATTAATTTAAAAATTATGATTTTTATGAAAAATATAAATGTTATACTTCCCTTTCCCGCTCTTTCTACAACTACCCATTAAAGGCCCGTAAAATACTTATAGATATTTTACCATGAAAATTCATATATATAACTTCCTTGATGGATTTGATTAATTAGATAAAATATAAAAAAAATTAATTACTTTTATTATAATATTATTTGGTAAATATTACTTCTTTATAAATGGATTTGTAGGAAAATATGGAAATCAAAGAAAAATGAGAATTTTTTAAGATTAACATGATATCAAAACTCTTTAATTTTATCAATATAAATTCAGAAATATAATACAAGGATTATAATTTATAAATATTTTTCATAAATTAATAAAATTCATTTCTAGATGATTTTTTAATAAATCTACGTTTACTATTGAGGAGGTCTGAAAGAAAAAATTAAAGCAAGAATTAAGGTAAGGAGATTTTCAAACCCAAATCCTTTTCTTTGGGTTATCTCTATATCATGACTTCATAGGTATTAAAATTCCTCTAATGTTAATTAAATATGATCTCATTATTTTTTTCACTTTTCATTTTTGGGATATACATGTTTTCAAATTGATTTTATCACAAATAAAAACATTTTCGAAAATGAACTTTTATTTTTAAAATAATTCTTTACTTCTCTTGAGTAGTTTATTCATCACTCAAAAAGGCGATTCTTATAAAAAACATGTTATTCCCATTTTTCATTTTTTAATCCCATTTCTATTCATCAAATCGTGATTAATGAAATCTATATAAAACCCATTCTATTCCATGGTTTATTTCATGAATATATTTGTAATACATTCTATGTAGCATTCATGATTATGTTAATGTTATGATGTGAGGTGTGGGAACATAATTATATAGACCTTCAATTAATTGGGTAATGTCATGTATCACATAATATAATGTATATTATGTGTGAACATGATGCTAGGTTTGTTTATAATATTATGTTATGTTCATGCACATATGTTATGTGTGAAAATGATTCTAGATTTGTTCACAACTATGTGTGGTATTTTACCACTATGATAGGATATTTAATTTCTAATAATTTCCATATTCTATGCCATTATCACATGTTTCCTTTAGGATGTTGATGTTGATGTTATTATAATGATATGATAATTATAATTTTGTTCATCTATGTTATATAGACTAATGTCCCTTATTAGTCCTCTTATTGGTATCATAGCTCACCTCTTTCATTGATGTATATCCTCTAGTTCTTAATTGTACTAAGAAGAACATGAGGGTCACTAAGAAAATTGATATCATGAAATTAAATAGTGTTTATGTTTTATATTGTCAAACTTATGTATGAGCCGAATTATCCCAAGACACTAAACCTTTGGATCCTGGATTTTTATTGCTATTGTGTTGTTTATATTTTAAAGGATGTAATATTCATTTTATAAAAAGTAGGGTCTTTATAAACACTTTGACTAGGACTACTCTCTAGTTATCTCTCCATTTATAATTCAAATTTTGGAATTTGTTTATTCCTTATAACCACTTGATTGAAATCCAAGATACAATTAATGAATTTATAAAAAATATCCATATTATTTAATGCATTCCAATTACATTTGTCTTATTCCCATGTGCATCATAGTTTATTTTTTATAAATCATTTGAATAATATTAATTCATTATATTTTCTACCACAATTTGGGGATGAATCCTTCTATATATCATAATATAATACTTAATTTAATTTTATAAATGTTATTTTTATATGTCATGACAACTATCTCATATAAATATTTTCCATCATTGTTGAAGAAATAATCTATATATTAATTTCATTTTTATAAAAACTTTTATAGAATTATTTTAGTATTATTTAAATATATATAATTTGTGTGTTTTTAATTTTTATTTTTGATACTTTGTTTTACATTCTATAAGTGAAAATAAATTTATTATTCCATGATTGTGTTTTATGTTTATTAAGATAGTATAATTATTGTGTTATTATAAATATATAAGGCTATATATATATATATATATATTTTTAATTGGCATGATTTCATAGAGTTACATATTACTAAGGTTGATGGGATATTAATAGGTATTAAATTTGTTTTTTATCTTGTTTAAATATTAGGGAAATAATTTTCCAATATAGTAAAAATATATTAAATGAACTGAAATTGTGTTATTAAATTTGAGATAATATTTATCTATGTGATATTTAGATAAATTCTCATTGAATTTTAGTTAATTAATTTTTTAAACATAAATTCGTTATTTTACAAAACAATGATTCTAAATTTATGAAAACTGGTCATCGTAAAACCTATAACTATACAGGTTTGTGAAAACGAATAAAAATATATTTATTTTTCCCGAAGAGGGTATCATTTTGAGAATATGGAATAAGGTCAAAATTTTCTAATTCAGAATAGATTAGGGAATTATTTTTGACCTGGGGGGATGGAATAGAAGTGTCTTTGGTCTAATATATAGTCAGGAGGTGCATTTTTTAACTAAAAAAAGAAGGTTTTTAAAATTTTGGATAACTATGATATGTTATGGTATTTTGTGGGGAAGAAGAGTCATTTTGTATGGGTTTTAGAAATTTAGATATGTATAGAAACTCCCAGTAAATACCTAAGGTCACCCAGTATGGGGTAGATGAAAATTTTCTATATCCTAAATGTAGCTTTTATAAAGTGACCCATACACATGGTACCCCAGAAATAAGGCAATCCCTCTTTTGTGTTTAAATAATTTTGATAGGATAACATGTTTATATAATGGTATTGAAATGGTAATGGGTTATCTATGAGTGAGTTCCACTTATATATAAGTGGTTTTCATGTGAATAAGACTATTTTTCGAGATTAAGTAGGGATTTATATAATAAATATAATATATATATATATTAGTAAAATATTATGTATGATGAATCTAAGTATGTATTATAACTTATATATGATGATATTTATATTTCAAATGAAGTAAAAAATATTAGAAATGAGATATAATGTTCTAAATAAGGGTAAAATATATCAATTCTGGGATATTTTTATAAGGAATTTTTAAAATGTATAGAAAATTAAATTACATATTGTTTTTTACCACATGGAAAAACATTAACTAAGAGAAGGGATATATTATGATTGAGTTAAATATATAACATAGTTAAATTTATCAAGTAAATTATCATACTTATGGATATAAAATATTATATATGGTGTATATATATTATGTACTGATATTTCTAAGTGAGACATAATATATGTATAATATATATATATATATTATATTTGTATTATATATCTTATGTATCATGATAATATATTTCACCTGGAATTTTTAGGATGTATATATGATAAGTAGCATATATTTTTATATTTTCCGTTTTTTTCAAATTTATTAATAAATAAAACTGTACAATTTTTTTTTATAAAATTTAAATAAATATTTAAAAGAAATAAAATGTGGGAATCTAGGTCTTGTTTAAGGCATAAAGCTTTTGATTCCTCCAGTTTATTTCATTATTCAACTCCATGTATGATATTCCTTGATTATTTTTAGATTCAATTGTCACTCAGTCTAGATGATATATTTTGGAAATTTTTTTGAACTTCTTTGAATATCAATATATATAATCCATTATTTATTAACGCTAATTTGGATCATTTTGATGAGGATTTTATGTCAAAATTTCACTAGAATATAGTGTAAAAACCTCATGCGAATGGGTTTTTTATCAGATACATTATTATGGATCCTAGGTGGATGATCATGCTTGGTTTGGTGAATATATTATATGATATTTGACAACCAAGAATTATTTAGAGTTATTAATATTTTGGTGAAATTTATGGGTAAATTTTAGTAAGAAATTATAGTTTTAATGTAAAATTTTTTTACTAAATACTATGGGTGGTGTGAACCCCTTTTTAAAGGATATAGAAACATGAGATCCTATGTTGAGTAATTCCTTATTTATTATTTCAAATTAATGTATGGAATTAATTATTTAATAAAATATAAGAATAATTTTAATTTTTTATTATTTATTTTAGGGTTATTGACTGAGTTATGGATTCATGTTGATGGGTGAAAACTAGTTTGACAAGGATGAGCTTTAAGTGGGATCCACTGAGCCTATATTTTGGGAGAATCTATGAATAAGGTAAGTGGTAAAAAAATCTAACCAATATACTAATCATGTTTTGAAATATATTATATGAGGTCATAATAGTTGTATGTAATTTTAAATTAAACTAATAATGATTTTTTTAGACCTCATTGAAAGAATGGATGTGTCTTGGTCCTTGATGGAACCTTACACGCTAGGTTCTTGTATTTCATACTGATACATGAGGTTTAAAATATAATTATCTTTATTTAGGTATAAACACAAATAAATATTCATAAATTCAATGAATAGAGATAATATAAAATTATTTAGGAGAATTTTATCCCCTCTATATAGAGGTGTTTTTGAGAAAATGGATCTCCTAGTTGTAGGCCGCATGAGATTAGGAGTTTCCTTAAGGCCTCTTTTCTAGGTTGTTATATATGGATTTAGTTTTCCTCCACCACATATTTTTATATGAATCTTAGGAGGAATTCCATGAGAAAGAATCATTCATAAGATTATTGTGAGAAAACCAACCTAGATAACATTAGATGGGTGATTGGATTTATGACCCATCTCTAGTGGGATCTTTTTGTTGCATGTAATAAGAGGAAATTGTAGCCATGTCACAATCATGTAATTACTATGTGTGTTATGGTTTTTATGTGACCTAGGGTCCATAGAGAATGCCCTAGTAATGAGATGACATAGGAATGAGTTAACACATGAGGGAATGATTAGAAGTATTATATTATAATAGTGGTGAATGGAATAGGTTTTTGGTTTGACAGAAAAAACTAGGATTTTTATGGTGGGCTATGAAGTCAAGATGAACCATTTATGGGTGATATTTGAGTAAAGGGTAAGGATCTATTTTCCTACATACATGAGGTTTCTAGGTAAAGGATATGACCATTAATGGGGACGGTATACTATTGTTTATGGTAAGGGATTTAACCATTTCATTTGATGGTATATTATAGTTTAGGGTATGGTATTCGATCCCCCAGGTGAATGGATTATGATGGTTTTGGATAAGGGATGAAAAATACATTTTGATGATGCGATGTTCCATATGGGGACTCAACGCTCCAGGTTCATGTGATACAAATTTCAAGAAATAATTTCTACTAGAAATATTCTTGTGTGATTTTTTGAGGTGACGGTTCCTCCAAGAGTATGATATATGATGTTCTAAGGATTATTTCACTAAATATTCATATTATATGTTGTTATAGGTATCATTTTTGACCAATTTTTTATATGATGTTATTGGGAGATCATTCAAAACAGCTAAATCATACATATTTTAGAGTAGGTTGTGTATCCCCCATTGATAATATGTAACTTGCTCAAACATTTCTAGAATAAGTGAAATCTGTTATGGTTGATCCTTGGTGTCACATTTGAATCAGAGGATAATTATGGTTTTATTTTATTATGATTCCTCACTTTATTTAATTACATCAAAAATGTCACATTATGTATAAATTTCCAAAATTAGTTATGTTAATGAAATCATTGGTTGTATCCTACGAGGTTTTACTCACACCATACTATGGTGGCCCAAGAAAGTTTTTAAATAATGTAACCTCATTATTATAGTTATAAGCTGGGATAAGGCTAAATGATAGATGGTTTATCTGGATATCTTATATGGTGTGAGGATAGAGTATTTTTTAAGGACTCAGGACCAAATTATAGCATTTTTGTTTTATATTTTTACTTCTAGAATGTATATGATATTCTAATGTCAGATTATATTGATAACTTTTCAACTCTTATCCCATTATATATAGTACATTTTTTATAGCTTTAATTATTATGCATTCTGGTGATTTTTATTGTTTTATTTATTTAATATATTGGATATTTTCATGAATACATGTATATTATATCTATTGAATGATAAAATATGATATGAGGGTATAGTCTCTCCATGATGTCACCTTAGACCCTTAGTTTTATTTAGAAGCATGTATAATGTAGTGATGCATGTATGAAGTCACATAATATCGTAGTTTGATAACTATAGATTTGGTAATGTTTGGGATGTTGCAAGTTGTATAAGGGCCTTGCTTTATTTACAGTACAAATTTGGAAAATTTAGACAGGATATAGGACTCTTGGATCCTTGGATGACTTCTACGGTTTACACCCATACAAAACCTATATGATTTTTAATAAAAGTTACCAGGGATTTTGGATTTATATTCCAATATTTCATTTTTATAGTTTACGTGATTCTTGAAAATGTGTTGTTTTGGATGTTTATGATTTATTTTTTTCTCTGATCCTAAGGTGGAAAGAGGAATGAGTTCATGTATCATACCTGGAACATAGTATTACAAGAATTGATTAATACTTTTTGTGAATGATAAATAGGATTTGTAAAAATAAAATGAATAACAAAATAAATAATATCACATTCATATATTTAATTTTTCAAAAACAAGTTATATAGTTTTCCAAATATATCTTCTTGGTGGATTTCTACTTGATGAATTGAAATGATATATTATCATTTCATATGATTTTTTATATCTTATCAGTAAAATGGAATCCCAAAAGAAACAAAAAATGTTTCTTTATCCATAACACGTGATGAAAATTTTATTCATCCAAACCATACATATGATCGACTTTACATAAATCATCATGGAATGATTTCATATATATATATATATATATATATACACGCACACAAACATATACGATCATGAACTTGGAGGTGGTTGTCTACTTTGTCTATTTATAGTGGGTATTATTATACGAAAGTGGGTAGTTGGCTTGAGTATAAGATGTCTGATATCTATATGATAATTAAAGAGGTGTTAAACTATCCTATAATAGACTTGTAATAAATTATATAGAAGTATGTGTGTTTATTTAGGAGTTCTTGCATATTTGGTACACTTCTACAGAATATGTGGTACAACCTATTGTAGTTGAGATGCAACTCAATATTTTAGTTATTAAGTGGTTATAATATAATAGTAAGGTAATTCCCTATTATATTATAGGATTAGTGTGGTTATTCAAAACAAAACCCTGATTTTATTTATTTTTATTTATTTTAATTATTTTCAGGGTGTATGATCCTTTTGGTTGGGTTTTAAGTGAAAATAATTGATTTTTGGAGGTTTCAAGTTTCTTTAGGACCTATGCATGGTTAGTGTGCATGGTTTGGGGGGAGACCAGGCAGATGGTGAAGGTAGAGTGTGTTTTTAGTACATTTTTTTCTTGAATGTTTTATCTTTCATGTTCATTGAATGGTTTGGACCAGACTGTGAGAGGAAAAGGAGTAACCATACAGACTGTTGGTGGTGTCTAATTTAATGGTCATGACATCTAGACAGTTGGTAGAGACAATGCATAAATCATTTGATATTATTTTTAATTTTGATAGATCCAAATTTCATGCATGGAAAATGGTTTCCAAAACTCTAAATCATGCATAGGCATGTGCCCCTTCCTTCCAGTAGGGATCATAAGATTGACACATCTTTTGGTAATTCATGTGGCCAAACCATGTGACCTACCATGATTCTTAGAATTTTCAGTGCCCAACCCATCCACTCTTATGTTTTAATAACAATTTGGTTTTATCCTCTACCAGTTGACATTGGAACATGATGGGGCTCACAAACCTCTCTTCATTTGTCTCTCCTTGTATCATTGATGCTTCTTCATGGTTATTTTATATACTTCTTGGGATATTTTTTTCATTTTCATCATCACCTAATCTTTCTCTCTTGTTCTTTTTTTCCTCTTAGACTTTATCCCTCTGGGTATAACTATAGGTTTAGAGGGACAATGTTGCCTTGTTTTTCTTTGATGTTTGGATGTGTGGTTTCATTCTTGGCATTGGTTCTTTATTATCCTAGAGTTTCATCACATTAAAATGTTTTTTATGTGTGTGTTTATATCCAATTCCTTTCAAAAAAATTCCATTTGATGCTTAATCATTCTTAAATAGTTTTTAAATGTTTTATTTGTGATTGTGATGTGAAATTTTGATTTTTTGTGGCACTTCCATATTGGAAATTTGATTAAAATTGGTGTTAAATGGATTTTAATAGTTATTCCTATATGTATATGTATACAAGGTGTTTAATAAAATTCCATTTGTCATTTTGAATAAAATTTGATTATTTTGAGATTTTGATTAAACTTGTTTGAGTTTTGGTAGTTTTGTGGCATGTAAAATTGATAAATGTGTGTGGGTATGGTTTTTTTATGTGACTAGCTGCATATTTGTGAACTCTTATGACATGATGTGACATTATTTTCTCTTCTACATTGGACCCATGGAACTTTTTATAATTATCCATTTATATGTTGGTGAATGCGGGATTACCAATTTATGTATGGGATGCGCATATAAGTAGGAACACACATATAAATGGTGAATCCATAAAAATGTTGATAATGAATTATAAGTTTTCAAAATTATGTTCTTGCATTTTCTTTCTCCCTTCCACTCAATAAATCAAATGTGTCTTTGAAAAACATATAGTGTTTTCAAATGGATTATTCATTTCAAAAAAGACATCAATGATTATTTATAAAATGTGTTTTCTAAGTCACACACCATTTAGAAACTTGAATACGATTTGATAGTATCATAATTTGAATGGACCATTTGGAATATCTGGATCATAAATAATATTATCACCTTGTTTTTGGAAATTGTTTTTTAGAGAAATTTATCCTCAAATGAAATGGTTTTAGATTTGTAAATTTTAAGAACAGGTTGGTACTTTTTTAATATTTTGGGAATTGGTTTTAATTTCACATGATATGTAGGATTAGGAGGCACTTTTAAATGTTTCTAGGTATTATGGGAACCCATATGGTTGTCCTATCAATGAGAGAGCCATTGTATAGTTTTTATCGAGGGTTTGGAAAGGAATGGATAGTGGTTTCTGTGAGTTATGTTAAATTCGAAATGTGTGATAAAATAGTCATTCACACTTATATTATTGTAATGCGACTTCTAAACATCATCTAGAGGGCCAAGTGATGGTTTCTTTATACTATTGATTAGGTGTATTTTAACCCCCTATAAATTCTATAAGACATGAGTGAATTTCTACTAGTGAGGCTTTTTTATAACATCTTCGTTGTTTATTGACTATAAAGGTGAATCATACGCTTAAATTTGAGTCTAAACCGAGTACATAAATGGATTTCATATTGGCATGCTTATAAAATTCCAATTATAATATATCTTTATGTTTCTTGCTTCATTTTTATTCAATTTGGTAAAATGTTTTGTTAGTATTTGTTTTCTTGTGTGTGTACTATTTCCATTATTCTTAACCTATTTTTATTACATACCGTCTCTTCTTAGTCTTCATTACCGATTATTTTATAAATTTACCATGTTGTGTTTTATACTTCTCATTTGGTTTTCAAAATACAAATTTTAAATGAAAATATGTTTTTGGATCTTTAAATGATAAAAAACTTATTTTCTCCCTGTATTACAAATGAGTGTTTATAGACTATTTCAGGGAAGGACATGTATGGATTCAATGGTCCTTACATACTGATCTATTTTATGCTCAAACCTTACTTGTGAAACTTAGCTTCTATAGACTCGATCTATTTTAAATGTTCTATTTTTTAAGTTTTCATCTGTATTGGGCTTGTTTGATGGATGTTGGTGACATAGAGGTCCCATAGATAATGTGTTGGTTCATATCAATTTATATTTTGGTTCATTTTTAGTTTAAATATTTTTTATGGTATTGTTCTATATGGATTAGTTATTTATTTATTTATTTTAGTGGATTTATGTTTCATACCCTAACTTAATTCGTTGAAGGTTTTGTATTATTGGGAGAAATAATTCCCATAGAATTATATTTGATTCATGGTACTACTTTCCATCCTATGAGGATCAAGAATGACTCTTGGGAGATATCATGGGTCATGTTGGGTGATCAGTGTAGGGTTTACCCTGGTTAGTTCGGGATTAAATGGCATCATAGGATCCCATAATTATTTTGGGAATCAGGTAGTTTGAATATAGGATCATCAAATCTCTAGAGGTAGGTATAGGAATATTTTTGTGAACTATTACTCATCCCTATCCTCGAGTTATGAGGGGTAGTCTAGGAGTTGAGTCATTTATTTTGAATATCAGTTTAATGTCATTGGTTTTTGATTGGATTATTTGGTTAGGTAATGCCAATAGAAGTGGCACAATGATGAATGGAGAGTTTTCATCAAGTAGAAACCCACGCGAAACATGAATATATAGTTTATGATACTTCTAGTGGATAGAGATTACTTTGGTGTGGGCTGAAAAACATATGGTCTAGTATGCATGGGAACTATTTCCTTAATACAGTAATTTTAGTGTGATTTATGCTTTGGTTTGATTCTAGTTGGTAGAAGTGAATTTTGATTGAAAAAATTGTTTTTAGAAACATTTTTTAAAAGGAAAAAGATTTCAGAATACGATTTTATTTTAAATTTGGGAAAGAGTGTTTAAATTAGACTTGGATTATGCTTATAGTATTAAAAAAGTGTCCTATGAAGAAGTTAATTTTGAACATGGAATGAAAATAGTTATTTCTTAAAGAAAATTTTGATTTTCATTATGATGTTTTAATTTATGACTATGGTGTTTTTTTGGAAGTTCTTTTAATGAATTTTGGGATGATTTTAATTAGGTTTTGGGTTTTTATATATATTATGTCACCCAAAAAGATCCCAAAGGTTTTTACTAAGTATCTTATAATCATTATAACTACCCATAATCGATGTTGGGAGGAAGAGTTAGGATATTCAAGGTCATTTCTAGTTTTTTGTGGTGATCAAGGTCCATTTGAGGCTATGAAATGTCTTGAGTAAGTTGAAATTGTTTTTAGTTAATTTGGAATTCTTGAAGCTATAAAGATGTGGGATTTTTTTGGTTTGGTTAATGGATAAGGTTTATATTAGCTGAAGGTGATAGTCACATCATCATTTTAGGATGATCTTACTTGTTAATTAATTAGGACAACTTTCATTCAATGGTTCATACCTAGTGAGGTGAATGTGAAGAAATTAAAAACTCTCTTAGGTGTTTATAGCGGTCAATGAATAGCGATGGCCAATTTTTACAAATTCAAAGAGATGGTATCCTATTTATACATAGATAGTGTCTAAGGATCTTCTAAGAGAGCCTATCTTTGTCTTCGATATTCATATAGGGATTTAGTATAGAGTGTTTTCATTTGGGGAAGTTCTATTTAGGATATTTATGGATGATTCATTTCTAGCTGAGTTGGTTCCTGAAGTGCATTCAGCAGTAGTTGGAAATCTTGTTTCCCTTGGTGATCATAAAGTTTATCCATTTGGTGAGAATTATAACCCATAGTAACCCATTCTTAAGGGGTCTCCATTGATAGTTCCTTCTTATAGCTCTTCAAACTGCTCATTTGTGTGATTCTTGTGTGGTTGTCTTAGGCATTCAAATTTGTCTTTATATTATCCTCCAATGTCTGCCATATGATGTGGATATTTGGGCCACTTGGAGAAGTCTTTCGTGATGAATTTATATGTGAAATTGTCACGACCCGTCCTCGGGGCCTGTGCTGTAACTACCCCAAGCCCGCCTTCCATAGGCCAGGGGCTGGAGAATAGAACCAAAGGCATAAATACCGTTAAGAGAGATGGAATTACTGTTATAAAAGTAAAAAACACAACATAGAATGCAACAGAGTTAAACACTAAGTAAAACTGAATATAAGAGTTAGTGCTGAAAGGAAATGGGCAAGAAATACAAGCCCAACAGTAAGAACAACACAACTGAAAATCTAGTACAACTGTAGTAAAGTAAAAACAGCAACCACCGAGTCGTCCACCAGAATTCCCACCTAAAGGTTGGGTACAGATGGTCTCCTTAGCACCTCGGGTCTATCTGTCTGCTCTGTGTACGTCTCGTCAAGTTTTCCACCTCCGGGTACCATCCAGCTCCACAAGTCTCCACTATGATCAGTGGTGTCTGTCATCTGCATCAAACACAACGTAGTGCAGGCATTTCCCATGAAGGGGTGAGTATACGATACTCAGTAGAGACCCTGAGACCTCGAAGGTCTCCCAGAAACCACAAAGGATAAACCACAAAAGAAGGATACAAACACGAAGGATCAACCAACTCTACTTAGGTATATGCCCATACATATACCTAAGTTTACAATCTCAGTTCGGCTCCAACTCTCGAGCCCAAGCACAACCCGGTCCACACAGGAAAGAAGCCAATCACATCGATGATAATGATTGAAAGAGATGAATCAGCTCACACAGGTATACATCTTTCATATAGAGATAGAGATGATCAGATGTAGTCTCTGATTCATTATCGCTGCCGAACCCACTGAGGATTCTTGTACACTTTCCATCACTACCGAACCCATGGAGGGTTCTTGTACAGTTGTCTTCACTGCCAAACCCATGGAGGATTCGAGTATAATTGTCATCACTTCCGAACCAATAGAGGATTACAGTACAGTTGTTATCGCTACCGAACCCACAGAGGATTCCAGTATAGTTTTCATTGCAGTCGCAGCCAACTCTACGGTTCCCTCACACAACACGGTCGATTCCGGGAGGGTCTGCTCCTCGAGTAAAAAGGGGGCAATACATAAACTTTCACAAAGTCCTGAGTTGATGTATCTCAATGTTCCGTCTCATAAAAAAGAACCCAACGCGACAGACTACACATCAATTGGATGCCCGTTCTAGGAGATATTTGCTTTTCTGTTCCAGGGGATCGGTTGGAATTACACTCATTCCAAACCTGACCATTTTCCAAAGTCTTAGAAAAATCACTTATAGTATTGAAAAAGGACTGATTCGTTGCGAGGGTCCCAGTGCCACAGACAGTGCGTCTGTCAGACACACGGTCTTTATGTTATTCACGTTTAAGTGATAACGGGTCCGGCCCATTAAGCCTAGTGGGCTGGCGGGTTAGGTCAACCTAGTTTTGGCGGGTCTGAACCTGCAGAGGGTCAGACCGGCCCAGTGAATCACGCAGCTTGGTGCAAAGGGGCAAGGCCCGGCTGGCCGAGCAGTCCGGGGGGGCCCTGCTTTCCCGAACCGGCGGCGTCGAGCGGCGCCGTCCTTCTATTTGGCCGGCTGAAGCCGGCCGAATTCTCTAGGGCGGGCCGTGGTTCCTCCAACGCGGTGCCCTCCTGGCACCGTGGGTCTTCCCAGCCTGGCCAACTGGCTACCGGCCAATTTGTTCACCCAGAGGCCCGCGGAACACGGGCCGCGATCCTCCGCAGCACGGTGCCCTCATGGCACTGTAGTCTCTTTGGTCCGACTGGCCTAGTCGGCCTATTCTTCATCAGCCGAGCGGCCCGTGGTTGTGGGCTGTGGTTCTTCCGCATGCAGCCAACACATGACCATTTCCTTCGATCATCACCTCCTCCATTCTCCACCGCCTTTCGTTGTGATATAAAAGTCCAGAAACAACGGAGGGTCTTTGGGTCGTGTTTGTTCGACCCATGCCCTCCATATTAAGTGGTAGAAATTGGCTGATGATATATCATGGTTTCCAAAGAAGAACAATTTTACACAAATAAAATTGAAAAAAAATCCCTACCATGAAATAAGGTTCGCGGTAGTCGGGCGTCGCGGAAGACAGCGTCGTGGGGAGACGACATCAACTCATTGATGTCGGGAAAGAAGGGGCCTTGTTTGGCACATTGCCAGCATCTTTGTGGGTGGCTCCTCCTCTTATGTGTTAGCCAAAGATATAAATACAATCATCATTCTTTGGCGGTTCATCGTTGGGAGGACAACGTTCATCATTGTAGAGTGGAACTCCTTCTTCTAATTCTCAAGAGCTCTCCCAAAATCCTATCAACACAACGATTCCAAAATAAAATATTAGCTAAGGATGTTATTTGATTCACAAATTATTTTTTTAAAATTCAAACACATTAATTAATTAATTGGAGGATTCAATTCATTAATTAAAAGTGTTGGAAAAAATTAATGGGAGAGGGGAAGGTGAAGAGACACACATAATTAATGGGAGAGTTGTGAAATTAAACAGGGGGGTTAAAGGAGAGTTGTGGGGAGATGAAAGGTTAGGGGATCGTGTGGGCCACACATCACAAATATCCTTCCATGGGAGGTTATGTAGGTGTGGTCCCTACCACTGACTCCCCTTTGGAGGAAATAACTAACCAACATAAAAAAAATTGTGTATTACAAATTTTATTTATTTTATTCTAAATCCCCAAAAATTAACTCTCAACCCGCATAAAATGCAACTGAGGTAAAGGTCTCCTTAAGAGAATACTGGCCCTGTGAGTTCACTGGTTCCCTCAAATTTTTATTCTGAGAACCAGTTCAAAATATAGACATACCCACAAGTACGTTTACAGAACGTACTCGAACTAAACTTCAAAAATTGATTCTGGGCACACCGGGCCTCATAATCAAGTGCTGATAGAAACCAAAGACTCGTAAAATTCCATAGAATTAAGAAACAAAATACCTTGAAATTTATGGGTCTTTACATTATTTCCATTACAGGGTTTTACGTCCCCGTAAAGATACATCACACACTAGGGAAACAAATGGAGGTAATGTACACGCATCTGAGCCTCCCACTCCCAAGTTATCTACTGGAGGTTTCCACACTGCCAGCGAATGTGCACCAGTGGAATAGACTGTCCACATAGGAACTACTCCTATCGATCCTCAATATCTACTGGGACCTCCGTGAATGTCACCCCATCTTCGAGGTCCATCTCCCCATGATCGATGATGTTGGTCGGGTCGTGCACGTATCTCCTCAATTGAGATACGTGGAAGACGTCATGCACCCGGTGCAATTGAGGTGGAAGGTCCAGTTGGTAAGCCACCTTGCGTACTCTGCGGAGGACCTGGAAAGGTCCGATGAATTGTGGAGATAACTTTCCTCCCTAGCCAAATCTCCATAGACCCCGTCGAGGTGAGACCCGTAAGAAGACGTGGTCGCCGTCCTCGAACTCCAGTGGTCTCCATCTCCTATTAGCATAGGACTTCTGTCTACTCTGTATAGTATTCATCTGCTCCTCGATGATCCGAACCTTCTCTGTCATAGCCTGAACCATCTCTGGTCCTACAAGTGCTGACTCCCCAGGGTCAGTCCAGCATAGAGGTGATCTACAAGGTCGGCCGTACAGTGGTTCGTAAGGTTCCATCCCGATGGTGGAGTGGTAGCTGTTGTTGTACACAAACTCCACCAAGGGTAAATGATCCTCCCAGCTACAACCAAAGTCAAGGACACATGCATAGAAGATTTCCTCAATAGTCTGAATGGTCCTCTCAGTATGACCGTCCGTCTGAGGATGGAAGGCGGTGCTCAGATGTAGCTGCGTCCCAAAAGCCTCATGTAACCCCTTCCATAGACAGGAAGTGAAAAGAGCATCACGATCAAAAATTATAGACGATGGTACACCATGAAGACGTATGATCTTCTGAACTTAGTGTCATCTCATCCTCTTTAGTGAGCCCTGATCTATGATTGGTAGGAAGTGGGCTGACTTGGTGATTCAGCCAACAATCACCCAGATAGGGTCGTGTACCCTGGATGTATGTGGATCCCCATCACGAAATCCTTGGATATCCCGTCCCACTTCCACTCTGGGAACTCTAAGGGCCATAACAAGCCTGCTCTTACCTGGTGATCCGCCTTCATTTGCTGACAAGTGAGGCATCATGAAACGAACTCTACTAAAACCTTCTTCATACCCGACCACCAGTGTTGTCGTTTGAGGTCCTGATACATCTTCACCACTCCTGAATGTACCACTAGAGGGGAAGTGTGGAACTCCCTCAACACCTCCTCATCTAGTAAAACTGGTACCATGGTACGTCCCCAGAAGAGGATGACGTGCTCCCATCCTTCAGAAAATCCATTAGGTGCTTGTCCTAAGGATATATGAGCAAGTCGCATCTCACAGTAAACGTCCCCATGCTGTGCCTCCCTGACTCACTGAATAAGTGGAGGAGTGACTATGAGATACTAAATAATGGATGCTCCATCTCTATCCATAAAGTATATCTACAATGCGGCTAGCTTCTCTGTCGCCTCTCCTAGTAGCTGAATTCCCGATCTTCTACTAAGAGCATCAGTTACAACGTTCCCCTTTCCAGGAGTATATACTATCTCAAAGTCATAGTCCTAGAGGAACTCGATCCAAAGTCACTGCCTCAGGTTCAGGTCCTTCTGTGAGAAGATGTACCTGAGACTCTGGTGGTTAGAGTAGACTATAAAGTTCTCCCCCATCAGATAGTGCCACCACATCTTCAAGGCGAAGACCACTGCTGATAACTCCAGGTCATGAGTAGCGTAGTTCTGCTTGTGCTAACCCACTTGTCGTGAACCGTATTGAATCACGGCTTGCTCCTGCATCAGGATAAACCTGAGTCCGGTCCCTAATACGTCGTTGTAAAATATGTACCATATGCCCTCATCTGGCAGCCTCAAGATGGGAACACTAGTCAACCTCTTCCTCAGCTCCTAAAATCTCTGTTGGCACCTATCTGACCACACGAAGGGTTTCCCTTTCTTTGTAAAGGCTGAAAGCTGTGATACAACTCTGGAGAAGTCTGGCACAAATCTCTGATAGTACCCAGCCAGGCCCAGGAAACTTCGCACCTCCGTCACGCTCCTGGGTGACTTCCAAGAAAGTATTGCATCGATCTTTGCTGGATCCACTGAAATTCTAGCCTATTAGATGACGTGTACCAAGAAGTTAACCTCTCGAATCCAGAACATGCACTTCGAGGGCTTATTATAAATATGGTGCTCTCAGATTGTATCCAGTACAACCCGCAAGTGGTAGGCGTGCTCCTCCTCATTGGTCGAGTAAATCAATATGTCGTCGATGAAATTTATGACAAATGAATATAGGTAAGGCTGGAAGATCTTCTTCATGAGCCTTATGAACACTGCTGGAGTGTTGGTTATGCCGAAGGGAATAACCAAGAACTCGTAGTGGCCATACCGACACCTGAAGGCCATCTTTTTCACATCCTCATCTCTAACTCTGAGCTGGTGATAACTTGACATGAGGTATATCATCGAGAACCATCATGCTCCCTTGAGCTGATCAAATATGTAGTCAATCCTCGAGAGTGGGTATTTGTTCTTCACTATCACCTGATTTATGTGAAGATAGTCGACACACAAACGCAAGCACCCATCTGACATCTTGGCGAACAAAATCGGAGAATCCCAGGGTTAAACACTGGGTAGGATAAATCCCTTTCCCTCCAAGTCCTCCAGTTTTACCCAAAGCTCATGAAGCTCAGCAGAAGCCATCCGATATGCTGGAGTGGATATCAGTGCTATCCCAGGGTACATTTCTATGTAGAAGTCTACCTATATGCGAGGAGGAAGTCCTAGAATGTCATCAGGAAGAATGTCCGCATACTGATCCACCACAACAGGAAAACTCAGACTCTGCACATCAACTGCTCCAAAGATAAGACTAGCCAACTGATGTGTGATCAGCTTCCCTCTCCTCTTTGAAAGTCCATCCTGTGCTGAAAAGACTCCCTTCTCATCGGTGAAGGTGAACCTACTCCCATCTGTGAGAATACACCGCACCTTTCTCCTAATACAATCGATCTGAGCATGGACTGTAGATAACCAGTCCATAAACAAGATGACGTTATAAGGCCTCGATGCCGCTACAAGAAGATCTTAGCTGAAGTTATTGCCTCATAGAGTAAGCTCACACCACTGGTACCATTGGGTAATCATTGAGTATGCTCCCGTAGGAGTCTCAAGCCTTAGGGATCGAGCCAATGGCTCCTTCAGAATCTCTGAGCTCCGAACAAGGGTAGATTCAATAAAATAATGACTCGCCTCTATGTCTATAAGTACAACAACAAGGGTGGAGTAGAAATAGATAGTACCTCAAATCATCTCAGGTGCGCCATGGTCATAGGCCTTAAATACCTGGATCTAAGCCTGCCCATGTCTACCAGCCCCTTGAGGTTAGGGTGGTCCTCCTTGTGGTGGTGGTGGTAGAGCCTCAAAATGTCGTCCACCACCTATTACTCAGGCAGCTCCTCTGCAACGTCTGCATGATCCCGGAAGACCGCCATGGTCGAACCTATGCCTCTTCCTAGGAGGACCCACTAATGTCTGTTACTCTTCTTCAGGGTGGGTTAGATAGTCTCGGGCCATGTGACCTTGACCGCCGCATGCATAACACTGCATGCTCCTCATATAGATAGATTTGTTCCTGGTGCCCCACACAACCGAACCTGTATCTTAAGGTTTCCCACCTTATGTCCTGGTCCTCTTGGACCTCTAAGACATCTATCTAAAAACATCTGTAGAAGAATCTGTTACGTGTCGCCCTGTGGAGGGTCGCGTCGTTGGTGTCTGCTCAGCTAGAAAACTTGCCACTAGAAGAGATCGCTTCAGCACCCCCGCCTGAGTTGGGATGCTAAGGGGAATCATCAAAGCTCTGATCTGGTTCCTGAGTCCCTGCATGAAGGTCCAGACCTTGATGAATGGGTCCTATACCATATTTGTGGAGTAGCGTGAGAGGTCAGTAAACCTCACCGAGTACTGAGCTACTATCATGATACCATGTCGTAGATGAAGTAACTCCTGGATCCGCACCGCACGAAGGGTGGTAGGAAAAAACTCCAAGCCGAAGAGACTCTCAAAGTATGTCAAAAGTATAGATGACTCGTCATGCACATGGAGCATCAAGCTCCACCATCTACCTGCATCTTTGTGCAAGAGACTCGCAGCAAGGATCACCATAAGATCAACTGGTTTCCCTACTAATTTGGAAACACTGACGACAGACTCCCATCAATCCTCAGCTACCTATGGGTCCATATCTCTGTGGAACCCCTTCATCCTCTATCACTGAAACTCATGAAACATGTTCAAGCGGCGTGCACTCTCTGCTGTTGGAGTTGTTAGTATAGGTGGCTCAGTGGGTAGTGGTACCACTGGTGCCTCTGCTTTGATGAGGCCCTGCACTGAGGCCTCTTCGCTTAGTGGCCTACCATCTCGCACATGACTCAGAACCCTAGCCGGCTGCCTTCATGGGGGCATCCTAAAAAGAAATAGGTGTGCCATGATCAAAAATTTTACCTAGTGAGCTGAAAAAAACTAATCACAAAGAAAACTTTTCAAAGGAAACACACATGCCATCAGTGTTTTCATGGACTGAGTCCGAAATCAGAGGTCAGGGTCCTGGTGTATTGATATGTTGGCCACTGGACCAACACTGGACTCCCTAGACTAACAACCACACTCAATAATCTTAAAAGTATTACTTCATAGAAAGGAAAAATTAGATTCCTGAGTTCTGCGGTAGAACCGACTCCTCTGATACCAATTTTTCACAACTCATCCTCGGGGCCCGTGCTGTGAATACCCCAAGCCTACCTTCCACAGGCCAGGGGATGGCGACTAGCACCAAAGGTGTAAATCCCGATAAAAGGGAAGTCATTTCATTTATAAAAGTAAACAACACAACAGAGTATGCAACAGAAGTAAACACTAAGTAAAACTGAATATAAGAGTAAGTGTTGAAAGGAAAGGGGCTGGAAATACAAGCCCAACAGTAAGTACAGTACAACTGAAAAGCTAGTACAACTGTAGTAAAGTAAAAAAGAAACTACTGAGTCATCCTTCGGAATTCCCACATGAAGGGTGGGTACAGATGGTCTCCTCAGCACCTCGGGTCCGTCTGTATGCTCCATGTACGTCTCTTCATGTGGTCCACCTCTGGGTACCGTCCATCTCCACAAGTCTCCACTACGATTAGTGATGTTCATATTCTATATCCAACACAACGTAGTGTGAACATAGCCCGCGCATTGGTGAGTATACGATACTCAATAGAGACCTCGAGACTCTGAAGGACTCCTAGAATCCACAAAGGATAAACCACAAAAGAAGAATACAAACACTAAGTATCAACCAACTCTACTTAGGTATACGCCCATACATATACCTAAGTTAAATATCTCAGTTTGGCTCCAAATCTCGAGCTCAAGCACAACCAAGTCCACACAGGAAAGATGTCAGTAAAATCTATGATAATGATTGAATGTCAAGACTTAGGTCACACAGCTATACATATTTTGTATTGAGATAGAGATGATCAGATGTAGTCACTGATTCATCATCGCTGCCAAACCCATGGAGTATTCTTATACAGTTGTCATCACTGCCGAACCCACGGAGGATTCAATTAAAGTTGTTGTCATTGCTGAACTGATAGAGGATTCCAGTATAGTTTTCGTCACTTCCGAACCCATGGAGGATTCCTGTATAGTTGTCGTCGCTGCCAAACCCATAGAGGATTCTAGTACAGTTGTTGTTGCAGTCGCAACCAACTCTAGGGTTCTCTCACACAACACTCTTGATTCCAGGAGGGTCCGCTCCTCAAGTAAAAAGGGAACGATACATAAACTATCACAAAGACCTGATTCGATTTATCCTGATGTTCCGTCTCGTCAAAAGAAACCCAACGTGACAGAAGGCGCATCAATCGGACGCCCGACCTGAGAGATATTGGCTTTTCCATTCCAAGGGCCCGGTTGGAATTACGCTCGTTCCAAACCCGGACGTTTTCCAATGTCTTTAAAAACACAATTAGAGTATCTCAAAAGGACCGCTTCATCGTGAGGGTACTAGTGCCGCAAATGGCACGTCGATCAGATGCACGGTCTTTATGTTATTCATGTTTAAGTGATAACGGGCCCGACCCGTTAAGTCCAGTGGGCTGGCGGGTCGGGTCAACCCAGTTTTGGTGGGTCCAACCTAGCAGAGGGTCGGACCGGCCCGGTGAATTGTGCAGCCCAGCCCAAGCGGCGCGGCCCGGCTGGCCGAGCGGCTTGGCCTTGCTGGCCGAGCGGCTTGGCCTGGCTAACCGAGCAGTCTGGGGGGGACCCCCACTTTCCCAAACTGATGGCACCGAGCGGCGCCGCCTTTCCATCCTGCCGGATGAAGCCGATATGCTTCTACAGCACAAGCGGCCTACTTGGGAGAGTCGTGGTTCCTCCAGCGCGGCGCCCTCCTAGTGCCAAATGTCTTCCAAGACCGGCCGGCTGGATTCCGGCTGGTTTGTCCACCGAACGGCCTGTGGAAAGAGGGCCATGGTCCTCCGCAGCGTGACAACCATGTGGCGCATCAGTCTATTCGATCTGGCTGGCCTAGCCGGCCGGTTCTTCATCGGCCAAGCATCCCTTTGTTGTGGGCCTCAGTTCTTCCGCAAGCGGCCGACGCGCGACCACCGCCTTTGATCATCACGACCTCCGTTCGCCACCGTCTTTCATTGTGAAATAAAAGTCAACAAACAATGGAGGGCCATCGGGCCATGTTCTTTCGGCCTACAACCTCTGCGTTAAGTGGTAGAAATTGGCCAATGATATAACCTGGTTTCCAAAGAAGATCAATTTTATACAAATATAATTCAAACAAACCCATACCTCAAAATAAGGTCCGCGGTAGTGGGGCGTCACAGATGACGGTGTCGCGGGGAGGACGTGTCCACTCTTCGATGTCGGAAAAAGAGCTGAGGATGGTGCATCGTCGGCGTCCTTGAGGGTGGCTCCTTATCCTTTGGTTGGCCGAAGATCGAAAGATGATCGTCATTCTTCGGCAGTTCTTCGTTGGGAGGAATACACTCTTCATTGAAGAGAGGAACTGCTTATTTTAATTCTCAATAGCTCTCCCAAAATCCTCTCAACACAATAAGTCCAAAATAAAATAATAGCTAAGGCAATTATTTTATTCACACATGAGTTTTTTAAATTTCAAACACATTAATTAATTAATTGAAGGATTAAATTCATTAATTAAAAGTGTTGGAAAAAAATAATGGGAGAGGGGAAGGTGAAGAGTTCACATAATTAATGGGAGAGTTGTCAAATTAAACAGGGGGTTAAAGGGGTGTTATGGGGAGAGGAAAGGTTAGGGGATTGTGTGGGAACCACATCAAAAATATCCTCCCATGGAAGGTTATGTGGGTGTGGGCCTCACGACTAACTCCCCTTGGGAGGAAATAACTAACCAACATAAATAAAATTGTGTATTAAAAATTTTATTTATTTTATTCTAAATCCCCAAAAATTTACTCTCATCCTGCATAAAACCCAACTGCAGTAAAGGTCCCCTTAAGCGAATACCGGTGCTGCGAGTTCATCGGTGCCCTAAGATTTTGATTTCGATCACCAGTTCAAAATATAGAAAAACCAGCATGTACATTTATTGAATATACAGGAACTAAACTTCAGAAATTGATTTCAGGCACACCGGGCCTCGGAATCAAGTGCCGTTAGAAACTACAGACGCGTAAAATTCCAATGAATTGAGAAAAAATTATTCTTTGAAATTTTCAGGTCTTAACGAAATCTTGGTCGGAGTCTACCAGCTCTGATCTATGGGGATATATATTCTTTAATGAACCAAGTCTCTGACCATAGGTCTCTGGGTAACGCTCATCATGTAGTAAAGATATTTTTTTGTTGTGGTGGGGTTGTAACACCATTTGTGTGCATTGTTAGAGTGGAAACATCTTGAGTTCTCATTGTTGTAGATTCTGGTATATTTGAAAATCCATCATGTTTTAGTATTCTAGAATCCTTGTATTCATAGTAATTTCTATAGTGGCACATTATGGATGTATATAACTTAATGCTTATCATTATAGCGGAATGATTTTAGTTTTTTTGTCTTTATTTATGGGTTAGTTTTGGATTTGGGTTCTTATTCTATTGGAGATGGTTGTGTCTTGTGGAAAGAATAAGTCATGATTTGGATCAATATTTAGTTTGATCTATTTATGTTGGGGGCCCATTGTGTGGGGAGTCGATCCATGTGGATGGAATTTTAAATGGTGGGGAGACCCACAATGAATCTTATTTTGTATTCCTTTATTGTTGTTTCAGAGTGACTTATGGGTTGAAATGTCACACCTAGGACCATTATTTTTTAGTTTCATTTAGTTTTGATTTATAGTTTTGTTCCTTGTTCATCTAGGTAAATTTATGGGGAATAAAGTTTTTATGGTGGGGATAATTAACAAACCCCCACCCTAGTTTTCTTGTATTTCACTTGTTTTTATTATTTTAATGGTGTTTTACCTTTTCCGTTAAGATTTAGTTTTAGTTCCCAATGATAATATTCATATTTCGAATGTTTTTTAGACCTTTTGCCCCTTTACATGGTTAGGGTACACATCTTGTGGAGAATATATATGGCTGGTGAAGGAAGAGGTTGTTTTTAGTTTATTTTGATCATGCATTGTTATTCATTCACATTCTATGAATTGTTTGTCCCAAATCATGTGAGGCAATGGATCGAATGTTTGACATGTTGGTGGTGTCTAAGGTAAAATGAATAGCTTGTGCATGGTTAATAGAATCAATGTGAAATATGTGATAGAGGATCTGCAATTTTGTTGGACCCATATTGAATGGTTGACACGAGGTTTCCCAAAATGTGTGGCCAACCCATGCATGTTCCCCTTCCTTCTAATAAGGCGTTCTTGGTTGATTCCCAACTTGGTAAATTGTGTGGCCAAACCATTTGTCTTAACAAGATTCTCAAAAAATTTATTTTCCATTTTTCCCCTCTTATTTTTAACCATTATTTGGGTTTATCCCACACCACTCAACCTAGGTGCAGGAAAGGAATCCCAAAACCATCTTCCTTTGGCTCTTATAGGATCCTTAATTCTCTTCGATGTTTTGTAGTTATGTTTCTTTGGTTTTTTGTTCATTTACTTCATCCCCTCCTATTTGAATCTGGTTCATATTTTTCCTCTTGGATTGGATCCTTCTCGGACAAACCATGAGGGAATATGGATGGCATTAGATTGTGTTTCATTGATTATAGTGTGTGTAATTTCTTTTATGTGGTTGGTTATTCATTCTCCTGAAGATTCATTTCCCTCACACATAATTGAGGCAAGTTTTTTCATCCATTTCATTTTTGTGAAATTCCATTTGTTTCTGGAGATACCTTAAATAGAAATTAATTGTGTTATTCATGACTGTGAGGTTATAGTTTGATTTATTATGGTGTTTCCATGTTTTAAATTTGATTAAAATAGGGTTTCAATGGATTATCACAATTATATGTATATGTATATGTATAAAATGTATTTTATAAAATTACAATTGTAATTTTAAAATAAATTTGAGTATTCCATGATTGTTTTTGACCTTTTTAAGTTTTGTTTATTGGGGGTCAGGTGAAATCAATCTTTTTTGTGGGCTAAGTTCTTTTCTATGGTTTTTTTCTTATGTTTGAACTCATGTAACAAGATAGGACACTCGTTATAATTTACTATTCAACCCATGGACCAACATATGGTTATCCATTTATTTGATTTTGAATTTTGGAATACATATATATACATGGGATGTACATATAGGCAGGAACATTCATCTAAATGGAGAATCCATAATTAATTTCTTCATGAATCCCTAGTTTTTGAAACACTCTTCTTCTATTTTCTCTATCCCCTCCACTCTATCACTCATTTTTTTTCCAAAAAATTCTCATGTTTCCAAATGGATTCTCAGTTTTGAAAAGACATCAAAGAAGATTCCTAAAATTTGTTTTATAAATATGAGATTTTTTGGAACTTTTAATATTATTTGACAATTTCATGAATTGAAAGGCCCATTTGGTATCACCTGAGCTTAAATAATGAAATCATTTTGGTTTTGGAAATGGTTTTTTGAATAAAGTAATCCTATTGAGAAATAGTTTTATATTTGTTTAATTCTAACACCCAATTGGAACCCTTTGATGTTTTGAGAGTTGGGTTTAAATTCACATGATATTTAAGCCTAATTAGAACATCATAAAGGTTGTACATATGAAGGGAACCCTTATGGTAATACTTTACATGAGAGGACTTTTACATAGTTGGTTTTCAGGATTGGGAAAGGCATTTTCAGTAGAATCTATGAGTTGTGCTTAATTCCATGCATGTGATGACCACCCCATTTTTCATTATACTATTATCATGGGATTCTGAGACATCATCTTGAAGGTTTTGTGATAGTTGATTAAAATTCCTAATTAAGAAAATTAAAACACACTAGAAAGTGGATAATCTAGGTGGGAATTTCCACTAGTGATTCTAGTTTAGAGAATCAAAATTCTTTATTGACTACGGGGGTTTATCGTATTCTATAGGATGGGTCCAAATTGAGTATGTCCATAAATTTCTTCAAGTTATGATTAGGAAACACCCCTGATTACAAATCTATGTGTTTCTTGTATCGTTATGCAGTACTTTGGTGATTTGTATTATTATTATATTTATTGTTGTACATGTATTTTTTTCTTTATTTATACCATGTTTTTATACCTAGTTGGTTGTTCTTAATCTTTAACTACCTTTCTTTTATACATTTCATGGGTTGTGTTTTATACTTACAATTTGGTTTTCGAACTAGGATTTTTTAAACAAAACATGTTCTGGGATATTTCATTGATATAAAACTATTTTTATATCAGTATTTAAAAATAGAGTTTATAGAATTTTTTGGTTAGTATGAAGTTTGGATTATACAGTGCTTACATATAGAGAAATTTTATGCTCACGTGAAATATGTTCCACTGTGAATCGGGGACCCGATCTATTTTTCATGTTGAATTTTTGTTCATATTTTACTAAATAATGATATGTTTTTATGGATGATGGTGACCAACAGGTCACATGGATATGGTTTCATTTCAGTCCAGTTATATTTTTGGATCTTTTTTAGCTTTTATATTTTTTCCCACCACTGAATATAGATCCATTATATATTTATTTATGTCCAGTTGATTTATATTGTGTACTCTGTCTTGATTAAATTATAGTTTTTTATTATTCGGGTAAATTTTTCCCATTGAATTATCATTTATGCCTTGAACTAGTTACTATCCTAGGAGGATCAAGAATGCCACTCAGGACTGGTCGCAAGCTGGCTTGGTTAGCTAGTTTTGGATTTACCTAGGTTGGTTCATAACATGGTGTATAAAGTTAACCGTAGAGTGGAGTAGCTAATGATTTTGAGTGAAATTAAATATAGATGGTATGGTTATATGCTTTGGGTTATGATATTATTTCACAGTAGGTCATATTATCTATATGATATAGAATAATGGTTCCATATGTATTGAGAATGTGAAAGAAAAATTAGGGACTGTGTGGTGAATATTATTACATGTAAAATAGGAATGGTTAGCAAGTTAAATACAAATGTGAACATATGATTTATGGTATATGGCACAAATATAATTTTAGTCAAATGGTTTGATAAGGTAGCACTAATGTGTACACCTTTTTTGGTATGTTTCGATTTTTAAATAAGACATATTAAATACTATGTGAGATTGGTTAGATGGAAACTCACTTACCTTTAGTAAATAAAGTGATATTTTTTATATCCTATGATATAGGGGGATTGGGGAAACTTAATCATAACCTAATGTATGTGAGCAGAATTCCTGATTAGGCATGATCTGAAAAGGACAACATGTGGAATATATTAATGGTTTTATTTTTAGGAAATACCTATAATTTAAGGATTGAGTAACGTAAGTTGCATTACTCATAAAGAGATGTCACTATGATGGATAATAGGTAATGGTAAAAATAATTGAAAATTTCATAGTGTAATCATAATTTGGTTTTAAAAGATAGTTTTTCATAAAATGGCTCATTGATTTGTTGATTCTGAAATGATTCAAGATCCTCCCATTATTTTTTTAAAAATATGAGGACGTTGATTGATTACCACAAGAATAATTAAATGTATAAGTTTGAGTAGATATTTCATAGTCATATTTCTATGTGTGGATTTGAGTAGTGTAATTGGTGCCTTTGGGTAGGACTGGTGTGTGGGAGATGTGGTCTCTATAAAGCTAGAATGGAGTGAATGTGTGGAAATGAAAATTATGGTTATTTCTGAATGGTTGTCTCATATTATAGATTATTTTTTTCTTTTTATTAATATATGTAATTTGGTATGATGATAAATTTTTTTGGGAAATTTTTAGCAGATCGGTAGGATAGATAAATAATTATGAGAGTTCCCCCGCTATTTTATGTTTTGTATGGAGTGATTGTGAAATTGTAGCTTAAATAGCTTGGTCCCATATCATGATGGGACATAAGAGTTTCCTAGTCATGATATTCATCATGAGACTTTAGTTAGTACCAATGGGTATACTTGTATGAAATTGGGTCATTAGTTTAGATAGAAAGAAGATGCATAAGGAATTACAATGTTATAAGACTCTCAAGTGGTTCTTATGATGTGATCCTATTCATGGAATATGAAAAGGCCTTATAAGTACTAGGGTTTGACTTACTATGGTTATTGAGATATATTTTTTGTTAATTATTAGTGATAAAGAAATTTCTATAGTGGGGAGATAACCATAGAAAATAAAAACATGCGTATATTATTCAGAGTAGTTTTTGGTGAACATTAAAAGTGAATTTTTTTTTTCCAAATATATATTTTGTTATGATATTTTGAAAAAACATAGATAAAAAATTATTTTTATGTGTATTAAATTAAAAATATCAATAATGAGTATTGGTCTATGGGGATTGAGTTAAATCGGTGCATTTAATAACAGACGATTGGATTATGAGAGATAATAAGTAGTTGTTATGAATGAGAATTTATTTTAAGGAAATAGAAATGTGAAGTAACCAAGTTAGTGAAATATTAGGTATTATGTAATATATGTTAATATGAAAAATATATATGGACCTTTTATTTTAGATATAGTCTATGAAAAGAGATAATAGATTTACAAAATGATTATGGGGTGATCCTCCTGTTTGATGGAAAATAAATTATGGTATAGTGTATTCCATTGACATAAATTATTGGGATGTCCCAATGGTTAGTTTTTAATCCATTAATTACATTAGAGGTGGGTAATTATAATTTTTTCTATATATATAATAAAAATCAAAATGTATGGGATGATGAGGTATTTGGAAGTCGAGCTAGTTTGGGTGTGATGTCCTCATGATAAAATCTAATAGTATATATAGGAATTTAGTCAAGAATTTGTTCATTATGACCACAATATTTCAAAAAAATACACACAAATAGACTTCTTGGTGAAGAGAATCAATAAGGTGGAGGGTTTTTCATAACTAATTTCCAATTAGGATGGTGAAAAACATGAGAAATTTGATTGTTTTTCCTAGATAGGGAAATGTTTTTATAATTGGGACTAAGATGATTATTGTTAGATATAAAAAACAATCAGAATATTTTTTTTTAAATGTGTTCTAGTTTAGAAACTGTATTTGGTGGGATGATGAAGGTTGTACGTATATTTATGTAATATATAAAAATTTCATGTTTTGGGAGTTATGGATAACTCTTGTACTGAGGGTATTTTTCTAGAGAATTAGAATCATTTTAGGGGGGTTTTAGAAACCTACAATGTCTATAAACCCCACTGGTATATATACGTTTCACCAATGTATGGTTTTTTGATGTTTTTATAAGTCATAAAAGAACAATGTTAAGATTTACTCATACATATGGATACTCCATAGGTATGAGTGGCTAGGTCATCTGTTTTTAAAAATAATTTATGTATCAGATAACCTATATATGTTATGATCTTGAAAAGATAATGGATGGTATATAATTTTTTTATTTTATATGTAAATGGGTTGCATATACGTATGTTGTTTTTTTGTGTGTGGAAAATATGTATTTTCAAAGGAAAAATATTATATAAGGGAGATAATGTTTCATATCAAGAATATTTCAAAGTGTTATATTTTATATTTATTGATATTTAAATTAAAAATTTACCAAATAAATATTGTTTATGGGGGAATAAAGTGACTGTGTCAGATTAGATATGTGTCCCAATGGCTGATTTTAAGGGGATTATTATAGTTTCATAATTATACACATCAGTAGGGTTTATCTATAGAAACACTTAATTCCTCCCAAATATATAATGAGCTATGAGCCTATGTTCTAAATCCAAGTAGTTAGTGAGAAATCTTACCAATGACACTGGTGAAAACATATTATTTGAGATGATTAGAGTTCAATCTCAATACCAAATGATTGGGGAGTTATTCCGCACTACAAGAAACATTTTTTTTAATAAATGTTCATGTATCTTCCCAAAATCCCAATATAGTACTAGTTACCCATGCGACAATGATCAGATCAAAAACATCTATTGATGAGACACAAATCTATATACATGATTATTTATTATTAAACTATTAACAAATAAATCTAGTAGTTATAGACTCAATTGTACAATCTATAAATTTATCACCATATAGGGAAGGAATTTGTGATATAGAATTTATATTAAACCATAATGATATGTCATATATATCCATTGATAATATGAAGAAAATACCACATAACACGATTGAAATTGTGTAATTTCATATGATTGGGCAACACCATGATGTTTAATATCATGCGGTGAGGATGTGTTTAGGGTTATTTGAATATTAGATATGGGGGATCATGCCTCAGATAGAAATTTTAAGTATCTTATGAAGATAAGAATCCAAGCCCATGTAGATTAAATTAGAACATGTGTAATAAAAGGTGTGAAAATAAAGGTTTTGAGTGTGAATTATGCATAAAAGGATTTCTTGAGATGATTCATTTGGTATGTTTCACTTTGAAGAAAGATGGGAAAGTAGTTGATAGTTACATATGATAGCAGGCACATAATAAAGGAATTTTTATCAAACTAATTCAAGAATGAACATTGGTCCCTAAGATAATGTGAGTCATTATATATGTGGGGAATAATGAATGGAAGAAGGTAAGACACTTTTTATGAAATCATATGATTAAATAATTATGGTGAATACACACTAAGACTTCCCTAAGAAAATTCATACGGAATATTGACCTTTTAAGAATACAAAAATATTTTTGGGTCTTACATGAAAGGTGGTTTACCATTTAAGAGATATTTTTGTATCGAGAATACACCCAAATATTTACCCTAGGGAAGTATGGTTATGAGTTTCATGGAAAATATGGCTTTGTTAGAAAGAAATTATGAGATCTCAAAAAGGTTTTTTTATTTTAAATGTTTTATGCAGTTATTCTAGTCTTATCATAGAATATATCCCATAGAAATAAATGATATATATATATATATATCAGAGATTTATGGTATTAATGATGGATATGGATGAAAAAAATGGTCATTAAATCATTGTGGGATATAGAGATCAATCCCTAGGAATGAATCATATATATCATACTTATAATTGACATCAGAATCCTCATAGTTCATATATGGTCCCCTAACCACTGATGAGAGAGGGATCATTATTGAACTCATATGAATATTTCACATGATTTAAGAATCCTCGGGTCATTAGGAATATATACCTGATGTGTATTCCTTTATGATCAAGGGGAATTTATCAGTTTGAGGTTCAATATAGAAGTAGTTGGGGAATACACTAATGAAGAATCCTACATTTGGATTTCTTGAAGAGGGGTGTCTGAGTTTAGACTCATGATACAATATAAATCCTAATAGAAACAACTCCCATTATCAAACATAAGTACATGGTTGGGGCCTACACATAAGTACGATTCTAGTGTGTGAAACCATTTTTCATATACTAATAGAAGAGGAATGATGATAGATTCATAAATGGGTTTGGTAAAATTAGCTATAAGGATTCGAATATTAAGGGAAACATACCAAGGTGGATTCCATTATGATATATTCATTAATTATCCTCTGATAGTCCACGAGAGAGAATTGTGAATGGTGGAATATTGGGGGAGCTACACAAAGGTGGATTAATAAGACACATATACATTATTTATCCTTTGATATTCAAAGATAGGGGACCATGAAAAATATATATATCTGTATGGAACATTGGAACTTTTGATGGAATGAAAAAAAGAACTCCCCCACCATAAGGGTTATGTGGTCGCATGACCATGTAGGGTTCATGTGATTATGTGACCTAATAGGGGTTATGAGATTATAAGAAACAAAATGACTTGTAGTGAATGAATAATTGGAATAACCCTAATCTTATATTAGGTTTCATAAATTCATGAGATCATGAACCTAGTCAATTGTGTAAAATCCCAATATAATAAGGGTGCTTGTAATATGGATCATGAGTGAGCTACATGGACTAAGTGGGCATGTTTGATGGCAACTAATCCTTATATATGGGTTGAGTTTGTTTTATAGGGATATACAAACCTTAGGGGGTCACACGCTGGAGGTAATATGTATAATTGTACATGATCAAAGCAAATTGAGTCCTTGAAATGATTGACAGTAACATATCATGGTTTCCTAACACAAGAATTCTTTACATGACCATGGGTTCTCATGATGAAGTGTGATACTATGTTTAATGCTCCATTAACAGCTTCCACAGACCCATGAAATGATAGGGGTCACATTCTCGGGGTCACATGAAGAAGGTGGAATGAAATGGATGAACATTTCCATGGTTTATATCTTGCATGACCAAGGAGTCACATGATCATAGGCACTTTAATGGATCGTGAAACTAAGTTCTCATGATTAGGTGATCCATAGTCAAGGGTGCATGGATTTTCTAATATTTCAAGACACATAAAAGAAATATGAAATTAGGGTCACACGATCATGGGAATCACAAGAATATATCATCAACTTCGTATACTTTGAACCCATGGTACAATTGGGGGTGGGACACATGAGTCTGCATGTATGTGAGTGATTGAAGAAGGATGTATGTGGGTGTTTTGCATCCAACAGTTCATATGAGGGTATTTAATGATGTTTATATTATCATGATATTATTTATATAGGTTCAAATAATACAGTATCTCATGGTTCCTGATTATATGGGGAATTCCTTTGAAATAAGCATCCTTCTCTTCCCCGCCTCTTTAACTATTCCTCTTCATCCATCATTCCTACTTTTTTGGAAGGAGGGGGATAGTTTATATAAAAAAATGGGCTCAAGTATTCTTCCATTTTGCACGGTGATTCTGCCACATGTACCAGATTTACGAATTGGATGATGTATCTTGAAATATTTGAAAATATCTAGATTAATCAAACATTTATTACATCAAATACATCATAAGAAAATATTAGCATGATCAAATTAAATGTCGAGCTCATTCAGGTAAAGAAACCAAGTCTATTTGAGATAGGATCCTATTATAGTAAATTTTTACTATATAATTTATTATATTTTGGTGATGGATTTATGTGACAATTTTTTTTATGAATGAATTCTTGTATAGTAGAAACTCATACATGAAAAGGGATTCACGAATGGAATTTTTTATCCAAGTCACACACATATTTTGAAATGTATCACACAACATCTTTGTCTTAATCAATCAAGGTGTTTATCATGGAGGAAACCAAATGTTGGACTATTAAGGTAAATTATAATTGTGTATGTGATGTTGAATACAACCATCAACTTGAATTTAATGTTTACATTGGCTTGATTGGGTGGTTATGGTTAGATGTGTATGTCTATACAGAAATAATTATAGATTGTGAAATAGTGGTACTCCATAAAACTTGAGAATCAATGGTACATAATTAATAATTGATTGTTAACCCAATTAGTTTTGAAATAATGTACTAATATATACTCCCAATCTTCACTAGCACCATCCTCAATCAACAGGATCCTTCATAGTTATGCAGAACTCTGTTGTTACTATATACTACCCATGAAAGAAAATTCGTATGCATCCACCCATGAATTCATACTATCATGTTGTACTATATCTTAATAATGGTTGAGGAGACTTCCACACATGAATTGCTTAATCTAGAAAATAATATGTCCCTTGATGACCTATTTTTTTTGGCTTGGAAGACTTATAATTAGAATTTATGTAAAATATTTTATAATAGAACAAAAATAAGTTCCATTATAATATGAATCATAGTCCATTATTCTTATAAATTTCTTATAAAAATCCTTCATGAAATGTATATTTATATTTTTATTAGTTTCACATGTCTGAAATCCCCAATGGAAAAGTTCAAGGAACTGAATTATGGGTGGAAAAAATACCCCCTTAAGATTATATTCATTCGGAAAGAAATGAATTCAATTATAAGGTAAACATTGGTCACATTACCATGTTCATGAATATCTAATTTGATTACATACTAAGCCATTTTAGTTTATTTTCATTGATTAGTGTTTTGAACGAAGTATTTCAGGTGTTATCAAGAGGAGTGTCATGACCTTGAGTGCTTAAGATGATGACATGTATAACTTCTGAATTTTCAAGTTGGGCACTCTTTTAAACATATTGGGATTAAAACATGAATAAACTTTTCTTCATTAATATATATCATGAATTGAAAAAACATAAAATTATAGGAATTTAAAAAAAATTATGTTTGATCTAGGTTAAGAGACTTGGACATTGCTACATATCACAAGGGAATGGAAATCTAGCCACATACATTTTTTGAGTAAATACAGTTATGCATATTATATTTATAAACAGGGAAATGTGTCCATGGATGATGAAATATTCGATGAATTATCCTATGTATCTATGGATCATACACATGATAAGGGATTTCATCACATTATTATAGATTCATTGGTAAGGACCCATATTACCCAGGTGATATTGAATGAATCTAGCTCTCCTACCACATTTCATGACACATAGATTATGTATCTCTAATAAAACAAAGCCATATTAGATTGACCAAGTATAAAATATTTTCATGAAATTATTATTCAAGTTACCCTTAGGTGGTTCATAAGTAAAATATATGTTCTACAATTTGTTCATAGGTAAGTTGACCAAGAAAGAATAACTTAGTTTTTACTGGGGCTGGATAATGGTCCCAATTATCATTATTTCTCTTATTTTTCCATATCAGTTTCCAAATAAATATATAGATAGGATTAGAAGGAATGGAATAAACATTTTCTCAGGCTTCCCTTTATATTATTTTAACCTAAAATGATTATTTCATTTTCTATTTATATTTTCTCAATGTCTCCAAGGTCATAGAAAGTGAATTTCTAGTGAGAAGAGATGTGGCTTTAACCAAGGGTTCCCTTTCTGGGGTTTCAACTTGGTGAGCATTGGGCCCATATTAATTGATACATTAATTTATTATACTCTAAGATAAATTTATAAAATTTATAGGGTCAAAAAATAGTATCAAAAAATTATAAAATTTGTTTTTTATAACTTATACCTTCTTTTGATATAGTTTAGGGTCATATATCTTATACCTTATTTTAATTTAGTTTATGGTCACACATCATAGACCATATTATTTGATAGTTTAGGGTCATATAGATCAGTTTTTATTTTGAAAAAAATATATATTCTTAATTCTAAATAGTATCATGGATGTGGAGAATTGTGTCTCAAGAATCATGAATTGGGGATTTTGAAGGATGGATATTAATGAAGAATTCTAGAACCATACATTCATACATAGATTATTAATGATGAATATTCATGAATGGTTCTAACAGCATGAATCCATGATTGGTTTACAAAGGACTAATATTAATGAAGGGTTCAAGTACCCTAGATCATTTTTTGTGGTCATGAAGGATGCAAATTCATAAAGGGTTCTTACACACTACATCCTTAGTAAATTTATGAAGGATGATTATTCAATAAGGGTTTTGAAACATTGCATCATTACATTAAATTTTTAATGATTAATATTAATGTATTGTTATAAAACCATATATACTTGCGATGGTTGTGGAGGATGGATATTTTGTAAGGGTTCTAATACCCTACACCCTTGGTGAAGGTTATAAAGGACGAATATTCCTGAAGGGTTTTAATAACTTTCATCCTTTATTATAATGGGTATAATATATAGTGATATATTTTAGGGATATAAAAAAATATTGGGTAGAAATATTATGGATTTTGTAATCATTAATCAGGGTTCTTGAATCAAGAATGATGACATATGGTAGACATACAAAAAACGAATTGAAAAATACTACGATGTCGAGGTCCAATGTTATGTTTCTAGGGAACATAGGGATCGAGTTACCTTTCAACATGAAAGGTCACCTATTTTTGATGATTCAATTCCATCTTATTCATGAGATAATATAGGATTACATTGTAATATCCTAATATTTTGTGAAATATTTTTTGAATAAATTTAATCTTTTAGATAATTGAAATTTCATGCAACACATAAAATAGTTTATTTTATATTAAAGAAACATGTTTGTATTACATTATACATAACACCATGTTAATCATTCACTACACAGATCACAATGTTTAGCTTCATTTTCAAGTAACACTGAGGTTAGCTTATGTTTCACAAATGACTGAATTTCCTCACAGACTTGCATAACATGCAACACCGAGTGTTAATAAAAAATAATTCAGTATTAATATATTATTTTTTAATAATATATAACATATATTTTAAATTGAAGTTTAATGAACTGACCCATGTTTTCCTCAACATATCACCCTAAATTTTATGTTACATACTTGAAGGGAATTCTCGATTCCCATGGGCTGGCGAAAAGCACTTTGGAATAGAACAACACAATAGAGGGAATGATTTCTCCCAAACTAATCAAAAACATGGAATATATGTACTAAATAAAAGAACATTAGATGTTTAATAAGATAAATATTCCATAAATGTAAAAAACAACTGAAACAAACATCAACATAAGTATCTAAAAACTCTAAAGGAAATGTCCAACTACAAAGATCCCAAACCAAATAGATACTCCAAACGATGGCATGGACATAATCCCACAATATAACCACTAGCTACCCATCCTGTAGACACAAACCTCACAACCTCACTATAGTTCAATTCCTTTCCATGCACATGAAGACAAACAAACTATATGCACCACTGAAGGGGGGTTCAAGGTGGGAGCAATTAGGCTCTGTAGGTTCCCAACAAGGTGTTCCCTAATAATTCTCTATATAATAATTATTTTATACTCATTTTATGAAAAAAATGACATGATAAGTATTAAATAAGTTTTATAGAAAACATGGTGAACATTATCCTTTATCCAAAGTTATTAAAAAAATTGGTATATAAATTTCAAGGAACATTTTCCATTTCATTTTTCACAAGCACAAAAAAGAATATCAAGGATTACTAAGAAATCCAAGAAATATAAAACTAGAAGAACATGAATCACATCATCATGGAATACTATAGGTCTAGGACATAGAATACTCATAAAATACTAATCATGTGATAAAACCAATTCTTATAATATTATACCTAGAATGAAGAGGAATACCCCATGAGTAAGCCCCACCAACAATGTCAATATCAGTGCCCTAGAACAACGTGCCTAGAAAACAGAGTAAAGCCCAAAGACAAAACTCCTTGATAATCTTGAAACAATAGAAGATAGACCCAAGCTAAACATTTCACATAAGTACCATTGGTAACCATTGTGCTGTATTTTTCAATTAAATTAATTTAATTTAAAATACCACTTTTCTATTCCATTTGTCAATAACCAGAGGAAAATCATTTTTTCATTGAAAACTTTTTTCAAATAAATACCAAAAAAATCATGCTAATATTTTTTATGTATCATTTTTTTAATCAAAAGAATAATATCTATTGTCATAGGCTATATAAAAAACCACATACCTCAAAACTTGAGTCGCACACACTTTCAATGTAATCCACCAACAATGAAAACGCAAAAAAAAGACCTTAAATACCATTAAAATCACATAGTTGATCCAAATCTGAGAAGAAGGGGTCAGTGGAAAGGAATAAACCTTTATAACACATGAACGAATTCCCACCACACCATGAAATAAAATGGATCATTCCCCTAGAGTGAGATTACACAATTGGAATAGAAGAAACCAAGAAGAAAAACCATCTAAAACTAATAGATCTGACCATGCCACCCAACACTGATATAGTGATCAAATACAATGAAAGAGAGAAATATAACTTACCTAGAGGGATGCCCTACTACAGAAACAAATATACAATGTCGAACATATTGATCTAGAAGGAGGAGACCCTCCCAAAATCACATGGGAATAACTATATGTCGAGATCCAAGGGCATGAAGGAAAGAATCGAAGACAAATTATTTTCTTGACTATTTTAAAAACTATATGTGGGCCATTTCATGATTTGTAATACATTTACATTCCATGAAATCTACAGTTTAAAAGTACGACAAAAACCCATCACATCAGATTAAAAATTAGTTATTTAAAACATTCATGACGTCAAACCACTATTCACAATGTGTAATTATTCATAGTGTGAATCCACTTTCATGGATTTTACTCAACAAAAATTACTTGGCATGTAACCCAGTTACATAGTGTGAAATATTCCTACATCCAAATGAAATGGATAGTTAATGTTGAAAGTCCAACAATGCTCTGACTTCACCATTACTGGTATCCTCTCAATCTCAGGGGAGGGAAATATAAATATGAGGCTAAGGGCATACATAATAAAATGGATAGGATATGTTAAAAAATTCCCCCCCATAAAGACATTACATCTTGAAGATATCATGTGGATGTTGTAATTCATCTAACAATATGAGGCCACTACTCCCTCATCAACGATTCACATTCCCATGTATTATGAAAATATTATCCTTTTTTTCATATAAATTTGAAAAATGGAATTGACTTTTCATGCAATAAATTTACTTGAGAGTCAAAAATCTCTATTGGTTTCTCCAAAATAGAATCATTCAGTTATAGCTAAATTTATTACCAAATCAAAATGTGACTGGGATCAGGGTGATACTTATTGATCTGTGATATATAGAAAATATCTTGAATACTTTTCAATTGAACCAGAAATGCTTACTAATAATAAACTTGTCTGAGATTCTCAGTGACCTCAAATGGTCCAATATGTATCAGAGCCAACATTACCAATTTTTCAAGTCGACGGTGAACGAACTCAAGAGAAAATTTCAATAAATCCCTGTCACCAATGAAAAAATACAATGGATGATGCCTCCAATATGCATACGATTTCTGTCAACATTGGGATGTCATCAGACATCGATGTACATTCTGAATCTTTATAGACATCTCCTGAACCATACTTGGTCCATCTAAAGACACTTCGCCCACCTTATCCCAAAAAAAGTTGATCTAAATGAGTGACCATAAAACATCAAGAAGGGATAAATTCTTATCGTTGACTAATAACTATTCATTTAAACAAAATCAACAAGCCCCAGATTGTTTTCCCATGATCCTCCAAAATCCAAGAAACAGGCATAGAGCATATCCTACAAAATCTGAATTACTCACTCTATTTACCCAACTGTCTATGGATGGTAGGCTGTACACAACTAGATATGAGTTACCATTTACCCTTTAAGACTCCTCCAAAACCCCACGGTATACATATGATCCCTATTCGAAACAATGGAAGAAGGACCCCCATGTAATGTCACAATATCTAGAACACACAACATACCCAGATCATCAACATTAATGGTTTTTTTGATCAGAATGAAATGAGTATAGTTCTTCAACCAATAAACAACCACCCAAATAGAATTTCTCCCCTATGGAGTCTATTGTAATCTAGAAACAGAATCCATGAACACCTCATCCCATTTCCAGATCAACAACGGAAGAGGAAGAAGAAAACCAGAAGGTTTCAAGTGCTCTGCCTTTATCAATTGGGGTGTAACAGCGAGTCAAAAACTCTATGATGTAACACTTCATACTCAACCACTAGAATATATTCCTCATGTCCAAATACATATTCATAGTGCATGTATGAAAGACCCATGATGTGTTGTGACAATCAAACATAACTAATATTCACAGAGATTCTTGGATTAAAATCCTTTTATTTAAGTAAATGATACCATTTAATGAAATAGACCAACCCAAAAGGTCTCCCCACCACAAATGGTTTATCAAGTATTTTGAAACTAATCATCCTACTTCGAAATTTTCAAAATATACACCTAAAGAGATTATGATAACTATACACTAGTTAGCATCATGCATGAAAAATCATCTCAAGTATCCTGGTTAAACTGAATAAAAACCCCTACAAAGTTACACTCATCCTTCTATTCTTGACCATTTTGTGATGTTTCTTTCATACTAAGAGCATCTACAATGACATTTCCATTCTACAAGGTTTAGGTGATATCAAATTCAAATGTTTTAAGCTATTATACCAAACATATTTATCTGAGATTCATGTCCTTATGAGAATATATATAACTTAGACTCTTATGATCTAAGAAAACCGTGAACTTCTTCACAAAATGATAATGTTGCCAACATTTAAGTGCATATGTGACTGTGAAAACTACAAAATCGTGAGTGGGGTAATTATTATCATATGACCAAAGATTAAGAGCGTTGTAAGCCACCACATGTTCATCCTGTATAACCATTAATCTCACACCAGGATAAGAATCATCAGAAAACACCACATACCCATTATCAGGACCATGTAAGATGAAAATATGAGCCGATGATAGAAACATTTTCAGTTAATAAAAAGAATTCTAATACTTCACATCACATGTGAATTTCACTTCTTTACTAGTAAAATAAGTCAAAGCTGACATCAGCTTAGGGAAGTCCTTAAAGAACTGTCAGTAGTATCCAACAAGGCCGATGAAGCTTCGAATCTCAAATAAATTTCATGGTTCCTTCCATGAAAAAACAATGTTAACCTTATCTAGATCAACTGATAAGTAATTTTTAGAAAATATATTCCCTAATAATTTCACTTCTTGAATCCAAAAACAACATGTCAAAATCATGTCATATAAATGATGAATTTTCAAAATTTCTAGAACAATACTAATATGGTGTTGGTGCTCCAGCTCAGATTTCAAATAAACCAGAATATTATCCATGAAAACTACCATGAATGTTCCAAGATATTTATGGACTTTATGATTCAAAAGGGCCATAAAAACCTCAGTATCATTAGTCTTATAGAAAGGCATCCTGATATTTTTATAATGGCCATTTTCTCTATTGATGGCTATCTTCATTATATTAGATTTCTGAACTCTGAGATGATGATAACCCGACCAAATATTAATTTTAAAAAAACACTTTTCAAAATTTAATTTATCAAAAGATCTTCTACATGAGTCAAATGATATTTGTTCTTAACCATTACCCAATTCAACTTACTATTTTCCACACATAACTGTAGTGAAGGATCTGCTTTCTTAGTAAAGAGAACAAGGGCTGCCCAAGGCGAAACACTAGGGAAAACAATATATTTTTTCATCATGTCATCCCAATGAATCTTGAGATCTTTCAGATCCACTGGTGCTATATGATAATAAGGTATCTATATTTTTGAAATACCTATCACTAGATAAATCATAAACTCTACTTCTCTTTCAAGAAGAAAACTAGAGAAATCAAATGGAAAAATTTCAGAAAATTCTCGAACAACAATGGGAAGATCATAAATATAATAAATTTAATTGGGCTCAAACAAAATGAAATATATGAAAGTCCTGATTTCTAGGCAATAAGACCCTACCTGAACGGATCTTGGATCCCACTCCACCTAAAATACACAATTTCTCCCATCAATAGCATGAAAAAACACATAGATGATAACAATAAACCTCAAATCAATGATTGAAAATCAAATCCATAAAGACTATGACATAAAATATATATATATAAAGAATGATAAAATCCTTGATCAATTATGCCCTAGTAATCATTAACAAACAAGGACACCAAAACCCCTGTTTTTTCATCTTATTGAGAAGTTTTGAAAACATTATTTAAAAGGAAATAATTTTTGTTGAATATTTACGAACATATACTAAACATGATAATATAAAAGAGTGTGAGGCACTGGTATCGAATATTGAAATTACTACTGAATATGAAATAAGGGTATTACCTCTCACTATAGCTGAACCTACAACATTATCCACTAGACACTCATTTTGTGCGTGAAAATGTTTCACTCGTGATGCTTGTAATAGGAGCCCTATACTCTTTGATTCATCTGGCTGTGCTATAGTAGCCTTTAGAGTCGACGAAACCTCAACATAATGAGGCATATTCATAGTCTGAAAGAAACACAGTAAGTGACCAACACATCCACAACTGTTGCAAATATTTGTAGGTATAGGACAATACCATCTTGTGTGTCCAAATTTTCCACACTAATAGAATGGTAGAGGCACATTACCCACTTTAATAGTCGTTGTAGAGGAGGTTCGCTGGTAAGACCCACCTCCACTACTACTACTATGATCTTTCAACTTTTTATTATTTCCATGTACGCTATTCAAGATGCCACCTGATGGAATAGAAGAGGTAGAAAATTCAACATTTCATTTCATATTCATTTCTTCCATTATAGCTATATCTACTATCTCTGCATTGGTTGAATGTTTCAACATAAACACCTATGATTTGATATCTGGTTGCAAGCCCTATAGGTCCCTCTGAGCCTTTATCTATCCATTCTTCACAACATCCAAAAAAACAGACAAGATAAAAAAAACTATTATTGTATGCCATCACGGAATTCTCTCCCTACTGAAAATATTGGAACTCCAAATACATATCCAATATAACCGACTCTGGGAAGACTTTTAGAAGAATATTTTTTTAAAACCCTTATAATCCAAGTCCACGTGTCTATCAGCTTGGAATAGAGAATCCCACCATTGCCTTCCAAAACCCTCATGTCTGAAAACTATAAATTTTACCCTGATTTTATCAGGTGTCTCCATATAGTCTAATAATTGATATATCATATCCATCCAGTCCTCTACCTCATAATATTTTGTTATTAATTTGAAATATAGTGGGTTCTCCTGCAAAAAGTACCATGATAAATCTATCTCTCCTCGACCTCCTAGATATACCTCAACCACTACATTCTAAACTCATGGAACATCCTGGTCAATAGAACAAACTGCTTGTATAATAGTGTCGATGATATTCTTCTATATAGGTGGGTTCCCTTAAGAAGCATCAGCAACACCTTATGAAGGAAAAACGATGTCTCAGAGGCATGTTAATGCACATTGAACCTTAATAACAATCAGACAACAAATCCAATCTCTGTTCAAACTAGAAAACCCTAAAGAAAAACTGACATTTAAAACAAAAACTATTACTTGAACATATGTCCCAGCATTTCCAGGAACCATGAGTGTCTCCATGAAAAGAGCTAGATAGAAACTTATCACAACATACCACTCAACTCCCAATAGTCAGATCTTCAATCCTCCAGATGTCCTGAGATAAGGAATCTTATGAATAACCTCCTATAATAAAAAAAATTTAATTAATAAACATAGGTTTTCCTCGACCCGGCACCTATACCATTCCATAACATACTCGAAGGGCATTCTTGATCCCCATGGGCTGGAAACAAGCACTTGAGAATCAAACAGCACAAAAAAGGGAATGACTTTACCTAACGTGATAAAACACATGGAATATATGTACTAAAAAAAGGAATAGTTGAAGATGAACAAGATATATATTCCATAACTAAAAAAAAAATATCGGGACCAAAAAAAAATTAGCTAAAAAATCATAAGGACTAATCCAACTGCAAAGGTTCTAAACCAAACAGCTACTCCAAACGATGGCATGTACAAACTCCTAACATGTCACCAATAGCTACCCAACCCGATGACATGAACCTCACCACATAACTATAACCCTTACCATTCCCTACACCATAATACAAACAAAGTTCTATGAACCAATTAAATGGGTGCACTAGGTGTGACCTAACAGGCTTAGTAGGATCCCACCCTGGTGTTCCATAACAAGCCTCTATATAAAAATTAGTGTATAATAATTTTAAGTAAAAACTGCGCATTGTAATATTAAATTAGTTAAATTGAAATCATTGTAAAAATTTACCTTTTTCCACAGTTCTAAAAAAAATAAGGTATATCAATTTCAAGTCACATTTTCCAGGCCATTTTTTACAATCATAAACATACATGTCAAGGATAAATCAGAAATACAATAAATAAAAAATAAAAGCACAAGTATAAAAACACCATGGAATACTATAGTTCTAGGCTATAAACTACTCTTACCTTAATAATCATATGCCCAAACATGTTCCTAGAGTAGTGGTTCTAGGAAGTAGAGGAATACACCATGAGTAAACACCCCCCAATAATGTCAATATCAGTCCCCTCGGACAATGCACCTAGGAAATAGAGGAATGCCCTAAGACAAACCTCATTGGCAATAACAAAATAATAGATGATGATTCCAATATAAATGATCCACTTAATTACCCTAGGTAACCCATTTGGTATTTTTCACAATTCATTTCATTGATTCAAAAATACCCCTTTTCCATTCCATTTTTCAATAACGAGGGTAAAACCAATTTTACATTGAAAACTATTTAAAAAATAATAAAAATCATTACAATCATTCATTATAAATAATTTTTTATAGAAAAAAAATAATATCCATTATGATAGGCTAGATACGGAACCACCTACCCAAATCTTGGGTTGTACACGCTCACAATAGGATCCACCAATTACAAAAACCCCAACAACAACGAAAAAGGACCTGGAATCCAATCAACATCACATGGTTGATCCAAATATGAACATAAGAGGGTTGGTGGAATGGAATAAACCTTTATACCTCAAGAAAAAACACCCATCGCACCATTACCAATAAAGGAAAAGGCCTCCAGAGTGAGATTACACAAAAGGTATAAAAGAAACGAATAAGAAACACCATCTTAACCTAATGAATCTGAACACACCTCCCAAAGATGATATCATGATAAAAGGAAATGAGGAATAATAATATAACTTACCCAAAAATACTCCCCAAAACCACGACTAAGATTCAACATAGAATATATCTATCTTCATTGATCATAGTCTCCTGAAATTGCATGGGAAGAACTCTAGGTCGAGAGGCAAGGGCCTGGAGAAAAGATTCAAATTTTGAACAACCTCTCGCCTATTTTAGAAAAAATACACTGACCATTTCATGTTTTGTAATATAGTTACATGTCATGAAATCTATGATGTACAAGTCCTCTGAAAAAACTCATCGCCTTGGATTAAAAATTAGTTATTTAGAAAATTCATGACGTGAAACCCCCATTCATGAAGTGACATATTTCACAACTAGAATCCCCTTTATTGGATTTTATCCATAATAAAATAAATATCATATAACCCATTTTCAGGATGAGTAATATTCCTTCATCTTGCAGAAATGTCTTGTTTAAGTTGATTGTCCAACAAATCTCTAGCTTCACCATTAAAGGTATCCTCTCAATCTCATTGGAGGAAAACACCGGAATGAGGTTAAGGGAGTACATGGTAAAACTGTAAATGTATTTTACACCAACATTATAAGTTTAAATAAATTAGGAATACATGTAGTGGAAATAATTGGTTACCTATTAATTAGAAAAGAATATTGAAATAAATTGAATATAAAGGAAATGAATTTTTAAAATATAATTTTTATGTGAAAAATAAAATTTATCTTAATAAATTAAATTAATCACCTCTACTGAATGATATTAATTAAATTTATGTGTTATTTATTCAAAAAAATATTTTTTATATTCATCTAATTTATTTTTTATGCATAAGATAAAAACCGATTATTACACATAAAAACCTATATTTTAATAAAAGTGGTTTTACTGCCATTTTATGAGAAACAATTTTAAATATAAATTTTGGACCTTATATAAATATAACTTCTTAAAAAAATAATATTTTAAATAACAAATGAAAAATTATCTTAAGGTAGATTTTTGGTATTTTTCTGTGATATTTCATTTTTTCATGAATAGTTACAAATTTTGAAAATAAATTCAAAATGGCTTGTTCATCTAATTTATTTATATAGTTAAACTAAATTTTAAATTTGGTTTAATGTTTAATTTTATAAAATATTCATCAATTAATCCAATTTTGGTTTTACTAATCAATTTCACTTTGAAATTGACTATAAAACCATAGTAAACTTTTGGACATTTTTACTTTAAAACCCCATATTGTCGTCCCGTCTGTGAGATTAAATTTAAATTTATTTCTACCACTTGTGTGATTAGAAATTGGAAAATTGGGTTCCATATTTGGAACCAAAATAATATATAATTTTTAATGAGGTAAAATTACTACTTGATATTAAATATTATTGAATGTAATTAATATTATTTACAATGATTAAGGTAAAATTAAGCTTAATAAGTGACTAAACCTTCATTGTAAGGACCAAAATGACCTAGAAACTTGTCCAAAATCCACTTTATAGAAATATTTTGACTCTATACTATCATATATCTAATTGTATCCATTATTTTATCCACATTCAATGTGAAAAATGTAAATCAAATACCTTTTTAAAAATATTATAGGAGTCTCATTACACCTCCCCTATAAAAATGCAGCATCCCATCCCACATACTAACACCTATAAATCCACATTTGATCGACCAAGATCTACCAATATATATCCTAAATATCCCTCCCGTCAACCTATAATCCTCCACATTAGTATAAATCAATCCAAGGAATCCCCTTGGTGAAAACTGAAAGGAGTTACCCGATTAAGTTGTGACACCCTCCCTCAAGATCCTTTCATTTTTACATTCTTTTCTCTATAAACTATTATTATTAAATTATCGTATACAAAAATAGTATCATAAATTTACTAGTATGTTGTTATGATTTGGTTTATACCTACCCTTACCCAAACTCTCATCAAATTGGTAATGAACATATTGTTTACATGTATGACTAGCTATCGCCTCATGAAATGATGATTGATCATGTTTTCATTTACCACCTCTCATGTGGATGTTATGAAGGAAAAAATATTTATATATGATATATATGATATTTATAATTTCATTATGTTTAAGAAATCTTTATTTAGAATATAACCTTATGCTTTCCATCTTGTTTAAATACGATAATCTCATTTGAGGTAGTGTGGACTACCGACCCCTAAAAGTGATGTGATTCGTTCACACACTACAAGGAATGTATTAATGATATGTTTAGTTAACCTATATGATTTATATGGAATAATAAGTGTACTGTTATCATATTATATGAAAAAATACATATACATATATGTTATTTAATTTCTTATTTTCAATACATCAATAAGACGGACGAAGGGTTCATGAGTACGTATCACCTACCATCTCCATGAACACAGTATTACATTTCATACTTATATATTCTATAGATTATTATAATAAAAATATAATGAATATACATGATATTTATATAATTTTTTAAATTCTCTAAATCATGATATAAGTATAAGGATCAAATATATAACAAATTAAGACACAATCAAAAAATAAAGCGAATATTACCTAAAGTGTAACCATAACATGAAATTTTTATAAAGTTGGTAACATAATGTCCTAATAAAAACCATATATGGTATTAGATACATTAATATGTTTCTATAAAATATTTATAATAAACATAAACTTATTATATATTGTGTTTTAATGAGTATGGCGAGAGTCAAGACACAAGGTAAGGAAATTTCCTGTCACTTTTTATAAACTTGAGGTATATGCCATGCTCAAAACTATTTTCCTTTGTGTGGTGTATATACTAAACATGAATGTATTATATGATTCTTATTCGGATATTTATGGGTATTTATATATCTATTTTATAATCCTTTTTTCATGGGTTTTATGTTTCAAAAGTTACCAAATAAGGTAGATAGTTTTGTCTCAATTTCCCTTCTTTGAGACACTTGTTTTGTTATACCCCTACATTCCTTTTTCATGGTGTATATATTTCTATTTGAAATGTTATATCATGAATCTAATTATTTTAATGTAATTTTAAGCTTCATGTAATTTGATTTTCTTACATGGGGAGTATGGTTCAAAGTTACCAATTGGTAAGTTTTTAGTGAAACAATCTCATCGCATTTCGAGATTGTTTATGTTTATGCTTTGGTTCCTGAATTATTATGATCTATATCTAAAGAACTATATTAAATTTTTTTATCCTATATTTATTCATTATATATTAATTTATTGGTACCATTTCCCACTATTTGGTTCATAACACAGTTGATAAACTGTTTTTATGAAAGCCTTACTTTACCCTCTCTTCAGTTTGAAAAATGTGTTCCTTAAAAACAATGTTTTCTAAAAATAGTTACCAATAATAATATAGTAGTCTACTATAATTTTTCAAATTTTTTTTTTAATCTCTTTTCCCTTTTAACAATGTTTTCAATGTAATATTCTTGTATCTTTCTGAAGGGGGAATTTTTTATACGTTTTACCATGCAAGGGAATGATCTTTTTTACCTCATACAACATGTACAAAGATAACTTTTTTTATATCATTGAAGCTTACTTTTCAGGTTAAAAGATTTTTTTTATAGATTTTTTAAATTAATTCTGAATGGAATTATTTTGAAAATATTTTCAACATTTATTTAAACGTTTTCAATGTATTTTTCAAGGAAAGTGTTTTTGAAAAGGAATTTATGTTATTTTATAAGTTATTAAGGAAAATTATTGTCAAAATAATTTCAATATTATTTTATAATTTGTCATGGGAAATGGTTTTCAAAATGAAATCAAGATTTACTTATAAATTTTCAATTCATTTTCAAGGAAAATTGATTTCTAAAGGGTTTATGTTCAAAATATATTTTTTAAAATAATAATTGATATTTTCCCCAAGAAATGTATTTTATATATCTTCCTATGTTAGTTTATATATAAGATGACATTTTTTTGTGTTACCCATGTCCTTCTAGGAAATTATTCAATGCTTTAATTTATATTAATTCTTTAATGGTTAATGTTTTGAAGGAATGATGCTTATAAAACCCAAATGTTTCCCATGAGTTATATTCTTTTGAAACAACTTCTTTTCATGGGATATGATTTGATGAAATGATTATGAAAACCATATATTTTCCATAAGTTAGGATGTGTTGAAATTTTAATTATACCCATTTTGTAACGCCCCGACCCTAGTTACCCAGAGTCGGTGCATTATTACATAACATTGGAATGATCACAAGAAAGATCAAATCTCGAAAGACCGATTGGTTTAGTAGCCTTGGAAACACCAGATATATTCATAAGTTTTACATTACATCATAAAATTAAAAACTAATACAACAACATAATGTATCCACAGTCCACACTATTATCCCCTCATAATATCCCTGCAGGTCATTCATAATTTACTTCTTCACTTCCTGGGAAAAATAAAACATAGAAAAGGGGTGAGATCAAATGCCCAGTAAGGATAACAATATAGCGGAAACTTTCATAAATAAGAATAAACATTTAAGGCAATGTATAACTAAAACAAAAGCCTTATAAACTTGAACATCAACATAATATGGCAAAAGTAAAATGAAATAATTCCATTTACTCATTAACATGGATATTATGCTAATCAAATAATCACATGCAAAGTCACTAACCACTTTCATAATGTTGGAATGCATAATGCCTGACTATCATAACCACATAGCCAAGGCCTTGTGCCAAGACTAAAAATAATATTTTGTCAAGGCCTTGTGCCAATACACTAGTTTGTCTCATGAGACCTACCGATGCATCGAGGAGCTATAGAGGGCTCCACCCGTCACATATTAAGTCCAATGCATTCCCATATGAAAAGGTTTAAACATAACATAAACATTCGTATTAAAACTAGCATACGAAATGTAAATAATTTCACCATAAACTATGAATGGTATAAAAATAGCACATCCATAGTCAAACATATCACAAAACCTTCAATACAATATAGAAGTTTTGTATTATAATAAATCAACTTCAAATAAGCGTAAAATCCATCAAAGGATGTTGACATAGATGAAATCAAAACACTTTTTAGAGAAATATCTCTTTCTATTTTTGAAATCATTTAAGAGCCATAAAAAACAAAACATTTTCTTGAAAATATTCTTAAAATCTTGTAAGGAAATATTTGAAGATTTTATAAAGGCGGAAAATAACTGCACCCGCCGTATAAGTTAAAAAAAGCATTCTTACCTTAATTGTGTTGAAAAGGTTAAAAAGGACCTTGTTTTGAAAACGACGGAAAGATTCCTCATATAAAAAGTAAAAAAAAGTTATAAATGACTTTAACCCATATTCTTGTAAATAATAAAAATGTTTTGAAATACATTTTGAAGAAACATGGATGTGGATGATAAAGAGATCCTAGTAGATTATTACGTATAAACAACCTCGGATAATGAAGAGATTGTGAAGTAACCCTTACCTTGTACTTTTCCTTGGTTGGGGTAGGTTAACATCCTGTATAATGGTGAAATAATTGTTATTAAATTATACAAGAATCATATACATTCATATGATATCATATATGATCTTTTAACATTGCTTTGTTAACAATATCTTAGATTTATCGTTGTTTCGGGTGTTAACTTACTCGTTTTCTTTTATATGTTTTGTTACGTAAGTCGTGTTTTTCATGGATAGGTTGTATCTTATTCATATCCAGAATGATATCATGTCCTTAAACATTATTTTTAAATCATCAAATTATAATTATACTTGAATGGATACGACGGAGAATGAATCTCATCGCGTTCGTGGAGACAGTAGTCCGTATGTACGCACGAGCGACAATATCATTATTTTGATATTAAAATAATATATAATTGGATAGTATATCATAGATACAGAATCATTATCATGTTATATTTATTATTTACATGAATTACATATCATTATTATACCCACCTAAATAATAATATATTGAATAACAATTACACCACGACGTGGAGACGGTATGCCGTACGTACACACGTATGGTGACATGTCATTCAAATGATGGGTAGAATACTGAATATGGTTGTTCAATATTTATAATAACATCACAGTATATAGAAGATACTGGATTTATAATTTTAGAATCGAAATAATAAACAAAGAGGGAGTGGAAGAAGAAAGAAACATGAAAGAGGGTGATGAAAATGTTACCTCTTCTTCGGGTTCTTCCTTTTGATTTGATCAAAAGGACTCCTTAGGATGGATTTATGAGTAAAGTAAAGCTTCTAGGATGAAGGGAGAGAAGTTGGGAGAGTATTAGGGCAGAGTTTGGCCGAACCAAAAGGCTTGATAGCGTGAATAAGGTGGTAGAGGTGGGGGCCTTTTATAAGAGGAGAGGAGGGGCTCTTTTGGGAAAGATTGAAATGTTACATTGTTATACAATGTTTTTCGGATTCTAAAGGTCCCACACTCATATAATTCGTGGATAAGGGGATAAGGGTTCGAAATATCCTCATAAAATAGGCTTTGGACAAGTGTAAGCCTTGAATTTTTCATTAGCTTCTCATTTTATTTAAATCGTTAAATAATGAGGTCATCGCTACATCATAATGATGTCATAAATAATTTAATTTATTTAATGTCTAAAAATTATAAAAAAAATACTATGATGTAGGAAATCTTTTTAGATTTCTAATGAATATTTATAGTCAAAATTGGGACTTGTGTAACCCCACTAAAAAACTGTTTTAGTAAAACAACTCATGTTTGTGTCAATTTAATTTTAACATTAAATAAATATATATTAATGTCATTTTCCAACTAATGTGGCTCCATGGGGTCCCCAAGATGACCCATGGGTTGTCTTGGTCAGCCATGACTCATCCAATAGGAGTAGGACAAGTGTAATGCTCATCTCATATTATTAAAACATTATTTGTACCTTAAACTACACTAATTACCTCTAATCGCGATTAAGAACTTAAAAGTTACTATTCACCAAAAATTTATTTTAATCTCATTGAACCACATTTTACTTCTTAATGACAACCATGTATGTCGTATTTTTGAAAATCAAATCACAGAAGTGGTAATATTTCATTTAAACGAAAAATCAGTTATTTTACTACCACTTAGTAGTTTCACTATTCATCAACAATTGAAGTTTTTCATAACAAAGCCAAAATTTCACCCTAAGCTATAATTGATATTCCGAATTCAAAAAAGATGTATATTTTAAAAAATTCCAAACATATAAGTTGCATTAATTAATTTTATAATTAATTCCTGCTGTTACAAAAGATGGCGTGTTTCTAAGAAACAATTTATATCAAAAGATTGGCAATTGTTTATGTCCGATTTCAATGTTAAATTAATTATAATGACCACCATTGGATAAAATTGTAAAAATATATTCTAATTATACTTTAAAACCACTAAATAGTATAATTTTTCACTATAAATTATTTTGATTTAAAAAGTTGTTTTTATGTATTTTTCACTATTCATAAAAAATTAGAAGTTCTCAGAAAAATACCAAAAATTCAACATAGGCTAATTTCGATATTCCGAATACAAAAATGAAGTCCATTTTGATAAATAAAATTTATAAAATTTCAAAAAGTAGGTATTACTATTCACAACAGCTAGTTTAATTAGTTGTGGTGTGTGTTAGAGCTCGAGGTTGCGTACAACACACACTATTGCATTACTCGAAGGGAAACGTACCGTGGAAGCTTTGGGTGTTACATTCTCCCCTACTTCAAATAATTACGTCCTCACAATTTCTAGGGTATTACTGCATAAAAATACTTGGGTGGTTCTTCATCATAAGTTCCCCAGGTTCCCACGTTGCCTCTTCCATTTTATGATTTCTCCACAAAACCATTACCAGACGAGTCGTCCGGTTTCTCAGCACCTGCTCCCTCACATCAAGAATCCTGACGGGCTCTTCACAATAGGAAAGATCGGGTTCTAGTTCTAATTCCTCATAGGTGAGTATATGCGTTGGGTCAGGCATGTATTTCTTCAACAGAGATACGTGGAACACATCGTGAACTTTGGAGAGACTTGGCGGCATTGCCAATCGGTAAGCTACAGCCCCAATTCGTTCTAGAATTTCAAAAGGTCCGATGTACCTGGGACTCAATTTACCTTTCTTACCAAAACGTATAACTCCCTTCCATGGAGATACCTTCAGGAAAACATGATCACCAACTTGAAATTCCAAATCCTTTCTTTGATTATCGGCATAGCTCTTTTGCCTAATTTGAGCTGCTTTGATGTGATTTTGGATTACATTCACCTTTTCCACCATTTCCTCCACCAGTTCTGGGCCTACAAGTTTTCTTTCACCAACGTCATCCCAACAGGTTGGTGTACGACATCTCTTTCCATATAACGCTTCATATGGTGCCATCTGAATACTCAAATGGAAGCTATTGTTATAGGAAAATTCTACCAGTGGTAAATATTGATCCCACATACCCTGAAAGTCAAGTGAGCAAGATCTCAACATGTCTTCTAAGGTCTGAATAGTCCGTTCTGATTGTCCGTCTGTCTGAGGGAGGTAAGCAGTGCTCAAATGAAGTTAAGTATCCAAGGATTTCTAAAGACTTTTCCAAAATCTTGAAGTAAAACGGGGATCACGATCAGAAACGATCGATAGGGGTACTCCATGAAGTCTCACAACTTCATTAATATATAGTCTTGCTAGACGTTCTAGGGGTAGATCTTCTCTTATAGCAAGAAAATGTGCTGACTTGATAAGACGATCAACAATAACCCATATTGCAACGTTCCTTCTAGGAGTCATTGGTAGCCCCATGACAAATTCCATCGTAATATTGTCCCATTTCCACTCCGGTATGGGAAGAGGTTGCATGAATCCTCTAGGCTGTTGCCTTCCAGCTTTCACTTGTTGACAAACCATACATCTTGACACAAAATCAGCAATCTCCCTCTTCATTTTGTCCCACCAAAAATGTTCCTTCAAATCTCTATACATTTTGGTGCTCCCAGGGTGTATAGAGAAATTGGAACTATGAGCATCATCCAGCAATTCCCTTTTTAGATTAGGTATATCGGGAACACAAAGTCTCTTCCCGAATTTCAAAATTCCATCCTTATAAACAAAGTCCCTCAATCTTCCATCATTCACATCTTTAATCTTCTTCTGAAATTCTTCATCATTGTTCTGAGAACTCTTAATCCTTTCTAGTAATGATGGTTTGGAAACCATTTGAAAAAGCATTGATGTTTCACCATCCCTAGTTATTCCCATGTCCATCTTCACTAGATCCATGATAATTGGATCCCTTTCAATTCTCATCACATTCAAAACTCCATGGTCTTTTCTACTCAAAGCATCTGCCACCTTGTTTGCCTTCCCCGGGTGGTAATGTATCGTGCAATCATAATCCTTGAGTAGTTCAAGCCATCGCCTTTGCCTCATGTTGAGTTCTTTTTGTGAGAAAATATACTTCAAACTCTTCTGATCAGTATAAAACTCACATTTTTCACCATAGAGGTAATTTCTACATATCTTTAAAGCGAAGATCACACCTACTAACTCAAGATCATGAGTAGGATAGTTTTTCTCATGAATTTTTAGCTGTCGTGATGCATAGGCAATAACCTTATCATTCTTCATAAGGACACAACCAAGTCCTTTCTTCGATGCATCACTATAAATAACAAACCCATCATTCCCCGATGGTAGAGTAAATACAGGGGAAATGACTAATATTCTCTTTAGTTCTTCAAAACATTCCTCACACTCTTTTTTCCAGACAAATTTAATCCCTTTACGTGTGAGCTTTGTCAATGGGTTAGCCAATCTGGCAAAGTTATGGACGAAACGTCGATAATAACCTGCTAAACCAATAAAACTACGTACCTCAGTTATACTCATAGGTGCTGGCCATTCTTGGATTGCCTTGGTCTTAGAAGGATCAACAGAGATTCCATCTTTAGAGACAATATGGCCAAGAAAAGAAATCTCATGAAGCCAGAATTCACACTTGCTAAACTTCCCATATAATTCATCCCTCCTCAGAGTCTTCAAGATAATGTGCAAGTGATTTTCATGATCTTCGTAGGTTTTGGAGTATACCAAGATATCATCAATAAATACCACCAAAAATTCTTCGAGATACTCCTTGAAAACTCTATTCATCAGATCCATGAATACAGAGGGTGCATTAGTCAAACCAAACAACATTACAATAAACTCGTAATGCCCGTACCTGGTTCGAAATGTTGTCTTCGGAATGTCTTCCTTATTCACACACAACTGATGGTATCCAGATCGAAGGTCAATCTTTGAAAAGTATTGAGCTCCATGCAGTTGGTCAAATAAATCATCAATGCGAGGTAGGGGATACTTGTTATTTATCGTTATATCATTGATCTCCCTGTAGTCGATACATAACCTCATAGATCCATCTTTCTTTTTAACAAAAAGAATAGGGGCTCCCCATGGAGAAACACTAGGGCTAATAAATCCTTTATTACTCAACTCCTATAGTTGTTTCTTTAGTTCAACTAATTATATAGTGGCCATTCTATAAGGGGTTGTCGATATAGGCCTTGATCCAGGAATTAAATCAATGGAAAACTCAACTTCTCGTTCTGGAGGATGTCCAGGTAAATCTTCCGGAAATACATCTACAAATTCTTTCACAACAGGTACATCCTCTATTTGAACATTCCTTTCCTCACCGACAGTTATTCCATTCTCTTCCTCCCCAATAATTGAATTTAGTTGAGCTATTGAGGGTGGATCTAAATAAGAATTAGGTGGTGACGATTCTGCTCTAAAGATAAGGTGTTCCTTATCATTATCATCAAGAATCGTAACCTCTTTCTTCTTACAATAAATCTTCGCATCATAGTCCGAAAGCTCGTCCATACTGAGGATTATATCAAACTCAATCATAGGTATGACGATGAGATCAGCAGATAAAGAACATTTATGTGCTCTAATGGGGACTGATTCACAAAACTTTGTTGCAATGATAATTCCCTTAGAAGTTTTAACTGACAACTCCCTTATTAAATCAAATTGGAAATATCTTATTTTCTTAGAAAATTGGGAAGATATGGAACAATGCGATGATCCAGAATCAAATAATGCATTTTCTAAACTTGAGGAAACCATTAAATTACCTGCCACCACGTCTTTCGGAGCTTCTACCTCAGCAGTAGTGATAGCATAAGCCTGGCCTTGATCCCTTGGCCTTTTCTGAGATAAGTTCTCCTGACACATAGGACATTCATTTTCATAATGCCCCATCTCCCTGCAATTATAGCACCGAACGTTGGTAGCTTCCTTCTTCCCCTTGCAATCACGAGCTTGGTGGCCTTTTTCACCACACCTGTAACAGACTCCCATTCCCTTCAAGAAAGTACCAGGATGTTTCTTCCCGCATTTACCACAAGATGGATATTCAACCTTTCCCTTCTTCCCTTTATTTCCATTCCCAGATTGATTAGCAGGTCTCTTCTTCTCTTTCTTTGCTTTAAAGTCATAAGACTAAGAGAATTCCTTTTCTGTCTTGATAGCACATGAGACAATGTCTTCGTACGATAAAAAGGATTGTGAGACTAATGATCGACGAAGAAATGGTTTTAACCCATCAAAGAAACGATCAATCTTACTTCCTGGGTTACGTATATAATCTCCAGCATACCTTGCTAACCTTGTAAAGTTAGACTCATACTTTGTGACATTCTCATCCTCCTTTTGTCTCAGACTCAGAAATTGCCTTTCCATATCTGCTCGATGGTCACGAGGAAAGTATTTTTCTAAAAACAGATCTTTGAACTCCCTCCATTCCATATTTGATACTTCATCATCTTCCTTCATGTTTTGAATCAATGACCACCATTGATCAGCATCTCCAGTGAGGGGTAAACTGCCATGATAACTTTTTCCCTTTCACTGCTCCCCAAAGCCTGAAATATTTTCTCTAGGGAATTTATCCATTGCTCGGCTACTAAGGGATTTGTACTCCCATTGAACGTTGGTGGTTGTTGCCTCATGAATCGATCTAACATTGATCTTCCACGCTGTGGATCAGGGTGCTTCATACGGGTAAGGTTATTATTCATAACCTGAGTAAGTTGTCCTAGTATGGTGATTAGCTGATCGGCACCAGTAGCATCACCAGCCCCACTATAATTATCTTGAGCAGGAGGGCAATCCCTACATGGAGTGCGTGCATTGATACGGTTTCCATTTCATCCACTAGGCACCATTTCTAAACAATGGCATAAACTAGATCAGTTTATGAATCAAAATACATAATCCCATACTTATAAAACACTTAACATAAATTGAACTATTTATGGATATAATCCATAATCATAAAAATGTTTTCTTTGAGGAAGTATATACTCATAAACCCTTCATAATGATTTTTAAAGAAAATGATAGTTATCCTAAGCATATCCCCCTGGAGTGTCGTAACCAAGAGTGCAGCAAGGCCCGTTGTCGTGCACCAGTTCCCGTTCGAGTCTAGCTCAAAGCGGTGTTTGCGTGTTTTACCCCTAGGAACATCTGTGCTAGAGCCGCCTCTACCTGCTCGTATCCAGACAGGGATGTATTGCTTGGAAAACTCACAAAATCTCTACAATACCAAAATTCTAGGAAGTTATTCTATACTAATCCTCAAAGTTCATCTTAGTTCTACGTGCTCTAATCAGAGTTTATCTAAATCTAGCTTCCAAGGTTTGTACTAAACTTCCTCTGATACCAACTGTAACGCCCCGACCCTAGTTACCCAGAGTCGGTGCATTATTACATAACATTGGCATGATCACAAGAAAGATCAAATCTCGAAAGACCGATTGGTTTAGTAGCCTTGGAAACACCAGATATATTCATAAGTTTTACATTACATAATAAAATGAAAAACTACTACAACAACATAATGTCTCCATAGTCCACACTATTATCCCCGCATAATATCCCTGTAGGTCATTCATAATTTACTTCTTCACTTCCTGGGAAAAATAAAACATAGAAAAGGGGTGAGCTCAAATGCCCAGTAAGGATAACAATATAGAGGAAACTTTCATAAATAAGAATAAGCATTTAAAGCAATGTATAACTAAAACAAAAGCCTTATAAACTTGAACATCAACATAATATGGCAAAAGTAAAATGAAATAATTCCATTTACTCATTCACATGAATATTCTGCTAATCGAATAATCACATGCAAAGTCACTAACCACTTTCATAATGTTGGAATGCATAATGCCAGACTATCATAACCACATAGCCAAGGCCTCGTGCCAAGACTACAAATAAGATTTTGTCAAGGCCTTGTGCCAAGAAAATAGTTTGTCTCATGAGACCTACCGATGCATCGAGGAGCTATAGCGGGCTCCACCCGTCACATATTAAGTCCAATGCATTCCCATATGAAAAGGTTTAAACATAACATAAACATTCGTATTAAAACTAGCATACGAAATGTCAATAATTTCACCATAAACTATGAATGGTATAAGAATAGCACATCCAAAGTCAAACATATCACAAAACCTTCAATACAATATAGAAGTTTTGTATTATAATAAATCAACTTCAAATAAGCGTAAAATCCATCAAAGGATGTTGACATAGATGAAATCAAAACACTTTTTAGAGAAATATCTCTTTCTATTTTTTAAATCATTTAAGAGACATATAAAACAAAACATTTTCTTGAAAATATTCTTATAAGCTTGTTAGGAAAGATTTGAAGATTTTATAACGGCAGAAAATAACCGCACCTGCCGTATAAGTTAAAAAAAATCATTCTTACCTTAATTCTGTCGAAAAGGTTAAAAAGGACCTTGTTTTGAAAACGACGGAAAGATTCCTCTTATAAAAAGTCAAAAAAGGGTATAAATGACTTTAACCCATATTCTTGAAAATAATAAAAATGTTTTGAAATACATTTTGAAGACACATGGATGTGGATGATAAAGAGATCCCAGTAGATTATTACGTATAAACAACCTCGGATAATGAAGAGATTGTGAAGTAACCCTTACCTTGTACTTTTCCTTGGTTGGGTAGGTTAACCTCCTGTATAATGGTGAAATAATTGTTATTAAATTATACAAGAATCATATACATTCATATGATATCATATATGATCTTTTAAAATTGCTTTGATAACAATATCTTAGATTTATCGTTGTTTCGGGTGTTAACTTACTCGTTTTCCTTTATATGTTTTGTTACGTAAGTCATGTTTTTCATGGATAGGTTGTATCTTATTCATATCCAGAATGATATCATGTCCTTAAACATTATTTTTAAATCATCAAATGAAAATTATACTTGAATGGATACGACGGAGAATGAATCTCATCGCGTTCGTGGAGACGGTAGTCCGTACGTACGCACGAGCGACAATATCATTATTTTGATATTAAAATAATATATAATTGGATAGTATATCATATCTACAGAATCATTATCATGTTATATTTATTATTTACATGAATTACATATCATTATTATACCCACCTAAATAATAATATATTGAATAACAATTACACCACGACGTGGAGACGGTAAGCCGTACGTACGCACGTATGGTGACATGTCATTCAAATGATGGGTAGAATACTGAATATGGTTGTTCCATATTTATAATAACATCACAGTATATAGAAGATACTGGATTTATAATTTTAGAATTGAAATAATAAACAAAGAGGGAGTGGAAGAAGAAAGAAACATGTAAGAGGGTGATGAAAATGTTACCTCTTCTTCGGGTTCTTCCTTTTGATTTGATCAAAAGGACTCCTTAGGATGGATTTATGACAAAAGTAAAGCTTCTAGGATTAAGGGAGAGAAGTTGGGAGAGTATTTGGGCAGAGGTTGGCCGAACCAAAAGGCTTGAAAGTGTGAATAAGGTGGTAGAGGTGGGGGCCTTTGATAAGAGGAGAGGAGGGGCTCTTTTGGGAAAGATTGAAATGTTACATTATTATACAATGTTTTTCGGATTCTAAAGGTCCTACACTTATATAATTCGTGGATAAGGTGATAAGGGTTCGAAATATCCTCATCCGATAGGCTTTGGACAAGTTTATGCCTTGGATTTTGCATTATATTCTCATTTTATTTAAATCGTTAAATAATGAAGTCATCGCTGCATCATAATGATGTCATAAATAATTTAATTTATTTAATGTCTAAAAATTATAAAAAAATAATATGATGTAGGAAATATTTTTATATTTATAATGAATATTTATTGTCAAAATTTGGACTTGTTTAACCCCACTTAAAAACTGTTTTAGTAAAACAACTCATGTTTGTGTCAATTTAATTTTAACATTAAATAAATATATATTAATGTCATTTTCCAACTAAAGCGGCTCCATGGGGTCCCCAAGTTGACCCATGGGTTGTATTGGTCGGCCATGACTCATCCAATAGGATTAGGACAGGTTTCATGCTTATCTCATATTATTAAAACATTATTTGTACCTTAAACTACACTAATTACCTCTAATCGCGATTAAGAACTTAAAAGTTACTATTCACCAAAAATTTATTTTAATCTCATTGAAACACATTTTACTTCTTAATGACAACCATGTATGTCGGATTTTTGAAAATCAAATCACAGAAGTGGTAATATTTCATTTAAACGAAAAATCAGTTATTTAACTACCACTTAGTGGTTTCACAATTCATCAAAAATTGAAGTTTTTCAGAACAAAGCCAAAATTTCACCCTAAGCTATAATTGATATTCCGAATTCAAAAATGATTTCTATTTTAAAAAATTACAAACATATAAGTTGAATTAATTAATTTTATAATTAATTCCCGCTGTTACAAAAAATGGCATGTTTCTAAGAAACAATTTATATCAAAAGATTGGTAATTGTTTATGTCCGATTTCAATGTTAAATTAATTCTAATGACCACCATTGGATAAAATGGTAAAAATATATTCTAATTATACTTTAAAACCACTAAATAGTATAATTTTTCAGTATAAATTATTTTGATTTAAAAAGTTGTTTTTAAGTATTTTTCACTATTCATAAAAAATTAGAAGTTCTCAGAAAAATACCAAAAATTCAACATAGGTTAATTTAGATATTCCGAATCCAAAAATGAAGTCCATTTTGATAAATAAAATTTATAAAATTTCAAAAATTAGGTATTACTATTCGCAACGGCTAGTTTAATTAGTTGTGGTGTGTGTTAGAGCTCGAGGTTGCGTACAACACACACTATTGCATTACTCGAAGGGAAACGTACCGTGGAAGCTTGGGGTGTTACATTCTCCCCTCCTTCAAATAATTGAGTCCTCGCAATTTCTAGGGTATTACTGCATAAAAAGACTCGGGTGGTTCTTAATCATAAGTTCCTCAGGTTCCCACATTGCCTCTTCCATTTTATGATTTCTCCACAAAACCTTTACCAGACGAGTTGTCCGGTTTCTCCGCACCTGCTCCCTCACATCAAGAATCCTGATGGGCTCTTCACAATAGGAAAGATCGGGTTCCAGTTATAATTCCTCATAGGTGAGTACATGCGTTGGGTCAGGCATGTATTTCCTCAACAGAGATACGTGGAACACATCGTGAACTTTGGAGAGACTTGGCGGCATTGCCAATCGGTAAGCTACAGCCCCAATTCGTTCTAGAATTTCAAAAGGTCCGATGTACCTGGGACTCAATTTACCTTTCTTACCAAAACATATGACTCCCTTCCATGGAGATACCTTCAGGAAAACATGATCACCAACTTGAAATTCCAAATCCATTCTTCGATTATCGGCATAGCTCTTCTGCCTAATTTGAGCTGCTTTGATGTGATTTTGGATTACTTTCACCTTTTCCACCGTTTCGTCCACCAGTTCTGGGCCTACAAGTTTTCTTTCACCAACGTCATCCCAACAGGTTGGTGTACGACATCTCTTTTCGTATAACGCTTCATATGGTTCAATCTAAATACTCGAATGGAAGCTATTGTTATAGGAAAATTCTACCAGTGGTAAATATTGATCCCACATACCCTGAAAGTCAAGTGAGTAAGATCTCAACATGTCTTCTAAGGTATGAATAGTCCGTTCTGATTGTCCGTCTGTCTGAGGGTGGTAAGCAGTGCTCAAATGAAGTTCATTATCCAAGGATTTCTGAAGACTTTTCCAAAATCTTGAAGTAAAACGGGGATCACGATCAGAAACGATCGATAGGGGTACTCCATGAAGTCTCACAACTTCATTAATATATAGTCTTGCTAGACGTTCTAGGGGTAGATCTTCTCTTATAGCAAGAAAATGTGCTGACTTGGTAAGACGATCAACAATAACCCATATTGCATCGTTCCTTCTAGGAGTCTTTGGTAGCCCCATGACAAAGTCCATCGTAATATTGTCCCATTTCCACTCCGGTATTGGAAGAGGTTGCATGACTCCTCCAGGCTGTTGCCTTCCAGCTTTCACTTGTTGACAAACCATACATCTTGACACAAAATCAGCAATCTCTCTCTTCATGTTGTCCCACCAAAAATGTTCCTTCAAATCTCTATACATTTTGGTGCTCCTAGGGTGTATAGAGAAATTGGAACTATGAGCATCATCCAACAATTCCCTTTTTAGATCAGGTATATCGGGAACACAAAGTCTCTTCCCGAATTTCAAAATTCCATCCTTATACACAAAGTCCCTCAATCTTCCATCATTCACATCTTTAATCTTCTTCTGAAATTCTTCATCATTGGTCTGAGAACTCTTAATCCTTTCTAGTAATGATGGTTTGGCAACCATTTTAAAAAGCATTTATGTTTCACCTTCCCTGGTTATTCCCATGTCCATCTTCACTAGATCCATGAAAATTGGATCCCTTTCAATTCTCATCACATTCAAAACTCCATGGTATTTTCTACTCAAAGCATATGCCACCTTGTTTGCCTTCCCCGGGTGGTAATGTATCGTGCAATCATAATCCTTCAGTAGTTCAAGCCATCGCCTATGCCTCATGTTGAGTTCTTTTTGTGAGAAAATATACTTCAAACTCTTGTGATCAATATAAATCTCACATTTTTCACCATAGAGGTAATGTCTCCATATCTTTAAAGCAAATATCACAGCTGCTAACTCAAGATCATGAGTAGGATAGTTTTTCTCATGAATTTTTAGCTGTTGTGATGCATAGGCAATAACCTTATCATTCTTTATAAGGACACAACCAAGTCCTTTCTTCGATGCATCACTATAAATAACAAACCCATCATTCCCCGATGGTAGAGTCAATACAGGGGAATTGACTAATATTCTCTTTAGTTCTTCAAAACATTCCTCACACTCTTTTGTCCAGACAAATTTAATCCCTTTACGTGTGAGCTTTGTCAGTGGGTTAGCCAATCTGGCAAAATTCTGGAAAAAACGTCGATAATAACCTGCTAAACCAATAAAACTACGTACCTCAGTTATACTCGTAGGTGCTGGCCAATCTTGGATTGCCTTGGTCTTAGAAGGATCAACAGAGATTCCATCTTTAGAGACAATATGGCCAAGAAAATAAATCTCATGAAGCCAGAATTCACACTTGCTAAACATCCCATATAATTCATGACTCCTCAGAGTCTTCAAGATAATGCGCAATTGATTTTCATGATCTTCGTAGGTTTTGGAGTATACCAAGATATCATCAATACATACCACCACAAATTCATCGAGATACTCCTTGAAAACTCTATTCATCAGATCCATGAATACAGAGGGTGCATTAGTCAAACCAAACGACATTACAATAAACTCGTAATGCCCGTACCTGGTTCGAAATGTTGTCTTCAGAATGTCTTCCTTTTTCACACACAACTGATGGTATCCAGATCGAAGGTCAATCTTTGAAAATTATTGAGCTCCATGCAGTTGGTCAAATAAATCATCAATGCGATGTAGGGGATACTTGTTATTTATCGTTATAGAATTGATCTCCCTGTAGTCGATACATAACCTCATAGATCCATCTTTCTTTTTAACAAAAATAACAGGGGCTCCCCATGGAGAAACACTAGGGCAAATTAATCCTTTATTACTCAACTCCTCTAGTTGTTTCTTTAGTTCAACTAATTCTATAGTGGCCATTCTATAAGGGGTCTTCGATATAGGCCTTGATCCAGGAATTAAATCAATGGAAAACTCAACTTCTCGTTCTAGAGGATGTCCAGGTAAATCTTCCGGAAATACATCTACAAATTCTTTCACAATAGGTACATCCTCTATTTGAACATTCATTTCCTCACCGACAGTTATTCCATTCTCTTCCTCCCCAATAATTGAATTTAGTTGAGATATTGAGGGTGGATCTAAATAAGAATTAGGTGGTGACGATTCTGCTCTAAAGATAAGGTGTTCCTTATCATTATCATGAAGAATCGTAACCTCTTTCTTCTTACAATAAATCTTCACATCATAGTCCGAAAGCCAGTCCATATGGAGGATTATATCAAACTCAATCATAGGTATGACGATGAGAACAACAGATAAAGAACATTTATGTGCTCTAATGGGGACTGATTCACAAAACATTGTTGCAATGATACTTCCCTTAGGAGTTTTAACTGACAACTCCCTTATTAAATCAAATTGGAAATATCTAATTTTCTTAGAAAACTGGGAAGATATGAAAAAATGTGATGATCCAGAATCAAATAATGCATTTGCTAAACTTGAGGAAACCATTAAATTACCTGCCACCACGTCTTTCGGAGCTTCTACCTCAGCAGTAGTGATAACATAAGCCTGGCCTTGATCCCTTGGCCTTTTCTGAGGTAAGTTCTCCTGACGCTTAGGACATTCATTTGCATAATGCCCCATCTCCCTGCAATTGTATCACCGAACGTTGGTAGCTTCCTTCTTCCCCTTGCAATCACGAGCTTGGTGGCCTTTTTCACCACACTTGTAACAGACTCCCATTCCCTTCAAGCAAGTACCAGGATGTTTCTTCCCGCATTTACCACAAGATGGATATTCAAACTTTCCCTTCTTCCCTTTATTTCCATTCCCAGATTGATCAGCAGGTCTCTTCTTCTCTTTCTTTTCTTTAAAGTCATAAGACTTAGAGAATTCATTTTCTGTCTTGATAGAACATGAGACAATGTCTTCGTACGATGAAAAGGATTGTGAGACTAATGCTCGACGAAGAAATGGTTTTAACCCATCAAAGAAATGATCAATCTTTCTTCCTGGGTTATGTATATAATCTCGAGCATACCTTGCTAACCTTGTATAGTTAGCCTCATACTTTGTGATATTCTCATCCTCCTTTTGTCTCGGACTCAGAAATTGCCTTTCCATATCTGCTCGATGGTCGCGAGGAAAGTATTTTTCTAAAAACAGGTCTTTGAACTCCCTCCATTCCATATTTGATACTTCATCATCTTCCTTCATGTTTTGAATCAATGACCGCCATTGATCAGCATCTCCAGTGAGGCGGTAAACTTCCATGATAACTTTTTCCCTTTCACTGCTCCCCAAAGCCTGAAATATTTTCTCTAGGGAATTTATCCATTGCTCGGCTACTAAGGGATTTGTACTCCCATTGAACATTGGTGGTTGTTGCCTCATGAATCGATCTAACATTGATCCTCCACGCTGTGGATCAGGGTTCTCCATACAGGTAAGGTTATTATTCATAACCTGAGTAAGTTGTCCCTGTATGGTGATTAGCTGATCGGCACCAGTTGCATCACCAGCCCCACTATAATTATCTTGAGCAGGAGGGAAATCCCTACATGGAGTGCGTGCATTGATACGGTTTCCTTTTCTTCCACTAGGTGCCATTTCTAAACAATGGCATAAACTAGATCAGTTTATGAATCAAAATACATAATCCCATACTTATAAAACACTTAACATAAATTCAACTATTTATGGATATAATCCATAATCATAAAAATGTTTTCTTTGAGGAAGTATATACTCATAAACCCTTCATAATGATTTGTAAAGAAAATGAGAGTTATCCTAAGCGTATCCCCCAGGAGTGTCGTAACCAAGAGTGCAGCAAGGACCGTTGTCGTGCACCAGTTCCCGTTCGAGTCTAGCTCAAAGCGGTGTTTTCGGGTTTTACCCCTAGGAACATCTGTGCCAGAGCCGCCTCTACCTGCTCGTATCCAGATAGGGATGTATTGCTTGGAAAAATCACAAAATCTCTACAATACCAAAATTCTAGGAAGTTCTTCTATACTAATCCTCAAAGTTCATCTTAGGTCTATGTGCTCTAATCAGAGTTTATCTAAATCTAGCTTCCAAGGTTTGTACTAAACTTCCTCTGATACCAACTGTAACGCCTCGACCCTAGTTACCCAGAGTCAGTGCATTATTACATAACATTGGCATGATCACAAGAAAGATCAAATATCGAAAGACCGATTGGTTTAGTAGCCTTGGAAACACCAGATATATTCATAAGTTTTACATTACATCATAAAATGAAAAACTACTACAACAACATAATGTCTCCACAGTACACACTATTATCCCCGCATAATATCTGTGCAGGTCATTCATAATTTACTTCTTCATTTCCTGGGAAAAATAAAACATAGAAAAGGGGTGAGCTCAAATGCCCAGTAAGGATAACAATATAGCAGAAACTTTCATAAATAAGAATAAACATTTAAGGCAATGTATAACTAAAACAAAAGCCTTATAAACATGAACATCAACATAATATGGCAAAAGTAAAATGAAATAATGCCATTTACTCATTCAAATGGATATTCTGCTAATCGAATAATCACATGCAAAGTCACTAACCACTTTCATAATGTTGGAATGCATAATTCCAGACTATCATAACCACATAGCCAAGGCCTCGTGCCAAGACTACAAATAAGATTTTGTCAAGGACTTGTGCCAAGAAACTAGTTTGTCTCATGAGACCTACCGATGCATCGAGGAGCTATAGCGGGCTCCACCCGTCACATATTAAGTCCAATGCATTCCCATATGAAAAGGTTTAAACATAACATAAACATTTGTATTAAAACTAGCATACGAAATGTCAATAATTTCACCATAAACTATGAATGGTATAAAAATAGCACATCCACAGTCAAATATATCATAAAACCTTCAATACAATATAGAAGTTTTGTATTATAATAAATCAACTTCAAATAAGCGTAAAATCCATCAAAGGATGTTGACATAGATGAAATCAAAACACTTTTTAGAGAAATATCTCTTTCTATTTTTGAAATCATTTAAGAGCCATATAAAACAAAACATTTTCTTGAAAATATTCTTATAAGCTTGTTAGGAAAGCTTTGAAGATTTTATAACGGCAGAAAATAACCGCACCCACCGTATAAGTTAAAAAAAGCATTCTTAACTTAATTCTGTCGAAAAGGTTAAAAAGGACCTTGTTTTGAAAACGACGGAGAGATTCCTCTTATAAAAAGTCAAAAAAGGGTATAAATGACTTTAAACCATATTCTTGTAAATAATAAAAATGTTTTTAAATACATTTTGAAGAAACATGGATGTGGATGATAAAGAGATCCCAGTAGATTATTACGTATAAACAACCTCGGATAATAAAGAGATTGTGAAGTAACCCTTACCTTGTACTTTTCCTTGGTTGGGGTAGGTTAAACTCATTCATAATGGTGAAATAATTGTTATTAAATTATACAATAATCATATACATTCATATGATATCATATATGATCTTTTAACATTGCTTTGTTAACAATATCTTAGATTTATCGTTGTTTCGGGTGTTAACTTACTCGTTTTCTTTTATATGTTTTGTTATGTAAGTCGTGTTTTTCATGGATAGGTTGTATCTTATTCATATCCAGAATGATATCATGTCCTTAAACATTATTTTTAAATCATCAAATGATAATTATACTTGAATGGATACGACGGAGAATGAATCTCATCGCGTTCGTGGAGACGGTAGTCCGTACGTACGCACAAGCGACAATATCATTATTTTGATATTAAAATTATATATAATTGGATAGTATATCATATATACAGAATCATTATCATGTTATATTTATTATTTACATGAATTTCATATCATTATTATACCCACCTAAATAATAATATATTGAATAACAATTACACCACGACGTGGAGACGGTAAGCCGTACGTACGCACGTATGGTGACATGTCATTCAAATGATGGGTAGAATACTGAATATGGTTGTTCCATATTTATAATTACATCACAGTATATAGAAGATACTGGAGTTATAATTTTAGAATTGAAATAATAAACAAAGAGGGAGTGGAAGAAGAAAGAAACATGAAAGAGGGTGATGAAAATGTTACCTCTTCTTCGGGTTCTTCCTTTTGATTTGATCAAAAGGACTCCTTAGGATAGATTTATGACTAAAGTAAAGCTTCTAGGATGAAGGGAGAGAAGTTGGGAGAGTATTTGGGTAGAGGTTGGCCGAACCAAAAGGCTTGAAAGTGTGAATAAGGTGGTAGAGGTGGGGGCCTTTTATAAGAGGAGAGGAGGGGCTGTTTTGGGAAAGATTGAAATGTTACATTATTATACAATGTTTTTCGGATTCTAAAGGTCCCACAATTATATAATTCGTGGATAAGGTGATAAGGGTTCGAAATATCTTCATCCAATAGGCTTTGGACAAGTGTAAGCCTTGTATTTTTCATTATCTTCTCATTTTATTTAAATCGTTAAATAATGAGGTCATCGCTGCATCATAATGATGTCACAAATAATTTAATTTATTTAATGTCTAAAAATTATAAAAAAAATACTATGATGTAGGAAATCTTTTTATATTTATAATTAATATTTATAGTCAAAATTTGGACTTTTTTAACCCCACTTAAAAACTATTTTAGTAAAACAACTCATGTTTGTGTCAATTTAATTTTAACATTAAATAAATATATATTAATGTCATTTTCCAACTAAAGGGGATCCATGGGGTCCCCAAGTTGACCCATGGGTTGTCTTGGTCGGCCATGACTCATCCAATAGGAGTAGGACAAGTGTCATGCTCATCTCATATTATTAAAACATTATTTGTACCTCAAACTACACTAATTACCTCTAATCGCGACTAAGAACTTAAAAGTTACTATTCACCATAAATTTATTTTAATCTCATTGAACCAAATTTTACTTCTTAATGAAAACCATGTATGTCGGATTTTTGAAAATCAAATAATAGAAGTGGTAATATTTCATTTAAATGAAAAATCAGTTATTTAACTACCACTTAGTGGTTTCACTATTCATCAAAAATTGAAGTTTTTCAGAACAAAGCCAAAATTTCACCCTAAGCTATAATTGATATTCTGAATTCAAAAATGATGTCTATTTTACAAAATTCCAAACATATAAGTTTCATTAATTAATTTTATAATTAATTCCCGCTGTTACAAAAAATGGCGTGTTTCTAAGAAACAATTTATATCAAAAGATTGGCAATTGTTTATGTCCGATTTCAATGTTAAATTAATTCTAATGACCACCATTGGATAAAATGGTAAAAATATATTTTAATTATACTTTAAAACCACTAAATAGTATAGTTTTTCACAATAAATTATTTTCATTTAAAAATTTGTTTTTAAGTATTTTTCACTATTCATAAAAAATTAGAAGTTCTCAGAAAAATACCAAAAATTCAACATAGGCTAATTTCGATATTCCGAATCCAAAAATGAAGTCCATTTTGATAAATAAAATTTATAAAATTTCAAAAATTAGGTATTACTATTCACAACGGCTAGTTTAATTAGTTGTGGTGTGTGTTAGAGCTCGAGGTTGCGTACAACACACACTATTGCATTACTCGAAGGGAAACGTACCGTGGAAGCTTGGGGTGTTACATTCTCCCCTCCTTCAAATAATTGCGTCCTCGAAATTTCTAGGGTATTACTGCATAAAAAGACTCAGGTGGTTCTTAATCATAAGTTCCCCAGGTTCCCACGTTGCCTCTTCCATTTTATGATTTCTCCACAAAACCTTCACCAGACGAGTCGTCCGGTTTCTCAGCACCTGCTCCCTCACATCAAGAATCCTGACGGGATCTTCACAATAGGAAAGATCGGGTTCCAGTTATAATTCCTCATAGGTGAGTACATGCGTTGGGTTAGGCATGTATTTCCTCAACATAGATACGTGGAACACATCTTGAACTTTGGAGAGACTTGGCGGCATTGCCAATCGATAAGCTACAACCCCAATTCGTTCTAGAATTTCAAAAGGTCCGATGTACCTGGGACACAATTTACCTTTCTTACCAAAATGTATGACTCCCTTCCATGGAGATACCTTCAGGAAAACATGATCACCAACTTGAAATTCCAAATCCTTTCTTCGATTATCGGCATAGCTCTTCTGCCTACTTTGAGCTTCTTTGATGTGATTTTGGATTACTTTCACATTTTCCACTGTTTCCTCCACCAGTTCTGGGCCTACAAGTTTTTTTTCACCAACGTCATCCCAACAGGTTGGTGTACGACATCTCTTTCTGTATAACGCTTCATATTGTGCCATCTGAATAATCTAATGGAAGCTATTGTTATAGGAAAATTCTACCAGTGGTAAATATTGATCCCACATACCCAGAAAGTCAAGTGAGCAAGATCTCAACATGTATTCTAAGGTCTGAATAGTCCGTTCTGATTGTCCGCCTGTCTGAGGGTGGTAAGCAGTGCTCAAATGAAGTTCATTATCCAAGGATTTCTGATGACTTTTCCAAAATCTTGAAGTAAAACAGGGATCACGATCAGAAACGATCGATAGGGGTACTCCATGAAGTCTCACAACATCATTAATATATAGTCTTGCTAGACGTTCTAGGGGTAGATCTTCTCTTATAGCAAGAAAATGTGCTGACTTGGTAAGACGATCAACAATAACCCATATTGCATCATTCCTTCTAGGAGTCTTTGGTAGCCCCATGACAAAGTCCATCGTAATATTGTCCCATTTCCACTCCGGTATGGGAGGAGGTTGCATGACTCCTCCAGGCTGTTGCCTTCCAGCTTTCACTTGTTGAAAAACCATACATCTTGACACAAAATCAGCAATCTCCATCTTCATGTTGTCCCACCAAAAATGTTCCTTCAAATCTCTATACATTTTGGTGCTCCCAGGGTGTATAGAGAAATTGGAACTATGAGCATCATCCAGCAATTCCCTTTTTAGATCAGGTATATCGGGAACACAAAGTCTCTTCCCGAATTTCAAAATTCCATCCTTATACACAAAGTCCCTCAATCTTCCATCATTCACATCATTAATCTTCTTCTGAAATTATTCATCATTGGTATGAGAACTCTTAATCCTTTCTAGTAATGATGGTTTGGCAACCATTTGAAAAAGAATTGATGTTTCACCTTCCCTAGTTATTCCCATGTCCATCTTCACTAGATCCAAGAAAATTGGATCCCTTTCAATTCTCATCACATTCAAAACTCCATGGTCTTTTCTACTCAAAGCATCTGCCACCTTGATTGGCTTCCCCGAGTGGTAATGTATCGTGCAATCATAATCCTTGAGTAGTTCAAGCCATCGCCTTTGCCTCATGTTGAGTTCTTTTTGTGAGAAAATATACTTCAAACTCTTGTGATCAGTATAAATCTCACATTTTTCACCATAGAGGTAATGTATACATATCTTTAAAGTTAAGATCACAACTACTAACCCATGATCATGAGTAGGATAGTTTTTCTCATGAATTTTTAGCTGTTGTGATGCATAGGAAATAACCTTATCATTCTTCATAAGGACACAACCAAGTCCTTTCTTCGATGCATCACTATAAATAACATACCCATCATTCCCCGATGGTAGAGTCAATACAGGGGCATTGACTAATCTTCTCTTTAGTTCTTAAAAACATTCCTCACACTATTTTGTCCAGACAAATTTAATCCCTTTACATGTGAGCTTTGTCAATGGGTTAGCCAATCTGGCAAAATTCTGGACGAAATGTCGATAATAACCTGCTAAACCAATAAAACTACGTACCTCAGTTATACTCGTAGGTGCTGGCCATTCTTGGATTACCTTGGTCTTAGAAGGATCAACAGAGATTCCATCTTTAGAGACAATATGGCCAAGAAAAGGAATCTCATGAAACCAGAATTCACACTTGCTAAACTTCCCATATAATTCATGCCTCCTCAGAGTCTTCAAGATAATGCACCAGTGATTTTCATGATCTTTGTAGGTTTTGGAGTATACCAAGATATCATCAATAAATACCACAAAAAATTCATCGATATACTCCTTGAAAACTCTATTCATCAGATCCATGAATACAGAGGGTGCATTAGTCAAACCAAAAGGCATTACAATAAACTCGTAATGCCCGTACCTGGTTCGAAATGTTGTCTTCGGAATGTCTTCCTTCTTCACGCACTACTGATGGTATCCAGATCGAAGGTCAATCTTTGAAAAGTATTGAGCTCCATGCAGTTGGTCAAATAAATCATCAATGCGAGGTAGGGGATACTTGTTCTTTATCGTTATAGCATTGATCTCCCTGTAGTCGATACATAACCTCATAGATCCATCTTTCTTTTTAACAAAAAGAACAGGGGATCCCCAGGGAGAAACACTAGGGCGAATAAATCCTTTATTACTCAACTCCTCTAGTTGTTTCTTTAGTTAAACTAATTCTATAGTGGCCATTCTATAAGGGGTCTTCAATATAGGCCTTGATCGAGGAATTAAATCAATGGAAAACTCAACTTCTCGTTCTAGAGGATGTCCAGGTAAATCTTCCGGAAGTACATCTACAAATTCTTTCACAACAGGTACATCCTCTATTTGAACATTCCTTTCCTCACCGACAGTTATTCCATTCTCTTCCTCCCCAATAATTGAATTTAGTTGAGCTATTGAGGGTGGATCAAAATAAGAATTAGGTGGTGACGATTCTGCTCTAAAGATAAGGTGTTCCTTGTCATTATCATCAAGAATCGTAACCTCTTTCTTCTTACAATAAATCTTCGCATCATAGTCCGAAAGCCAGTCCATACCGAGGATTATATCAAACTCAATCATAGGTATGACGATGAGATCAGCAGATAAAGAACATTTATGTGCTCTAATGGGGACTGATTCACAAAACTTTGTTGCAATGATACTTCCCTTAGGAGTTTTAACTGACAACTCCCTTATTAAATCAAATTGGAAATATCTAATTTTCATAGCAAACTGGGAAGATATGAAACAATGCGATGATCCAGAATCAAATAATGCATTTTCTAAACTTGAGGAAACCATTAAATTACCTGCCACCACGTCTTTCGGAGCTTCTACCTCAGCAGTAGTGATAGCATAAGCCTGGACTTGATCCATTGGCCTTTTCTGAGGTAAGTTCTCATGACGCTTAGGACATTTATTTGCATAATTCCCCATCGCCCTGCAATTGTAGCACCGAACGTTGGTAGCTTCCTTCTTCCCCTTGCAATCACGAGATTGGTGGCCTTTTTCACCACACTTGTAATAGACTCCCATTCCCTTCAAGAAAGTACGAGGATGTTTATTACCGCATTTACCACAAGATGGATATTCAACCTTTCCCTTCTTCCCTTTATTTCCATTCCCAGATTGATCAGAAGGTCTCTTCTTCTCTTGCTTTACTTTAAACTCATAAGACTTAGAGAATTCCTTTTCTATCTTGATAGCACATGAGACAATGTCTTCGTACGATGAAAAGGATTGTGAGACTAATGCTCGACGAAGAAATGGTTTTAACCCATCAAAGAAACGATCAATATTAGTTCCTAGGTTACGTATATAATCTCCAGCATACCTTGCTAACCTTGTAAAGTTAGCCTCATACTTTGTGACATTCTCATCCTCCTTTTGTCTCAGACTCAGAAATTGCCTTTCCATATCTACTCGATGGTCGCGAGGAAAGTATTTTTCTAAAAACAGGTCTTTGAACTCCCTCCATTCCATATTTGATACTTCATCATCTTCCTTCATGTTTTGAATCAATGACCACCATTGATCAGCATCTCCAGTGAGGCGGTAAACTTCCATGATAACTTTTTCCCTTTCACTGCTCCCCAAAGCCTGAAATATTTTCTCTAGGGAATTTATCCATTGCTCGGCTACTAAGGGATTTGTACTCCCATTGAACGTTGGTGGTTGTTTCCTCATGAATCGATCTAACATTGATCCTCCACGCTGTGGATCAGGGTGCTCCATACGAGTAAGGTTATTATTCATAACCTGAGTAAGTTGTCCCTGTATGGTGATTAGCTGATCGGCACCAGTTGCATCACCAGCCCCACTATAATTATCTTGAACAGGAGGGAAATCCCTACATGGAGTGTGTGCATTGATACGGTTTCCATTTCTTCCACTAGGCTCCATTTCTAAACAATGGCATAAACTAGATCAGTTTATGAATCAAAATACATAATCCCATACTTATAAAACACTTAACATAAATTGAACTATTTATGGATATAATCCATAATCATAAAAAAAATTTCTTTGAGGAAGTATATACTCATAAACCCTTCATAATGATTTGTAAAGAAAATGAGAGTTATCCTAAGCATATCCCCCGGGAGTGTCGTAACCAAGAGTGCAGCAAGGCCCGTTGTCGTAAACCAGTTCCCGTTCGAGTCTAGCTCAAAGCGGTGTTTTCGGGTTTTACCCCTAGGAACATCTGTGCCAGATCCGCCTCTACCTGCTCGTATCCAGACAGGGATGTATTTCTCGGAAAACTCACAAAATCTCTACAATACCAAAATTCTAGGAAGTTCTTCTATACTAATACTCAAAGTTCATCTTAGGTCTACGTGCTCTAATCAGAGTTTATCTAAATCTAGATTCCAAGGTTTTTACTAAACTTCCTCTGATACCAACTGTAACGCCCCGACCCTAGTTACCCAGAGTCGGTGCATTATTACATAACATTGGCATGATCACAAGAAAGATCAAATCTCGAAAGACCGATTGGTTTAGTAGCCGTGGAAACACCAGATATATTCATAAGTTTTACATTACATCATAAAATGAAAAACTACTACAACAACATAATGTCTCCACAGTCCACACTATTATCCCCTCATAATATCCCTGCAGGTCATTCATAATTTACTTCTTCACTTCTTGGGAAAAATAAAACATAGAAAAGGGGTGAGCTCAAATGCCCAGTAAGGATAACAATATAGCGGAAACTTTCATAAATAAGAATAAACATTTAAGGCAATGTATAACTAAAACAACAGCCTTATAAACATGAACATCAACATAATATGGCAAAAGTAAAATGAAATAATTCCATTTACTCATTCACATGGATATTCTGCTAATCGAATAATCACATGCAAAGTCACTAACCACTTTCATAATGTTGGAATGCATAATGCCAGACTATCATAACCACATAGCCAAGGCCTCGTGCCAAGACTACAAATAAGATTTTGTCAAGTCCTTGTTCCAAGACACTAGTTTGTCTCATGAGACCTACCGATGCATCGAGGAGCAATAGCAGGCTCCACCCATCACATATTAAGTCCAATGCATTCCCATATGAAAAGGTTTAAACATAACATAAACATTCGTATTAAAACTAGCATACGAAATGTCAATAATTTCACCATAAACAATGAATGGTATAAAAATAGCACATCCACAGTCAAACATATCACAAAACCTTCAATACAATATAGAAGTTTTGTATTATAATAAATCAACTTCAAATAAGCGTAAAATCCATCAAAGGATGTTGACATAGATGAAATCAAAACACTTTTTAGAGAAATATCTCTTTATATTTTTGAAATCATTTAAGAGACATATAAAACAAAAAATTTTCTCTAAAATATTCTTATAATCTTGTAAGGAAAGCTTTGAAGATTTTATAACGGCGGAAAATAACCGCACCCACCGTATAAGTTAAAAAAACATTCTTACCTTAATTCTGTCGAAAAGGTTAAAAAGGACCTTGTTTTGAAAACGACGGAAGGATTCCTCTTATAAAAAGTAAAAAAAGGATATAAATGACTTTAACCCATATTCTTTTAAATAATAAAAATGTTTTGAAATACATTTTGAAGAAACATGGATGTGGATGATAAAGAGATCCTAGTAGATTATTACGTATAAACAACCTCGGATAATGAAGAGATTGTGAAGTAACCCTTACCTTGTACTTTTCCTTGGTTGGGGTAGGTTAACCTATTGTATAATGGTGAAATAATTGTTATTAAATTATACAAGAATAATATACATTCATATGATGTCATATATGATCTTTTAACATTGCTTTGTTAACAATATCTTAGATTTATCGTTGTTTCGGGTGTTAACTTACTCGTTTTCTTTTATATGTTTTGTTACATAAGTCGTGTTTTTCATGGATAGGTTGTATATTATTCATATCCATAATGATATCATTTCCTTAAACATTACTTTTAAATCATCAAATGATAATTATACTTGAATGGATACGACGGAGAATGAATCTCATCGCGTTCGTGGAGACAGTAGTCCGTACGTACGCACGAGCGACAATATCATTATTTTGATATTAAAATAATATATAATTGGATAGTATATCATATATACAGAATCATTATCATGTTATATTTATTATTTACATGAATTACATATCATTATTATACCCACCTAAATAATAATATATTGAATAACAATTACACCACGACGTGGAGACGGTAAGCCGTACGTACGCACGTATGGTGACATGTCATTCAAATGATGGGTAGAATACTGAATATGGTTGTTCCATATTTATAATAACATCACAGTATATAGAAGATACTGGAGTTATAATTTTATAATTGAAATAAAAAACAAAGAGGGAGTGGAAGAAGAAAGAAACATGAAAGAGGGTGATGAAAATTTTACCTCTTCTTCGGGTTCTTCCTTTTGATTTGATCAAAAGGACTCCTTAGGATGGCTTTCTGACTAAAGTAAATATTCTAGGATGAAGGGAGAGAAGTTGGGAGAGTATTTGGGTAGAGGATGGCCGAACCAAAAGGCTTGAAAGTGTGAATAAGGTGGTAGAGGTGGGGGCCTTTTATAAGAGGAGAGGAGGGGCTCTTTTGGGAAAGATTGAAATGTTACATTATTATACAATGTTTTTCGGATTCTAAAGGTCCCACACTTATATATTTCGTGGATAAGGTGATAAGGGTTCGAAATAGCATCATCCAATAGGCATTTGACAAGTGTAAGCCTTGGATTTTGCATTATCTTCTCATTTTATTTAAATCGTTAAATAATGAGGTCATCGCTGCATCATAATGATGTCATAAATAATTTAATTTATTTAATGTCTAAAAATTATAAAAAAAACTAATATGATGTAGGAAAACTTTTTAGATTTCTAATAAATATTTATAGTCAAAATTTGGACTTTTGTAACCCCACTTAAAAACTGTTTTAGTAAAACAACTCATGTTTGTGTCAATTTAATTTTAACATTAAATAAATATATATTAATGACATTTTCCAACTAAAGTGGATCCATGGGGTCCCCAAGTTGACCCATGGGTTTTCTTGGTCGGCCATGACTCATCCAATAGGAGTAGGACAAGTGTCATGCTCATCTCATATTATTAAAACATTATTTGTACCTTAAACTACACTAATTACCTCTAATCGCGATTAAGAACTTAAAAGTTACTATTCACCAAAAATTTATTTTAATCTCATCGAACCACATTTTACTTCTTAATGACAACCATGTATATCGGATTATTGAAAATCAAATCACAAAAGTGGTAATATTTCATTTAAACGAAAAATCAGTTATTTAACTACCACTTAGTGGTTTCACTATTCATCAAAAATTGAAGTTTTTCAGAACAAAGCCAAAATTTCACCCTAAGATATAATTGATATTCCGAATTAAAAAATGATGTCTATTTTAAAAAATTCCAAACATATAAGTTTAATTAATTAATTTTATAATTAATTCCCGCTGTTACAAAAAATGGCGTGTTTCTAAGAAACAATTTATATCAAAAGATTGGCAATTGCTTATATCCGATTTCAATGTTAAATTAATTCTAATGACCACCATTGGATAAAATGGTAAAAATATATTCTAATTATACTTTAAAACCACTAAATAGTAAAATTTTTCACTATAAATTATTTTGATTTAAAAAGTTGTTTTTAAGTATTTTTCACTATTCATAAAAAATTAGAAGTTCTCAGAAAAATACCAAAAATTCAACATAGGATAATTTCGATATTCCGAATCCAAAAATGAAGTCCATTTTGATAAATAAAATTTATATAATTTCAAAAAGTAGGTATTACTATTCACAACGGCTAGTTTAATTAGTTGTGGTGTGTGTTAGAGCTCGAGGTTGCGTAAAACACACACTATTGCATTACTCGAAGGGAAACGTACCGTGGAAGCTTGAGGTGTTACACATTTCATTTCAAGTGTTATGATTTTATTTTTATAGAAACCATATATTTTCATGGGTCATGATGTGATGAATGTTTTGTGGATCATCATTTTATAATTTCATTATGTAGAGGGTGGGACCTGTATCAACTTCCAATAAATTGGGTAATGATTGGTGAATCATGATTATTAATTTTTTATTGTGGACCTGATTAGATGTTAAGAATTTTATGTATGGACCCTATTTCATATCTACAACTTTATGCATGAACCTGATTAGATGTTCACAATGTTATGTGTGAACCTTATTATGTTTTCAAACCAGTCTAAATATTCCTTATTCAGAAACCCTTCAAAGGGGACATGGCTCATTTAAAGGACTTCATAAAACATATATTGGTGAAAAACCTTCATGTAATAAGGATCCCTAAAACTATTTCTTCATTCATCCTATAGATAAAATGAAATGAATTCATTAAAATGGTCATCATACACCTTCAAAATCTTCCAACCTTGTTAGAGGCTCATCTTCTCTACCACATTTTTTTCATTAAACTACTCAGGAAGGAACCACTAAGAAATTTTGGTCTAAATGAACTTTTTGAAACCCCATATTGCAATTAAGTTGGGACGATGGTCTTCCTATGATCAAAACCCATCCCTTCAAGTAGTCAAAGAATGACTTTCTCCCTCAAAACACCACAACATCCAATGTATCAGATGAATCTCTTAATGGACTTATTCCACTCCACTACCACTCTAGAACACATATCACATCTATGGATAGGAAAAACACAAAATAGAACTAGTCCCACCAATCTATCCAAATACTAGGTAGTTTTATCAAATTACCAAGCCACTATCAAATCCTCACAATCCCTTTAAATTGTTCATAGAGAAATAATGTAAATAATAAAATATTAACAATGAATATTAACATCAATATCAATTTAAATATCCAAAAAATTAATTAAATATAATTTCAGAATATCAATCCCAGTAAGGAGAAAGACCAAGTGACTAAACGATATTTGAATATATCACCATTTGAAGACATTTTAAACATCACATTTCACATTTCATTTTTTTAAAAATCTCACCCTCAAATTTCAAGCCACATTGAATCCTACAACTAAATTTGAATTTATTATTCTCACATGAGTCCATTTAAAAATAACATACATTATTTATTGAAAACCTTAATAGGTTATAAACCTCAAAATATTCACACTTTTTTCAATAACTCCCCTTTTTAATTTTTTTAACAAAATCAATTTTTTAGAACTATCTAAAAATTCCATATTCCCCCATATTTTGGAGACCAACTTCTTATGAAAACTATATCCGCTAAAAATGGACAATCACATAAAGGAGTATATGAATATTCACACACACACACATATATATCTATACACCTACACATAATTTTATACACAACTATGTACACATGTAATCACTCACTTACCACACACCCACACAGACACACCCACACAAACATATATATATATATATTAAAACCATAAAAATAACACAGAAGTTCAAATAAAAAGGAAATAGATTAAATTTTAAATAACTATATTTAATGAATCCTAAAAACTCTAAAACATCAATAAATCCTCAAAAAACATTTATAGATCCCCAATTCACATTATATTGAAAATTTGACAAAACATTTCTCAAATAGCAAGGAACTTCCATTTCATTATTATGTAAAAAATAAAAATCAAACTTTTATGAACCGAATATCACTTTAGACTCAAAATTAAACATTCCAAAATCAATATAAACAACTAGAAATAATAGATGAAATAATACCAACATTGAAAGAATAAAAATTCAAAAAATCATTATGTGAAATTTTTGGGCATGGTTGACCACATTGTTTTGAAGATTGTTTTCCCAGCATTAAAATATCACTTGAGGTAAAAAGGCATGGCCTCATGAACTACATATGTTTTTCTAGACCAATCATAGTAACTTCCAACATAACTAACCCCTATAGAAATCCACTCCGAAATTAGTAACCTCTAAAATAACCCCTTAATTCCCAATTAAAATCCTAAAAAATAAAATATATACTGAAAAAATTGATAATGTATGATAACCACACTTTTATTTGAGACAAAAACATCCCAGCCCATCTTAGAAACTCAAGAGTCCTTTCGATTAAGTGGTTATAAAGAATCTACCAATGATAGACAAGTTTAATTATGAAAATAGTAAAAACAATATTTTGGAAAAACCCAAATAATAAGGTCACATTCCCCTAATACCATTTATTCATGGGCAATCATAGATAAACCTCGAATCGATCACTTGAGCTACCCCACAACAAGGCCCAAGTGAAATTTGGAATCATCACAATATTGTTACTATTTTTGGGAATCAATCATTACTCAATTGGAAATTATTTCTACCATAAAAAATTAGTAAATATTATAACATAATAAATTAGGTAAACAATGTTAGTATGAGAAAAAATAGCAATAATATATGACATCATGTGACTACATGGGTCCCCACCACCCATATAACCTTACTCAATCCACGTGTGACTCTAAACCGAACCGACCTAAAAATTAAAATGATAAAGGATATGAGAGGATCAAGATTATCAATTGGGATAAGAAGAGAGAAACCAGAACCTTTTCTTTACCTTTAAATGGAAATAAATTTCAAAAAATTTTAAACTTATAAATGTATGAAATAATGGATCTATTTTACATTTATGAAGAAGTAGAAAGTTGAATCCATTGAAAAATTCATTTTACCCATTCCTTTTTCAAAACTATTACCAAATAATTAATGAATTTTCAAAAAAAAAATATTAATAAGAAACACATGATGAAAGAATCAATTTAGATTCTAATAAGTAATTTTAATAATATATCATGGTGCTTTAAAAAAGTGGATAATAGAATACATATAATACATGTGACAATGTTTTTAAAGTAAAAGAATAATAGATTAAATGGGTTTACAAATTTTTTATAAAATGAAAGAAATTAGAATGCTATAACAATAGTTATCATGGTAAATTCTTATTAATGACGTGAAGAGACCCTAGATATACCCAGTTCAGAACAATCTATCAGAATATTGATGTGATCCATAGTCTATAACCAAATAGGATTACCAAAAATATCCTTGTTGGTAGGACATCTTACTATGGTCTTTCAATTCCATGAAGATATAGAATTTAAAATATTCAAAAAATAGTAACCATCTATTGGATCTCACTAATACATCCTGGATCCCATGGCTATAAAACAAATGGTTGGTGATGTGGCCTTCACAGGATATCACAATCAAGTACAATCACATCTTCATCAACCACCTCTAATCACAATCCAATGACCCTCAAGATGGGGAGTATCCATGGATGTGTATTCTTTAAATTAAAACATTTAAAGGTAAAAACTAGGACATATCAATTGAAAATAAAAATTGATCTTTTTAGAACAAAATTTCAACCAATGATTTCGAGTACAAAACCACACTTCTCACTTAAACACATATGCACCTTTATTTTTATATATGCTCTCCTTATCTCAATAAATATATTTCCTCCCCCAAGATTTAATATGTAAAAACAGGTAACATATACATATATATGTTACCTTTAGATGATATGAAGATTTCAAATCTATTTAATGTTTTTTTGAAAACCAAATATGTCATTAAGGTTCTTGGAATTTTTAACAATCAAGAAAAAATAAATATATAATTGAAATTAATGATCACAACATAGAGAAAAATGAAAAACAACAAAGATTTTTTTTGATAATAATAAAAAAAATTCATACTATATTTAATTCAAAATATTTCTAAAATTCGGAATTTAACAGTTATGAAATTATATATTCAATTTAAATTATCATCAATTGGGTAACTAACCCCATAAAGTGTGAAATCCACCACTTTGGATGAATGTTGATAGAATATGACTCAAATATATCATCAAGAACCCTAGGGATCAAGAATTTAATAAAAAATATTATTGGCTTGGGATCCCCTATGTGATGTTAAACATAAGGTAAATAAAAGAAACCATGAATAATGGATGGAAGAATGAGTGGGAGAACAAAAAATTAAAACATGAGATGATCACACCATGAATTGGAAAAACAATTATCCAAATGTAGGGTGAGAAAGGAGGTAAGGCACATGGATGAGAGAAACTCCTAGGGATCATGTGAGAGTGGGTTTGGAAGAGGGTGAGGGTGAAAACCCACTTTATGGGTGAAATTAACTTTGTTTAAAAAATGAAATTTAAAAGTTTAAACCAATGGGAATTATGCATGGTTTTACGGCATGGTTGATCAAACCATGTAGAAACTAAATTGATATATTATAACACATATATAACACCACCTAGTTAGGGATCATTGCTATGAAAACCATGATATAGCCATGAAATATCTATATATAATTTAAAGTCACTATCACATGCTTCCCGCACAGTTCCCTTAAGTATTGTGCATATTTTGTGCCAGCTACTAGTGGAAACCAAGATCTTGTAATATTTCACCTAAGAGTTTGGAAATGTGGTATCACCTATGTGCTACCCATGTGATAAAATACATTGATGAATCAAAATAATTGGAAGCACCCCTTGTTTATGGGTTGTCCCACAACTTCCCTCAAACCACTCAGAAGCCCTAAAACTAATGAAAACTATAAAACATAAATTTTCCCATTGGATTCAACCTGATAATAAATTTAAAGAATAAAACCCATAGAATAAATAAAACAATAAATAAAATAAATGTTAGTGTGGGAGAATATGAATTAGGTAAGTGACGTTTCACTAAATGGTTCGAAAATCATCATAGTAGGGGGAATTTTTATTTTCCAATTTCTGGTTTGTCCCAGAGATGAGTAACATGTCTATAACTATAGATCCAATTTGGACTTGAATTGTGTCATATATAGCTATCCATTATTAATATCCCATACATAGATCAGTTACACGTGCAGAGTATATGATAAGGGGATTCACATTATGACCTGGATATTTACTAAGGTGATGGGGGCCAATACATCACAATGAATGGGGTATCAACATGATTTATTATTTTGATGATGAAATGAGTGCATGCGCTACCTGTTCCACTTGGTTGTATGTAGGGGAAAGGAAAAGGGGTATTATCATTCTTAAGAATTGAATCTGGGGAAAAAATGTGGAATTTAGGCATTAATACATATTCAATGATTTTAGGAATAAAAAAACTACGAAGTTCTGAAAAACATTATGTATAACCTACATAGATGTATCATATTTTCATGCATAGGGAATTTTATCTTCAGAAAATTTTATTAAACAAAGAGATCCCATGTATAAATCTACAAATTATTTCAAACTTAACTGAAGTATGGGGAATGTGTTGTCATTTTTATTATAGGAATGGATTATGGGTCTATTGTAGAGTATATAGATGTCCCTTTGAGTCAAACAATGGTTTGAATCAAGCCTACATGTAGTTCATTAAGAGAGTGTCCCTCGCACAGGTCTGGATCATGTGCTGGGAAGAGGGTCTTATTACTCCTCAAAAGTAGAGGCATCCCCTATCATATACAAAGATAATAAAATAAAAATTTTGATTCATTTAATGTGAAGGTATCCCATACTAGGTATGCTTTCACTGGTAGGGGAATCTTTATAGTATTGTGTCCAAACAAGGTTGAATACTTCAATTACAGACTAGGCCTCAATGTAGGTTGTAATAGTGGAAATTCAATGGTTGGTCCTTGTAAAATATACATGGGAATCACTATGTATCATGTGATAAAAGGGATAAAGAAAATCAAAGTTCTTATAGAGAAAACATTATTAATAGTTCTCAAATATTCTTAGGGAGATTAAAATTTTTAATATTGAGAATTCTCCAAGGATTTGGGGTCTTAGTTTCCTTAGATTTATCATTTGGACAAAAATCATGAAACAAGCAGTTTTTAAAGAAAACTCTTTAAATACATCTAACTCATATGATAAGAATAAGGGAAATTTGTGGCCATATACATAGGTTGACCAAGTTACAATTTTTTAAACATGGACCTATATCTCATGTGGGGGAGAAAAGTGTCCTCTTATTTATAGTCATGTATGATAGAGTCTCACCTCACCTTTTAATGTCATGTAGTAGGGAAGTTGGTTTCATATAGTTTTAGAACACACTACTGGGACCTGGATGTCTTCCAATTTAGGGTCACTGATGAGGAACTAAGTGTCATAATTTTTAATATTATGTGGCTGGGACATGAGGGATTATGTGTTATAGTTTTATAAATTTGACCAAATGGTGTTTTCAATAAGGATTATTAACTGAATATTTTTTTTTCAATTGATAGGAGATGCATATTGTGAAATTAAATGGTATAAGACAATGAATCTATAATATTTATTTGATAACGAGTATGATGAAAAAATTTGGGACATTCATGTTTTTGAATCCAATTTGTTACATTGATTTTGAATAGTGGATGAAATTTTTAGTGTGAATACCTTATGTAGTGTTGTTTGACAAAGTGTATCGTGGATATGGTACCATGAAATTAAATAAAATTTATCTTAATCATTCTATTTTGAGTGTCATTCCAGGATATATAAGATCATATGATCTATGAAATTTGTGAGATACAATATATGATTTACATGTTTATTTTGTTGTATGAGGTTAAATGATTTGAACATTTGGGTGGATGGATCATGGTGGGAGTCTCAGTGCATACCTTGAATTTGGAATATTTAAAAGAAATAGGGCATATACTTCATCAACATTGAGATCGAAAACCACAACATTGTAAATAATACAATCTAATGATATAGGAAAGGTATTACTAATTCATTATTCTCTAATATTGGGGGTAAAACATGATTCATCTTACTTGGGATCAAGAGATTAAAGGATTTTATAGTAAACATCATTAACATTTTCCCCATTTGAAATTAGTGGAATGTCCTTAGATATGATTTACATTATAATGGTGATGATATAGGTGGGATAGTGCTCTTTAGTTATGTATCATATTTGGTATGTCAATTCCAGATGTACCATTGTGTGGAATGATGATTGATAAAGTATTTTTTTGGATAGTAGGAAATATACCATTATATCACAACCAATCCCCCAGGGCCCGTGTCGTGACTACCCCAAGCCCTCCTTCCGTAGGCCAGGGGCTAGCAACTAGCACTGAAAGGCGTATTCCCAAAAAACCGGGAAGGCATTGCCTTTATATCCTATAAACACACACGAAAAAGCACACAACAAGATACAAACACATGTAAAATGAATAGTAAAAAGAGTGTGTATAGTATGTAAAAGGGGCCAGAATACAAGCCCAACTGGAAAGTATAAGAAAAATGGAAGGTAAAAGTAAACTGAAACAACTCTTGTGAACACCCACCAAGGATCCTACCTAAAGGGTAGGTACAACTCTCGAAAGGTTGTCTCTACAGTACGCCTCATCTAAGTTCCACCTCTGATCTACCTCCAGTCCTGTTACTCTTGTCCTCAGTCAGCATTGTCCATCGTCTGCACCAAACACAACAAGGTCCTGGCATAGCCCGTGTAGGGGTTAGTATAACGATACTCAGTAGGGGCCCCGAGACCCTCAATTGTCTCACAAAATCTTCAATGTATAAACCACAAATCATGAAAACAATTGTCAACCCTGATCAGGCATATGCCAAAACATATACCTAAGTTATCAAGTATATCCATTTTCTTAATGAGGAAACAGAAGGCCCAACTCATTAGTTCAATGCTCAACTGTTCCACAAAGGAAATAATAATAGGAACGTGACACCACAAAGGTAAGTACCATAAAGTTAACGCCACACAGAAGAATACCACAAAGGTATCATCATGAAGGAATGTACCACACAGGTTCTCCACACAGAATAATACCACCAAGGTATCACCACAAAAGAAACTACCACACATGTACGCCACACAGAAGAATACCACAATGGTATTACCATGAAGGAAAGTACCACACAGGTATTCCACACATAATAATACCATAAAGGTATCACCATGGAGAAAAGTACCACACATGTATGCCACACCGAAGAATACCACCATGGTTTCACCACGAAGGAAAGTACCACACATGCACGCCACACAGAAGAATACCACAAAGTTATCACCACGATGGTAAGTACCACATAGGTACGACACACAGACGAATACCAAAAAGGTATCACCAAGAAGGAAAGTACCACACAGGTACACCACACAGAATAATACCACGAAGGTTTCACCGTGAAGGGAAGTACTACACTGGTACCTCACACAGAAGAATACCACAATGTTATCACCACGAATGTATGTACCACACCGGTATGACACATAGAAGATTACCACAATGGTATCACCAAGAAGGAATTTACTATATAGGTATTCCACATAAGATAATACCACCAAGGTATCACCATGAAGGAATGTACAACACAAGTATGAGAAATAGATGAATACAAAAAGTTTTCACCACGAAGGTAAGGACTTAGCTCACACCAAGTATAAATTATGTATAGAATTATAGAAAATTAGTCATAGGCTAGATCATCATATTCTATTAAAAAGAACTGCTACTGACCCACACAGAATTGATAGGTAACAAACCCCCACTGGGCCGCACAGGATCTGAACCACACATGATCAATAGATAACTAAGCCCCACTGATCCACACATGATCTGACCCAGACAAGATCGGTTTGCGCTGAGCCACACTGGATCACTGAGCGCTGACCCACACATGATCTGACCCACACATAATTGCTTGATGCTGACCCACACAAGGTCAATATTCTTTCCTCACATTACAGCCAACTATAGGGTTCCCACACTAAGCTCGCTTGATTCTAGGAGGGTCTGTTCCTCAATCCTTAGGTCGATACTCCAACTGCCCTGAATTCCAATGAATTAGTATCCCAAAGGTCCGTCATTTCAAAAGGGACCCAACACAACTGATGGTGCATCATCAGACGCCAGGTCTGTATGTTATTAGAATTTCTACTCCAAGGGCCCGGATGGATTCGAGGTTCGATCCAACCCGACCATACTCTAACTTTATCCAAAACTGAAGTGGAGTAAACCAAAATCCCCATTTCAATCCAAAGATTTTGATGCCGCAAATTGTTCATCAAACGGACGTCCGTAGCTCATGATATGGAAGAATGTGTAAAAAAGGGGTAAAAGTTGGTCGGGGTCCGGTCCGACTCGGTCGGACCGACCAGTCCTGGGCCGACCCGACCCACCTTTATGGCCTGGCCTGTAGGGCGGTGCAGTGGGTAGCCCGTGCTGCACGACCCATGGCTTGCTAGAGAGCTATCCATCTATCTTAGAGTGGTTGCACGTTGTGCCCCCACCAGTGGCCGGCTTGGCTAGCGGGCCCTCCATCGCCCTCACAGCCTTGTGTTGCAACCCCTACATGAAGACCAGCACAGATGTGCACCGCCACCACCGTCACGTGGCCGGCTGCTATGCCAGCCGACGCCCTCGCTCCGCTATGGCCGATGGGTCGTGGCCTTCTCATCATCCAACGATGTGGATGTGTACCACCCTTCCTTCCTCGTAGCTGGCCGTGTTCCAGGTGTTGGATGCCGCCTCCTTTCGCGAGTCATTGCAGATTCATTACAAGACTAAAAAATTAAACGATCATATATTTTCGATCCTTGTGTCGAGGGCTTCACGTTCATATATTACGCTAAGAAAAACTCTGTGTTTCTAGTGCTAATAAATATTTTGGTGTTGAGAACGGATGAAGAACCTGTCAAAAACCAAAAAAGTTGCAGATAGGTCGGTCCGTGTTCGTTCATCCCACACCCACCATGTTAGAATGGTAGCAAGCTGCTTATTTATTCTTGAATCAAGAAGAATATAAATATTTGTAAATATATATGAATGTCAATAACAGGGAAATAAATAATCAAATAAAAATCCCTACAAGATACCCAACAACATCCTCTCACAAAGACAAAGGAATCACGGGTCAAATCATTCTTCGGTTGACTGCGTTCTTCATATAAATTCAAGAATGGGGAAGAGGAAGTCAAAAATTCCGAAATGAAAATAATCCCCTACCTCAAGTTCATTGGAGAGCATCCACGTTTGAGGAAGTGTCAGTGTTCGTCATCCCCTGCAACTAGCCTCCAATGACATCACTCATTTCTCAATCTCCTGTTCTGGGTTTCAGTGTCGCTCCTCACCTCCCGCAGGTACCGGCTCTGTCCTACAAAGGTTTGGAATCCCTGCACTTTGTCACCACTTCATTTCTTGGAGAAGTAGTGCCAACACCACTCCCCAAGCACCATATAAATAAGAGAGGGGAAGGGTGTGTAACGTTCATGGGATTAATGGAGGCACATTAATTACAAACCTTCCAAATTCCACAATGGTGCAGATTCTTAGAATTGAAAGGTCAAGACAATTATTGGCTTGACACGTCGCCGGTCCCACCTTATCACTCGTCCGTTGGAGGGTTAGAATAAAAATAAAATAATAATGTTATTTTATTTATTCTATTAAAAACTTATAAAAACTACCTTTTTCTCTGAAACTACTGTGATCAATGTGATGGTATCCTTAAGTGAATTTTTGCATTGTGAGTTCAACGATGCACTCAGATTTTAATTCAAATCACCGTTTGAAAAGTTATATAATGTCACACGTTCTTTTACAGAACATACCCGAAAAAACGTTCTGAAACAATTATAACAATCACCCTTGACCAGTGCTGGTCAAGGTTAGGATCTGCCTAAGTGAAACACACCCCAATGAACCCAATTGTACTCTCAGATTTTAAATCCATGTAACCATTTAGATGTCATGAATTTTACAATAATGTAATTGTCACTTAATTATTTTATTTACGGCCAAAAACTAACTTTTACGGGTGATCTGCACTGACGAATTTTAGTATCTTCTTAAAGAGAGAATACCCTATTGATTTCAGCGGTGGTATCATATTTTCCATCCGAGTTACCATTTGTGTGTTATAAGAATTTTTAAAAATAAAATAATTTATTTAATTATTTTATTCAATATTATTCCATTTTTGGGTTTTCTCACAGGAGGCTTACACCGACTAAACTTAAGTTGCACCTAGGGTAAACCCACCATCCTGAATGTGACAGTGACCTCTGATTTCTGATATGAGTTTCCATTTACTAGTTATTCTACTTTTTCAGAAAAATTACTTACAAACGCTAATTAAAACTTACCCAAACTTCAACGGATAATTCTGGGAACTACGGGCATCAGAATCGCATGCCTTCTGATTTCACGGTCTCAAAATAATTCCATATAATAAAAAAAAATATACTGAATTTTTGGGACATTACAAATTATGTGGGAATATTACAATATTGGGGATTATTCAAGGATTAAAATGAAAATACAAAAATCCCCAATCCCTATGGTATTGGTTTCTCCTTGTGGTTCTATAGTCACCAATTCATGTTGTGATGATGTTATAGGATTCTAGGTAGTGATTATATATAAATATCCCAAGGATACTGTTAGAATATATTGATTGGCCTCAAGGGTACTAAAAATAGTTGGTATGCAGTCCCGTTATGATGATTCAAATGTTGGGTAACCCATACTGGGTCTCTATCTAGGTGTAATTTAATGAATGATTAAGGGATACATAACATCACCTTCATATTCCTATAGATACAGGTTTATACATCGATTAAGGTGACTAGGGTGGATAAGAGCATCCCTAATAATCTCATGGTAAATTTCCCTTATATGGGTGGTGTCCTCTTCTAACTCCCCAAGATAAAAATGTGAGATATTTCTATACTATTGGGATAGAAACCTAATGATAATATATATAAAAATAGGGAACATATTCTTCTTTAAGCCCTTTCATGGTTAATAGATACATTAAGGAATTATATTCAGTGGGATATAATGTGTTAACTCCAATGATGAGATAGATCTATTGAGTTGGTAATCAAACAAAAAAATGGTCACTGCCTTATGTTCATGGTTCTGGTTGAAAAAACCTATATTGAGGCCTCGGGTAAAAGGTTTCTATAGAAGATAGGGTATGTGATCGATGTGTTATCTAGTTATATACATGTATAACAAGCTCAACCAATTATCTTAGAGTATATTGGAATATTTGGTGATGTAGTTTGGATTATAGGGAATATCAAAACAACAATCAGTGAAAAATATTATATAATAGTTCATATTCAACGAATTTCCATCATAGTAAAAGGATATAAAATTGGTCCTATTTTACATTTGAGAGGTTTGAAACTTTTATTTCATTCACTATCGGTTCATAATTTTTTCGAATCAGATCTATGACTTGATGCTTGATTATTGTAGGATTTTTATAGTATCAAAATCATTAAAGATGGAAGGGTTTATCCATGGGAAAACACAATTTCCCCTATATCCCCAATAATCTACAAGACTACTTTTCATAGGAAGATTTTCATTGAAGAGTCTAAACAATGACACTAAGAAACTCAATTAGGTTGAGAGGATGGGAAATCAGGCTCATTGAACCCTCTAGGGGGGAACTATTTTCTACTTTTTACACTCTTATTGACATAATATATGCTTTTTAACCATTACGAAATCCGAATATGGGTATGGTTACCACATTTACATTGATCAATTCATAACCATGTGTTGATGAGAACAATTTTCCATATCATAGGTTCTATATTATTATATTATTAACTTATGATTATTTTAATTATAAGCACAATTAGGAACTCTGAAACATTATAGTTATCCTATGAGGTGATTCTTTTTTTGGAATTCAGATTAAACCTCAAAGTGGTTCCCGTAATAACCTTTGAGAAAAGAAATCAATACCCTTATAGTTTGACTGATATGGTTGAAGGTAATGTGGTAGGACTAAACTATACAGATTATCATCACTTGGTAAGTTAATCTATGGTTTCATTTTAATATTTTATATGTGGGATTTGGACCTAGAGACCAATGTTATGTTTCTTGTGAAAATAATAATATGATTCCATATATCGCTAATTAGTTCTTGTTTTGGAAAAGGTGAAAAGGCATAGGTTTTCAGAAGGAAATATGCATATAAAGATTCCTTGAGATTCAACATTAGTAGTATAGACCTTTGAAGAATAAAATATATATATCTAGATGTTACCTATAAAGGAGGTCCATATTGGATGTAATTTCATCATTTTAATGAATAAATCATCATGGGAATCTAATCCCATGTTAGTTATCCTTGTGGTGAGAAAAATTGATGGTAGAAGAATAGACACATTGTATGGGATCAAAGAATTGAATTTTTATAGAGATTACTAAATGAGAATTCCCATTGATATTTCATTAGGAATATTTACCTTTGAAGAATATAGAGATATTGTTATTGATTACATCAAATGGCGATGCCCATTTTGTAGATATTTTATTACTGGGCTTACACAATAAGGTTGATATTAGAGAAGTACAATTAGGGGTATTGTGAAGTGTACGGATGCATAAGAAAAGAATTATGAGATCTTATAAGGTTTATTGTGATGTGAAAAGTTGTATGCAAGAATTATGGAGTTCATGAGGAATATAGCCTCATGTAAGGAATATATACAAATGTGCATTCATATATATAATAGGGAATTATTGTACACATGAGGGATATGGCCACCTAAAATTGTGGATGGAATAATGTGGGATATAGAACTTAGGACTTAGGGAGGAGTCCTATGTATCATTCTTTTAATAGGAATTAGATTCCAAATAGTTTATATATGTTAACATGAACAGTAATGGGAAAGGGTTTGTGATAAAAGACATATGATTATTTCTCCTGATTTTAAAATCATTGGGATATTAGGGACTTATACCTAAAGTGAATTCCCATTCAAAAAAGATGAATTTATCTTCTTTTAGAGTAATAAGGACATAGATGGGGCTCCAACCATGGAGGATTCCCATATTGGGATTTTCAAATAGAATAATATTATTTTTTACTAATGACTCATTATAAATCTGAATGGAATATCTCAACTTAATGTCAATAAGGAAATGATCATAGCTTATACATAAGGATGATTCCCTTGTATGAACCCATTTATAATCTTATAATAAAAGATGGAAGAAGATATAATTATTGAAGGATTCGTTACCATTAGATAGAATTATTGGAATATTGAGTAAAATACACAAAGGTGGATTCAAAATCCACATATTCATTCTTTATTATATGGCGGTCAATGAAAGGGAACCATGAGAGATGGAATATTTTTTGACTTACACATTAATGGATTCCTAGGTCACATATTAATTATTTATCATATGATGGTGAATGAGAGTGGACTATGAAAGGTCTATATGTTTGTTTGTAACCTACTCCCTTATAAGGTAATGTCATAATAGACCCCCACATTAGTGAGGTGGTCACATTCCCATGTAAAAATCATGTGATCATTGACCAAAATGAGGTCATGTTACCATAAGTGAATACATGAACAATGGTGTATAGCTAAGGATAATTACCAAATCATGAATAGGATTGTATAAATCTATGACTATATAACCTTAATACATTATGGACACTCACAACATATAGGGGGTTCTCAGCCAAGGGATCATGAGTGAGCATCCATGGACAAGGGTGGCCAATTCTTCGACATGCATAGAGTTCATATGTCATGGATAGATGAACTATATGAAGTTATGTGATCAATGAAATATGTTAAAACAATATGATCATAGGTACATGGTGATATAACATGAACAATGGTATCATTTAAAGGAAACCCATCATGTGAATGCTTCACATGACCATGTTTTCACATGAAGAAGAGTGTACATGTGATCATACACTAATTAAAAGACACCTCATACCCATGACACAGATGTGGTCACATGCATGAATAGAGGAGGTTCATGTCAAAGGTTGATATTCAAAATTAATATAGAGGAGTCTCATGATCAATGTAACATTAATGCATTCTGAAACTGAATTCAAATGATTAGGTTCCCCATGGAAATGTGTATAAAAATTTTCCAACAACCCAGAACATAAAGAAGGATTTATGAGAATACAGTCACATGATCTAGTGAAACACGTTACCATCCCATAATTGACCACCTCTTTGAACCCATTTAATTATTGGGGGTCACATGGATGAGGGTAAATGGATCTGAGAACATGTACAAGAATGCATGTGAGTGTTTTGAAACCAATGGATCACTTGATAGAATCACATGAAATTCCAATCACAATGTGATCATGTAATGGGGTTAATGTGGTAGGTTCATTTATAGTGTTATTTTATATGTTTAATACCACCCACATTAGTAACCATATCTCACACTCCCCATTCTCTTAGATTCTCTACTAATTCTTCCTATTTTTCAAGGAGGAAAAATAGGGCGTACATAAGAAAAGGGGGATCATAGAGATATAGCTTTTAATGGTGATTGTGAGTATTATTTTTGAAAAATAAATTTCATAATGTGTCTTTAAAACATAGAATCTCTCCATGTTCATCATACATAATAGAAACTAAGGGATTCACCCAATCATGTTCGTATGATCAACTTCAAAATAGATTTTGGGCACATAATTTAATCGATACTTTCATATATGGTATCTTTTTTTACTTTTAGTAATTTAGATGATATCATGGAGACATAGAAATGAGACTTGTAATAAATATTTATTCATGTGAAAATTCCTACTTAAGCTACACTCATTCTTGATAATAGATATATGAATAACCATCTACAATTTATTCTCTATCATACATCAAATTGACTCATGTGATAGCTTGCTCTGAAATATAGAGGTGGATAGGATAGAGAACGTAAAATCCTAGAATATCAATATTTATAAGGCTATGGATGGTATGGACGAAGATGACTAAGCACTTAATCAGATGGTGAAGATCATTTTGATCAGGCAGTTGGGGTACTATACTTATGTCTTTAACGTGAGAATAATATAGAAAGAAGGGGTCTTCACACATCGAACATGTGAAAAGATGGTTCATTCTTAATAATAGATCAGGGACACTAGGACCTCTTTAATTGAGTATTATGGTTCTTCCATGAACATCCAGAAACAAATTTATGAAGGTGTTCTCCTCGACAATTTTAGAAATACGCTATGAGACTCTTATCCTATTATGAATTTTCATAACTATGCACCCACCCTTGATTTAAAGATAGTCATATATGATGGTTACCTAGTCTTGTATAGGAGACTCACACTTATGACTCAGTTGATATAGCTTTCTATTAAGCTATGGCTAGGACATTTTTTGATAATAACACTTAGAAAAATAATATAACTAAAATGAATAATAAGAGGACAAGAATTAGTTCCATAAAAAATAATTTCCATTTAATTATTATAAATAATTCCACCTCCAAATCCCCAATAACAATTATAATAATATTTTCATGGGTTTAACACCAAAAAAATTCCTGATTGAAATTTTAATAGTACAAGATTTTTAGAATCCAACATTGTCCCATACCAAACCTAACCTAAATATTTCATTAATTTAAAGATTTAAATAATACATCTCAAAAACTATAACATAACCCAAGGACCAACAAGATTATTATAATGTATATTAGCTATATTAACATTGTTTTTACAATACCTAAGAACATTTCCCCATATTAGTTCTCTTATAGATCCTTTTATGGAAATATGAAATGATATAATCGTCATCATAAATTGGGGAATGTTAAAATTATAAAGGATGAGTTTAGATTCTCAGTGGGGGAAAACATATCGTAATGTATAATATCAAAAAACTGAAGGAGGACAAGAATTTGGGATAATTATATTATTAATATATCATGAGGCCAAATATTGTATTTCTAAAACATTGTAGAACCACATATGATAAAAAACCATTAAGGAAGAATAAATGTTTTTAAAGGGCCCAAAATACATATCAAAAATCAAGAAAACAAGTTGTCCTAACATAAGATTATTATGTATTTTAAAAGATGTCATAATATGAAAAAATTGAATTCATGAAAATGAGAATTATGTTGAATATGTGGAATTACAAGAAAAAACATAGAAATGAAGATCACCTATATGAATAGGAAATACATTATGATAAAACTCATTATTTGAACACCTATTGTAACATACTAATAATATTAACATATTCAAACGTGATGAAACTCACTGTACACATATCATTATAGGAAAAAAAATTATGTCCACAGCCCAGTCCCTCATGAGATATATATTATACCCAATTCATTTTAGGATGATATAGGACCCCAACCATTATCATTCATCATATGTTTCCCACTTAATATAAACCATAATCATATTTTAAATAACTTTCTGAAAAAGAATGGGTCTATAAGAAATTTCAAAAATATCACATAAAAATTACTTAAAAATTCCTAATATATATTGAATATAATTATCTAAAAGGAATCATATATTAATATACATGTTTATTAAAACAAAAACATCTTTATAGTTGATCCTTTGATGAATAATATTATGTAAAATGAAAAATTATTCAAAGAACATTGTAAATATTATTATAAACATCAAGTGAAAATTACATACAAAATCATTTTTTGAATGAAATTAGAAGAATATAAAAAAAATTATAAATTCCTCTATGCAATGGATTATTAAAACAAACATCAAGTTAATAATTTTCATGTGGAAAATGGATAAAATAATGCCATTATGAAGATTTTTAGTCTAGTTAAAGGAAAACCTACATTAGGTAAATTTCAAAAGTATTCAATTTTAGAAAAGTGGTAATGTAAAATATGAATAATATTAAAGGCAAAAATTATTGGGATTTAATTAAAAAATTACTTTTGATAGGAAACACATGGATTGGGAGTAAAAATATTTATTAGTAATAATGAGAGTTATTCTCACATAAATTTTACTTCTTATTTTGGATAATTTTTATCAAAGATGTGGTTAATGATGATGTGAAATAATTTACACACAAAACAGTTCCAAATACTATATCAAATAAGGAAGTGGTAAGATAATTGAAATCTTGAAAAATGCATTCATGTAAGAAATATGATGTCATAATGAATAAAAAATAATGTCAATGAATAAATTACCTTGATTTTCTTCATAGATGGTCAACTATAACATCTTGTCCAATAAAAACTTATATATAAATTATCTATTAAATAAAATTATTCATATATGTATAAACTTTTATATAAATCAATTTTAACCATTTTGGGAAAAAATATTTTTTATTGATGGAATATTTTTATTATCCGTTGTTAGTAATTATTGATTTTTGCGTACATGATTTATAAAGTGGATACTGATACTTGTTTATTAATATTAATATTATCTTTATTATATAATCAATGTTACTATAATATATATTTTAAATTTATTTAAAATGTTCATATCTCATTTCAAGATATTTTTAGTGATGTTATGTGGAAATAATGTCGATTATAATCTTATTGTGGGAGTTCATAACAAAGTGAGATTTATTAAGAAATGGATGAATAGTAATAGGACCACACTATTGAAATAAAATAATTAATTATCAATTAATATCAAATGAACCTAGTATATTTGTTCCCATAGTTATCAATGATAAGTTTGTATATAATAGATTATTTTTGCGATAAAACCGAACCAAATAGGTGCATGATATAATTTGTTGGGAGAGTTTGGTTAGGAAATTTTTTATTTTGACAAAATATCATTATATCATAATTATAATGATACTATTATTTGTATTTAATGTTTTTAATTATAATTTAAACTGTTTTGATAAATAATGATAATCAAGATGAAAAATGAAAAACAATTATTATTCGTGGTGGAATTCCACATGTGCGCATGATCGATATTCCTTTATTTTTTTTCTAAGTGGATGGATGGGAATATACAATGGTTGTTAAATAATTTTTTTATATTTAGTAATATTAATAATAATTAATTATATTATATTATAATTTAAATAGGGGAAGGTAAAATAGAAAAATATGGAATAAAAACTAAGGATAAACGAGACACTTATATGGAAGAAATTAATATTATGTTCGAAACATAAATTATATTGATGGGGTCTAGGAAATATTAAGAACATAAAGTGTCAATAATGTGTGATATGGTTCTATGGGATGTAAAATTTCATAGTTTTAAAAATAAATTCTATGAAATGATGGATGAATGAAGTGGTGGAAGTGATCCCCTTTTAAAAATTAATAGAAGAGTAATTTTGGGACTATCCATTTCTTTTCACTGATGAAATATTACTATTAATTATTGGAAGGTTTCAAGAATGAAAAATATGAATTAGACATATTTATTGGGCCTATCCTCCTCACCAATACTAATTTTATAACAACTTGTTGTGATTTAATCCTATTTAATTTTACTTTGTTAGTTTTTACCCTAATATATATTTTCTGTAGTAATTTTGTTTCCATTGTATTTCATATTTATGACTAAAGTAAAAAATGAAAAAATTAAAGAATTTTTAGATGTTTATTTAAAATTAAAAAATAATATTTTTAAATAATATTTCTATGGTTTAGAGATTTTTATTTCATAATTGACACAGAGGATATATAAAAATGGTTTTTTTAAACAGTGTTTTCTAGATTTAAATGTCATTGTGGGTTAAAAATTATCAGTTTTATTTATTAACAATACATAAATTAGATGACCATAAAATAAATATTTTTTTTAGGATTTTAGTGAATCCAAAATAGAATTTTATCCAAAAAATATTAATTTAATAATAAGACACATTTTCTTATATTTTCATCGAAATATAGCTACCTGACCATAAATAACATAGATTAGGTGTCTGGTATCAAATACATTGACATGATTACAAGGAATCAATCCCCAAAGGACTGACCAATTTACTAGTCTTGGTAAACAAGATACATAAATGAGGAATGTATTACAAATGAATAAAATAATTAGAACATAATTTTTCTTATTATTTAAAAATAAATTACATCAAGGGAAACTCAAATCCATTAGTTAAATCTCTACATATAATTCATAGTACAATTATTAGATTACTGGGGAAGGAAACAAAAAAAATGGTGAGCTCAGATGTATAGTAAGGGAAACTAAAACAAACACAATAATTAATAAATATGAATAAATTAACATGTAAAGGTATATAAATGATAACACATGCCATTAAAATTATTAGATAATGAAAAATCAATATGTCAAGGAAATATACTAAAATATATTCCATTCAATCAATGAACTATAAATAAATTGTATATATAGATATATTGACGCAAAATCTCAAGGATGAGTAATAAATTAAACTATATTAGGTCAATTATTTATTAATTTACAACATGTATAATTAATATGGAAACCTATCACAATTAGTATCATTCACAATATGGTTTAAATATTAGGTAACAACCCACATAAGTAATCTAGTCCACTATTTCATCTCATGAGACTATCAATGCACTAAGGGCTTTCATTCACCAACCCCCAACCCGTAGGGATTGCCTTAAACGGTCTCAACCTGTGTCTTACCTATCAAAATGATTCATAAAGTCAAATATTAAAATAAATAATATTCCTCATAAAATATCCATATTGAATAACCAATATATATTTATCCATAACCACATAGATAAGGATAAGTAACAACAAGGGTTGTTGACAAGAAAACATTCTCAAGGAATAATGATATTTAAATATTCTAATATGTCCCATACCACAATGAAAAAATTAAAAAATAATTACTAGTTAATCAAAAGAAACATATAATATCACGAAAAATGTATACTCCTGATATTACATGTCAAAGGGTATTATATACACAAAATAAAATTGAATTGGTGCATAATTAAAATAAGTCTCAATGGAATGTAAATTGAGATTAAATTCCTTACCATAACGTTTCATTTATTGTGTGGGATATATCATCATTTATAGCGGTTTAAGTAAATTAATAACTTATAACATAACTATGAACTTGTTAATAATATCATATATTAACTTATTACAATATTTTATTACCCATTGGTTAATAAACATTCATTTTTTTAACAATTTTGGGTGTTAATGGCCTAATAGGTTTTTTACTTGTCGATTTGTGTTTCTATTAATTATATAATGATTTAATCATCTCTATAATTTAAAAAATTACTTAAATATCATATATAATCCGTATATTTTTATTTTTCTTAGTATATAACATTCGTATATTAGAAAATAAGTGCACTGTCCATAGAGATGGTAAGTCGTACATATGCATGAGCACTACATTCATTTCATTGTTGTATTTAAAGAATTAAAAATAAATTATACATATTTATATTATAATTACAATATAATAATTATGTTATACATTTTTTACGTTGGTTTATTAAAAAAATACTGTATCTGTTCCATTTATGGAATGAACTTGTCATATCGCTTTAAGGGGGCGGTAGTCCACACATCCTCAAATGAAATTGTCATATTTACATAAGATGGAAAGCATAAAGTTTTGTTATAAATAATAATTAATAAAGAATAAATAAATTATAAATATCATTAATATCTTATATGTACATATTTACCATTATAATATCCACCATGGGAGGTGGTAAAGGAAAATTGAACAATCAACATTTCATGAGGCAATAGTTCACCGTTCAGAGAAATAGCATGTTAGTTACCCATTAGATGGAGGTATATATAAGAGTAGGTATACAACGTAGTATAAAAACAACATATCATATTGAGGGTATTTTTTATTTATTTAATCATAGAATAATAAGCACATAGGGAGTGTATAATGGAAATGAAACTAAAATTTTTGAGAGAAAGAATTACCACTTAATCAGGTAACTTCTATTAGTTTATACCAAATGGATTACATAGAAGGATTTATTCGCATATGTAGGAAAAATTATCTATCCCTGGATTTATGGGGATCTATCTGGGTAGATATTTTCTTAACCTAATTTTTTTTAGAGCTTTGAAGAATGGGGAGTGGTGGTGGCCTTTTATAGGGAATTAAAATGACTCACCTGGATTTTTTGGAATCAAGCAAGGTGTATACATGTTATTACAAAAGAAAGTAATAAAAAACCATAAAAATCAATAATTTAAGGTTAATGGATATTTAATGAACATTAAATGGATGTTTTACAAGGTTATAGGTCATTTGTTCCCTAATGTTAAAGTTTTAGTCCTTTATTAGTATTAATTTTACCTTAATAATTGTAATTAATTTTTATTACATTGAATATTTATTTGTCAAAAAATAATTAGACATTAGTAAAAATTAGAAATTATTCTTATTAAAAATATTCAATCCATTTTTTAAAATTTAAATCACTTAATTGACAAAAAATTTAAAATTCATCCCATGGGTGGGGCGAAAATGGGGGTTTTTAAAGATAAAATGTCTAAAACATGTGCTATGTTTTTATAGTTAATTTCAAAGTAAAATTGATTCCAATGAAATAAATTTAATTAAATTATCAAAATATTATCCAATTAAATTTTAAACTCAATTAATTTTATAACTTAACTTTATAAATAAATTAGATGGATATATAGTTTTAAACTTAAATTCAGTATTTTTAACTATTTATTAAATAATGATATGTTTCTGAAAAGTATTTAAAATTCTCCCTAACCTTATTGGTATGTTTATATTTAAAATTTTAATATTTTTTTACTTATTAAATTACTAAAGGTGTTAAAATTTATATTTAAAATGGGTCCGTCATTAAAAGGTGGTAAAATTGCATTAAAAAATATAGGCTTTTATATTTAAAATAGAGTTATTTTTTATTATATTACTATTAAAACTAATGGATTAATATAAAAAATATTTTATTGTATATATAACATATATATTTCCTGATAATAATTATTTAATTTTAATTAATTATACGAATTAATATAGAACTCCTTTAGAATCATAAAAATAATAATATTTATTTTTATATCTAATTTGATATTATTTTCATTTGTCATTAATGGGTTACCCATGAGTTTATTTTATATATATATAATCCTTATATTTTTATTATTTAGTTAATAAATTTCATAACTTATATTTTATATCTTATCATACTAAATATTAAAATTTTAATAATATATTTTATTTGTGAAACTCAGTGTTGCGTATAATGCAAGCTATCGAGGAAGGTATCTCGTGTGTGTAACATAAGCTAAATAGCAAGGTTGAATATAGAATGAAATTCATGATAAATCTATGTTTAATGCATTGAAATATATAAAATCCATTTTATATATTATATAGTATTTGTATATTATATTCCCATACACTCTTGCTATCACGTGTCTTTCACCCTATCCTATACAAGGTTGTACTTCAGAATTTCAGGGTGTTACTTTCTTCCCAACATAATTAAATTACTTCCACATAATTTAAACATTATCTTGGTGTTACATTGTTTTATGTTTCCTATGTTTAAGTTCAATATCGTTAGAAGGGTTTTTAAAAAATCCTCATGATAAGAGAGAATGGGAAGTAGAATGGTCACACAGACTTCCATGTATCTAGGTCTCTAAGTAGGAGAATAATTTTTCAAAGTAAAGATACATACATGGATGAAAATAATAAATACTTATAGGGAGTGAATGTTTTCATAAATAATAAATGTGAACTATAAATTTAATGTTTAGGGACTCAAAATACATCAATATTTTATGATTTAAGAGACCATTGGTTCAATAGAAATTAAGGTAATAAGGCAACATTTTATTTAGAATTCATTTTCCAAATGTTGGGTAATTACTTTAATGACCAAGAATATAAAAAAATATTCTTACATAATAGGTTTAAATTTCATATTAATAATCCTTTTTTTGCAATTTGATCGATTTTTAATTCATTATTTTCCTCCCAGAAATTAATTACCAATAATGAATTTTTTCCAAAAGTAGTAAACGAATCATTTAAAGGATCATAAGAGTGAAAATACTATCTATTTGTCCTTATATATCTTCAAGAACTTATATGGTCAATATTTTAATCCTTAATCCTAAAAAGTATAACTACACATTCATACTTTACATTTATTCATCAAATTTTATAACTAAAAAAATGAAAAAATTATCCCGGAAATTGTTTAGTTCAGTGATTAGCGGAAAACCCTTACCCTCATTTTGTCATGGGTTCAAGAACATCAACACTTCAAGACTTGATAGGTTTTCACCTGGCATAATATTTTTCCATTTCTAAAACAATATTAATAACATTTACAAAATAAATTTAATGGGAATCATTGAAATTTTATAATTAAATAGACTCTTTAAAAAGGATTTCAATAAAACCATATTTTATTAAGTATCAAAATAATTTTTGAATATTAATATGATTTCATTACTAATAATATGGACCCAAAATATTATCAATACTTATAAAATTTTGTCCATATAAATGTAAAGTCATTATTCCTCAATAAAAACTTTCCTCTAAAACATATGCTTCAAAAATAAAGTATATTCATAAAACATTTCATGATTCTTATATCCAAAATACCACTTCTAAAATGCTTCTATAATTTAATTTTTTAATCCAAAAAATACTTCATCGAAATAGGTCCTTCCTTAGTCTATAGTTTAACTATAATATCATCTTTTGGATGTTTAAATCATGAGTCCTATCATTCAATCTAAAAACCCATAGGTTTAACCTGGGTTATTTTTGTCCAAAATCAATCATAATTGTTTGTAATGAAAAAGTGAATTATAATAAACATAGACTCTAGGAGTGTCAAACCCAATGCACAGTAAGGCCCATTTTCATGTACAAGGTTACCCCGAATCAGGCTTGGAACACCATTTCATAGTTTTTACTCCTAGGTACATCTGTTCCAGAAACACATCCAATTTTAGTATCTAGGTAGTGTTTTATTACTAGGAATACCCACATAATCATCACTTTATTAAAATTATATGGTGGTATTCTATACTTATCCACCAATTCTACTTTAGTTTTATGTTCTCAAACCTATGTTTTCAAAAATATAGTTCCCATGATTACTACTAAACAAAATTTGATACCAACTACAAATACATGACCCCAGATAGCACAAAGATAATTTATTCTATCAAATACATTGGCATGATTACAAGGAATCAATCTCTAAAGGACCAATCGGTTTAGTAGAGTTGGTAAACTAGATACATAAATGATACTTGTATTACCAATGAATAAATGAATTGAAAAATAGTTTATTTATTTCTAAATAAATAAAATCAAGGAGAAATATAATCAATATTTTAAATACCTACATATATTTCAAAATACACTTCTTGAATTCATCGAGATATAATATAATAATGGTGAGCTCAAATGATCAGTAAGGTTTTGTAAATCAGAAGCAACAATGAATCAATATGAATCAATTAACATGGAATGGTAAATAAATGATACGAAATCCCATTAAAATAACTAGATAAGGAAAAATAAATATGGATTGTTAAAAAGGTTAAACACATTCCTTTTAATCAATGAACTGAAAATGAATTGTATCCATAGATATGTCGATTCAAAATATCATGGATGAATAATAATTGGAACTAAAAGAGGGAAATTTTTTATTAATGTAAATCATGTTTAAGGAATATGAAAACCTATTACCAACATGGACTTTCACAAGGTGGTTTACCTATTAGGTAAAATCCCATCTAAGGTATCTAGCCGAATAATTCATCTCAAGAGACTACTGATGCATTGAGGGGATTTAATTCACATATCCCCAACCCATATGACTTACCTTAAATGGTCCCCAACCCATGTCTTACCATTCCAAATTATTATTCATATGGAATAATAAAATAAATAATATGCCTCATAAAATATCTAAATTTAATAAATAAAACATATTTATCAATAATACCATAGAGAAGGATAAGTAACAGCAATGGTTGTTCATAATAAAACTTTTATAAGGAAAAATGATATTTAAACATTCCAATATATCCTTTACCACATTGAAATATTTAAAAAATAAAAACCAATGATTCAAAAGAAACTTATAATATCATGATAATATGTAGATTCATGATGAAATATTTCATAGGGTAATATATACACCAAATAAAATTTAATTTGTGTATAAAAAAATAAGCCTCAATGGAAAGTAATCTGATACAAAATACATTTCCATAAACTTTCTTTTTTTATTGTGTTTTCTATTGTAACACATATTGGGTCCTTAGGTACTTTTGATGTTTCTAAGTACCTCTATTTTGTAGTAGTGACTTGGGGTGCATTTGGGTAAACTTTTAAGGAAAACTAAAGGACAACGAGTTGTGCACGGTTTGTGTACGGTTTGAAAACCCGTGTGACCGAACCATGCCAACCATGTAGAACTAGCCAGAGAGGCCCACATGGTTTGTGAAAATTTTGACAGCCTGTGTGACCAAACCATGCCAACCTTGCAAACCTGGATAGTGGGTTCCGCACGGTTGGCACACAGTTTTCCTGACCGTCCACCTCTGTCCAGGTTAGCGTGCACACAGTTTGTTTATTTCTGAAAATCCTTCTTAAAACCACCTAAACCCACAGGTCTTCCATATTTCTAACCTTGGATTAGGCTTGAAATATTCTAGGTGTTTCCAAAGCCTCTGGGAGAGATTCCAAGGTGATATGAACTTCTTCCTTCGAGATTGAAGGCTCGAATTGAGGATCTGTACTCCTCCTGGTAAGTGGATTTCAACCTATTACATATCCTGTTATTTCCTCTATCTTTCCACGATCTTTTCAATGGATATTTCCAATTTTTTACCTACATTTAGACCTATTAATTGAGATCTAGATCTATAATTGTGGATCTAGATCTAGTTTTACAAGATTATGATGCCATTGATATTTTTTTGGTTTTAATGATTTAGATCCAGAACCTGATCAACAAGATTGTGCTGCTCAGTTTTTAGGGTTTCTCGTCGGGCTGACTCCCATCAATAAATTGAGGTAGGTGGTTCCATCCTGACATTCCAAATTGATCATCCTTGTATTTCATGATTTATTTAAATTATTGATTTAAATTACATTACTCAAATTTGATTCTAATTAAATTGATAAAAAGTCTATTCTAGTGAATCGAGTTATTTAAAATGGTTTTGGCATGAAAATTTGGAAAAACCCCATTTCCAATGAATTGGGCATGTTTATGGAAATATGCTGATTTAAATTGTTTAATTTAAATTTAGGATTTTATGGAAATTATTTCAATTAAACTATTGAATTTAATTTTGGAAATAAATTTTGTGATGATGGAATTATTATTGATTGGATTTCAAACTGGTGAAAATGGTTTAAAATGATTTTATATAAACCCATTTGTTTTATCTTATGAAAAAGGTATGTTTTTTGAATAAAATCTATTTTGGTTTTAAATGGAATGAAATTGGCACATTTAAAATGGAAGAATGGGATTGATCGAATTTTTAAGAATTCTTGAAATTGTTTTCCCATCATTTAAGAGTGCATAGAATCCTTAGGTAGTTAGTGAGTTATTTGGACACAATCTATGCTACGACAAAGTTATAAAACATACTTGTGGTGGGTCACATCCCCGATGGTTTGGTGACGAGTCTCCTTTGACCAGTTTCACAGGGACATGTGTATACAAATTTTTCTAAGTTAACATAGAGAGTGTGGAATCCTATAACTAGTTAATAATATCGTACCTTTTGGAAGATGACCTTGTTGCTCACTTGTTTATTTATATTTGAGATATAAATGTATGCTAATTCTTTTTAAGTACATTACATACCTAGTGAATTTATATAAACTATTTTATATAAATTTTTTACTTAAGCCATTATTTTAGATATATTCCATCATTTGTAAAGTCATTAATTAAAATATTTATTTCTATCATTTCAAAATGTAGAGCATGTTTTGTTAAAATATTATTTTGAATTTCCAAACCTGTTAATTTGAAAATTTAATGCTTTTCTTTAGATAATATATACATTGTATCTATTATGGGATCTTTGGTGGTATCCTACTGGGATTAGGCTCACACCCTACTTTTTCCTTCAGGTGTTTATAGACTTTATTCTTTAAGGTTCGAGAAAAGGGAAGGGATCTCTTGGAGGTGGATCCAACTGTTGAGTTTTGGTCTTGGTGAATTTTTTCCATAGGTACGTTGGGGTGGTTTTCCCATTTTTATTACATGGGTTGTAGTAATTGGGGATTTTTAGGCCTCTTTTTTTCTAGTACATAACTCCTAGTGGAGTTTATTTTTGTTATGCATGCTGTCTTGTTTCATTTCTTTCGCATTGTTTATGGAAAATTTTTTCCCACTTGTATGTTGTGTGATGCCAGGTGCTATTTTCCGACCTGTGGGGATCGGGAATTCCCTTCGGGCTATGTCTGGGCTGGCTTGGTTATAGGGTTACCAGGGTACCTGGGCTAGTTCATGAAAAAATGGTATCAAAGGCAGGTTAATCATCTTTCCATGATGATAGTATGAATTTATGTATTCTTTTCAGGACATAGGAGGTAGTTGTGATTGAGTTCCTGACCATATCTCACCACAATTAACCTTAAGTCACCTGGGTTGGTTAGGGAAATACGACTTTTGGATTTGTTCTAGTATTTTCCATGTTTTGATTTTGATAGTGGAATCAAATTCTTGGTATCCCTTCAATTAAGAATAGTTTTCCTCATTACTCTTGTTGAGTGTTAATATAATGTCTTTTTATGTTGTGTAGAACCATGTCTCTGAGAAGTCGTGGGAATCTTATCCAAAAAGAGGATGCTACTGAATCTCAGCAAGCGAGTCCTATTGTGGATTTGAGTCTGGTTGAGGTGATTGTTCAAACTATCTAGGCTTCATGACAGGCACCAACTCCAGTTCCTATTTAGGCTCCGGCTATAGATCCTTATAGTGATATTCTCTGAAATCGTTCTCAAGAGTTACTACGCTAGAAGGCACCGATTTTAAAATTCTCCAATGACCCTCAACATGATGAGGAATGGTTGAGTAATATTGAACAACTGTTTGGGTTCTTGGAGACACCTGGTGTGATCAAGGTGAAGTGTTCCACCTTCGTGCTGAAGTGACAAAGTAGGAGATGGTGGGACTTGATTGTGATGGCTGGGAAATATGACGGTTTTTAGTGGAAAGACATTATGGTTCTTTTCACTAACTAGTTCATTCTAGAATCAATGGTGTTGTCTAAGGCTGTGGAGTTTTTCAAGATTGACCAGGACAAAAAAACTGTGACTGAGTACTCAAATCACTTTTCTAATTTGGTACAGTTTTCTCTAGAGATTGTATCTAATGAGAAGATGAAGGCTCAACAATTCCAGTTGGTACATCAATCAGATATCTATTCTCATGTTTTATTATTAAAGATACCCAATTATGCTGATGCCCTGGATAGGGTGATGATGGTTGATATGGACCTGGAAGGTAAGTCAGGGTCGAAGGAAGATCCTTTCCATCCTATTAAAAGTGTTGGTTCCTTGAAAGGAAAAAAGGAAGCGCAGCGTTTCTTATGGTAGTTCTTGACAACAGAGTCATTCCATACCTCCGGTAGAACCAGGATGGGCTTCATTTACTTTCTATCAGTATGGAAATCCAGGACATTCTAAGAGGGTTTTAACTGAGGCACTCAAGAACTATAGCTCCTTCGGACGTTTAGGGAACTTATAGATTTTTCCATCACTTATTTACTCGACATAGTGGGACAATAAAATAAACACCTCCAAAAACTGTGGGGAAATCAAATGCTTCACATACAAAATGGTTCCCACCACAGGAATACAGAAAAAAACTCGTCCACATAGTGGAAGAGTCGCCAGAGGTATCTGATACAGGTCCTGAAACTATGACATGTACCATTACTATAGCTTCATCTTTAATGATCTCCCTTTTTGATACTAGTGCATCTCACTCATTTATTTCAACCCATATTTCAAATATTCATAATCAACCTATAAAGAATTTATCTTGTCTGATGGATATTACTACACCCCTTGGTACTATGAGAGAGAAGGGTCTCCGTAGTCCTGGTGTTGTTTTCTATATATCAGATGTTGATCATGCTTGGAGTTTTTTGGTTCTTGACTTGAAATATTTTGATGTCATATCGGGGATGGATTTGCTCATTGCCAATAAATCCCATATTGATTGTTATCTTCGACAGGTCTACCTTACTACACCCAGTGATGTGCCTCTTGTTTTTCAAGGAGAATGGGACCCAAGGTCAAGCAGATCCAGACCATCTTATCCAGAGTTTGGGAAAGTTATATCAGTGTTTTCTTTTTATCTAGAGATAGATTCAATATATGTTGATCTTCCTTCAGTTTTCGCTAAGTTTCAGACATGTTTCCTTCTAACTTCTCTGGTTTGACACCAGTAAGGGAGGTTTATTTTTCCATTGACTTAATGCCTGGTACTCAACCGGTTTCTATTCCCTCTTAATGAATGGCTCTATCAGAACTAAAAGAACGGATGTCTCAGTTAGATGATCTTCTTGAGAAAGGTTTTATATTCCCGAGTGAGTCACATTGGGCAACACCAGTTCTTTTCACCAAGAAGGCCGATGGTTCACTTCGCTTATGTGTAGATTATCGAAAGCTCAATATAGTTATGATAAAGAACAAGTATTTGTTACCATGAATTAATGATTTGTTTGAACAATTGAAAGGGGAAAAGTGGTTTTCAAAAATTGATCTTTGATCTGGTTACCATCATTTGATGATAAAATAATCTGACATTCATAAGACTACTTTTTGGAGTAGGTATGTCCATTATAAGTACCTTGTTATGCCCTTCGGCCTAACAAAGGATCCTGTAGTTTTCATGTATTTGATGAAAATGGTTTTCCATGATTATCTAGATACTTTTATGGTAGTCTTTGTGGATGACATTCTTGTCTACTCCACGTCTGATGATGATCATGTGCATCATCTGAGAATAGTTCTGAATCTTTTAAGGAATCACCGACTTTATGCCAAGCATTCAAAGTGTGATTTCTGGATTCGGGAAGTAAATTTATGGGGACATGTCATGTCAGAACAAGGAATATCATTTGATCCTGAGAAGGTGAAGGTTGTTATGACTTGGGATCAACCATGAAATGTTTTCTAGATTCTGAGATTCTTGGGAATAGTAGGATATTATCACCCATTTGTTAAAGAATTCTCAATGTTACCTTATACAATGACTACTCTGACTCAAAAGGGAGTGATGTTTTCTTGGAATGATAAATGTTAGAGTTATTTTATTGAGCTAAAGCATCTTTTGACTACTGTGCTGGTGTTAACTCTTCCTGAGGCTGGGATAGGTTATGTTGTCTTCTATGATGCATCAGGTACATGTTTGGGATGTGTCCTTATGCAAGGTAATCATATTTTTTCCTATGGATATCATCAGTTTAAGCTTCATGAGAAGAACTATCCTACCTCTGACCTTGAACTTGCAGCTTTAATGAATGCACTTATGTGTTGGAGACATTACATTTATGGAGAAAGGATTACTGTGTATTCAAACCACAAGAGCATGAGTTATATCTTCTTTCAAAAATATTTGAATCTTTTCCAAAGTTATTGTGTGGGGTACCTGCAATCTTTCGACTTTGACATTGCCTATACCCTGGGGAAAGGGAATGTAGTTGCAGATGCGTTAAGCAGGAAACTTCCATCACATGCTCTGAAAGAATCTTTTGAAGAGTGGAGTTTGATGGCTCTTTTTTCTCATATGAATATTGGAGTTCAATGGATGGGGAATGAAGTTTCGTTAGATAGTGTCCAATTGACATCTACTCTTCTTGAGTTAATTCTGCAGAAACAACAACTGGAAGATGAATTCCATACCATTAGGGACTCTCTTTATGGTGGGGAGACCGACACCCAGTGTTCGTTATCTAAAGAGGGTTTTATGTGTTATCAAAACCGTTATGTTGTGATGTTATCGGCAAGGAAGAATATGATGGGGAGTTTCCATAACTCTTAGTGGGTTGTACTCCCAGGAACCATGAAGACATTCTATGACATGCGGTGACAGTTCTGGTGGCTAGGTAAGATATGAGACATTGCTAATTTTGTATCTCAATTCTATACATTCCAGCTGGTGTATGCCGGGCACCAAAAACCATTGGGTTTTCTTCATCCACTTCTAGTCCCTCTATGGAAGTGGGACAAAATCTCTATGGAAATTGTGGTTGGGTTACCTCAAACCCAAAAGAAGAAGAATGTGATATGGGTTGTGATTGACAGGCTGACCAAGTCAGCTCACATTATACCTGTTCGAGATACAAAAAAATTTGAGGAGTTGGGAAATATCTATGTGAATGAAATTGATCATTTTCACAGAGTTTCATCAGCTATAGTCTCTAATATGGATCCTCAGTTTACTTCTGGCTTTTATAGAGGCCTTTAGGAGGAACTGGGATCTCTGGTCTGTTTGAGCACCACCTACCATCCATAGTTAGATGGCCAGACAAAGAGAGCTATTCAGATCCTTGAGGATATGATCCGTGCATGTTTTCACGACATTGGTGGGTTTTCGAATGATTATCCAGGTCTAGTTGAGTTTTCTTAAAACAATAGTTATCATTATGGGATAAAAATGGCTCCTTTGGAGAAATTGTATGGATGTCCTTGTAAAACACCTTTATGTTGGTCAGAGTTTGGTGAATTTTTCTTGGTAGGACTGAGTTTGTTCCAACAAACGAAAACTAAGATCCAGTTGATTCATTAGAGAATGTTGACAACACAAAGTCGATACAAGTCTTATGCTGATCTTCGCTGTAGACCTTTAGAGTTCTCAGTTGGTGACCATGTTTTTTTGAATGTTTCACCCCGATTATGTCATCTACGACTTGGGAGGCAAGGGAAGCTTGCTCCTCATTTTGTGGGACCTTTCGAGGTTGTTGGTAATGTAGGGAAAGTTTCTTACCATCTAGATTGACCACCATAGCAGACGTCGATACATAACGTGTTCCATGTATCACAGCTGTGAAGGTATCTCTCTGATCCATCTCTTGTTTTGAGCTGGAGTGATATTGAGATTGAACTAGATTTATCTGTGACTGAACAACCAGTCACAGTTGTTTATTCTAAGACCAAGGTACTTCGTGGGAGAACAATAGATCTAGCCCATGTACTATGGAAACATGGTTTTGATTCTCATGGGATGTGAGAAAGGGAGACACTAATGAGAGAGAAGTGGCCTCATAATTTTGACGTGGAGATTTCTTCATTGGATTTCTGAGGACAGAAATATCTTATTTTGGGGAGGTTGTAACATCACATTATGTTTTCAGGTACTTTTGAGGTTTCTAAGTACCTATGTTTTGAATTAGTGACTTGGGGTGCGTTTGGGTGAACATTTAGGAAAAAATGAAGGACAATGAGTTGTGCATGGTTTGCACATGATTTGACAACTATGAAACCAAACCATTCCAACCATGTAGAACTAGAAAGAGAGGTCTGCACAGTTTTTTCATGGTTTGACAAACCATGCGACCAAACCGTGTCAACCTTGAAAACCTAGAAAATGGGTTCTACATGGTTGGAGCACGGTCTGCCTGACTATGCATCTCTTTCCAAGAAACAGTGCATGTGTTTTTTTTTATTCCGAAAATCCATCTTAAAACCACCTAAATCACCATGTCTTCCATATTTCCAACCTTTTCTTGGGATTGAAACATTCTAAGTGTTTCCAAAGCCTCCCAGAGAGATTCCAAGGTGATATGAACTTCTTCCATTGAGATTTAAGGCTCGGATTGAGGATCTTCTCTCCTCTTGGTAAGTTGATTTCAACATGGTACTTCTCCTGTTCTTTCCTCTATATTTCCTTGATCTTTTCATGGGATACTTCTAGCATTTTCCATGAATTTAGACCTATAATATGCGAACTAGATCTAGGGTTGTGGATCTAGATCCAGTTTTACAAGATATTGATGTTGTTGATATTTTTTTGGTTTTGAGGACTTAGATCCAGAACATGATTGATGACGTTGTGCCACTCAGTTTTTGGGGTTTCTCATTAGGCAATCTCCCATCAAGAAATTGGGGTAGATGGTTTCGTCCCGACTTTCCAATTTGATCATACTTGTATTTCTTGATTTATTTAAATTGTTTATTAAAATTCACTTTCTAAAATTTTATTCAAATTAAATTGATAAAAAGTCGATTTTAGTGAATCGAGGTATTTGAAATGGTTTTTGGAAGAAATATTGGAAAACCCCGAATTCCATTAAATTGGGTGTTTTTATGGAAATGTGCTGATTTAAATTGTTTAATTTAAATTATTGATTTGATGGAAATGATTTCAATTAAAATTTTGAATTTAATTATGGAAATAAATTGCGTGATGAAGGAATTTTTTTTGATTGGATTTCGAAATGGTAAAAATAAATTAAAATGATTTGATTGAAACCCATTTGTTTTGTATTTTAAAAAAGAAATGTTTTTGAATAAATAATTTTTCGGTTTGAAATGGAAAAAAATAGGAACATTTGAAATGTAATAATTGTATTGATCAAATTTTTAAAAATTTAGTTCACCCATCATGTATGAGCACATTCAAGCCTTAGGTAGTTAGTGAGTTATTTGGATACACTATACATTACAACAACATTCTAAAACATACATGTGGTGGGTCATATCCTCGATGGGTTGGTGATGAGTCTCCTTTGGCCAGTGTCATAGGGACGTCTGTATACACATTTTTTTGAGTTCACATAGAGATTGTGAAATCCTATAACTTGTTAATACTATTGTACCTTTTAACAGATGACCATGTTGTTCACTTGTTTATTTATTTTTGAGATATAAATGCATGCCAATACTTTTGAACTGATTTACATGCCTGCTGAATTTATATAAATGGTTTTATATAAATGTTTTACTTAAGCCATTATTTTAGAAATATTCCATCATTTGTAAAATAATTACTTAAAATATTTATTTCCATAATTTGAAAATTTATAACATGTTTTGTTAAAATATTCTTTGGAATTTTCCAAAACTATCCTTGGTGCTATCCTACTGGGAATAGGCTAACACCCTACTTTTTCCTTTGGGTTTTTGTGGACTTTCTTCTTCCAAGTTCATGAAAAAGGAAGGGATATCTTGGAGGTGGATCTAGCTATTGAGTTTTGGTCTTGGTGATTTGGGTCCTTAGGGACCTTGGGGCTGTTTTCCCATTTTTAGTACTTGGGTTGTAGTACTTTGGGCTTTGATGCCTCTTTGTTTTATGGTACATTACTCCTAGTGGAGTTTCTTTTTGTTATACATACTTTTTGGTTTATTTTATTCCGCATTGTTGGTGGAAAATTCATTCCCACTTCCATGTTGTGTGATGCTAGGTTCTAGTCGCTAACCCATAGGGATCGGGAACGCCCTTCGGGCTATGTAAGGGTGGGCTCGGTTATCAGGTTACCAGGGTCCCCGGGCTTGTTCGTGACATATATCCTACCATATTATGGTTTCAAATATGTTAAAAAATAATACCATAACTACACTAATGTAAATAATATCATATATTTACTTCGTACAATATTTTATTACCTTTTTTAATAACATTTCATTATTTTAATGATTTCGGGTGTCAATTGGATAGTATGTTTTTAAATTGTCAGTATTTGTTCCTATTAAATAGATCATGATTTAATTATCCCTGTTAAGAAAATAATGACTTAATTATCATATATATTCAATATATATGTATTTTTAGTAGTCTATAATATTTGGATATTGTAAATGAAGTGCACGTTCATGGAGACAATAGGTCGTACGTACGCATGAAAACTACATTCATTTCTTTTTTCATTAAAAAAATAAAAACTCAATGAAACAAATTTATATTATAATTATAGTATCATATATATGTTATATATATGTTACATAGGTTTATTATAACATTATTTACACATTCCATGTATGACATGAAAGAATCATATCACTTTGAGGGGGAAGTAGTCCATAATTCCTCAAATGAAATTATCATATTTACATAAGATGAAAAACATAAATGTATGTTCTAAATAAAAATTAATGAAGCATAAATTAATTAAAATAAATTATAAATTATATATAAATATAGGTTCCATCATAATTTCCACCATGAGAGGTGGGAAAGGAAAAATGGACAATCATTGTTTTGTGAAACAATAGTTCTCCGTAGGCAGAAATAATATGTTTGTTACCCATTAGATAGGCATGTGTGCAATTGTAGGTTGAAACATTATCATAAAAATTTCTCAGTATATTTATGATACTGTTGATGATATCTAATCATAGAATAATAATATTATAGGGAGTGTATAATGGAAATGAGACTAAAAATCATGAGAGATGGTGTTAGCTCTTAATCCGATAACTTCTTTTAGTTTAACCAAAAGTCTTCCTTGGAAGGATTTTTTGCCATAAGAAAGGATTAAAGATCAATGCGAGTATTTTTTTCTGAATATATTTGGTCAGATCCAAGTTGATACTAAGTGGTTATAGTGGTGTGAGTAATGGGTATAGTTTGTGGCCTTTATAGGGAAGGAAAAGGACTCACGTGTAATTTTTTGAAAGAAATTAGGTGTACACATGTTATTACATAAAAAAATTCATACCAAACCAAAAAATTAAATAATGTAAAGATAATTAAATTATTATGGATAAAAAATTATATAGGTATTTTGGGACCTTATGATAATGGTTTAGTCCTTTATTAATATTAATTTTACCTTAATAATTGTAATTTATTTTAATTACTTTCACTAATCTTTTTGAGAAAAAAGTAAAACTTTTAGATATTATAAATTAAGATTATTGAAAATATGGAATCCATTTTTATAAATTACAATTACATAATTAGATGAAATTAATTTAAAATTCACCCCGTAGGTAGGACAACAATAATGGTCTTTATAGTAAAAACATCTGAAAGTTGTCTATGTTTTTATAATCAATTTCAATGTGAAGTAGATTCCAATGAAATAAATTTAATTAATTTTAAAAAATATTAAGTAATTTAACTTTGAAACCATTTAAATTTATAACGTAACCATATAAATAAATTCTATGAAAAAGATTTTCTGAAATTAACTTTATTATTTTTAACAATTCTTTAAAAAATCATATGTTTCCAAAAAAAATAAAAAATTCACCTTAACATAATTATTATGTTTTTTGATTAAAATAACATGTTTATTTTGGCATATTAAATTAATTAATGTATAAAAATTAATATTTCAAATGGTTTCTCCATTAAAAGGCAGCAAAATGGCCTTGATAAAAATATAGGCTTTTATGTGTTAAAAAGGGTTTCTTCTTATCTTATGCCAATCAATCCTAATGGATGAATATAAAAATAATTTATTGAATATTTATCATATATATTTGATGAAAATAATTATATAATTGTAATTAATTATGTTAATTAAGATAAAACTCTTTTGGAAGCATAAAAATAATAATATTTCTGTTTATATCAAATTGGTTCTAATTATCAATTCCTATTAATTGGTAACCCATGAATTAATTTAATTTTCATTTAAACCATATATTTTCATAAGTCCATTAATAATATTATTAATGGATAGTTTATATCTTATAATATTAATTATTAATATTTTAATAACAAATCATTGTTTGGTGAAACTCAGTCTTGCATAAAACACAAGCATATCGAGGATGGTCACTCTTGCGTGTAACAGATGCCATCGAGGTAGGTTTCTATTGCGTGTAACACATGATAACTCTGTGTCTCGTACATTTAAATATCAGAAATACATTTTTTTATATTATATAGTAGCTAGATATTATATTCCCTTATGCACTTGGTGTCATATGTCATACATGCTAACGTATACAAGGTTGTACTTTATAATTTCAGTGTGTTACAAGAAATGTTTCTTATGTTTTAAAATGTTGAAAATAGGTTTTCTAGGATTAATATATTATTTTAAAATAGATAATTTTACTCCTTAAAAATATAATTTATTTAATTAATGGTTTTATAAACTGTTATAACTTACTAATATTATAATAATGTAATAAAAGATATAGTTTTCGTAAATATAATATTTTTCATTATTCACCAAAAAATAATTAAATTAAAAATTCCCAAAAACAATCCTAATATTACTTGATTATAATAAATTAAAAATATTCATTCAATAAAAAAATTCATATTCAATAATTTATAAATTTTAGGTTATAAATAATAAATTATATATATATATATAAGAAAACAGGTATATAAATATGAATTATTTAATATTTGAGAGATTTTATTCTTATTTTCCATAAATTTCTAATTGAATAATATCATTTTGTATATATAAATATTTATTCATTTTATAATGTTCATTTTTAATATGTAGTAGATTATTTAAGTGTGTTATTACTAGTTAAATAATAGATTAGACACTGTGTATATTTAACAACAAATATTTAATAAAAATGTGGTTCATAAATTTCTACCATTGTAAAATAGTTACATCGTTAAAATTATATATACAAATGTAAAAAATTGAGGGTAATTTTGTATTATAACATCATTAGGGTCCTATATTTTCTTCCAAAACTTATGATTCACCCGTAAATCTTTTACATGATGTGTAGTCTACCACCTAAAAAACATTTATCGCCAACAAATGATATCTATATTTTTTCTTTATATGAAATATCATCTAAAAATTATCCTTCATTGATGCTCAGTAAATTAAATGGATCTGATATTAACTTTCTCAAAAGAGATATATCAAACACATAATACACTTCATTGTTTTGGTGGAATTGTGAGATAGGATATGACCCTGAAATGTTCAATAATATCTACGGGATTGATGAATCTAGGGAACAATTTCCATTTATTCCCAAATATCAAAAAATATAATATATATATATTTAAAGTAATATCCAATAACTTATTTCAATATATATATCTTGTCGACAATTATTTAGATAACCCTATGCTTGGATTTGTTCCATGTTTATATGCCATTGAATTATTGGAAAAATATTTGACATTTATAAGATAAGGTCAAGGTATAAGAACATACCATATATAAAATCATCCCAACACATTAGAGTCATACTTATCTTCCCATAAATTTTCTTATATGGTCCCATTATAATGCTTGTGAAATACTATTGTTAAATAAGAAATTGACTAGGGATAGATGTTGATCGCAACATCATTTTATGGCCAATTAACATTTTATCACTATATTCTCTAGAGTTTTAATAATCCTCTAAAACTAACTACCCGTCCAAGTAGTAAGGGAAGTGATTAAACAATACTTTATAACCAATTAATAAAGATCATTTATCTTGAAACATGATGAAAACCTTAAATGTCTATTAGGAAAAATATAGAAAATTACTCCATGTATTTTTACAACATACATTCTATATATCATGGATTGTTTCATAGAGGGAAATAATATTTTATGGAAATAAAATGTGATAGCATTGTGAGAAAATCCTTTACGACCAAAAGTGAATTATCCACCTTAGACATTTCGGGGAGTCCTATGATGAAATCTATAGTTATTTTCCCATTTATATAATAGTAAGGGTAAGATTTAAAAAAATAATTGAAATTTATTTATAATCACTAACTTTCTGGAATACCAATCATTGGAATATATATTATTCTATTTTGTAGATTAATTTTTATATTTAGTTAAATTAAACAAATTTTGAAAATATTATAATTCAATTGGTAGGTATAGTTAATAAATATTTTATTATGACATAATATCTTTAAATTAGAATAATAATTATATTATTTAATATTTTTATGTTTTGGTATCATATTTTTAGTTGTTTTATATGAAAATAAAATCAATATTTAAAATGAAAAATGATATTTCCTGATGGCAGTGTCTGAACATAAAAATTACTAATGTAATTTTCATTTATATTTTTGGATGTTGAGGAATAAATAATGGTTGAAAATGTAATATAATGACATTTCATAACATTAATAATAATTAACTAACTATATTATAATGCATTTATTTAATAGTAAAATAATAATTTTTTAATAAAAAATGAAGACATTAGAAAATATTATATAGCTAAATTTAATATTATATGGAAAAATTCATTAAATATTAAAGGGATTAAAAATTATCAAGGACTAAGATGATTAAGAACATGGGATAACGCTCTATGACTGGTAATATGGTGGTGTTTCAAGAAAACATTACTGAAATATTGGTGGCATGTGGGGCTAGAATGGTTCACCTTTTTTAAGTTAATAGATAGTCACTTTTGGGAGTTCCAACAACATTATAAAAATATAATCATACTACTCAAGATCCAATGTCACCAAAGTGTAAAATAATAAGTCTATATTGTTATTGGGAATATAATTCTCTACAAAACCCATTTTAATACAACATTTTGTGATTTAATGATTTTTCTTTTTTCTTTTTTTATCTATTACAATAATTTCCATTAAATACAATAATTTTTTTATCAATGGTAGTTAGTTTTAATAACCAAAATTAAAAAATAAAAAATTAAAAAAATTTAATGATTTGATTTCGGATTTGAAAATAATTTTAAAAAATTATATTTCAATGTTTTATAAATGTATTATTTATAATGAATGTAAATGAATTATAAAAATAGTTTTTTTGAAAAAATTTGTTTTGAGAATAAAATTTATGTGTTGGTAAAAAATTATGAATTATTTATTTCTATAATTTATATTTTTAATTATTTTATAATTATATTTATTTAAGTTTCATTTAATCCTAATTATAATTGTGTTACTTATTTATGGAATTAAGATATTTTTTATAGAGTTTCATGATGTTTAGTGGTTTTTTGGTGATTTTTAAAAAATTAATTTTTTATACTGTGATTAGAATAGAGTGAAATTTGGGAAACAATTGAGTGGATTTTGGAAAAAATGTATTCCTAAACTTTTTCTAACATCAACCTAGTGAAAAGATACCGATCTTTCCTAATTATTAATCCACCATGCCCCATGGAAGAGTTGTATAGGTGTGGGTGGCCCCGACATGGGTCCACGAAGGGGTAGATGTATACATGAGGATAAAAGGTCAACCATGGACACCAACACATAGGAGAAAAGTCTATGAGATAGTGGGATGATGGATTTATTATTTATGACACCAACAACATGACCTGATCGGATGGTGTTTCTATTTTGATGGGATGTCTGTGTTTATAATTTTTATTAACCCAACTTACACTAACTAAAAAATCATAGAATAGTGAAATTAACGTGGTTAATCCCATGAGGATGGAGTAAATATCAATGATATTCTTTGAATTAATTATTAGTTACCAGTAATTAGGTCATAGATTATAAGGTAAATAAAGTAGACATAAGAAAATTTAATCTAACATTATAACTATAGGTAAATAATGTTATATAGGAAGAAGAGAGAGGTATTTATAGTTAAGGGATAGATTATCTTAATATAAAATCATTATAATTCAGTTATGAATTAAATCTAATTAATAGACATGAGACTCCATGAATTAACTTTTGTATCCTCTTATAAAATACGAGACTACTTATGTCATCCATCCACTCTCATATTTTGATCAAACAATCCTATGTCAAACATGTTCAATATCTAAGGGAGAGGTGAAGTATAGTCAACCATCTCTACCTCACCCCTATATATCTCACTTGGTTTCATCCACTAATCATCATATCTCTTTCTAGGAGATTTGGGGTTAGAATAATTATTAAATCCCAACGTGTTTATATTAATTTATAAATAGTTATAAGTAATGAATAATGAAAACATGGGGTTAATATCCCCATATATTAGAACTATAATATTTTATGAAATTTTTCTCTCATGGAAGATGGTTCCTCATCTATGGAAAAATTGAAAATAATATATGGAGTAATAAAAATTTTTAAACTAAAAAAATTATTTCACAGTAAAATAATAGATACTTTAATTAATTAATATATAAGTTTGACCAATAATTAATTAAATGTGAAAAGAAAAAAAGAACTACATATTAGTTCTAGTGGTAATCGATGATCCTCTACTACACTAACTTATAACAATAAAACCAAATTCATGATATCCCTCACAATACTCTTATGGAATTTCTTTCTGGTACCCTCTCATTCCTCCTCCTAATGAACACTAATTTATTCTTCCTATTGTAATGTGTTTTCCATTCTAATATTTATGAAAATATACATCCCCCAAAATTCATCCCATGTTCATTATAATTTCCACTTGATGTATCCTATTTTTATCTTTGACTAAATAAGAGGTTCATGAAATAAAATTTATGAATTGGAAACTTCTATACTATTTGAAATATAATGATTTCATATCATCCTATATCCAAATAAAAACCCTTCTTTCCTATGCTGTATTGGGAATAAACAATTTGAAAATCCTAAATCCAGAATTTTGTGTCATATGAGAACCCTCAAACCCCATAGAATAACAACCTTCTCCCCAAAATGTTTGGGCTCGGTGGAACTCCATCATCCTTGGATAAAACTAGGATGAATCATAAAAAAGGAAACATAATGAAGCCTCTTATAACCTCTTGAATTGTCCAATACCAAATCTATGTGATCCAAAACACAGGTTAATCACTATCTTAAAACATACTATATTCCCTGAAAAATAAATAATTATATTTCCTCCTCCAACATAAATGGATATCTCATATCTCATGCTCCTCATGCAATCTCCAAACTGGTTATTCTCCCATGATTTATTTAAAACCACTTATGGCCAAAAAATAACTCAATGGAGAAATCCCAATCCATCAAACCCCTATTAATAGTATGTGTTGAAAATTTTGTGGTATTAAATTGCATCACCTTATCTCCTCTAGGTTCCTATGGTGAAATTATAATGTCTACAGTGGAAACTATAATGTTATGATGGCATAACATAGTGTCTATGTTGAAACTCAATCATCCTTAACTTATTTAGGGAATAAAAAGTGGAATATTAGTGTCATACAACTCTGGGTATAACATAATCAAATAAAATGGAATTTTTGAATAATTTATTCTAAAATGGAAATCCATTAGAAACTTTGATGTGGGAGGCATGAATCCCTAGAATGTATTGAATATTTAGAGAAATTCCATCATTATTTCCATGTTCTAGATGGCCTTCAAAATATAGGAAATGTCTTCTACCACTATATTGAATCATAAGGCCACCAGAACAGGACATTGGATCTATCAATTCCACTAAGGGGGAAGTTTGATCTACACTATAACCAATGAGATACATTTTTAGAATGTCATGGATGAAAATTTGGAGTTAATTATTATTCTTTAAGAACCTATAAAAGATGAGGATATGTGTTTTACTAACCTATAGTGGTAAGTTTTTCAATACTCATAGCAGTTTCATAGATTAGGATTTTTCTTTGAATACTATTGATGTACCATAAGGGTTTACCCACGCACCCTCGATGAATACAGGATTCAATGCTTGTATAAGGAGTTTGTGTCATGATATATGTATCTAAAACATAAGAGGATGGGGGGAAAATTCTCTGTAAGTATAGGAACAAATACCGTAGTAATTCTCCTATCTTGTGTAGGTTTTATATAACATTTTAGATCTATCATGATTTTACTATAGGTTGTATTTCCCACCCTTTTCTATGCCGCATCCTGGTTCAAAGGCAGATGTATGGAGATACACCGAGCTTGAGACCTGCAAGAAGAAGGTTTTTTTTGAGTGATTTTATGGTTTTCAAAATAGAGAGGAATTAATATCCATGAATTTTATATTGTCCATGAAAATACCATATAGTGATTTAGAGTTTGAATTTTATGTTTGGGGATATAATGTAGAGATTTTTTCCATAGAGAAAAATGGGACAATTTACTAATTTTATTTCATGAACATATTATTTTATATGAGTTTGGAATGATGATATTTATTAGGTAAATTCACTAAAATTGGGGAGTAATGTTGGTATATGCATTTTTCCATGAATATTAAAATAGAGAAACATACATAAATATGAGGAGGACACGAGGGATCATAAGGAGGTGAAAGGATTGGGTGCTTGAAATAAATTCCAATAGTGGAAGAAGGTGACTGGTAAAATTGAGGTCTTATCATTAGATGTGATAGTATTGAATATGATCATCATCCACATCCAAAGATACTAAATTGTTTTGTTTTTTTATCTTTTTTCTTTTTATTTCATAATGATCAAACTCTTATATTTATTAATTAAAAAAACATTCTTATGTTTTAAAAAATATTTTTTATTTTAATAATTTGTGTTACAGGTTTTTTTTAATTTATTCATTGATGAAAAAATATATTCTATGAGAGGGTAATTTCATTAAAGAATTGTTTTTCTGATTGATGGGGCTTCATATCATAGTTTTTTATTCTTCTTATCTTAAAAGCGATTCTAATGTAATTTAATCACATTGAAATATCATAATTATTATTTTATATAAAATATAAGGGAGAAAAATGATGTTTAGAGGATAATTCCTAATGTGATACAAGAGAGTGACAAATTTACAGTTAAGAAAACTCCACCTAATGTGTATAGAAATAAACAAATACAAGTTTTTTTGCAACATCACCTTGAGAGAGGGGCATACTGACCTAGGTATTCTACTATATGTAGAGATGTGGGAATAATTAATTTATGGAGAATTGGTACTATTAATTATCTTTAATTTATAGGTGATTTTAAATAATTTTAAAATTTCAAAAACTACCACTCAATAAAAATTCCATTCTTTCTTCCCCATTTATCTTATTTTAAACTCAATTGTAACATTAGTTCAAATAACTCTATTTTTGGTTATTTTATTTAATAATTTTATTTCATAATTAAGGAGAACTAATAATTTTTATCTAATATTAACATCAGGTATCATGTTTCTTCTTAGGATCGAGCCCACACATTCCATGATTATATAATATTGTAGTCTGTGTATGTTAGGTTAATATAAATTCTAATCTTCAACAACTTATTTTAATAATGACACCATAATAACCTCTCAATGTTATTAATTTACATGAGATAATTTTTTTGGTTAAGAAACACAAATTTTTTTTGGTCTTTCAATGCAAACTATAACCAAATTCTACCATATTTAAAAAAAATAAAATACAGAAAACTATTTTTAATTTTGAAAATAATGTCACCTATGATAAAAACTGGTGAAAGAAGGATTTAATGGATTAAAAAATTATAATAAAATACATAATTCTACTCCTTGAAAATGAAATTTATTTATTAATTTTTTTGAAAAACTTATATTTATTAATTATATAATAATAAATTAATAAAAGGTACAGTTTTCATAAAAACTATAACTTTCTCTTTAAATAAATAATTAATTATTTTATAAAACACCAAAAAATTCATCCTTATCTAATTTTGGAATTGTGAATTTATAAAAGTATTTAATTTGAAAAACTAATATTCAATAATTTATTGATTTAGTTTTTTTAAAAATAAATATATACAGAAAATATAACACCCATGAATTTAAGCATTTTAATAAATGTTTATTGTATGATTTTTTAATTAAACCAAACCAAAATTTGATTACCATAAACATAAATGTTTTACTTAATAAAATTTGGTTTTGGTTACTAATTAATATAAAATAATACCATAATTTTATAAGTATATTTATATTCTTAAATAAATGTATTTTTCTTAAAAGGATCTAAAATATATATTATATTTTTTTATATTAATTTTTTTAAATACCATTGTTATTTTGGAATACATTATTAATTTTCCCTAAAACTACTTTACATATATAGTAGAAACCATTTTGAACATCATATATTATTTAAATAATTTATAATTCAATGGTTATTATTTGATATGTTCATTCAATTTTATATAAAAAAATTATGTTTATAAAGTCAATAAATCTGAATTACATATATTTAATTTAAAATAATTATTAGTTCTGATTTTACTATGATATTATTATTGGTGTAATAAATTAAAAATTTGTTGACACCCTTATCAATTTTGTTTTTAGTTTGTAGACTATTTTAAAAAGAAATAAAATTGATATTTTAATATTCAATTAAAATAGAACTTTTGAAAGAATAAAAATACATAAAAATGAAATAATTCATCTTCATACTTATTATTTTACTGGTTCTTAATGAATTATGGACAAAAACACAAAGGGATAAGATTGTTTGACACCTCAACCACCTTGAGAGACCTATTAGTGTTCAGTCACATGTGGGAGGCATCAACCTTGGCCAATATTCATGAACGAAAGGGGATACAATGGTTGATAATAGATCTAAAAAATAGGGAACTAACACATGATTTATGCATGGTTTAGGTGGGTTGTGGCCCATGTGTATTTTTTAGGCTAAAATCTTGGTGGACTATATATATGGTCGTCATGAGCTAACCCATTATAGCTTTTTGGAATCAATGATCAATTTTTTTTATTAAATCACTCCCATTAAAAAAATTTTGATGGGGGAATCGATATGATGGTAGTGTTCACCATGCTAAATACAGTCGCTTAAAGAGAAATCATCCAATTGATCAAACGTGAGCCATTTGATCTTTCCATATATTATTCTTCCTTGTGATGCCTCTCTCCATGAACTATTTATTGGTTCTTCTCTAACACATCAAGATAATATAGGCTTCATCATCTCTCTCTCCACTTCCAAATAGAATACATCAATGTAGCATTGACATAGGCACAATACCCTACTCCACTATTGATATTTCCATAGAAACAAAACAAGACTATAGATCTTCTTATACACCCTCTATAGTTGTTTTCCAAATAGAAAAATAAATCATCCAATGGTGATTCTTAATTCTCAAAAAATGTTATACAAACTATATTTTTAAATTAACACACACACACACAAATATATATATATATATGTAGACCAATATTTAAATAATGAAATTTATTTAAAATAAGATCACTTTGTTTTTACCATAGTCTCATTGAGATGATTATACTTGATTCATGGAATTTTTACATCTCTAAGGTGACCCACTAGTTGATAGAACATTATATAGGGGTCTTGCGATCAACATATATATCTGGATTCTCTTATAATTTCGACACACAACCGAACCTACATGTATATATATAAGATTAATCCTATTGGGGGAACCCAAATATTTCATTAGAATAACCAGGATGAAGCTATCCTCTTTCCGCTCTCTTAAATAGATGATTGAACACACAATTTTAGTAAGAAGAAGACGTGCTTCCTAGAATAATGAAACTGCCTTCATTTAGTTTTAGTTTATACCAGGTAAGGTATTAAATATGTATATATGTATATATATATATATATATTATTTCTGAAATCAGCGTGTTTATATTTCTAAAAATATATATACATGTATTAGTTTTTACAATGTAATTCATTTTAATACTTCTCATTATGGAAGTATTTACAACCTACAAATATGTAAGGGTGTAATTATATTTTTATATATATTATTTTCAAAACACTACTTCGTACTCAAAAAAACATGTATACATGTATTATATCAAATTACCATTTATTTATACTATTTAAGAATGTTTTTTTCAAGATTATTATTATTATAGGGATTTTGTTTTTTAATAAACTATTATATTTATATATATAGATTATTTTGAAATTTAATGTCTATATTAATCAACATACATATATATATTGTTTTTAATCTCCATGATTATTTATTCTAAGAATTGTAATTATGTAATTAATTTAAAATTTATACTTATGCAAGGGTGTATTTATATCCATATTATTGTAAATTTATGTTTATACATTAATAAAATTTACGATTAAAAATATTTCTTACACTGAATTAATATGTGAAATATAATTTTTATTCTAAATTATATGTTAAGAGTGTTATTGACATTTTAATGATTATTTTATAGAAGAAAGATTATACATATTGTTAAAAGTATAATTTTATTTGAATAGTAATTTTACAATGAATATTATTATATATGAAGCATTCATACCATAACACTATAACACCCCGACCCCAGTTACATAGATTCGGTGCATTATTTTAATACATTGGCATGATTACAAGGAATAAAGTCTTGAACGACCAATCAGTTTAGCAGTATTGGAAAATATATTGCATACATTAACATTACATTACACTTTTAAACATAAAACAAAACGTAAATGGTTCTTTGAGAAGTCCATTATTACCTTTAGCTTAACCCTACATATCAATCATAATACAGTTCATGCAATCATGGGAAAATGAAACATAAGAAAAGGGTGAGCTCAAACTCTTTGTAAGGGTGTGTAATATAGAGGAAAATGATATAAATATTAAGCAAGGTGAATAATTGAAACCACATGCCTTTACCAATAATAAACCTGAATACTTTTATGGAAAGAATATGAGATGTGTAAATAATGCCATAATAAAACAGAATCATGGGTATTCTACTAGTCGAATGACCACATGATCCATAAATATTATTTCCATAATAAGAGAATTTATAATGTTAGACATTCTAAAACATTTTCTCAAGGCCTCAGCCAAGACGTCTAAAAATGATTAAGGCCTCGGCCAAAACCATAAATCAAATTGGGAAAGGGCCTCCGCCAATTCAACTTATAGTTGTCTGATGACACCTACCGATGCATCGAGGAGTTATATCAGGCTCCAACCATCACTTACTATGTCCAATACATTCCTCATATAAAAAGGTTTAAACATATCATAAACATTTGTATTAAAACTAACATACGAAATGTCAATACTTTAACCATAAACCATGAATGGTATAAAAATAGCACAACCACAGTCAAAAATATCACAAAAACTGCAATACAATATTGAAGTTTTGTATCGTAATAAATCAACATCAAATAAACTTAAAATCCATCAAAGGATGTTGACATAGATGAAATCAAAACCCTTTTTAGAGAAATATCTATTTCTATTTTGAAATCATTTAAGAGTCACATAATTATAAAACAAAAAATTTAATTTGAAAATATTCTTATAATCTTGTAAGTGGAGGTTTGATGTGTTTATAATGGTATAAAATAGTTTCACCCACTGTATAAGTTAAAAAAAAAATTCTTACCATAATTTTGTCGAAAATGTTAAAAAGGACCTTTTTTGGAAAATGACGGAGATATTCCTTTAAAATCATATTATAAAAAGTAAAAAAAAGGTATAAATGAATTTAACCCATTGTGTATAAAATAGTAAGAATGTTTTGAAATTTTTTTTTAAGAAACATGGATGTAGATGATAATGAGGTCCCAGTAGATAATTACATATAAACAACCTCAGATAATGAAGATATTGTGAAATAAACCCTTACCTCATTGTAATCAATCAAGTCATATAAAAAATATTCAATAACCACCAAATGAATCACATAATATCATGAATATAAATATAATAATGATAATATATATATCAAATAGAAGTACAAAATACACCACATGGAATAAATAAGTGGTGAATAATGGAAATCTCACGAAATAAAAAGTGAGATTAGAAACCCCTTACCTCGTGTCCGACTTGACCCGTTTGTTCTTTTATATCCTGAATAATAAACTAAAGTTAATTTCTACTTTATTAGGAACCTTTTTAAGTTTTATTATTCCTTTTATATCACTTATTACCATGTTATAGGCATTATGAAATCATTTAAGTTAATAAAGTTCGTTTTGTTGATATTTGGCACTTAAGTTAAAAATGAACACCTTATAGTTACAAGTTGTTCACATGGTAAAAATATCATTATAGAAAGAATAATATTAATGATTTAGATATCATATATATCATATATATCCATTATATACATGTATTTATAACAGTACATATCATTTTGGGGTAAGAATGAAATGCACTGCTCATGGAGACGGTAAGTCGTACGTATTCATGAACGCCACATTCATTTATATTTCTTATTTCAATGGAATTAAAACATAATTATAAATAGATATATTATAATTCCAGTATACTATAATATATAATATCTTTAACTCCATCCTTTATACATCCCACATATGGTATTAACGAGTCATATCACTTTGAGGGGGTGGTAGTCCGCACTTTCTCAAATGAAATTATCGCGTTTACCCATAATGGAAACCACTAAGGTATGATATAAAGGAAAAATACAGAAGCATGAAGAAAACATAAAAATAATATATATCATATATAAATATAGTTCTATCATAATGGCCACCATGAGAGGCAGTATGAGGTAATTGAACAATCATTGTTTTGTGAGGCGTTAGTTTTCCATCCACAAAAACATTATGTTCTTCACCCATTAGATGGAGGTTTGTGTAAGTTTAATTAAAATAAATCACATAACAATATCCTAGTATATTTAGGATACTGTTGTTGTTATTAAATAAATGAATAAAAAGAGTCTAGGGGCTGGAAAAGTAAAATAGATGAAAAAAGCTAAGAGAAATCATTACCTTTAATTTGGGTAACTCCCTTTGGTTTGAACCAAAAATGACACTTCAATTGCCTTATGACTAAGGTAAGTATTCTATGTGGAGTAGAGGGATGTAGGGAGATTAAATTTTCATAGTTTGGACTATCCCAAAGGATTTAGAGCTGTGAAGAATTGGTTATAAGTGATGTCCTTTTATAAGGGGGAGGAGGGGATCTTTAGGAAAAACATAAAGTATTATTTTATGATAAATTCAGATTCGGTTTATAAGGGCTCAAAATACGATTATTTAAAGTCTAAGGTTGGTAGGGGTCTAAAACCACTCAACCAATATGTTTTAGAATAGTTTGGGACACTATTGTAACCTTATCTTTTAGATTTAACTCTTAGTTAAATAGTTTGACATTTGCCATGTCTCTTTGTATTTTTATATTATATGGTTAATTAACATACTATAAAATGAAAAGGGAACCCCATGTGGTTATATAATGACATAAATATCTTTATATAAGTTTTTTGGCCCAAATTTATATTTTTATAAATATTTTATAAATTAATAATATCATATTTGTTTTTAAAAACTCCTTTATGTTAATTTTGACACTATTTAATAACTGATTTTTGTTAAAGTCTTAATAACATTATTAATTCAAACTAATTTTATTTAATAAATCCTAACATTTTATATTAACAAATAAAATTCTTGTAATTCATTAAAAGTTTCAAATTATATTTATTTGGGTATTTATAATATCAATTATTTTAATATTTCATTAATAAGGTCATTACGGAATCATCATTATGTCATAAATAATTTACATTATTTGATGTCTAAAAATTATAAATAAACTACCATGATATAGGAAATATTTTTAGATTTCCAATGAAAATTTATAGTCGAAAATATAACATATATAAACCCATGTAAAAATTAATTTACTAAAAGATATTTGTTTGTGTCATTTTTGTCTTTACTTCAAATTAATTAATCTAAAGAGTCATTATCACTCTAAAGTGGCTCTATGGGGTCCCAAAGTCGACCCAAGGATTATCATGGTCGTCCATGACTCGTCCAATAAGGTTAGGATAAGTGTTAATGTAATTTTGTATTAATATAATATACTTTTTATCTTAAATTACCCTATATACCTTTAACCACCGTAAATAAAAGTCAAAAGTCACTATTTACTAAAATTATTTTTATCTTATTGAACCACAATTTAATCCTTGATATTAACCATGTCTCTATGATTATTGAAATTCCACTCATAGAAGTGGTAAAATTAATTTTTAATGAATTTGCATATTCTCCTAGGAGGTGTGTAAAAGACGATGAAAAGTTCAATAAAAATTTTATATATCTAAAATTATTATAAAATGACTCCAATTAATTACATTGAACATATATAGGTAGAATTATCTATTTTGACAAAAAATAAATTTAAATAAAATAAATATTTATTTAAATAAAAAATCGGTTTTAAACTATAACTCTATGTTTTTCACTATTCATCAAAAATTAAAATTTTTCAGAAAAATACCAAAAATTTACCCTAAGCTAATTTTGATATTCTGAATTCAATAATGAAGTATATTTTACCAAATTAAAAACATAGAAGTTGAATTTATTAAATTAAAATTAATTTCCAATATCAAAAACAAAAGGCGTATTTTTTAGAAATAATAACAACCAAAATATTGACACTTGTTTATGTTCAATTTCAAAGTGAGATTACATACAATGACCATCATTGGATTAAATGGTAAAAATATAATCTATTTATTATTCCAAACCATTAATGTTTATAATTTAACAATATAAATTATTTTGATTTAAAAAGCTGTTTTCAGTTAAAATCTAGTAGTTTTCACTATTCAACCAAATATGAAAGTTATCAGAAAAATACCAAGAATTTATCAAAACTAAATTATTGTCTCTCGATTATAAAGAAGAAGTTTATTTTGTCAAATTGAAAATATAAAAGTGTCATATATTGGATTTTAAAATGGATCGCCCTCAAAAGGCGGTAAAATTGCATTTTTTGAAAAATACCTCTTTTATCTAAAAAATGAATTTGATCTTAATTTATATCTAAGAAACACATTATATGGATTCTAAAATTATAAAGATTATAAAATGTTTAAAATTCAGTTAATACTATTGATAACAGCTTTTGAACGGCTAGTTTGGTAAGTCGTGGTGGGCTTGAACTCGGTGTTGTGTGTAGTGCAAGTTATTGAATTACTTTGAATAAATAGCGTTCTATGAAATCTTGGGGTGTTACATTCTTCACTCTTTCAATAAATTGCGTCCACGCAATTTGAAATTATTCTTAAAGAAAGAAAATGTTGAATATAAAAAATACCTTCATGTGAAAACCCACATTGGAAACTGGGTTAATAAGATTTAGTCTTAATAAGAGCAAAAAGGGGAATGAAAAAGTCTCCACCAAATTATGATCTCGATTAAGAGAACATTAGTGGAAATTAGAGACACATAACTGGAGGAAAACATAAATATTTATAGGGGTGTTTGAGGTCATCAGTCACAAACAATTGTAGAATTGAGGGCGTCAAATCCATCAATCAATGATGATTTATAATATCATAGGATCAAAAAAACATAAGGTATTTGCATAACACATTTTAGTTTTAAGATCCCATACCTATTTCGTCATATAATAAGAGAAGATGAAAAAGATATACGTGACAAGTAGAGTCCCATTCTTTAACTAATTTCTACCATAAACTCATCTTTCACTCTAAAAGATAATAGAACATAAAAATAATATTCTATTTATCCTATTCACATAGGGTTCAAAAAAATTATAATTAATCTACCACATTTTTTTAAAAAAAATACTACATTATTCAATCCTTGACATCACGTGGGCCAGTGGTAGGTGATACACCGTTCTCGCCCCTTATTTGTAGTTTCATGTCTCATGGCCTTACTGGATGCAACAGGTTGCCTCCCGACCTCCGGGATGTCCTTTTATGGCAATCCAATAATAATATCAAACTACAATTATCCAAAATACATCTATCCAAACTCACAGTCCAAAATTTATAAGGAAGGTAAACACAATGAAGATCCTTTTTTTCGCTTAATAGAATGTGGACACCTTCATCATGTATTCTTTTAAAACACTGCAACATCCTAAATTACTATAAAACCATATTGATTACATTCATGATCCCTTATTCCTTATAAAATACTCTATATACTCCTTCTAACCAAAAAATGTTGTAAACAACAACAATGATGAAATATACAAATCATTAATCAGTTTCAAGGTAGTCAAGAATATCCAATATAATTTATCGAAATAAATCATGTATTATTCCAAAATAAATACCTCAGTATCAGAACCATATTATGGTTTTTCTTTCTATCAATCATTTATTTTCCAAAAAGTGTAGCTTATTAATAAGTCACCTTTCATAGAACCATATACTCTCAAATCCTCAATAAAATAGTACTACAGTACAATCCTTATTTATATCCACAATTCATGTAACAAATATACTGTTGATAAAACACTCCAATAAAATAATTATATAATAACAACATAAGAACTCTAATCATTCCTCCTCATCTGTGGTAGTATCATAACTTGATTATTATCCAATAACATCATTTGGGGCATATTCTGATGATTTAGACATTGGTTCACATAGTTTCCCAACTCCTTGCGGATGAAGCATTGTACATTTGAAACCTTTTTCTTACCCTTGTAGTCACGTACATGGTGTCTTTTTTCTCCACAATTATAACAATCTCCCATTCCTTTCAGGCATGTTCCAGGGTGTTTCTTCCCACAGTTATCACATATTGGAAAATTATTCTTTTCCCTATTCCTTTTATACATCTTTACCTCTTCCAATCTTTTCTTATCTTTCTTCCCTTCAAATCCATATGACCTATATAATTCTTTACTTATCTTATTAACACATGATACTATTTCTTCATATGTTGAGGAAACACGAGAGACTATTTCCCTTATAAATGTTGGTTTAATACCGTGTCATATATGATCCTTCTTACTATTTAGATCATATATATTGCTGGAGTTCACATTCCTTCTACTGGGCGCAATTTCAAAATAATGGAATACACTATATTAGTTTATGAATCGCAACACATAAATCTATACTTGCAAAACACTTAACATAAATTGAACAGTTTATGTATATAATACATAATCATAAAAATGTTTTCGTTCAAGAAGTATATACTCATAAACCCTTCATAATAGATTGTAAAGGAAAATTAGAATTATCCTAAGCATATCCCCTAGGAGTGTCATAACCAAGAGTGTAGCAAGGCCCATTGTCGTGCACCAGTTCCTATTCGATTCTAGCTCAAAGAGGTGTTTTTGGGTTTTACCCCTAGGTACATTTGTGCCAGAGCTGCCTCTACCTACTCGTATCCAGACATGGATGTATTTGTTTGGAAAAATCAAAAAATCTCTACATTTCCAAAATTATAGGAAGTCGTTCTATACTAATCCTCAAAGTACATCTTAGGTTTATGTGATCTAATTCGAATTTATCTAAATCTAGCTTCCAATGTTATTTCTAAACTTCCTCTGATACCAACTATAACTCCTCGACCCTAGTTACCTAGAGTTGGTGCATTATTTTAATACATTAGAATGATTACAAGGAATCAAGTCCCGAAAGACTGATCAGTTTAGCAGTCTTGGAAAATAGATTTCATACATTAACATTACATTACACTTTCAAACATAAAACACAATGTAAATAGTTCTTTGTGAACGTCATTATTCCATTTAGCTTAAGCCTGCATATCAATTATAATACACTACTTGGAATCCTGGGAAAATGAATCATAAGAAAGGGGTGAGCTCAAACGCTCAGTAAGGGTAAGTAATACAGCAGAAAAGGACATAAATATTAAGCAAGGTGAATAACTGAAACCGCGTGCCTTTACCAATAATAAACATGAATGATTTTTTGGATAGAATATGAGATGAGTAAATAATTCAATAATAAAACATAATCATGGGTATTCTACAAGTCTAATGACCACATGAACCATCAATATTATTTCCATAATGAGGGAACATACAATGTTGGACATTCTGAAACATTTTGTCAAGGCCTCGTCCAAGACGTCTAAAAATGATTAAAGCCTCAGCCAAAACCATAAATAAAATTTTGAAAGGTCCTAGGCCAATTCCACTTCTTGTTGACTCGTGAGACCTACCGATGCATTGAGCAGCTATATCGGGATCCACCTGTCACTTACTAAGTCCAATACATTCCTCATATGAAAAGGTTTAAACATATCATTAACATTCATATTAAAACTAGCATATTAAATTTCAATAATTTAACCATAAACTATGAATGGTATAAAAATAGCACATCCATGGTCAAACATATCACAAAACCTTCAATCCAATATGGAAATTTTGTATCATAATAAATCATATTCAAATAAACTTAAAATCAATCAAAGGATGTTGACATAGATGAAATCCAAACCCTTTTTAGAGAAATACCTATTTCTTTTTTGAAATCATTTAAGAGTCACATAATTATAAAATAAAACATTTACTTTGAAAATATTCTTATAAGCTTTTAAGGGAAGATTTGATGAGTTTATAATGGTAGAAAATAGCTACACCCGCCGTATAAGTTAAAAGGGACATTCTTACTTTAATTTTTTTGAAAAGGTTAAAAAGGACCTTGTTTGGAAAATGACGGAAATATTACTTTATAAACATATTATAAAAATACACAAAGGTATAAATGACTTTTACCAATAGTCTATAAAATAGTAATAATGTTTTGAAATACATTTATAAGAAAAATGTATTTGGATGATAAAGAGGTCCCAATAGATAATCACGTATAAACAACCTTGGATAATGAAGAGATTGGGAAAAAACACTTACCTCGTTTTAATTAATCAAGTCATATGAACAAGAGTCAATAACCACCAACTGAATCACATAATATAATGAATATAAAGTGAATCATGGTAATATATATATCAAATGGAAGTACAAAATACACCACATGAAATAAATAAGTGGTGAACAAAGGAAATCTCACAGAATTAAAAGTGAAATAAGAAAACCCTTACCTTGTGTCCGATATGACCCTTTCATTTTTTAATATCCTGAGTAATAAACTATAGTTAATTTATAATTTTTTAAGAACATTTTCTAGTTTTTATTCCTTTTATATCACTTATTACCATTTTATAAACATTATGTAGTCATTTAAGTTAATAACATTCGTTTTGTCGATATTTGGCACTTGAGTTAAAAATGAACACCTTATAGTTACAAGTTGTTAACATGGTCAAAAGATAATTATATATAGAATTATATTCATGATTTAGATATCATATATATCATATATATCTAGTATATACATGTATTTATAATAGTACATATCATTTGGGGGTAAGAATGAAATGCACCATTCATGGAGATGGTAAGCCGTATGTATGCATGAACGCTACATTCATTTCTATTTTTTATTTTAATGGACCTAAAACATAATGATACATAGATATATTATAATTCCAGTATAATATCATATATAATATCATTAACGCCATCCTTTATACATCCCACATATGGTATTAACGCGTCATATCACTTTGAGGGGGCGGTAGTCCACACTTCCTCAAATGAAATTATCGCCTTTACCCATAATGGAAACAATTAAGTTATACTATAAAAGAAAAAATATAGAGGCATAAAGAAAACATAAACATAATATATATCATATATAAATACAGTTCCATCAAAATGGGAACCATGAGAGGTGGTAGGAGGTTATTGAACAATCATCGTTTCGTGAGACGTTAGTTTTCCATCCACAGAAACATTATATTCTTCACACATTAGATGGAGGTGTGTGTAAGTGTAATTAAAATAATTCTCATAAAAACATCCTAGTATATTTAGGATACTGGTTTTGTTATAAATGAAAGGAATAAAAAGATTCTAGGGGTAGGAGGAGTACAATAGAAGAAAATAATCTAAGAAAATTGTTACCTTTAATTTGAGTAACTCACTTTGGTTTGAACCAAAAAGGACTCTTGAAATGCCTTATGAATAAGGTAAGGCTTCTAGGAGGAGGATAGGGATGTAGAGAGATTAATTGGTCAGAGGGTGGAAGATCCAAAAGGATTTAGATGTGTAAATAATTGGTTACAAGTGGTGTCCTTTTATAAGGGGTAGGAGGGGATATTTAGGAAAAATTTAAATTATTATTTTATGATAAATTCATATTCGGTTTATAATGGCTCCAAACTGGATTATTTAAAGTATAAGGTGGGTATGGGTTGAAAAACACTAAACCAATTGGTTTTAGACATGTTTGGGTCACAAATTTACCCTTATCTTTTAGATTTAACTCTTAGTTAAATAGTTTGACATTTATAATGTCTCTTTGTATTTTTATACTATATGGTTAATAAACTTACTATAAACTGCCAAGCATACCTCAAGTGGTTCATTAATGTCATACCTATCATTATATAAGTACTTTGGCCGAAACTTATATTTTTAGGTATATTATATCAATTAATAATATTATATTTGTTTTAAAAACTCCTTTATGTCAATTTTAAAACTATTTAATAATTGATTTTGTTAGTCTTAATAACTTTATTAAATCGAAAACAATTTATTTAATAAATCCTAACATGACATATTAACCAATGAAATTTGTGGAATTCATTAAAAGTCTCAAATTATATTTTTTTGGGTATTTATAATATCAGTTATTTTAATATTTCATTAATAAGGTAATTATTGCATCATCATTATGTCATAAATAACATAATTTATTTGATATCCAAAAATTATAAAAAAATACCACAATGTAGGAAATATTTTTATCTTTTCAATTAATATTTATAGTCAAAAATATAACTTATATAACACCATGTAAAATTAATTTACTAAAAGATATTTGTTTGTGTCATTTTTGTCATTACTTTAAATTAATTAATCTAAAGAGTCATTATCACTCTCAAGTGGCTCCATGGGGTCCCCAAATCGACCCAAGGATGTCCATGGTCTTCCCTGACTCATACAATAAGGTTAGGACAAGTGTTAAGTTAATTTTTTGTTATTATAATATAATATTTATCCTGAATTTCCCTATTTATCTTTTACCGCGGTAAATAAAAGTCAAAAGTTACTATTCACCAAAAATTATTTTTACCTTATTGAACCACATTTTACTCCATCATATTAACCGTGTCTCTTAGATTTTTGAAATTTCACTCACAGAAGCGGTAAAATTATGTTTTATGTGAATTTGCAAATTCTCCTAGGAGGTGGGTAAAAGACGGTAAACAGTTCAAGAAAATTTTTATATATCTAAAATTATTATAAACTAACTTCAATTAATTACATTGAAATTATATAGGTAGTATGTATCTATTTTGAGGTAAAATAAATTTAAATAAAATAAATAATTATTTAAATAAAAATTCAGTTTTAAACAATAACTTAGTGTTTTTCAGTATTCATCAAAAATTAAATGTTTTTAGAAAAATACTATAAATTTACCCTAAGCTAGTTTTTATATAATGAATTAATTAATGAAGTCTATTTTAACAAATTGAAAAAATATATTTTTCATTTATTAATTTAAAATTAATTACCGCTGTCAAAACCAAAAGGCATATTTTTAAGAAATAAAAACAACCAAACGTTTGACACTTGTTTGTGTCCAATTTCAAAGTGAAACAACTTAAAATGACCATCATTGGATTAAATGGTAAAAATATAATCTATTTATACTTAATAACCATTAAAATTTTTAATTTAACAATATATAATCATTTAGATTTAAAAATTTGTTTTCAGTTAAAATATAGTATTTTCATTAATCACCCAAATATGAAAGTTATAAGAAAAATACCAAAAATTTATCAAAACTAAATATTTATCTCCCGATTCTAAAGAAGAAGTTTATTTTTTCAAATTTATAGTATAAAAGTGTCAAATACTGGATTTAAAAATGGTTCTCCCTCAAAAGGCGGTAAAATTGAATTTTATGAAAAATACTTCTTTTATCTAAAAAAACTGATTTTGACATTACATTATGTCTAAGAAACACATAATATGGATTATAAAATTATAAGGATTATATAAAATTTCAAATTCAGTTAATTTTATTCATAACCACTTTTGAATGACTAGTTTGGTAGGTCGTGGTATGCTTGAACTCAGTGTTTGGTGTAGTGAAAGTTATTGAATTACATTGAATAAATAACGTACATTGAAATCATGGGGTGTTAAAAACACCCTTATTTTATGTATAAAATGATATTTTCAAACATTATCTTTTTAATTATGTAAATGTGTTTCAAATATATTTAATCAAGGAATAATTTTAAATTATACAGTTTAACATTTTAGGACATATTTCATTAAAATGTATTTCAAGAGTTTGGGAATGAAATTTTAAATAAATGGATTCTAATTAAAATCCCATACATGTATTCAAAGAATATTGGCCATTAATTTGGATTCTCTAAATATAGAATATTTTTTTCTAAAAAGTAAATATATACATATATGTAAATGTTTGAATTCATTAATTTTTTTAAAAAGAGAATAATATAGTTATATATATATACACAATGTCAAGCTCCATATGGTTTTATGAAATTTGACACTTGAACATTATAAATAAGATAGGGAATTGGGTAGTAAACCTATCACTCTAGAAGTGGGTAGGAAAATAATACCATTATTTTTTGAAGTGTCCCCATGGTTTTTTTCCAAATATTTTATAATATTTTTTTCAAAATCATAAAAAAATTTATTAAGTAATTTCCATAGAATAAGTATTTTCAAATGTATTATAGCATTTTCGATGCATAAGTATTTTAAATGTTATTAAAAAAATTTTAAAAAGTATTTATTTTCCATTAAATAATTTAATTTTATAAAATTAAGTATTTTAAAATGTATTATAATATTTTTATGGCATAATTAATTTCAAAGTATTTATAAAAAACATGTTTTTAATGGATTTTTAAAATTTATTTTCAAAGTTAATACAATGTGAAAAACTGTTTTCAAAATAAGTTATTCAAAATTATATGTATTTTCCAAATATTTTTAATGTGTTTTTCAAATATATATTTTGAAAACCCAAGAATTACATATATAAAATACTTATTTTTATATAAAATGAAAAATTATTTTACATATTTTTTAAAAAGATATTTTCTAAGGATTAAAACTGGATTTTTAAAAACCCTTTGTTGGGAAATTATGCTCACCTTTTGATTTATAAAATTTTTCTAGGATCATTTAGATGTTTCAAATAGGTTGTCTTCAATAATTATAAAGAATGATAAAATTCCAATAGCTTCATTTTAAATTATTATTTTAACTTTGATAATTTTTAATAGTTTCACTTTTCCTCCAAGGACTAGACCAGAAAATATATATAGATGTAAAATGATCTGCATATTTTCAGTTTCATATATAAAAATAATGTACAGTATTATTTTATACAAGATCTAGAAGCACGGGGTTCAAGGCTTTACAGTTTGTATCAAATGAACCATTTAGATAACTTTGGACACTATAATGTTTAGTTAAGAGTATTTTAAGTTTCTAGGTATATTTTTTTTCATAAAACCATTGTTTTATAACCTTTATAATTGAGGAAAAATATATGAGTTTCAAATTTACTATTGAAATTACTAGTAATTATGTGACCTCTAAGAATATAAAATTCTAGTGATTCTAGTTTTTTAAATTCTAAAAATGGAATTTCATAATTTTCCTTTATTACAAAAAATGCATTTTTATGGTGAAATGTAGTTTAGTGGGGGGTATAGTGTAACATCCCAAATTTTTACACAATTGAATAACAGTTTATTAAATTATATGTCTTATAAATAAAATATAAAAAAGTATAATTTAAGCTAAATTAAATGTTTTCCTCAATCAATTTTTTTTCTAATATAAATTTAGATAAAATTTTACCTTTAGTTTATAATTATATTTATATTCCATTAATAACATTATTTTTCATAAAATTTTATTAAATATATAAATCATTATTGTAATGAAATTTTTTCAAAATCCAATTTCATGTTTTTAATAAATTATTAATTTTCACCAAAGATTTAATTACATATATAGTAAATCCCATTTTGAACATCATATATAATTGATATTATTTATAATTTAATGGTTATTATTTTATATATTCATTATATTTGATATTTAAAAATTATGATTATAAATTCATTACTTTTGATTTGAATGATATTTTCTATTTTAAATATTTAATAGCTTTGATTTAGTTGTAATAATATTATTTTCTTATTAACATGTAAAAATTATTGTTTCTGTTAATGTAAATTTTTTTAATGGTTATATATTTTAGAAATTATTCTAATTGAAATTGTATGATTTACTTAAAATATAATTTACAAGATAATAGTAATTAGTTAAAAGAAATAAATTTTCCATATAATTAATATAAGAGAGTTTGATTAAGAGGTATATCCAACCTCACCATGGGATAAGATCATGTAAAACATCCACTACATTGAGATACCCATTTGGGGTCAATAACACTTGGGATGTATCTACCTTGAAAAACCATACATGAAGGAATTGGGATGCAGTGGTTGAGCATTTCCCCCAATAATAGTTAACTAGATCATGATACATCAATATGTTAGGTGGGTCGCAACCTTCATGGATATTTTATGCTAAAATCTTGATGACCAATGTATAAGGCTATCTTGAGATGACCCAATTACATCATATGCCCATCAACGATGATCTATTAGTTTATATTTAGGAACTCCCTTGATTTTTTTGGATATGGGACACAATATGCAGGTAATGTTCACCATTTAAAAAAATCCACTAAACACACAGTTGTCCAACTAATCAAATGTGAGATGTTTGATCTTTCCCCATCATCTTCTTCATGAAGACACCTCTCCCCCTTGACTATTCATCGGTTCTTCTCCCGTATTCTAACATGATCCAATATTCTTTATATTTCACTCCTCATTCCACCAAAATCAATAGACATAGCATTAAAATTGGTACAATACCCAAATATAATATTTATTTTTTCAAAGTGGAAAAACATGACCTTAAATCAAGGGATCTACCCACTTTAGGTTGTTGGACTACAAAAAATTGATCCTCTAATGAAGATCCATTCCACTCAAAGATGCATGTATAGACTATATGCATAAATTCATATGAATATATATATATAGACTAATATTTAAATCAAGTATTTTATTTAAAATATAATTGTTTCATTTTTAAAAAAATTCAATGGTATTATTATGACTGAAGAATGTATTTATTACACCTCTTTGGAGACCCAAAGGTTGATATACCACTATTTATGGCTCTTCAATCATCGTATATATCTAGCTTCTCTTGGAATCTCAGAAAATAGTTAAAACTACATGTGTGTGTGCATATATATATATATAATATTCTCTTTATAAGGATAACCACTTTACCTCATTGTAAGACCCATGTCGAGCCTCTCCTCTTTCTCCTCCTTTACCCACTGGTTTAAATACACAACTCCAATAGGAAGAAGAACTCCTTCCAGGAAGAAGGGCACTATAATCATTTTTTTTTAGTTTCTAGACATTAAGAGAGTACATATGTATATATATATATACTATTTTAAAAATATTCATGTTTATATTATTTTAAATATATACACACACATTTATATATCTGTGTGTGTGTGTGTATTTTTTTACAAGCTTATTCATTTTAATAATTCTTATTATGGAAGTATTTACAATTGATAATTATATAGCATTGTATTATTTTAATTTTTATATTATTTTGAAAACTCATTTTCATAGTCTTTAATCATGTTTTAATGTATTATTTTCAATTAAAATCTATTTATTCTAATTATGAACGTGTTTCAAAATGTTATAATTTTTCTATGGGATTTCATTTGTTTTAAAACTATTATATATATATGTATGTAGATTATTTTCAAAACTCAAATCAATATTTTTCAATATATATATATATATATATTGTTTTTGAACTCCATGATAATTTACATCAATATTTATAATTTTGTAGGTATTTTCAAAATTATGTTTATGTAAGGGAGTATGTATATATGTGTATTATTTTTTAACATTATTTTTAAAAATTTATAAACATTATTATTAAAAATATTATTTATTATCATTTTATGTTTGGAATATATGTTTTTTTTAAAATTATATGTTAATATTGTAATTGAATTTTTGATTCTGATTATTTAATGGAATAAATATTATAAATATTGTTAAAATTATTATTTCGTGTTAATAGTAATTTTACAATTACTATAATTTTTTGTGAATAGTAATTCTACGATCAGTATTATTTTATGTGAAGGATTCATACCCCTGCCTTCATTTTATTCATAAAATTATATTTTCACAAATTAATGTTTTAACTAAGTAAATGAGTATCTAATATATTTATTAAATGGTGAAATTTAAATTATATTTTGTTTACATTTTATGTCATATTTAAATAAAGTTAATATCATGAGATTATGAATGAAATTTTAAATACATGGATGTTAATTAACATGTTATGAATGTTTGGGAATTATAATTAGCATGAATTTTGTTTCTACAAATCAAATAGATGTTTTCCTTTGAAAGTACTTATTCATATGTGTGAATATATAAATTCATTTTCATTTTTTGAAAAGAAAAAACTCCACGGAATATATATATATATAAGGAAAGCTCAAAATTATTTTATAAAATCTTGAACATAAACAATTTAAACATTGTAGAGAATTGGGGAGTGAAACAATATCTCTAGAAGTGGTTAGAAAAAAAACGTTCAATGTTTAAAGTTTCCCCATGTTCTTGTTTTATAATGCATGGATAATATTTCCTGAAAAAATTAAAACATTATTTTATTAAGAAATGAATTTTCAAAGCATGTGTATTTTAGAAGGTACTATAGAATTTTAAAAGTCTAATTATTTACAATGGTATTATTTCATTTTCAAATAGGACGTCTTTTCAATAGTAATATTACATTTTCAAAGATTAAGTGTTTTTAAAATTATTATAATATATTAATTGTGTAAGTATTTTCGATGGAATTTATAAAATCATTTTTCAAATGATTTTTTAAAAGTATTTTCATAGTGATTACATTTTAAAAAATTATTTTCAAAATAATTGTTTCAAAATTATATGTTATTTCAAAGTATTTTTATTTTTCTTTCCAAATATATATTTTGGAAAATATATAATTAAATATATAAAATATCTATTTTTATATAAAAGGAAAATTGTTTTTAAAAATGTTTTTAAAAATTAATTTTCAAAGGTTTCACACTGGATTTTTATTAATCAATTTACTGGGCTATTATGCTCACCCTATATTTTATCATTTTTTAGGATCATCATGATATTTCAAGGAGTTTTTCTTAAACATATAGTTAGTATGATCAAAGTTAAATATCTACATTTTTAATTATTATTTTTAATTTGATAAATTTTATTAGAGGGTTTGTTTCCTCCAAACTATATAGTGGAAATGTTCTTTAGATATAAAATGTATTTTATATTTTTAGTTTCTTTAATAAACAAATATAGATCATTTTTTATCAGATCTGGAAGCATGAGTTTTGGGGCTTTAAATAAAAACATCCTTTACTAAAAATTGAAATATTAAATCTTTAAGTGTTGATAATCCAATTTTTTATGCATTTCTAATTGATCACAATCATTTTATCTACTATAGGCTTCATTATTACTACAATTTTCAGTTATAACATTTCATAGATCATTTTCATTCAGTGTTCTATTTGAATCAATATTTTAAACACTAATTTTTTTATAGAGAAATATTTACTAAAAACATGTGTCATTACAAAGACCATATATTAGGGTAGAATAAATTATTCACAATATAGAATATCTCATAATAGGATATATATTATATAAGGAATTTAATAATACATATATGTTTTTACCAAAGGGAAACCCATATGTAAGATATGAAATATATTTCATACGAGTTTAAAAAGTTATATATTGAAATATATCATATAAAATATTATAACTGTAGAAATTGAATTCTTTGGAAGGAATCTACAGATTATGTATTGAGGTTAATTAAGGTGAATTCTTTTGTTTAATATATGACTTATTCATTTATTATTTATATTATGTATATAGAGGATATCATTCATATGTAATGTGTATCATCAATTAGTGATATGTGATATATAATTTTAATGGTCTTAATTATTTCAAATTTTTTAAATGAAGAAATATTTAGATTTTTATAAAATAGGATGAAAATATATAAATAAAATAAAAAGTGTTTTCTAGGCCTTTCGATGGTGAAAAACATACGAGTATGTTTACATTCATCTCTTGGACTCCAACTGATATTTTCTTCAATTCTTACATGATTTGAATGTTTGTTGGTCTTGGGGATAACATGAGGTAAAAATTTCACTATACATTGAATCGTCATTTGTTTCCACCCTTTTATTCACACTGCTAGTTATTTATAGTTAGGGTCTGCCACAGAGTGATGATTCTACTAGATCACTATAAAATGTGATACTGAATCATTGGTAACAAAAAGGTGAAATGAATTTTAAGAATAAGACTAAAATGGATAAAATCATAAAACAACCAGATAAACATCACACACCTTGGAATTTTGTTTCATAAATAAAAAAATATCAATGGAGAGAGAGAGAATGATTTCAATACTTTTAGGAGAAAGATCACCTGCCATTTTCAGAGTATCCAGAAACCCAATCTCAAATGTGTTAATATGGAGAAATGGATATATATAAACTCATTTCATTATAGTACCACCAACTTCACAGTAATTCCATTTTGTAAAAATAATCATTGGAGGGAATTACATAGAGCTACAAAATTCTGTTACTGTCTCCAATCAGATGATACTACAATAACCTATACAAAAATAGTCAACTATAGTGCCTTATTAATGTATCTAATCATCTCCTCTCAAGTGACATGTTAGTGTTTTGAGTCACATATTACTATAATATCATTTCAAAGTCCACAACTCTACAGTTCCATGTAGTTCTCCATATTCTGATTTACTACATTTCCCTATTCGTGTCACCAATTAGTGGTATAGTCTAGTGTATGGTATGCGATTCTAGTTGTTGTACCGACTTCATCTAATGGAACAGGATTCACTATTTGAAAATAATCATCCCCAGTGATGTAAATTTTTCACAGCATAGCTATAGTAGATCCTGAAGATATCATCACACTATTTTTTGTATTTTTTATAGTAAATCTCTACCTCTAATTAAATATGGGTATCCATAATTTGGGTAAAATTAATAGGTGGCCCTGAATGGGAAGATGAATGTTTTTTATTAATGGTTAAGATTGATATTAGGGGCACTATGAACCAATTTTTTGTATATAGATAATGCGGATAACCTTGTGAGTAATATGCGTTTTATTCTCCAAGTAAAAATTATGATAGTAATATTTGAATAAATGGTAAAAATGAGTCTTAAATATTTTACTACTTATTGAATAAGGATTAATGGGGGTTAGTCTTCGTGTTTGTGGATGATGGTTAGTTTGTCATGGAAGATAATGTGAGGGACTGATCGATCATTCTTTAAAGGTGTTACTCTAATTGTGTTTGTTGGTCAAAAATTAACTACCACATATTTCTGTGTTTTTTATACAACATGTGAAATATTACCTCTCCACATGATTTTTATTGATCAATAATTTAAAAATTAAAGTCTCATTTAAAAAAATGGGGAATAAAAGGAAGTTACCTACCTAATGGACCCTTATACACTAGGTTGAAGTCATGTTCATTAATGGTTGAGGATTAAATTATAAATATGTGTTAGGAGGAAAAAATAACACTAATTGGGTAAAACAACATTGACTGAACAAATCATTCCATAGAATAGGCACCTTTGATCTGCAATAATGGTTGGTGATGGAGTAAAAATGGTTGGATTTGGGTTAGGCCATTTTTTAGGTTAAAAGAATCATTACCCCCTATGGCATTAAATCAATGTTTTGAATTTATAATCATGAGATCACAGAACATAGTTGTAGGTCCCTTATCATTGAGATTGATTTGTGTGGGGGGGGGGGTAATCATGATATTATCATTTAAAAACAAAACCCCAGAAATATGAACATATCCTCTAAATCAGTGGAACACATTATTATATCATGCACTTTATATTTATGAGTGATGAAAGAAATAAATCATGTATAGATTTTTACTTGGTTCACCATAATTAATCTAGTCCTAGAAACATGCAAAGGTAGTTTCCCTGTTAATAAAAAGTATTAGATATAAATACTTTTTTTTCATTTTCATAATAGAGGGGTTACTCATACCTTAAAAATAACTATTCAAAAATAATAAAATATCACCCCCTTGCATGATAAAGGGAAACTCACTACTCTTTTCATAACACCCATTTTATTCAAGAGATAATTATATGAAAAATGCAAATGGAACGTTGTATATCTTAGGCACAACCTAATGAAATTATAGTAAGATGAAAAATAAGGAATATCCTACTTCTTTTCACCTTTAATTTCCTTGAAACCCTAGATCCATCCTCCTCCTTATTAATCATTAATAAGCTATAGATTCCCCCTTGAAACTCTCACAATATACTTTTAGAGAAACTATGTATAGTTATAGAGAGTTCAAACATTTTAATTTGATATTTGGGTAAGGATTATTTAACACCTTATTTTTCTACTTTGGTTAAGGACATGTGTATTACCCACATGAATGTTTTAAATAATTACCATTTAATTCGATTGAAAGGCTTTAAATCCAAAGTACAACATCTTTATTAATCATTTAATCTCGATTGAAACTAATCGGTGGTGATATCGATTTTTATGGCATAAAATTCTATTTTTATTCCATTACTAAGGCATATAATCATACAATATGATTTAGTTTGTGGACCTAAAAAAGTACAGTGAGTTTTGATTCCCTATTGCTTGTCCCTCTAGTAATTTACCAGATAAAAAAAAGACACAGTTTAACATAAATGATCCCATTATATTTGAATGACCTCTTTTAATTCCTTTAAACACTTTACATTCATTGACATAATTTAATTTGTCTATGACATGGACCCCAGTATGATTAGAATATTAAAATCATATGGATTTATTTATCCAAATTCTCCATATTTATAAGTTAAATATTGAGCGTTGAAATATCCTCCAAAATAAAGTGGTTTCATATTTTCTACATCTTATAAGACCTTGAGATATTGTAGAAATGTTAAAATATTTGTAAACAGTTATTTTGAAAGAGTATATGGTGGGGAAAAATGTTTTACATCTTACACATTGAATTTTTAATACCACATCTAACATCACTTGAGTTATTCATCATCATATTAACTACACCAATAAATCAACATTTGGAAAATACCATGAGGTACCGACCTATGACATAACCACCTCACAACGATATCAACCTATGTCATTGTACAACCATCACAAATTAAAGAGCTGGTCCACTATGGTTCTCACTTATATTGATACCTTCAGCTAAGGGTTTCCTTGATACCGGTCAAATTATTGTGGGTGTATTGATTTTGTGATGACCATATTAATTGATTGGTCAACTATTTACTCATCCTCACCTCCTTTGTATTAATAAAATGATCTATATTTCATGGATTCCTATATCCTAGAAATACAATTACCTTTATGTATCCTATCACATATACATTATAGAATATAATGTTTCACTTTTTTGTATAGTTTCTATTATAATCACATCATATGGTGTGATATTGTGTTTTTATCATGGATTATTTCTCTATGATAGATTTCATGAAAAAATATTAACCATTCATTACCAAAAATAAAAACCATTTTTCAACCTCAAGAAATCAAATTAATGAAAACCCCCAAATTTTTTTGTGCCAACCACCCCCAATATATTTTTTAATAATTGAAATTATATTTCATTTTTTCTCATCAATTAAAAACCTAATACAAATATGATCTGAACAGATTCTCAATTTATTTTGATACCCTTTATATCAAGGAGTGCATTAATGAATAATCAATAATTCACTATAAGTTATTATGATATAATTCTAAATTTTGGAGAAAGAGTTACATGATATAATATTCATGAAGAACAATTTATGAACATAATGAATAAAGAGATTGCACTTACAAAAACTTATCCCATGAATCCTCAGACAAGAACTCTCCCCTTGTGTTGTGTACCCAAATTATCAATATTGAAAACAAAATATGTTTCATCAATTCTTTTCCCCAACCAAAATAATTATTTTTCTTCACCCTCTATTAGTAGACCCAAATAGGAATTCTGTTAATGGAACACAAAATATAGTTTAAAATGAATGAAATGAATTAATGAGAGAGATCATTCCATGGAACCCATGAAATTATCATTAGGGTGTATGGGTCTCTATAACTAGAATTATCTATAGATAAGGGTTAATTTGGACAAATAGATTCAATTATTTTCATTAAAAATAAATAGTAGGTAGTTCATTGGTCATAATTTCATCTCCTTGATATTTTTTCAGGTCATTCTATAATTTCATAATATGGAGCATAAATTTATCCATCATGATATAGTATTTGATCTTAATGTTATTTTTTTCATGATTATTAATAGGTGTTTTTAAAATATTTATATCAATTCGGTTGTCACAAATAATGGGAAGAAGAGATATTGTATCATTCCAAATGTCATTATATTGATTTTTTCATCTATATCAATTTATTATAGGCATGGGTCACTAAAAATATAAATTTCCTCTATAGTTATTAATGATATTGAAATATTATTAACTTTTAAATGAAATTAACGAGGGTAAAAGAATAAAAAAAAATCCAGATAATTAATTTCAATCCTAAACAGAAATAACAAAAATAATATCTGTATAGACAATCAGTTTATTATTTTAATTTCAACGATAAAATCACCAAAATTTCACATTTGGATGATGAATTAATGTAATCAACTTAATTAATTCATTGGAATTTTTTATGCACAACTTTTATAGAGGGTGTTTTGAAATATATAAAACATAATGTATGGTCAACTATAAGTCATGTAGAGTATGCTACCCCTAATTTTACAATACATAGTCACATAAACTACCTCACATTTAACATCATTTGAATTTTTTTCATCTTATTGTGGGTTTCTTTTTGTTTAGAACCATTTATCTAAATCCTATTTATCACATCATTGAAATAATTCTTTTGTGGATAAATTTATCATCCGTCCTTTATCCCATATAATTATTTCATCAATAAATAATTTTTTTCATCATATATAATAAGAAATAAATAATTTTGTTCAATATATGGTAATTATTCAATTATACCATTCAATGTTTTTTATTTAACATCCATTTGATATAATATTATATCATTATTCAATTTTTGGAGATAAAATAGTCATATAGTTTTAATCTAAGACTTCAACGGTAATGATTCATCAACATCAACCCCATCTATCTTAGAATAGACTTTTAATACCTTAAATATCTTATTAATTATCAATAAATCATCATTATTGTGTTTTATTTAAAAAATATATGTGGTTCTGATCATGTTCTTTTTTCTATCATCAGGATAACATCCAAATTTTTTTCTCTAACCAGCCAATCTCCTTAGTAATATCATTATACCAACTATTATATTTTGGTAACATAATAAAATTACTTTGGTTCATCCTATCATAACAATGAATGATTTTTTTGTTTCTTAATTATTATTTATTATATATTGGCTACCTGGTCAATAATTATATTTCTATTGATGATATCGTTTATGTTGTATTGTATGTTTATTTTTAAAGTACCTAATATAATTTACTCACCATCGAAGGTATCATAAAATTTCATTATATCTATTCAAATTCCCATGATATGGAGACATCTTAATCGGTTTCCTAATTGATAATATGGTCTATTAATTATGAATTTTGACAATTCATAGATGACATATTCTCATTTGTATTAAATTTATTTTCATGTTTAATAATTTAAAAATCATGGATTTAAAAAATTTCACCTATATATTTTCTAATGAATATATATGCCTGTACAAAATATGAATATCCATGAATTATCATTTTATATTCTTATTATTCAAAAATTATATTATTTTCATTATTTTGAATAAAAATATTTTCCCCAAACAATAATTTTTAATGTATGATATTATTTCCATGATAGATTTAGTATGAAGATTTATCTTAAATTTGGCATAAAAATGCCTTATTTGAGATATAGACCACTATTAGACTTCATTCAATCCAATTCTTTCCTCATAGAGAAATTTTAAAAAGTATAGTCCTATTCATGATTTTGATAATCTAATTTATCACCCAATGACTTTTTTCTATTGAGGATTCCCAATAGTTTACATTTGATATAGAATCCTATGTTTTAGAGATATTCACTAACATTTATATTTTCAAATTTAATATCATTTTTTCTGGGACACTTATGAATTTGTAAATGATTTTTTAAACTTCTTAAATATATTTAGTTATAGACTTGAATACCTATGTTTTTTCGAGTAATCACCATAAACTAATCCATCATATAGATGTCATCAAAAATTATTACATAATACATTTATGTATCCAAAAATTTAAGATTTATTGGCCCACTATCATCCAAATATATGAGCTCTAACACTCTCGATGATTTTATATTTATTTTCTTATAATTAATCTTTATTATCATTCCGTTTTTATAGGAATACCATGTATATGTAAATTTACTTATGATCCTGGGAAAATCAATAGAACCACCATTATTCACAAATTTTTCAAAATCTTATTGGATCAAGTGAACATATATCTTATTCCATTTAATATTATAATCTTCCTTGGAAAAAATAAATAAAATTATTTTACAATTATATAAAGATTATCCTTATTCTATATTATTTATAGAACTAGTAAATGTTATTATCATTAACTATGAACCCCTTATAATAAAATTCCACTACATTCCCCGAATCATATAACTGACTGACACTTAATATATAATCGCTAATATATAATACCAAAATCATATAAATTTTTCTAATATCCATTTCACCATATTTATCATTTTAGAGATAAATTTTTTTATTCCTTCATTATTAATAATTCAAACCACTTCACATATCTTTTATTCGATTTTTGTTATATTTTTTTCATTTCCATTCATGTGAGAGCTATTCCCACTATTCAAAATCTATACAATATATCTATTGATTTATATCAACTAAATAATATAAATGTTTTCATGCTACTACCTTTTCTTCTTCTTCCTTGACCATTAAGTGGAATCTATTAATGATTTATTGTCCTCCTTCTCCCCTGGTTCATCAATTTCTTATTTCCCCTAAAAAATTGAGAATATAAATTCAATTTTAACTAGGTTCATTGTGGTTACGAGTTGTTTATTTAATTTTTTCTTAATCCCGATACACACATAACATTGAAACTTTAATGATTAATAAACTACATTTTTCCAAAACCATCAGATAAAGAAAATAACTATTTAATTGATATAAAAATGGAAGGCAACATCTTGATTATTTGTTATATTGTTTATCTATGGATGAAATTTTTTTAATGGATCCCAAATACATTATGTTTCCTATTTTCAACAACAATAGAACCAAATTGTTGGCCTTATCCTTAAATAAATTCCTACTATTATTGTATGACTTTAAACATATTCTAAATCCAATTTTACAAGGTAGTTGATGCTTGTGGTATAGAAAGTTCCATGGTGATGTCCTCTTTATGATAATAGTGCATAACGGCGTTTTATATATTTATGACCTTTTAGGATGGTTATACACACTATAAGAGTTACTTATGCATCACCTATATAATTGTATATGATTTCTACCTTATAGAAAACCCATAACATTTTATCTGTACTGAGTATTTATTGATCCTCATGATTATTGGTACAAAACCATGACTTATTCTTCGAGTTCATAAATTATTTTAACCCTTTATTTTAATTTATCAATCAATAAATTTATGATTCAAGATTATTCCTCCTCATTGATCATGAAATACACATACTTTTATGAGTTACATGATATTCTATATTCAAAATTTTGATATACTCTTTGATATCTAACTTCTATTCATATATTTTTGTACATAAATCATAGAAACATAAACAATTGAATAATACTTCCTTGTTTTAACCATAGGTTTTTCATGTTCCTTAAGGGATAACTCATGTTCAACCTAAATAATAATAAGGCCATCAATGTAATTAGTTTCAACATCATTTTTATCATCTGGATGTCCATCAATGATAGATAATAATTATTATTCATTTTGGTCTTTGTAATCCTTATCCTCACCTAATTCTTACTTGAATAAGATTTCCTATTCGTGACATAATATCTTTTTCATTTTTAAGAAGTTACGTGATGTTTTTTCCATTAATTTTAATTTTTGAAAGAATTAATCTAATATTCATAATCCTCTTTATCTTAAAAATATTTAATGAATTTAGCATAAAGATATCCTACAATAATGAAATAAAATTGAACATTTGTAAGTCTTACACTATTTTTCCTTTTCCCGTCATTATACCAAATGATGGAAATCGCTCTACAACCATAAATGTTATTTCAATCTTTTTTAATATAATTTTTATTCATATTTTCTAATGAAATAGACTATGGTGTCTAATTATTCTTGATTTATTATCATAAATTCTCATTTCATGTGTGTTAAGTGTAATATTAATGTTCTCCAAAGATACACCTTTCATATCATATTTATCATGCATATATTCCATCTCACTAAAATGTGGAGTCATTATACTCATTTATCCATTCTAAATATTAAAATATTATATATTTAATCCAATTAATCCTTTATCCTCTACAATATACATTAGATAATAAAATTTCCTTCAATATTTTCAATTGGAAATATCCTCAAGACTTATTATATATTCCACATCCCCTTACATTTTTCCTCCCAAACATTATGATCACCTTCTTAAATATTAATTAAATTTTCCAATATGTAATTTGAAATTTTTTATGAAATTAATTTGGGGTAGAAATAGTTTCCAAAAAATTCAGCTAATTCATTGGTTTCTTTATCATATAAATCTAATTCCTTATGGTATCCATATTGTAAATCCCCAATCTTCGTCTATACTAATACACCATGAATTCCTATCTGTTAAACTACCATACCTAACTACATGATGTTGAATTTCATATTGGTCATCAAGAAATATAAATTTTATCCTTTGATAATCAGAATGAATTTTTTATTAATAACCTCTATCACTACCATGCTTTTGATAGTGAAAATCAACACCCATTTACCTCACATTGATACAAAATATATGTCATTTAGAATGTAGATTTCATGGATATGAGGGTTTGTTAGTATATTAAAAATTTAAACCTCACCCCCTTAAATGTTATCTTATTCTACAAATTTGAGTAACACATATTTTTTTCTCACTATCAATTTATCCATAAGAGATGAAAATAATATAGAATTTGTTTTACTCGGTCAACCTTAACTATTATAGTTGAAGGAGAATGTATTGGTGATGACCCAAGAAATATGAAGCTCTAGTGCATAGATCTACAATTTAGAATACACATTTTAGTGATTAATTTTATCATTCAAAATCAATTCTCATCTATTATAAAAACATATCTTACTTCCCACATGAATAAGAACTCACTACTCCTTCAATTTGATCATTATCCACCAAGAGATATGTATATAAAAATACACTTAAAATCATTTGTCTCTTATATAAATGATTATAGCATTCCCTTTAAATGAGCCACCTGGGGAATTCTATGAATTGTTTCACATTAAATTTTATAATAAGCTTAGAAATATCATCTCTAATCCTTATCTATAATACTATATCGATTAAAACTTGAAATTTTATCCATATTCTTTTATAAGATCTATATATAATTATAGATAATTTAACCAAATTAATTTGATGTAGGGGATTATTAAATTAATCCATTATCCTTTAAGGAAAAATCCTTGTTTATTCCCATTTTGAATGTGTTGAAAAATGGCCATATATTTTTACATAAATCCCTCCAATATCAGGAAAACATCCTCTCTCGGATATCTGGTTTTATTTATAACTATATATTTTTTGGCACATTGTCCCATTTGATGATTTAGCCTCCTCATTCAATACCTTTACTACTGAATAGAATCTAATACTATGATGTGGGAAGTGAGATCAAAAAAGTATTGTGTCAAGGTATTATTCCTTGTTGTGTGATATCCAATAGTTATCTAGATCTAAAAAATTTGGTCTCACTACAATGCTACCGTGATTCCCACGATATCTCTATAAATTTATTCAAATTACCGAAATATTATGGCATGGTATCCATCATCAAAATTGTGGAACCTCAGATATCCTAATGACATTGATATTAAGAAGATAACTCAATATATTAGAGTCTATATTGTGGTAAAATATTTAATGATGTAGATCGTGAATGTAAAATCCCTCATTAGGCTTGCCTCTACATATTCATGGTAATAGTAATCACCTCACACAATAATCAAGATAGAAATATATTATGGAACTAGCCCATTCCATGTCCACAACACCATGATATCATGATGTTTTGTGGTCACATATTAACACATGATATAACCAAATCATGATGTTTCGTACTAGAACATAAACCATTGGACGAGGTCATCATAGTGTTCAGTTGGCTTCCATTGGGTAGTTTCCAACACAGATGACCATATTGAGTGGTTGGATATATTTTTACTCAGATCCAAAACCATTAAAGTGATAATAATGGATCTAAAACATGGTATATTAATTCTTGTAAATTAAATTACCACTTCATATCCTACCATGAATAATTAATTTCATTTCTATTTTCACTATGATATGGACCTTATATTTCATCCACATAAAATATTGTATTACATGGTCAGTGGAAAGAAGTCTTCTTAACCTACCGATTTTTTCCATTACAATCTTCTAAGTATCACCTTGAATAAAAAAAACATCATATTTTAGCTGAAATAGATTCAATGAAAACCGAAAATTTTATTTGTTAAATAAAAAAGTGAAAAAACTATATTATACATGATTTCAATGTGTTGAAGTCTAACCCTTGAGAAGATCAAATTTTGAGAATTTATAGTTTTTAACCTAGTTATTATCTCAAATATGTTCTATTTTATTTTGAGTGTTATATAATATATTTTATTATTTATAAAATTAAATGAAATATTATCTGGGTCAAGGATCAAATTCAATTGGTCTTATAATAGAGTACCAGTTGTCTTATTCAATGATCTGTCTAATTTTTTTTTGCAAATAATGTCTTTATAAAACCACCAACTTCTTATGGCCTAATTTTTGATTCCATAAAAGGTAATTTAAATGAATTAATCATGATAAATAAAATATGATAAATGTATTATGGTCAAATATTAATGTAAAATTAAAATATTATTTATTATTCATAGACCGATACACTTAATTTGTTTTCATCTCCTCTCTCTACACTCCTCTAGGAATGAGTAATGTTACAAGATATGATTAATTAAATTGAAAAGGATAATTACAATCCAAAATGACTCCCATGAATTAAAATTATTGATTAATTAATTTTATAATCCATACACTCTTGGTTTCTAAACTATAAAATGATTTTTTAGTGTCTGATAGTGGAAAAATATATCATTTTATAAAATGCTATCTTAAATAATGATGTTGTGAAACATATCAAATTTTATGAAATGAATAAGAAATATTGAATTTATATTTTTGAAATTAAGATGGAAAATTAAAATAAAATTATTATAATTTAATATCATAATAGAGAACCTTTGAAGGAATGAAATTTTTTAAAAAACTTATAATAAATATCAGAACCCCCCAAATGTATAAATATTTTTAAGTATATAGTAAATAATATTTTTTTTGAATGATTAGTGTTATCATGGTGAAAATGGATATTTTCTGTCATTATTAATTCTATCCTTGACTATATCATTCCACATGAATACACATTGAGGTATGGAAAAATCACTCCTCTATTAAAACTTGAATATATCCCATATATTAAGATGAATTATCTATAGAGAGTCAATTTAAATTTATTATGAATCATGATTGAACACATCATGATGTGGATGTCATGGTGGGGGTATGGGCCAAATGTATAACCTCTTGAATGAAATGTTACCATGTTTTATTTATGGGTAATCCTTGATTAATTTAGTGTGAGTTATTTAAACTAAATAGTTACCTCATAACATGTGCCCATTTCTGAAATATATTTGAAATAATGATGTGTATTATATATATATATTGGAATAAAACTATTTTAATTAATCTAATATGACCAAACTAGACATTTGGTCATTGTACCTCCCCATATGGTGCATTGTTATTTCTTGATCACCACGACACATTCTCTATACATTATCCAACCCTTGAAATCCATATTAAATCCTCTATTTCTGCCATAGTAGTTGGGACCTATGATTGAGATCAAAAAGATTCCTAGGAATATTACCTAATAATTTGAGGGTTCTTCCTGTAGGGGTTGGCCCATTGTTTCCTTCAAACATATTCATCGAAACAGTGAAAATGTTTTATGTTGTGAAACTCTTATGGGTATGATTTCTAACCAATTTCTATAATCCATCAGGGTCAATAGACCTATCTTCACAGTATAAACCCATGAAATTTACAAAAAATATTTTATCATTTAGTGTAGTTGTCACATGAACACTATTGTCGTGGTGAAAATAATCTATAACTGCATGTACTTCTATAAAATCTTAGTAGATTTTCCAAACTAAAAAATTCCAAGAAACTCATAAACATTTCATCTAATTAAGAAATAGTAACCACAAAAATATATGTCAATGATACCCAAAATATATAATTGTTTTCAAGATGCAATTTCATGAACAATAGGAAAAATTATTTTTCATAAAGAAATGAGAATCTTGAAAAAAAATTAAAGGAGAATATTTGACAATAAAAAACATTCATTTCCAATATTGTTAATTCAATAATGAATAAAAAGTTAATCATTAATCATAAAAACCTTATTTACCCAATTCCTCTTAGAGTTATTTGATATTAAATTTTCACTCTAATTAATTTATTAATTTCAGTATCAATTCAAAACTATTATATAAAAATAATTATCTATATTATGATATATCTTTTAATAAGATATAGCACTCATCAATAAAATTAATGTTAATTACAGTTCAGGTAAATATCAATTGAATACAACATCTCTATATTTCTAGAAGAAACCTATATATGAACAAAAAAATAAAATGACAATAATATTTATGGATTTTTTCAATTTTGTTTCACTTTAATTTTATGCTAAATACAAGAAATTCATGTTTTCAATAAGTACTTTAAGGATAAAAAAGTCAGGTAAAATTTACTTGAAATAACTCATGATGTTTAAGATAATGATAAAATGAAATAATATATCCCTCTTCAATTCCCCTCTATTAGCAAAACACCACTTCCTTCTCCATATGGGTATCAGGCTAATAAAACATTAAAAGTATTTTTAATATAGTCTTATATTTAATTTTAAACAATTTCTCCCTATATATTTTTAGTTAAATTTGTGTATGTCTGGCCTCACACTATTTTAAGTCAATCCTCGATAGTATGCCAAAACCCAAAAAATATCCTTTTGTCAATATTTTTTATAGTCGTCATAATAATGTGTAAGATGGTCATAGCTATAATTCAATCAATAGTATCCTCAATATCTCTATTTTTTCATTTTCCATGTTTTTATACTCTTTATATCATTCTTATTTTTCAATAGATATTTTATGACACAAAATATACAGTGAAAAAAGTAATGAACCTATTTATAATGTAATGAAGTGTTTCCTCCTATACAAATATTCATGGTATTATCAAAAGTATAAAATGAAAAAAAAACTGCATCCCTCAACTATCATTTAATAACAATGCAATTAAACTGAAAAATAGTTTATAAATGATGAGAAATATTGTAATGTATAATCTTATCAAAATATTTTCTGGTTGTCTATCAGTATTAAAAAATACTTATTGCATATTTTTTCTCAAGATTGGATTAGATAAATTATTGTTTCATTTAGGTATCATTCATAGAAATGTGGCTCAAAAAATTATATTTTTTTGATGATAAACAAGAGAATTATATTTTTAATTAATTTAAAAAATTATATCCAGAAATTGGGCATATAAAAAAGTATGAAAAGTATCCTTGAATATCTGTTTGGAATGTAATTTCAAAATTTGAATACCCAAATCAAAATAATATTTCAATGTTTTCTATAAATTTATATCATTTTTAGAAAAATAAAAATATATGGAATTGTTAAATTAAATAATAATACTATATTAAAAAATAAAAAAGAATCATATTTATTATTATTTACTTTGATCTAACCCTCTTACTTAAATTACCATGTCTGTTATGAAATTTTGAAGTTAATAGAAAAAATATAATTAAAAATTTCACATAAACCTATTATTCCAAAAAATCAATTATGTATCAATTAAGATAAAATTTAACCCCTCACCCCCAACACACAATAAATAAAAATGTTTCCCCATTTATTTTTTGTTAGGTAGAAGAAATGAAATAGAAAATATTCAAAACAAAATAGCTAGAAGTAGTCAAAACATTTTGATGCAAACAACTACTCCTGTGATGAAATAGGGCATTAATGATACACTTATAGATTGGTGAATTTGGACAATTAAATGTTTTATAAAATTATGGGTGATTCCTATGATTTAATAACCATACTTAGAGACTGTTAATATGATAATATAAAATAAAAAATATAATAAATAAGTTCATTTGAAAAGCTATGCATTATATATTCTATCAGTTTTTACATCATAAATATGTAGTCCACTAGAAATTAAATTAACTAAAGGATGTAACACCAATAAACTAATTGAAAATAGTAAAAAAATATAGAAAGAATATAGGTAATGAAGGTGAAAATCTTAATAATATTGAACTTTATCTCTTAACTCCATATGAGCTTACATCTAATGATCTTTTTGGTGCATCTTAACATGATCATGAATTGACACAATACAGTTTATATTTTAAGAAGTTATAGAAATGTAACCTTTCAAATATTTATTTATAGTATTATAGTTTAGATAACTAATAGATGGTAGGAGGTAAAGTATAGGTTTGTTTTCTTGGGTGAAGTCAGCAAGAAACATTGAGGTAGCAATGAATGTGTTGGTAGCTAATCTATGATTAAGGTATAATTAATGTTTCTATAAGCTTATTTAATAAAGGGACCATCTTATACTGTCATATAATAATTTACATTTATTTTCTATGTTACTCAAACAAATATTCATGTTGGGTATCATATTTAGTACAATATTATGGAATACTAATGACACCTAGATGATAGGGTATGAAAATTCCCTTAGAATATTGGTAGGGGCTATTGGAATAATAATTATAAAATTTGTTTCAAGAAAAGGATAATAAATTAATGATGTATAATGAATTGGGAATGGATATCAAGGATAACCAAAAAATGTACTACATATTTTGGGAATTGTTTCCCACTCTCATGAAATATTACCTACATGCTCTCCTGGATGAACTCAACATAGACCAAAATATAGAGAAACCCAACAATTGAAATATTGTTGGGTGAAGATGGATAGTTTGGTGTAGTAAACTCTTTATTTCTAGATTAGGGTTGGGTGGTCTTAGTTTATGAGGTTTATTAAGACTATTTATCCTCCACCTAAATGAAATACTCATCTGACCACTTATTATATTTTCATATTTTTAGTAGATGAATAAAAAATAGTAAATTAACGTTATTAAGCTATAGGATCTCACAAAAAACCATTTTTGGTAAGGAGGAGTCAAATCCCTGGGGTGCTTCTCAATGTTCATATTGAAGTTCTCCCACATCAAATTTCTTTAACCCTTATTTACCTAGCCAAAAACATTAATGAAAAAATGGTCTCCCATGGTTATCATCAGCCACTTATAAATAGTGAGTAGTATGAGACAATATAATTAGATGAATACTCCATGAGAGTCCCCTCGGTCTAGATTAGTATAGTGAAGTTATATATGAACAATACTAAAACAATTACCCCATAACTATATAATCTTCAAGGTATCTAGGCCAACTATTCCCTTATTATCATCCTTAATCAGAGCAAAAGGGTTTTGGATTACTCTTTTTTTACTCTAAAATATAGGTCTTATATTAATATCTCTCAAAAAACTCATCACTCTAAATGAACAAGATTATGGTAAACACTCTTAATGAGATTTTATACTACTACCTTCCCATCCAAAGGATAATTTTAACAGGTAATATCTCAAATGTGCATAAAAATTCCAAAAAAACACACAAAACATATCTTCATCATAATGGACTATATTCTCATGGAATATTGTCTAAAAAACCTTAAATACTCTCCCTATAGTCTTATACACTAGATTATATATAGGTCTATGGATTAATTTATATTAATAGGATTCATTTGATGATTGGATAGGTTGTTTTAGTTTTTATGATTACTATATTGTATGATTGGTTGGTTGACTTGTAGTGGTTTAGTATTATCCCTTAAAATAAATTAGATGAGTAGTGATATGATGGAGTAGAATTGATAGAATTTTTTTTATAATTCAAGGAAGTTAGTTTGATTTATCATTTCATAGTGTGATAGGGTTAGTTTTTAGATGGCCACTTGGTATTTCTTGTCTAGGAATGGGGTTTTTTGTGTCTTTCTTAAAAAAACCATTAGAATATGAATGGTGTAAATAAAAAAATTCGTTATGGGTTTTTTTATTAATAGGTGATGGAAAATTAATTGGGGTGATGGTTTCAGAAGGGATAGAAATGGAATGTAAATATGTACCGACTCTAGTTTGGTAAATTATTGGGAAATTTGATATGGGTAATGCCAACCACATAATGGGGATTAATGAGTGTGTACCCAACCCTTAATATAAATGGGGTCTATAGGTGAACCATATGGTGAAAGCTCATTAATGCTAAATCTTGAGAGGGTAGATGAAGTTCAGTTACTTGATTTAGGATATGTTCTCGAATTATAAATCCCTTTAATTCTTTAGAGCATGAATAATCCACTTCAAGATATTAGAAATAAATAAACCCTCCTCACAATATCATGTTCAGACTACACGATTTTTAAATCATACAATATGGGAGTGGATATTATGATCTAGTTGTGTATTTTTTATAGATATGATAAGGTTTTCATTTAAAACATCATGTTTCCTAGAAACTCTATAATGTCAAATAATCAATCACACATCAAAATGTGACACTATAAAATTATCATCATGGTGTGTATATTCCAACATAGCATGTGATTATTTACATTTATTAGAGTCTTGATGAGTCATTATCAATCACACCATGATGGAAACTATCGTCTATAAATTTTACTATAGCGGCATGTGTCAGTCCTGATGAACTAGTCAATTATTAGGGGTGGGATACTAGTATTCTATAATCATAGATAACTTATATCATAGTCAAATGGAATGAAAATATATGAATAGAAAACATAATCTCGTTTCCTGCCAGTCAACACATCATTTAACATCACGATCTATAAATGCCTAATCACTTATCCACTTAAAGATTAATGACATCACACAACCTTATTTGGATTATTCCATGTATAGATTCTTCAATTGATCATTACCATTAAAGGAATTCATTCCTCCTCATTATCACCACTACTCCATTCAGGAAGACATTTACTACCATGAATGGGCCCAACCACCAAAATAGGAATTTCCCTTAGAATATTAGAAAATGTGACATAAATGGTAATACCTTGTCTCTATTATTTAATTTTTAGAGAGTGATATTCCCTTTATCCTATTTTTTAGTATTTTATTCATATATGTTTTCATTAGTATACATATCCCTTCATTGATATTCAAATTCACTAGGTTATAAAAATATTTTTTTTTTGTTTTTTGGCATCTGTATTCATATTTATTACCCTTAAACAATATATTTTCTCCTGATCCAATGATAAATGAGTACTTACCCTTTATTGAAATTTAAATGGCATTGTATAGAATTTTTTTAAAAGGGTATCATTTTTTCCAAAAGATCATCTTATAATTTCGTACACCAATCTATTGTACATTTATTAATATTATATTCCAAATAATAAATGAAATCTCTAATAGATAGTTTTAATTACCCACTTTTTTTGGATGGTAGGGGGTACTAGTGTTATAGTCTACCCCTTAAATTTAATTTATTACCATAATCACATTTTTAAGTGTGTACCTTGATAAATGATGAGTTATAAGGGAATCCTAAAATAATAAAAAATATTTCACCTAAGAAATAATATTTAAACCTTGTAAATTTTGAGAGGGATGCTTCCGTTTCCACCCATTGGTGTGGATCATCCACACATAAAAAATATATGTTTTACTAACTTCATCTAGTAAGGGGGCCATTATGCCTATACCCCAAACATCGAACACCACCATCTCATGAATTGGGTGTTCTGGAATTTTGGTTTTTTATCATTTTAACAATCCTAAGGAATCAATTACAAAGTTACACAGACTATCTGGAATAAAAATAATCTGTATTCCAAAACAATCCACATTATATATTCATTCCCACAATATAATCAGTTCTCGGATGTCCTCTAGTAGGAGATGATTTAAAATTTTATACCATGTTATGTACTTCTTCTTTGGGAACACATCATCATTTATCGAAATCATCTCAATATCTAAAATTAAGTGGATAATTTGAAATTAAATGTGATGTGTTATATAGAAACATGGTCTTCTATTTGTAAGAGTAGTGATTTTATAAATTCAAATTATAAATGTAATTAGTTATATCAGATAACCATGACCTTAAAATTTAGTCAAAATGAAATAGTGTTTCATCAGGGAACTCATTTAGAACATCTACATACCCTTCACTGGTAATATATTTTTGTTGAAATCATTACATTTGATCAAATTATATATTTTGTTAAAACCATTATAATTATTTAGTATGATGTCAAAAAAATTTATTACAACGATGAAGTGATTTATCATCATCTTGGAATCTATCTTACTTAATAGATAATTCAATCAATAATGATTAGTTTAAATAATAAACTTAACAAGAGAAAGATAAACCATAAATTTTCTAAAAGAATACATAATAGTGAGAAAATATTTCTTTGCTGGTATTTAATTAACACGAGCATCACTAATAGTCTAGATACCCTAAATTATAGATCCAGATATATTATTGTGCCTTTTATATAAAATATCTCCATAATGAAATCATTGGTGTCAATCATAATATTAAAAAAAATTATAGTCCATATATATATTTACTAGGTTGGACACTATATTTCTCTTCAAAATAGAAAATTTATATTGATAATATTCATCAAATTTAAAATTTAAATCATTCACCAAAAGATATTGATGTTTCTAAAATAAACATAGAAATGTTTTTAATGATGCGGTGGTAAAAATATACATGATGAAAAAAATATTTTAATCCAATTAAATATGATTTTATTTAAAATATCCATAATAAACTTGACCATAATAGGAACTACATATATTACTTTCAATGATATTTTTTACAAAAAAAATCTATATAGAAGAAGAAAATGGAAGTCCCCCATAATAATGTTTTTCCTCATATCCTCTACAAAAATATTTCTTCATAAAAAATATTATTATATATAATACATTGAAAATCAATCCATGAATAACTATAAGAATTTATTATTGATATCTGGAAAAATTTGCGCTTGCATGTCTGAAAAGTAGTTGGTTTCTTTGAAATTAAGAAGAACATTTGGAAGTTGAATAAAAAAATAAATGAAATTGATTTTCATATTATATTGTTTAAATGGGTGTACTATGATCTGGTCATATATTGAGTATCAATCATGAAAAAATTAAAACCCATCCTCAACTAAGTGTCGAAGAATTTTTTCAACGAACAATAGTGGGATTTAATATTACTAGTTGGATACATTTAATTTTTTACAGTGAATAAATGACAGTCATAACATTATATTTAATGTTAGTATCATCTCCTTCACCTCAATATTTACTTTGATCAATCCTCATTTCTTTGTCGCAACATGTAAAGGGAACAACAACACTCTATCTAAAACATAAAATTGAATTCCTACATTTAATAATTTTTTAGCTTCCTTCAAGATAACATATTTAATTGGAGTAGTTTATATCTTATATGATCAGTTTCCTTGATTTACCCTTCTTTAAGGAATATCTCATAGGCAAACATAGCATGACTAATTCCTATTTAATATATAAAACTCAATGAAATTGAATTTTTTATATTCATTATAACAACATGTAGTTTTTATTCTTTTTATTCAAATGATTATTAATTATAATCATTTTTCTGTAACTTGGGTTACTAAAAACAAGTACATCAGTGTAAATTTAAATTTCCTTATCTTCAATATTGCAGTCATGAAAATTGAATTAATAAACTCTATGTTGGATTCCCTTATTATTGGTTCTTTTCAACACACATCGCCAAAAAATCTATATATATCATCAACCTTGAGAAAATATTATCTCTTATCCACTTAATAATATATGAGATTCATTATCTTATATTAATAATTTTTTTTAAAACAATACAATAAAATATTTTCAATTTTTTCTGCGGCAAAAAAAATTCCACTTTACAAATTTTCCCACCTTTCTCACTATTTTCATAAAATCAAACTGTTAGTTATCTTCAGAAAGTATAAATAGAATTTATCATAGATTAAATACAATTAAATTATTTAAATTTAATGGTATTTTTTTACTATTTTTATTTCCATGTAACATTATTTCTCTATTTCCATGATGAATAAATCTTTTGGGAAAATAAATTTCACAAACATTACAATCACATAATCTAGAATTCCTTAGGGATGCATCACTAATCTATTTGAATAATTAAATGTTACTAATAATAGTATTTTTTTCAAACATTAAAAATATCTAAAATAAAATAATAAATATCAAGTTTATTCTGACACCTAAATCACATATTTATTTATGATAATTTCAAGAGCCATTTTTTGGGATATAAAAATTTCTAGTGTCTCTCATTATTTGATGAATTTGACACTAAATTGAAACTGAAAACATTTTGATAAGGTTTATAGCTTCAGAATATAAAATATTCATCCACTAACACAGAAACTCTTTTTGAAAAATTTCAAACATGAAATTTTTCATACAACTTCAGAAAATATGATTCTGAAGTGGAGTTATTTAAAAATTTCAATGAATATGTTATATTAATTTTTAATATTCCCTTGTTACATAATATAAATAAATGAGGGAGGGGTTTTTTTGGGATGTTTTAATGTGTGATTATTCCTATTTTAATTTCTAAAAATTATGTATCATTGTTACCTTATGATTTCCATCAGCCTACTTCTCTCAAATAACTCCATATTCTTTCTCAATAGCTTCTCAAACCTTTTTGTCTCCATCATTATTCCCCTATTCTACATGTACACCTTTCTATTATTTGTGTGTTTCCACACTAATATCTACCTTGAATATATTTTATCAATATAAATATAACCATATGTTCAATATGATAGATTTAGCCTCCTCTCAAGTATGATTTTCCCTATTACCGAAAAATATACCTAAATATCATTCTAATTAAATTATGAAAATCTAACCAAACTAGTACTCAATTATATAGAGGTAATAATATTAGTTTTGAATTTTTATTTTAGGGGTATTCATCCATTATTTTACATTACTATTTAACACTAAAATCTTGATATCATCTAATTTTTTTTTCGATAAATAGGGTCATATCTCAGCTGTAAATGATGCTAAAATTATACTTATAATTTCTATTAATAATCTCTCATTGATGGAAATAATTGAAATGAAATTTATGGTTTAGGATGGTATTGAAACCCTATTGGTACTTTGTTTCATTAGTAATCTAAGGTAGTATGTGGTAGGTACCACAACTGATTTTTCACTTATTGGGGATTGGCTAGACTTGGATGGTTATATACATTTTGGAGATATGGTTTTATAAAATTTTAAAAAACATAGATGAAATCAAGAAGATTATTATATTTTTCTCCCAAAAAATATTCTTTATAATTAAGTTTTTACCTAAAAATTTCACTAAACTACTCCTCTTTATGAGGAATAAGACATGAATATTACTAGAATGGTAATTTAATTGCATCATAAATATTCATAAGGGCCTCCATTAGAGAAGCTGTGAAATTAGTTTCATCCACATGGATTACTACCCTCAAAATGGGATCTCTTACACTCCACTAAAAGTTTTATTTGTGAGATTGGTTATTGAAAATATATTTGTGTACCCTATGAGTCATTATCATAAATCATTCATGTGATGGGGAATCCGCCATTGATTAAGAAGGTTTACATCTATAATATATGGTCTTCAATTGAATCAAACACCATGATTATAGTGTGGGAACAATTTAAATATCAATCTAATTCTTTACAATTCCTTTAAGTCATATTATCAAATGATTTAGGTGATAATTTGGATGCCACGTATCATCTTTCATGTCTGTATCAATGTGAAGTACTTACCAAGAAACAATTTGGATTTCTGATCCCATATCAGGATTGTTCTAACGAGTTTTATTTTAATCCAATATTTCATATAGAACCATAATGAAAAAGGAAATACCCATATTCTGATAACATTAAAAGACACCCTTTTGGGAGTATAGTGTTTCATAATTCTATAAAATTATAAGAATATCCATATGGTTTTTTATTTCTAATTAACTGAATTAACTATGATTTTGAATCATCTTGGAGAGACCTTAATTTATCATGATTGTTTTTGACTATATAGGGGGGATAAAGGGGAAAAGTTTTACCACATATATTGATTCAAGGTTTTAATCCTTGATGGAATACTCTATAGGAATCAGCCTCAATCAATTATATTTTTCCATTAGTGATAAATGATTATTCAATTTGTTAGTAAAAATAGGATTGTGTCTCTCTTCCATGGCCACTCAAAATCTTGTGAACAAGTCCCTTTCTATCTAAATGTTACATTATAGTTTATATTGATCATCTAAGATAATTTATTAACTGGTTTCAAAACTAATCATGAAATATTTATCCTATACAACGAATAAAACACACTCGTGAAAAAAAGTAAAATAAGAAATTATAAATAATGTGGGTGAGTCAATCAGCCAAATATTGAAACTAAAAAGTTCATTGGTCTATTTCTTAGGTCAATAGGGTAAATCCCCAACAAAATGCATTAAATAAAGTTATGATAGAAAAAAAACCACCCCTTATTTCCTGAAATCAATTTTTTAAATTTAAAAACATGAGATCACATAACACTAAGACTAAAATTATGTAGTATAAACTATAAAAGTTTAAATGTAAACTAATATAATTTAATTAATGTTGAGACTTAAAAGAAGCTAAACAAATTTATGACTTGAATCCTATAGTTTTATGTGGCGTGAGATGAATAATTAATTTCTTTTGTATGAAAAATCAATTATTTGAATATACATATTCTAATGTAAATACCTTAGCATTGATAAACAGAAAAAAAATCGATACCATATTTTAGACCTTTAATGTGAAAAAAAAATATCATATATTAATAATAATTTGATTCAATCAAATATCTTGGTTTTCCTCCAACTACACTACATCTGGTCCGATCTGTGTAAAGATATATGATTAGATTATGTGATAATGATAATTTATAATTAAAATAAATTATATTAGTTAACATTATTGATTCATTAATTCCAACACCTATATACTATTGATCAATCACCCATTATTTATTTTATCAACACATAATTAAGGATAATTCCCTAGAATGTGTAGAATGAATCTTTTGGATTGATTATATGAAAAATAGTTAAATTTAATTACTGTATTAGGAACAATGAATGAAACTTATTTTAATTCAAAATGTAAATCAAAAAAACTGGAATGAATGTTTACAAAAGAGTGAATTTAAATGAAAAATGGGAATAAGTCTACATTTTTTTGGATCCCCAAAAAAATTGATTTTATTTTACATATACAATAAATCACTTACAGTATAATGATTATTTTAATGAAATATTTTATTATTATGTTCCATCCGTAAATATTCATCCAATTAATATGTTAAAACCTATCTAGAGGATTCATGAAAATAAATTTATTTCCACTATTCAAACATGAAACTCCACTATATATCACATTGAGTGATCATATGGAATGTATTGGGGGGTTCCTCCTTTGATTCAAGACTAATCATATAAGAACATAAAGGATATGGTCATGGGGGAGGCCATACATAAAAATACGGAATGAAAAATTATAAAGACAAATTTACATTGTCACCTTACATGTCATGACATGTTTTCTTAATATTGAGTAGTACCTAGCTCTCATGTTTCCCAAAAAAGATATAAACTTGGAGGAATTATATTTAATCTCCACAAACATGAAACATACAAACCAAAAAAAACCTTTTGAGCTGAAATTCTTAGTGGGTCACTGTGTATCCCTATATAGTGCTTCTATCCTCCTTGAAGGATTCCTGATACTATCCACATTCATTCTAGCCCAAAATTTTCTAATTCAATCTTATATCATTTACACAGTCTCCAAAGATTAGTGACAAGATTGATTAGATTCTATGTGGTTGACATAATCTCTAATGGGATATTTGAGTAGGTGTTATAATTTTATTTCCATATAACATCTTCTGTCACACAATAATGATAATATAATAAAATGAAACTTTTTGGGATTTCATTCTCTTGAAATTCTTGAACTCTTCTACGGTTCGTATACCCAACATCACAACTTTAATTATGTATTTACTATAATCATTCCCCGAACACTCCCATCATGATGAGAATCCTTTAATACTACAATAGATTCTCTAGATTCCTAATAGATCCCTTAAAATGACAGTTTTGTATAGAAGATGTGAACCCTCAGTGGATTATATTTTATGGTTATGGGTATGGGATGTGACACACTGGATGAATGGAATATGTTAGTTTCTTTTATGGGATGTTACCCCTAGATGGATACAATATGCTGGTTGGTGTATGTTACTCCGCACCTTTTCTGTATGATTTATTGTTCAAATGTGAAATGTATCCCCCCTATTGTTTTGAGACACATATATGGACTTTAGTTTCCCATAATATAATTCTATATTTGATTTCAGAGAGTGTTTTCTATTATTTTTATGATATATGAGGTTTTGTTAGGTGTTTTCTCCCATGTTTATGGTATATTAAGATTAATATAGAGATTTCTTCAATGTTTATACTATATAAGGTTCTATTAAATGTTTCCACCCATGGTATAAAATATAAGAGATATATAGAGTTTTTTATTTTAATACCCTCTATATGAAGATATAGGGAGAGTTTTCCACTAGCTAACATTCTATTGGTTCTATTGTCAGATGTGATTCCCCCTGTTTAATTATATGAGATGCTAAAAATACCTGGCATAAGCTAAAATTAGTATGGTTGATCTCAGGTGTCAAATTAAGAAAAAATGATCAACAAATGTTTATTTTATTATTCTTCAAATAGCAATTTTATTATGAAAATCATGTAACGCTATGAATATTCATAATGTACAAGTAAGGTTATTGACATTGTTGGTGGTGTAATATAGAGTTTTACTAACAACATACTTGGGTGGCCTAGACATATTATTAGTAATAGAAACTTAATTATTAGAGTTATAGGTAGGGTATATTCCTAATATCAGTTTCTTCTTCTAGATAAATTAGATAATGTCAGGACATGGGATCAGTAGGGACACATGACCTGATTTAGTATGTTAAATTATATTTATCTAATTCTGGCATGTAAATTATATTCCCTTGAGAGATTTTTTGGATGAATTCATTCCTCATTTTCCATTGTAGGTAGTATATTTTTTAAATTTGGATTTATTATTTATAATACTAAACTGGGTTATGATATTTATTTATTCATTTGAATATTGGGATAATTAATTGTATATTATTTCTACTATTCTCACTACACTTATATGAGTGTATGTTCTACCCATAGTTTCATTATAGACCCACATCAGTAGTTTGTTGTCACTAGAATACATGGATTTGAATCCTAGGTCACACAGAAGCCTAGTCTAGTTATTAAATATTGATCTAGGTCGGAGATATTAGAATCACATATTAGGAACATCAAATATTGAATTTTATATCCATGAAAATGAGTTAATATCTCCACTACCTAAATTATGCAAAAAAAAATGAGACCAAATATCTATATATTATATTATTTTTGAGGTTGATATATATTTATTTTATTATTTCCAAATGGTTGACATGAAATTTATAACTATTTTAGAGACTTGGGTATCTAAATTTAAGTTTGAATGGATTCTAATGGATTTGAATCAATCCAAACCATATTGAAAAAAAATATTTCTCTAACAAAAATGATTATCTCATTTAGTTGAAATGCTTTTTTATCATTCTATAATCATTAATGGGGGTGAAAGATCTGAGGTTAGTAGTACACTATAGAATGTAACCATTATGTTATTTTCACAACATGGATCACTAATTAGAGAAATTATGTCATTAAAACATATGTTGATCGAATTTTGTTTTACAATATCAAAGAGGATATCAAGAGGTTTATATTCACTATATATATATACAATCGAGAGCAAATAATCTCTCTACTAAATGGGAGTATTTTAATTAAAATGGAATGAGAAGTCAACATGGTTTGTTGGTTTCTAAAAATGATGATAAATACTTCTACATATTGTATATATTTGTTTAATTATTTAATGATATATAATTTAAAATCATGAATTATATGGATATTCCTAATGATTTATATTGTTTTTAATAAAATAGTTTTCCTTTATGTGTTTGTTTCAAATTTTATTTATGATTTTTGTAATATTTTTTCATTATTTTAATTATTATAAATAAAAAACAATTACGCAAAATTTTCCATTATAAATAATGTTTAGTTCATATAACAAATAATGGGAACTAGGAGGTTGTACAAATTTTGTGTTTTTATTTCAATAGAATAGATTCCACTATACTAAATTATCTAAAACAATAAGAATTATAAAAGTAAAAAAATGAATTATCTTATAAAGAAGGTTGATTCTCATTAATAGATTTAGTGGAGAGATCATTAACTCAAAGGGGAAGTATTTTTTTCTAATACATTAATCAGATTATATTACTACTTATCGTTTAATTTTTTATATTTTTAATGTATAATTTTATACTTGTTCTTATGATTTTTTTTAATGATTTATAATTTAGATATTTATTCTTTTTTATGATTTTATTTGTGGCCCTTTTATAATTATTTTTTTATAAATTGAAAATTTATTGTGAATTCGAATTTTTAATTGGAAACCCACCATAAGATTAAATAGTGTAGATTATATTTAGTTTTATGTTTTAGATAAAGTGGTATTATTTAATAAATTTTGGTTTATTTTTTATATTAATTTTTTAATTGTATTATTTAATATCATTAAATAATTTTCCCCATTTTTATAAAGTGATATTTTTTTATAAAAATGTAATGTTTTTCTACATAAAAAGTTTTAGCAAGGCCTTTATCATGATGAAAGTAAGACAAGTGTTCCCCTACAAGTTCACCTCCAATTGGATAGGGTTTTATGACTAACATTGAGTAGGAAATTCACATAATATGAGAGGCCTAAGAGAACATAAAAATGATGTAAAAAAATTTCTACAAATTATATGACAATCATTAAAAATGATAGTATATATTTACAAAAAACTTCATCACATAAATACCTAAATAAGCCATGCAATATAACTAAAAATCCTCTAAAGAAAATAATAAGGGATTTCCACATTAGGAATGCCTCTGAATGTGATAGACCTAAGACTATAGAATGATATTATTCATTATTTGAACTACATGATTAATATATTTCCATAATTGTCTATATATCCTAAATAAACCATCATGCATTACCATGATTTACCAAGAGTCATTATGGATCCACTCCTAATAAGAAACAGTAGCTCCATGACAACCAAGGACATATCAAAACTGCGTATTATACTCATAAACATAATATATGTGGGAAACAATACTGTTTTGGGATGTGAATAATAAAAATCGGTAGAATTACATGAAACCAAAAAGGAAATGAAAAGTCAGATCAAACCTTATTATCAGAAAGTAACCTAGAGGAAGAGAAGGAATGATCCTGATAAAATCATTCATGAGAAGTCATAGAGATGTATCTAATTATCAATCATATAATCTATAATACATGGAGGTGAAGCCTTATGAGATATTTGGGAATATTTTCTTATTGAATACACCACAAATTCCAAAGTAAATAGACAAACCATAAATCAAATCTCGAATGAAACCATGATGTTCTTGATAAATCACAAGTATAAAATTATCAGATCATCTCATCCACTAAATTATCCTCATTGCCACTAGAAATCATATAGAATGTCCCACTCTATTATAAATCATGTATGAAAATGAAGGGAGTATCATAACATACCATCAATCATCACTGAGCCACCATTCTAAAATGCAATAAGGGAACTCACATCTTGACCAAGGATATGTTTCAGTCATGTGAGTATGAAACCATCCCAGCAAACATCTATGATATGATAAACCCACATATCATCACTAAAAAAAGTAGAGGACCTATTTTTTATAAGTAATTCATACTAGATGAGGGAGTACAAAAATGAATAGATAAATGATATGTGCCACATGAATGTGGGGGGGGAGACTGAAAACTATCACAAATATTATAGACTCACACACTTCCATGCATCACATGAAAAATAAAGTACCATACCGTTCTCTGTGATCATTATTAGGCAAATGGATCTAATGATGATAACCTATTTGTATCACCTTATGCATGAACACTAATGTTATATATAGGTGAACCATCACATTATATGCATAAGAAACACTTCCACACCATATGAAGAAATTATTTCATTTCCTTTTATAAAGGAAATAATCATGATGTGACTGTATTAGACATGTCTTGGTACACTTTCTTAAAGGGAGTATCAGGGCATGACTCTTTCAACAATTATTCATGTTCCTCTATATATCTAGGACATCATACTATGTAATATACTATATTGTGACCCCATAACAATCACCCACCCTTTATAACATGTCACACATATCCAAATCATAATCATTCATAGAATAAATACTTTCATGCGATATCCCTCACATATGATATTAGACATAACCATTTTAACAACTCGATGCCATCATGTCATATAACACCTCCACTACACAATGGCCTACATCCCTCCTCTAATATTCACATCATTGAGATTTGTCTTCATGGAAAAAAATAAATCACTTAAAAGCATGACTTTGTTATTTAACATACCTAAAACCAATTTAGAACCCACCACATTGTGACCCAACTTCTTTATGGAGGAAGCATGAAACACGATTTCCATGGTTTAGTCCCCAAGACATAGAATTAATACCATCACATGACAAACCCATATTGAAATCACTAGACTATAAACATAGATCCACCCTATGAAAATTTTTCATTGTGTCATCAAGCCTTCTCCATCTATATATGGAAATTCATCTTATTTTCAAGTATTCTCTAATGTTTCTTAACTCAGTCACACCTGAACATCACTGGGTTCCTTCGTATTTCACGATCCACCACTATCCTAACTCTCATATTGTTATTTCATTACACAAACTTCATTAATTATTCACATTCGAGATCTCATGCTACACACCCTCACCCCACGATAATTTCTCTAATATCAAAACCCCTCATTGTGAGCCCACACCAAAATTATTCTTCTATTAAATGCTATATCACACTATTCTATCATTCAGATATTTTTTATCATCATCCCACATCACAATTGTAGAACCATTGACCAATGTGAAGGTCAACAATGATTATTATGATGATAATTAAGTTACTATGCGAGATAATTGGGACCTAAATGACTACAGATTTCAAAATTTCATTCAAAAAAAGTTTAACAAATGTTTTGGAAATTTATCAATCCTCTATGATGAACTCTATAATAGAATTGAATAATTTTAGTCTCAATAAGGAACACAAGAATTACATAGATACAATTGTCACTATATAATCATCGTGATCAAGGGTATCAATCAAAATTTTAATTATAGCGAATAACAAGTAATAATCCAAAATAAAATCCCTTACATATAAGCCATCTATAATTTCATTCATCATCCAGCAATTCCATGGATAAGTTCAACATCATTGCATGATTTGATGATTGATTTCGTGGTGGATCAAATCATATTGCCTCAATATTGTAATATTAAATCTCACTCCCAATCTTTATATATCTCAATATCTAGGCTTATCTTGATGTTGAAAGTTTATATCCGTAGGAATAAATTATAATAATGATTTTGTTGGTAAAATTAGGCCATAAAAAATCAATACTATTTCATTGGAAAATAAATAAATTTTACTTAAACATACACTGAAAATTGAAAATCCCATGACTCTTGGTAAAAAAATAACGTCACAACTAGGGTAAACAACATATTCTGGACATAACTGAATTATCAGTTTTTTCATATGTAGCATTATTAAGTATGAAAAAAATTAATTCATCAAAAATAATGAATGGATTAAAAGTAAAATATAATTTAAAAATATTTTTATCGAGCCTATGAATTTGCAAGACATCTTGAAATCTTTATGAACCATCTCAAAAATACCATTTGGAAAATATTAATGGATTGATTTAAAAATACATTTATTTACATACATCCCACTATTGAAACTTTTTGTCCTTGAAAAGGAAGAAATTATGGCTCATCAAAAAGTAATATGAAAAAAATACCTCATATAGAAATCAACCAACCTTCACACAAACATCATTCATATTTAGAGGTTTTTGATATAAATAATCATCGTACCTAAACATCATATAATTGAACATCACCTATCACCACCAATTTTTGCAACTACATCACATTACCCAATATGAAAAAATTCCATCCCCATGATATTTTCCAATCCCTATAACCCAAAAAAAATCCATATGAAGGAATACCCACCACATGGTATTATTTGATTCCGTGAACCATAATAATAATTATCAAAATAGATCATTAATAAGGTGATCTCTGGTGGTAGTTATTCACTCCTAATCTTTTAAAATGAATTCTTGATTGTTTATTATTATAATAAATAGTCTAATCCACAGTCATATATATAGAACATCACAAAATTCAAATTGATACAAGATGAGTTATGTTGATGAAACATTATCTTATTAAATATCTTATCATCTATCTTAAACTACAAATATAAAGGACATACTAATGTCACTATCTCATATAAAAATGGAAACACATTCATTCTCTATCAATAAATTTATTTATCTCCCATATTTGTACATCAACTGTTAATGGTATCCCAATTTTGTTGAAATTTGTCCTTTATAATAGTTACTAATGAGAACATCATGAAAAACAAAATCCTCATCAAGATACTCATGAACATAATATATCTCTTCTGGAGACTCAACATGACACAATCCAAAGTGGACGGTCTTGACCATTTACATAACCCTATTATATATTCTCTAAAACCTATAATAACACCTAGAAAACTCTTTTAATCAAAAAAATACACTAGATAAAACCTACACCTCTAGAAAATAGAAATTGTTTCCATGACATTAGAAATCAATAAAGGCCTACAATAATCACAACTCTGAGTATAACACAAAAATATTATTTTCTATACTGATGACATAAAACCCAATATTTAATATATAAATCAATAAAAAAAATAAATCCATAAATAAGTGGATGATGGGATCCCCACCTTTAGGATTTCTTTTATCATTTTTCTCTTGAGAATATTTGATCACACATGACTAATAAGTTGATACCACCACTATGGATCTCTATCAATCAAAGGAAGTGCGTGGGGACACCACTATTAATCAATGGATATAATCATCTCCCTATCTTTTCTAGAATCAACTGCATCATAGAATTCACTCTAATGAGACACCTCCATCACCCATACACAATTTCTACTACCAATTTCATATCTCATTATGTAATTATTTCTTCATTATGATCTCATTAACAAGAATTTTTTGATCATTAAAAAAATCCAATTTCTACTCCATAAATATAAAACACATGAGTTTTTATGTTTCCCCACAATTTGTACTCTCTAGGTAAGGCTATGGTAATTAAATGAATCCTTACGGATCCTCCTTAAACTAATACATCTAATGATATAGTCCGTATTATCCATGAATAGCATATAATGGTTCATCCATCGACCTTGAAACTCTTGAATTATTTATCATAAAATAAATATAATGTAGAAATTAGTCTCCCATAAATGGATAACCATGTGTCCTCATTTAGAAGTATTCAGAAACACTTCTCTATTCCCAGGAGATGAATTCCCATTCTCTCACATAGCTAATAAATCCATGGTCATCATCTGATGGGTACATGACTTTAAATCCTTATATACATGCATTGCACACCACAACTAAGGGGATCCCACTAATTGATTGTGGGGGTGGGGGGGTGGATAAAACCTAACATAACTAACTACATATCATCATAAAATAATTTCAATGGTAACCATACCATACTGTAAGATCCTAGGTTTATGTGTAAGGTATGTTTTATTTACATTTTAGTTTAAGACATTTATTTTGGTCAATTAAGAGATTTATAAATCCCTTAACTAGGCTCGGGGGGTTTTCTAGGGGTTTGAGATTCAAAAAAGGTGGAATGGGGTTTTATAGGATAGCCACATGGTCTGTACATGGTTAGTACTAAACGTGCGAGAAACCTAGGTAAACGGTGGGAGAGGTGTATTTTTGGACAATGAAATCCACACAGTTTGTGCACAGTTTGGAAAATCGTGCTAGTAAACCATACGACCCATAAACAATTATAAAATTAAAAAAATTCCACTCTAGGATTTTATATATCACTCGGGATTTTCATCCTTTTCCCGCTTGCAACCCTAGGAACTAACCAAATGGACCAATTTCTCCCAAGGATCAATCTCCGTCTATTCTGGACAATTTGGTGTGTCGTTGGATGCGAATTGAAGATCCGGGTGAGCCTAATCTTCTCTTCCTCTCTCTTTTCTGGTTTAGGTTTCTTATTTTGGTCGATTTTCAACCTAAGATCTCAAACCTCTCTTTTTCGATGAGATATAGGTTGAGGCATCAAAGGGGTGTTGAATCAGGATCTATGTCATAGGTTGATAGTGCGTTTTCCAATTGATTCTAGGTAGGTAGTCTAGAATTTATATTCCTTGGGTTTTGTGTTGATTTGTGCATGTAGGGTTTTTTATTCTTGCCATCTTTTGAAGATTTCTTGGTGACATTGACATGATGTGATGTAGTGATGTCTAAATGGTTAATTGAACCCCTCTTGATCTCCATGAGATTCATAGAGTATGAATCGACCAAATTAGGGCCACCTAAGGGGTGTTTTAATATTCCTCACACTTAAATCTAACTAAGTAAGTGTAGGCCGTTGTGTTATAACATAGAGACTATAGAGGATATGTTAATATTCTTAAGATATGTTTAATTGGTGGTTAGTAAAGCACTTAGGTTTGGTAATTACATAAGTAGTTTTTTTGGTTGGTATGAAAAAGGGTTAAAAGTATAAATGGGAAAATGATAGGGATTAGCTTCATACTAAAATATGCTTAGTGAGATAGGCATGGAGAATGGGAATGGGGATAAAGGGGTTAAGTAATATGAATAATGAACATGTTAATGGAATAAAAAAATGTAATTTTCTATCTATTGAGATTATTGTGATGATTGTAAATGATGTTGGTTATGTTGTTGTGATATGGTGTTTTGTGGTGAATGATAAATAAGCATATGCACATGGCTTGGAAGAGTAGGGTATTGACTTGAGGTTCTATTCCCATGGGTTGAGTAGGAACAAGGTTCTATCTCCTCCCATAAATTCACAGGTTAGGGATGGGGATGAAGTTATATTTCCCTAATGGTTTCATTCCACCTAGACTGAGGCTTTGAGGTGGGGATAATGGTATTTTTTGTCAAATTATTCCTAGTGATATAGGACTTGTTAAATACCCATATACTAAAAATGGTGATCATTCCTAATCCATTAAACACATGAAAAGGGTGATAATAAAAATGAAATGTCTTGGTAATAAACATGGGTTAATGGGTAGGTTAACATAAGGGAACATAAATAAAAATATCATATTTTACTGTTTACCTTAACCTTCCTATATTTATCATTTTCATGCACTATCTACCTTGTTGGATATTTTGTAGACACCATTGGTGGTGGCCTTCTAAGTTATACTGACACCATTCTCGGGCCGTCGTTGGGTACTTGAGATGATTTCATGCTTGCAGGTCAGGATACGGGAAATGTCCCTATGCTAGGGAGATGATTTGGACAAGGGAAATGTTTGGATTAGGTTACAAACATAGAGTCTAGAACATTTTTTGGGATTCTACTATTTTATTTCTTTTGGGTTCTGTTCACATGACACTTTAGAATGGGATGACATATTTATTGTTGTTATGATTGTTCCTAGTTTTTGGATTTGGTTATTTATGCATGTTATGTATTGTTCTCTTAGGTTTCTACTATTTAAATTATTATCTACTGCGGATCAATCTGTTATTGAAGGTATAGTCTCCCTACATGACCCATTGGACCCTCATTACATGTTAGCAACCTTTAGTGTACGGGGAGGTGTGCTTGAGCTCATGTAACTAATAGGTTCGAGGCACCAGTTTAGTGGCTCTCGAGTCGGGGATGTTAAAAGTGGTATAAAAGGAGTTATTTTCTTTTTCTTACTATTTGGTGAAGGTAGACGAGAGATTAGGAATGTATCATGCCTTGTTAATGAGCTCGTTCTTGGGATTAGCTAACCCATGTATGGGGGAAACCCCAAGCCACCCTGGGAGGGGATTATTATTCTTGTTGTGTGTAGTTACATTTGATGATATTTCATCTTTGGGATATGAACTTGTTGTGTGATTTGAAGGTTTTGTGATATTTATCTCATGGAATGAAAGGTACATGGTTGTGCATTCATTCATCATATAGGCACTTATGTTGGAATGTGACATACATCATGATAGACACACACATGGGATGGGTGTGCGATATATAATGTTTAGGATGCATACGTTCTCTTAAGAGTTTTGAATTGTGCCTAATATGATATTATGAATAAGTAAAAAGGGGAAGTAAAAATGTCAAGTAGTAATTATAAAATGGTTCTTGTTAAGGAAGTAATGGTGGAATAACTTGTTTTAAGGGTATATTGTAATATGAAATTGGTTTAAATGGGAATAAAAGATATGGCTTGTAACCCTGATAATTAGATACTTTGTTTTCCATAGACTTAGGGAGATGGATGAGGGTAGTGACCAAGTTGCGAGTTGGTTATTTGGGTAGTTCATGTGAATTTGATTGCTTATTATAAGTGAATATCATATCTATATATCTTCCTTATCATAAAAGTGTTATGGTTTTGATCTAAATCTCATGTTGGGCATTGTATGGAAATGCCACCTTGTAGTCGTGCACCAATTGGGAGACACGAGGATGTTGCCGAGAACGCTCCTTTAGTAGTTGAATAGAATAACATGGTTGTACAAGTAGATAGGGAAGATAAGTTTTGTGATAACAATGCTCATTTTATGATGACTATGGAATGAGACCTATGGTGGGTTTCACCAAGCATGCTTGAGCTGACTAAAGAGTTTAACCTGCAGCACCCTTTGACCTTTATCGAAGAGGGTGGGCCAGAATAATCAGAGTTCTGGATTGAGTCCATCCAAATAGTTCTCAACCATCTATAGATTCCTCTTGATAATAAATTAATGTTATCAACCGATATGATAATGGGGAAAGAAAAATGTTGGTGGGATATTATGGTTGAGGCAGAGCAGGTTGAGGTGATGATATGGAAATATTTCTAGGTGAAGTTTCTTGAGAACTTCTATCAAAAAATTATGAGGTAGGAAAAGGCTAAAAATTTTATGAGGTTGAATCAGGGGACAATGTTGGTGATGGACTATGGTAGTCATCTCATCGATTATAGACGGTTCGTTCCAACGTTGATAGGAGATGAGGAATCTATTATGAAACGCTTCCCTAGATGGGCTGAGACATGAGATCATATAACATGCGAATATATTCCATCTAGAAAGGTTTGATGAAGTAGTGGATAAATCCTTTATCTCATAAGGAAACCTGAAGGGAGCATCAGGTAGTGAACTTGTGGAGCTAGCTGGGTGAGCAAGTGGTGTGGATTCTAATAGTAAGAAGATCCACTTTGTAACTTTCCAGCAAGGGAGAAGCACATAGATTATTCAAAAGAGGGTGTTATCTTCTTAGGGTGGTGACAGTGTATTTTTTTCTATGTGGTAGGCCTAAGAACAAGAATTTTTAGTGTCCCCACTAACCAGTTAGGTTCTGAATGTGCGTCAGGATAGGCCACATGCATATATTCTACAGGAACCCGTGATAGTTGGGGAATGATAGAGGTTAGAGGCAGATGCTGAGTGTAGGTAGGGGTTGGTTACCCCATATTTGGTAGGTAGTTGGAGCTCCATGGGCCGTACCGGTAGGGGCGGTATATGTGGATCTTTGGGTCAAGATCACCCTTACCAATGGAGCAGTACAGTACAGGGTACTCATGCTAGAGCCTAGGGTAAAGGGGCGCATCATCTCAATGTTGTTTAGGCTACACCTAAGGATGTTGAGGCATGACCATATATTGTTTGAGTTATGATTCTTGTTTCTTCCATGTTTTCTTGTTCATTATTTGATTCAACTATAAAAAATTCCTTTATTTAATCTCAGTTATTGTTTGTGTTGGGATTAACCATAGATACTTTTTATGGGGTAATGTCGCTTAATACTTTTCTAGGGGGGTGAGTTGAGGACATCAGGAAGTGTAAGGGTTGTGTTTTAGAGTTTAGTGGGTATCATTTTCAGTGGAATATGTTTGTCCTAAAGATGTTAGGTTCTAACCTAATAATGTGAATTGATTGGTTGGTGTTATATCAATCCCATATTAACAGTTAACAATGTCGAGTAACATTCACATCTCTTATTGGGAGAAATCATGTCCTTCATGGTGAGTGTGATACTTGAGTGGGTCGTGCAAGAATGTTATGCCATGATATGGGAGATATTATAGCCCAAGTAGCATGCCTTATGAGAGATGATGGGAAGAAAGTACAGTTAGTCTTCCCTTTTGTTGTGGACTAGTTTTAGGATGTATTTTCTGAAGTCTTATTGGGGTTACCACCCGAGAGAGTTGTTGAGTTTACGATTGAATTGTTGCCCGGAGCAGAGCCAGTTTCCATTCCACCTTACCGAATGGCGCTAATAGTGCACCAAGATCTAAAGTTTCAGTTAGAAGAATTGGGGCGTAAGATTTTAATACGCTTCTACACATCAACTAGGGGATCGCATGTGTTGTTTTCTAAGAAGGCTGATGGATGACTGAGGCTATGTTTTGATTATAGGAAGTCGAACAAGATGAAAGTTAGGAACTGATACCCTCTACCTAGAATTGATTACCAGTTTGATCAGCTCCATGGTGCCTTAGTGTTTTCCAAGAATGATTTTATATCGGGGTACCATCAGTTGAGGGTGATACCTTCTAACATAACCCAGGCAGCGTTTTGAAGCAGGTATGGGTTGTATGAATTCCTGGTAATGATGTTTGGTTTGACCAATGCATCAGTTGTGTTCATGGCCTTCATGAACCAGATCCTCCACCCGTATTTGGAATAGTTTTTAGTTTTTTTATGAATAAATCTTTGTGTAATCTAGAACTCATGAAAATCCTTTCAAATATCGTGGCATCATCCTGAGTACACTAAGGGAGCATGGGATTTACACCAATCTATCAAAATGTCAGTTTTGAATTGATGAGGTGCACTTTTTGGGAAATATCATATCCGATTTAGAGGTATCATTAGATCAAGAAAAGGTGCAGGTTGTGGTCTCTTGGGAACATCTGCAAAATTTCTCTGATATTCGGTGTTTTCTGGGTTTGGCTGGTTATTATTGAAGTTTTATTAGGGATTTCTGTTGTTTGGAAACACTGCTCACAAGACTAACTAATAAATGGATAATTTTAATTTGTCAAGGGATTGTGAGGATAAATTAATGGAGATGAAGAATTGGATGACTACCACACTGATTTTTATCTTACCTGAATCAGATAAGAGTTACACCTTGTTCTGCGATGCATCTAGTGTTGGACGTGGGGCATTATTGATTCAGGACAATCAGGTTGTAGGTTATGGGTCGAGGCAGCAGAGGCCGCATGAATGAAATTATTCTACTCATGACTTGGAGCTAGCAGCAGTGGTTCATTCCATAAAGCGTTGGAGGAATTATTTTTTGGTTGGACCCTTTACGGTGTTTTCTGACAATAAAAGTTTCAAATACATCTTCTCTCAGCAGTATTTGAATCTTTGACAGAGATAGTGGGTTGAGTTCCTGCATTATTTTGATTTTGAATTGGATTACGCCCTGAAGGAATGGAATATTGTTGATAATTCAATGAGATAGAAGACTCAAAATCAAGTATTTCAAGAATCATGTTCAGAGTGGGAGATGATTTCCTTGTTTGCATAGATGCATTTTGAGGTAAAGCAGGGGCATGAGAAGATGACCCTCGCTTCTATAGCAGTTGAATTCATGCTTTTTAGATGAGTAAAATAGATTCAGTTGGTATATCTCAAGTGTTTGGATATAAAGGAAGGTATTAAAGGTGTGGAGCCACCTTATGGTTGGACCTTCAGTACCGATGGAGTTTCTTATGTTCATGGTCATGTTTTGGTGCTAATAGATGTACAGAAAGAGATGATGCACGAGCTCCACACCTCAAAGTTTTTAGCGCATCTGGTCTTGACTAATATGTAACGTGACCTATGTAGGTAATTTTGGTGGCAGGGAATGAATAATGAAGTGGAGAGTTTTGTGGCATGGTGCCTTACCTATCAGCAGGTGAAGGCTTTATCAGCTACCAGTTGGGTTGTTGTAGTCATTGCCTATTCCATAGTGGAAATGGAAAGACGTCATGTTGGAATTCATTGTGGGTCTTCCAAGGATGCCTCAGAAGAATGATTCCATTTGGGTGGTTGTAGATTAGATGACAAAAGTGGCCCATTTTTTGTAGATTCCGGAGACCTATATAGTCGACCAATTAGGGGAGTTGTATGTTCGGGAAATAGTATGGTTTCATGGAGTGCTGAGAACCATAGATTGAGATCATGTTCCATGTTTCTCCTCATTCTTCTAGAAAGGATTAAATAAGGAACTTGGTACCTAGGTGTTTCTGAGTACGTCTTACCACAAATAGACTAATGGTAAGAGAGTACAATTCAGGTATTAGAAGACATGTTGGGAGAATGTGTTTTTGATTTTGGCGGTTTGATGGACAATCACTTTTCACTTGTTGAGTTTTTTTATAACAAAAGTTTTTATCCTACTATTCAGATGGAACCTTTTGAGGAACATTATGAGAGACTGTGTAGATATCCATTGTTTTGGTTTGAGGCCAGAAAGTATGAGTTATTAGAGAAGAGTCTTGTGTAGGATATTTCATAGAAGGTATTTTTTATTCAAAAGTGTATGCAAACATCTCAGAGTAGGAATAAGACATATGTATATCAACGGCATAGACCTCTTGAGTTCATGGTGGGTGATAGTGTGTTTCTTATGTTGTCGCAAATTTTGAGTCACCGTCGAATTTAGAAATAGGGAAAGTTGGCACATAGATATATTGGGCCATATTAGATTTTATAGAGGATCAGATCGATGAATTACCTATTGGATCTTTCATAGATATATAGTGGGATGCACGTTTTTTTATGTCTCCCAACACTGATAGTATCACCCTTACCCATATCATGTGATAAATGCTGAGGATGTCATTCTTGAGGCTGATGCATCCTTTGAGGTTCACCAAGTCTGTATTGTAGATAATAGAGAGAATGTTTTGTGGGGCAAGGTTGTGCCACTGGTTTGTGTTCTATGAAAGGATAGAAACATCCAGAACAAAACTTGGGAGCAGGAATTAGATATGCGGTCCTAGTGGAAGAATCTCTTTTCTTTGTTAATTCAATGATTCTCGTAAGAGAAGGTCAAGGATGAGCCATTATAATTTGCGAAGGTTGTAAGATCCAATATTTCCCTATAAGGCATTTTTTACATACATTTCAGTTTAAACCCTTCATTTTGGTAAATTATAAGATTTCTAGATTCATTAAGGAGGCTCGAGGGTGTTCTGGGGGTTCGAGACAAGAAATACGTGTAAACAAAATTTTCTGGGTTTGCTACATGGTATTTTCTTGGTTAGTGGTAACTATGCAGGCAGCCCAGATAAATCATGAAGAAGGTGGATATTTAGACAGTGGTGTTCGCACGGTTTGTGTTGGGTTTGTAAAACCTTGGGGGTAAACCGTGCAGCCTAGAATCTTTTAAAAGATTAAAAAATTGCCACACTGAGATTTTATATCTCACTCGGTATTTTCCTCTTTCTCCTCCATTACAACCCTAGGAATGAACCAAAGGGACTAAGATCTCCCAAGGATCAAAATTATTCAATTCTAAGCCGTTTGGAGTGTTGTTGGTTGTGAATCGAAGATCTGGGTGAGTCTAATCTTCTCCTCCTTTCTCTTTTCCGGTTTAGGTCTTGTATTTTAAGTGATTTCCATCTGAAGATCTCAAACCTCTGTTTTTCAATGCGGTCTAGGTTGAGGCTTCAAAGGGTTTTTGAATTGGGATCTAAAGATATTGATGAGAGTGTTTTCCCAAACAGATTCAAATTTCGAGGTCTACAATTTATATCCCGTGGGTTTTGTGTGGAATTGTGCTTATAGTGTTTTTAATCTAGCTCTCATTTGAAGAGTTCATGGTGCCTTTGACATGACGTGATGTAATCATGTATAAATGGATAATTTAACCCCTCTTGATCCCCATGGGATGCATGTTGGATGACTCGACCAAATTAGGGCTATCAGAGGGGCGTGCTGATATTCCCCAGACATAGAGCTAACTATGTAAGTGTCGTCCATTGTGCAAGAATAGAGATACAATGCCGAATATGTTAACATGATTAAGTGATGTGTAATTGGTGTTTAGTAGAACACTTATTTTTGGTAATTACCTAAGAGGTTGTTTTGTTGGCATGAAAAATGGTTTAAAGGATAAATGGTAAAATTCTAGGGACTAGCTATATACTAGAATATTCTTAGTGAGATAGGCATGAAAATGGGAATAGGGATAAAGGGGTTAAGTGACATGAATAATAAACGTGTTAATAGATTGAGGCATAATGTAATTTCCCATTTATTGATATTATAGTGGTGATTTTAAATGATGGTGGAAATGTTGTTGTGCTCTTGTGTTTTGTGACATTATATCTTGGGGAAAATTGATTTTCAATTTAAGTAGAGTATCTCTAAATAGAAAAGGGTTTAAACATGGTCTGAAAAAATTATAAAGAAATAATAACTTATGGACACCTAATCTAGTATGAGTGTTCATTAATAGATAAAACGAATAATACTCTAAATTAAATACATTATTTGATGACCACAACCATCCCATGAGTGCATCAACCCACATACCTAACTATCAACACCACATAATCCATAAGAACAAACCAATGGTAGGGATTATGGGTGTCTCTGGAATAATCTATATCTAACTACACATTCCTTTCTCCATTTTCCATCAAACAACTACATTGTATGAAACTAGGCCTATTGTAGGGTGTTAAATAATCTCAATATTATCTACCACATTGAGGTCAATCCATGAAACCATAATATCTATCTTTAGGAGATATGATACCCTACTTCTAAAATGAAATTTCATCCCAAATAATAATATCCAATTATCATGTCCTACTTGAGAGTAAAAAATATTGGTGGTCTCATTTGAAAACAAAAAAATTCTCTAAAACCATCCCTTAATAGAATATTATCAAACTACCAATTTGGAAAAATTATACTTCAAATTTGTATAGAGGAAAACTCAATATTGTTTTCCTTGACATGTGATTTCACATATTAATTATTCCATAAAGAGTTCCTTAAATCCTCATATATCAATATATGAATCTTCATGTTATTGAGAATAAAAAATCCACTAAATATTTACTATTCTATATTTATATCTCAATATAAGCACCTATATTTGGAATGTTAGAGTCCAAACCTAGTTGAAATTACTATCTAGGACTCTAGAAAACACTTCTATTTCCTATGGATCTATATCCTATCACAAACCTAGAAGGTTTCTATCATCAAAAAAATGATCATATATTTCTTATATGTACTTTCATTAATCTATGAAGTATTTACTATTTATTCTACAATAAAGTCTATGCTAGAAATATGAAGGGTAGAGAAACTTTCTAATATTATAGGGAAATAATATCTCTCAAATGAGTCTATAAAAGAGTGTCTCATCAGTCAATAACTAGAAGTGAGAGACCAAATCAATTAATTTTCTAGTCATGCCCCTACCTCTATAATCCAGTTGGATATCAGGGGGTAACATCATTTATTTAAAAGGATAATCCCCATTGTACTGCAGGGTGTCTCTAAGTTGTGACATATAAAGGATATAAATGATCATAATCGACTATTATATGATGCACATACAAATATTCTTGGATCCTGAAATGATGTCATTGATATATGGATCCAATAATAAGTTTTCAGGATCTTATTGAATAGATGAATAAAATATTAAATTTAATATGGTCTCCATTGTCTAATTAATAATCCATAGACCTCCTTTAACTCAATTCTATAAATTTAAGTACTAATTATCAGATGAATAAAAATTCTAATTCACATCCCTAGGAATGAACCATTTTAATACAACTCTGACATAACATGAATAACTAAGTCCCTTCATGGGTCACTTGTAAGTCAATTATTTTGTCCCAATCCAATTTCTATTAGACTTGGTGTTAGTGACTATCAAAAAGTAGGAATATCATATAATATGGGAGGTTATTCCAATTATTAGACTATAACTGACACATATCCCTAATGTATAGAATAAACAAAAACATTAGTAATAAATATATATATAATTGAATGGTATATAATAAATTCATAATATTTCAAATAAATAAATTTTTTAAAAGGGGCTGTATATTTGAGAAATTCCAAATTTTAATATATTAATTAATATAGAAAGATCCTCCTCACTACATATATATCACTAGATTAATATCTAGAAACTACGGTTTATTCCACCGTGATAAAAAAATGTTCCAGTATGTTTTACAAATAATTACTAGGTATTAGCTCTTAACAAGCCACACAAGCTCCACAACCACTAATAACATCTTTATCATTATGTTATCTTCACACATAGAAAAATCATGGGCACAAAACCATATAGGATTTTCTAAATACATACATAGTAGGATATCCCAAAATAATAAATGAATTGAAACAACTAAGTTATCTCAAACTCCGGTATACAAAATTAACTGGTAGGATGACAAGGAATGATCTCGATAGGAACATGAACTAAACATAGAAGTATTGAAATGATTTACATGTATTCACAACATCATTCCTCAGTGGTCATACTATATGAGGAGTAAAATATGCTCAAAGTATCAAAGATATTGTGAAGTCAAAAGTTGATAAAAAATTTATAAATCTCATATAAATGGAATCTAATTGGATGTATTAGAAGATTAATCTGATAAAGAATATGATTTTATAAACCTATTGACATGATCATTTCCATTAGAGTCAAAAATATAGTGACCACTCCATTCTAAAGTTCATATGATAGTTCAGGGTATATAATACTTTACCATCCATCTTCACTATGTCAATGTTTTATAACCCCATTAGGGAACCCAAAACTACACCATATATTTATGTAATCAAATATAGTTATAACTATTATAACAATAACATCACGTGTATGAGAAACCAAAAACATTAGAAAAAAAACTACAGTAAAGATTTTGTACCTTATCACATAACACAAAGACAAGAGAGTTCTATGTTACATATAAATAGGACCTCTAAACAATGCATATGGGGGTCCAATAGACTATATCAGTGGTACTAGTGACCCTTTACACTCATACCATTTCATAATAGATAAGGTATTATTTAACATAGTGAACCCTTAAATTGGAAATCCTAATCTCCTCCTCATCCCTTCAAATTAATGGAGGACAAGATTCAAATATAACATTGTGTCTCACCTATAATCCTATTGTGAATTGAAACATCATGTTCTATGTGGAATAAATATAGTCAAACCATATAAAGAAATTGGTTTAGTAAAATCTAAGAAGGATGTCATCCGGGAATAGTTGTGTTGTTCTTGATGAAAACCCAACAAGAATGGGGTATGATGACATGTCTCTTTCCACTATAGACAATGATAATCCCTATAACAATTACATCTTGTTATGGAATCCTCTATTCGATATAATATAATCCATTACAAATACTTTACATTATATCATACATCATAACTCTATGACCATAAATTGGATTTTTCCCTTCACAAGATAACATATATGTTTGTTAACAAATATATCCATTTTATCTACTCAAGATAATTACATCATTCCATCCATCCACCGTGATTTACCACCATCCACCATCAAATATTCATTTCCCTTCTAAGTAACGTTATGTTGTGGATAAATCCCATCACGTCACCACAATGGTCCTTCAACATCCATCATAATATGATGGATCTAATTATGTCATGTCTGTACTCTCTCCATAAGGAAACATGGAACCTATATCATATGAACTACCCCTAAACCCATGAAATAATAATCATTCCATGAATAAAATCCCATTGAAAATGAACCCTCATCATATAGATCCGGACAATCAATTTATTTTCACAGCACTTATATAATTTGTAGACTCATGAATTCCCGAACAACACTTGGATAATTAAATATTAATGATCCCTACTTCTATTTTTATGAGATCGCCAATCCATACCCCAATCAATATTCTCAATTTTCATTTGATTTCATGTAAATAACTCATCTAAACCACCTTTTTTCACACCTAATCAATTTGAACCTCCCCATAAAACCCCAATATCATTCATCCTCATCTACACGGTAAATCCCATATATCTATCATCTTGATTTTTCATTCTCATTATCTCACACCCCCATTTTCAATCCATCATACAATATGTTGGATGATGATGATAATTATCATATGAATTTGGAGAATAGTTGGAGGTAATAATTATTTAAAGAGATAACAATTACATAATTTCATTCTTAGTGGAGTAGAAAAATTGTGTTTGTGGTAGAGGATCTATTATTTGTAATTACAAAAGGTAATCACATGATCACAGTCATAAAGGTGGTGGAAAAAATTTTGTAAATAAATATATCACTATACAATCAATGTTATTATTAGAATAAATTAAAAAAATATTGGAATTAATAATGGAGAATATATAAAAATTTAAGAAATACGACATGGATGACCAACCATTAATTTTATATTTCATTACTATCATTGTTTTTTCCCTCATCAATAATCAATATTTTTATTAATAGAATCGAAATATTGGACTCATTCCCTTGATATTATGTGGATTCCACCATAATCGTATCTCTCAACCCATTGTAACTCACCATATAGGGTTATGTTGATATAAATAATAAGTATATTTGGTTGAAATTATAATAGTGATTTTATAGGGGAAATTAGGCGAACATATATAATAATTAATTATAAATTAGCTGAATTTTATTTAATCTATCTCTTATGACATGTATTACCAAAAACGCTAGATAAATACAAAAATAAAACTAAAACTTGAGTAGAAAACCAATTTTATTGTAATAGAAACATAATTTTCCATATTTTAACATAATTTAGGGAGAAATTTAAATAATTCTTTGAAACATGTGTGTGAAAAAAAATATTTTTTTAATATATAATTATCAAGAATCCATGACACTCTAAAATTTATCACAACTGAGTGACCAATCTGAAAAACACAATTTGAAATATTAAAAACTTTTAAATATGAAAAATACTATTTTATAGTATCTACATGTTTGGTGGTGGTTTAAATTTTTCGTTATTAACATAAATTTTCCTAGTATCATACTGTAATATTTTTTCAAAATTTCATTCAATGTAAAATTATTTAATTCATTTAAAACATATAACTTTTAATGTTTAATATTAATTAGATGAAAAGTTAAATTTTAAATTTTTTAGAATTATTATTGATGGCCTCCTATTTCTTGTTGGGTATATGGGAGTTATTTATGTGTTTTTTTAAATGGATGTTTATGTTTTATTATTGAAGTTTATTTCTATAATAAAATATTTCTTTAATAATTGTTTTTATTATGGAACATAAATAATTTATACTTTAAAATAAATTATGATTAAGGTATTCAGTATTTTTTTCAGCTCAATCATATATAATAGGATGAATTGGAAATTAATTATTTCAATTGATAATATGAATTTCTTTAAAGCCTTGATTCATTTCTTATTTTTCCTTTAAAAAAATAGAATCTAGAAGTTTATTCAATGAAAATTATTTCAAGGATGTAATAATATGATTTTCTATTTTAGATACATGTTTTTTTTAAAACTACACCAAGACATTAAATTCAAAATAATTTTGAGCTAAAATGGTCATTATGTTGATTGTTTTGTGTTTATTGACTAAGAATAATTCATTCCATATGAATGTGGAAATTTGATATTTCATAATTTAATATATTTAAAAAAATATATTTTTATTCAATTATTAGATACTTATTTACTAAAATTATATATATGAATTTTATTATTTTGTGATGTTGAGAATATGATATTAAAAAGTGTTATGAATAAAAAATATTTTAGGAAATAACTTTTTTTTATAATTTCAATTGTTTTTTGTAGAAAATTTGATTATAATAAATTTAATTTTTTATGATATTCTATTATTGGTAAGATGAATTCATTTGATCTATTGATATAAATTTTTAGTTTAGTTTCTAGAGATTAAATATAAAATAAATATTTTAAAGAGGAAAAAATATGTGTAATGGAATTTGAACATTCTATGTATAAAAATAGTATAAAATTACTTAGGATGAAAATTTAATATAATTAAAAATATATACATTAAAATTTATTTTAATTTTTATAAAATATTTTATGTTAATTTTATATTCTAAATAAAATAGTTTATTCAATTCTCTATAAGGGATTAATTTTATAGGATTAAATACAGTATTTAATTTTATATAGACTAAAAAAAAGACAATGATTTTTAGAATCCTATGACTGATTAAGATCCTTCAACTATATTATTTTCCTGATGCTTCACTACATGATCTAATGTGATCTACGATTTTGGATTAATAGGGCCTATCAAGCCTCAATACTTAGATATATCGCTACGAGAAACATTTATGGTTACCATTCAATTAATTATCCAAGAGATATGTCAAAATAATCTTGTTAAAGGGGGTTCTTGAGGAGTTACCTTTATTAATATTTCATAGATTTATATCCATTAAAATACCTTTATATGGTTTAGTGAACCCTATAATATCAAAATAATCTGTTTTGTTTCTTCTTAGAGATTGAGTGTTTCGAATGATTAACCATTTGAATGAAAAAATAATCATTTTTATTAGGGGAAGTATCCAATATAAGTAGTTCAAGATACATTATGAGATATAGATTCATAATGGCATTATAGAGATTTAGGAGACATTGACTCATCATTAACAATTCCATTGATGTGTATACGGATAATACTCCATAATTAGTTCAGTGAAGAGGAAGATTGAATAACATGTAATGAACATAAATTTCCATAAAAACATGTAAAATGAAATGGATTTTAAGAATTGGAATATTTAAGGAACTAAGGATATCAATCTGAAATCCCATCTAAGGAGTGACTGATTTTTATATAATGGGACAAAAACTGAGATAGCATAAGAAAAATAATCTGTTAAAAATAAGGAAGATATTTTATTTATCAATTATAAATGGACATGGAGCAATATATTTGGGAAATCATGTATAGATAAAGATAGAGTTATGAGAATTATGTCACAGATAAGAATTATTATTGTGCAGTTTTAGTTCAAATGTTTATCTTGATTGAGATACATAAAGTTGGTTATAGATATATATAATGGGAGCTTCATTGTCTCTTATATTTTCATTCATCACTCGAATATTTTATATTTATCTATAATTTGGAATATTTTCTTTAGCTATTAAATTTTTTTAGATTATATCTTTTGGGTATTGATATTAATGTTGATTAATTATCCTCTCTACCATTCATTTTATCTATTACTGTGATATATTTTCTACCACATAGTCAATATTTAACTATTACATTTTTTTGGTATTTCATATTATCAATTGGAGAGTAACTATGTTGTAAAATTTTATGAATAATAAATTATATTATAATTAAATAATCATATACAAACATTAGTTTTATGAAATTTAATTTAATGTTATTTTTATACTAACTGAAGGTGATATTTCATGAACAATCATTCCTAAACATATTATGTTCATTAGAATAATTCATATACCTTATGGGGATAGATATTTGAATAATTTATAAATTTATTTTAGTTAATAATGAATTTATTTTATCATTTTAATTTTATTTTATATCATGATAATTAAAATTGAGAATGGATTAATTTATATTATTATACATTAATCTACGACAGTGGTACTCTCTTAATTATTGTTTTAATCTCCAATGATATCTCATTTATCTGTGTACAATGATTAGCCTACTTTTATTATAAAATAATTTATACTTTACATATTTACCATCTTTACTATATATTATGTTTTTCATTATTTTTTCTTTTTTAGTATAACTTTAATCAATTTAACATTCCCCCTTTTTGAGGGATTAATTCATCACAATTTTATTACATACTAGATACTAGAGGTTTATAATAATTTTTAATGACTCAAGATAAATAGATAATGTAACTTTACATAATCATATTAATGATGTTGATATTAAATTATAGAGTAGTTTCCGATGAATAGTGTTGAGTAAAAAATCATGTTTGAAAATAGTTTTTCATCTATCAATATTTGGTAATACTATGTAAATTAAATTATCTTTGTCTATCAAAATGATTAATTCCATATAATATTGTCATCATTTTTTCATAGCACATGTTAACCTCTTAATATTCCAATTTCCCTATTATTATTGACTAAACACCTCTATAAATTGTATTGGAAAGATTTTATGGTCAACTAAAATGTCTTTCTTAGAAAGCCTATTTTGTTTATAAATGACATTATTAAATGTAGAAAATCATTAATTGTGATCTCTATATTAATAAAAATTGATTCAATTATTAAAATTGATATCCATTATTAAAATTTATAATTAAATAATATTTGATGATATATTGATATTGAATGTTTTAACTAGCAGGTCATGATTATTTCTCAAATAAACATGAATTTTAATGAATGATAATGATATAAAAAAACTTACATGATATTTTTTAATGTTTTTTTGAATAATTATGTATAATATCCTTTACAAGGATCATATAGTCATTAAGAATACACATAATATATTTTTGAGTATATATTAAAATAGTGAAGAACTTTTGGACTCTATGATGGAAATCACACTTCAATTCAAAAAAACCTCCACCATGATAATTTTTTGTGGAATTTTTGAGGTTATTTATATTTTTTCATTGTATATAGGGCGTTGTCAGCTAATAGATTTTTTGTATAAACAATTAGTGAATTTTTGTTTATTTTTTATATGGACTATGGTAAAATGCATTAAGTTTCACTATGAGATGATGTGTTTCAATATAACAGTTGAGGCCATTTAATTTTTTTATTTCAGTATATGAGTTCATTGAACCATTATGTTTTGTATCCATGTTGGTTTTTCAAATGGAGATATATTTATTCTCAATGATCAATAAAAAAAGGGTGATGTATTAAATCTATAGATATATTAATTTTTTAGGAGAATGGTATTTTACTATGAAATCTTTCATCAGGTTGGGATATTTATGATGAGGGTAACATTTATGTTATCAAATTTCCACTAATTTAAGAGATAATTGGTGAACAAAACATGGTTTGTTAAACTATAATTTTAAGAACATTGACTGACAAAATTAACCAAGATATTAATGTGAGTTGATTAGATTAACCAATGTAAACCATGAGATAATCTTATGATATAAGATAGTATATTTTATCATATAAAATAGAAGAAAAAGATATATACATTGTAAGAAATTTCAATATTGAGAGTTCTGGGAAAAGATATATAATAAAAATATATAATATCATTATTAAATGGTTTTTGGTTTATTGTGTTGTGAATATGGAGCACATTAATACATTTATCGTAGTAAAAAATAGTATTCATTGCTTGTATAAGATGAGGGTGATAACTTGGAGGGAAATATGATTTATAGGTGAGGAGATAAGTGAGTTCCCAGTTTATTTTCAACAATTTTATCTAAGAGGAAATGTTCTTCCTCTCTAAATTTTTTGGAATAAGTTGTATTATTATAGTAAAAAAAATTTAGAGGTACATCATTAAGGATATTATCCATTATTGTATCTCGATGAGGGTAAAACAAATAATATTACATGTGTATATTTTTTTTTCATTTTTTCATTCATTTTCAAGGTAGTTACATGCATATCTATTATCAACATATTTTATGTAGAGGAAAATATCTATGAGAAAATAAATAAGACGAATATTGTAGTGTAGACTACTTTAATAGAAAAAAAAATGGTGTGTGGAATTTTAATAACTAATGTATATTCCACATGATCGGAAACAATACTATTTTCAGAGGTATTAAAAATAACAGAAAATGTATCAATATGTATCACAATGATTAATACTTGAAAATTATTACCATGAAGAAGAAAAAAGTGATGGAAGAGATTTGATAATGATGTGTATCATAGTCATTTAATTCCTTGGTCACAATTTACATGGAGTAAGAATATTTTGTTGCTCATGGAATAAAATGGATTCACTATGATGACTTTTATTTTTAAGGGAAACAATATTGTAATAGAAATTATGTGAAAGTGGAAAACGATATATTCACCAAATTTGTAGAGAAGAAGTTGTTTGATTCATATCCAATGAATATAAAAACTGATTTTAGTGTAAATATCTAGTACACATGGTACATAAATCCTTAGATTGTATAGTGAATCATGAATCATAATGTTATATACATAATTTTTCACATGATCACACTCCAATAGAAGAAATTTTTTTTTTGGAATATTTTTTCAGCAGACTTACATGTCAAAATAAAATAACATTACATATGTAATTAGATTAATTAAAATTAGTTTTTATGGAAATATATAACCATAATTTAATGATTCAATGAGGCATATCATTATACTAAATGTTCACAAAAAATATAATGGCTTTCGTTATTGATATCACATAGAAATATATGATGTTTAAATACATAACACATTTCAAAATAATGGAGAAAAATAGGATTACATTGAAATCTATGAAGTCTAGACCGATAATATTATTATAATATCTAATATCTACGTACAAAAATTCTTAAAAATCATGGTAGGTGAAATAATGATTCTATTGAAATAACTGAATAACAAAATATTTTATGTGGGTGGAAGAATTAGATAATAAATAACATTTTATAAAAGATACTTTTTAAAAAATACCATTTTTTCATGATTTAGAATAAAGTGGCCTTGAAAATTATCCATATAATAAATAAATAAAATTTTAGGGTGTTGAAGAGAGACAATATTAGATTTTATACATAATAAGTTCCACATTAAAGTAAATTAAATTCTTTCAAATTTATTACCTTACTCTCGATATAGAAAAGAATAACTAGATGTTTTAATATCATCGAAAAGATGAGTTTTTTCATGGATAAACATTAAATATAAAGGAATATAAATATTTCATTAAACTAAGTGGAAAAATTGTTGTAAATATGAGATTCCACTATAGTAAGTAATGAGAAACAATTTAAGTTAAATAGTAAATTATCATTTGAAGAAATTATTTTTGAGTTGGGATGAATAGAGGGATACTATTGGGATATTATGGATTTAAATTAATATATTTAAAATGTCTATGTTCGATAGAGTTCTTTAGAAAAAACGGTTTCTAGAAGAAATCAATAAACAGAACAATATTTTTTTTTAATTCATTGTAGAAGACATGAATATTGATGTCTCTATAGAAAATATCACTCTTATCATAAGTATAACATATGAGTTCTGGTGAAGCTTCTATAGATGAGAGTTGGGTCAATAGTGTGATTGAAAATATTTTCAAAATATTGAAAAGTAAGTCAATATAAAATTTCCACAATGTAAATGAATTTTATAGATCAAAATCAAATTTTCACTATAATTTATATAAATATGGAAAAGTGAGTAAAAACATAGAATAATTTATAGGAAATGGTTCTTACTAAATTTATGGACTAGATATTTACTAGATATATTCTTCCACCGATATGTTGTAAATTATTTTATTATTCATCACCATTATTGTTAAATATAAATTCTATGTTTTCAAAATGGATTTTACATAGTTATTCCTTAATAGAGTTATAAATTAGGATATTGAGGTTAAAAATCTAGATAGATTGCATATTCATGTTTATGGGAACAATGTGTGTTAGTTTAAGAAGGTTCTTTATGGGATAAACCAATAACTTAGTTCATGGGATTCTAGTCCTATTTAATTCTTAAGAAAGTAAAATTTTATATGTTTATGATTTAATCATAAACTATACATCATGAAAATATTGATATAAGCATTGTGGTTATTTTACATATTGATTAAATAATATTTATAGGAATATTTATGGACCAATGGAAGAATTGTTTTTAATTTATGAGAACCATGTTTTCTGTTTCAATGATAAATGAGATGATATTTTATTTGGGTTTATAGGTTATACATAGAGGGTAAGGAACCATTATTTATAAATGAAAATTTTAAATAATATACTAGAAATATTGGAAAAATTGGATTAAAATGGTTTAAAAAAATGGTTTCTACCCAACTAAATTTTCAAATGATGAGAATGAAAAATAGGTTGATGTAAATATGTACAAGAAAATCATATAAAACTTACTATAATTAAAAGTAACAATAAAAAAAATTCACCCCTATTAAAGTAAAAATTTGTTCATGTTATTAGAAATAAATCCATAGTAATTCCATTGAATTGATACTTTATTATATTAAAATAATAATGGGTTTAATATTTTTTTATAGTTCAATATGACATTAGTAGTTAATAAGACATCCAAATACCAATTTGGATGGTTTAGCATAATATATATTTTCCTGATCATGTGATGAATTTTATCATAGTGAAATGTGTATATAATATCATAATAAGAAGTAATATTGTATCTAATTGGGAATTAATTATTTGAATATATATTTGTAACTCAATTATTCACATAACTCTTATGGATGAACAAACCACAAGATTATATTGGATTTGAAGTGATTTTCCTATTTTATTCATGTATGATTACCCTAGATATTTTTATCATTGATGAAATCATATATATCATTGATGGAAAACATATATTGATTTGAAGTATCAATTTATAAAGCATAAACCTAATTATGGTCGATCATGATTGGAGTATAGGTCAACTCAAAGTGAAATAGTTTACATCATGATAATGACACTATTAAACATATTTTTTTGAGAAGAATTGGTAAGATATTAGAGTTTAATAAAACAAATTTTATTAATTGGATTAGTGTTGGGACCCCCACTCTTCTAATTTTTCCATTATTCTATATTTAATATTCAATGTGATTTAAAGATGAATTATTTTTTTATAATGGTATGATATCTCAAATGTTGTCATTGAGTGAGTTGATATTTTATTCGTGCATCCTTCAAATAAAATATCATTTACTTCATTGATGAAGGGGAATATATATTGGTTCATTTTTTTGTTGGAAAATTTGGATATTTTTTGCTGTTATATTCATAATAAGGAATGTTAATGTGTTTCACTTGATATTCAATAAGAAGGGAGAGTGGAATGTTATGGTTTGTAATCGAAGTGGGTAGGATTATTCCCAATAATGTTTTTAATTATATTTAATTGATAATATCATAAAAATTTGATAAATCCATCTTAGAAATATTTTAAGAGAGGGTATTTTATAATTAATTTATAAATAAATTAAATCTACAATTTAATTAAAAATCATGATATTCCTTTCTATGAATTCTATTTTAGTTATTATCTTTCCATAATTTTAATGGATAACCCATGATTGGAATACTCTATATGTATCCACACAATATCCAAGAATATATGAATGTAATACTTTGTATCTCATGTCCCAAAAGGGTGGAATGATGTACCTTTTATCATTCACAGTTAATAGAAACATGAAATATATCTTCTCTTATCTTGTTCATGGGAGGGTTAAATAATAATTATTCTCTAGGTCATGAAGGAATACTGGAGACTTTATATTGTAAAAAACAACCCTATTTCTAAAATGATATAATCATGAAATTATTTTTAGTATTTTATACATAATTAATTTAGAAGATCCATTCATTAACTTATTTATATTATATAAACCTTATTCTAAATAATAATAATTTTTCTACTATTTTTATATTCTCATGATATAATATAAACTCATAGATTAGTTAATAATTTCCATCTTGACTTTAACATTGCCCATCAATAATTCTTGGAATTTAACAAACCCTATATAATAAATTTTTAATTAAATTTATAAATATTATTCCTTTAATATATAAAGAAATTTTATATTCATTCGATTTTTGAATATAAATTTATTTATATATTATTTTTACTAAATAAATAAATATAAATATATATTAATATATTCGATGAATTGGGGATGAAAAATAAATAAATATTTATTGAATAGTAAATAATAAAAATGATTATAAATAAGTTATATGTTCAATAAATATTCAAATAATTATTTATTTTTATATTGATCTTAAATATTCTAAACTCTAATAAATTGAGATTGAATTTTTCTATGAAAATAAATTGAATAATTATCATTTTTAAGAAAATATTTATATTTAATATGAATATTATATTAAAATATAGTTTACCTGAAATTTTGGAAACAATTACTATGTGAATGTATTGGCCTCTTTCATGGTGCCATTATGAAAACTTACGTAATGTCTGAGATTAGCATATTGAAACATGTTAAAGAATCTATAGAGAAAAAAGTTAATTTAACAATGAAAAAACATTCCTATAAATTCTACAATGTTATAATATTTCTTTTACATTATATCTCATCAATCAGGTTTCATACTTGTGCCATCAACATATATAGTTGGATTACCATTATTTCAATCATGGAAATGAACATGATTATTAACTACCGAGGCTATGTATTTTAAAATATAGTTTTGTTTCTCCTAAGGGATCAATATGGCATTATATATTAACTCATATATTAGAAAACATTTCATGACTTATTCAATTAATGGTATATCAAATATGATTCACCTAACATATGTTAAATCACAGTGAGTAAGTATCTTCATTATTTTCATCCAAATGAAAAATTATTAGATTAAATAATTACATTTATAGTAATACCTATTATAAGAACTAATAAACACATCTATAGAATGGAATATCCATTGGCACATATAGAACAATGAATTTATTTTGATGGGTATCTCATGAAAAATTAATTGAAAAAGATTAAAAAGTGTGTACATCCTGAGAACAAGTGTCAATGTGTTATGGTTCTCCAGTCCCTGATTCAGAAACCTAACACATGAAACATCAAGTAGCTATTATCCTGGCCAATTTACATATGTTTAAGAATATGTTCAAAAACCATCTAGGTTAACATTATCTTTGTGAACTAATATAACCTTTATATAAGAAAAATACTCTATATAAATCATAAAATTAATGTTACAATAAAGGAAAATCATCATATAATAAAATGTTCATTATTATTATGGTAATCATATGTATAATATCATATGGTTTTATGGAAGAAAGATTTATAGCCTCCCACTTTCACTTCATTAAATTATAATTTACATTTACTCTACTATCTATCACATGATATTAATGATTTTTAAGAGAAATATATTTTGTTAATCGGTCCTTCAAATTGTATTCTAGGGATACTCTAATTATAGAAACCTCACCCCTTTGATAAAAATACCTCAAGTGGTGGTACATATAAATTATATTATTTTCAAATTTTTGTAACATTGTCTTCATGGATCAAACCACTGTAGTAGTAATAGCATATTATAGAGTGATAATATCTTTACTACTAGATACACCATCATGATCCTAAATAATTTTTTAATAATATTGTTTCTTCAGATAAAATAAAATCTATAATATATTTGGAATCTAAAAGAGATTTAGTGAACAAAGGATTCTCATAAATCTTCATGCTCATGACTCCTCCATTAATGCATTGATTATATCATGATTTTAATTTTTGATAATTAAATTCTATCATGAAAAGTATAATTTTAAATCTCCACAAAACTTGTTCCTTGACAACTTCATATACTAGTAAATTAGTTGTTGTACGACATAGTTACATCATGATAGACATTATAGTTAACCAAATAAGATCACAAGGGTATTTGTTATAAATTTCTATAATAATGATTGTCCTGGAGATATCAATACTATTACATAGAATAATATACATGATATAAACTATAACAAAAGTGTATGGAATTACACTCAAGATCTCCATCCACATATGTATGAGGATGAATTTTAATAGAGATAGATGTTTACAATGTGAAATTTAATACTATCCCCTATTTTATATCTTCATATAGAATATTTTAAAAATACTTTCAATATATATACCATACCCTAGAACATTAATATTCATAGATCTTTCAAAATATGTATTGGTCCATAAAATGTTTATTTCCTCATCAAAGACATCTATGAAATTTTAAATCACATATTCATTAATTATATGACTTTTATATCATTTACCCTCAATAATATATCATCAATATATACTACAAGGAAAACTACTCGACTCCCAAAGAACCTCATGTAGACATAATACTCACAATAATTAATTATGAAACCAGATGGTCTTATTGATTCATATAAAAAATATTTCTTTTCTTCTATAATACCATAAAATTATATGATATATTTATATTTGTACAAATTCAATGTTTTAGAAAGTTTTCATTTTAGAAAATACTGGACATAAACAAAAAATGATTAAAATATAACTATTTAATATGATTTTTACCACGTATCCATGTAACTGGTGGGTATGAATTGAAATAATAAAATTTTTAGACATACTTGAATTTCTTTCTTTAATGAAATAGGGTGTGACTAATTCCTAAGAAATAATTACTCAATTATAATGTCAAAAATAAAAAAAATATATAATTTTCAATTTTTCAATGTTCTTTATTTTTCAATATAACATATATTTTTATAAGTAATGAATTATTTTTTTGAAAAAATATATTTTTATTTAATGTGGATAAACTAAAAATTATTTATTCATTTATTATAAATTTGATATATGTAAATATGAAATCATTTAATGATAAAAACAATTATTTTTCAGAAATATATTGTTATAGTTCACAATATAAATTATAATAATATATTAATTGATTAATTTTTTTTGAATTTTTCAAGTAAAATTTGTACAAAATATATTCATTGAAATATATTAACATTAATCTAATGGTATTTACAAGGGAATGACAAAAAATAAATCAATTTTGGTGCTAAAAATAATTTTTATGAAATAATTATTTTCAAGGTTTTTTGAAGAATTATTTTAAAATTAATTTCAACAAATTATAGAAATTAATCATTTAAAATGGGAAATATATTTGTACTTATCATGTAAAAACTTTTCAATAAGTCCGGTTTCATTTTTGGTAAATATGATTAGTAACTGAGGTAAAAATCCATTATTATGGTAATGGTTAAAAGAGTAGGCATGGGGTTAAAAAAAATATAAGGACCAAAGATAGATAGTAAGTTTTCTAGATCCTATTTCTTAGTATATTTATACCCTAAATCATCCTATATTATATATTGATAATATTTGGAGATACATCTCCAAGAGAGTGAATTTATTTTATTTTAATATTATTTATAATTACTAGTGTGGGTCTCCTCTATGTAAAAAAAGAAACCATGTATCCTATATTATTTACACTATATGATAACTTTATCTAAAAGATTTAAAAAGATTACTTCCCTAAATGCCTACCCACATCCTTGTTGTGTTAGTATTCCCAAAATACACATCTATTGATCCTAAAGGTTCTTTTCAAATGAAGATACCTAAGTAAGTGGTCTATGTTGATACAAAAACTTCTCAAGATTATTTATTCCTAAAACTCATAAAAATATTATATTATTATATTATAAATATAAAATAAATATAATTAACATAATTTATTGACTTTATGTTAATTGTAATTCCAATTTCTATCTCATTTTAATCCATTGTAAAATGACAATGTCGCCTTTGTGTGTGTATGAACTATCATGTCCAATAAGAAATGTGATTCAATATTATTTTCTTCTATATATAAAAGTTAATAAACATATATTTAATATATATATATATATATATAATTTATTATATAATTTATATTACTTAAATTTGAATTACTACTAAATTGCATCTATTCTATCCATTGAATTGAGGAAACTTCACTAAGGTATACATACAGACTACCATCTCCATGAAGTGATGTAAGTAATTTAACAAAAAACATGTGGGGATGTTTATAAAAGTTTATATAATGAATATATATAATAATAATTACATTATTAATACTCCATTGATTATGAAACTATAACGAAGGTGCATGGACTAGAACCATCAAACTGAAAAATACATTGAAAATGAACCACTTTTCACTGGAATATTAATTTAAATAGAGAATATTTATTAAAAGTGAAATTATATATTTTTATGGAAATATAGATTGTAATTTATTTGTTAATTTTATCAATAATATGTTTATAATATATATATATATACACATATATATATTACAAAGGAGGCCTGAACATGTTTGAAAGAAGACTAGACTTGAGGTACGAGTTTATGTTACAATATCATTTCCTTTGAGAATTATCTATAAAAAATATACATTTATAGAAATTATATTTTTCTTATCCTATAAACCCCAAAATATTCTCCTTTGTATATTTGGGTACTTTTCAAGTATTATTACCAATTTCCTGTCATTGTTACATAAAATTATTGAGAAAGTATCTTTTTAGAAAATCCAACATTATTCCTTATTTTCGAGTTGAGAATAATTCTCATCCTATACCATGTACATAGAAATTATTTATTAATGTTTATATCTATATGTAATGGTTATATAATTATTAATTTTACTACATTTATGTTTGAATACAAAATACTCAAAGTAATATTTTTGATTTTTTAAAATAACACACATTGTATTTTCACAAATGTTTAAGAATAATGTTTATTTTTAACATATATACCATGAGTGGATTTCCAAACTATCAGTGTATTCATTATTCATTATGATTAATTTACATTTTTAATGGTATATTAAAAAAGGGTATAATATTTTAAATATTTTCTAATTTGTTTAATTATTAATTATACCAATAGGAATGTGTATTTTGATTTTTTCAATGAAGTGTTCAAAATATAATTTATAGGTATTTTTAATATATTATAACATCATTTTATGATACATATACTTCATAGGGGAAATTATTTGTTGATTCCATACACATTCATTCCCTTGATATCTTATGATGATTATGTTTTAAGTAAAATTATTTGAAACCCAATTATTTTTCACAGGTTAATTACGATATAATGAAATCATTATAAAACTTATTTATTTTCCATATTATATCATTAAACAAAATAATTAATGTATATATTATCACCTATGACAATTATTTACATTTTTATTTATGTAATCAGTGGGACTAGAATTATAAATCTCCCAAATGTAATTGGTAAATGTTGATATGTCACAAGATAGTAAAAACTAGAAATTGGAATCAAGTATGTTATGTAATAGACCCTAAAGACTATGATATTCTTGGGATTGATCCCTAGATATGGAAATGATGAAATGGGTAGTTAATCTAGTTGAATATGGGACAATATCCACAATGATAATATTAATAGTGATCCTTGGTGATGGACCTGATTTTCTATAAATATGTATATGAAAAAAACATAAGACGTAGTCTTATTATATAGTCTAATGGAACATGATTTAATATTTATGAGTCCAAACTATTATTACTAATTGATTTTTTTGTGAAAATTCCATATGGAATGACTCATGTTTAATGATATTTACTTATTATGTATGGAATTCATAACTTATAATCATATTATCTGACCCATATTATTTTGTTATGATCACATATGGTCATTGACTTATATGCCCTTTATTTACCCTTAAAATTCATATGAGTTGACCATTTAATTTTTTTCAATTTCCCTTGGTTATGAGGAATGGTTTTACGAAATAGGTGTATAAGAAGGATAGTGTGTAAGAATAATGTTTTGGGATATGTTGAAGATATATCCTGAAATATATTGATTATTTATCTAGTCTCAAAAATACACTACACCTAAAAAGTTCTATGAATTTTAGAAATATTATATATATTATTTTTTCATCTTAGATGACGTATTATTTATGTATTTCATTCTTAGGTCACCTCAGTTCTTATCAGAGCATGGTATATTTATATTTATATATTTTGCTTATAAATTTTTTAGTAAAACCTATGGAGAATTCTATATACCTGGTAAGATCCATTTGATTCATTAAATTAGATATTTTTGGTTTCATAGGATTGATAACCATTTCTAGATATAAAAAAGTAGATATATGATCAGGTATAGATTCAACATGGGACAATAACAAAAACATTGTTTTTTGAGGGTTTACTCAATAATCCAAATGTGTATAAAAAATAGATATAACTAAAAACCTAATTTGAAACTAATAAGGGATATGCCTTGATGAATTAGCATTTTATTATATATCATTATGGAGAAGTAGAGAATAGAATTAATTATAATATATAATGAACTGAAATTTATATATGATGAACCTAATATGTTATATGTTAATAATGAGGTTTCATTATTGATGAAATCATAGAATTGTTTTTCATTATCATATGTGTTCTCATAATGATTAATTGTGGGTGATTCTCCCTGTATTGTATTTTTTTAGTAAGTGGATGAAGATAAAACAATGAACATGGGATGGTGATAGATACACTAAAATATTGTGGTATCATTTTTTAGTATAGTCATAGGAATTTATCTGTACCTTGAAAAGTAACTATTCTTGTTAATTGAAATACTCAAAAATTTAATACTACATTAATAATAAAAAAGTAACGGTATTATGATCACATCTCAAATATATATAAATTGTTTGATCAAATTTTGTTTGAATGTACTTCCCAAAAATAATGTATTTCTCCCTCTCATTAAATTTGATTTTATTTTTTTGCATGGATTATATATTTATATATATATATACCGAATTAATTTCAAAGGAAAGGAAGTCACATTTGATATTATAAAACAACATTGTATTTATTATCATTACCAGGATGATTATGAATTCAAAAAAAATTATTTTCATTATATAGGATATACAACCTATTCATGAGAGATATTTATAGAAAATGGATGCTGAGAAACTGAATATTAATGATATGTTTTTTTGGATTATGATGATTTATATCCATGATAATAAATTAATAATCCATTTAATTTTGAATTATATATTTCAATAGAACTCATAGCTGTTAATACATAATTTTCAAATGATCCTTATATAATGGAAAAAACCGAGCTACTTGAATTGGAGAAGTAACTCCAAGAGAATATAGAAAAAGAATTCAAACAATCGAGTACATCACATTGAGGTGTACCTTTTCTATCAAAAAATCCGGGTCAACTAATCATTGAATACATTATCGAAAACATAACAAAATTACTGTTAAGAAAAAGTATCATCTACAAAATATCTTTTATCAGTTTAATCATTTATGAAGAGATCAATACACTTATATGATTTTTATTTGAACTAGAAATCATCAACTGAGGGATAAGAATATGGATATATCCAATACATCTTTTATATGTGGTATGAACATTGGGAATATATATTTATTCCATTAAGACATATTATTTCTCCCTATATCATTATGTATGTAATTAATATAATCTTTATAGATTACTTTAATCAGTTTGTGGTAGTCATTATATATATTTTTTATATATTCAAATATAATGGATGATCATGATTATCATTTGATGATTGTGTTGAATAATGTGTGTAAGGAAAAGTTTTAGGTAATATTTAGAAAGTGTGAATTCCATCTAGAGATAGTGTCATTCATGGGTTATATAATATCATATGAGGCTATATTGGAAGATCCTTTAAGGACATAAGTAATTGAAGATTGGTCCAAAATAACTATAGTGGTTATGATCTATAGTCTACATGAGTTGGATGGAAACTACATATTTTTTTTTGAGATATTTATAATTTAAATCTTACCCAATTATCATGTTGATGTGGAAGAGACACATGTTCCATCCGAGATGAATATGTGGAAAATTTCTTGGATCTAAAAATGAATGTTTGTAAGTAAAACTGTGCTCACACTACCTTATATTGGAGAAGGGTTTTCGATCTATATTGATGCATCAAAAAAGGTAATAGGATGAATTCCTATGAATATGTATATAGTGATATATTGTATCTCAAATTAGTGGAAAAGTCACGAGAAAAACTATACAACTCATAATTTGTAGAAGGTATTAGTAAATTTTGAATTAAAAATATAGATCCATTATCTTAATGATGAAATGTTTGATATATTTATTGATAAAAATGTTTTAAAATATATGTTCAGAAATAAATAATTTAAAATGATCCAATAGATATGCTTTCTTTTGAATAATTATTATAACTTCTCAATTCATTACCATCTTTGGAAGGAGAATAAGGTAGTTTCTACTATAAGACAGAAAGACCGAGCTATTTTTTTCAATATGATGATTAAAAGTTATTAAATAATTTATTATTTCTATATGAGAGGTATTTAAATCATGATGAATGTAGAAAAAGTTTCTTCAATAGATAAATGGTCGATCATCCATATATGTGATGATTTAAGAGGCATATACAGAGGATGTGGAACTATAGATTAAGGTAATTAATGTTTTCGAGTTGAAACCAGAATTACGATTGAATGAAAACGTTTGTGAAGTAGGAATTTTCCAATTCCTTGAAATATTTGTAGAAGTATATGTTATATATCGCTCATAGATCACCATACTCAATCAATCATTAATGAAGGAATATATATAGAGCACTAAAATAGTATTAATGGTGGGAAAACCATAAAAGTAATATTTCATATATATATATATATATCATATTTCTTAGTATGTTAGAATTTTAAGTATAACAACCCTTCCTATTAAAACATTAAAAGTACATATTGTATGCGGAATAGATAATAAATTACCCAAGAAATTCCAAAATAGTGTATAAGTTTTTTGCCTTTGGAAACAAGGAAACAAAAACATTGGTTTATAAGTGATATATATTATCCCCAGATAGGTTCTTCATGAATAGAACCCTTATTAGACATATAATATATAATTAATATCTTCATAACCTAGGAAATGGAAACATAAAAATTAATGAGCTCAGATGCTCTCTAAGGGTAAAAAAGGTAGATATGTATGATTAATCATGAGAATAAGTCTACAAGAACATGGTCATGAAAATAGAAGATGATATCCTACATATAAAAGAAATTAAAAAAAATTTGGGCATAAATACTACCCATTCAAAAGACATGAATCATAATGTAATCAAGATCAAAATCCATAAATGAGTAACATAGGAATAATACATAGAATTGTTGTAAATAAATAAATATGTAATAACATTCCCTATAAGTCAAGGTGTATTTCCAAAATATTAGAGGGAACTTCATTGGGACAAAAATAACTGGGTGAGACACACCGCCATCCCTAGTTGTGGTCATTTCCTTTTATGTGATCATGTTTCCCCATCTGACCATGGTAGATCAGGTTTCTTTATCTTCCTACAGTGGGTCGTGTTTTCCCATCTCCCCATATTGGATTGGGTTTCCCCATCTTCTAATAGTTTATCAAGCACGTCGAGTTATTTCCCCTAATTATAACATGAAATATAAATCATTATCCAATTCATTGGAGAGATATAGAGGTCACACCCACCTCAAAATGAAATCCTACATACATTTTTTACAAGATCATAAACAATCATATCATAACCCATGAAATGAAATTGGTGTCATTAACATGTAATAATATAATAAACTATAAAAAATAGATAGTTTATTAATCATTTCATCAAATCTGAACATATTAAACTAAGTGGGATTCATAACCATAAAACCCATTAAAGAGAAATGGGTTTCATAAACATAAAAGCCCTATTAGAGAAATAGGCTTCATAAAATTTATTTCATCAATACATAAACAATTAAAAGAAATAATACATGTGGAACCATTGGAAAATCTTCCCAGATATGGATGAGTAACACCAAAAAATGTCATCTATGATGGAAGAAAATCTGGAACGATCCTCTGAAAATATATCTTGCGAAAAGTATCCTTTCTTTTTTTACAAACACATTTTAAAACCTGAAAAACATTTGACACATGTTTTCTTTGAATTTTTTTCTTCAAAATCATATAATAGAAGATTTAAAAACCGTAAAAAATATTCAATATCCTTTTTCCTAGAAAATTATGTTACAATATAATATCAAAAACCTTTTCAAAATCATTTTTTTTAATAAAATAGATTTAGGACCGAAAATAGAAAATAGTTCAAGTAATGAAATTTTCATATTTATCATAATTACCAAATATTGTAAAAATGGTACCAATACATGAATACATCCTTAATAACCATTGGATAAGAAAATTTATGATTTTTCTTTGAATATATATCATGATATTTCTTCAATTAAAGCATAATCATAAACAATCTTGATAAACAATGAGATTGTTGCAATTAAATCTTACCACTTGGTTATATTGAAGCATACTCCCCATGTAACGACCAAATGTTTTTTCAATGGAAAATACATTCTTATAATTATGTCATATAATCACATTAAATCACAACACAATTAAATACTATGTACTATGTGACCTCTAAACATAATATTTCCACTTATGTGATTTGAATTTCAACAATCTAGCATACACGGTTGTGTTTAGTAGGATATTTAGAGTCTGATAAAATCAACATGGTTTGTTGATGAATAGTAACATACCATTGTGAATAGTAACATAACCTTATTAATAGTAAGGAATATTAATGAATAGTAAGTTAGAAAAAAATAAAAATTTCACCCATGAATTTACAAATAAAAATTGGATATCTTATAAATGAAAATTGATCATAGTATAAGGATTGGTATTTTTTTATGTTAGAAATATTTTAACTAAAATTTTAGAATTAATTTAATAATTTAAAATGGAAATTTATTTTCATAAAATCTAATCATAAATTATTATTTTATTATATTATGGTTATAAAACAATTTTATGGGACCTTGATTTATTTTTCAAGGTTTTATAAGATGAGTTATAGTTTTAATGTTTTCTTTTTCGAATAAATTACGATTTTATTTAAAAATTAAATTATTCATATTTATAAAATTATTTTTTAAAAATATAGTTCATTTTTAGAATCCACATGTTATAAAATGGATAGGGTGATATTTTAGGTTTTTTCAAAATTACATGAATTTTTTATGAATAGTAAAATATGATAATTCACAATACATGCTGAAACGTGAAATTCTGCACCATGATTTTGTCATGGATGATGTAAATGGAAATTGGTTCTAACTCGCCTAAACATATTAATTTTTTTCCACAAGTATCAAAAAATATTTCATGTCTTGAGAGAAATAATTAAATTGTGAATTAAATATTCAAAATTCACTCCACTCCGCCACTATAAAAACCACACACACTCCTCTCTTCTATTCACTCTTCTAAAGATTTTTTCCTTGCCTAATATATACCCATATCACTCTCCAAGAACCTACTACACGCCCAACATACCTTGGTCATCTCAAAATACCAAATTCTCTCACTTTAAGAGTCTCTCAAAGAAGATAACATCCAAAGGAAAATTCATCTTTCCGATTATTTTATATTCTTTCATATTATTTTCTTTTCCTTCTTATTTTCTCAACCATTTAACAAAATGAATTGATAGCTCTAATAACATACATTTACTGGATATATATCATACTAATGGGATAGTTTAGCATAATCTCTCCATCCCCATTTAGTTATTCTATGAACAAAAATACTTCTTGAGATGTGTTGATTTCTCACATTCAAGGGCGATGGGTTTTCAATTTTCATTACCATCTTCTAGACTATTTATTAAACCATTTTAATGGTTGAAATAGATCATAATATATGTATTTTATCTTATTTAATGTTCTATAATCCTTATAAATTCATGATGTAAAATAATAATACAAAACAACCTAATTATGAAGAAAATCACCACATTAATATATGAGTTTATCATTAATGATTTATAAAATGATTCACCTTTAATCAAAGTAAGAAAATGAAATTTACTACTATGTAATATTTTTTATGTTCACTAATGCCATATATCTTCATTTCTAGGCAATCACTCTCACCATACATGTTTAATTTTTCATGTATATTTGTAAACCGAACATGAAACAAACAGATTCCAACAATGAAATTGAACCTCATAACCAATCGAAAAAGTTATGAATGAACTCAAAAAGGTTATACTAAATTATTTAAATGTAAAATATGTTATAGAATTATTAATTAATTAACATAAGTTTATTATTCAGGTCATTCATATCAAGGGGAGAACACCATCAGACTTATGGTAAGGGATCCTATCTTTCTAACATTTATTCAAGAATCTCCTCTATGTTATTCCCTTTTATGTGTAATAAATAATGATGTGGTATGATTTTTCACCATCCCCGTAATTTTCTCATGATTTATAAAATATGATAAATCCATTTATCTTTCATTACGACATCTTATGTACACCTGATACCATGCAGATATTCCGTAAGGGATTCTAGTCGAACCGACATTATTCGTTCGGGTTTCTCTATATTTCATTTTAGCCAAATGAATTTTTATTTTCATTATATGTAAAACTTTTACATACTATTTATATTCTCCAAAACAATTTTTCATGATCTATCCCTCATTATGTTTCAACGATATACATACTTTTAAGTGATCCCCTATTCGATACTTCCCAATAAGCAAACTCATTTAAAGAGAACTTCCCAATTTTTTACCCAATTTCAAGTTCACTCTACCAATTGTTTAAAGACACATAATTTTCTGTAAAAAAATTAATTTTATAATTAAATCCTTCTTGTTTTAATTCACTTTTTCTATAAATAATTATTACCTTTTTGATTTTAAATTCTCTTTAGTGTTTTCCTTAAAACTGCACTAAAATATTTTAAATCTAAGAATTTATTAAATACTATTCATACATGTTGTAACTCCTATTTTAAATCACTAAAATTGATATATTTATATTTTAAATTATTAATGTCGATGAATATTTTAATTCCTTCCTCTCATGTAAACATTAATGATATGCCCATTCATTATTCTTTATGACATGAATGTGATACCCATTTCACTCCATGGGTTCCCCTATTTTTATGTATGATTGATTATGTATGAATATTTTTGTGGAAAGAATATTAATAAACATGTTAAGATAGGTTTTCACAGATCTTTATCCAATGAATTGGGTAAGCTTTAGTCTCATGTGATGTTATCTTCAACAGTCTTGGTGGTTTTCCTTGCCTCATGCTACCATGTGCAACAGTCTTCGTGGTTAACTTTTACTTGTACTCCTCTATGTGCAAAGAGCCTTGAATCATGCTAATGTCATGATTTATTTGAATACCAGAGTACTATGAATTAATTTTTATAATATATATTTTTTATATGTTATTATTATATATGTCATTTTATATCATTATCTCATGATCTCTAACCCTTCTGCTCAAGCCTTATTGTTATATTTAATCCATTACTGGGCATTTAGATCATCCCTTTGTTCATGTTATCCCCAGGGTATCCTATGAATATGTAAGGGATCAAAGGAAGTTAGGATGTCTTCATAATGATTAAAAAAATATGTTTTTTAGTCCCATGTTTTATGTTTTATGTACCTAGTCTTCAAAGTGACTAGACTTAATGATCCATATCTTGTAATCTGGTGTTTAGTTATGATTAAAATCATGTACTAATATGTGTAAAAGGTTAGGGTCTCTACAGTTGGTATTATATCATGGTGTAGTTATTTTTGGATATTAGGAATAATGCACTTTAGTAAAAACCTTAAGGATATGACTAAGTATAAGAAAACACTCCTAAATTTTGGAAAGTATATTATAAGTGGTTTATGAAGAAAATAAATCCCTATCTAGATAAACATAGGTAGAGATGACTCTGCCATAGATGTACCTAGGGGTAAAACCCAAAAACATTACACTGATCTAGAATCGAATGGGAACTAGTGCCTGATAACGTGCCATGCAACACTCTTGGTTTGACATTCCCTTGAGATATTTGGTAATTTCATAATCTAAGTACAAACCATTATTAAGTGAATAAAAAAGGATCCCATAAGAATTTAATCTAAGAAATAGATTTAGGATAACATAGATTGAAACATTGGGAACCAAAAGTAATGATATACTTATCCTTTACATGTTTTCCCTTATGCTCAAAGTTTCCTTTTTTAATGATCAATATCTAAGTATTAAAGTGCTTTAATTTTAGGTATTTTCTTAGTTAATGGAGGGAAATAGAAGAACACATGACAAAAATCAATGTGATAGGGAATGTAAATATTTCCCTAATGTTATAACTGATATGATGGGAACGAGATCTCAAAACATCATGAAAGTACTTGATCATCTAGCTCAAGTTATGAATAATAACTTCAATCATGTGGAAAACCCTCCTCCTCCAAGGAAAGAGAATGTTTCCATTGAATCCTTCATACAGAAAAGTACTCGCATGTCTAGTTGATCCCATCCTTGTGGAATAGTGGATTAACTGCACTAAAAATATATTCTCTATCCTCTAGTGCTTAGAATAATAGAAAGTTATTCTGGAGGTATATTGTTTTGATGGGGAAGATGATCAGTGGTGGACACTAATCAAGATTACGAAGCCCTAGGAGGAAATTTATTCCATGGAATGGGAGTAATTCAATAAAATGTTTTTCAATAAATATTTTCCATGAACCCTCTATCTCAAGATGGAAATAGAGTTCCTCAGACACAATTACAAGGAAGATGAGTCAATTAGTACATTGATAATGTGTTTTTTTAAACAACAATTGATACTGTTATGATTAGGGGAGATTGTTGATCATGTATTGTTTCAACAATACTCATATTTTTATGATGATTTTGATGAAAACAAATACCCTTGTTTGTTATTCGAATTATTTTTATTGGAGTATAATTCATGAAATTAATATTCTTTATATTTCTATTTCGGAATAATATTAAAGAATCTAATCCGCATGGAATATTTGACAATGTATTTGGATATCATTTTAGCATGTTCTGGAAACCCTATTCATACCCTACGTTGAAGAGCTTAGCATAAGGATAAAATTATACGTTTACATTATGAGTGTTCATACATGTATGGTTAATAAACTATTTGTTATAAAAAAGTATGTTTAAGGAACCTTAAATTTGTAATATTAGGAAAGTACGGAAGAAGAAACTTACTTAAGTATGGAAACGTACGTTTGCTTTTCAAAATTATGGATCATCAATCATACTTTTATAATGAAGCTTATGTTCTATCAAAAAGTATGGATCATCTATCATACATTTTTCTAAAGTGGAAAGTATAGATAATATACCATACATTTGAAAGTTGAAAATAAAAGTATGGATGATCAACATTACATTTGAGATCAACCTTATGTTTAAAGAATAGATCATTAACCCTATGTTTAGTATCAGAGATTTAAAATAAGACATTATCGTAAAAAATTCTTTATGTTGAATATCAGGAAGATTATGAGAAATATTTAATGCCCAATATTAAGTAAAATATTTAATTAATATAAAGAAGTTTATTTGTGATTTAAATACTTGATTTAAGAGGATTATTTCATGCCGATTATTAAGGGAAGTTACAACTTCTCTGTTATTCAAACATTTTAATATCACGATTATTAAGGTGAAATTTGTTGATCTAAATTTTAAAGAAGAATTCTCATACATATTATTTATATATCTGTGGTATTATGAATTACAAAAAGTGCGACGAATAATGGCAAAAAATTATTAGAAGAAAAAGATCTCAAGTTTTTCGACTACAATTTTTACAGAGATATACATGTCACACAGATCTGCTTCTACCAAGATCAATCAGACTCTATTTTTTTGATGAAACGGAAAAGAATTAAAAATTATTATTATACATTGAATATCTATCTTGAATCTATTTTTGTTAATGTTTCTAATTTTATTTCAATATCTATATGATAATCGATCAACTTAGAAATGATCTTACCCGAAGAACATCTTTTCTAAAGACGATGATCCATCTATTGTCAATTGTGTGCTACTGTAACTCTGAATAGAAAATGGAAGTATATTTAGACCAATACTATTTTCATTTTGATTAACCAGATTCTTATACTAAGCTGTGTATTCGGTTCTATGTATGATCTAGAAGGATCTGTTTTCGCCTTATCTTGTAAAGGTGACAACTTCTTGTACATAGTTGTGGACAGTCTATTGATAAGTGGACTAGATAGTAAAAGTCACCAAGCTCGTGGAGTAGATTATTAGTGGAGTGTAATAGGGGCCTTCTGTTCCCCAAACCACTATAAATTTGTGCATCCTTTAGTCTGTTAATCCACCACTACATAAACATTCTGATATAGTTAAAAGAAAGATTTGGTAATCATCACGATTCATGAAGAAATTGTAAAAGACACAATTCACCACCCTCTTGTCCATATTTGGTATAACCTGATCAAACCATTGGTATCAAAGGTAGTTATTTCTTTTGATAAAGCTATAACAAGCTGAAAGTTTCAAAGGATAATACTCAGAGATATCAATGGATGATACGTGAGAGGGAATGCCAATGGTTCGAGCTCTGAACATCAATTGTAAAAATTTGTATATTAGATGTCAATGATAATCATCTATCTGAAAAATCATGGATACAATGTAAACTAAAAAATTCTTTCTCCTTATGAAATTCTTGAGAATCTTGAAACATACAGTGAAGCAATTGAAGCAAAGTTTGACATAAATTCAAAATCTATGAACGCTATCATCTATGATGTAGGACTAGATGAATTCAATCGAGAATCTCACTATCGTACTATATATGAGATGTGGCAGACAATTGCAGTTTCAAATAAAAGAACTAAAAATGTCAGAAAAATGATGTATGTGATAGAAAAACTAAAATTTGATACTTTTAGAATGCATGATAGTGAAAGTATCACTCAGATTAATGTAAGGCTCACAGATATTGTCAACTACATCACTACCTTGGGAGATCCTATCAAACAAGAAGATCAAGCCTTAAATGTAGTGAGATTATTACAACCCATATAGAATGAGATATCAGTAGCTATTAGGAAATCATCACTAATCAAAGATATAACTATGAGATAATTAATTAGAACCCTGATAATGTATGAAGCTAAGATGAAAGATGAAGAAAATGAGCATAATGTCTTGATCAAGAGAAAATATACTGCTTCGAAAGTTACATCCCAAAAAAAGAGTATAAATATGAAGCAAGATATTTAGAGAAAACCATAATGTTATGATTCATTGGATTAAGATGTGGAAAATTCTTAGTTAGCAAGGTAATTCAATATATTTTATAGAAAGAAGAATGGATTAAGAAAATCCATCAAGAAATATGAAAAAGAACGAGAGGATTTCAGATGCTATGAGTGAAAAAAGATGGGTCACAAAAGACCTGACTATCCCCAATTAAAAGGAGAAAAGAAAAAGAAATTTTAAAAAAACAATGATGATGAGAAGAAATAAAAAAGATAAATGATAGATACATGGAGTGTTTCAGAAGAATCCAGCATCTCATCAATGTCTGACTCAGAAAAGGAAGAATCAAATCTAAAGGAAAACATGTGCTTTATAGAAGAAGCTGATGAGGAAGAAAGTCACCAAAGTCGAACTGAAATATGGTATATGGATAGTGGCTGCTCTAGGCATAGGAGTGGAAACTCATCGTACTTTAAAACATTAACTCAAAAGGGTGGATGATTAGTCACATTTAGTGACAATACCAAAGGTAAAATAATTGGTATTGTAATTTTTGGAGATCTAGAAGGTGTCTCAATCAATGAAGTACTCTATATACAAGGATTGAAACACTACCTGATGAGTATCTATCAACTATGTGATGATGGTTATTTTGTTGATTTTTCTAAAAAATATTGTTCTATTTTAAAAGATAAATTTCATAAATTTAGAGAACCCATAACTGATAATGTTTATACTATCAACTTAATTTTCTTATATAAACAAAAAGTAAATTGTTTAACTGCTAAGATAAATGAATCTTGGATTTATAATATAAGACTTGGACATTGAAATATATATTCCTTACCTAAGTTATCTAATAAACAACTAGTTTCTTGATTTGCCTAATCATAAATTTTATAGTGAATGATTTTTTGATGCATGTCAACTTCGAAAGAAGTAAAAATCATCCTTCAAATCTGTTAACAAAATTTCTACATATAAACCATTAGAACATATCCACATGGATTTTTTGGACCTTCAAGAACAACAACTTTGGATGGTAAATATTATATATATTTCTTAGTTGATGAATATTCCTGATTTAATTGGATTTATTTTCTAAAATATAAAAATGAATCCTTTTACTATATTTGAATTTTTTTTAAATCTTTTTAAAATGATAAATATTTTAAAAATATTTTATTAATAAGTGATCATGTTGGAGAATTTGATAATTTGGAATTCAATTTCTTTTTATCAAATTTAGGTATTAAACACACCTTCTCTGCATGAATAACACCTTAATATAATGGGATTGTTTAAATAAGAAATAGAAGTATTCAGGAAATTACTAGAACTATGATAAATGAATACAATCTTCCTACCTATTTCAGTGCAGAAGATTTAAGTAAAACCTGATATATAATGAAGAGAGTTTTAATTAGACCTATTTTCAGAAAGACAACCTATGAACTCTTGAATAACTAAAGACCAAAAGTATTGTACTTTATTGTTTTTGGATGGAAGGTTTACACCATGAACACTAAAGATAATCTTGGTAAATACAATCGAAAATCAGATGAAGGCATTTTATTAGGATATTTTTCATATTTTAAAGCTTATAAATTTTTTAATAATAAGTCATGGATTATTGAAGAATCAGTTCATGTGAAATTTGATTCATCTGATCCCTTTGAGGAAAGGAAAGATCAAATTAATGAATTTGACTATAATGATAACATTTTATTTGAGAACATAAATGATGATTTTGAAAAATATATAAATAAAATTCAGTACAGTTCAGAAGAACATGACAATGATGAACCTAATAGTGTTTTACCTAGAGTGTTTAGAAACCTAAAAAATCACCCTATAGAAACTGTTATTGGAGACCCAAACATTGGAATAAAAGCTAGAATAAGTTTAGGAAATCTTATTGAATTATCTTCTTTTATATCCCAATTATAACCTATATCCTTAGAAGAATCCTTAGTTGATGAATATTGGATGATAGCAATTCAAGAAGAACTAAACCATTTCAAGAGAAATGATATTTGTAATTAAGCTAAAAGACTACAGTACTATCCAGTTATAAAGGAGTCTTTAGAAATAAAAAATATGATCAAGGAATAATAACTAGAAATTAAGAAAGACTAGTAGCTAAAGGATATAATCATGAAGAAGGTAAAGATTATGATGAGACCATTGCACCAATAGCTAGATTAGAATCCATTAGAATTCTTTTTTAGCCTATGCATCTGATATGAAATTTAAATTATTTCAGATGGATGTTATGTATGTCTTTTTACATGGTTATTTAATAGTGTAAGTTAATGTTGAGAAACCTCCTAGTTCTAAAAATTACCAAAAAACAGATTCTGTTTTTAAACTTACTAATGATCTTTATAGCCTTAAACAAGAACCTAGAGCATGGTATGAAAGATTAATTTATTTTATTTTGAAAAATGATTTTACTATTGGAATGGAAGATCTGACATTATATAAGAAAACTATAAACTCTAATATTTAATTGGATTAAATTTATGTTTATGATGTAATTTTTGGATCAACAAAAATAAACATTTACATGAGTTTTCAAAGTTAATGAAAAAATAATTTGAAATGAGTATTATGGGAGTATTAATTTTTTTAGGCCTTCATATTTATTAAAAATAATTTTGAAATGTTTTGAATCAAAGAAAATAAATTACTTATTTAATAGTGAAATTTATACTTGAAAACAACAAGACATATACAAATTCTATGTGTACTAATATAAAATTGATTTGGATAAATCTGGAAAATTAGTTGAAAACAAGTTAAATAGAGGTATGATTGGTATTTTATTATATCTTACTGCTAGTAGTCTAGATATAATGTACCTAGTATGTCTTTGTGAAATATTTTAATCAAATTCTAATGAATATCACTTAAGTACTATCAAAATAATTTTTATATATTTAAAATGAACTATATTTTAAATCACTTCTCAATCTAAAAACATCTGATTTTAATTTAATTTCATATTCTAATGTTGACTTTGTAATGTGTAGATTAGATAGAAAAAGAACCTTAGGAACCTGTCACTATTTAGGAAAATCATTAGTTTCATGGTCTACTAAAAAATGACACCCATTTGCCTTGTCAAAAACCGATGTAGAATATGTGTCTATAGGGAGTTATTGTGCACAATTGTTGTGGATGAAAAATTATCATATAGACTTTCGACTACATTTCAACAATACATCCATTTTATGTGATAATACAACTGCAGTAAATATTTCAAAAAAACCTTTTTAATCATTTTAAGACTAAGAATATTGATATCAGACTTCATTTTCTAAGATATCATGTTCTTAAAAATGATATATTCTTAGAATTTATAAGTACAAAAATTTAACTATCTGATATTTTTAATAAACCACTTCCCACAACATGGTTTGATTTTATTAAGGGGGATTTGGGTTTATTTAATTTTAAAATGAAATTTTAATTTTAATTTTACTTATTTGATTATATTAATTATTTTTTTAATCTTAACTGTTTTAAATAATTTAATTATTTTTTTAGAATAATTTAAAAGTTCCTCTGTACTACAGTAATTTTTTTTCCGCGTACATTTTTAATTTATTTTAAATAATGTAATTATTATTATATATATTATGACAGGTGAATCAATGTTTTCAGAACCCATTACAAATTCCAAACCCATTAATTTTCTTAAAACCTTTTGAAGCACCGAAACCCTTACCGCCTTTGTCTACATTGACTAAACCTTCGAAACCCTAAACCTTCGAGCCTTCATAACATTGAGATATAAATTTCCAAGACAAAGAGAATAGCGAAAGGAGAAGCTAGTATTGATAAGCATCAATGTTTGGCAGGAAGGAATATCTTATAGGGAAAAGTAATTGATTTGGAATGGCTATACCAGAACAATCTAACAATGGAGCAAGATTTGGCTTTTTAGAATCTCAAAAAAAAATCAGTGATGAAAAAACAGAATTTATATATGAGGTATAGTTTCAAAATGTCATTAAATCTATTCAGTTCAGTCTTGGGGATACAGAGGACTCCATAGTTGAAAAAAATTAAGGATCATGATTTTCCTACTTCATTTGTGGAAATCGCTTGAATCATAAATTTCCCTCATGAGGGAGTTTATCACATTGATTTGAAATACATTAGAGATAATGAACATAATTTAGAGGAAACTATATCTTTTTAATTTGGTTCTACAAATATTTAAAAGATTTTTTCCAAGGATCTGGAGCCAGATTAAAAAATTCATGTAAATTTTTTTCAAATAGGGATTTTCCCCAAGGATGTATGAAATGGAGAAGATTTTATATACTGATATGTATTTGATGTTTCTATTTCTTATTGAAATAAAGTTGAATTTTAATCCTTATATGATAAGGTATTTGAACTAATTCTTTCAACCATAGGCTAGAAGGAACTTCAATCCCTATGGGAGATTCATTTAAAAATTATTGTTTATGACTGATGTAGTGATATTAGTAGATTCCCAAGTGTGATGCTATCATAGTAATGTGTGGAATGCTGAAAAATTAAGAAAAATATGATTTTTCTGGAGAATTGTGAATGGAAAGATTATGCGTGTTGGTGCCGATGAAGATCAGGAGTCTGTTAAAGGAGAGAAAACAGGGAAAACCTAAGAATGAATAACAGAATCAAGGACCGGTGAGGTTTGAAAAAAAAATAAATAACAATTAGATTTGAAGTAGTCATCGCACCAGATAATGGGTGAAGTCAAGAAGGAATTTATAGGAAAAGACATAGAGTGGATCAAGCTAGTGAGGATATTGTCCAAACAAATTCTGTTACAACTAGATATCTTTTAAGCTATAGATTTTTAAGAGAATATTTTTCTCAGATTAAGGTGGTACCTGAAATTGAAGAGGAAGTTGTACCTCAGGAAAAGGGAGATCCTAGATAAGTTGATGTGACTTGAACTGAATCTTTTCAAGAACAGTCTGCACAACCCATTTATGTTATTCAAAAAGTAACATTTCAAGAATAACCTATTTTAGATGAAGTAAATGAATATTCTCATGAGGAGAAATAACCCGATGAAAATGTGAATAGATGATAGAGTATATCTAATATTCATACTAAAGTTTTAAATGAAACTTTTTCTATATATGAGTCAGTTCATTACTCTGAGGAAAAATTGGTTGAGAAACCACTGGTCATGGCTACATATTAGAGATATGATACTCAATCATTGCCTTTAATTTTTATAAATCAAGTTAAAAATCAATTACATAGTGCCTCTGATTTTGAGAATAATAATGTGGAGGAGATTATTAAAAAACATAATATAATTCAATTTGAAAATGCTTTATTGAGAATAAAATTAGAGAAGGAGAGATAGAAGTTTCAGAATATGAAATATTATTCTATTTCAAAAAGGGAAGTTCAAGTTTTTATGAAGTAGATGTTAGGTGAAGATTGAAAAATAAATCTGAAATTATATTGAAACCATATTTGGAAGAATTCAAAACATTCATGGAGAAACAATAGACCACTGTCAAGGGCAGTCAAGAAAGTACATCATGTACTTCTCCTAATCTAATTAAGAGATTTTAAGCCATTACATCTATAATGAGAAACAATAATGACAGGTTGAAGGACAAACAATGTAATATTGATCCATTGCCTTTTCTATTGAATATTCAAAAGAATATTGTAGATATTCTTATATTAGATAAACTAGGAGTGAGTGGGTTACTGAACAGGTTCACTGAAAAGATAAATCAGTTCATGTAAAAGGAAGAAAGATTGTGTGAGTTTTTGAGAGTCAATCTGATTGAAGATATTCATTTGACTCAGGAAAGAAGATATTTGGTAATTCAATTAGGAGATTGACTGATGAAGAGGTTAAGAATGTAGTTAGAAGAGATTAAAGAAGTTTTTCAAAGGCGTTGAAATATATTTTTAACCCTTTTTTCGGAACCTTGTTTCTGGTATCAATTATGTACTGGTACAAATATTTTTAATAAAATAATTTTAAATCTCATTTTTATGAGTTTTTAATTTGTTATAGTATTCTGTCTATGTTAAAAATAAAGAATATAGATTCAATTATTGACAAACAGTTTATGATATCATTTACATAATATTATTATTATATTAAATGTGTTATATTACTTATTCTTTCATTCTTTTTTATATCATAAAAGGGGGATAAATTGGATAAATAAGACATTTTAATTCAATAAAATGTATAAATCTTTTTCTCAGGGGAAGAAATTTGGATACAATACAAAATTTTTTATTGTATTTATGATTTACCTTTATGAGAAAATTTTGGATAAACAAATAATATTATTTTTATTATTTAACATTATAAAAGGGGAGAAATTTCTAAAAGAAGATTTAAAAGAATTTTTTTAGAAAAAAATTTCTTTATATATTAGAGAAATATGGAAAACAATTTATTTATTTATTTTTGAAGTAATTCTATTAAAATAAAATATTATTTTACCCTTTCAAAATTCAAATTTTAGTGTAATTAATTTCTTGGGTTATTTCGTGGGTTCTGTGATCATCAAAAAGGGCGAGACTGTCATGAAGGTTTTGTTTTCAACAATAATATATAAAATTATAATTAGGGGAGATTTTTTAGCATTTATTGTGTAACATCCCAAGTAAGTAATGAATAATAAATATTTTTATCTATGTCTATTAATGATTAATATAGTGTTTTAGAGGCTTAAAATGAAAATAAATACAATCTTATGCATGGAATACACTAATATTCTTAAAAGATTGTCTTACTGCCTTTTGATGGAAAACCCTTTTTAAATAAAAATTTTGACAATTTTATAATCTACATTTGTCAAAATAAACATATTCATTATGATTGGGACATTGAAATTTACATTGGATAAATTTTTGGTATTTTTCTGACAATATTCATTTTTTAATGAATAGTCAAAAATAATGCATTTTACATCAAAACTTCTTTTTCATTTAATTTAATTATATGGTTAGATTATATTTTTAATTGGTCTTAAAGCGTAATCTTAATATATTTTTACCATTTAATCCAATGGCGGTCATTAGGATTAATTTCACTTTGGAATTGCGCATAAACTAATGCCAAACTTTCATAAATATTGTTTCAAAAAAACCCGCTATTTGTTTGACAACGAGAATTATTTTTAAATCAATTATTGAAATTTATGTGTTTGGAATTTGGTAAAATGGATTACATATTTGGAATCATAATTTCAAAATTATGTAATCAATACTCTTTTGTTTTTGGACATTATGAATAGTAATGACGGTAATTATCTTTAATTATCTTGATTAATGAGTAATCGGGTAGTTAAGGACAATAAAATAATATCATAATAAAAAAAATGGCACCAATATATGTCCTAATTCTACTGGTTGTCTCATGGCCGACCATGGGATGTCTTGTTCCAAACTTGGGGACCCCATGGAATCAATTTTGTGGAAAGTGACTTGTTTTCTTTTTATTGTTTTTAAAGAAAGTAAATATAACAAGAACGTATCACCTGATTAAAACATTTTTAATTTTGAATAAATATATTATATTTTAGACTATAATTATTCATTGGAAATATAAAAATATTTCCTACATCATCATATTTTTTTATAATTTTTAGACAATAAATTTATTAAATTATTTATGACATCATGATGATGCAGCGATTACCTCATTAATAAAGGATTTAAATAAAATGGAAAGATAATGTAAAATATAAGACCTACATATGTCCAAAACCTATTGGGTGGGTATATTTCGAACCCTTATAACCTTATCCTCGAATTATATCAATGTGGGACCTTTAAAATCTGAAACCCATTTGAAAATAAAGTAACATTTCTTTACTTTCCAAGAGTGCCCCTCCTCTCCTCTTATAAAAGGCCCCCACCTCTACCTCCTTACCCACACTCCCAAAGCCTTTGGCTCGGCAAAAACCTACCCATTTTGTCTCTACACATCCCTCTCTCACTCCTTGAAGCCTCACTTTGGGAAGAAGTCTTCCCAAGGAATCCTTTGAGCTAAAACCAAAGGGAGTTACCCGATTTTAAGGTAATGTCTTCACTTGAGTCATTTTGTTTTATTTTGCTTCTCCAACCTCCTAAACTCTTTTTATTCATTTATTTTGTAACAACTCCAGTATCTTCAATATACTAGTATGTTTTTATAAGAATGATTCAAGCAACACTTACACACACCTACATCTAATGCTTAAAGGGCATACTGTTTCCGTGGATGGTGAATTTATGCCTCCCGAAATGATGATTGTTCAACATTCTTTTAACACCTTCAAAGATGGCTATTATGATGTAACTATATTTATATATGATATATAATATGTTTATGTTTTCCTTAAGCTTTTTTATTTTTCATTTTGGGCATACCTTTATGGTTTCCATTATGGGTAAACACGATATCTTCATTTAAGGAAGTGCGGACTACCGCCCCCTCAAAGTGATTTGATTCTTTAAATACCATATGTGGGACGTATAAAGGATGGAACTATGATATTATATATGATATTATACTAGAATTATAATATACCTTTATATCATTATGATTCCATTCTATAAAATACGAAATAGAAATGAAAGTAGCGTTCATGTGTACGTACGGCTTACCGTCTCCATGAACGGTTCATTTCATTTCTTACCTCTAAATGATTATGTAATATTATAAATGCATGTATATACTGGATATATATGATATATACATCATGATTATAATTCTTGATATAATGGATACATGAACAAATTGTAATTATAAAGGGCTTATTTTTTACTCAAGTACCAATGATCATTAAAACAACCGTTATTAACTTAAATAATTATATAGTGTTCATGACATGGAAATAAGTGATATAAAAGGAATAATGAACTTGAAAAATGTTCTTAAACAAGTATAAATTAACTCAAGTTTATTATTCAGGACATTAAAGAACGATCGAGTCGAGTCGGACCCGAGGTATGGGACTTCGTCTCAATCTCCTTTCACTGAGGCATATTTTGTTTTATACAAAACCTTCTTTTATATGGTGTATAAACCACTTTGACTTTTAAATTTATTCAAAAGGGATACTTTTTATACAAATTGTTTACTAAAAGACAAGAGGGAATGTTTTTGTCGTACTTATGCTGCGACAACGACTTCTCCGCCGCTGTGACCATTATTTGAGTTTCTGCTTCCTCTACAAGCCATACATTCTTTTTAAAAGAAAAATAAATACCATGTTATACTTTTCTTTTATTTTGGTATTGAAAATGGTTTTCATAATGTTTTTATTATATCAATGTGTTGTATTGATATCTTGTGATTGAAATGTGGAAATGTTATGTTTCCTTTATGCATGTTTTATGTGATATGATTATGTTGAGGTTCTTGGGCATTATTATGAAGACGGGTGGTTCCATGATAAACTAAGGGCGGGTGAGCCCGATATAGCTCTCCAATGCATTGGGTAATGTAAAGGTGTGAAACGTTAAGGTTTCTCTGAAGATATTTAGGGAATATACTCTGATGGGTATTCCAAACGTAACCAAGAGGGTTACTCCCTACGTAAGAATGTTATGAATGCCTCAAGTTACCTTTATGTCTTATGATTTATATGATTTATTCATGATTTGATGAGGTATGTTAAAGTGCTTATGTTTTATGGGTAAAGTATGATTTCATTATTACATATATATGTACCCATGTTTCCTTTCCATATTTTTATATCCCTTACTGATATTTTTATGCTCATCCCATGTTTTTTTAAAAAAAAATTCACAGGTCAAGGGAAAGGTACATGATATGATGATAGTGTCAAGGAACTGTCAAGAAAGAATCCATGTTTTATTTTAAATATGTTTCCATTGATGGGAAAGAAGAATACTATCTTTATGTAACCACTTTGTTTATATGTGGAATGTAATGCAAGTTTTATGATCTAATTCTCTAAAACTCTAAACCCTAAAAGATCCTCAGTGTGTAATCTTATAATAACTCAAGATTAAGTAAGGTTTAAGGATGGGGCCTTATAGTTGGTATCAAAGGTTGGTTTAGATAACTTTACGGGTTAGAATTCTATTAAATGATTATCAAAAAATATTTTTGTTGGTCAAATTGAAATGATATAGCATTTGAAGATTACCATGTTGCTTCTTCTAAGACATGTTTGTTCAGAATGGTTTTCCGCCGAGGAAATAGAGAAGTAGTGTTAGGAAGGCCTACAAAAGGAAATAACCTTCTGAATCAGCATCCTGAGACGGTCAGAATTGGAACTGAACAGTTTGTTGCAGTAATGGAACCATTGACTCAAGTGATAAATGGCGGTGGTATCCATACACGAGATCAGCCAGATCAACCACAGAAGAACATGTCAGTGGTGGAACATTTCATGAGGCAACATCCCCCATCATTCAGAGGATCATCTGACCCTATGCTAGCTGAAGGGTGGATTAAAGCACTGGAGAAGATTTTCGATGTCATGGGGTGTTCCGACAATCAAAAGGTTAGTCTTGATATTTACCGTTTTGAGGGTGAAGCAGATCTGTGGTGGTCTATGGTTAAAAATATCAGGGACGCCGATGAGATTGATGCTCTTGACTGGGATGAATTCAAAGGTATGTTTCTTGAGAAGTATTTTCCTAAGGCTGTTCGACATAGGATGGAAAGTCAATTCTTGGAATTGAGGCAAGAGGAAGACTCAGTGGCTACCTATGAATAAAGGTTCACTCGATTGGCAAGGTATGCTCCAAATTTTATCTAAGACCTTGATAGTAAAATCAATCGTTTTTACTAAGGATTAAAGCCAAAATATCGAAGGGCATTAGCTTCTTGTGAGTTTAAAAGTTATGAAAAGCTTGTTCGATGTGATGATAAGGTGGAAATGGAGTTTTCCGATGATCAATTGTTCTATAAAAACCAACAGAAGAAGAGACTGAGGTGGCAGGAGAAAGGTAAGAATTCTTTAAAAAAGTCTGATGGTAAGAAAACTAAGTTTCTAGTTTGTGATAAATGTGGAAAAAGGCATGCTAGGGAATGTCTTCTGAATTCTAGAAAGTTCTACCAATGTGGTAAAATGGGACGTAAGGCTCGTGATTTCACTGAAAAAGATCAATGTGAAGGTAAGACCAAATTTGATTTACAGTTAGTGAAATTTTTTAAGTGCAATGAGATGGGTCACTATGGAAACGAGTGTCCGACAAAGAGCTTGAGTGATGGGAAGCAGTTAGACTACAAGCAGAAAGGGGTGGTGAAATCCTTTTCAACTACTTCAGCAGATGTCGGGCCATCAAATGAAGTTGTATCAGGTACTTTGTTTGTTTTTTCAGATTATTCCAGTGTGTTGTTTGATTTGGGGTCTACACATTATTTCATCTCGGAAAACTTTTATAGTGAAATGGGAATACCATCTCAAGAAATGACTCTTGAACTTGTGGTAAAAACACCTGGGGGAAATGTTGAGGCAAAAAGAATTTATAAGAATCTTCCTATCCTTATATGTGGAAAGAACCTACTTGAAAACCTTATTGTTCTACCTTTAGTAGAGTTTGATGTTATCCTGGGTATGGATTGGCTCTCTATTTACCATGTTATGATTGACTGTAGAGCTAAAGAAGCTTATTTTCAAAAAGTCTTTCAGTTTGTGTATAAGAATGAACCCTTACTGTTTATAACATATCAAGAGGCCGAGAAACTTGTAAAATATGGAAATGAATGTTATCTTGCACACATTGTTGAAAATAAAGGAACTGTTCAGATTAATGATGTGCCAGTGGTAAATGAATATCCTAATGTTTTTCCTGATGAGTTTCCTGGAATAATACCAGATCAAGAAGTTGAGTTTACTGTTGACTTAGTTCCTGATGCTAAGCCAATTTCAAAATCGCCTTATCGAATGGATCAAATTGAAATTTTAGAGTTGAAAGAGAAATTTCCGGAGTTATTAGATAAAGGTTTCATTCGACCTAGCACATCACCATGGGATGATCCTGTCTTATTTGTTAAAAAGAAAGATGGCTCAATGAGACTTTGAGCCTTTAATAATATCACTGTTAAGAACAAATATCCTTTGCCTCATATCGATGATTTGTTTGATCAGCTCCAGGGAGCTCAGTTTTTTTCAAAGATTGACTTGAGATCAGGGTACCATCAGCTGAAGGTAAAGGAAGCAGATGTTCCGAAGACCGTGTTCCGTACAAGATATGGCCATTATGAATTTGTAGTAATGCCTTTTGGGCTAACCAATGCACCTGCTGTATTCATGGACTTAATGAATATAATTTTCCATGAGTTCTTGGATAGGTTTGTGGTGGTTTTCATTGATGGTATTTTAGTGTTTTCTAAAAGTAAAGAGGGTCATGAAAGACATTTAAGGGTAATCATGAAAACATTAAAAGAAAAGAAACTGTATGGAAAATTTAGCAAGTGAGAGTTTTGGTTGCAACAAATTTCTTTACTTGGTCACATTGTTTCTAAAGATAGGATAACTGTTGATCCTGCAAAAACAAAGTTTGTTGAAGAATGGGCAAGACCAACAAATGTAACAGATATTCGTAGCTTCCTTGGTTTGGCAGGCTATTACCGAAGGTTTGTTAGAAATTTTTCACGGTTATCTTGTCCAATGACTAAGCTAACTTGGAAGGGTGTTAAGTTTATCTGGATAAAAGAATGTGATGATTGTTTTCAGGAATTGAAAAGAAGATTGGTGAATGCTCCAGTTTTCTCACTACCTTACAAGAATGGTGAGTTTGTTATATATATTAATGCTTCATTGAAAGGACTTGGTTTCGTCCTAATGCAAAATGATCAGGTAATTGCTTATGCTTCACGACAATTGAAAACTCATTAGGTAAATTACCCTACACATGATTTGTAATTAGCTGATGTTGTTTTTGCTTTAAAAAATTGGAGGCATCATTTGTATGGAGTAAAGAATGAAATATATACCGATCACAAAAGTTTAAAGTATATATTCACTCAAAAGGAATTGAACATGAGACAAAGGAGATGGCTATAATTAATCAAGGATTATGATTGTACAATTCATTTCCATCTGGGAAAAGCAAATAAAGTGGCTGATGCTTTGAGTCGAAAAAGTAATGCTTCATTAGCAATGTTTTGTTTGGAACGTGATCCTTTGGTTAAGGATTTGATGAACTTTGGCATAGGAGTTGTTGGTGTAGGAATTTCTTCTGTTTTGTTTCAGGTATCAGTGAAATATTCCCTATCAAATAGAATCAAGAAAGAACAGAAGCAAGACAGTGAGTTGCAGAAAAAGGTAGAGCTTGTTTATAAAGGTAAGTTTCCTGAATTCAACATTGATAATGATTGTGTTTTGAGATTTGGGAAGAGATTGTGTGTGCCTTTTGATTCATAATTGAAGAGAGAGTTGTTATGTGGAGCTCATAGTTCTCCGTTTTCAGTTCATCCAGGCAGTACTAAGATGTATAGAGATCATCGAGAGTATTACTGGTGGGATGGAATGAAAAGAGATATTGCTGATTTTACTGTGAATTGTTTGACTTGTCAATAGGTTAAAGCAGAGTGGCAGTTACTGAATGGGATGCTTCAGCCTTTACCAGTTCCATAGTGGGAATGGGAGAATATATCCATGGACTTTGTTGTGGGATTACTGAAGACATCTCGAGGTAATAATGCAATATGGGTTATTGTTGATCGCTTGACTAAATCTGCTCATTTCCTTGCTATACGAGATAATTTTTTCCCAGATCAACTTTCCCGTTTGTATCTTAAATAGATAGTCAGGTTACATGGATTTCCCCTCTCCATTGTATCTGATCGTGATCCCAGGTTCACTTCTAACTTTTGGAAAGGCCTTCAGATGTCGTTGGGGACTGAATTAAATTTTAGTACAGCATTTCATCCTCAATCAGATGGGAAGTCGGAATGAAAAATTCAGACCTTGGAGGATATTCTACGAGCTTGTTCGATGGATTACCAGGGAAGTTGGGAGCAACATCTTTCTTTGGTTTTATTTTCATATAATAACAGTTTTCATTCTAGTATACAGATGGCACCATTTCAGGCATTATATGGGAAGCGGTGTCGAACTCCAGCTTTCTGGGATGAAGTGGGTGAAAGGAAGTTGATGGGACCATAATTGGTAGAAGAGTTGGCAAAAAAAGTTCAGCTGATACAGAAGCACATGAGAACATCTCAGAGCAGGTAGAAGAGTTATGCGGATAACTGGAGGAAGGATCTATCTTTCGAGGTAGGTGATCATGTTGTTCTCAAGGTTTCTCCTTGGAAAAGTGTGATGAGATTTGGTAAGAAAGTAAAGATGAGTCCAAGGTTCATTGGACCATATGAAATTCTAGAGAGAGTTGGATCAGTTGCATACCGGGTGGCTTTACCTCCGAGTTTATCTCAGGTACAAAATGTTTTTCACGTTTCAATGTTGAGAAAATATATGCCAGATCCATCTCATGTTTTGAGTCCAGAGGTAGTTCAGCTGGAAGAGAACCTATCTTATGAGGAACAACCGGTCCAGATTTTTGACCATAGGGAGGAAGTGTTATGAAATAAGGTGATTAATCACGTAAAGGTTTTGTGGAAAAACCAGATGATGGAAGAGGCAACATGGGAATCTGAAAATGCAATGAGGGATAAGTACCCCCATTTATTAGATAAGTAAATAAATTGTGGGGACGCAATTTTCTAAAGGGGGGAAGGATGTAACATCCCAATAATGTAATTAATAATAAATATTTTTATCTATGTCTATTAATGATTAAGATAGTGTTTTAGAGGCTTAAAATGAAAATAAATACAATCTTATGCATAGAATACACTAATATTCTTAAAAGATTGTCTTACTGCCTTTTGTTGGCAAACCCTTTTTAAATAAAACTTTTGACAATTTTATAATCCATATTTGTCAAAATAAACATATTCATTATGATTGGGACATTGAAATTTACATTGGATAAATTTTTGGTATTTTTCTGACAATGTTCATTTTTTAATGAATAGTGAAAAATACTACATTTTACATCAAAACTACTTTTTCTTTTAATTTAATTATATAGTTAGATTATATTTTTAATTGGTCTTAAAGTGTAATATGAATATATTTTTACCATTTAATACAATTTAGGTCATTAGGATTAATTTCACTTTGGAATTGGGCATAAACTAATGCCAAACTTTTCATAGATATTGTTTCAAAAAAACCCGCTATTTTTTTGACAACGGGAATTATTTTTAAATCAATTATTTCAATTTCTATGATTGGAATTTGGTAAAATGGATTACATATTTGAAATAAGACGTTCCAAATTATGTAATCAAGACTCTTTTGTTTTTGGACATTATGAATAGTAACGACGGTAATTATCTTTAATTATCTTGATTAATGAGTAATCGGGTAGTTAAGGATAATAAAATAATATCATAATAATACAAAAATGACACCAACATGTGTCCTAATTCTACTGGTTGTCTCATGGCCGACCATGGTATGTCTTGTGCCAAACTTGGGGACCCCATGGAATCAATTTTGTGGAAAGTGACTTGTTATCGTTTTATTTTTATTTTAAAGAAAGTAAATATAATAAGAATGTATCACCTGATTAAAACATTTTAAATTTTGTCTAAATAGATGATATTTTAGACTATAAATATTCATTGGAAAGATAAAAATATTTCCGACATCATGATAGTTTTTTTATAATTTTTAGACATTAAATTTATTAAATTATTTATGACATCATGATGATGCAGTGATTACCTCATTAATAAAGGATTTAAATAAAATGGAAAGATAATGTAACATCTAAGACCTACACATGTCCAAAACGTATTGGTTGGGTATATTTAGAACCCTTATCACCTTATCCTCTAATTATATCAATGTGGGTCCTTTAAAATCCGAAACCCATTTGCAAATAAAGTAACATTTCTTTACTTTCCAAGAGTGCCCCTCCTCTCCCCTTATAAAAGGCCCCCACCTCTACATCCTTACCCACACTCCCAAAGCCTTTGGCTCAGCCAAACCCTACCCATTTTGTCTCTCCACATCCCTCTTTTACTCCTTGAAGCCTCACTTTGGGCAGAATTCTTCCCAAGGAAGCCTTTGAGCTCAAACCAAAGGGAGTTACCCGATTTTAAGGTAATGTCTTCACTTGAGTCCTTTTGTTTTATTTTGCTTATCCAACCCCCTAAACTCATTTTATTCATTTCAATTGCAAAAAATCCAGTATCTTCAATATACTATGATGTTTTTATAATATGTGTTCGAGAAACACATACACACACATACATCTAATGGTTAAAGGACATACTATTTCTGTGGATGGTGAATTTATGCCTCCCGAAATGATGATTGTTCAAAATTCTTTTAACACCTTCAAAGGCGGCCATTAAGATGTCACTATATTTATATATGATATATAATATTTCAATGTTTTTCTTAAGCTTCTGTATTTTTCATTTTTGGCATACCTTTATGGTTTCCATTATGGGTAAACGCGATATCTTCATTTAAGGAAGTGCGGACTACCGCCCCCTCAAAGTGATTTTATTCGTTAAATACCATATGTGGGACATATAAAGGATGGAACTATGATATTATATATGATATTATACTGGAATTATAATATACCTTTATATCATTATGATTCCATTCTATAAAATACGAAATAGAAATGAAAGTAGCGTTCATGCGTACGTATGGCCTACCGTCTCCATGAACGGTGCATTTCATTTCTTACCTCTAAATGATTATGTAATATTATAAATGCATGTATATACTGGATACATATGATATATACATCATGATTATAATTCTGAATATAATGGATACAAGAACAACTTGTAATTATAAAGGGCTTATTTTTGACTCAAGTACCAATGATCGTTAAAACGACCGTTATTAACTTAAATAATTACATAGTGTTCATGACATGGAAATAAGTGATATAAAAGGAATAATGAACATGAAAAAGGTTCTTAAACAAGTAGAAATTAACTCATGTTTATTATTCAGGACATTAAAGAACGATCGAGTCAAGTCGGACCCGAGGTATGGGACTTCATCTCAATCTCTTTTCATTGAGGCATATTTTGTTTTATACAAAACCTTCTTTTATATGGTGTAAAAACCCCTTTGAAATTTACGTTTATTCAAAAGGGATATTATTTATACAAAGCATTTAATAAAATACAAGAGGGAATGTTTTTTTCGTACGTATGCAGCAACAACGACTTCTCCGCCGCCGTGACCATTATTTGAGTTTCGGCTTCCTCTACAAGCCATACCTTCTTTTTAAAATAAAAATAAATACCATGTAATAATTTTATTTTATTTTGGTATTGAAAATGGTTTTCATAATGTTTTTATTATATCAATGTGTTGTATTTATATCTTGTGATTGAAATGTGGAAATGTTATGTTTCCTTTATGCATGTTTTATGTGATACGATTATGATGAGGTTCTTGGGCATTATTATGAAGACGGATGGTTCCGTGATAAACTAAGGGAGGGTTAGCCCGATATAGCTCTCCAATGCATTGGGTAACACGAAGGAGTGAAACGTTAAGGTTTCTCCGAAGAGATTTAGGGAATATACTATGATGGGTATTCCAAACGTAACAAAGAGGGTTACTCCCTATATAAGAATGTTATGAATGCCTCAAGTTACCTTTATGTCTTATGATTTCTATGATTTATTCATGATTTGATGAGGTATTTTAATGTGCTTATGTTTTATGGGTAATGTATGATTTCATTCTTATATATATATGTACCCATGTTTCCTTTCCATATTTTTATATCCCTTGCTGAGATTTTTATGCTCATCCCATGTTTTTTTGAAATGTTTTTCATAGGTCAAGGGAAAGGTACATGATATGATGATAGTGTCAAGGAAGTGTCAAGAAAGAATCCATGTTTTATTTTAAATATGTTTCCATTGATGGGAAAGAAGAATACTATCTTTATGTAACCACTTTGTCTATATGTGGAATGTAATTCATGTTTTATGATCTAATTCTCTAAAACTCTAAACCCGAAAAGATCCTAAATGTTTAATCTTGTAATAACTCAATATTAAGTAAGGTTTAAGGTTGGGGCCTTATATATTGTTTCGACAATAATCAATCTTGTTATAATGATTTTGATGCGCACAAACACCCTTTTTTGTTATTATAATGGATTTAATTTGAGTATATTCCAGGAAATAAATATTCTTTATATTTCAATTTTGGAATAATATTAAAGTGTTTAATCCACATGGAATATTTGAAAAAGTTTTTGGAAATCATTTTAGGATGTTCTGGAATCACTGTTCATACCCTACGTTGAAGAGTGTAGCGTTAAGGAAAAAATTATACATTTTCTTTACAAGAGTTCAGAAAATTATGGATAATCAACAATACATTATCATAAATGTATGGTAAAGGAATCATACATTTTTAATATTATGAAATTATGGATGAAGAACCCTTTGTAAGTATGGAGTCTTACGTTTGGTTCACAAAAGTATGGATCATCAACATTACTTTTGTAATGAAACTTATGTTATATCAAAATGTATGGACCTAGTATCTTACATTTTTATAAATAGGAAATTATGGATAATATACCATACATTTGAAGGTTAAATATAAAAGTATGGATGATCAACCTTATGTTTGAGATTAACCTTACATTTTATGAATAGAACATCAACCATACGTTTAACATCAGAGATTAAAAATATGTCTCCATCATGCAATAGACTTTATGGGGAATATCATGTTTATTTAGAGATAGATTCAAATAACGATATTAAAGTATGTCTTTTACTGATTTGAATCTGTTTATTTGGGAGTCAATGGATTCATTTAAGAGGAGAGTTTCATGCTGATTATTAAGGTAAGTTTCGAAAGTTCTGTTATTCAAACATTTGAATATCACAATTCTTAAGGAAATATTTTTGGATATAAATTTGAAAGGAAAATACTTGCCTATATTATTTATATATCTTTGATATTATGAATTACAAAAATAGAGACGAATCATCATGAAAAAAGATTAGAATAACTGACTCTTGAGTTTTTCGACAATAATTTTTACAAAGATATATGAGTCACACAGATCTCCTTCTACCAAGATCTGTCAGACTCTATTTTTATAAAGAAAAGCAAAAGAGTTAAATATTATTATTCTACATAGAAGATCTATTGTGAATCTATTGTTTTTAAAGTTGATAATTTTATTTCAAGATCTATTTGTGACTGAATCGTCTCAGAACTACTCTTACCTGAAGAAAATATTTTTTGAAGACAAGGATCTATCTACATTCAGTTGTGCGCTGCTGCAACTGTGATGAACAACTGGAAAGTATTTTTAGACAAATACACTTTTAATTTTGTGTAATCGGATTATCGTACTATGCTATGTATTTGGTTCTGTGTTTTAACTAGAAGGCTCTATTTTTTCCCGATCGTTTAAAGGTGTCAATTTCCAACACTAAAATGTGGACGGTCTATTGATAAGAGGACCAGATAGTGAAAATCACCATGCTCGTGGAGTAGAGTGTCAGTAGATTGGATTGGGGTCCTTCTATTCCGCAATGAACTATACATACATGCTTCCTTCATTCTGTTTATTTTCCACAGCATGAAAAATATCATAAAGTTAAAGGACAGATTTGGAAATCATCACGATTCTCGAAGAAATTGTAAAAGACAGAATTCACACCCTCTTGTTAATATTTGGTATAACCCGATCCAACATAGGGTGTATGAAGACAAATTTATAAGGATTTCATGGTAAACCTTTGTAATTGTTATGAACACTGAAATAAAGGTGGGTTTCTTCTTTAGCAGACTAAATCCGAGTCTAGGAAAAGTTCTTGCAATTTGATATTTTGAATGATATGAGGATATTGTCCATTATTCCATAAAGATTGAAATGAAGATTAGAGACTCTCATTGGTATTTTGGGACCTAAGACAAGAAGAGGAAAATGGAATCTCAGGTGGGCCGTCCTGTAAAAAAATTCCATGATGGGAAGAAGCTCGATCACCCCACATGAAATTATTGTCTGAGGAAGCATCCTTGGAACTATCAAAAGGGAACCAATAATTTATTCAAATGTGTAAATTTGGGACATCAAGATAAAAATTTCTAACATGATATGATGAATCCCACTAATTTGGAAGAGGAATGGAAGGATTAGATAAACACTTAGCCTGTAGTGTGGTGCTACAACTACATGGAGCATGGCCATTATACGAAATATTTCTATGAGTTGAGGGTTGTCAGAGGCAATAAAAAAACCTCCATGGAATCATTAAAGGTATTATTCTATCACTACTACTGAGGTGGTGATATGAAATGATCTGGCGATAGTTATTCTATTTATTCATTCAAGAATAGCGAATATACTATTTGATTCTGGTTCTACATATTTTTTCATATCTTGCATATGTAGTAGAACTATTAAAACACAACCTCCAAATATGGAGGATATGTTATCAGTGTGAACGGAGAATTGGAAAATTATTGTGTCCAGGGTTTATAACTCCTCCTCTATTAATTTTTGTGGAATGAACCTCCTAACAAATCTCTCTATACATCCATTAGTGGACTTTGATGCTATTTTGGACAAGGATTATATATCTTTATACAAAGAAAATAACAACTGTTGGGAAATGGTAATCACTCTTCACATCCTGAAGCATCCTCCAATTCATTACATGTTTATAGAGGATGTTGAATATCCTTTAGAAATAGTGTATCATGTATGGATATTAATTCCTTATGAGAAATCATGTCTAGCTCAAAAGATTGAGATAAAGGAGAGAATCATGATTAAAAACATGCCCATCATAAGGGATTACATTGATGTATTCCCTAAAGAGTTTACAAGTCTTCCTCATGACCAAGTGGTTGAGTTATCAATTGAACTTATTATTGGATATCTACCTATATCAAAGAAACCTTAGAGAATGGGAACTGTAGAGCTGGAAGATCAAAGAAGCTATTATAGAAGAATATGGAGAAGGGTATTATATGTCTGAGTGCTTCATTGTTGGGTGTGCCAGTCCTCTTCATCAAGAATAAGGATGGATTGATGCACCTTTGTAATGATTATCATGAGATTAATAAAATCATGATAATGAACAAGTATCATCTACCTTATATAGATGACTTCTTGGATCAGCTTCATGGGGCTAATTATTTCTCTAAGGTGGACCTTTATTTGGGATATCACCAATTAACGGTGAGGAAGGAAGATATTACCAAGACTACCTTTCAATCAAAGTATGGAAAATATGAGTTCATAGTGATGCCATTCAGACTCACTAATTATCTATAAATATTCATGGATTTAATGAAGAGATTATTTATAGATTACCTCAACAAATTTGTTGTAGTATTTATCAATGATATTCTAATATAATCTATGTGAAAGGAGGAACATGAGGAGAATTTGAATACTATGTCAAATAATTTATACAGGGAGAACTTGTATTAAAATTATTGTAAATGTGACTTCTGGATGAAGTATGTATCATTCTAAGGGCATGTTATCACCAGTAAAGTGATTTGTATGGACCCTTCCAAGACAAATCCAATGTAAGAGGGGCCTATGCCAACATCTGTAATAGAGATCCACATACTTCATGGTCTAGCTGGGTATTATCGACGATTTGTGAAGAAATTTTCATGATTTGAAAAACCCATTGACCAAGCGGACACGAAAGAGAGTAAAGATTGTATGGACTCAGGAATGTGAAGACTGTTTTAAGGAGTTGAATAAGAGGCTAATCACTACGCCAGTACTCACACTCCCAACAAGTGGATAACTCATTAGGGTGTATAGTTATGCCTCAAGGATGGGCTTAGTTTATGTGCTAATGTAAAATGATAAAGTGATAGAATATACCTCAAGGCAGCTGAAAATCAATGAGAAAAACTATCTTATGAAAGATCAGGAGTTGGCATCTATGATATTTGCTTTAAAAATTTGGCTACATTATCTCTATGGGGAGAAGTGTGAGATATATACTAATAACAATAGTCTCTAATATATATTAACAAAAATAGAGGTTAATATATTCCATTGAATATGGATAATGCTCATCAAGGATTATAATTTCTCAACCAACTACCACCTCGGTAAGGAAAATAAGGTGGGAGATTCTCTAAGTAGAAATGATCCTTTATATTTATTAATTGTGGGAATAGAAAAGTATGTGATCTTCTTGGATTAGAAGAGGTTATACATGGGAATCATTATGATAGGGTCATAATCAATCCATACTCAAATGATTTCTCATCCATCCCTCACAGAGAAGATAATTCATGCTGAAAGAAAAGATGTGGAAATTTTGAAAACGGTGGAAGTTATAATAAATGTGAAATCGTCAGAGTTAATTATTGACGGGGAATAAGTTGTAAGATTTGGATCATGATTATGTGTACCATTGGATCCATAGATAAAGAAAAATATTCTAAATGATGCACATAATTCAACCTTATTTATATATATAGGGAGCACAAAGATGTATCGAGATATGTGAGAGAAATTTTGGTGGGATAATTTAAAGAAGAAGATTTTTGTGTATACATCAAAGTGCATAGTATGTCAACAATTGATGGCTAAAACATATAAGTATAAGGGGATGATGAAACCACCCCCATACCCACATGGAAGTTGGAGAACATCACCACGGACTTTGTCCCTGTACATACAAGGACATCTATAGGAAACAATGATATATGGGTCAATGCGGATCATCTTACAAAGATAGGGCACTTTATCACAATTTGAGTGGAATTATCATTGGATAAACTTGCACGAATTTGAATCAAAGAGGTGGTAAGGATACATGGATTACCAATTTCAATTTTAACTATTTGAGATCCAATATTCACCTCAATGTTCTGGAAAAGTATTAAACATGCTCTAAGAACATAACTAAACATCAGTACTGCCTATTATCCAAAAACTGATGGGAAATATGAGAGAACTATTCAGGAACTAGAAGATATGTTGAGATCATGTTATATGGAATTCAATGGATAATGGGAACAACATATTCCACTAGTTGAATTCTCCTACAACAACAATTTCAACTCGAGCATCCAAATGGAACCATGATAATAACTTTATGGTAAAAAGAGTAAGCCACCAGTATTTTGGGATGAATTCAGTGAGTTTAAGATGCTATGACCTTAAATGGTCGATGAAATGGTGGAGAAGGTGAAAACCATTTAGCAACACTTCAAGGAATCCCAAAGTCGATAAAAGAATTATACGGGCAATCATTGACGAGACTGCATGTTCAAAATTAGAGGCATGTTATTTCTAAATATATCTCTATGGAAGAGGGTCAAGATGTTTGGGAAGAATGGAATGTTAAGTCCCAAGTACATTGGACCCTTTTATATTCTTGATCATGTCAGGGTTTTGGCTTATTAACTAGCACTTTCACCTACCATGTCCAAAGTGAATGATGTGTTTCATGTATCCCTCATAATGAACTACATACCAGGACCTTCACATGTACTATCTTCAGAGGTGGTATAGTTAATAAATGATCCTTATTACAAGGAGTAGCCATTGAAGATCATAGATCATAGAGATAATGTTTTCAATATCAGGACTACTCACTTGGTCCAATTACTATGGTAGAACCATAATTATGAAAAGGAAACATTGGAACTAGAGGAGGAAGTGAAGGAAAAGTACCAGTGCATATTTATGTCTTAGAAAGAAAAATGAAATTTCGAGGGAGAAATTTCATAAGGGGGGAATAATGTAATGACCAAATGTTTTATCAATGGAAAATACATTCTTATAATTATGTCATATAATCACATGAAATCACATCACACTGAATTACTAAGTTCTAAGTAACATTTAAACATGATATTGTCACTTCTAGGTTTTGAATTTCAAAAATCTGACATAGATGCTTTCATTCAGTATGATATTTAGATTTTGATATAATCAACATGGTTTTTATTGAATAGTAATATACCATTGGGAATAGTAACATACCCTTTCAAATAGTAATGAATAGTAATGAATAACAAGTTGTCCATAAAAATAGAAACCTCACCCATGAATGTACAAATACGATTTTGACTTCTTCTAAGTGAAAAAACAATCATCGTATAAGTATTGGTATTTTTTATGTCATTAATATTATAATTAATGTTTTATTATTAATTTAATAATTTAACATAGAAATTTATTCACTTGAAATATAGTCATAAATTTTTATTTTATTTTTTTATGGTTATAAGATAATTTTATGGGGCGTTGATTATTTTTTCATGGTGTTATAAAATGAGTTATAGTTATAATGATGTTTTTTTCGAATAAATTAAGATTTTATTTAAAAATTAAAGTAATCATTTTTGTAAAATTCTATTTTAGAAATGGAGTTTTTTTGGATTCTACACATTAAAAAATGGTTAGGGTGATATTTGGGGATTTTTATAAAATACATGAATTTCTATGAATAGAAAAATAAGATAATTCAAAATAAATTCTAAATCCGGAATTTCTGCATCATGCTTGAGTCATGGGTGATGTAAGTGAAAATTTCGTAGAACTCACATGCACTTATCACTGTTTTTTCCACAATCCAAAATACTATAGCTTGTCTTGTTAAAAAAAATTTAATAATGAATTAAATATTCCAAATTTACTCTTCTCTTACACTATAAAAACCACCCACACTCCCCTATTATCTTCACTCCTCTCAAGACTTGTACCATGCCTAAGTTATACCAAAATCACACCACAGGATCCTCCACCACATCCATTATAAATTGGTATCCTCAAAAGACAAAATATGCTCCCCTTAAGAGACTCTCGAATGAGATAAACTCCAGATTTAAATTTCTCTTTTCGATTCTTTTATTTTCTTTCAAGTTATTTTATTTTCTTGTTTCTTTGCACACCTCTATTTAAGAAAATACAATGATAAATAATGTAACATAAATGTAATGGAATTAAATTATGATAATGGTAATGTTGAACATAATCTATCCCTCCCTCTATTTTAATTTTATAAATGAAAATACCGTCTGAGATGTGTAGATTTTTCACATTCAAGGACTAGCACTTGAGCATCAGCCCCATTGGGGAGGTATCTCTATGTGAATCAACAAGACCCAGGTTCAAAACCCGAAGGAGGTATAATTTTGGGTATTGTAGAAGAACTATTGAAGGTACTGTAGTGGTATTGTGTGGGGACTATAATAGATATTATTTAGTATTGTAGTAGTTGAAACTATTCACCATAGGCCATCAGTTTGGGATTAGAGTCCTTAAGGACTTCGGGCCGCCCAGGCCTTTGGGTCAGTAAGGGATTCGGGCCACCATTAAGGCCTTTAGGCCACCTCAAGGACTTCATGCCACATGATTAGTGCAGTTGGCTCAGACAGACTCTACAAAAAGGAGCATCCCCATAGGAGGATTTAGAGCAGGCGCACTAACCAGAGCAGAACCATTGGATTTGGAAGAATTAGAGGGTATGACAATGCCACCAGGACCAGCCTTTTCTTACAAGGGAATATTATTTGGATGGCCATGAAAAGGTGGATGGCTACCCTCATGATGAAGATGCTGGGGAGGGGCAGTTCCTTTTGGTTATAGTCTAGTTTAATTAACTAAGACATCCGGGTCATGTAATGTCTCTTAAGCCAACATGCGATGTAATATCTTAATCCTAATGGCCTTGTAAGGGTTCCCCCTCATCCTTTTAAATGGTGGTTATAAAAAATCAATAAAAATAAGACCTTCAGTCCATTCAATCAAGGATGATGGGTTTTCAATTTTTTACCATCTTCTTGGCTGGTAATGAAACCATTTTAATGGTTAAATAGATTATAATATATGTATTTTATCTTATATAGTTTTATTTAATCATATATGGAAATTTTACCTTATTAATGTCTCTGTATATTTTAATTTCATTCTCTCACTAACACTTGTATGATATTCCCATTAATTATTCTTTGTAACATGAATGGGATACCCATTTTTCTCCATGGGTTACCATATGTTTATGTATGATTGATTATGTGTGATTATTTATTTGGCAAGAAAATTCATTAACAAGTTAAAATGGGTTCACCTAGATATTTGTCTAATGAATTTTGTAATGTTTTTCTCAATATATGTTATGTAAAATTGTCTTGGTGGTTATCCTTGTCTCGTGCTACCATGTACAACGGTCTTGGTGGTAACCTCGATTGTACTCCTCTATGTGCAACAAGCCTTAACTCATGCTAAAGTCATGATTTATTTTTCCACCACAATTATATGAATTCATGTTTATATGGTCCCCTATATATATGTTATGATTCTATATTCCATTTCATATCATTATTTAATGATCTCTAACCCTTGTTCTAGAGCCTTATTCTTATGTTTAATCCCATAGTGAGATTTTAACTCATCCCTTCCTTCATGTGATCCTCAGGGCACCCTGTGAAGATGTAAGGGATCAAAGAAAGTTATGAGACCTTTAATAAGATTAAATAATGACTATTTTTTCGACCTATGTTTTATGTTTAATGTACCTAGTCTTCACAGACACTAGACTTCATGATCCATGTCTTGTACTTTGATGTTTAATTATGCTTAAAATCATGTAATGATATGTGTTAAAAGCTGGGGTCTCTATACCCCATGTAAGAACATGAAATTAGATAAAGGTTAAAACATTATTAAAATAATGATATTAATTAAATGAAATGTCAAAGGGCAGTGTGAAAACCTCATAGATGAATATATGTTCACATCATGGCATGTGTCTCAAAGAATGAAATTTGTGACAAAACTACTTTACCGATTTGGTAAATTTTGTATCATAAACACTATGAAGGATACATCCTCAAATAGATAATTAAATACCCATAAATAAAAATACATTAATCATTTATTATATTTATGGGTACTATAAACACCACATAAAAGGAATGGGTGGTGAATAAGGCACAAATCTCACAGAAATAAAAGTGGGACTAGAAATCCCCTTACCTTATATGAAAACTGTATTCATACTCATTTAAACATAATTTATAAACAAAATATTTATATTATATATCAAAAAATTAACCATATTCATATATATAATACATTATATTACTTTATATTACCCACTTATTAAAAAATCCAGGTTAATGTTACCCTTTGTGTAATATCTGTTTTGTTTTTGGTACATGGTTTGATTTATTATTCATGATCCTCTTACTTACATAATGATTTTAAAATTTCAAGAATGTAAAAAATGATATAAAGTTAATATATATATATATATTAAGTATATAAATAATTATTATAATATATAAAAGGTATAAATATAAATTTAAATACACCATTCATGGTGCCGGTATGTCGTATATACACATGAACAATGTTTCCTTTTTTATCTTCTTCTTAAAAGAATGTATATAAATGAAATATATATATATATATATATATATATTATCATTATAGATAAATTATTTTTTCATATATGTCATATAAATTTACTAATCCTATCCTTAATACAATATATTTAATGTGTGAACAAATGACATTGCATTGAGAAGGCAGTAATCCACACGTCCACAAACAAAGTTATCTTATTTATAAAAAATAAAAATCATGAAGTTATGTTTTAAATAATAATTAAAGTAGAATAATTACATCTGAAATATCATATATATATATCATATTAATATATAATATCTATTTTAATTCCCACTCATGATAGGTTGTAATGGTATATTGAACAACATCGTTCTACAAGGCAGTAGTCCTCCATACACATGAATGGAAAGTGCACCACTCATTAAATGGAAGTGTGTGTATGTGTACGTTGAACCATAAAAATAAATAAAAAACTCCATATATAAGGTATATTTAGGTAATTATATAATAATTAAATATTAAGATTTTAGGGGGGTGGAGAATGAAAATAAAACAAATGAGCTTGTGGATGGATGTTACCTCTTCTTTAGAGAAATCTTGTTGTTTTTCACGTAATGGATTACATTAAGGGATTTATTTATAATGGTAGGATTATAGGATGAAGGTAGGAATTTTTAGAGTATATTAGGTAAATTTGTTCTAATACCAATTGATTTAGAGCTATGAATAAGTGGGAGGGTTGAGTGCCTTTTTATAGTGGAGGATGAGAGACATTCTTGTAAATATTTGAAAAGGGAAATTACACCCACATTTTCCCATGTAAAGTGGATTCAAAAATCGTAAATGTAAAATAAATTGTAGGATAGGGTAAAATATTAAAATCAAATGTATTTATGAACTATTTTTATGTCATTTTGGGCCATGACATTAAGGTTTATTCCTTTGTCAACCTATTTTTTCTCGTAATCCCTGTAACTAATTTTAATCATAGTAACTAATATTTTGGGTGAAAAACTGATTTGAAATTATTATAAATTATAAATTATTATGATTAAATATATCTAATAAATATTTGAAAATTTATAAAATATAATTTTTAGGAATGAATATAAATTTAATCCTGCAAATGGGATGACAATGTGGATTTTAAAGTAAAAATGTTCAAACATTTGAATTGTTTTTATATTCAATTTAAATGTAAAATTGATTAAAATGAAATAAATTTGATTAATATATGTATAATTTATCTAATTAAACTTTTAAAAAAGGTGAAAATATATTTTAACCCTGTATATTTTTAATATGAAAAATAAGTCATGAATAAAAAATCAGTATTTTTTACTATTCATCAAAAAATGATGTTTTTAAAAAAATTACCAAATATTCAACCTAATATAATTTTGAAATTATGATTTAAAAATTTGTCATTACTTTTTAAAATTAATTTTTAGTAGTGTCTAAAATTAATTTTTTTATTGTTCACAAATGGACATAAATATTAGTTTAGTTGAGAAAATATTATTTTCAAATATATGACGACTTTATAAAAAATGACATGTTTTTATATAAATATGTTTTACTTATAAAAATAATTACAAATAATAATTAAAAATTAGTTATTAATATTCAAATTACTATGTTTAATGACTATGTTATAACTATCACTTTTAAATAATTATATCAACAAAATTATGTTTCATAGAAACTTAGTGTTGCGTTTACACAAGACAAGTTAGTGTTACATGAAGAGAAATATTAAATTCTTATAGTGTATAAAGAAAGATTAAATTTTTATATCATTAATTGATATACATCAAAGAAAAATAAATTTATTAAATAAAGGTTCATAGAAACTTGGGGTGTTACATTATTCCAACATAAAAAGAATTTCTTCACAGAATTTCATTATCCTAATTAAAAATTGGTATACTTCTCCCTCATAAAATCAACAATTTCCCATGTAACTACCAATAACTACTATTTTCTCCACAGAACATTGAATATGTTAGTGTTCTTTTTGCATATAAAATTCTATGTTTGACCCAAAATATAAACCAATTGATCCTCATAAGAAATATCATACTCTAGCAATATGACCTATGAGTTTCGTACATAGGAATGTTAAGGTATTTAATTCCTTGGGAGTGATACATGGAACACATCATGGACTTCAGATCTATTTGGAAGAAGTTCTATTTGATATTCTATCATCCCGATACGATCAAAATATTCTATTGTAATGATATATCTATGTTTTAGTTTTCTTTTATTCACAAGCCTCATAAACATATTCCATATAGAAATTACCAAAATCAACTTCTCATAGACCTGAAATTATAGATCACACTGATGATTATCATCATGAAATTTTTTGGCATTGAGCTTCCATTATATGCTGCTGAAGGGTTTTAACCTTGTATTCTATTTATTCAATGTTCAAAGGTCCTAATAGCTTTCTTTCTCCAACTTTATTCTAGCATGTTTGATCTCTTTATCTCTTTCTATAGAGAGAATCATAAGAAACCATTTGAATGTTTGAGTGTAAGTTATTTTTGTAAGAAAACTCAAATAGATGAAGTTTTTAAGCCAAACCACCTTTTAAATCCAATAAAAAATATATCTACATATCCTTTAGGGTTTTAATTATTCTTTTAGAGTGACCATCTATATGAGGATGATAAGTAGTGATAATACTCAATTATATATCATGTTATGACATGATACATCCCCAAATCATAGAAGTAGTATTAATATCCTGGTAAGATATAGTGGAATGTGGAACTCCATACAACCGTACCACTTATTTAATGAATATCCTGACAATCTAATCTAGAGAGAAGTATTCCCTAATAGCGATGAATTTTAATGACTTCGTAAGCAAATCAACTAACACCCATATATCATTAAACCCTAAAGATGTTTCAGTGATCTATACAAAAAAATATATAGTGATGTTATCCAATTTCTATTCTTGTATTGGTAATGGATTCATAATCCCCTTGTACTTTTCCTTTAAGCATTAATTTTCTAGCATACTAAGAACCAAGATAAAAACTCTGTTATATCCCTCTTCATTCAATCCCACCTAATGTATTCTTTAAAATCTCTATACATCTTTGTAATTCTAGTATGAATAGAGAATGATGAACTATGTGATTCTTATAATAGCTCATTCTAGAAATATGGTATGGATGGAACACATAATCAGTTTTAGAAACTTATTATTCTATCACGATCAATGTAAAATAGAGTAATATTTCTAACATTCTTTTGCAGCTTTATGTCTTCATTATGTGCTTTATTAATCATTACATGGATAAAGGGTTGAAAATTGTGTTAAGAAAGAGAATAATTTTCCCCTTCAATCAGGATTTATATATTAATCCTTTTAAAATCCAAAAATATTGGATCTTTTGTGATCCTCATAATAGATAAGCTATCATGATCCTTTCAAGTCAAAGCATCAACCACCTTGTTTGCATTCCCAATGTTTTAATATATTTATTAGTCATAATACTGTACAACTCTATCCATATTCTCTAGAGTATGTTCAACACCTTACGTGAGAACATATATTTCAAACACTTATAATCAATATATATTACACTTTTCTCCATAAATATAATGCCTCCATATCTTTAATTAAAAAATTACCACTGCTAACTCCAAATCCTGAGTTGGGTGATGTTTCTTGAAAGTCTTCACTTTTCATGAGTAATAGGCTATAACCATGTTGTTAGTCATAATAAACCATCCCAATATCTTTCTATATTCATCACTATTTATTACAAACCCTTATCTACTATAGCATATTATAATCGCAAGTACGTCAACTGACCTTCCCCTTAGTTCTTCAAAAATTTTGTCACATTCATCTATCTAGAGTTACATGAAACCCTTATGTGTTAAATTTGTCATAGAATTGAGTATTCATTATAAATTATTTAAAACCATAAATAATATCTAGATAAACCATAAAATTTATGGATATTAGTCACTGTAGTTGGTTTATTCTATCTTTCAATAGCTTTTATATTTGATAAATCTATTATATACCACCTCTTGAGATTATGTGACCTAAAAATGAAACCTTTTTCATCCAAAATTCACTCATTGTAAATTATGAATAGAAATTATCCTTACATAGGGTATTTAATAAAAATATCAAGTGATATTCATACTCATCATTTATTATAGAATATATAGGAATATCATCTATAAAGACTACCCAAAACTAATCGAGGTAATCTCTAAAGTCTCCATTCATAAAATCAATGAATACTTGGGGGAATTAGAAAGACCAAAAGGGGTAACTATATATGTAACACCCCAAGCATCCATGGTACGCTTCTCTTTGGATAATACAGTAGCGTGTTTTGTATGAATCTTTGAGTTCTAACACACACCACAACCAATCAAACTAGCCGTTATGAATAGTAATGCCCAATTTTTGAAATTTTATACATTTTATCTTTCAAAATGGACTTTATTTTTTTATTTTAAATATCGAAATTATCTTAGGGTGTATTTTTGGTACTTTTCTGATAACTTTCATATTTTGATGAATAGTTAAAATTACTAAATTTTAATTAAAATCAACTTCTTTAATAGAAATAATTAATAGTGATAAATTATTAACTTGAGTGGTTTTAAAATATATTTAGAATATATTTTTAAAATTTAATCCAATTTTAGTCATTGGACATAATTTCATATTTAAACCGGACATAAACAAGTGTCAATCTTTTGATAGTTATTGTTTCCTAAAGACACGCTTTTTGTTTTGACAGCGGGAATTAATTTTAAATTAATAAATGAAACTTATATGTCTTTAATTTGGTAAAATAGACTTCATTATATAATTCTGAATATAAAAATTTTCTTAGGGTAAATTTTTGGTATTTTTCTGAAAACTTTTAAATTTTGATGAATAATGAAAAACTCTGAGTTATAGTTTAAAACCGAATTTTTATTAAAATAATTATTTATTTTATTTAAGTTACTTAATGTCAAAATAGATAAATAATACCTATATAAGTTAAATTTAATTCATTGGAGTTAGTTTACAATTATTTTAGATATATAAAAATTTTATTGAGCTTTTCATCGTCTTTTACCCACCTCCTAGGAGCTTTTTCAAATTCACATAAAACATAATTTTACCACTTCTGTGAGCTGAATTTCGAAAATCTGAGATACATGGTTAATATCAAGGAGTAAAATATTGTTCAATGAGTTGAAAATAATTTTTGGTGAATCTTAAATTTTTACTTTTATTTACTACGGTTAAAAGCAAATAGGGAAATTAAGGGTAAATATGATTTTAATATTACCCTCACACATGTCCTAAATATATTGGACAAGTTTATATCGACCAAAAACAACCTTAGGAATAAAATATTATCATTTGGGTCCACTTGGATTAGAATAGGACATTTATTATTATTTAATTCATAGAAGAGTTAAAAGAATTAAAATCAATGTTTAATAAATAAAACATTTTTAATATAGGGTTTTGAATAAGATAAATTCGATTATAAATATTAATTAAAAAGATAAAGTAATTTCCTACATCATGGTATTTTATTTATAACTTTTAGACATTATATAAATAAATTTATTTATGAAAAAATAATGATGCAGTAATTACCTTATTCAAGAAGGAATCAAATAAATGGTATTATAAATATTAAAATAAATATAATTTAAATATTTTTGTGACATACACCAATTTTATAGGTGAATATGAAATTTTAGGATTGATTCAATGTATTTTTTTGAGGTAATCATGTTGTTATTATTTAAAAAAACTAATACCAAATAGTGTCAAAATTGACATAAAATAGTTTTTAAAACAAATATTATATTATTAATTTATATAATGGTCCTAAAAATATATAGTTTGGCCAAATGAAATATATAATAATATATATTACATTAATGAACCAATTGGGGTTCTATTGTCAGTATATAGTAAGTCTACTAACCATATAGCGTAAGAATACAAGAAGACACAGTAAAAGTTAAATTATTTAACTTAGAGTTAAATCTAAATGATAAGGTTAAAATGGTAACCTAAAAAAGTATAGACCAATTAGTTGAGTTTATTTCGACCTATCCCTACCATATACTTCAAATAATCAACTTCGGAGCGATTAGAAACTGAATATAATTTATTATAAAATAATATTTTAAGTTTTTCCTAAGGTGTCCCCACCCCTCTTATAAAAGGGAACTCCCCCTTCTCACTAATTCACACATTCAAAGCCTTTTGGATCGGAAAAACTCTACCCAAATACTCTCTAAAATTACATCCCTTCATCCTAGAAGCCTTATTTTGATCATAAATCCAATATATGGATCCCTTTTGATCAAATCAAAAGGAAGAACCTGAATAAGAGGTAATGATTTCACCACCCTCTTTCAAGTTCCTTTCTTCTTCCAATTCCTTTTTATTTGTTGTTTCCATTATAAAATAATAACTCCAGAATATTATATATAATTTTATGTTATTATAATTATGGTACAACCAAATTAATTATTCTATCCACCCTTTGAAATACATGTCACCATATGTGTGTACGTATGGCTTACCGTCTCCACGTCATGGTGTAATTGTTATTCAATACATTATTATTTGGATGAGTATAATAATGATATGTATTTGATGTAAATAATAAATATAACATGATAAGTATTCTTTATATATTATATAACATCCAATTATATAGTATATTAATATCAAAATAATGATATTTTTGCTCGTGAGTACTAATAGATTACCATCTCCACGACGCGATGAGATTCATTTCCAAGTTCACCATTCATCGATGATTATAAAAATATATGTTAATAATAAGTATTTAATATATGACATAATAATGTTACTGGAGATATATATTTATATATATAAGTATTTATTTACTTGCATATATCTTATTCACTTACTTCCATTCAATACTCTATGAAAACAGAAACAACGTTTATGCATACGTACGGACTACAATCTCCATAAAAGGTGTTTTCCATTTCATATATTCATATATTATAATTTTTTTATATTATAAATATATATGATAAATAAATCATGTTTTATATTCTGATGTATTTAAATCATGATCTAACTGATACAATCAAGAGTAACAAGTTAAAATACGTACGATAAAGATAGCGATTATTACCCGAAATATTAATATAACATGGACATTATTCTTAAATGGGTAGTATAAAGTCATAAATGAATAATGTATGATATCATAAATATTAATATGGTTCTGGTATAATTTAATAGCATACTATAGTCTTCATACAGGAGGTTAAACGTACCCTCGACTAAAGGAAAGTGTAATGTAAGGGTTTTTCATCTCACTCCTTATTCCCATGAGATTCACTCCATATTGCCACTATTACATTTTGTGTGGTGTATGTACTGACCATAATTTTATTACTTGTGTAATAAATTTCAATATATCTGTAGTTACATATTCATTTTATGATACTTCTTTGATGTGGTGTATGTTTTGTAAGTTACCAAATTGGTAAGGGTTAATTTCACAATCTCATTTTTATCCGAGGTTGTTTTGTTTAAGTATCTACTTGGACATATTTGTTATCCATGTTCATGTTTTATGAAAGATTTCTCAAAGGGATTCTTTTAAGGTACTTTTTACTAATACATCATTTCAAATGTTTTAAATATATATTCTTCTAAATCATTCTCATTAATGCCAATGTTTTCAAAATGGGTTTTAAGGATTTATTTATATGGAAATGAATGTTTTTAAAATGTTAATTCCTTTAAAATGTATCAAATTGGTATGGGACACATTGATTCAATAATTTCATTAAATGAATTTTTTTCCAAATTGTGTGACTTTTAAATGTTTTCATGAAGATGGGTATTTCTCTCAAAGAGTTTTACAAATCATTTTCATCAACGCCAAAATCCTTTAATGGATTTTAAACTTATTTTGATGTTGATTTATGATGATACCAATCTTCCATATTTTGTTGAAGGTTTTGTGATATGTTTGACTGTGGATGTGTTATTTTTATACCATTCATGGTTTATGGGTAATGTATTGACATTTCGTATGCTAGTTTTAATAAGAATGTTTATGTTATGTTTAGAACATTTCATATGAGGAATGCATTGGACTTAGTAAGTGATGGGTGGATCCTACTATAGCTCCTCGATGCATCAATAGGTCTTATGAAACAAACTAGTGTCTTGTCATGAGGCCTTGACAAAATATTATTTGTAGTCTTGGCATGAGGCCTTGGCTACGTGGTTATGATAGTCTGGCATTATGCATTCCATCATTATAAAAGTGGTTAGTGATATTGAATGTGATTATTCGACTAGTAGAATATCCATCTGAATAAGTAAATGGAATCAAATCATTTTATTTTTCCATATTATGTTGAAGTTTTAGTATAAAAGGATATTGTTTTAGTTATACATTTCCTTAAATGTTTATGCTTATTTATGAATGTTTCCACTGTATTGTTATCCTTACTGAGCATCTGAGCTCACCCCTTTCAATGTTTTATTTTTTCTAGTATTCCAAGAAGTGTATTTTGATTGATATTCAGGGTTAAGACAAGGGGATAATGGAATTCATAAAGGATTATTTATGTTGTTTTTTATGTTATAATGTGTAATGTAACATTCATGTAAGTAATCTATTTTCCAAGACAGCTAAACTAATCGGTCCTTCGGGACGTTATTCCTTGTAATTGTGCAAATGTATTAAAATAATGCACTGGCTCTAGGTAAATGGGGTCGAGGAGTTACAGTTTCTATCAGAGGAAGTTTAGAAATAACCATGGAATCTAGATTTCGATAAACTCTAATTAGAGCACATAGATCTAAGATGGAATTTGAGGATTAGTATAGAAGAACTTCCTAGAATTTTGGTATTGTAGAGATTTTGTGAGTTTTCTAAGCAATACATACCTGTCTGGATATGAGCATGTAGAGGAAGCTCTGGCAGAGATGTACCTAAGGGTAAAACCCTAAAACACTGCTTTGAGCTAGACTCAAACGAGAACTGGTGCACCACAAAGGGCCTTGCTTTATTCTTGGTTACGACGCTCCCAGGGGATATGCTTAGGATAATTCTCATTTTGTTTACAAACCACTGTGAAGGGTTTATGAGTATATATCTCCTTAATGAATACATTTTTTTGATTATGGATTATATCCATAAACTATTAAATTTATGTTACGTATTTTACATGTTTGTTATTATGAATTGCGATTCATAAACCGACTTAGTGTATTCCATTGTATAGAAATGGCACCGAGTAGAAGGAATGTGAACTCCTGTAATACGTATAATCCAAATAGTAAGAAGAATCATATCTTTCACGATATTAAGAAAACATTTAGAAGAGAAATAGTCTCCCATGTATTCTCATCATATTAATAATTAGTATCATGTATTAATAAGATCAGTAAATAATTCTCTAAATCCTATGGCTTTGAAGGGAATCCAGAGAATAAAAGGATGGTAAAAATAAAGATGGACAAAGGGAATATGTGAATGAAGGATTTTCCAAAATGTAATAAATTTTGAATGAATAACCTTGGTAAATTATTCAGGGGAATGGGAGTTTGTTATAATTATGTAGAAAAAGAACACCAAATACGTGATTGCAAGAGTAAGAAAATGTTTTCAAATGTAGAATGCTTCATCTATTTGGAGTTGAGACACTACGTGAATAAATGTCCCAGTCACCAGAGTTTACCGCAAATGATTCTATTAGATAATAATCAACTTATGATACTACCATAGAATAGGAGGAATGATTAGAGTTCTTATGTTGTTATTAGAAAATTATGTCATTTGAGTGATGTATCAAAAATGTACTTGTTAAAATAGACTATATAAGGATTGTACTGTAGTACTATTTCATTGAGGATTTGATATTTTATGGTACTAAAAAAATTGAATCTACAGCGAGGTAAACCTTTTGGAAATTACATGTTTGAAGGAAAGATAAACCTTAATATGGTCATAATATTGAGGTACTGATTTTGGAATAAGATATGGTTGATTTGGGTAAATTATATTGGATATTCTTGAAAACCTTGAAACAGATTAATGATTTTTCATCGTTGGAGTTTACAACATTTTTTATAGAAGGAGTATATCCAGCATTCTATAAATAATAAGGTAGCATGAATGTAATCAATAAGGTTTTATGCTAATTCCGGATGTTACCATGTTTTAAAATAATACATGGGGAAGGTGTTCACATGTTATTACATGGAAAAAAGGATCTTCATTGTATTTATCTTCCATATAAATTTTGGACTGTGAGTTTGAACAGTAGTATTTTGGATAAGTCTAAAGGTTGGAATGGATTAAGTATGAAAGGTTATTTTTGGATTTTTATAAAAGGACAACACGCAGACCGTTTGGCAAACCGTCGGGTCGGACAAAGCTGTGAGAATACAACCCACAACCATAGTGCGATTGGGATTTATCACCTACCATTGGACTACGTGATTTTCCTGGATTATATAATGTATTTCCTTTTTTTTAATGGGTCTGATATATGAATTATACATTTCGTATATTGGGAACCCAAAATGATTAGGATAAATAGAGTATTTTTTAGTTGTATTATGTTTTATAGTGAAAGATGAGTTTGTGGTGGAAAATTATTAATGGATAAAAATATAATTATAAAGTAAGTATATCTCCTTATGATCTTATCTAATCTCATAAATAAATTACTTGACATTAAGAAAAGGTAATTAGAACAAAAATTTTTCCCTTGATGGTACCTTAGATGATCACAAATTTATGTCCTTGGGATTATTGGCCTTTTCATATCCATGTTCTCTACCACTCTCCATCAGATATTTATGGTTATATTTTTCTTCCATATCATTATATTCCTACATGGAACCCTGGTATGTGTTTTTTGGTAACCTTCATACTAACCACTCTTAATTTTAAATAGAGGCATCATTGATACAGTTATCGATGTGGGATTTTAACTAAGATATTTTGAAATGACAACCCCATGTTTTCAATGTTGATTATAAATTGTGAGGATGAAATTTATTGAAGGAGGGGAGAATGTAACACCCCATTCTTCCATGGTATGCTTCTCTTGGAATAATATAGTAGCGTGTGTTTTATGTAACTTCGAGTTCTAACACACACCACAACCAATCAAACTAGCCATTATGAATAGTAATACCCAATTTTTGAAATTTTATACATATTATCTTTCAAAATGGACTTCATTTTTGGATTTGTAATAACAAAATTATCTTAGGGTTAATTTTTGGTACTTTTTTGATAACATTCATATTTTGATGAATAGTGAAAATTACTAAATTTTAATTAAAAACAACTTTGTGAATCGAAATAATTAATAGTGATAAATTATGAATTTGAGTGGTTTTAAATTATATTTAGAATATATTTTTACAATTTAATCCTATGTTAGTCATTGGACATAATTTCACATTTAAACTGGACATAAACAAGTGTCAATCTTTTGATAGTTATTGTTTCTTAAAAACACGCTTTTTGTTTCGTCTCATCAAAAGGAACCCAATGCAACAGACGGAACGTCATTTGGATGCTCGGTATGAGAGTTATTGGCTTTTATGTTCTAGGGGCCCAGTTGGGATTACGCTCATTCCAAACCCGGATGTTTTTCCAAGTTGTTCGAAATTCACTTAGAGTATCACAAAAGGACCTCCTCAATGAAAGGGTCCTAGTTCCACAGACGGCGCGTCGATCAGACGCACAGTCGTGAAGTTATTCGCATTTAAGCGAAACGGGCCCAAACCATCAAGCCCAGTGGGCTAGCGGGTCGGCCCGTCCTGGATCAGAGGGTCCAACCCGGCTAAGTGGTCGGCCTGGCCCGACGGGGTGGGAACGAACCAGCATGGCGCTTCCTGACCCGACGCAGCGCGGCGCGACCCGGCATGGCGCGGCCCACGGCGGGCCGCGGCTCGGCCAACGGGCTGTGCCGATCCAGGGGAACGTCCCCCGGTATTCAAAAAAGGCAGCGCCGAGCGGCACCGCCCTCCTGTCCATCTGGAAGAAGCTATCTGGTCTTCCTGGCGTGAGAGGCCAACATGGGCGGTCCACTATTCCACTTGCGCGGTGCCCTCCTGGCGCCGCGGGGTCTTCCCAGCCCGACCAACCGCCTGCTGGCCGGTTCGTCCACCGAGCCGCCCGTGGAACACGGGTTACGGTACTCCGCAACGCTGCACCCTCATTGCACCATGGTTCCTTCATCCCAGTAGGCTTTTGCCAGTCGGTTCTTCTTTGGCCAAGGGGCCCGCGGATGCAGGCCGCAATTTCCTCCATGCGGTCGGTGCGTGGTCGCTGCCTCCGATTGCCACTGCATCCCGTTTCCACCACCAAAATATTCTAGAACCATCATAGGGTCGTCGGGCCATGTTCATTCAGCATGTGCCCTCCGCGTTAGGTGATATCAATTGGCCGGAGACAAATCAAGCATTCACCAAGGATGGGATATAATTTCATTCACATAAAATTTTATCAAACCCCCTACCTTGCAATTGACGTCTCACGTCGACGAGACACAGAAGACGAGCATCGTGGTAGTCAGGCATCGCAGAAGACGACATCGTGGAGAACAATGTCATCCCATCAATGTGGGAGGAAGATTCACTGTCATGAGTGGGAAGATAATCCATAGACTACATAGATTCCTTGACGTTGGGGTGCGTCTGAGGAAGAAGCATCATTGGAAGAAGTCTTTCACGTTCTTCATCAGGGATGTTCTTTTTTGAAGAAAGGTGTTCTTCATTGGAAAAGGATCACATATCTTCTAATTCACCAGAGCCTCCCCAATAGTAAACTTCCCAACACAAAAGAAATAAAAGGCTCCCAATTTAATAGAATTTCCTTGCAATAAAAATTGATTGAAAAGGGGTTCCAATTAATTAATGTAGATATTAATTAAATAGGTTGTCACATTCTATGGGTGGGAGGTGGAGAGGCTCCACTATAATAAATATGAGGAGTTGTTAAATTAAATAGTAGGGATTTAATGGGGAGTTGAGGGGAGGTGAAAGCGTTTGGGTTCGTATGGACCCCACCACACTAAATCCTCTCATGGGAGGTTATGTGGATGTGGGCCCACCTCTATCTTTTCCTCGTAGGAAAAACCACCATTTATAAATAAAATTGTGTACAATAATTTTATTTAATTTATTATAAATCCCCAAATTATAACATTCAACCCACATAAAACGCAACTGCGGTAAAGGTTCCCTTAAGCTAACACTGGCGTTGTGAGTTCATCGGTGCCCTTAGATTTCTATTCCGAGCATCATTTAAAAAGATATAAAAACAAGCAAGTGTGTTTACTGAACGTACCAGATCAAAACTTCAATGAAAGATTCCGAGCTCACCGTCCCTCGGAATCAGGCGCTGTTAGAAACCGCGGACTTGTAATATTCCAAATAATTTTGAAGGAAAAAAATTTCCTTGAAATTTTAGTGTCTTTACATGTGTAGTGTATTATTTTAATCTATTTACATAATATAAATTTCCATTGATAGTTAATTTTTATCCTTCAAAACTCATCTTCAATAAATAATGTTCAGAGACATCAATATTTAGATATATTAACACTCTTAGGTAAAAATATTTTAATCTATTTATCCTATATATTTGATAGGCATTAAAAACACTTTATACATTTATTTACAGTAACCTGACCCTTCAATCCTATAATCATGTTCTCTATAAATTATTGTCTATCAGATTCCAATAGTAGATCCAACATCTACACTGTTCCTAAATTCAATGGTTGGATACCTTGGTGTATATTTTTCTGGTAGAATAACTTATAAAACACTTATCTACCCCTTCATTTCACTTAATATTGCTGTTGGAATTTTATATAATCTAGAAACAATAAATATAAAACATTCATCATCTTCATCATTTTATAGGTACTTTCATATACACATTTATATTTTTTCTCAACATTAATTTCACCTTAATGAAGATAAATTTTATATACACATTATTTAAAATAAACTCAATCTCTTCTATCTGAGAGTTTATCATCTTATCCCCTTAATAATATAAATTTGAATCTCTATTATTTAAATCTTAGGGTGTGGGAGGAATTTTCTTCAATGTTTTTGTTCTTCTCAACTTTTCATGCATTGAACTAAAAGTGAACCTTGAATTCCATTTTACAAGGATAATATGACTTTTCATAAAAAAATATTCTAAAAATCAACCAAATATAAGAAACTGTGATCTGTGATTAGTGTATAAAAAATATATCTATGATACCAAATAATGAAATAACCATAAAATGTACCATTTTTTCTCAATTTATTAAAATATTTTTTGGGGTAATTTCATCAAATATTAATTTACAATAATTTTAGACCCCTTCTCAACAAACTGAGGTAAAATTTCAAGGCATGTAATATCAGGTTTCTCCCCCACTGTAAAAAAAATTCATTCATTAAATAATACTTTTTTTTATTTCATTAATAATTTTATTTTTATATTATAATAAGTGTGTATGAATGATGTAACTCATAGATGATAGAAACATGAATTATCTGAATATTCTCTATTTAAATCACCATCATCATCATTTAAAGCTTCAATTTCTAGGTATGTCAAATATAACTGGAAAAAACTATATAATCATGTTTCATAAAATGTGATTGATTGGAATTTTTTTCTCCATTTTAAAAACAATAGGACTCTAAACTAACATGCTTCATTTTTAGGGTATGTATTTCCAAGATTTAATCTCCTTTAATTCACTTTTTCATTGAACCTTATCAAAACTTATTGATTTAAATTTTCACATCAGTAAAAGAAATAGGGAGGAAAATATTTTCTCATCATGGGGAATCCATTTACAATTTCTCTATTTTTCCATATTCCTTCACCCAATGAATTATATATATAAAACCCTTTTTTTGAATATTTCCATTCCTTTTATAGGATAATTATATTTTTTGGGGAGTCTTCTTTTTAAATTACACTATAAATTAAAAATTATTCCATTTTTCTTCGATATTTAAATTATTTTCTTCCATTTTTTTATGTACATATAATCATGAAAAGTATTTTAATATATTTATCTTTCTTATACTACTCGAATATAATTAGAGTATATTATATAGTTTGTGTTCCTTTAAACTATTTATTCCTATAAATTTACCAATTATCCATTCTTAATAATATATGGATACATTTTTTAGGAGTTTTATTGACCAACTTACACCTTTTAGATAGATTCATTTCCATTGATAATTTACCCTTACATGGGAACTTTTGATGAACTTCAACATCTTGACCTGTGATTTCATCCAAAATTCTATTACAATTATCTCTTCCTCATATTGAATCAATTACTTTCATGAGCTTTCTTCCATTACAAATAACATTTAGGGGTTTTTTGAAACTATCTATGGTATGACCTTTCCTTAAACAAAGAATAATCTCTTATTTAGTACAATATCTTTAATCATGTTCTTCGTGGGTGTAGCCTTATCTATATCGTCAATGTAATTACTCCCCATTGATTTTATATAATCTCTTTTATATTACTTTTTATTCTTATTTTCTGGTCTTTATGTATTATATTTAATAGGTATGTGGTTGATAGTTATAAACCAACAATAACCACCACAAGTACCACTTCTTTCATAAATTCCTATATCATTTAATTATATTCAAATCTAATGGATGTTAATATATTTTCTATTTCACATGTAATGTATTTTAATTTATTTTAATTTGTCTAAAATTCAATTGCAGTGCACCTTTATATAGGTATTACCTATGCTTCAATCTTTGGTATGTTATTGCAATAATAATGTGCCTAATATAAATAAATGAAAATATTTTTATTCATAATATGTGATTTATTTTGGAGGGTGGATGTATATTAGGATTCTTGAATGCGAATTTATTTCTTCTGAATAGAATGAGAGGAAAATATTCTACCTTTTTTTCTTCATCATTATGCTATTTTCGAAGGTTTGAAATACTATTATTCACAAATAATTTATAGGAATTATAAATTTCATTTTTGATGTAGTGGAATTAGTGCATACCTACTCATCCAATTTTGGTTTAACCTTATTCCTCAGAAAATGAAGAGTTCTATATCCTAACTCACTCATGATTATCCTACAAATAGATGATCCTTTTATAAAGTAAAACATTTTACAGAGACTTCAATATAGGAAATTCTATCAATATCATTTGATTATTCATCATGATTGGTTTCTAAGTACCCTAATTTTAATACAATATAATTAATCTATAAATTTAGTGTTTTTTATTATCATCAAGAAAATTTAAATTGTCTTCCAAAATACCCTTAACTATTCAAATAATATATTTATGGATATATCATTCATTCAGTTTTAATTTGTAAGAACTTTTAACCATATGTATTCTTTTTCCAATAAAAATTTCTTAACATCAGTTTTATCTTATGGTTCCTCATAATATTTTTACAAAACATTCTTATATATTTATTTATATGCAAAAAATCCTCTTCTTTTCTTCTAAACAATGTTTGACATTTTCATTTATTGTAATATCATTTCATTAAATCCCATAGTGAGTTTAGTGAGAGTTTTATACTCACTTATATTAATTAAAAATGGTTCCCCCATTACATTAGTTTCCCTATCATGCTATGGATTTTATTCATAATGTCTATTGATGAATAAAAATATGCATATGATAATATTTTTATGAAATTTTATCAAATTTTCATTAATTAAAAATTTAAAAATCATATTTATTTAAAAAGCTTAATACCCACAAAAATAAGGTCATAATTATTCTTATGAATGATTATTTTGAATGTATTTCTCCAAATAAATCATAATAAAGATAACTTCTGATGGTGGGGGATCCTCATTCCACTGTTTATGAGAGGCTAACTATGATAGCTTGTAAGGTCACATATTTATCTAATTTTTAATGTTTTTATTAAAATGAATATTGCACCACTAAGTGGATTATAACTTTTTAACATCGAAAAAATGCTATTTTTCTATAGTTCCAAAATTTCCATCATATATATTCTGTTGAAAATATTTATTCTTAATTGTTATCTTACATATGAATTATTTTTTAAACATTATGACGTTTGGACTTCGTAGATATCAGTAATAATAAACTATTAAAAATGTTTATATATCAAAATAGATAAAACCATTGATATGATACAATTTTTGAGTTCTAATGGGTTATTCAATCACTATGATAGGGTATACGGTTAATAAAGGGTGACCATCATTTTACGGATTATGTTCAATATAAATATATTGGTTCCATTATGTTGATTAAAAAATTTCATCTATTAGGGTTTATTGATATTGATATTTACATATCACTATATCCCTTGATATGAAATATAAATTGAATGTAAATAATATAAATTTTTTCTTTTCACCGGGTTTTGCCTCAATATTAGATTTTACTCCATTCGATGTCCACTCCAACTATGTCATGTATTATCCACTAATAATCATATTATGAATTACAATTGGTGTCAGAAGTTATTGTACTTAAAAAATAATATGAATCTGAAAAACTATTTATACAGTCATTATATAATACTAATTCATGAGAGTTTCCAACGTATCTATAATAATTTATTGTTCCTTGACTGCAAAATCCTCTCCAACTAGAGTTCTATAATGTTATCATTATTCTATTTATAATAAAATAATTCCAAATATCTCATTTTATTATTTTTTCACACACAACATTCATTGGATCATGATTTTATGATTGTCTCAATAAAAATTAATTAACTAAATCTTCATTGAATTCCATTTTTGGATACTAACTATCTTAAATAATTAATCTCATTATTAGAAAATATTAACACATTTTATATCCTCAACATTCCTAATAAGTTGAGTGGTTTGAAATATCTAAACTAGGTGGATCCATTATTTAGGCCTTCAATAAATCGCCTAAAATCGTAGACTTAACTCAAATATCAACAATATGTTGTGTCCATTCTATTTCAAAAATTTCCTCAAAACTAAGGTAGATTCATTATATTTAATTCATGAACTGAATACTAACATTTTTATTGATTTTGGAAACAAAACGAAACACAAACATCCAACAAAAAAAAGGAACATCATGGCGGTCTAATGTAGTGGAGACCCAACACATCATTAATAACAATGATATTGCCACATGATGGAAATGAACCTAAGTTAAGGAAGAATGACAATATTTGAGTTAGAGAAGCTTGGGATGCCAAGAAATCCGCAACCATGTTCCCCTCTCGCCAAGTGTGGGTTATCTCCATGTTGACTCCCAAAAGTTGTTTTCACTTACGAACATAATATTCAACATCCAAGGGTAGATACCACTTTCAATGAGTGCGTTATAGAGAATTAAGGAGTCCGTTTCCACTGCCTTCAAATTTAAATTCCTTTGCACACTTAACTCCATCCTCATAACCATCGCCTTAACCTCAGCTTGAAGAGCATCTCATCTACCGTAAAAAGCTGAGAAAGCAGCCACTACATAACCCATTTGGTCCCGAATGACGCTTCCACCCCTCATTTCCCCCTTAAGAGGGAGCCGTCCGTGTTGAGTTTTAGCCCAAATCTTTGGGGATGCCAACATACCCAATTTCCTTGCCCTCTCCTCCATATCTGGTTATGCTCCCCTGGGCTGAAAGCTCTTACAGACGGAGCGTCGTGGCACTCAGTTTACTCCCTAGATAAATCCAGCAAAGTGTTCTTCATCTTGAAAAATATACTAGTGCTGGTGCCGCAAATAATCCTATGTTTATCATCATTCCTATATTTTCAAATGATCCAACATCCCGCAACAAGGATGATCGCCCATCCATTCCATTATGTACCATGCTCAGTTCCATTAAAACATCTGTTCAAGAAGTCCTTAGGAATCATGTCTTGCTCGCGCCACCCAGTTAACCATACATACGCCTTCCAAGTCCAACAGGCCCATTCACTGTTGAAGAATAGGTGCTTCCCCATTTCCTGCTTAGGATTTCTACAAAACCAGCATATGGAGACCATGGACACCCCCATTCGTTGGATATTATTATTAGTGGGCATCGTGTTATTCCTTATCCGCCACATCAGAAAATTGAATTTTGGAGATACCCCCCTACACCACAGCGTATCGCCCCACTGGTCACCCACGACCGTATTCCTCCTTACATTTGTATATGCCTTGATTGAGAAATTTCTTGAGGAGGAGTCTATTAATATTAGTCTGTCTGGAACGTCACTGAGGACCACCTCATTGAAGACAGTGTGCTGATTATCATCAAGAATGGCTTGAGTGAAGCCTGGATGGTCGGACGCATCACTGAAGGACATATCCGGTGTGGGGCATCCCGGAAACCACAACCTTCCTCCCCCCCCCCCCCCCAATTCTGACGCCAAAAGTTCACTTCACCTCACCCAATCAACCACCTGGCATGAGGCTACATGAACTCAATATACGGGTGATATGTTTCCATATCCTCGATGGTCAAGACCTCTGCACCAACATTTCCACACCATATTTCTCTTGCATAAGCTTCCCCCAGAGGGAGTGTCCTTCCACGGCTTCCCATGAAAGTTTTTCATCCATCCCCTGCATGGTTGAGGAGACACTCCGCATATTGATCCCTCCATCAGTTATAGGCCTAGTAAGACGCTTCCCGGCTGCCCAGTGATGTTTTCTTTCCAGCTGACCATCCCATAAAAAGGAAACCACAATCTTCTCCATGTTAGAGACCACTCCTTTGGGGGCCTTCAAGGTGGATAGGAGATGCATGGGAATATAAATCAGTACTCTATTAACAAGGGTAATGCGACCTCCAAAAGAATGAAGCCTGTTTTTCCAATTGATGATGCGACCTGTAATCTTACCCACAATGTTTTCAAAATGATGAACACGAAGAAGGTTGGGGCTAACTGGTGCTCCAAGGTAATCTATGGGAAAATATACTCTCCTCATAATTAAGGTATAATCCAGGACCCTCACCTCCTTTCTGAGAGCACTTTAGAAGTATAATATAGGCTTTTCTCCCTGTTAATCACCTATCCACTCCATTTGCTATATTCCTCAAGAAGCCCGTTCATTACAACCACTGATATTCTACTGCCATTGAGAAATAGGATAGTGTCGTCTGCGAACATCATATGAGATATTCCCTCAATAACATGTCTGTCCCAATAAGGATGTAATTTACCTGTCTGCGGACCCTTCTTTTTATATGACTAAGCACATTTTGAGATAGGATAAATAGGGTAGGAGAAAGAGGATCCCCCTATCGAAGCCCTCGACAGGCCTTGAAAAACCCAAACAGCTTGCCCAGAAACGAGGTGGAGATCCATGCCGAGCTGATGCAACGAAAAATCAAGTCACGGGTCCAATTTGAGAAGCCCAAGTGTCCCAGTACCTTCAAAATAAAACCCCATTCCATCCTATTGTAGGTCTTGATCATGTCTAATTTGATAGCTAGATTGTTCCCGATGATCTTATTGTCAATCCCACAGTTTAATTCTTGCACCACTCCAATCGCACCCTGAATGGATCTCCCTTTGATAAATCCATGCTGCTCCACTTCCATCCATGTATTTAAGTGGATTGCTAATCTTTTGTAAAGGATGCTAGATAGAATCTTGTAAGGTAGGATACACATGCTTATTGGCCTGTACTGGTCAATAGACTGGGGGCTACCCACTTTCGGTATCAGGACCACCTTGGTTGCACTAGCTATGCGCAGGAGGTTCCTTCCCTGGAAGAAATTCCTCACAGCTCGTACAACATCCCCTTTGACCGTATCCCGTGCAGCCCTATAAAAAGAACCAGGTATGCCATTCTATCCTAGTGCACTATCTGGGTTCAGAGTCCATACAGCCTCACGTACTTCCTCCTTTTCTGGAGACCTTCTCAAGCGCTCATCATTCTCCTCTGTAACTCTCCTTGGAATGTAGTCAAAGAGGTCTATTGCCTCACTAGGATAGCCCCCTTCCGTATTAGGATTAGGGGCTGCAAGTAAATCTATGATAAATGCGTTGGCTATTTCCCCAACCTCGTCCCTCTCGTTGGAATATGAGTCATCCCCCGTGAGAATATTTGTCTTGTGAAACCTCCTCCTATATTTAATGAAAGCATTGAAGTATCTAGTATTCCGGTCCCCCTCACGAAGCCATCTTACATGAGCAGCCTCTCTCGCAATCCTCTCCTGCCTCAAAAGAATATCGGCCAAGATACCCTTTTTGGTCCTGAGAGCTTCAAAAACGTTATCATCCCAAGCTTGCCCCAGGCTAGCCTCCATGCAATCGACCTCCTTATTGATCACTAGAAGGTCCTGATCACGGGTGGGAATATACTTCTTCCACCTCTGAAGCATATGTTTGAGCCTCTTTATCTTATTATGGAGAGAAATCCACGGGTTCCCAGGGAAGGAACACGTCCAAGCTTCCCTGACCACATCACTGAATCCCACCTCATCCACCCACATCTCAGAAAACTGAACATAATCGACTCTTTCTGCACTAAATCCTAGGTCGAGTCGTAGTGGTGAGTGATCAGATATGCACCGTGCCAGGTGGGAGACTTTCGCATCTGAAAAGAGCGAGACAGCGGCCTCATTCATCAACCAGCGATCGAGACGACACCAGGTGTGCCTCTCTCCCCTTTGGTTGTTACTCCAGGTGAAGCGATCACCCTCAAACCCCGCATCCATTAGACCTGTTCAGGCTTGGAAGGAAATGAAGGCCTGACTAGAACTCCTTGGAAAAGCACCCCCCAAGTTTCTCCTCTGGAGATGCTATAGTATTAAAATCACCTCTGAAGATCCAAGGGGAACTATCATCAATGAGATCTTCTAAGTCACACCAAAGGCTCTCCATCTACTAAAAATTGTATTTAGCAAAAAAAAGAGAAAAAGGAGACACGAGTTCCTATCGATACCTTCGTGGAAAGGTACTGATCCGACACGCACAACAAATCGACCGAGACTTGTTCCTTCTAGAACAGCCAGATATGGGAGTTAGGAGGATTCCCGTGCATGCATCCCCTTACTCTGAGCCTCTGCGGGAAATGGTTCAGGTTTCATGCTGCTTGTTTTGGTTCAAGAATAGTCACCAGAGATACGGAATGGTTAACCAGTTCGTTGACGATAAAATCAACCTTCACCTGCACTCCTAGCCCTCTACCGTTCCTGAGGAGAACTATAGACATCAAACCGAGGGTGTCTGGTTTTGGCCCCAGACAACTGGCCCTTGGCGGGAGGAGATAGGATCGGAGAGCATGAAGCACTAAGTTTGGTCTGAGAACCGGTGCGCATTCCACTCTGCACATTCTTGCAGACGGCCTATGGAGTGCACTCTCCTCTATGCCACTGCCTGATATCGGATATTTTTTTTACGTTTAAAAAAAAAATATTTTCCAGAAAACGGTTCCGGCAAAAAAAATTTGAAAAATGCACCTCAAAGCCGGCATCCCGGATGCGGCCTTTGCATTTCGGTGGCAGGGCGGCATCTGCGATGCCGCCTTTGCGCTGCGGGTGAAAGGCGGCATCGCGGATGCCGCCTTTCTCCTAAAAAAATATATTTTTTTAAAAAAAATTTTTTTTTATTTTTATATTGTTTTGTTTTGTTTATATATATATATATAAACAAAATAAAAAATTTCAGCAGAATTTCTCTTCTATTAAAGATCCAGCGCTACAGCCATTACAGTTGTCTGGATTCTGACAGAAACTCTTACCCAGACCTCCCTTTTATAAGAGGGTTTGCCTTGAAAATCATTCTGCATTTTTGATGTGGGATTCAGGTTCTACCTTTACTGTGCAGTACATTCTGCATTTCCGATGTGGGATTCTGTTTCAAGTACGTGACTTTGAAATACAATAAAATATAAACTATAAGGCCAATATAAATGAAATTTTAAATATTGATTAAACATATAATAAATAGTTGAAAACAACAAGAATTTCCTCAAAAATGTTGATGAAAAATAATCTATAACCTTTCAAAACTGCCTACTTGAAACTTAAAAATGTTTCAAATACGTGAATTTGAAAGACTGTAAAATTTAAACTATAAAACGAATATAATTGAAACTTTAAACATTGATTAAACATATAATAAATAGTTGAAAAAAAAAGAAATTTCCAAAAAAATGTTGATGAAAAGTAATTTATAAGCTTTAAAAATCGCATACTTGAAACTTAAAATTTTTCAAGTGTGTGAATTGGAAAGACCATAAAACATAAAATAGAAGACCAATATTAATGAAACGTTAAACATTGATTAAACATATAAGAAATAGTTGAAAACAAAAGCAATTTCCAAAAAAATGTTAATGAAAAATAATTTATAAGCTTTCAAAACCACCTACTTGAAACTTAAAAATGTTTCAAGTACATGACTTTGAAAGATTATAATTATATTATTAATTAACTAATTAATTATTGTATAATTAATAGTTATATTAATAATTAACTAATTAATTATTATATAAGTAATAATTAATGAGTAATAGTTAATAATTAATAATTTAATGAATAGTTATAATTAATATTTATATTACTAATTAACTAATTAATAATTAGTAATTACTTATTAATAATTATTAATTACTAATTACTAATTATAATGAATAATTATAATAAATATTTATATTAATAATTAACTAATTAATAATTAATAATTAATAATTAATAATTACTAATTACTAATTAATTAGTTATAATTATTATTTGTATTTCTAATTAACTAAATATTTATTATATATGTAATAATTATAATACTAATTAATTATTATATAATTAATGATAATATTACTAATTAACTAATTAATTATGACATATTTAATAATTAATAATTACTAATTAATAATTAAAAATTATAATGAATAAATGTAATTAAAAATTATATTACTAATTTACTAATTAATTGTTATATAATTAATAATTATATAGCTAATGAACTAACTAACTATTATATAATTAATTATTAATAATTAATAATTAATAATTATAATGACTAATTGAAATTAATATTTATATTACTAATTAACTAATTAATAATTAATAATTACTAATTACTAATTACTAATTAATAATTAATAATTATAATGAATAAATGTAATTAAAAATTATATTAATATTTTTGTAATTTATTATTATATAATTAATAATAATATTACAAATTAACTAACTAATTTTTATATAATTAATTATTATTAATTACTAATTAATAATTATAATGAATAATTATAATTAAAAATCATATTACAAATTTACTAATTAATTATTATATAATTAATAATATTATTATTAATTTACTAATTAATTTTTACATAATTATATATTAATAATTACTAATTAATAATTATAATTTCTTATTATAATTAATTATCTTATTTATAATTAACTAATTTATTATTATATAATTAATAATGATATTACTAATTAAATAATTATTTATTATATAGTTAATAATTATATAATTAATCATTATATTACTAATTAAGTATTATATAAATAATAAATAATAATTAATAGTTATAATGAATAATTATAATGAATAAATATATTACTAATTAACTACTTATTTATTATAAAATAATTTTTAATAATTACTAATGAATAATTGTAATGAATAATTATATTACTAATTAACTATTATATAATTAATTATTAATAATATTAATTTAATAGTTAAATAAATTATTATATGTTTAATCCATGTTTTAACATTAAATTATATCTGTCTTATAGTTTATATTTTAGTCTTTCAAAACCGCATACTTTAATCATTTTAAGTTTCAAGTAAGTGGTTTTGAAAGCTTATAAATTATTTTTCATGAACATTTTTTATGAAATTATTTTTATTTTCGACTATTTGTTATATGTTTAATCCGTGTTTTATGTTTCATTTATATCGGTCTTATAGTTTATATTTTATAGGCTTTCAAAGTCACGTGCTTGAAACATTTTTAAGTTTCATGTTGGTCGTTTTGAAAGCTTATAAATTATATTTCATCAATATTTTTTACGAAATTATTTTTATTTTCAAATATTTGTTTTATGTTTAATTCATGTATTAATTTTCATTTATATTGGTCATATACTTTATATTTTATAAGCTTTCAAAATCACGTACTTGAAACTTCTTATGTTTAAAGTAAGTGGTTTTGAAAGCTTATAAATTATTTTTTATCATCATTTTTTTATGATTTTTTTTTTGTTTTCAACTATTCTTAATATGTTTAATCCTTGTTTTAAGTTTCATTTATATTGGTCTTATAGTTTATATTTTATAGTCTTTCAATGTCACGTACTTGAAACAGAATCCCACATCGGAAATGTAGAATGTTCTGTGCAGGAAATGGAGAACCAGAATCCCACATCGGAAATGCAGAATGATTTTCAGGGTAAGCTCTCTTATAAAAAGGAGCCATGGGTGAGAGCTTCTGTCAGAATCCAGATTTCTGTAATGACAATACTGCTAGATTTTAAATTGCGGATAAATTCTGCTGAAAATTTTATTTGTGTTTATTTTTGTTTTGTTTTGTTTATATATATATATATATATAAACAAAACAAAACAAAATAAAAATAAATATAAATTCTAGAAAAATATTTTTTTTTCTGTTTTAGAGGAATGGCGGCATCTAGGATGCCGCCTTTGTTGCGTATTTTCGGAAAAAAATTTAACCTAGCATGTTTTAAAAAAATATTTTTTTAAACAAAATTATTTTTAAAAAAACCCGCCTGATATCAGCCACTGGAGAAACAAGACTCTTCGCATCCCATAAACTGAGATCTAAAGATGCTGAAGGTGAGAGAAAATAAGGCGATGAAGTCGTCGAGGAAAGAAGCTCACTGGACAGGGGAACCTGGGGAACAGAAGCTGCATCAAATCTGCAATCCGTTTGAACGAACTCCGAAATTTTGATCCAGGAGGAGACCCACGGAACCTGCGGACCAAACCTAAGAAGCGTCCCTTCGGGAGATGGACCCACTCCATTGGTTTGAAAAAGAAAAATCCCACCCACACCGCGTTTGAACAAGACCAAATCCCTGCAGTAGGAAGCTTGACCGACAAAGCACTGGTTGGAAGAGGAAGCCTCGGAGTCCTGAGCAAAAGGGGAAAAGGCCTTTCCTTTGCCTCGATCAACAAAGGAGGGCGTTGGAGCACTCCCCGAAGGCCTCGGAGGAGGAACCTGTCCATGCGCCTTGCGACACACCTGCAACGAGTGACCTGCAAGGTGACAGTAAGAGCAGAAGCGGGGATAGACTGGGAAAAATAAGCCGTGATGACGATCCTTCAAACCCTAAATCTGGATAACAACATGATCCGAGATCGGCCGGGAAATATCCATCTCCACGCAGATCTGAGCAACAAAATCTCTTCCAAGCGAAGCGTCTGATCATCCGCGCACAGGTACGAACCTAACGAGTCACCTATAACCTTAAAGAAGGACTCCGACATGAGAGGAAGAGGAAGCCCAGGGAGGGATATTCGGACCACTGTAAGGGGACTTTCCCTCCCAGAGTGGGAATCCATCATCCAAAGACAGAGAAAACCGCCATCGCCCCACCCAATGGGGACTCCTGATACATTTTCTGTGAAAAAAATATTTATTAACAAATTAAATATTTCCTTGCTAAAATGAATCACATTATTCTGGAAATGTGTTTGTATCATGTTTTTATAAAAATGGATATGTATCCATTCATAACATATAATATTCTTCTAACTTATGATATAAACCCTATCCCATAATAATATACTACAACTCATTCTAATCATTTCTAATAATATTTATTCGAGAAAATTTACAATCCCCATATTCCCCAAACAAACATATGTGTATTTAACTTCTTGACATATCATTTCCTTAACATACCCACGATGTATGTGTAATATTCTTATTTTAAAAAGATGACTGTTTTTATTATTATTCCAATCATTTGATGTTAAATGTGTGCCATCAATTTATTTCGATAATCTATTGAATCAATTTTTTGGATATTATTTATATAATTCTCACTCTTCTCTATTTAAAAACATAAAACACATTATTCAATTACCATAAACCTATCATGATATCATTGATCACGTCGTTATTCTATTGGTCAATAACTACATGTGAAGTCATCTTCATAGAACCTATTCACATTTTGTCTTCATCCTAACATGATTTTCATATTTCATACTACACTACTATTAACCATATTTACTATATGTTCCATAATTCCGAAATTTTTTGGGATCCTCTACACCTATCATGGACGAACTCTACCAAATTGTTTTAAAAATTATTTTACATATCCATCACTTTCTCAGTATCATGGTTCCTCATATTCCCTTATTTCTTGTACATATCATATATTATGTATCTTCCTCCTCTAAACCATCATGCAATTATTTATCTAACTATACATTTAATATCCTAAAATACTACTATTTATTAGTTTTATCTATGATGAGTTTTATATTTGAATTGCTTCCAGACATGTATGATTTTGTTAAAATCATCTTTCAAAATAATTCTCAATCTTCATGTAAACTTAGAAAATCATGGATATTATATACATTCTTCTTTCTACCATAAAAATGAAAGTGTATAGGAACATATACATTAAAAAAAATATTCATAAATTATGCACAATTTTCATTCCATATAGTGACCATTACTATGGTAGACATTATGCTAGTTATGCTACATACATCCGTGTTGTATTTCAATATCCAGGCCACAAATTTTCTAAATTTTAAATTTATTTTAGTCTAATATTTTTCGCATTGCATTACTTCTAGTGTTTCTAAATTGCAACCTCTAGGGAATCAATATGCATCTCATATTCTAATGTACCATGTTATTTTTTCCAAAGTACTCATCTTAATGTGTAGATGATGGTGATTTATTATACTTCAATTCTCATCATGAATAAAATAATTTATGTCACAGAAACATTTTGATATATAACTACCACAAGATGAATAATATTCTATAAATTTCTCCTTTATATATGAGTCTCATTAAACCAACATTACTATAATACTTCTGGTGGAATGATCCTTCTATCTTATGATTACATTATCCTAATATTCTGAAATATCAGCTTCTAGAATTATAAAATATGTCTACACTGATCTTACTTTATATGGTTGAATCATCTAGAGTATGTAAATTTTGATAGTACAACTTGTGAAACACCCATAGAATACTTCATTTTACTCAAGCGTATTCATTTATGTTTCCATAATCCATTGGATAAAAACAATATGTGATCATCATAATAATATGGTGTGTACTTCACAAACATTAACAACTGAAAAAATATAATTAGATTCAGAGATACACATAATCATTACAAAAAAATATGTGGATCCATGGAGACTAAATAATTATAACACCCATGATTGAATACAATTATCCAAACCTATTACATGTTATGTAATACAATTTTATTTGTATAAATGTTGTTGAAATTCATATCATATTTAAGATATTGACAAAAACAATCAGTGGTTAACTAAAATCATTTGAAAACATAATGTTGATCATTATTTATATAATATTCAATGTGAGTTAGTTGCAATGAGAAAATATATTAAAATTTTTATTAGTTATAACAAATTCAAGATTTTTGTCGCCTAAATATGAAAAATGAGACATAGAGTTCAAATTGAAACATAAATTAATTTTTTTGTGACCTAGTTTTAAAATATAAAATTTATTTCATGAAATAATTATCTTTCAGAAAAAATCTTATTGAACTAAAAAATATCACATCCAACCAACATTTGTTACATACGAATGAACACATTTTGAAATACACTATCTTATTTTAAATTCAAATCCATATCTTATCATGTTATAAATAAATATTTATTTTCAAATCAATTTTTTATTTTATGAATATATAATTATAATAAAATTATCAACACCAAAAAAATGATTTTTTTTACTTCTCATAAAAGAAATGGGTTTTAATAAAAATTATATATTTTTATGAAAGTACCTGGATAAAGAAATCATTCACCTTAGAGACCCATATCATTTCATACTATTTCTCTCACTTATCTATTAAGTAAAAATTTAATTAAGTCTTAACTAATGTGATGTTATTAATATTTTCATGACTTATTATATTCCCCCTTTACTGATTTTATATGAAACGTGCATAATTTGTGTGAAATATTAATGTTTTAATATTAAGTATAATTTTTGAGCATTTTTAGAAGTAGTCCAATTGAGTCAGTTTAATTTTTTAATTATAACTGTCACTGTACTGATCCAAATTGTGTGGTTCTTGTTTTTTAGGATTCTTCTTTCAATATAAAACATTTCATTAGAAGGAACCATGATCCAATTCTGCCATTTGAAGGGTCATATGGTCCTCACAAACAAGACCAAAGAATCTGTGAACAAACTGGACCAGCCTTGAAGATTGATTTACTGGGCTCAATACAGAAGTCCAAAAACATTAACTATCCACCATAATTCGGGGGACACTACATGTCATCTTGGATAAAAATTTCATGGCCCAAATCCAAGTACAAGGGGCCCAAATGAAGCTTTGAATTCCAGCCCACCATTCTGTCCGAGAATTAAAATTACTATTCATGACATATCTCATGAAGTAAGCATCACATCGAGCTGAGATTTTGCAGTGTGAAAGAGAAGATATAGGCGGCCTACTTTGTTGAAGAAGTCATTCGGATTTGAAGGCATATTACTGTTCCAAAATCCATTCACATTTTGGCCATCGAAAAATCATGGATAGAAATGGACAGTTTACCTTTGTTTAATAAAACCGCCATAACATTGGCTCCACTTGTCCAAATGCCTCTATATTTTGACAGTAGTCGGAAAACTTTATTATCTACAACTTTGAATAAGGAGATATTGGGAGATTCGGCTGTCTGAATAGCCAAATTGGCGATGTAAGTGGAGGGACAGATTGTGAATGCAAACAGTCCACTCCTTGGGCTATAAATACTCTCCCCTTCTCTCCTTGAGAGGGGGTGGCATTTCAGAATAGAGGAGATCATATTGTCACGACCAAAGATTTTCCAAAGGCTTGGGAGGACCTGCAATACTCAAGTTTTTTACTTGAGAGACCTTTCCTCCTCTATTTGTTTTCACTTACTTTTGTGTTCTTCGTTTTTGTAATTTTGTAAGTCCTTTATTTGTAATTCTGGTTTAATGCAAGTTACTTCTTCAATATCTCTTATTCTCATCCACCTTCTGTAGTTTAATATTTATGTTAATAAAATAGTTTAAATTCAGTTCAATACCCTTCCCTTATTTTGCTTCCTCGTTCAATCGAAAATCCGTTTTTAATTATCATCATCGTTCGTGTGTGTGTGTCAACGTACCACTCTTTTCTAATCCCTTTATTTTTCTTCTATTCTTAATTTATCATCATAATTATTTTAACCATAATATTAAACATCCAAATGGCTGAGTAAATCTTTCATTGGGGTGAGTTATAATTCGGGGATGTTAACCGATTGAGAGTTTTGCTCGATGAGTATTCTTTAAATTAATATTGTGTATGTTAAACTTAATATGTCATGGATTAATGATATGTTTTGTTTAACAAGTGGTTTCCATGGATTATTGGAACCATAAATACACTACCATAAATAATTTTTGATTGAGATTAGAACCCTAAGTTAAGTTAAGGCTTGGATTAAAGCCTTCACACTTAGGAATTCCAATCAACGTCAACTTATGAAATGGGTGTTAAATTAATGCAATACAAAGTAAGGCTCAAGGATATCGCATGCTTAACTCCCCAATAATGAACTCACCCCAATCTTTATCAACTTGTTAAATTAAACATCATTCATTAAACATTTCAATTAAGCTCTGCAAACAAACCCCCCCATTCAAAATACAATCAACTAAAAACAAACGACTATTACAAAGTATCATCGCCGAGGATTCGACCCGAGTGCTGCTATACACATTAGCAGAGCACCGGAATTTTGACCGGTCGATAGGCGATAATCAGCCGTGCGTTTCAAATGGCGTTGTTGCCGGGGATGGTGCTTTATGTAGTCATTAGTTTTTGGTTATTGTAAAAATAACCAAAAAAACAAAATTTTTAAAAAAAAATTGAAAAAAAACACAAAGAAAAACCCGTCTTCCTCTTAAAAATTATAAACTGAAAAAATACAAAGAAAAACTCACCTTACTCATCCTTTCTAAATCTCTTTGAATGCCTTAAAGCCTCCCAAACAATCCCTCGGATTTGTTTGACCCTGAAATTTATAGAACTCTTCGTCAACTTAGGAGGACCGTTAGGGATAACCAAATCACCCAAGAACCAATCATTGCCCTACCAATTGAATTCGATATGGCCAATCCTAGGGAAAAAACATTGAAAGAACTTTCTGCCCCTGATATGAATTACCAACACCTTGGTATTCAATATCCAAACATAGAGGCTGACTTCGAACTCAAATCGGGTTTGATTCATCTTCTTCCTCATTTCCACGGGCTAGCCGGTGAGGATCCACATCTCCACCTTAAAGAGTTCCAAGTAGTGTGCTCTACTATGAAGCCTCAAGGGGTTTCTGAAGAACAAATCAAACTATGAGCATTCCCTTTCTCCCTAGCCGACTCTGCCAAGTCATGTCTCTACTACCTCCCTCCTGGTTTCATAACTACATGGAATGACATGAAGCGTCTCTTTCTAGAAAAATTCTTTCCTGCTTCTCATACCGCTTCCATCCGAAAGGAAATAAGTGGTATATGTCAATTCCCAAGTGAATCACTCCATGAGTACTGGGAGAGGTTCAAAAAGCATGCTGCAACCTACCCACATCATCAAATCCCTGACCAACTCTTGATCCAATACTTCTATGAGGGGTTATTGGCTATGGAGCGAACTCTCATAGATGCCGCAGGTGGCGGTGCTCTTGTTGATAAAACTCTTGTAGCTGCAAGAGATCTCATAAGTAACATGGATGAAAACACACAACAATTCCATACTCGAGAACATGATCAAGTGAAACAAGACCCAGATAATCAATTCATAGATCCTAACAAGATGACCGAGCGGATGAGTGAACTTACAGGTCTTGTGCGTCAACTAGCTGTGGCTTCCAAAGCCCCAAACTCCTCTCCTCAACAATCTCTTTTCACTAGGCCTGTTAAGAACTGTGGAATATGCAACTCTCCAGCTCATCCAACAGACACATGTCCACAACTTCAAGAGGATCAATCTGATTCATCCGGACCAATGGAGCTCAATGAAGCATATGCTCAGCGGAACCCCAACCCTCAACAATCAGGTCAGTTTGTTAGAAACTTCAACCAACCTCACTCTGAGCCTTTCTCTTCTTCCTATAACCAAGGCCTTAGGTATGGTAATACCATATCTCACCCCCCTCAATTCCCTCCTCAAAACCCAAACCAATTTCAATATGGTCAAGGTGGTGGTAACTTACATCAACCTTATCCTTTTGTTCCTCAACCTCAAAGGAACAATCATCCTCCTGGATTCCACTATCCGAATGAGCCTTCCCAATTCCAAACCCAATACAATCGCTTTCCCAAGAACCAAAATCAAGGTAATCCCAATCCGGGACAAGCCTCTTCTTCCAAGCAACCATGGGAAAGTGTAGTGGAAGATGCTGCCTCCTTCACCTGTTCTAGCCTTAAAAACATTAAAACTCAAATAGGTCAACTTGCATCCCACCTGAGCCAGAAACAAAAATCAAATTCTTCCCAACTCCCAGCTCAACCATTACCCAACCCCAAGGGTAATGTAAGTGCAATTGCACTTAGATCAGGAAACCAGCTTACTATGCCTCAAGATAAATCCTCAAACCCTCCTTTGAATTTTGACCTAGAAAATTAAAAGCAAAATAAACTAGAAAAGGAACCTGAAACCATTCCATCACCTCCTTCCATTCCACTTAGGAATCCAATTCCTTTTCCTCAAGCTGTTTCTAAACCAATGAAGTCCTTTGAACCTGATCCTGAAATGCTCGACATGTTTAGATGTGTTGAAGTCAACATTCCCCTCTTAGATTCCATAAAACAAATTCCAAAGTATGCCAAGTTTCTCATGGAGTTGTGTACCCACAAGAGGAAACTTTGGACATTCGAAAATGTTTCCACCCAGCAGTCTATTCCCATAATGTGTAAAGATCCAGGGACCTTTACAGTCCCATGCCAAATTGGAAGTTCCAACATTGATGATGCACTCATAGACCTAGGAGCCTCAATTAATGTAATGCCCAAATCCATATTCTCGAACCTTGGTATAGGTCCCTTGCACCCAACGGGTGTTTTCATTCAGTTAGCCAATCGATGCACTGCCAGTCCTGAGGGGATAATTGAGGATGTTCTTGTTCGGGTCAATGATCTTATCTTCCCAGCTGATTTCTATGTCCTTGACATGGAAGGTGAGACGACCTCTTCTCAATATCCCCTAATTCTAGGAAGACCATTCCTCATGACTACGAGAACCAAGATTGATGCCCATTCAGGCATCTTATCCATGGAATTCGGGGACCAACTGGTCAAGTTCAACATTTTCCAAGCCATGCGATACCCATCTGAGGATCACTCTGCATTCTCAATCCATGCTTCTGAGGACATTTCTAAGATTCAATTGAACCCCAATCCACCATGTTCTTCATGTTCTAATGACAAAGGAGTTTTTGAATATTGCATCCTCATTAACCAAGTGATTAATGGTGAAATTGATGTTGACATTACAAATGCAAACTCCATTGATCTAAAGGATCTTGAAAACTCTTTGGAATCTCATCTCACCTCTAACCTCCAATTCTTCAACATGGATGGTAATGAGGAAAATGAACTAGAATGCTCATTTGTTGATTCAGATCAGATTATCCCACATTCATCCTTTCCTTTCCATGATTCTAAAAAATCTGTTATATGTGAAGTGAACCTTGAACCAATGTGTTTATATTGTCTTGATGGTAGTGATGTTTGTGATATTTGTACCCTAATTAATAAAGTGATCACTGGTGAGGTTGAAATTGACCATTCTTTGGTGAACAACATTGAAATAAAGGATATTGAAAATTTTATTCAGTCTTATGACTCCACTGATTCTCATTACTTTACATCGGTAAGTGATGAAATAAATGAGTCAAAAACAATTGGGATCTCATACTGTGGTACTGTGTTATCTGATCCTTACAAAAATGAACCATTAGAATTGAGCCATCTTCCTGAATTTACAAGAACATAAAACCATCACTTTGAGGATAAAATCATTCCTCAGGTTGAAGACCAAAGTGAGGATAGAAATATTCTCTTTCCAATCCCATTGAATTGCAAGCACACCAACAAGGATGGGAAGAAATTATCCAATGAATCCTCAGGCCTCCCAAAGAAAAAGTTTTTATGGAAGCACACTGGAGTTGAGAAAATACGATGGCCATCATCAGACTATGGGTAGTCCACTGCAATTGTCCAGCTGTAGACAAATAAATGCAGCGCTTCTTGGGAGGCAAACCATGTTTTCTTTTAATTTTATGAAATTTCAATTTCTTTTTAGATTTTCATTAGATGAATAATGAATTTTATTTTTCAGGTAACTTCCCACTGTCCTGGAACCACCTCGACTTCCACCGAATCCCCAAATTCTCTAGCCGACCCACCACTAGATGGAAATGGCAACCCACCAAATCTAAACCAGGGGGCACCTCTTTCCCTTTAACTCTCTCTATCTCTTCCTCTCTCTACCTCTTTCTTCTTCTTCCTCTCTCTTTCATTTTTTTACCACTTTCTTCATCAAATATTTTTTCCCTTCATTGTGTGGGTGTGTATTTTAAAAAAACCTTAAAAACAAAAAAAAACCAAAAAAACACAATTACTTTAAATAATTACAAAAAACGAGTCATGCTTACTCACCATCGAGTTTTGAAATTTTGTTCAACCATTTTGGGGAGTTAATAGACATATTTTCATCTCAAAATTTTTTTATTGTCATCATGACTTTGGATAAATAATTTTGTGTCAAAACTAACACATTTTGAATGCTCAATTTTTGATTTGGAAAATACTTTTCCCCAACTGTGAGAACAAACATTATCCTTCATGCCAAGGTCATCTATGTCCATCTTTTTCATTGTGTGTCTTCACCACTGATTGTGAGTCTTGAGTTTGTGGACCTTCGAGCTGAATTTCCATCTTTTATATGCATTAATATGATAGAGACATTTTCTAAACCACATGATAATCAGAATAGCCAAATAGCCTCCTGTTACCCTTACATTGATCCTAGTTTTGAAAGCCCCTTTGATCCTATGAAAACATTTCTTTTGATAGCCACATTACAAGCCTAATACCTTGTCCCACCCAACATCTTCATAGATTTTCATTGTACAATTTATTGAAATTTAAGTGTGGGGGGGACTGAATTTCATTTTCAGGTATCATTTCCTTACTTTCTGGTGTGTTATCATATGTTTGAGGGCAAGCATCCATTTTAGTGTGGGGGGGAGGTTGTCATTCAGTGAATGTATTGTATAAATGTTATTAAAAAGTGTTCAAAAAAAATTAAAAAAAATCAAAATAAAAAAATTAATATAAGAATGGGTTGTGTCTTGGATGGGTCAAAAATCACTCTTTCACAACCTTTGATCTTGTTATAAATATTACAATTAGTGTCGTGAGTAGATCAAACATGGGTTAGGATATGAGTGTGAGATCTGTTTTAAGGTCAACTTTCGAAAAAACAAAGAAAAACAAGGGAAAAAAAGAACACTTGCATTATATTATTATATCATTGGGAGAAGTTTGGTGGTTTTTAAATATTTAATCTTCTCATCCCCTTCATATTTTCTTCCTCTATTGTGTCTTTCTTCAAACAATAATTCCCTTGTAAATATGTTTTTTCATTTCCTTCTAAGTTTTATTTCAAAAAAATGTGCATTGTTTTTCTATGTTGGTATTTTAACCCTCTTATTCTCTCTCTTGGACATTATATTCCTACCGTACCATAGCCACAGAAAAAAAACCTTAAAAAGACCTATTTATACTTGTGCACTTTGTATAGGGATTGGAAGCTGAGATCTCTTTTCAAACTCTAAGATTTTCACTTTTGGTCGGTGAAAGAGTGAACCTCCACAAATAAATTTTATCATCTTGAGAGGCGTGAGTTTTGAGTGTCCATATTTTCCATTTCTAAATTTGAGCATGAAAAAAATGAATTAGTCTTGGAACATTGTTTATGTAACAACTTGTGGTGGAATTCAAAATGGATGAGTGAAATAGTCTAAACCTCCCCTGATTGGAGAAAACAAAATTTTAATATTTGTTGGTGAGTGAAAATGATTTTGTCATGTTTTTATATTTGTTGCACATGAGGACACGCGCAAAAATAAGTGTGGGGGAGTTGATGTTATTAATATTTTAATGACATATTATATTCCCCCTTTAGTGATTTTATATGAAATGTGCATAATTTGTGTGAAATATTAATGTTTTAATATAAAGTATAATTTTTGAGCATTTTTAGAAGTATTCCAATTGAGTCAGTTTAATGTTTTAATTATAAATGTCACTATACTGATCCAGATTGTGTGGTTATTGTTCTGTAGGATTATCCTTTCAATATAAAACATTTAATTAGAAGGAACCATGATCCAATTCTACCATTTGAAGGGTCATATGGTCCTCACAAACAAGACCAAAGAATCTATGAACAAACTGGATCAGCCTTGAATATTGACTTACTGGGCTCAATACAGAAGTCCAAAAACATTAACTCTCCACCATAATTCGTGGGACACTACATGTCATCTTGGATAAAAATTTCATGGCCCAAATCCAAGTACAAGGGGCCCAAATGAAGCTTTGAAGTCCAGCCCACCATTCTGTCCGAGAATTAAAATCAGTATACTATTCATGACATATCACATGATGTAAGCACCAAATCGAACTGAGATTTTTCAGTGTGAAAGAGGAGATATAGGAGGCCGACTTTGTGGAAGAAGTCATTCAGATTTGAAGGCATATTCCTGTTCCAAAATCCATTCACATTTTGGACATCAAAAAATCATGGATAGAAATGGACAGTTTACCTTTGTTTAATAAAACCACCATAACATTGGCTCCACTTGTCCAAATGTCTCCATAGTTTGAAAGTAGTCGTAAAACGTTATTATCTACAACTTTGAAGAAGGCGATATTTGGATATTCGGCTGTCTGAATAGCCAAATTAGCGATGCAAGTGGAGGGACAGATTGGGAATGCAAACAGTCCACTCCTTGGGCTATAAATACTCTCCCCTTCTCTCATTTAGAGGGGTTGGCATTTCAGAAGAGAGAAGATCATATTGGAACGACCAAAGCATTGCCAAAGGCTTGGGAGGACATGAAATTCTCATGTTTTTACTTGAAAGACCTTTCCTCCTCTCTTTGTTTTCACTTACTTTTGTGTTCTTCGTTTCTGTAATTTTGTAAGTCCTTTCTTTGTAATTCGGTTTTAATGAAAGTTACTTCTTCAATATCTCTTATTCTCATACACCATCTGTAGTTTAATATTTATGTTAATAAAATAGTTTAAATTCAGTTCAATCCCCTTCCCTTCTTTTGCTTCCTCATTCAATCAAAAATCTGTTTTTAATTATCATCATCGTTCGTGTGTGTGTGTCAACGTACCACTTTTTTCAAATCCCTTTCTTTTTCTTATATTCTTAATTTATCATCATAATTATTTTAACCAGAATATTAAACATCCAAATGGCTGAGTAAATCTCTCATTGGGGTGAGTTATAATTTGGGGATGTTAAGTGATTGAGAGTTTTGCTCGATGAGTATTCTTTAAATTAATATTGTGTATGTTAAACTTAATACGTCATGGATTAATGATATGTTTTGTTTAACGATTGGTTTCCATGGATTATTGGAACCATAAATACACTACGATAAATAATTTTTGATTGAGATTAGAACCCTAAGTTAAGTTAAGGCTTGGATTAAAGCCTTTACACTTAGGAATTCCAATCAACGTCAACTTATGACATGGGTGTTAATTTAATGCAATACAAAGTAAGGCTCAAGGATATCGCATGCTTAACTCCCCAACAGTGAACTCACCCCAATATTTATCAACTTGTTAAATTAAACATCATTCATTAAACATTTCAATTAAGATCTGCAAACAAACCCCCCCAATCAAAATACAATCAACTAAAAACAAACGACTATTAAAAAGTATCATCGCCGAGGATTCGACCCGAGTGCTGCTATACACATTAGTAGAGCACCGGAATTTTGACCGGTCGATAGGCGACAATCGGCCGTGCGTTTGAAATGGCACCGTTGCCGGGGATGGTGCTTTATGTAGTCATTAGTTTCTGGTTATTGTAAAAAAAACAAAAAAAAACAAAATTTTGAAAAAAAAATTGAAAAAACACACAAAGAAAAACCCGTCTTCCTCTTAAAAATCATAAACTGAAAAAATAAAAAAAACTCTCCTACTCATCCTTTCTAAATCTCTTTGAATGCCCCGCAGCCTCCCAAACAATCCCTCGGATTTGTTTGACCCTGAAATTGATAGAACTCTTCGTCAACTTAGGAGGACCATTAGGGATAACCAAATCACCCAAGAACCAATCATTGCCCTACCAATTGAATTCGATATGGCCAATCCTAGGGAACAAACATTGAAAGAACTTTCTGCCCCTGATATGAATTACCAACCCCTTGGTATTCAATATCCAAACATAGAGGCTGACTTCGAACTCAAATCGGGTTTGATTCATCTTCTTCCTCATTTCCACGGGCTAGCCGGTGAGGATCCACATCTCCACCTTAAAGAGTTCCAAGTAGTGTGCTCTACTATGAAGCCTCAAGGGGTTTCTAAAGAACAAATCAAACTCCGAGCATTCCCTTTCTCCCTAGCTGACTATGCCAAGTCATGGCTCTACTACCTCCCTCCTGGTTCCATAACTACATGGAATGACATGAAGCGTCTCTTTCTAGAAAAATTCTTTCCTGCTTCCCAAACCGCTTCCATCCGAAAGAAAATAAGTGGTGTACGTCAATTCTCAAGTGAATCACTCCATGAGTACTGGGAGAGGTTCAAAAAGCATGTTGCAACCTGCCCACATCATCAAATCCCTGACCAACTCTTGATCCAATACTTCTATGAGGGGTTATTGGATATGGAGCGAACTCTCATAGATGCCGCAAGTGGCGATGCTCTTGTTGATAAAACTCCTGTAGCTGTAAGAGATCTCATAAGTAACATGGCTGCAAACACACAACAATTCCATACTCGAGCACATGCCCAAGTGAAACAAGCCCAAGATAATAAATCCATAGATCCTAACAAGATGACCGAGTAGATGAGTGAACTTACAGGTCTTGTGCGTCAACTAGCTGTGGATTCCAAAGCCACAAACTCCTCTCCTAAACAATCTCTTTTCACTGGGCCTATCAAGAACTGTGGAATATACAACTCTCTAGCTCATCCAAAAGACACATGTCCACAATTTCAAGAGGATCAATCGGATTCATCTGGACCAATGGATCTCAATGCAGCATATGCTCAGCGGAGCCCCAACCCTCAACAATCATGTCAGTTTGTTAGAAACTTCAACCAACCTCACTCTGAGCCTTTCTCTTCTTCCTATAACCAAGGCCTTAGGTATGGTAATCCCATATCTCACCCCCCTCAATTCCCTCCTCAAAACCCAAACCAATTCCAATATGGTCAAGGTGGTGGTAACTTCCATCAACCTTATCCTTTTGTTCCTCAACCTCAAAGGAACAATCCTCCTCCTGGATTCCACTATCTGAATGAGCCTTCCCAATTCCCAACCCAATACAATCGCTTTCCCAAGAACCAAAATCAAGGTAATCCCAATCCGGGACAAGCCTCTTCTTCCAAGAAACCATGGGAAAGTGTAGTGGAAGATCTTGCCTCCTTCACCCGTTCTAGCCTTAAAAACATTGAAACTCAAATAGGTCAACTTGCATCCCACCTGAGCCAGCAACAAAAATCAAATTCTTCCCAACTCCCAGCTCAACCATTACCCAACGCCAAGGGTAATGTAAGTGCAATTTCACTTAGATCAGGAAAGCAGCTTACTATGCCTCAAGATAAATCCTCAAACCCTCTTTTGAATGTTGACCTAGAAAATGAAAAGAAAAATAAACTTGAAAAGGAACCTGAAACCATTCCATCACCTCCTTCCATTCCACTTAGGAATCCAATTCCTTTTCCTCAAGATGTTTCTAAACCAAGGAAGTACTTTGAACCTGATCCTAAAATGCTTGACATGTTTAGACGTTTTGAAGTCAACATTCCCCTCTTAGATGCCATAAAACAAATTCCTAAGTATGCCCAGTTTCTCATGGAGTTTTGTACCCACAAGAGGCAACTTAGGACCTTCGAAAATGTTTCCACCCAGCAGTCTATTCCCATAAAGTGTAAAGATCCAGGGACCTTTACAGTCCCACGCCAAATTGGAAGTTCCAACTTTGATGATGTACTCATAGACCTAGGAGCCTCAATTAATGTAATGCCCAAATCCGTATTCTCCAACCTTAGTCTAGGTCCCTTGCACCCAACAGGTGTTGTCATTCAGTGAGCTAATCGAAGCACTGCCAGTCCTGAGGGGATAATTGAGGATGTTCTTGTTCGGGTCAATGATCTTATCTTCCTAGCTGATTTCTATGTCCTTGACATGGAAGGTGAGACAACATCTTCTCGATCTACCCTAATTCTAGGAAGACCATTCCTCATGACTGCGAGAACCAAGATTGATGCCCATTCAGGCATCTTATCCATGGAATTCGGTGACCAACTGGTCAAGTTCAACATTTTCCGAGCCATGTGATACCCATCTGAGGATCACTCTGCATTCTCAATCCATGCTTCTGAGGACACTTCTAAGATTCAATTGAACCCCAATCCACCATGTTCTTCATGTTCTAATGACAAAGGAGTTTGTGAATATTGCATCCTCATTACCCAAGTGATTAATGGTGAAATTGATGTTGACATTACAAATGAAAACTCCATTGATCTAAAGGATCTTGAAAACTCTTTGGAATCTCATCTCACCTCTAACCTCCAATTCTTCATCATGGATGGTAATGAGGAAAATGAATTAGAATGCTCATTTGTTGATTCAGATCATATTATCCCACATTCATCCTTTCCTATCCCTGATTCTAAAAATTCTGTTATATGTGAAGTGAACCTTGAACCAATGTGTTTATATTGTCTTGATGGTAGTGATGTTTGTGATATTTGTACCATAATTAATAAAGTGATCACTGGTGAGGTTGAAATTGACCATTCTTTGGTGAACAACATTGAAATAAAGGATATTGAAAACATTATTCAGTCTTATGACTCCACTGATCCTCATTACTTTACATCAGTAAGTGATGAAATAAATGAGTCAAAAACAATTGGGATCTCATACTATGGTACTGTGTTATATGATCCTTACAAAAATGAACCATTAGAATTGAGCCATCTTCCTGAATTTACCAGAATATAAAACCATCACTTTGAGGATAAAATCATTCCTTAGGTTGAAGACCAAAGTGAGGATAGAAATATTCTCTTTCCAATCCCATTGAATTGCAAGAACACCAACAAGGATGGGATGAAATTATCTAATGAATCCTCAGGCCTCCCAAAGAAAAAGTTTTTATGGAAGCACACTGGAGTAGAGAAAATACGATGGCCACCATCAGACTATGGGTAGTCCACTGCAATTGTCCAGTTGTAGAAAAATAAATGCAGCGCTTCTTGGGAGGCAACCCATGTTTTCTTTTAATTTTATGAAATTTCAATTTCTTTTTAGATTTTCATTAGATGAATAATGAATTTTATTTTTCATGTAACTTCCCACTGTCCTGGAACCACCTCGACTTCCACCAAATCCCCAAATTCTCTAGCCGACCCACCACTAGATGGAAATGGCAACCCACCAAATCTAAACCAGGGGGAACCTCTTTCCCTTTAACTCTCTCTATCTATTCCTCTCTCTACCTCTTTCTTCTTCTTCCTCTCTCTTTCATTTTTTTACCACCTTCTTCATCAAATCTTTTTTCCCTTTATTGTGTGGGTGTGTATTTTAAAAAAAACCTTAAAAACTAAAAAAAACCAAAAAAACACAATTACTTAAAAAAATTACAAAAAAAGAGTCATTCTTACTCACCATCGAGTTTTGAAATTTTGTCCAACCATTTTGGGGAGTTAACAGACATATTATCATCTCAAAAATTTTGTATTTTCATCATGACTTTGGATAAAGAATTTTGTGTCAAAACCAACACATTTTGAATGCTCAATTTTTGATTTGGAAAATGCTTTTCCCCAACCATGAGAGCAAACATTATCCTTCATTCCAAGGTCATCTATGGACATCATTTTCATTGTGTGTCTTCACCACTGATTGTGAGTCTTGAGTTTGTAGACCTTCGAGCTGAATTTCCATCTTTTGTGTGCATTAATATGATAGAGGCATTTTTCAAACCACATGAGAATCAGAATAGCCAAATAGCCTCCCGTTACCCTTACATTAATCCTACTTTTGAAATCCCCTTTGAGCCTATGAAAACATTTCTTTTGATAGCCACATTACAAGCCTAATACCTTGTCCCACCCAACATCTTCATGGATATTCATTGTACAATTTATTGAAATTTAAGTGTGGGGGGACTAGATTTCATTTTTGGGTATCATTTCCTTACTTTCTGGTGTGTTATCATATGCTTGAGGGAAATCATCCATTTTAGTGTGGGGGGGGGAGGTTGTCATTCAGTGAATGTATTGTATAAATGATATTGAAAAGTGTTAAAAAAAATTCAAAAAAAATTCAAAATAAAAAAAAATGAATATAAGAATGGGGTGTGTCTTGGACGGGTAAAAAAAACTCTTTATCAACCTTTGATCTTGTTATAACTATTGCAATTAGTTTCGTGAAGAGATCAAACATGGGTTGGGATATGAGTGTGAGATCTGTTTTAAGGTCAACTTTCGAAAAAACAAAGAAAAAAAAGGAAAAAAAAGAACACTTGCATTATATTCTTATATCATTGGGAGAAGTTTGGTGGTTTGTAAATATTTCATCTTCTCATCCCCTTCATATTTTCTTCCTCTATTGTTTCTTTATTCACACAATAATTCCCTTGTAAATATGTGTTTTTATTTCCTTCCAAGTTTTATTTCAAAAAAATGTGCATTGTTTTTCTATGTTGGTATTTTAACCCTCTTATTCTCTCTCTTGGAAATTTTATTCCTACCGTCCTATAGCCACAGAAAAACCCCTTAAAAATACCTCTTGATTCTTGTGCACTTTGGATAGGTATTGGAAGCTTATAGCTCTTTTCAAACTCTAAGATTTTCACTTTTGGTTGGTGAAAGAGTGAACCTCCATAAATAAATTTTATCATCTTGAGAGGTGTGAGTTTTGAGTGTCCACATTTTCCATTTCTAAATTTGAGCATGAAAAAAATAAATTATTTTTGGAACATTGTTTCTGTAACAACTTGTGGTGGATTTCAAAATGTATGATTGAAATAGTCTAAACCTCCCCTGATTGGAGAAAACAAAATTTTAATATTTGTTGGTGAGTGAAAATGATTTTGTCACGTTTTTATATTTGTTGCACATGAGGACACACACAAAACTAAGTGTGGGGGATTTGATGTTATTAATATTTTCATGACTTATTATATTCCCCCTTTAATGATTTTATATGAAATGTGAATAATTTGTGTGAAATATTAATGTTTTAATATTAAGTATAATTTTTGAGCATTTTTAGAAGTAGTCCAATTGAGTAAGTTTAATGTTTTAATTATAAATGTCACAATACTGATCTAAATTGTGTGGTTCTTGTTCTTTAGGATTCTCCTTTAAATATAAAACATTTCATTAGAAGGAACCATGATCCAATTCTGCCATTTGAAGGGTCATATGGTCCTCACAAACAAGACCAAAGAATCTGTGAACAAACTGGACCAGCCTTGAAGATTGATTTACTGGGCTCAATACAGAAGTCCAAAAACATTAACTCTCCACCATAATTCTGGGGACACTACATGTAATCTTGGATAAAACTTTCATGGCCCAAATCCAAGTACCAGGGGCCCAAATGAAGCTTTGAATTCCAGCCCACCATTCTGTCCGAGAATTAAAATCAGTATACTATTCATGACATATCTAATGATGTAAGAATCAAATAGAGCTGATATTTTGTAGTGTGAAATAGGAGATATAGGTGGCCGACATTTTTGAATAAGTCATTCGGATTTTAAGGCATCTTCCTGTTCCAAAATCCATTCACATTTTGGCCATCGAAAAAGCATGGATAGAAATGGAGAGTTTACCTTTGTTTAATAAAACCGCCATAACTTTGGCTCCACTTTTCCAAATGCCTCCATAGTTTGAAATTAGTCGGAAAAATTTATTATCTAAAACTTTGAAGAAGGAGATATTTGGAGATTCGGCTGTTTGAATAGACAAATTGGCGATGCAAGTGGAGGGACAGATTGGGAATGCAAACAGTCCACTCCTTGGGTTATAAATACTCTCCCCTTCTCTCCTTGAGAGGGGTTGGAATTTCAGAAGAGAGGAGATCATATTGGCACGACCAAAGCTTTGCCAAAGGCTTGGGAGGACCTTCCATACTCACGTTTTTACTTGAGAGACCTTTCCTCCTCTCTTTGTTTTCACTTACTTTTGTGTTCTTCATTTTTGTAATTTTGTAAGTCCTTTCTTTGTAATTCTGTTTTAATGCAAGTTACTTCTTCAATATCTCTTATTCTCATCTACCTTTTTTAGTTTAATATTTATGTTAATAAAATAGTTTAAATTCAGTTCAATCCCCTTCCCTTCTTTTGCTTCCTCATTCAATCGAAAATCCATTTTTAATTATCATCATCGTTCGTGTGTGTGTGTCAACGTACCACTCTTTTCTAATCCCTTTCTTTTTCTTCTATTCTTAATTTATCATCATAATTATTTTAACCATAATATTAAACATCCAAATGGCTGATTAAATCTCTCATTAGGGTGAGTTATAATTCGGGGATGTTAAGTGATTGAGAGTTTTGCTCGATGAGTATTCTTTAAATTAATATTGTGTATGTTAAACTTAATATGTCATGGATTAATGATATGTTTTGTTTAACCAGTGGTTTCCAGGGATTATTGGAACCATAAATACACTACCATAAATAATTTTTTATTGATATTAGAACCCTAAGTTAAGTTAAGTCTTGGATTAAAGCCTTCACACTTAGGAATTCTAATCAACGTCAACTTATGACATGGGTGTTAATTTAATGAAATACAAAGTAAGGCACAAGGATATCGCATGCTTAACTCCCAAATAATGAACTCAGCCCAATCATTATAAACTTGTTAAATTAAACATCATTCATTAAACATTTCAATTAAGCTCTGCAAACAAACCCCCCCAATCAAAATACAATCAACTAAAAACAATTGACTATTACGAAGTACCATCGCCGAGGATTCGACCCGAGTGCTGCTATACACATTAACAGAGCATCGGAACTTTGACCGGTCGATAGGCAACAATCGGCCGTGCGTTTCATAATTTTATATAAGAATAATTATCTTATAACTAATTTAATATATATTGAAATGAAATTATCACTTTATTAAATCATGAAAAATAGAATAAAAATTTTACCCTAACTAAAATAGGATTATACTAAAAAAATATTAAATATTAAATGAGATATCACATCTCCATAGTCATGAAAATGTTGGAATTGACTAAATTACACAATTTTTAAATTACCACCCACATTGAATATTATTATATTATAAGGAAGGAATTCTTGTTAAAGAAAACATCAAATTGGATAAACAAAACAAGGAAGGTCATTCACCACATGAAACATGATAATTAAGAACTGTAACATGATTAGAAAACATTATGAAAGAATGAATGTTTAAAAATAAATATATAAGAACCGATTATTTCATATTTGTTTTAAAAATTGTACTTTTACTCAAACTAAAAATAAAGAGTTTAAAATGTTTAGATTTAAACGTAGTATTTTACACATTATAAAATCAAATTTGAAGAATAAATCATTTTATAAAAAATTAACATAAATAAAAATTATAATTTAACACTTCCAAAATGTAACATCAAGGATTTATTATCAGTTTTCGAAATAATTGTAATAGGAAAATCACATATATAGCTTTGAAATTCAATAGAAGAGATGATTTTCACAAAAATATTTATTGGAAATATTTATCATCCCACTAAGAAACAATGAATAAATAAACACTAACTTAAAAAAATTTAGGAACTATTAAACCCGATTAAAAAATAGATGAGTCCAAATTAAATGCACACCATAATTAATGAATCACTAATCTTTAATAAATCTAATATAAGTATCCCCTACTTTCATATAATTATAAGAATAACAAAATCCCCATTTTAAAACGACTAATTCACCTTAAAATTTTATCCTAAAAACCAAATACCCTTATGCCAATTCACACACCCTCTACTTTAATCTAAAATAACCATAATAATAAAGAACTATACTCATATGAGCTTATTATGGGTACAACTAGAGGCATCCCAAGTATTAAATGGAATTTACACATGTTTTGGGATATGTAAAAAACAATTAACAAAAAAATTATATAAAAATAGGGTATAATATTATAATTGGTATATATTAAAGAAACAAGGAGAGTTACATATCATTTGATAAGGAAAACCATGCTTGGAATCATCAAGTTGATGTGCATTGAAGGGGGAGTAGTAACACAATGAGAGGCATGGAACAAACCTTTAGGTAACTAAGGTGAATAATTACCATGGATAACATCATTTAGAGGTAAATAGAAGGACTATAAATTGCCATATCTCCCCTTCAAAAGCTTTAAATCTACTAAGTTCGACTATGTACATATTATAGAGCCACCACAAACCTATTGAATCCTCCACGACACCCCATATACCTTATTTAAATACTAAATAGTATGCTCTAACAGGAATCCAATGACACATAAAATTTCAATCATTTGGTTGTACCACCTCTAGTATATCCCTAAACTCCCAACCCTCCTAAAAGTCACAAAATTATACCCAAAACTTCAAAATATTACACACTTACAACAAATATCATGATTGAAACCTCAAAAAAATATTATAATCTAATCTCTAATAATTTAATAAAATAATCACTAACCATAATTTCTTAATTAACTATAATCAATCAAACATCCATTTTAATTAAATCAATTTTTAAAAAGTAAATTATAACTAGTATCCTCAAAACTACAATCCAAACTATTATATTTAATTCTATAAAAAAAATAACTCTAATCATAGGTAAATACTAAGATCCTTGATAAATCTAAAAAATATAGAAATTGGACCAAATCTATTAATAACGATATTGACTATATAAAGGAAAATTATTCTTTGGAGTTTTCTTCATGACTAGAGTATAGGGTTAATTTGAAAACAAAATTCAATCCTGTGAAAATCATATATATAGAATGAATGTTGATTTTAATCGTGGAATGGACTATGATAAATGAAGATTACATAATTATGTTAATTGATGTGAATAATATGTTTAAACAAATTGATGTCGAAAAGGATAGGGATGACCCATTTCTGTTAAAAAATAACAAAAGGAGACACAAAAATAAGATGGGATGGGTCATACATGAAACATTCCCTCAAACAAAGAAGAAAAAAATGACAATGAGAGATAATAGTCACAATAGAAAACATCATGATCACCAGACCAATAAAAATAATAATCTAATGGAAAATGTGACTTGGTAACAATAGTTAAATTCATATATGATTAGTCTCTCATATGTCTTGTTTTCCTAGTAGGAACATGTTGAAAACATTCATCATCCTCAATGACACATTTTACATTGGAAAATACCTACTATAGGTTGGATTTTTTTGTGAGTAATCCCCCACATCATCCCACCTTCTAGGAAAACCCTATATTTCTATTGACTTAATGATTTCATCTTGAATCCTCAGATGTTTTTTTTCATCGCTCATATTTTTCTGCTTCTTGTTTGAAGGATCATAGTCCTACTACTGCACTACTAATTTCATGTTTCCCTTAGCCTTTTCATTCACATCAGGAAACAATTCTAAGGATAACCCTGGCCTAGATCCAGTCAATACAGGTCTACATTCCACAGTGCTATGTGATTTACGTTGATTATTTTTATCCACCTGAGGCTCTTGTGCCAGTACTTGAGAAAAAGCTTCCACCACATGTGAAACACCAACACCTCTATCAGTATGGGAGTGCCTTCCACCAAAAAATAAGTCTTTTTTTTTAAATTTACTTCCTCCTAAATTGTTTCCTTTAGGAAACCTTGTGATTCCATTTTAGTGAACATAAATGGCATAAAACGTTTTTAATGCACTTGTATTTGACAAGAAAAATAACTTCATAGTCTATACAGAATCAGGTAATTTATCATATTCTACCTTTAAAGAGATATCATATTCTAGTGTAGACAAAAACCTATTTTGAATCAATTTAATCCCATTGATTTATTAGAAATATTTTTTTATATAGCAATTCAAGTATATTCGTGGTTATCCAAGTTTATTTTTAATCACCATTACAATTTTATCATCTTCAAAAGTTATTTAATATTAAAAATCTCAAGTAGTTTCTTGTTTATTAAAATTGAAACAACATATACCATATGATATGTCATATTATGGCCTAACATAATCTCCAAGAGAAATTTACTTAATACATAAATAATTCAGGAGAATTTATTCTTTCAAGTGTTGATTAATTGTTCATGTTAGTCAGAGTAGATTACTCAAGAAGGAGGGGGATTGTGTATCTGTAAAAATATCTGATTAAACAGTATTTCTAAAAAGTTTCCCTAAAATTTTAAATACAACCCAGTTAATCATGGTTATATTGTTATAAGAGCTATACTATTTGAATAACTTCTTAGAAGATTGATTAGTTCTCAGTAATCCTAATATCAGTTATTAATATTACTTTTGAAGCTATTCTACTAAGGAAATACAATTTTAACTTCTTTCCCAGAGTAACTATCAAAGTGAATATAGATATTTCTAAATTATACACTAATGAATTAAAATAGAGAAAACTAAATTAAGAAGCACAATGTATATGAAACAAGTGGTTCAGTCTCAAGAAGAGACCTAATCCACTTCACTTGGTGATCACCTTCCACCAAGAAGATTATATAAATAAACCTGATCCACACCCTGGATCAGGGTTAACAATAGTACACATTACTATCCAGGCCACACAAGGACCTCTTCCATAGTTCTTCATGGGTACAGGTGACCAGGCCACACAAGGACCTCTTCCACACTTATTTGTGGCTATACACAAGAGTAAAAGAATGTTTGAGTAAGGATATATTGTATCCTTCACTTTAATGTAGGAGACAGAGTGTGTTTCTATACATATACACACTCTACTCTAAAATTAATAAAATGATACACAATAGATCAGTAATATTGAGATATTTTTAGAAGTTCTCTGAGTGTTTGTTTTTTCACCTCTAGACTTCTAAGATGAGCCAAATACAGAACTGATGTACTCGTATGGAAAAAAAGTGTCCCATGTCAGAAAGATTCAGATTGTGTTCTTCATACTATTTTACAGTATGATGATTTTCTCGGGATTCTAGTTGCTTCTTGAATTCTTCAGCAGAGTTGAGTTGCATGAGCCAATTCTCTAAAATGTATTCATTTATCACGCTCATTCCCACCAGCTTATTCTTTGTATCATGCTACCTCTTACTTTTTTAGGGCCGCATTATTCTTTTATCTTGGAGTGCTTGTGTTGGGGCCGACATGTTGCATGTATTATGTACCTCATACCTCGTACTATATGATGATATGTATACAATGAAACATTAATTATTTCAATGCATTAAAATCTTAAAATATTACAATTAGAGATTAAATTGAAATATGACAAAATATATTAGGAAACAGTGTCATAGTATGTCATGGAAATGGTGTCTCCATCACATAGTGTCTAAATTGGTCACAATGTCCTGTACTCATGGTGTCTCCTGGTCACAGTGTTTAATTTTCACGGTGTCTCATGGCCACAATGGCTTGTTCATGGTGTCTTGTTCACATTTTCTTTTTCACGGCGTCTCATGATCATGGTGTCTCATTGTCATCATATCTGCTTGTTCATGGTGTATTGTTCACGATGTCTAGATGTCACAATGTCTGGAGGTCATGGTTTCTGGATGTCACAGTTTATAGATGTCACGATGTACCATGACATAGGCAAATATATGTATTCGGACTTAAGCAGCAGTATTTATGAAATGTGTTAAACTTAATCATTTGTCAGAGAAATTATTATAAAGTTAATCAAGAGAAAGTGCATAATAACCAAACTAAGTGTATATCACATAGGATATTTGGATAGCTTTTACTAAGTTTCTAAACATTTTATAGGAGATAGATCACATAGAGTTTACATAGGTTATAATCTAAATAAGATTTGTGATCATTAAAACATGATTAATACATGAGGAGTCCAACAATCTCCCCTTTTTGATGATCACAAACCATGTATATTTATAATGTACATATGTTCTAACAACATAGTTTGAATGAGCATATAACATATATATAATGATTTATATCTCCCATATAAACATGTCTCCTAAATTTCCTCCTTATTGGGATTATCAAAAAGTAGCAAAAAAGTATGATAAAAGAGTCAAAAAAAGGTGCATAATGTATTTGATAAATAGAGAGGTATTAAAAAATGTGAAACAAAGGAAGAAAAATTCATATCAAAATAGAGTAAACACATTCCTTAGTTCACTAACTAGTCTTCTCTTTGCCTTTAGCAGCAGCAGAAGAAGGGGAAGCCAGAGGAGAAGAAGTCGAGGTAGAAGAAAGAAGTGAGATGGTTGATAGGGAAGGTAAAGGAAGACCTTCAAAGACAGAGGGAGACAATGTTGGTGTAGTAGAAGACCGATGAAGTTGTTGATCAAGGATCATAGGCCTAATCTGACTCAGTTCCAGATTGATATACATAGATGTAAAGGCTAGGGCAGATGTGAATGTTGTCATATCAGGACTAAGAGCGGGAGCCGCCAGAACAACAATGGTTGTACTCGTTACTTGAAGATAGGGACTCCGAAGCTTGATAAAATCCTCAATGATATCTCCACAATACTGAATATATTTCTAAAATTCATCCATGTTTTCTATAAACTTATCCAATAGACAAGTGAACTCCGTGATCTTTTGAACTTGGTTCTTGAATGATTGAGTAACAGGAAGAATCATCAAATTTTCAACAAGATATTTAAAGTGATTGGTCATGTTAGTCCTTGAGACGATTCAGTTGAAGTAGAAATCCAAATTTTTGGAATCTTCTTTCTGAGCATCATTGAAATTTATTGAATGTATTTGGACCATATTAAGAACTCTATCACTTTTCTTGATAACTTCATTTAGATAATATTTATTGAAGCCACTAAGCATAGACTATAGTTCTTCATTGACCACTATTCTAAGAAAGTCACTCTTTATGGAAGGTTGAGATGATTTCCGAGATGCATTAGAGGCATTGAAAGCAATGGTCAGAGATTTCAGTTGGTTCAGCACATTTTTAAGACACCTCGTATACTCCTCTATGAGTTTGTAATGATTAAAAACTAGCTCCCTCATCTCCTTAACAATCTGTTTGTTCTTTTTATTGACCTTTTCAGCTAAGGAAGCTAAATGATGTTGAATCTGAGAGACAACATTCGATGGGGTTTAAGGATCAACAGGTTCTACAGGATGAGAAGAAATCTCTGATCTCTAATGCATCTCTTCTAAATTTCATCAATCATACCTCTTAGAGTCTTCAAGTCATCACTAATCAGTTTATTTTCAACTCTGAAATCCTGAATCTCATGAATATTTTTTGGTTTTATTTTATAAATAACATTCTACAAAAATAATGAGGCATCATTCTCACTTATAGGTGTCACAAGTGCAGGTTGTGAATTCACAAATTTTTCAATACCAATCAAAAGGGTAACACCAAATTCTTTTAGATCACTTTACTCAAAAAGTATGGTTGTTCTAATGAAGGTTCAGAAATAGGGACTAATACTATCTCAGGTTCCATCTCAAGATCAAGATTAGTGAAATATTTCAGTTGGAACATAGTAGAAAGGTCAAGGCCTTTTACTGAATGTTGATGAGAGTAATCAAAATCAATGAAACTGGGGAACTTATACTGAGGTTCTACAGGGCTTGAAACAATCAGGTTTGGTACTTTAGTATATTCCAGATTTGGGGTTTTCTCCACCTCAACAGTTGCATCCTTTTTAGGACTAAGAGGCTTAGGGTCTTGATCTAATTCCACAAACTCTTCTCTTAGTTCCTCTCTCATTTCCTGTACAGCAAGCTGAAAATCCAGATCATTCATTTCCTTAGCCGAAGGAATGACTTCAAAAACAGATTGTTCCACCGGGAGTTTTTCATGACCAGCTTCTTTCATAGTAGGTAATTCTTCTTCGGTAGGTTCTTCCACATCATTATTCTCGGTTTTTTTGACCATTGATTCTGTTTTAGCCTTCTGTTGATCTCCCAGATTAAGAAATTCTATTTAATTAGGGACTTCCTTTTCACATATAACATGAGGGACAAGATTACTGGGTTTTTTAATAGAAATAGTTTCCCTAGGGAGAACAACATCCTCTTCATTATCTTCTTCAGAATACTCAAAGACTTCATCTACTTCCAAACTAGGATCTGAAATATCAATTGTTCTTGAGGGATGTTCCACATGATTGAATTTTTCATAAATTCTATCATTTTCTTCCACCCATGCCTTTTTACAAGGGTTCCAATTTATTTTCATCCTCTTGATAGTGATTTTTGAATGGTATTACTCACAATCATTGATAACATCCACATTAGGTCCAACCATACCTTTGGCATGAATCATGGATGAGATAAACTGAGAGAAAAACTAGGAGGTTGACTTGGATATGGCTTTGATCAGTTGACACATATGGTGTATGATATACTTTCAAAGGTTGATCTTATGCCCATTTTTAATAAGATGAATCAGAAACACATCCTATTATTTAAGTACAACAAAATCACCTTTTCTTGGACTAATTAGGTTTTGTATACACATAAACAAAATCCTTGATTCTCCATTTAGTTCATCATCAATGGCTCTTCTCTTGGGTCCATTTCCAATCATGCTTTTCAGAGCATCTTCTAAGACAAATAATTAACTAGAAGGTGGAGGTCCTCTCAAATAATCCTCATAGATTCCTTCTTGAGGTATCCTAAGGCATAGAGCATGTAACCTCGAAGAGAATGAAAATTTCTGCCCATTGATCCAGCTTCTCACAACATATCCATCTTCATAATCAAAGGAGAACTGAACATATTGATAAAAATGAGCCACTAACTTTTGGTTGATTGTTCTATATTCCTTAGAAAACCAATCTAACAAGACTTGCCACTTTAAAACATTCAGAACTAGAGACTTACTTGACAAAATCCATATGATAAAAACCTCTTTCTCAGGTACTACAACTCTATTTACCATATTTGTGTTTTGGGGACCTTCAGGTGCTAGCTTGGTTGTGATTTTTTTCTTCTTTGCGCTATGTTTCTCTGGAGTTGACGATGAAGGGAATTTCATCCTGGGAATTCACCAATGGTTCGAGAGAGAGAAAGGTTTAAGGGTTGATGAAGGGTTACAAATTGAGTGAATAGAAGAAACCTTGAGTGAAGGACAAGTGATACTTCATTTTTTTATCATTTAAGAATAAAAAACTTCACCAAAGTAAAAAACACGGGAAAATAAAGAGGTGAAATGAATAATTATCGTGATACAGTTTTTTATTAATAACTAAAATTTAAAGAAAAACATTATGGTGGGACCATATCTGGTCTTTACAGTGAGAGATAGAATGAATGTTATGGCGAGACAATAACTCATCAATATGGTGAGATAATGATTGATCGTTATGGTGACACCGGGAACAAATTTCACGGTGAGACCATAAATGAGCATTATAGTGTGACAGTAAGCAAGAAATAGTAATATATAAAATAGTAAGACATTTACATAAGATTTATCATTCCAAATTGATTAATAATGTAGTCTATTCTTTCATAATTCTATGGATAGGTAAATATATCCAAAATATGATACTCAGTACTAATGAATTCCAATGTGATATCACCCTTTTGATAATGATCTCTCAAAAATTGACGTCTTAAATCAATATGCTTTGTCCTAGAATGTGAAAAAAGATTTTTTGAGATATTAATATCACTTGTGTTTCCACAATTTATAGGTACATGCTTGAATTGATATCCATTATCTATTAATGTTTGTTTCATCCAAAATATTTTTTCAATTTAGCTTCCAGCAGCTATGTATTCAGCTTCTACAGTAGATAATTTAACCGAATTTTTATTTCTTACTACACCATGATACTAGTGAATTACCTAAAAGGTGACATGTTCATGAGGTGCTTTTACTATCTAACTTATAGCCACCAAAATCAGCATTAGAAAAACTAACTAATTCAAATGATTGTCCTCTAGGATAGAATAGTCCTAGACTGGGTGTATGGTTGAGGTATTTGAAAATTCCCTTTAAAACATTTAAATGATATTCCTTAGGATTTTCATGAAAACGAGAACACATACACACAAAATATAATCTACGGTTGACTAGTAGTTAAGTAGAGTAAACTTCCAATAATTCCTCTATAAGTGTTTTGATCAATAGGTTTTCCATCTACATCAAGATCCAACCTACAAGTTGTAATCATGGGAGTGTTACAACTTTTAGTGATATCCAATCCAAATAATTTTAGAAGATATCTAGTAAATTTACTTTTAGTTAAGATAATACCATCGTTATTTTGAATGATTTGAAATCCAAGAAAGATTTTTAGTTCACCCGTTAAACTCATTTCAAATTCATTTTTCATCATTTTAGAAAAATCAACACATAAATAATTTCTTGAGGATCCAAAGATAATGTCATATACATATATTTGATAAATTAAAACATCAATTGAAAGTAGTTATATAAAAAGGGTAGGATCAAGTATTACTTTTATAAAACCTTTGGAAATAAGAAAATTACTTAACTGATCATACCGAGCTCTTAGAAATTGTTTTAAACCATATAAATCTTTTGATAATTTAAAAATAATATTTTTAAAATGGGGGTTTTTAAAACTAGGGGTTGTTCTACAAATACATCCTCAGCTATATAACTATTTAAAAATGCACTCTTAACATCCATTTGATATAGTTTGAAATTCAGATGTATAGCATAGCAAGAAGGATTCTAATGGCCTCTAGTTGAGAAACTGGTACAAAGGTCTCCTCATAGTCAATTCCTTCTTCTTTACTATAGCCTTATGAAACTAATCTAGCCTTGTTTCTAACTATGTTTCCAACCTCATCTACCTTATTTTGAAACACCCATTTAGTGCCTATGGTGAATGTGTCCTTTGGTCTTTTAACATGTTTCCAAAATTTCTTCCTTTCAAACTGATTAAGTTATTCTTGCATATCCATCACCCAAAATTCATCATTGATATCATCATTAATGTTTCTAGTTTAAATTTGTGATAAGAACACTTGATGTTCAACATTATTTCTAAGTGAAGCTCTAGTTTGTGTTCCTTTGTCTAGTTCTCCATCAACATCATCTAAAGGATTGTTCTTAAGAGTTATATTAGTTCGAGAGAAGAAGGGACAAGTGAATTTAGGTTCATCAACATGTTCAGGTTCATTATGGATCAAGTCTAAGGAATTTCCATAACTAGATGTTTTTATAGATTTGTTCACAGAATGGTTTGAGTATTTTGGATTAATGTTCTGATTTGATAGATCATCCTCTAGTTTCCCTAGAATGGTTTTACGCTCATGTGGATCTATTTTATAAAATTTGACATTGACAGATTCTTCAACATATTTAGTTCTTTTATTAAACACTCTATAGGGTTTACTAGATATAGAATATCCTAAAAAGATACCTTCATCACTCTTGGATACAAATTTTTCAAATTTTTCCTTATTATTAAGAATATAGACTTTTCTTCCTAAAACATTGAAGTGGTTAACTTTATGTTTTATATTATTCCATAACTCATAATAAGTCCTCTTAAGAATGGGTCTGATCAACTCTCTATTGATTATGTAGCATCCTGTATTGACAGCTTCAGCCCAAAAATAAGTAGGTAGGTCATATTCACTAAAGATTGTTCTTGCAATATCTTGTAAGGTTTTATTTCTTCTTTGTACATATCCATTTTATTGAGGTGTTCTAGGGGTAGAGAAATTGTTACTATAAAAATTTTATGTGAAAAAGAATTCAAAGTCTTCATTTTCAAACTCTCAGCCATGATCCCTTGTTAATGATTTGATTCTATGTCCACTATGATTTTCCACAGACATGGCATATTTAGTAAAATAAGATCAGGCTTCAGTTTTGTGATCAAAAAAAAGGTCCATGTATATCTAGAAAATTCATATACAAGAACATAAACATAGTTCTTCCCATTTAAATGAGAAACTCTAGATGGTCCAAATAAATCTATGTGAACATGTTTGAGTGGTTGAGAAGTTGACACTTCTTTATTTGGTTTGAAGGAAATCTTGTGTCGTTTTCCCTTTTGACTGTGATTACATACTTTTGCATTTAGAAAGACATGTTTGGGTAAGTCTTTAACTAATATTTTTCTAGTTATCTTTATAAGGGAGTGAATATTACAATTTCTTAGTCTCCTTTGTTAGATCCAAGACTCTTTATGAAATACACTTAAACCTGAATCATTTTGAGAAGCTAAGTAATCTAAGATAACAGAGTAAACATTTTCCTTTCATAAAGTAGAAAAAATAATTCATCTTTAGAATTAAAGATATTACAAGCATCGTTTTCAAATCTAACATAAAATCCATCAATACATAATTTTTAGATAATAAGCATATTTTATTTTAATCCATCAACAAATAGTACTTCAGAAATTAATACTATGTTAGAGTTACGGATTTGGCTGAGGCTAATTATCATTCCTTTGGAACTATCACCAAATGTGACATGTCTTCCATCTATTTTTATTATATTCTTGAAGCATGAGTAGTCTCCTATTATGTGTCTTCAACATCCACTATCCAAGTACCATACACATTTATAGAAACTCTTTAAGCAGGTTTCCTACCAAATGATTAAGAAAAAATAGATTTTGGTACCCATACTTGATTGGGTCCAGTAATATTAGTAATAAGTGATTTAGGAACCCATATCTTCCTCATTAGTTTCCTATAATCATTAAGTAATGTATTTAAAAAATAAACTCTATTCAATCAAGAAAAACATGAAATAATAGAATATGTATCATGAATTGAATTAGTTGATTTGTGTCTAGAACTGGAAGTAAGACTATATGTCTTAGATCTCGAAACAAAATTTTTTCTACCAAGATTTCTTTTCCTAGGTTGATAACCAATTCCAGTGTTGTATTTAGGTGAAATTTGTTTTCCTAGAATTCTAGTAAGGGTATTCTTCCCATTGGTAAACTTATCATGGTCATTCTTCAATTGATCATTAGAAATTTTTGATTCGTTGTTTTCGTTGAGCAGTTGATCATTTTTCTCTTTTTCAGTTGTGAATTCAGATTTAACAGTCAAATAAGTGCATATTGTTTCTTCAATGATTTATTTTTGTCATTTAATTCATTGCATGTTTCTTCAAACATGTTATAGTATTCAAACATTTCTTAAATAGTCGTATTTTCAGAGTCACTATCATTTTCAGAATAGTATGACTTTTGTATAAGAGAGTCCAGTTTTACATCAGATGTGTTTTTCATAAAACACGTATTGGATTTGTTTTCTTGTTTATCATGTGATATTTCGGAGTCACTTGAACTGTCCTAATAAGAACCCCATATTGCTTTCATGTCCATTTTATACTTTGTGTCCTTGCCCTCATATCACTTTTTGTAATTGAGATTTGGATAGTCTTCCTTGATATTTCCTTATTACATACACTCATAGCTGTCAGTCTCATTATCCTTGTCTCTTATTTTCCAGTCCTTTATCCAATTTTCTTTTTGGTCATATTTTCAATTGAAGTTAGGCTTTCTGAAAAAGTTATTCTTCTTGTAAAACTTCTTTAATATTTTGGCTAATTGAGCCATCTCATCATCACTGTCAGGTGATGATTGTTCAATATTAGAACATTGTACAAAAGCATAAAATTTCCCTTTGACTTTGTATTTAGAGGTGGTGGTCTTGAATGAAACAGATTTCCTCTTTGGTTCATCCTCCTCTTCTATATTGACTTTCAGTTCTAGTTCATACATCATCAATTTCCCAATGAGTTCTTTTACAGGTAGCTTTCTGATGTCGCATGATTCTCTAATAGAGACAGAGGTTTCTCTCCATATGTCAGGTAGACATGAGAGAATTATCATGATTTGTTCTTTAGCAGTGACTTCTCTTTGAAGATAAATCATTGTATTAAAAATTTCATTAAACCTACAATACAAGTTAGAGATAGGATCATAAGGTTACATTTTAAAGTTATCATATTTAATAGTATTAGTATTAAGTCTCACTTCTTTTACACTAGATGTTCCTTCATGTGAGACAGACAGGGTATCCCAAATTTCATTGGCAGTTTTACAAGAAGAAATTCAATTGAATTATTCATCTCCTAAATAGTAGTATAAAGAATTCATAGCTTTGAAATTGTTATTTTAGGAAGTTTAGATAGGCTCATCCCATGTGATTCTATTAGTAGTAGGAATATTATATTCATCTATAATGGAAGACCAAATTTCAAAACCCATACATTCTAAATGCATTTTCATTTTGATTTTTCATTGAGCATAGTTTGTTCTATTAAAAAATGGTGGTTTGTTGGTTGCATCACCTTCTAATCTATTATCCATAATAAATATTTTGAATGATCTAGAAATTTTTAATTAATAGAAATTTACAGATCTTTTATAGTAAAAATACAATCATAGTTGAAATATGTTAAAAAAATTCTTAATAAACAGCCACTAATAACAAAATTTTGTCCAAGTAGATTACTCAAGAGGGGGGGGGGGGTGGATTATGTATCTATAAAATTTTCTTATTAAAAAGAATTTCTAAAAATTTTCCCCAAAAGTTTAAATATAGCCCTGTTAATCAATGTTAAACGGTAATAAGATTTTGAATTTTTTAATAACTTCTTAGAAGATTGATAAGTTCCCATTAATCTTAATATTAGTTATTAATATTACTTTTGAATCTATTCTATAAAGGTAAGAAAATTTTAACATTTTACCAAGAGTAACTATCAAAGTGAATTTAGAGATTTCTAAATTATACTGTATAGATGTAAAACAGAGAAGACTAAATTAATCAGGACAACAGATATGAAACAAGTAGTTCAGTCTCAATCCGAGACCAAATCAACTTCACTTTGTGACCACCTGCCACCAAGCAGTTTATATAAATAATCTTGATCCACACCCTGGATCGGGTTTAACAACAGTACACAATACTGTCCAGGACACACAAGGACCTCTTCCATAGTTATTCATTGGTACCGATGACTAGGCCACACAAGGACCTCTTCCACACTTATCCTTGGGTATAAAAAAGAGTAAAATAATAATTGAGTATGTATATATTGTATCATTCAGTTTAATGCAGGAGATAGAGTGTGTTACTATAGAGATACACACTCTACTTGAAAATTAATAAAATGATACAAAAAAGATCTGTAATATTGAGATAAGTTTGTAAGTGATCTGAGTGTTGGTCTTTGTAGCTCTGGACATCTGAGATGAGGTAGATGCATAACTCAAGTCCACATTTTGAAAACAGAGTGTCCCAAGTTAGACAGATTTATCTTGTGTTCTTCATGGTGTTTTACAATTTGAAGATGTTCTCGGGATTCTAGTATGCTTCATGTGTTTTTCAGGAGAGTCAATTTTCATGGGCCAATTCTCTAAGATGTATTCTATTATCATGCTCACACCCACCAGATTTTTCTTTGTATCGTACTACCTCTTACTTTTTCTAGGCTGCATTACTCTTTTATCTTGGAGCGCATGTGTTGGGGATGACAGGTTTCATGTATTCTACACATCATACCTCAACTATCCGATGATATGACTATAAAGAAACATTAATTATTTCAGTGCATTAAATTCTTCAAATATGACCATTACAGATTAAATTGAAAGGTGACAAAATATATTAGGAAATAGTGTCATAGTATGTCATGGAAACTATGTCTCCTTCACACGGTGTCTGAATTGGTCACGATGTCTCGTAGTCATGCTGTCTCGCAGTCATAGTGTTTCTTGTTCATGGTGTCTAATGGTCACGGTGTCTTGTTCACAGTGTCTTGTTCCCAATGACTTGTTCATGGTGTCTAAAGATCACAGTGTCTCATGGTCACAGTGTATGCTTGTTCACGGTGTCTTGTTCACGGTGTATGGATGTGACGGTGTATGGATGTCATGGTGTTTGGATGTCACGGTGTCTTAGGACATAGGAAAATATATTTATTTAGACTTAAGTAGTAGTATTTATGAAATGAATAAAACATAATCATTTTTCATAGAAATAATTTTATGTGAATCAATAGAAAGTGTATAGTAACCAAACTGAGTGTATATCACATAAGAGATTTGGATAGCTTTTACTAATCTACTAAATATTTAATGTGAGATAGATTACATAGAGTTAACATAGTTTATAAACTAAATAGGATTTTTGATCATTAATACATGATTAATACATGAGGAGTCCAACAGTTCATAATCACTACATAATAAAGTAGAATGGTCAATGGATTACAGTGATTATATAATTTAATGTAATAATTAGTAGACGATCTAGTTAATCATAAAGAAAATAATTTAATATATTTTTTATTCATACTTCATTTTTTCAATGATTTTTATACTAATATCCTATCTAGGTTTATTTGTAATATAAGGATTAACTAAAAACATTATTTCAAAATATAAATATTTTGTGGAGGTGATAAAATAAATTGGAATGTTAGACTCAGAACATATAGAACATAGGCTAGATCTCAGATGAAATTCTCAAGAGTTGAAAATGAAAAATAGGATAATGTGATTGATTAAATTCAAATCATTAGAAAAATTATTTTCATAAGAGTGAAATGACTATTTTTACAACTATTAATTTGATATAATATTAGTTTTTTTCCAAGAAACATCATATTCTTATAGTGAACATGATACAATTATATCACAATGTTATGTTGGGGTTTATATTATTCTATATCACATGTGTAAAATAATAGTTGTGTATAATATATATATATATATATTGGTATTATTTACTAGAATATTGAAAGTGTGCATCAAGGAATTTATTTTTTCTCTTTCATCGGTTTATTTTTTGAATTAGAATGATATAATATTGTATCTCATTAAGAAATTACGAAGTTAGATGTGTATAAAATAATCAACATATATATAACTCTTATTGATTATGAAACAACATTAGAATAATTAAGTTAAAGTGTGTTATCATATTTCATTCAAGTGTGATAACATGAGTTTTATAAATATTAGGGATTTTTTTAAAATAAATTAAAATGGAAATTGATATCATACATTATTTTATAATAGAGTAAATTTGTTTTTGTCTGGTGAGTTTATAATTTGTGTTTACTGAATGTGAGATTTCATATATAATGATAAGGGTACTATCTATGGAACTTTTTGAAAATTATTTTTTGGCTCCTATAATTCATCCATTTTTATTCATATAATTTTTTTAGAGAATGGGCCCCATTTCTAATAAGGTTATTTTCATTCCACGTTTTGTTTTTTACATGATATACCCAAAAAGAGTAAAGAACCAATGTAATTATGAAATTTTTTTATTTTGTTTCAACAATTAGTGTGAAACATTATAAGTTTTTAAGAATTATTTTTTAAGTTTTTATAATGTTTTTTAACTGATTTAAGATGTTTAATGGTTATTGGATTGATGTTTAAGATTTTTTTGAATTCTCAATTAGAGGTGTAAAATTAAAAAATGTATATATATGATTCCTCGTAATATAATAATAAAAAATTAATTTACAAAAGTGAGATAACTAATAAAAATATTGTGATTCACTTTGAAACATAACACCTTTCATATGCTGTATAAGTTTCTATTACAAATATGTAATATCATATATTTTGTACTAAGCACATATATTTAGTTTATATTGAGATTTGGAAAAGGGTAGGTTGCAATGTGATAAATAGGGAAATTTTGAGTATATGGAAGATATAGAAACTAATACGTAACATATGAATGATGGAATATAATATTTACTCTAATGTACATTAGAATTCATAGGTAAAATTATATATATAGAATTTATATTTTAGATTGTGTATGTTTGATGTGAATTCTCATGTGATTGGTAAGATTTGTTGTTACTTACATGATAATAAATTATAATGTTTCCAAATTTGAAATATTGATATTATGTTTATTTTTTTGGTTTATCTTGGAAAAGGTTATATAGTGTCCTAAAGAGATCATAATTTCAACTATGTTTTAGGACATGTGAATTCTATCATGAAAATGATGATAATGAAATAATGAATGTTATTGGTGATTAAAATTCATTATGATGGGTAGAACATGTTAAGATAAATTCAGTAGTGCCAAAGGAAAAATAACTCCTGTGGTAGAATGTGTTGAGGAAGGTTTAGGATAAAATAATAGTACAATGAGAATCCACGAGAGTTAATCTTGTCAATATTATGAAATAAATGGAAAGATTAAACCATAATTTGTGGTACAAGATTATTATAATGAATAAATGAAAGACATTTTTAATTTACTGATTTAATTATATTTTAAATTACATCATATAATGATTATCATGTGAAAATTCAACCATGGACAATGTGAAAATATTAAATAGTTATTTTTCAAAATTCATTTGTGGATCAAGGAGGAAAATAGATAGTATTTTGATAATTAAAATTATTTCTTGAATAATGAAACATACCCTTGTTATTGGTTATATGGATAATAAAATTTTAAACAAACATGAGTAAATTACTCTATAGTTTCAATGGAATTTTTCATAATAAATTACCACCTAGTTATTCTCAAATTTCCAAAATTTTGATTTTTGGGATTATAAAAATACAATAGGCAATATTATTAAATTATGGAGAGAATATATAATATAAATATTCTATAAAAAATTATAAATTTTTATAATTATAATAGAATATTGAGTATGATAATTCTAGACTAATTATCTTCTATAATTTCTAAATAATTTAGATCCAAATGATGAAGAACAGAAATCAGGAATTCTATTTAATATCCTAAAATCATCAAGGTTATATTTTCATGAAAATACAAAATCATTACAATTTGTAATCATATTAATGTATCTGGTCAGAATTACTAATGTATACTACTGGTATTAACTATAAAAAACTATCGATAGAAAATTCATAGTATAAGATTACTTCAAGGGTTATGAATACCAAATTCCCTTCATATATAATAAATTTGTGAAAAGGGTGGTAAATATATGTATTATACTCAACCCAATCACAAAAAGGATGTAGTCATCCAGCATGGGTGTAAACATTTTATAAATCCCTTATTCTTTTTTTTATTCATTACATTTTTCATGTGGGAGAGTGATACATGGAATCAGTGATAGGTTCATTTTTAGAAGTGAAGAAATTATTAAAACAAACTAACATATATTCAACCCACTCACCCTACTTATATTTATAAATTTTTTCACATTCGAGTTTCATGTAGTATTGGAAGAAATATAAACCCATATAAAAATTCCTTTGAGTTTTAATTTGAATATGGAAAATATAAATTTGGTTAACATTATATGTTAACTTATATTATATGGAATTAATTTTAATAGTTGGTAGAACAAGATGACTCATTATCTTCTTTGAAATTACTTATAAGTTATAAATTTTTTTAGAGTGCGTTTTACCCTATATTGGACAGTTTTTCAAAAAACATTTAGCAAAAAATGAAGTTTTATGGTTGATGGAAAATCACGGAATGCAGTTTGTTTTCATTATATAAAAAGGATTATAAAATCTAGACGATAATAAATACCTCGAAAGAAATATGGGATAATATTGAAAATATTTTTAAAGGAAATGTAAAATTTAATCAATCAAAATTCAAAATTTATATATCAAATTTTAAAAATTTTAGAATTGATGAAATTATGACTTATTAAGATATTCTAGAAGGATGGATGAGCCTTTTAGTAATATTAGTGGCCTAAAGACACATAGGAAGAAACAACCATTTGTAAGAGGCTAAAATTAGGTGTTCCTAATTTATTTGAAGCAATTGTATCAACATTTGAAGATACATATAATCTATCAAATGATTAGTTGAAAATTATTTTCTTCATTTATAAAATTATTTTTTATTTTTCATGAAGAAGATAAAAAATTGTTATGAAATTTATTTTAAATCCATTGAAAATATAAATATAACTAATTTTTTTCAATTATACCTCTTTGGAGTCTATAAATGTTGAAAAAATGATTGAGGAATGTGATAGATTTATTTCTATAATATAAATATAAGTCAATGTAAGAGGATACGATAAAAACAAAGATATTATTCATTTAAAATTATTTTATTGGGGTGGAATATGGATTTCATCACTTGATAGTCCAATTAAGAATAATATTATAACTATGAATTATATGTAAACATACGTTTTTCCAAAAATATATATATAAATTTTGAAGGATAATATTATAAAGAAAAAATTACCATGAAGGAATATACATAATCCATTAAGAAATGAAGATTAGGATGAGGAATCATACAAAAGAATTTATTTAAAACACTATGTTACAACTAACATATATAAAACCATCATGGATCATGTAAAAGAAAATAAAGTGACATTAATAAGTCCCAAGGATAGAGAACATAGATACATTGAATATATATTGAAAGTCATGCTTTAGGATTTTCATTAGAAAAAAACAAAGCCATTGAAAAGGATCAGGGTATTTTATAAACATGATAAGAAGAAAAATTAATGTGTAGGTATGTTACTGAAATTTGGAATATAGTTTTTCAAATAGATCAATCCTATAAAGATGAAGATTAAAAATCATGAAAAAATATTGAGATATAATTATGAAATATTTGTTACAAATGAATGGAAGTTAAGTTATTCAAAATCAAGGTTTATCAAGGAAAGAAATTCCAAAAACATTTTTGGAGAATATTACATATGATAATGTTAAAGATGAATTATATCAAGATTATATTAATTAACTAACAATGAATAATATACAAATTACTACTACATATTACAGGGTTACTAAATATTTTTCATCTAAAAATGTTGGCCTTAAAGACAATATGGACATGTGTGGCCTATGTAAAATCATAAAAATTGAACAACTATAAGAAGGTAATTTGAGGGAAATATGAGAAGATACATTTCACCATGACTAACGAAAAATAATAAATATAATTCACCATAATAATAAGATTTTTTCCTCAATAGATTTATAATTCTTATATAGGATTGTATTTTAAAGGAAATTTTTTGTTTTGTGCAGTGCAAGAGAATAAATATTATAATATATAGTATAACATTTAATTTCCATAGAGTTATTATAGTTTAGTTTTAAGGGGGATTTATCCAATGATGATGATCAATAATTTGTAGAATAATAAACATGTGAACGAAATTTTATCATATATATCACTAAAAATATATTTTGTAATCTTTATAAAATTTTTAGATGATGTGAATAGAAAGATAATTTAAAAATTATTTTAGAAAAAAACATCCCAGAAAAAAAAATATTATTCAGGTGATGATAAGGGTTGAAAAATAAAAGAGCGTGGGGGATCAATTCTTTTTTAAGTGGGTCTAAAAGTGAAAAGCTGAAATAATTTGTGGATTCGTGATAGTGGATGTTCATCACAAATGATATCAGAAAAAAATTCAATGGAATTGAACAACATGTTATATGTATAGTTAAATTTAGAAATGATATCTCAAATAATATTAGAGTAGTTTGTATAGCTTTTAATGAGGCATAAGAAAAGAAATCCATTGATGTTTTATATTTGAATGGGATCAAATATATATATCTCGAGTGTTAAAAAACATTTTGATTGTGGGAATGGAAAAAAATATTTATCAAATTATTCCATCATCAATATCATAAAGAATCTATGATTTCTCATAAATAGGGATATAAGTAATGTTATCTTTTCCCAAATTTTTAATTCACTTGATCTTATTCTTTGAGATCAAAATATGTGAATAAGATATTCCATAATAAAAGTTCCCATCATGTTAATGGAGATTACTTAATATATATAGAGGCATTTTTTAACACAACTACATGAGAGAACAATTTATTTTTATAATTTAAAAATTAATTATATTATTCTTACCCACTAAAGTGTTTTTTATAGGAAATTGTCACATATTTATGTCTTTGTGGAATTTTGAGCATAATTATAAAAAATTAATATTTTGGGATTTAATTATTTTATTTTCATTCTATATTTCAGTGATAAAATTTTATAAAATAAAAAATTATTAAATTCCTAATTTTTTATAATTCAGACAATTGGGTTGTATTTTATCTTTCAAGAAAACATTTTCAATCTATCAATTTGAGGCCCAATGGTATCTCCCAACACAGGCCATGAAAACTATTCTCAAATTTGGATGGTTATAAATATGATCTTATATATCGAATGTTTATGATCTAATGAAGCTGAAATTATACATGGATATATATAATGAATTTACCAACACCATTGATTAAGGAGGAAAATCATAAATAGTCTGTTTGGAAGGACAATAATGCATGGTATCCCAGAGACATTGATTTTGGGGATTATTTCTAGGGAGATTAAATTATCAGAGGGAATGGGGAATAACTCTTTCCACACATGAAATAATATTGTGAAATTTTTAGATGACACCAAAAAAAACAATTAGTAACAACATTTATTCATGTGTGTTCATGTTAATACACCATTTAATGGGGATAACACATAGAAACCTTAGAAAGTAAAATATTGCTGTAAAAGGAAGAGATATCATCCTTCCCAAATCATTCCAATTCATTCAGTCATCTACTATTAGAGTAGAGGGAAAATTCACTAGAGATTATTTATGATTATTTATTTTCTTTTTCTTTTATTTTTATTTTAGTTTTATTTTCCCATATGACACATTCATATTTATATAAATTTGTTTCCCTTTTCTTATTCCTACCTTATTTCATATCCAATCTTAATATCACTATTTCTCTCTTCCATCTTTCACCATGATCTCTTTTCACTTTACAGTGGAAAGTGACTAACCCGAGGGTGGGACCAGGAGAGGTTTCATGGTGTTCTTTGTTATTATTTTTAAAGTAAAAAATGTTTTTACTCAATTTTTTTGTGGATGAAATAGTATAACAGAAGTTTGGAGGTCATCTACCATGATATTAATTTATTAATTCCATTTTTTTCATTGATTAATTCATTTTTCCTCAGTTATCTTGAGAAACCCATTTATATGGTGGTGTTATGATTTACCAATGAGATAAAACATCATATGGTGGAGGCATGTCATTTAGGAATAACATTCTTAGTTGAGGTGTTATCCTATTTAATTATTAGGGGGAAGGTGTGGTTTGGTGTGCCGAAGTCATGTTAAATCACACGGCCGATTAATTAAATAAATGTATTTCATTAATGAGGTTTCACCAAATGAATTATCAAATTTAATTAAAAACAAATAACGAATGAATGAACTCTTGTAATCCATCCCTTGGATCATGAACTTTCTCCCCTAATTTCTTTCTATTCACATCGTCATTTAGATTTAAATTATGCACTGTATTATTTTAATTTCATGTTTTCTAAAACCCCCAAAACTGAAATTTTCAAAAATAATATAAAAATAAAAAATAAATGGAATGGGTGAATTTGAATTAGTTATTTAACCTACTATAATTCTCCTCAAGTGAGATGACCCTGGTAAACCTCTGTGATGCATTAGGAATATAAATTTTCTTCTGTCCATGCCCTATAACAGGTGTTGTCAAATTGGAACCATTTATAGGGATCCAAATATATATTTTGATCACTTTCTCTGAATTCAAATTTATGTTATAAAATTTCATTATTATCATAATTTAAAAATATATAAGAAAATCCATCTTCGATGATTTATCTTAATTCAAATTATTCTTCATTGGAAGATTACACACATGTGTAAGAAAAATATTTATAACATATTAAGGAGGAACTCTAATTAAGAGTTAATTATATTATTATAATGATCATTAAAAAGAAACAAATAATATAGAAAAGAATCTAAAATCAACAAATTATGAGAATGATTAATGAAATCCAAAAATAATGGAAAATATAAATGTTCAAGAATGAATTGCCCTATGTTTTCCCCAATTTCACTAATGACACCCAATAAGTTGAGGGAAAACTCAAAATGGAGGAGCTTTACTACCCAACTCAATCCAGTGATAATCATCTCTAAGAGTAACATTACATTCAATAATAGATTCAATTCGAATCACGTCATGGAGATGATACATTCCAGAACTCAAACTCAATTAATTTTATCGAAAAAAATATGAGTATAACTCATAATTGTTTTTAAATTCTAGAATGTGATGACACTTATTATGACCTAGAGGATGAAGGTGAAAATGAAATTTCACTTTTTTTAGGAATACCTAAAGCTCTTTAAAGACATTGAATATTTACTCAAGGGAGTAAAATTAGAGACGGATAATGTTTCAAAAGTTGCAATGAAGGAGGAGGTGGTTCCATACTTCAACATACCCCTTCCATTAAATTTACACCACATATTAAGGGGGAGGATCTAGTGTATTCTATTTAATGAATTTTACAAAACAAAAAACAAATAATTCTAAGATGAAAAGAACCATATGTGGTGGTTTAAATCCAATAAAATACACCCACCAACAGAATACAGGTAATATATGGAACTATATTCTTGGGGTAGTAAAATTTTTGGGCCCAATTGGGGGATCATACAAAGATTTATCTTTTCATGCATTCTAGGAATTTAAATTTAAATTTAAATTTTTGGATTAGTCTAGGATGCATCCCAATCCCTCTTATATTTTTGAGTTTTATGAAATGATCTATGTGCTTAATTAAGTAGTTTAATTTTTTTGGGTTCATGATGGCATATGGAAGCCACAATAATTATAGGAAGAGAACCAAGACATTATTTCAAAAGAGAGTTTACTTTTTATATTTATCTTTTAAACTCTATATTTTTTCCAACAACATGTTTTGAGATTTAATGTTTAAATTGCATGCCCACACTTGAATTATGATTTAATTTACTAATATAAGAGACATGATTTTCTTAGGAATTCTATGATTCCATTTTTTAGATTTCAATTTTGATATTATTAAATGAGTTTAATGGAGAATTGAAATTTTAATGTGAAGCATGTATATTGAAATGTTGACTCATGATTTGAAGGAATTAATTTTTTCATGTAAATGAAATTTCCCAACCAATTTTAAATTCAGTTGATTTTTGTAATTATAGTTAATTGATTTATTATTATTAATCATGCCTTGAGTGATTGTCCCAAATCATATGTTCCATTATCAAGAAGATTTATAGAGCATGTACTTCCTATTTTATTTTGAGCATATTTCTTGAGTGATTTTCCCAAATAATATGCTCTATTCTTGAGAATATTTATAGACCATGTACTTACTATTTTATTTTGGGTATATTTATTAAGTGATCATGTGATATTCCACCTGATATAACTGTAATTTTCACTTATTAAATATATTATTTTTAAAAAACATTTAAAATGATTAAGGAATACTTTTAAAATCCATTTATCCTTTAAATATGACCTTTACATCAATCCTTATTTAACCCTATAAAACATGAATAACATTTATAGGAATGATCCATGTTTCACGACATTTTATCCATTCCTACCCTACTCTTAGTATTTGCATGATATTTTCATGATGAAGTGTGGTGGTGAATAGAATCATTGTAAAAGGGATGATTTAAATTGTAAGGAAGAAGTGTGGGGATGATTATTGAAGGAATTGTAAATTTTTGTGGAATCATTCATTGTAGTCTATTTGTTACCGCACGAATAAAAAAATAAAAATGAAAAAAAGAACTGAAAATGATAAAATAAAATGGGATTTTATTTGGGTAAACTGAAAATCACCATTCATAGACCAATCGTTTCTATCATACGTGATTAGGTGGTGGATGTGAGGTTTATTATAACTTATAACATTCAAAAAATAAAAAATGAAAAATATTCCTTGAAAAAGTAGAAAAATATAAAAGAAAAAATAATAAAGGGAGGTCACACATCATTCATTATACATAAACTTATTATGATCTTTACTTTGAGTCTTGGAGAGTGTTGTGAGTATTTAAAAGTTTAAGGGGAGAATGTCATTAAACTTTTTAATTCGAATTTCAGGATATATACTTGAAGAGTTAAATATCCTAAAAGATATTTATTTTTAATAATCAAATATTACCAACCTTTAGCATTAGAGTCATTATAACCTTAATTGAAAGTCCTCAGGAATTTTAGTTATTCCTGAATTTATAAATTAGAAAATATTATTCATTTAAAAGATTATGGATTGGAAAAAATTTCTCATTCTATAATCATAACTATACTTTAATTTTATCACGAGTGATGAGAGAAAAGATGGAAAAGTGTGGTAGATCATTATTTGTCATGTTTAATAATAAGGAATCGAGGATCTTGAATGAATGAATGGGGAAACTCCTACATTCTTTCAAAGGGGAAAACTAAAATACATGGATTGGTTATTTCTTTTAAATATGTGAAATTTAATTGATACTTTATGCATAGTTTAAATGTTTTAATATATATCTAGAATTTTTTTATTATGTTTTATTGAAATTTGAATATTGATAACATTAATGCCGTCTTATTTTAAATGTTGTGTACTTATGCTTGAGGACATTCATGGTTTAAGTGTGGGGGAATATATAGATAAAATATATATCTTATTTATAAATTTAATTTCATTATTTGTCCCACCACAATGTTATTTTAATTGAAATTATCACATTTTTATGTCTTTCTACAATTTTGAGTTTAATTATAAAAATGGCCAAATATGGGGATTTAACTGTTTTATTTGTTTTCTATATATCATTAATTATTTTTATAAAATCATTAAAATTGTGAAATTAATTGCTATTATGATACAAAATGTCTTGGGATACATTTCATCTTTATGTACCACATGATCAATCCATCAATTTAAATCCCAATAGTAGCTCGCAACATAGGTCATGAAAACTATTCACAGATCTGAAAGGTTTTAAATATGGTAATATATCTAAATTTTTCATAATATGATGAATCTAAATTTTTATATGTATCTAGATAATTAATTTTACCAACATTCATTATGGACACCACACATTAATCATCCATTTGTAAAGACAATAATGCATTGTATCCAAAAGACATTGAATATAGAGAGTCTCTTTGGGAAGATTAAATTTTCAGTGTTCAATGATTATTACTCTCAACCCCACAAGGAAAAATATTCTGTATAGTTGTGAGTAAATGGGATATAAAATTGGGAAAAATATTTATGAAGGGGTCCATAAATGAATCATCCATGTAATGGGTCTAACATGCTGAAACAATAGAAGGTAATATTTCGCCTAAAAAAGGAGGAGAGATCCTCCTTCCAAAATCATTCTAATTCATCAAGTCAACCAGTATTAGAGGGGAAGATAAGAAACTTATATATTATTTAGGATTTATTTCTCTTCTTTATATTTTATTTTTATTTTCCCGTGTAACACAATCATATTTTTATTAAAGTGTTTCCCTTTTATTATTCCACCCATTTTTACCTTCCAATCTCAATCTCACTATTTCTCTCTTCCATATTCCACTGAGATCTTTTTTCACTTTTCAATGGAAATTGAATGAATAATGTATTGGCCATGGGAGAGGTTTTATGGTGTTCTGTGTAATTTAACTTAAAATAATAAAAAATATATTTTATTTATCATTGATGAAAATGTATTGAATAGGTGTAGTTGTCATTCCCTGTGACATTATTTTTAATTCCATTTATTTTAATTGATTAAATCAATTTCCTTTACTTATCTCAAGAAAAAAAATCATACTATGTAATTAGGGTTTCCTAAAGAGATCATATGACCTATGGTGGGAATTGTTATTTTAGGAATATCATTCCTGGTTGAGGTGTTATACTATTTGACTTGAGGCATAGGTGTGTATTTTTGTGAAAGAGGCATGTTAAAGCCACAGACAAAAAAATTAAATGATATGTAATTCATTAAAGAGGTTTCCCCAAAATAATGATCAAACTAAATAAACAACAAATAAATAATGAATGAACTAGTGTTATCCAACCCTAGGATCATGAAATTTCTTACCTAATATCATTTTGAACACATCTACATTTATATTTATATTATGCATTGCATCATTGTAATTTAATGTTTTAAAAAACCCCAAACCAAATATTTTTAGAAATAATATAAAAAACAAATTAGATTAGGTTAATTAGAATTAGAAATCGAAGAAACGACACTGCTCCTCATGTGAGACGACCCTGGTCATCCTCTCTACTACATAACGATTATTAATTTTCTTTTTACACACCCTAAAAATGGTGTTCACCACTACCTTGACTGGAAATATAAATGGAGGGAATTTAGGACACCCCTCACATCCTAATTGTCTTAAAATGCGACAGGTCTGATACTAGGTCTTAGTTGAAGTCCCCAAAAAAATAATGTCTAGAAATAAATTCCATGGGCCTCAAGAATATTTACGGGATGATTTTATCTTTTAATGATAATGAATCGAAATTATATAATCAATAACCAAGAAAACCTATATATGATGGATAAGTAAAAAAATACCTCAAAAAACATATGAAAACATATAAACCAAATCACATCACAAGTAGAAAGAAAAATTAATTCTTAATGAAAATCAAAATACCACAAAACTCCAAACTCCCAAGTGACATTAACTAAAAAAATCCATCCTACTTGAAGATCCTACTACACATTCCATGACTACAATATCAAGAAGAATCTCTGAAGAATTAAGATTTCATTCCAATATTGGGGTCTTGATAGAGGAAATCTAAAAAAATAGAGTATTTCCCAACTAGGGGATGTGTCTAATCTGAATAGTATTTCAACAATGACTTCCAAAATCATGCCACTAGGTGAAAACATTTTAGTAAAATTTATATAAAATAGTTTTTTGAGGTAAAAATAGCTTATATATTGTCCAAAAAAATTTGAATAAATTCATAATAATGATATTTTTATAGTTTCTCATTTGATTGGACATATTATTTTCCATGTACTCAAAAATACCCACACACACCCACTCATTTATGGTGTAACCATTGATAGTTAAACTTCACATCCATACTTTGTACCACATTGATGGTGGTACATCAAGATCATTAATCATCCCACTCAACACATGTCTAATAGTTTGGTCCATAATCATGTAAATCCACTCCAACTAAAAATATATATTTCTTTAAATCATTTTAAAAAAACATTCATGAGTAAAAACCAAAACATAATTTTTAAATCAAAATTTTCAAATAACAAATGGGTTTTCATAAAAATAATTTAATATTTCTAGAATATATTGGAAAATTATAAACTATTCTTTGAACATAGAATCACTACACTATTTCAAATACCATTCAATAAAATCATCTATTTTAAAATAAATATTTATGTTTTAGATTAGTTTCAGACATGATAGAATCCATCTAGCTCATAATGGTTGGTGAAAGTGAAGAATATAACTACGATACTTCATGATCTAATGTCCAATAATATTCCCCTCACTAAACCCAAGTTAAGTGATTACACCTGAGGCCATATAATCCTTTTTTGGTTCCTTTTCTTGTATCTATGACTAAGGTTAGATCATCCTACATTAGGATGGATAAACCAAGTAAGTTAAATATTCTCTTAATGAGGATGAATCAATCATAACATATCATAAATAAATGAACCATTCCCTTAGGATTACTAGAATCTCAACCGTAGGAATATTGTGGAAGTGTATAGTTTACTCAGTAATTGAACATAATCATACAATCGTCCTTTGGGAATCAAGTTCATGTGTTCCTAACCCGAAAATAGAAAAATATCATACACCATTCCATCAAGTGCAAAAATAAATCAACATTCATATACAAACAAACTCAACATTCCAATAAGCATTCGACCCTCATTCATTAATCACATTGATTCCACAAAATCATAATCTCTTGGAAATCAATTTGCCTGGAAAAAATATAACAAACATGATATATATATATATATGGAAGAAGGATAAATTCATCAAATAGTCATTTTTATAGAAATATTTTTCTCATTGATCTATGTTACCGATTTTCCTCACATATATATCATACTTGTTTCATTTATCATTTACGCCAATGGTAGTGAACATACATATGATCATAATTTAGTCAAGGTGATTCATCCATAAGAAAACCACAATGTTTTCTTTTTAAAAGAAATTAATAAGAATATTATAGTAATAAATCATTTTATTTCCAAATAATTTTGGGACTCTAATGAAATGATGACCATTCCTTAACAAGGTCTATGGCTAGTATATCTGTCATCTCTTTACAAGTCATAGTAACTATGCCACTGGACCCAATGGGATCCTATGTGTAGTAAAACAATTATTATTATTTAACATGGATTATCCTCTTAATTAGGATGTGAGGATTATGTGATGGATTGATATAACATATAACCCATACTATGGATAATTAAATCAGGAAAATGGATGAGATTTATAAAACCCTCCTCAAAAGTGGAGAAGAAATGTAAAAACATCCCTTCCATGAAAGTGATCGACCTCTTCCTTCCAATCAATGATAACAAAAGATTGGTTCAGCAATGGTTCATGGGGTTCAAGTATAATTGTAATTAATATAATAAAAACTTGGTTCAAAACACCAAAGATCAAATCTGTTCTTGAATCATATATAATGTGTATTCTCAAATGTCATCCCCCAACGGTCTTCGGTAGCGACAGGGAAACATGTTTTCAAAATGCATGTCACTCGATGGTCATAGAAATGGATGTGCATGAATACTTCATGTTTTGAATTTTATTCATGTCTTAAATGTATTTTTCAATATATTTTAATTAATACTATCATTTATTCATGAAATAATTTTTAAATAAATATATCACGTCTGAAATATTTTCATAAAATGAGCACCTTTTCATGGGGTTCTTTCAGTGGGGGAAATGGTTTTAGTTGATGTGATTAATTAAGTGCGTATATTTAAGTCATGGGGTGATTAAATTTTATGAATAAAACTAACTCATTAGGTGAATTAATTTTAGTCCATGAATTATCATAGTGGGGTCTTCCAATAAAAACTCACAACATGAATTTGGTTCATAATGTTAATTTTCTGTAGCCAAAAGTCACTTATTATTCCTACTGCACCCCTATAACACGTGACCCAACCCAGAACATGGATAAAAATGGATTGAATGAATGACAACAATACTTAGTTAGAGTTCACCTAAATTTATAATAGATACATACCTGAAAGAACATGGGATCTTACAACCTCTATAATATATAACACTTCATCTATGAGATCCTCAATACATCACTATGGGGTATCTATGAAAAAGTATAGGAATTATGTCACACAATAGACTCCCCCCTTATGACCTCTATAAAATTCATATGGTTCCACAACACTCATACTAGTAGAACAATATTTCCTTGGATATTCTTCTCATTATAATACATTATACGAACCCGATTCTCCTAAAAGGATGAATCAAAATCATGATCGTTGTCAGCATCATATATCATGTAATAAGGGTTAGAATTATATATCCAAATTGGTGACTTGGGAAATACATCATGGATCATATTTAAGTGCTATGTAAGGGCTGTATGTTGTGAAACATTATCGATCGACTCCACTATCTCGAACAACCTAACAAACCAAGGCACTAACATCCCCTGTTTTATGACATATCATTTCCCAAACCTTTGAGACACCCAATGAAAAACTTGATGAAAAGAACCAAACTATAGAGTTCTTCTTTGACGGTCAGTGTATGTATTTTTTTGACTCTGCATTGTCACCAAAAACTACTTGATAAACTGAACATACTCATCCATATCCAAAAATATATTATTTCCAACAACCAATAACTCTGTAGCCTCTAAATAGAATAGAGGGTATTGAAACAATCATCTTTAAAAGGAATCAAAAGGATCCATTTGTATTAATTCATGGAATCTGTTATTATAATAGATCTATATGAGTGTCAAATGAATCTATTATAAACCACCTAAATCCAAAACACAGCCTGCTAAAATATCCTCTAGAATTATATTTTTTTCTTAGATTGGACATCATTCTAGGGATAGTTCCAAATACATAGAAGAACCAAGGATCATAAGGCTTTTTATAGACCCCCAAAAAACTGAGAAGCTAAAAGGGGATATCAATCATAAATAATTTTCCTTGATACACTATTCAACCAAACTATATCACACATATAAATACTATGAAGATCATCAACAGTGAAGGTATCCCCAGAAGGAAAGAAGTGGGACACCATAAAAAGTCGATCCAAAATCACCCATAATACATCATTAGTGCAAGATATACTGGGTAATACTATCAGAAAATCCATAGTGAAATTATCCCTCAACCAATATTGAATGGGAAGAGGCTTCCACTTCCTAGTTGACCTCGGATACTAGGCATTGACCTAAAGATTGGTGAAGCATCTTCCCATTATGCCTGCAATATCCTTCTTCATACCTAGACACCAATACTAACTATGTAGATCATGTTACATATTTCTCAATCCATGATATATTTCCAATCTAGAATTTTCTTTTCACATAATTTCATTAGAACCAATAGTCAACCATTGATAAGAATAACTTTAAGACTACGAAGAGACCATCCTGGTGGTGGTTCTCTATATTATATTTTTTATTATAGTTAATCTCTCACAATATAATAACCTCCTTTGCTCAATGTGGTTAATAAGAACTTGTATAATAGTTTTTGAGGTCTAATATACCCATTATTGGAACTCAAGAACATCTTTATCTATGTCATTAATGAATTCCATCAACTTCCACTGACCAGAAAACTCCCTCACCACCTATGTTTGTGTCTTCTACTAAAGGAACCGACAACAAAAAAAATTCATTCTAGTGTGTTAGTGAGAATGAAGCTAAAATAATATATATAATCAACCCATCTCTTATGAAAAAGGAGTAAGACTCACTATAAGAATACGTACTTTAATTCTTGAGGTCTGTGTACACCAAACCCCCCCCCCCTCTCGAATGATAGTTAATTCAACATCATAGGGCATGTATGAAAACTACTAACTCTAGATCGTGAGTAGGATAATTCCTCTCATGGGGTCCCAACAGTATGGATAAATAAGAAACCAAAATTTCCTCATTCAATATAATATTCATAAGTTTGACTCCAATTTTGACATGGTACAAATTACACTACCCAATGGGAGAAAGTAAGTGAGGATTGGTAATGAAGTCAGTCTTCTCTTCAAGTCTGGGAAATATATCCTACAAGCATTGAAAAACTTCACTAATTTATTGGATATCCACGAAATTAGTTTTGTTATATGGGATATTTCTAAGATGATTCATCAATAAAACATATCTATACCAAGAAAACTATGAATCAGAAATGTAGTATTAGGTTTATATAATGATTCAACATATTCATCCCTCTCTAGTTCACTAATAGACTATCCTTTTATAAATCATGGCCAAAGTAGTTCACACTATCAATATAGAAACTACATTTGGGTAGCTTGGAAAATATAAAGCTATCATAATGTACTCATAATGATTGAAAGATATTTGGAATAAACATCTTCAATTTGGGAGTACACTTAGATTATTTTGATGAAAAGTTTTACAAAGTGGTCTAAAAAGCATGGAAGGTAATCTTCATTATGGGAATGAATAGTGTTGGTTAATTTAGAAAACTGATATAGATCACAATGAAATCCTATAATCCATGACAACTACAAAACAACGTTTTGGAAATGTCTGATGATATGACCCTCAACTGGTGGTAATGTGATCTCAAGTAAGTAATGGAAAAACTTTTAGCACATATCCTCAGATTAAAGAGATCTTTAATTCCTAAAAGGTTATCTATTCTTGATAGTCATGTGGTTCATTATATGATAATAGACACATATGTAAAATTTTACATAATCCATCTTGGATAAAACATCTAGGGAACCAAATAGATAAGTAGTAGGGTGTATGAAACCCTTGCATTATAGATCCTTTAAATTAACATTAAACTCATAGATCTCTAATGGTATAATCTAATAAATCCGGGAGGAAACTAGATTAACCCCTAGAACCAACTTTATCATGATGGTAATCTCCATATCAGGTGTTAAGCAATAGAACTATTCAAGAATGTCTTCCAAAAAATGGTCAACCATAGGATGAAAAAAATATTGTATTAATTCTTCATTACTCTTATTAAGGAATACTATCTAAGACATGAGATAATATATTATGTACTTAATATGTCAGGAATGTCCATCCTAAAGACTCCACTCACATTTTTCTGTATAACATCACTCTTCTAGATATAGAAATAACAATATGCTATGATACTATTTGATAGGTTCCTATTATTGAACAGGACAATACATAACACAAATTTGTTCAATTCATATCATTTCCATCCTAAAAAGTTCCCAAAGGAAACAATAACCACCAATATGAAGAGAGCACTCCCTAAATCACTTGATACCCTATAACGACACTCTAAACACATGTCAATGGTCATGGCCCCATCACTGCTCACCACAACCAAAAATTAGAATTTACAAGAATACAAGATATAAAGGAACATGATTCTCCTTTAACAAAAAAACATATGCTATGGTAGTTGATACAACAATCATACCTCTAATGGTATAAGGCCACACATCCAAGTTGGTTGGAAAAGATTTATATCTTGTGGATTGTTCAGCCCACTACATTGGTCTCCATTATGAATATCCTATGTTGTTACCTACAAGTGGTACTACTGAACCAGTACTGGGGTACCTCCTCACATGAATAATATTAAATAGCCAGTGGATATCCATATACCATTCTATTGATGAGTAGCAAAGACCATCTTAGTCACAAGACTCTATCTTGATCCCCTTCCACAAATTCATTGTGTAATGTTCCTACAAAACAACTAAAGATGACCCAACAATTAATATACATGGAACTAGACCATAGAGTTAGGACACTATAGATTATTTTGGACCATCCTTACACACTGAAATCACTTCATTGTACCACATCCCTAAGGTAACAGTTCCCTCCCTTTACTAATCTACCCACTCCACCCCTGATGGAAACTACTATAGAAAAACTTATTTCAATCATAATAAGAGTTCAATGTTTCTATAATGAAACTTTATTTCTACTACTAAGGGCCTATATTTTATTCAATTCCATGATGAGATCTTGTATCATCACATACACAAGACTACTGAAGAGAACGTTATTCACATATGAAATGACCACAGTGAGAATCCCATCTAGAAGAAAACACCCTCCTGATATTTCATTAGTTGATAAGGATATAGAACATCAATACAAGTAAATGAGGTGTCCTCAATAGTCCATCAATAACATTCCCTCCTATTCCAGATGCATGAACTTGTGATCCTTTTTGTCCCTCAACTTATTAAGATAGGATTGGATTGGAAAATATTCATCAAAACTCCTTCCAGAACAAATCCTACTAATGCCCTTCTTACTCCATAATTCCCAACTAATGCTTGTATCATCAATGAATAATCTAAATAAAAAATCTTAAACCTCATATATATAAGTTTATTATTATATATTTTTTATTTTGAGGACCGAATAAATTCTAAACATAGCTTCATAGGGAACTCCCACCCCTATTAACTTTGATGGGTGTTATAGTTTTAACACCATTTTTTGATTAGAAATAAAAGGAATGGTTGGAGTAGTGTAACTTTATAAGGATCATATGACCCTCAAGAATCAATTGTGGAGCCGATCATCCATTGGATCCTCTAGAGAAACAGAATTTTCTTACATGGTGGTGTTTTGAGCATGCTGATTTCCAATCTTCCAAATCTCAATTTGTAAGATATCTACCTTTCCAGGAGGCATCTTGAGATTTTTTATGAACTAATTTTTCCTTGTATTTAGTATTTTTCATTTGGGTGTTACCCTGATGTGTATTTTGAAAAAATGGAGAAAATAGGAAGGAGGATAGGTTGTGAATTGTTGGCGCATTTTTTTCCAAACTACGAACCCATCCTAGAAAACTGTGCAACCCCAAATAGAGGGGATTGGAATGGCTGATACATAGTTTGTAAAATAATGAACCAATTTAGGAGTAAATTTGAACCCCCTATAATAGGATCATGGTTAATTAACAATCATTTGAAAAGCAAGCTCCCATGCCCAGGGAATGGTGTGTACTATTTTAATTAACTCGAAAATAGGTTATAAAATTACTCGAACCCACCGTATTGACCCAAAATCAACACAAACTCTTCCCTGATCAAATTATATCATCATTAGAGGATCTATGAGAATTAAAAAGGATCCAAACCTCTATTCTTCATGATTCAATGTTTGTATTGTTAGACCTGCACCTCTCTGGGTATTCATTTTTTCCCATTTATATTTATATATATATACATATCCAACTAACATCAGAGATAAAAGAGATGTGTTTATCAAATGTTGGTTTTAGATCTAGATATGTGATTTTTAGATCTTTAATCTTTTGATCTTGGACCTTGGTGTCAAATCTACATCGTGAAATTTATCATGTGTTTGACCTATTTGTTTCATATTTGGGGATGTTAATTGGGAAATCACTCACAATGGATTTGAGGTAGGTTGTCTAATTTCCAATTCCAACGTATTGATATAATTATATTTATTTAATTAGAAGAATTTAAAATTCCTTTATTGGGAAATTATATAGATAATTGTATTGGTTTGATTTAATATCAACGTGTAAAAGATATATGTTATATAGAGACATTGAATGGGGAAATTGAATTAATTAATTATTGAATAAATTAATGGAATGTGAATTTTGGGAATTGATAAGATATTGATATTTTGGAATTTATTGGAATAATTAATTAATATATTAATTATTTGGTTATTGAGATTTCTTAATTAGATTAATTGATTATTGTATTAATAAATAGGAATTGTTATGATTATGCTATTGAATGAATGGGATTAGTTTTTTGTTTAATTAATTAATAGAATTATTGATTGTGAAATATGATAAAAAGTTTAATCATGATCAACCTTTATTGATGTGACATATGTGATATTTTAGTTGGTTGAAAAAAGTGTGTGGGGGCATGGTACTATTCTTCCAAATCCCACAGTGATAAAGGGATTGATAAATGTGTATGTGACATGATTTACCACTTCTAAATCCCATTGTTAAAATTTATTGATAATAGTGTGTAGGACTTGGAATGATTCTTCCAAATAACATAGTGATAAATTTATTGATAAATGAGTGTGGTTGATAGAAAACTGCTTTAAAACCTATCATGTCCTAGGCATGGCAACTGAGACTCAAAATGATGGCATTGGACCATTGTTCCAATTATATGTATTATTAATTGAAATAAAATGAAATGAATAAGGTAACCACTGGGTTATAATGAATTTTGAATTTAATTTGTGACATGGTTCAAACTCTATAATAGTCTAAAGCAGATATTGAGAGTTCAAGTGCCCTCTCAAACCTGGGGGTCATGCGGTTAAATAAAGATTTTTTGAATAAATTTAAGCTGTTTATTTTATTACTTTTATTTATTCTTTATGAAGATGCATACCGTATTTTAAAATGATATTGTTTTAGACCCTATTGGAGGTGGCTTACTGAGTTATACTCACACCCTACTGAAGAAACCTAATTGGAACACCAATAGATTTCATTGTTGTGGTACAGGTTAATGGAAAGAGCCCTATGTTAGATGTCTTATTCAGGATGGATCATGGATGAGGAAAAACTGGGGTTAATAAATAAAATAATAGTTTTAAATGTCTTCATTTATTTGGTTTAATTCATCTTGACACTTGACACATATTGGAATGAAATATCTACTATTTTATTTTTGGATATTGTGTTACTTTTTTTGGTAATCATGCCATACTGGTATTATTATGGTTATGGTTATACCATTTGGTTATCTGTTTTATTTACTCTATGGTATTACTATGATAAAGAGGGTATAATATCTTTATGAATGATATTATACCCTTGATGCTAGTCATCAGCCTCTGGCATATGGGGAAGCACACCTGAAGTGATGTAACTGACATACTCAGGGAATAAGTGTGTGGTTCCTGAATCAGGATGATACAAAGTGTTATAGGAGCCTCATATTTGTTTTCCTTTTTTCGTGTCTTGATATTTAAGAAATGTATATAAGAGACTTGGAATAGTTGGTATTTAAAAATGAGATCATGAATTGGAGTAGCTAACACATAAAAGGGCTAAACCCAACTACCCATTGTGTTAATGTTGTTTTTTTTTGTATTTATTGTTATAGTTGGATGTTATTTCACCTTGATTGAAGAACTTTTGTGTTGTGATAATAGTTGTTGAGATTTTTTAATATTTGACTCATGGAATTGTATATATTAATAGGTGAGTATTCTTCCATCATTCTAGGAACACATGATTAGTTTTTGACATCTATCTTTATTAGGCACACATAGAAGAACTGTTTCTCGGATAGTTGATGAAATTTTTATGTTCTCACTAGATTTTTAAATTGAATTGAAAAGTTCCCAAACATGAAATTAAGAAAAATTTTAAAATTATAAAATATATGAATAATTGGGAGTCTAATTAGAAACATTAATTTAAAAATCAATTTACCATTTTTTTAGCCATGACCTAGATATATGATGGTTAAGGGTAGTGATAGAGCCTTTGTTTTTATCTTGAAGAGAGGTTTGGGGAAAACACTTGTTATTGATTATTTTTATTATCATATTAAATAATTTTTTTCATGTTTTATTTTATGTCATATGATGTGTGTTTGTAATTGTAGATATATACCTCCACAACGAAGCTCGTTGAGAGGTTTACTAGAGTAAATGGCTGGAGATTCTCTTCATGTGGTGGAACATGAGGCATAAATAGTACAGGGTGATGATGTTAGAGAGAATTTATTAGTGAAATTTCCTCAGTTTAGGAAATTCATGGAAACAGAAACATGGTGGGTTATAAAAATAATATTTTATCTAATAATGATGTTACATTTGAATCATGCTATGAAATTCACCAAAGAGGGTGGACTCGAGGTAAATGAGTCCTGGATTGAGTCTATCTAGAACATACTTAGCCACTTGGAAACTCGTATTGAGAATGGAGTCAAATTGGTATCTTACATATTATGTGGTCATGTAATGTGATTGTCGTACATCCATACAAGGGATGAAAACTAGAAAATATGGAGTGTAAGGACAATCAAGAGATATTTCTAGGAAGCTTTCAACTGGACACACTCAATAATGGGAGGGAAACTAAGATCATGTGGTTGATCAGGGTATTATGTCTACTATGGATTATGTCCTACGATTTACGTATTTGCAACAAATTTCAAATTAATTAGAGAGTGATGAATCTACATCATAAAAATTGTTTGAGGATGGGATTGTATGGGGAATTAAGTCCAACATGAATATCATTAGGATGATTTTTTTAGAATTGGTGAATCATGATCTCATATCCGAGGGGAAAATAAATGGGGATTCTAATGGAGGACATGTGGTTCCTTTTTTATTCGTTGGAGGAATGAATTCCAATAGGAATAAGTGTCACTATGATTATGTTATCTAGGGTGACAATAAGAAGAGTAGCCTTGGTAAGGGTCAGTTACAAATGACATTTCTCATGTGGTCTTTCACCAGTGCGGTTGGTTGGGAAAGTTATAGAGATAGTGCCCCTAACCATTGATAGAGTTACAAGGCTATGGAAGGATGAGGAATAGATAGAGGTTCTACAAGAACCCAAGATAGATGGGTAATTATGGGGTTTCTTGACAGAGGCAGAGTGTAGGAAGCAAATCTTCTACACACTATCAGTCTCGTAGTTGGAGTTCTACTGTCCATTCTGATAGAGGTAGTGGACAATGAGGTTCTAGGAAAAAGAAATCTTATTTTAACTGTCATGAAGAAAATGGGACTTAGACAACATCATAGTCTAGAGGGGTCTAGATATTACATTCTATATGATCCTACACTTGTGGATAGTGAGTTTGGACCGTCTATTGTAAGAGGTGCTATTCTTCTAGATTCTACACTAGATAGTTCCTTATTTGATATTGATGACCCTCATTAAATTATTTATAAACAACCTATGGATGGTTTGAGTATGTATATGGATTTATTGATTTGGGTTTCGATGATAGATACACCATTGGGTGTACAGTCAAGAGACATCTATTTTCCCAAAGGGTGTTCTCTTGAGGTTCAAAAGTATCATTTTAGAATGAATATTCACATAATTGACATGTCATCATTTGAAATAATTATGGGTGTGTATTTTTTATTAGAATACCAATCCCACAATGATTATTACCTTAGGAGCGTGAATTTTATTTCTCATCGGGGTGAAAATTATGTAAAATGTGGAGAGTAGGACATCAAGGTGGGCTGTTCCAGTCCAGTTCATCAGCAACTACGGGTGATCACTACCCAGGTTTCTAGCATGTTTCTTGTATATAGAGGTGTAATACATTATGTATTTCCACCCTTATTGAACTGGTTTTAGGATATGTTTCTTAAATATTTTTCTAGGATTTCACTAGAGATAGATATGGATTTTTTCATTGAGCTTATGCCAAGTGTTGTGTAGGTGTCTATTCTTCCAAACAGAATGGCATCAGTAGAGCTTCAAGAGCTCAAGACTCAGTTGGAAGAGTTGGTGGATAAGAGATTTAGTTGTTTTATTTTTTCCTCTTAGGGTTCTCTAATGTTGTTTTTAATGAACGATGACGAGACTTTGTTCTTGTGTGTCGATTACTGTAAGTTGAACCGCATGACTATGAAGAACTTGTATCCATATCTATGTATCCAAACTATATTGAGATGTTGGAGGGAACATTTGTTTTAGAAAAAATAAAATTGATATTGGGGTATCATTAGTTTATAGTTCGACCTTCTGATACACCAATGCCTACTTTTAGAAGTATGTGTGTCGTTTATGAGTTCATTGTGATTTCATTCATGCCGATGAATATAATACCAGTGTTTATGGTCTTAATGAATAAAATATCCCATTTATAACTATATTAGATTATTATAGTGTTTTTTGATGAGATATTAGTGTACACTAAGACTCATGAAAATCATACCCATCATCATTACATCAACCAGAGTACACTAAGATAGAATCAACTATACACCACATTATCATTGTGTCAGTTTTCAATTGATCAAGTACAATTCATGAGACAAAATATCTTAGAGGAAGCTATTTTAGTGGACCTAGAGAAAGTATAGGTTATGGTTTCTTGGTAGTATAATAATAATGTTTTTGATATACATATTTTTAAAGGGTTGGATGGATATTATCAGAGGTTTATCTAGGTGTTTTCCTATTTTGAAACAACACGCTGAAGATTTAATAGGAAGGGTGTAAAGTTTAATGGTCATAAAATGCGATAATTCATTATTGGATTTGAATAAATTATTAAAAATGACACAAATATTGGTTATACCAGATCCAACGGAGGAGTGTACAGTATTTTCTGATGCTTCTGGGATTGGTTATGGGGCATTGTTGATGAAGGGAGATTTCTTTGTGGCATATGGGTCGCAGTAGTTGAGGTCTGATGAATAGAACTACACTATGAAAACCCAAGATTTGGTTGTAGTGGTCTATTATTTTAAGTGTTAGTGGAATAATTTCATGGGATAAAGGTTCAATATGTATACAAATCACTAGAGTTTGATGTATATATTTTCACAGAGATATTTGAATCTTTTGTAGTAGAGATGGGGTGAATATATGAAGTATTTTGACTTTGGGCTAGAATATAATCCCAATAATGAAAATAGTGTTTCTAATGATTTGAGTAGGAAAAATTGGACATGGGAAGTTTAGGAGTCTAGTGTTGTGTGGATGATGATGACCTTACTATCTGTGATACATGGTGTAGTGTAGGAGATTTAGGAGAAGATGGATGTTGAATCAATTTTAATAGTGTCTGAACTCTTGATGTGGATTTAAGATAAGATGTATAAGGATCAATAATGTTTGGAAATGATGGAAAACATTGAATATGGGGAGTCACCTTCAGATTCAACCATAGATGAAGATGATATCATCTATGTTAGGAATCAAGTTATTGTTCCTATGAGCATGTGAGAGGAGATGATTTGTTAGTTTCATGAATTAAAGTGGGATTTTCTTCTAGGTGTTTTGACATGATGCTACACCATCCCATTGGTGAAGGCTGAACATTAATGTCCAAGTGGTTAACTATAGATGATACCCATTGTGTAATAGAAGTGGGATGATGTTACCATGGAAATTTTGGTGGGTATAATGAGTGTTCCTCAAAAGAATGAGTTTGTTTGAGTGATTTTATACCATTTGAAAAAGGTAGATCATTTCTTACTCGTAAAAGAGAAATTATCAATTGAATAATTGGGTGACTTGTATGTTTGTGAGATAGTAAGTCTGCACATAGTACCACTAACTATAGTTTCATACAATGACTCATATTTTACTTCGTCATTCTACTAGGTAATATAGAAGTCTTCTACTAAACATGTTTTATTAAGGATTAAATTTCACCCAGATATAGATGGGAAGTGGGAACATGATATACATGTGCTAGAGGATATGATTTAGGCATGTTCCACATACATTAGTGGATCTTGGTAGAATAAACTAGCTTTAGTGGAGTTCACCTATAATTATAGTTATCCGGAAACAATTCATTTGTACTCATTTGAGGATATTGATGGTAGTCCATATATTTTTCCACTATGATTGAAGGAGTTGTGTTAGTCAATGTTGTTGGGATAGATTATCATGAAGGAGGCATCAAAGAAGGATTATTTGATTAAAAAATGTCTGTATTTTGATAAGTGTAGAAAAAAGTCCAATGTTGATAGAATTTTACGACCCTTAGAGTTTACAGTTGGTGATTGTGTATTCCATCAGGTGTCAGCAAGATTGGGTGACTATTGGATATAGAGGAAAAGAAGGTTGGAACCCAGTTTTTTTTGGATTGTTTGAGGTTATGGAGATAATTAGACTGTTGGTATACCGATTGCCTCTTCCATTGAGGTAAAATATTATTCATGATATTTTTCATGGGTTATAAATTTGGAGGTATCACACCAACCCTTATCATTTGATCTATGTGGATTATTATAAGCTTGAGATGGATGCATCCTTTTAGAATAATCCAGTATGTATTATGGTTCACAGTGATAAAGTGTTCCATAGAATGAATGTGTTGATTGTTCATGTAATGTGGCACCATTGGAGGGTCAAAAGGAATCAAGGGAGAGTGAATCATAAATAGGGTCTCATATGCCTAACCTTTTTGACATGGAATCATAGAGATTCAAGGGAGTACAACTCAAGGACAAGAAATAATATAGTGGTGATATTGTAAGATCTCCACCTTTTCTAGGGATTTCATGGCCTTGTTTTTATTTAACTTTTTCCCTTATTTTAATATTTTTTTATTATTGTGTAACCTTGGGGAGTTTTTTGGTCAAATTGGAGAAAATTGGAAGTATGAGAAGAACTGTATGGTTGGGCCATGATTTTCCCAAGCTATACCCCCAACCTTAAAAAACATGAGAACCCAAATAAAGGGTATTCACATGACCATTGCATAGTTTTTCAAACCGTTATCCCATTTAAGAAGAACCCCCACCATAAAGAGGCTTTTGATTAAGTCACAAAATTTGGAAAATCATGCACCCCTAACCATTAAACCATTTTCCTGATTTTAATTATCCTAAAAATAGGTTTAAGATTACCCGAACTCCCATATTAACCCCAAATCAACCCAAACCGATCCCTATTAAAATTATATAATTTTTGGAGGATCCTAAATGAATTCCTAAGGTTCATGACCTTATTTTTTCATCATTCAATGTCCTTATTGTAATATCTTCACCTCTTCAGGTGTGTATTTCCATCCGGTTTGAGCCTATCCATCTCTATCTCTCACTACCCTTCCTAGATAAAAGATGGATGTTTATCCGCCATTGTTTCTAGATCTAGATATAGGCTTCTTAGATCTTTATTTGATTGATGATGTGGCATAGTTTTAGATATAAATTGTGTTATTCGACATTAGTTTGACCTATACATTTCAAATTTTGTATTTTGGTAGAGCGATTTCTCGCCAATGGTTTGTTCTAGGTGGTATTAATTCAAATTCCATAGTCTTGATTTATTTATATGTATGTAATTGTATGAATTTAAATTTTCATAATTATAAAATTGAATCAACAATTGAATTGATTTGTTTTAATTTCCATGTATTAATGATTTAGGTTATTTGGGGAAATTGAATTATAAAATTGAAATAAATATTATTTGAATTAATTAGAGGGATGAGTGATTGTGGAAATTGATAATATATCAAGACTATATAATTTATTGTAATAATTAATTATTGGGTTATAGATATTGTTGAATTTTATTAATTAATTATCGAATTAATTAATGGGAATTGGTGTTATTATGAAATTTAATGAATTGTATTAATTAATTTTTGAATTAATATATATGTGTATTGATTGTGAAATGTTTTAAAACGGTAAATAGTGACTAAACAAGATATATATGACACATGTGATGTAGTACTTGATTGATAAACATTTGTAGGGCATGGTCTAATGATTCCAAAGAACACGGTGATAAATTGACTGATAAACATGTTTGGTTTGTGGTCTTCTACATCCAACGACCATAGTGATAAATTGGTTGATAAACATGTGGTGGACATGGTCGAAATCATCTATATCTAATAGTGATAAATTGATTAACAAGTGAGTGTGGGATACAAACTGTTGTTCAAAATTCAATGAGGTCCTATGCATGGAGACCCTGACCCAAAATGATGGAATTGGACCATGGTTTAAATTTTCAATATAATGAATTGAAATGAAATTGTTAATGGAATCCCATGTTTTCTAATGAATTGGGAATTTAATTTCTAACATGGGTCATACTCTTGCATGGGATGAAGTAGGTTATTAGAGTTCAGTTGTCACCATGAACCCAATGGTTTTGTGGTTAAATAAATAGTAAATAAATAAATGTATATAGTTAACTTTATTTCTTTTATATATTCTTTAAACAAATGCACACACTGTTTTGACTGAATATTGTTTTAGACAAAAATTTTGGGGTCTAATGAGTTATACTCACTCCCTACACAGGATTCCAGATCGATACCCAAATAGATTTCATTATTACAAGACATGTTAAGGTAATGATCCCTAAGCTAGATGGCTATGTCATGATAAATCATCAATGAGGAAACTAAATGGGGATCAGAACCCACTTGAGGGTTTTTATTATTTTATTTTTTTGGGTTTTTCATATTGAAACATGACATGTATTTCCATGAAATATCTACTTTTTTGGATATTGTATTTCTTGTTTTGGACATCATGTGATATTGATATTATTTGGGTTATGGTTAGATCATTTAACAATCAGTTTTATTTCCACTATGGTATTGGATTGATAAAGAGGGTATAGTATCCCTATAATTGATATTAGACCATCATTATTAGTCGAAATCCTCTATCATATGGGGAGGCATGCCTGAAGTCAGCTCACTGACCAACCCGGGGCACCATTGTGTGGCACCCAGGTTGGGACATTACATAATTAAAATATTATTTGGTGGAAATTTATCTATAAATATTCAATGGAATCCTTATAACTCATAGTGCACAAATTATCAATAACATCTTGTGATATAAATAGAGAACCACTGCCTCAATTTTCCTCTACAATTGGATTAACAAGTGAATTTTCATAAAATAAAAGTTCTATTCAATTAATTTATCAATTATATTAAGGGTTTTAATTTCATAATCCTAGTATGGGGGAAATATTTCACATGTGATGAATATGTTACTAGCATGTACAATTCATGAAAAAATATTTCCATGTGTGCATATCATGATGCATGAATATGCACCTCACCCCATATTGGACAATGAGTAGACATCAAAATAACTATAAAATTAAACAATATTTGATTATCAGAAGTTTAAAAAACAAAAAACATTAATATGTGAACTACAATTTCCACCATGGATACTCATTTTTCCACCATACATTTGTTAGATAATCCCATATAAAATCTTATTACCATGTCCGGACACTTCCTAGTATCATATATACCATTACAAAATGGTAAATAAAAAAAATAGTTTCCTATTATACAAATTTGTAACAGACCTAAATCATATATCCATCAAGAGACATATCTAGTTTGAAATGGGACCTCAGATGAACCACCCCATATTCTAGAGGCAACTGATTTGTTGAGTGGATTTAAGGAATATATTTGGAAAAATATTCCATCTTATATAGAGTTTCAATAAGAGAGAAAAAATTTATTGTACTATATATGAAATGACATAAAAAATATGAATAATTCAACTAGAAACCAATGCTGAAAAGGGAAAAACTAAATAAATATAAATAATAATTGTATAATTAAATTACAAGATGAATGTAACTAAATTACATGTTGAAATATTTATTGATAAAAAAATTCTCAAATAAGGACTCTAAACTCTCTAGTCTGCAAACCCCTATAGGTCTCATCTCCAAGCTCCAACCAATTCATAAAGTTGTAAATCAAAAATAGGATCTCCTTCCTTAGTCCAAAGCTAAATCCACGAAACTAGTCTAGATACCAAATGGCATCCAATACATGGTGTGAGTACAACTTAGTTGGTCAACACCATAATGTATAAACAAATCCACCTAATAAAAAGTAATGCATTCACTAAAGTTGATTACAAGGTGTTAATTTAATAAATAAATATTTCATATGAAATATGACCACTAAACCTCATGAAATGGGTTAACACCTAAGGCTAACTAAACATTTTTTGACACCCTTTCAAGTGTCTCAAACTAATGATGTATCCTCCTGTATCAAGATGGATCACCGGAGTATATGGAATATTATACTACCAAAGATGAATCACTCATAACATATCGTAAAAAAAATATCTCTTCCATAAGGATAACTAAAATCTCAACATTATAAACCAATTGACTATGAATATTTCTCCTAGGTATCCGACATAATTATATACTCTACCCTTAAGAATTAAGTATATATGTTCCAATTACATCAGATGAAAAAATAACACACCATTCCCTTAAGTTTAAACATTAATCATGAATAAAATCTAGATAAACTCAATATTCCATTAAATATCCCAACATCAAGAATAAATCAAAATAAATTCACATAATCTAAAAATATAATAAAAAAATTCAAAAGGCTGAAATATTACATTCAAGATATATGACCACATGGTGGAATAGTCAACTAATCAAATTTAAAATTTTCTACATAGTGGTGTCTTATATATCAAAATTACTAATTATCCTCATATATATATATATATATCAAAATGGTTTCATTTATCATCCATCCTTATGGTCAATAGCATATCAGATAACCCAATTTAGAAGAGGTTATTAATCCTTAAAATAATCACACAATTTACTTGTTACGCTAATTGATAACACTAAGAAAACAATCAATAAATATATCTACAATTTATCATAGGTATATAATTTTAAGTTGATCAAGTATCAACCTGATCTATGTTTGGAACACATATCAAGTGGACAGAGGTATTAGGTTATATTCTTGTTGACTCCTTGTGATCAAATGGATAGTCGGAAAATGATGATTATTTAATAGGGATTATCCAACTAATTAGTATATGCACGTGATATGCTAGCATTATCAACCATATAACACACAATATGGATAAATATATTAGAGAAAAAGGATAATATTTAGTCTAGCTACATCAAAAGAGGAGAAGGTGATGAAAAAACCTCACTTCTAAGATACTGATTGACTTATTCCTTCATTTCAATGGGATCTATAATTTCCATTAGTAATAGATAATAAAGGGGTAGAAGAAAACAAGATAACCTAAAAACTATTTTTATAAAACTAATAACCAATTTGGTCTTACATCATGATTGAAGAGGATTATCATAAGTCATCTACAGATGTTCTATAGTGGAAAGAGGAGAACATGTTCAAAAAATGCTTGATGCTGGAGTGTTTTAAAAAGGGTAGACTGAGACTAATTCATGGAATAAATTATATTCGTATCCATAAATTATAGATTCCATTATTTTACTTAATATTAATTTTCTATGAGTTTTAGTTTACAAAAAATATATATTTAAGATTGTGTATTTTTTTCTGAAGTGAGTACATTTTCATGTGGAGAATTTAGGGTGTGAATGTTATTCTAGGGGTGTAATTAATTAATCAGGTGTATTAAATTCATGGGGTGTTTTCTATTGTATAATTAATTCATGTGGTGAATTAATATTAGAGGGTTATTTAAATTCACACAATTAATTATATTCAATAGTTTAATTAAATTCCAATCATGGGGTCTGTCCAGAACAACTCTTGTCTAGAATTGGGTTCACGACATTATATTTTTTTGGAGAAATAAATCACCTATAATTTCAACTACACCCTTGAAAAAAACCCAACATAGGCCTAGCAATGAAAAAAATTATTTAAATGAAATAAAACTCAACTCCAAGAGATATAACCAATAATTTAATGATATATGTACATAAAAATATATTGGATCATACAAATCTAATCTGTTTTTCATGAATGTTTCCATTCAAAAGTTCTAGTCTATAAACCATGGTCAGGGTTTTCACCCTATTGAGAATATAAATAATTTCATAATGATACTATTTATTCATTTTATACACATATGAAACTATTTATATAGTATAGTTATGATAATTGTATTACATCACAAAGACATGTTAGTTCATACTTATGTATGAGTATTGTTTCAATTTCTCAATTGTTGGAACAAAATAAAAAAATAAAAATTAATCTTTTTAGAATCATTATTATATCATTAATATAATATATTTTTATTATATCCATATGTGTAACCATACATGATATACATTGATGAATAATTGAACAGATTGCTTCATGGATAAGCTATTCCACAGGTATGACTGGACGATTTTTTCATTTACCAAATGATAGAAAAAATTTGTTTAAAATATTTTGTAACATAAATATAATGTAATTTATTTATATTTTAGATTCTATGATTCTATACCATCATGTTTATGATATGTTTTATGGAGTTAAATGAATACAAAAACATGAAAGAACTCATTTAAGAGTAATACATCTTATTAGTAAAAACCCATTTGGATTAATCATTTAGTGTTATAGGATATTATTTTGGTGGGAGAATGAACTCTACATCAGGGGGAAGATAGTTGGTATGATATTTGGGTAGATCAGGATTAGTCGAATTTAATCAAGTGAAATGGATAATTTAGAAGAGGAGGTTCTTTTCAATAAGTGAGGTGGGTAGGAAAAATGTTAATACTTTAATAATTATCAAATTATATATTTAATAATCAAGTCATGTGGATAAATATTTCTAAATAATTATTTATAACAATGGTATGTTAAAAATTATATCACCTTTAATTTTTTTTTAAAATTATAGGTCATATTTTAAACTATATCTCTTATGTTAACCCATATCATAAACCTATTAACGCTTATCGTGGTAACAATATTTTTACCACGATAACTATACATTATGGGAAAAAACTAATTTACTTTAATTAATAATATTATTTAAAATTATTTAAAATATTTAATTAATTTTAAAAGAATCAATTACTATATAGGAAAAAAATTAATCCTAAAACCCACACACAAAATGAATAAAAACCATTTTTATAGAAAAAACAATTTTATACATAAATATAATTTTACTCTCACAAATTTTATAGAAAAATGAATTTTATTTATTATTATATATTTTAGTTAAATTTTTTTCTAAAAAATTAATTTAAAAATTCCAACTGTTGTTATTATTTTGATTTATTTCTATAAAATGCATTTCATAAAAAATAGTTTTATGATAAATAACGCGTTTTACATTCAAATGAATTTTCTTCACTTTCAACCAACTGAAAAAATAGACAAGTTATTAATGGTTTGTTTACATTAAATAAAAAAAAAATCATCAAAATAATAATACATTGATGATCAAGATATATTATACATAGGAAAATATAATGCAGTGATATAAAATTGAACATCCAAAATAAAAATATATAATTTTTAAAATTTAAAATGTACAACATATTTCATAGAAATTAATAAACAGTTAATAATGAAGGAATTATTTTATACATAACTTTCATAATTTAGGAAGTAAACTTCATACTCCCAATGTAGTGGCTCTATGATGATAGTCACATTTAAAAATAATATTACAATAATATATTATTGTTTTTTATGATGAATGTTGTATATAAATAAGGATATCAAAAACATTTAATATAAAAGAAGATATATATAATCAAATTTTTTGGTATATTACATTCTACCACATTATAAGAATTTCTGACACAAAATTCAATTTCATTGATATGAACAAATGAAGATACTTATTTATTATCACATCATTTGTTTCCCACATAGCAACCCTATGTTAATTGTTTACCACATAATAGTTACCCATTATGTGGCCATGTTATGTAACCCTTTCTCTCTTGGATTTAGAAACTAAAACATTTTTCATTCATAATAAAGATAAATATTCAATGGTACTACCTATGAGTTTTGTACATGTGAAGGATCAAGGGTGTACTTCCTCAACAGTGATGCACTGAACACATCACGTACATTATAGAGATTCTGTGGAAACACCAATAGATAAGAAAAATTAATTACATGATCAAGAATTCATATAGGTATCATATATCATGGTCTTAGATTACCCTTCCTTTTAAATATGTTATCCTTCATCCAAGGAGATCTTCATTGGAATATTGTCTCACCGTAATCGAACTCTAGATCACATATATGATTTTAGCATAAATACTATATTGAATATGAGCTTACCTAATGTATTATTGAATGGGTCTAACAAAATCTTCAATTTCCAGTTAAATTCTATGTCCCAATATTACAATTTCTCTAAATTATTCCCAAAATGATGAATTGTTTCCTTTCCAATAATTGAGGGTTCATAAGGATCCATCCTAATGATAGTATAGAAGATATTATGGTATGCAAACTCCATTAGAGGAATTTTTTGATTCCAAATTCCTTTGAAAAAATAGAAAAATATCTAAATATATATACTACTATTAAAATTTTCATATTAGATGTACCATCCATCTAAGGATGATATGAGGATCTATATCTCAAACCTATATTTTATGCCGATTGAATTCTTTTATAGAACATTAAGGTAAAACTCAAATACATATCAAATACAATATATTATGGTACATCATAAAACCTTATTAATTATATTATTTATATCCTATTAATATGGTCATGATAAAAATATTTTCTAAAAGTAATAAAATGTTTCAACTTTTTAAGGAGATCGATTTTCTCACAAATATAATTCTGGACATTAGATGTTTTGGGGTGATCTAAGATGAAATCCATTATAATGTTTTCACATTTACATTATGGTATGGGTAATGGTTTTCAAATTGATTTAGACTATTATTTATCAGAGAAAACATTGTAATAATTTAGACATTATGATTAAACATTTAAATTCCCCTTTTTTGATTATAAACTACAAAATTTTATATTTGATATCAATTCACGTTCATACTTCCTTGAAATATAGATAATGATGAACTATAACCTTCATCCAATATCTTCTTATTAAACTATAGTATTTAAAAGTCATATACTTGGATCCTGAATGTAATCATTGAAACATAATCTTGGTTATACTATGGACATTCCGAACCTTCATCTAAGGTTCTACATTACACTTTTTTTCTACATTAATGCTCATAGGAATGAGCAGTTTAACATTAATCTATGAATGATAGGAACATTCACATTTAATTTTAATTTGACTCCCATATTTTATAGGTTCATATGTATTGAATCTATTTTAACCCTAATCATAGATAAACTAAAAATGTATATATACATCATAACATTATCCACCTTGTTTACATTCACAAAGTTTTATTTTATTCAGTATTAATAATATATAATAAATTTGAATAATATCCTATGGTGAATAATCAACACTTTTGATGTGAATATTTTCCACATGATTTTATGATCAATATATATATATCAAATATTCACAACATAAATAATGCTTCCATATTGTCTATAAGAAAAAATTAATAATTATAGCTCCAAATGATTATTTGGGTAATTTTTCTCATGAATCATTAGTTGTCATGCGATATATTCTAATACATTATCATTCTATATAAAAAATAATCTATATCGCTTCTTTGATGAATCAGTATAGATTTTAACCCATTATCCACTACATGGAAGTGTGAATATAGGTGAAATGACCTAAAATATATTAATCACCTTGATCTTTTACTCACATTCATCTATCCAAAGGAACTTGGAATCCCTCTTTTATAATTGTTTTATTATTTTATAATAACAAGATACATTTCTGAAAATTCATATGTAGGATCCATCAAAAATAAAATGAATCTCGAGATATCAATCTCCATGGTTGGTCTATGAAATTTTTTAATAACTTCCATCTTTAAAGGATCCACTAATTTAACTTCTCTAGAGATTTTATTAAAGAACAATGACTCCTAATGTACCTAAAATTCCAACATGGAAATTTTTTATTCATCATCTTCTTCCCCAAGGTCATTATTACAATCCTCAAATGATATTATCTATCTCCCTTTCTCTTCTAACATATATGGATGTCATCTATAAAGTATTCCAGGAAAACTATGATGAAAATATCAAAATTTATATTATTTATATCCTTAAATATATTAGGGAAATTCCTATGTCCAATGTAAATCACCATAATGAAAAAATATTTACACTACCTAAAAAAGTTATTATTTTGAATATCATCCTTCTTAACACTAAATTGATGATGATTATAATAAAGGTAAATTATAGAAAAGTATTGGGCTCTTTAAAATTGGATGAAAACGTAAAAAATATGGGGTAGAAGATAGTTTTTCCTGATAATTACCTTTTCATTTTTTATTATTCATAAAAATGATGCATTTCCAAAAAGGTTTACTTAACAAAAATTACATGGGAACTACATTGAGACACTCAATATACGAATACATTTCAAATTTTCTATTTTATTATATTCTTCTATTCAAGTAAATATATTTTTAATATTCTATAAGGATTCATAGAAATATGCATATCACCATGATTAAGATCTTATGAATATGAAACTTCATGATTTATGGAAGAATTATTAAATCATTAAGGAAATACCTAATAGTATTCCATAACAAAATGAACATTTTCAATTATGTGTTTCTATACAACCATTTTGTAAATACCCACAATTCCCTTTGCCATAGAGATTATGAGGTTTTTATGTTCATTTTATTCATTATCCCTTTATTCATGCACTGATTTATTAAATTTTAGAAATCATTGAAAATGTATGTTTGTAGTTTTGGTGGATTATTTGGTTGAGATTTATCTCTATACGTTTTATTGGGAAACTTCTTTTAGATGGTATTGGATTAAATTTTCACAAATGTATTCTTTTCTATACAGAAAACATTCACTAGTCACTTTATTGTAATTTCCACCATGATTCCTTTGACAATTGTTTTCATGATGTAAAATTAATTTTTTTTTCTTTGATGGGTTTTATTATTATAATTTCCCCAAAAATCCATCTTTTACTTATTATCCCCAAAACAAAGTGAAATGCTAGTGTATCTAATCAAAATTTCTAAATTAATATTAGACAGACTTATTTCTTCATGGATATAAATATATCTTAATGAAAATTCCTTCTCCAAAGAAAGAAATAAACAAACAAAGGATTACTGAATTATCTATTCTGATTGATGATAGAACAATAAAAATACCTTTAAAATTTACTGAACTTTTCCATATAATTAATGATGGGTTCATCATGAATCATATTAAGCTCGTGGATTTAAAATTCCTTTTTTGTCTGAAGAGTTCACAGATAATATTTATTGAAAAATATCTTCTTAAACTCTTACCATGTAATGGTGTCAATATTCTACCATTTCTATGTATTTGTGATAAGGGTACACCATTCATCCTCTTTGACACCCAAAGGATACATGAACAAAATAAACATTTCATATCCCTTGAAAAGGAAAATATAGAAAATCATTTCTATTAAATTGATCCATTATTATATAGTATGTGTATTTAAGGGACCACTGATTGAAGGTGGACAATTCCACATGAAAAAAATCAATTTTGAGTAGTTCGTACCTTATGTCATTTTGATATTCAACATTATTTATATCACTGTTCATTGTTTAATATAGTTGGGTGAGAATAACTGTAAGATTTAGCATCGCATGTCACATTTCATTATTTTCTTAGGAGGACCATCATTTTATATGATATCACAATAATTGGTCACCTAATTCATAGTGGTTCAATCGATACACTAAATACAATATGAATATAGTGATAATCAAGTAACATTAATAAGAGTATGAAATCATATCAACATAAAAGTCATTCAATGTAGACTCTAAATTTTGATCACATTTTATCATCCTATAAAACATTCAGTTTATGATATATAAATTTTAGTTCATTATAGTTTATAGTATATTTTATCCTATAATTCACAATAATGTATCAAAAATAAAATTATAATTAACAAAAACATATCTCCATGTAACACCCCTTGAATTTGGGGATGTTATTCTTGTGAGAGAATTTTAATTCTCTATTTTTTTGATGAATTTAATTAAGAAATTAGATTTGGACTTGAATATTGATCTTTTTAACACATATTAGTCATTTTTTTGGACACGGAATTATTCTTTGGAGTTGGATTTATAGCTCAGTAGATTATCGAAGGAAGGTTGGGGTGGTATGTGATGCTGAAAATAAAGCAGTAATGACATCAACCATCTTGTAGATCACCGCCATCCAATAGTTTTCATGGATAGTGTGTTGTGCACATGATCCATTCCCAAGGGATAGTAGGTGGGGTGAACCTACTATATTTTGACAATGATATTATATTGGTAACACTATATATACACACACCATCTCATCGGTTTGGGGCACCATCTATCAGGTGGGTTTTGGTTGTGTTTATTTTTATCAGGGAATGACTGTATTTTCAATGTCTAGGTTCAATGGTGTTTCAATGGGAATGGGGATATGGAATTTAAATTTCGAATAAAATTTTTATATATACTGCTTCCTTAAACCCTTCACGATGGAGGATGATATATTGTTTGTTTTATTATGATTTATGGTATTTTCATTCTATTGATTAAATTTTTGATCATCTATTTATTTTCCTCTAATATGAGGAAAACTAGGGAATTTTTTGGTGTAGATTACACTAGTCCATGGAATAATCCTCAAATAAATATCTTTATTTCCCATTTATTTTTTAGATGAGGTATTGCAACATATTATTCAGAAAATACATTTTAATTTTAGAGAAGGTAAATTGAAACCCAAATTTTATTCAGTTTTTTTGTGATAATTTGCAAAATTGTATTCTTATGGGGTATAATATAATTAGTATTATTATTATTATGGTTAAAAAATGTGATAAAAGAATTATTTTAGTGGATTCTTATGATTTCAGTGTGATGGTGATGCATAGTGATTTGTTCAAGCATTATTCATGATTTGTAATTAACTAAATAATTCTCTATAAGAAATTATAATTTATTATTTATGTAGTTGACATGATTAAAGAGATAATGTGGTTATATAGTATATTATGAGGCTTGGTAGTTTCATTAAAAATCCTCACATTGTTTTTAGAGGAGTTCATGGGTGGTAACTCCTTTATAGTGGTTTCTAATAACTTTAAAACAATCCATATATTTTTGTATACATAACTACCTTCATTCATGAATGTGAATTTGTTTATGTTTAGGGAAAAATATTGGTATTTACTTTTTCTATGTTGATAATATTCTTTTATATATAAAATCAATGATATTAGTTCTATTTAGCATTGGTGTGACTAGTATTTCTTGAGGACTATGTTTCAAAGTGGGAAGAAATGTTGAGATGGTTAGAGGCCATCAAGGGTTCGTGTCATTCATAATGTAATTTGGTTTTCATATGATGGGTTTCATTGGAGTATTTTTTTAATATTAGAAGGATTAGGGATTATTATAGTGTGGGTGATGGTGAAACATCTCAATTTAGATTTTAAACACCCAGAAAAATAGGAGTGTGGTCTTGGTGAGGGATGTGGTAAGGATGAGTCCTTGAGGAATGGAAGTGTAATCACCAAAGGGATTAATATAAATTATAATTAGATATATCTCCAATGATTAATGTGAGATATTAAAAAATTTCGGATATAGTGACACAAACTTCTCTTACATTATATTACATCTTTTTTAGATTAATATTTAATAAATTTCACAAACATATTCCTAAATAATGTAGTTGTTTTGTGTCATTGGAAACTAGGTAATCAATATTATAATTTGGAGAAAGATCATAAAAAATCCCATAAATATATTCATAAATAATACTCTTATTATAAATAACATACATGGTCATTTATTCTTGATCTGAGGGAAAGAACAGAAGAAAGGGTAAAAAAGTGAGATATTTAAGAAGGACATGAGAATAAACACATGAGAACATAATCATAACATATGAAAACAATAACTTTTATACTAATGGAAATAATATTATGTCAGAATGACAAAATAATAATTACATGAGAACATAGTAAAAACATTTCAAAATTGTACCCTACATATTAATGAACATAATATTATGCCATGGAATAAATAATATCATATTATAAGTCATTAATCAAAAGTAAACCAAATAAAAAGATCCTTGAGATCATGACAATAATATAAGAAATAGATTTTTTTACTAAAAATAATATAATAAAATCATTTAAATAGTCGTCAATGATTACTACCAAGAATATCAAAGTGGAATGGGTTCACTCTAAAAAGCATCATAGTAGTCAAGGTTCACACCCAAGATAATTATAGTAGACAATGTCCCTTATCGAACCAGCTTCACCCTGTATCCCTTTCATGTCTATCTCATGAGATATAAATATTTACCTAATGTATTAGTGGTGATATTTGTACCACACATCATATAATGAACATCTTACATATTTGTTACCCAATATCATAAATCATTCATCATATCATGACCAATGAAATGAAATGGGTATAAAAAAAATTTAATCGTGTCATAACCTGTGGAAAAGGGATAGGTTTCATAATCATTTATTCTTTTCATCATAGCATATCCCATGGAATTAAAATGGTTTTTACAAACATCTTGTCACCAATAAAAATTTAAATAATGAATATTAATGGTATCCTTGAATTTTATCCCCATAAAATCATATGCTACATGTAGGTATATCATCATCATCACCAATGTTAAATTTTTATTTTCAAAGTAAATGAGCAAGGGAAACATGGAAACAAGGGTAAACCAGTCTAGGGGGACTAAAGTAGTGGAGACCAAGGGAATCCCCTCGAATCAGATTCACTCCCTCCGATTTGAGGGAAGAAACATGATATAAGAATGTTACATTGGAGCCTTCATCATCCAGAGAGGCCATCTGGTCTGTTACTTTGTTCCCTTCGTGCCAAGTGTGAGTGACCTCAACATTTCCATTAAGAAGTAGCTTTCATTTTTGGATGATGTATGAAATGGACCCGGGCAAGGAACTTGTTTCATGTAAGGATTCATAAATTATCTTGGAGTCGGTTTTAATATGTATAAGGGAATCATTAAAATTATTTTAAAAATATTCTTAGTAAAAATAGACATTCCAGTTTGAAAAAAATTGAAAAATTTTCAAAATCTCCTTTTACATTAGGATAAATAATTTAAAATATATAAAATTAAAAGATATTAAGGATAAATTCTTATTTTTAAAACTTTTAAAACATTTAATGGATGATATAAATCATTTAGTGGTCAAGAAAGTGATAAATAATGATCATGTTGTGCATGTTAAAAAAAATATTATTATAACATTTTTAGTAAAATCCAAATGGGACTTTTTTTGATAACCACATGAAGATTACATAAATTGAATATCTAAAAAAAATCACGGGTAAAAATAAATTTTATAAAACAATATGACAATAGATGAAATATTTTGTAAAATACTTTTATATAATATGGTTTTTGAAGAAAACTAGGGTTCAATTATTGTGATGTTAGTTCAAAAAAATAATTTTTTTACCTCTTTAGTATATTAAGAGAGGAATATTAAATTGAAAAATTTATTCTCCTCACCTAACAATAAGATAATAAAATTTGTGAGTTTTTTGAGAGATATATCATAAAATTTAATCATCAGAAACATAGTCATAGTCAATCTTGATAATCGATGAGATTATAACATCAAATATATAATAATTTTGTTAACTTTGAAACATATTACACATAAAATAATATCATTAAAAAAACATAAAATTTTATAAAGATAAATAAATTCATGATATTACATTTCAAAGGGGTTGTATATACACCTTATAAAAGAGGATGGGTGCATAACATAACCATATGTCTACAATTCTATCAAACATGTTCAAAAACACTATATAATAATTATAAGTTTCTTATAATTATATTAATGTAAAATAATTATTTTTATCATACCATATATGATTTAGATATTTCCATTTACTAGATATTTATTAACAATTCCTTGTTGAAGTATCTTTTCTTTGTAATAATCATTTTTTTCATATATGTTTTCATTTGTTATATTTGGTCCTCTTAGACAGATCCAGGTCTCATCATCACCATAATATTAATAATGAAATAATTATAATAATTATAAATAATTTATAATTTTACAAACATTCATGAAAATAGTTTTGAGAAATGATGAATGTTACTATCTTGAAGATGGTATGTTTTATGTACAGATAAGTACCATTTCCATTTTTTAACAATCATTATAGAAAGGAGGTAATAAAAATTTTATCTTCAAATAATGATAATAATATCATAAATAAAATATTTTTAATATAAATATATGAAATCATTTCATCCATGTGGTGTGGTGATGAAAAGAGATAGTCACATAGCTTCATGAAGGCTATAGTTCACACGTACATGAACGACGTTAACTTAAATTATTGATTAAAAAGAAATAAAAATTAATTGTTATATTATATTTTCCTAATTTTAAATAGGTCATTAATATCATATTTATGTCATATTTATCATATTTATATTTTTTAACATTATCCTTATTGTCTTCCAAGAAATGCCTTGGTGAAAAATAATCACATCACTTATGAAATAAGATATGTTTTTAGGTAATTCCTCTAATATTTATCTTATAGTTATATTTAATATTATTAGCATATTGTACCATAACATTTTATGAATAATTGAAACAGGTGGAGTAATAAATAAAATAAAAAGGCTTGTTGAAGAATGATACATCTTCTTTAGGTACCCTCATTAGGTTTGAACCAAAATACATTATAGGTTGGATTTCATCACAAAATATGTCTTATAGTATAATAGGAGAGATTTTGGGATATCACTTGGTTAGGTATTGGATGATCCAAAATAATTTTAAGGTGTTATGAAGATATTAGTGTTGGTGTCCTTTTATAAGTGAGGTGAGGGGAACACTCGTAATTTTTTGAAAGAATGATTTTCAAATGTGATTTTGTTTCACATCATAAGGCCCCAATAATGAATATTTATCCATAATATAATATATTAGATAAATATATTTCCATAAAATAGTATTTTTTAAATTATTTGGTTATTTTCAACCCTAAACTTTTATGTTTAACCCCCAATAAACCCATTTTATCCTTAACGGTGGTATATAATTTTTAATTATTTCTCTATTATTTTTGGTGAAAAATTAATATTACATTATTAGTAAAAAAACTATATTATGAATATGAATATTGAATATATTTTACTGAATTTAATTCATTAAATTTTAATATTTTATTTAAAACTATTCCTGCATATCTGATGAGAAAACGGGGCTTTAAAGAGAAAAATCTTCAAAACCATGTATTTTTTATCAATGTTTAATTAAATTGGAGTAATATAAGTGTAAATGTAATAATTTTAGATTATAAGTAATTTAAAATATAACTTATCATCACAAATAAATTAATCAGAAATTAAGAATTCAATTAAAATTCAGTATTTTTCACTGTTCCCCAAAAAATGAATCTTTTTAGAAAAATCCAATTAATTAACCCTTAGCTAACTCTAACATTATTATTTCAAAAATTAAATTTACTTTATAAAATTAATTTTTAAAATGTGTCCCAAATTATTTTAATTAGTATTTATTCAAAACATTTTTTTGATAATATAATATTTCAAAAACATATAACAACTTTACAGAAAATTAGTTTATTTATTAACAGTATATTTTAAAAACATGAATATATTATAAATAATATTGAATAAGGTTTAATTATTATTCATATATATAATTTTAATGTATAGGCTATAAAAATTAGGTTTAAATTACTATATTAATAAAATATCATGGTATTTCTAAAACTTAGTGTCATGTGTAACACAAGAAAACACCATGTTGCTGGTAGCATAATACTAACATGGTTTTTTATGTAACATAATATATTGAGGAAATTTAATTTATTATAAAAATAATAAATAATATAAACACAAGGTTTTATATTATTCCCCCCATAAACTTATTTTTCTTACAAAATTAATTACTATGAAACATAAAAATTAAGATAATTCTCCCTCATCATATCCACTTGTTCAGATGTAGATTCCTGAAAAATGTGGTTTCACTAAAAAACATTAACATGGTGAGTGGTCTTGTTTCATTTAAATTTTTATCTATGATCCTAAATTTCCACTGATTATTCTTTATGATAAATATTTTTCTCCATTGGTATGAAATCTATGTTTAGTATATTTGAAGGGTCAGGTATGTAGTTCCATATGAGAGATAAATAGAACACTTCTTGGAATTGGGATAGGTTTTCTGGAAGTAATATGAGAAAATAAATATTCCCCATATGATCATGAATTTAAAAGGTACAAACATACCTTGTAATTAGATTCCCTTTCATCCCAAATCTCATAACCATCTTCCATTGTGAATTTATAAAAAACCAATTTTCACAAACATCAAATTCTTGATCAAACTAGTGATTATTAGTATATTTGTTTCTGATTATAATATTCCTTGATGTGTTATAGAATTGATATATCCTTCCCTCTCATTTCATATTATATATCATGTCCCAATAGAATTATTTCACTAATTTAATATAGAATGTTAGAGCACTACATTTCTCTATATGGAGGGTTTATATAAGGATCCATCTGAATACTTGAGTGGAAGATATTTTTGTAAAAAATTATCATAGAGTAAGGTGTTGATCTAAACTGCATTTTAAACCCAAATAACAAGATATAATGATATCCTGAAGGGATTGAATTTTTATTCTGGACTAACCATCAATTTGAGGATGATACTAAATCTAGAAACATAACATCATATTAATATATTGGTGAATACTTGACTAGAATGTTGAGGTAAAGCAAAGATTCAGATCATACATAATGTATTAAGGTAGTCCATTATTCCTTAACACATCCTTATTGAATATCATAGGAATATTACATAGAGATAATTACTCTCTGATAGAAAAAAGTGATGTTATTTAGTATGGTGATAGACTACAACCCATAAAATTTTGACCTTTTGAAAATTTTGGGAACTCTAGTGACAAAATCCATGGTGGTGTTTTTCGATTCCAAGTTTGGTATGTGTAATGGATATAACATAATGTTAGATATTTTTCTTATAGACATATATTTATGAAATACCATGAAATGAGATACAAACTCTATTATATATCTCTTTATGAAATCCCACAAAAAATACACATTCAAAGATTTATACAACTTCACACTTCTCAGATGAATATAGATTAAAGAACTACAAGAATATTCAAACTAACCCTTCATCAAATATGGTATAGGTGTAACACATTCAAGGTTTATGGCCAATATAATTCCATCCAGATCACTGCTAAACTCAATAAAATTTCTAACATTTTTTAGCTTTACTTAATCTTTTTATGCCGCTTTAATCTTCAGGTATACATATTGGAAAACATTCAACTAATAAAGACAAGATTTTCCCCATCCATAAATATTTCAAATCCACCATTTGAAAATATTGACATATTGGATCTTTTTAAATCCTCATCATGGATAAGCTAGCATGATCCTATTGTCTCAAAGAATCTTCCACATTGTTCTCTTTCCTAGGGTGGTAATGTATTGGGTAGTCATAATCAATGTGAATATATACATTAAATTTTCATTACCAATATATATGTTAGCATTTTCTCTAAAAAGAAAAATCCACCCATTAATCAATGAATAAATTACTTAAACTAAATCTAAATCTTGTGTTGGTTATTTTTTAACATTTATATTCAATTTACATGAGTCAAGAGAAATAAGTATATCATTTTATAGAAGAAAAAAAACCCCAAAGTTTTCTTGGATGCATCACTATAGATCACAAACCATTATCTATTTTAGGGTAATTTAATAATAAGTGTTTGGAATATTGTTTTATTTAGTTCCTTGAAATTTTCATCACATTCATATATCTAGAGGAACATGGATCCATTTCATGTTTATATTTTTAGAGGATTAGATATTTATGAGAAATTCCCCACAAACCATCTATGATATGAATCTAAACTGATAATACTATATATCTATGTCACTATGTCTAGTCTAGGCTAATATTCAAAAGTCTCAATCTTGGAAGGATATAATAAAATACCATCTCTTTAGATTATATGACCTATAAATGAAACCTACTGTAGCCAAAATTCATAGTTTGTAAATTATTTATATATTTTCTCATTCCTCGCTGTCTTTAGTATAATTATTAATTGGTATTCATGATATTATTTTCTCTTTGAATAGATAAGAATATCATCTATAAAGAATACAATAAAATATTAAAGGTAATATCAATAGGATATACTAATTAAATATATGCATATGAAGAGGTCATTAATAAGAACTAATGGATCCATCATATATTCATAGTTTTCATACCATGTATGAAATTCTTTCATAGTTATATCCTCCTTCTTGAGCCTAAATTTATGATATATGGAATGAAGGTTAGTCATGGAAATTTATTTATATCCATACATTTGATGAAACAAGTCATAAATATGGGAAAGTTAATACTTTTTATAAATTTTAATCTCATTCAAATATTGAGAATCAATACTATGTCACCTCAATCTATCTTTATTTAAAAAGAAGAAAAAGTTCACCTTGAGGTGAAACACTTGGCCAAATAAATACGTTTTCATGTTTCTCATGGAGTTACTTCTTCAATTCATATAACTCAATCAGGTCCTTTATGTTGGTAGTAATTTAAATTGGTATGGGTCTATGTATGGGTTTGATTTAGAACTCAATATCATGTTTGGTGTGACTGCTTAGAAAATCATTCATAAATAAATCGTCAAATTCTCACAAAATAGAAATATCATTTATTTCAGATTTCTCCCACACCACTTGAGATAAAAAATATTTTTGAATGGGAATTAAGACAAATAAAATTGATGTGATTTCCATCATAATTTTATACATATATTCACATTGACATGTGATCATAGGTAGTTTTGGAATATATAATGTACATACCTTCCTCGCCAAATGTTGTGTGATTTATGTAGATAAATCCATTCCATTCCAAATATGTCATTAACTTCGTCAATTGGAAGAATGAAAAGATTTATAGGAAGAACATTCCATCCAAATTCAACACAAGAGGAATCATAGAATTCAGATGCCATCATCATACTAGTGGGGGTTTTCTTTTCAAAATTCTAAATTTAATTATTTGGATGGATTCTTGATACCCATAGAAAATTTATTAGGTATAAAATAGTGGGTAAATCAAGAGTCTAATAACCAATTAATAGTTTTTGAGTGGATGTTATGTGCACCTTTCCACATGTTCTTATTGCACCCCTCATAAAAATAATGATTAGATAATATTTCTATTTATATATTGTCATAAGAGGTCACATACATGAATGATCCTCATTATATTTGGTATATTTCCATTGGATTACATAGTGCATGTACTCCTCAAATTTTAATCAATGGATAGTGGGTTATTCATTTTGTGTATCTTTTTTTCTATTTTTATCATTAACTAACTTATACCCATTACATTGGAAATAAATATCCTGACAACCTTCCCTTCCTCAGCTAAAACATTTAGTAGTGTCTTTAATATAATTTCCTCTATGCTTCTTCTCAGACATTTAGAATAAAGGACATATTATCTTCTTATCTTAATAGTTCTTATATATTCCATTTAATTAAATTTATATCTACATATCTGAACCATGAGATTGATATGTAACTCAAACATCTATCTCCATCATGATATCACATCATAACATCTTTTCATAGATACTAGAGTCTTTTTTGGATAAGTTCCTTCAAACAATTGGTTTTAAGAAACTATATGAAATACCAACCTTACTTCATGGTTTGATGATAATACCCGAAGCATACCTCACATGTCCTGTAAAATTTTCCTAATAGTTTCTAAATGATTCACCAACCATGTGATAGATCTCAAATAACTCATTATCTATATTCATACATATATAAAAAGAATATAATTATAGGAAAATAAGTTTTTTAATTCATCCTAATCACTGAATTCCATTTCATTTTCATTCCATATATTATTCATAAGGTTCCACCTTTAATCCTCTTAAAATTACCAAAGATATGCAACCAAAATGAATTTTCCATGTTCTAAAAACTTATGAATGCAAATTATATTTTCAGTGGAAGTCATCCCTTTTTTTAGAAACTAGTGTATTAGAATACCTACTAAAAGTAGGTGGATGTTTCCTCAAGAAGGATTTAACATAAATTTTTTATGTCTACTATTTCATTGTAAGTACATCATGATTCATATCTTGAGAATATTTTTTGAGAATAACATTGAAAATTTTCATTCCCACTCCCATAATGTTTGGATTCTTAGGAGGAAACTCATTGAATTTTCCATCGAACTTAGCATTAACACAATTCATTTATGTTTTATCCATTGAATAAAACACAAAATCAAAATATTTGAAAGATTAATCATCCTAGTGAACCAAATAATCATGATAAATCTATTATATGATGTCTAAATCATGAAATATTCTTTAATCTATTAAACCTTAGTATTATACTTATAATTTAAAAGTCATATTCTATTTAATTATTTCATGATTTTTTATAATAAGTTTGGGAATTTCCCAAGCATATCCCTAGTGATTATCAAATCAAGGGTGTATACATGCCCATTTTCATACACCAGTTGAGGATCGAGTGTAGATAAATTCATACTTTTCTTATTAATAACCCCATGGAACCTCTACCAAAGACACATCCACCTTTAGTAACTATATATGGATGAAAATTTTATAAACCACTAACTCTATCCTTTCAAAAAATTATAGGATATTTTTCTATACTCATCCTTGTAATTATCCTTAGAAATGTCTTTAGGTATCTCTCTAATATTTTCTCATAATAGTTTACGAAGGATAAATTAACATACCCATAGATACCAATTATAGTGACTCATAATTCTCATACCTAAATATTAATGTTTATATATGAATATCTAATAAATTACTCAAAGAAACATCTGAGGGACAAAATGGTTTAGTTTCATTAGAGACTTGGAAAATAATCCTCTAATTTTAGGAAATAACATAAACATATCTAAAAATATGTCCCACATTGTACAATTCTATACATACCATAAATAACCTTTTTTATTATAACCTACTAAAAAATAAGATAGGGTGAGATCAGATGCTCTGTAAGAGTGAAAAAAGAATATTTGTAAGAATGACATGAGTATAAGGGTAGGAGAACATGATAAAAACCTTTGAAAAGTATACTTTGAAAATCAAACTTTATAATATTACATTATATAATAAATCATACATGTTTATAAGAGATGAATCATAAGATAATAAATAAACCGCATCCATGATAGCATCACAATGGCATATGACGTAAAATGTTTGGCATACACATAAGAATTGAAAATAATTTCCATAGTAGTTAAGGTTCACATACAAGTATATCATAGTGGAATTTTTTGACTACCAAAACCATCATAATAGTCAAGGATAACTCCCAAGAACATCATAGTGGAAAATTTCCATTACGAAACTGGTTTCTCTCCCTATTACTTTCCTATTTATATCATGAGATATAAATCATTACTAAATACATTGAAGGAAGATATAGGCCCCTCCAATAAAATAATGGTAAACATAAATATGTTTTTAATAAGATCAAAACAATTATAAATATCATAACCCATTAAATTAAATTCATTCATAAAAATGTCATCATATATTAACCCAAGGAAAGGTTACATGTTATATATTAATTTTTTTTATTTTCACAGTGTATAACACAAGGAAGAAAAATTAGGTTCATAAACATCTTGTCTTCATATTACATTAAAAGAATGAATAAAAATGGAATTTGTGGCTTGTATTCCCAACAAATAATATGTTATATCAAGGTATGTTAACATAGATGGATAAGTATATTGAAAGATAGATCACATTAAATGTTTCTTGAGGAAGATAAATTTTATGTCAAAATAATTTTTAAAAAATAAAAATTAATACAAAATATTGTAAATAATTTTATATTAAAATAACCTCGAAAATTTATAGAGTAATCTTTCAAAATCATTAAATATCATTTCATTGAGAAAATATCATTTCCATGTTTAAAAAATATTTTAAAAACTTTTTCAATATCCCTTTTTAAATTGAAATAATTAATAAAAATTATGAAAAATTCACCAATTATAATGAAAACAAATTCTTTAAAAATAACTGTGAAAACTTTTAAGGGAATATTTAAATCATTTAGTGGTCACAACATAGAAAAATAATGTGTATGTACTTATTATTATAAATAATGGTTCTATTTGCATTTTCAGAAAAAGATAAATATAAGATTTTTGAAAAAAGATATGATAGTAACATTTTTTTAAATAAGTGAAACATGGGTAAAAATTTATTTTAAATATCATATCATAATAGAAAACTATTTTCAAAACATTTTTTTTGAAAACAGTGTTTTTGAAGAAAACGAGGTTTCAATTGAAATGATTATTTTTATGATTTTTTTAAATCTAGCGTATAGAAAAAGTGGAAAATGAAAGGGGAAATTAGTATCATAAAATTACCATATGATAGTAAAATCCATTAGTTTCTTGATATGTTAATGATAATACATGTTCATCAGTAACATAGTCATAAACAATCTCAATAAACAATGAGATTATAACATAAAATCACTACAAAGTTGGTAGCATTGAAACATATGTCCCATGAAAGAATTTAATTAAAAGAAAATAATAATATCATGAGTATAAATAAATTCATGATATTACTTAAAAAATGTTCTTTATATACACTTCATAAAATAATATATGTGCATGCTGTTACCACATGTCTCAAATATGGAAAATGAAGACCAAACCCCATACATCTTTGAAAACTATTAAACCATAAAACCCAAGAAAGATAGATACCAAAATGGATATTCAAATACCCATGATTATAAGAAATAAAATCTTAATATAATTCAATAGGAATTATATAAACCATATAAAAGAAATGTGTGGTGAATAAAGAAGGTGTCTAACTAAAATAAAAAATTGAGATGATAATCCCTTACGATAAGTCTTGAATTTATTCATAAACATTCAGAATTACATTATAACAAATGAAAGTTTATTATAATTCCATTAATGTAAAATAATTATATATATAAAACCATAAATTATTTAATTATGTATTTTTATTAACCATTTATTAACAATTATAGGTTAATTTCACATTTTTAGTAATAAAAACTTTGTTTTTTATATATGTTGGGATTTTTTTCAGACCTATTACATTGCTCCTGGTTCCTAAAAAAAATTATAATTATAATGAAATAATTATCACAATAATACATAATTAATAATTTTCAATACATTAATTAAATATGGTTTTGTGGAATGATGTATGTTATGATCATTGAGATGGTAGACTGTATATACACATGATTAATGTTTCAATTTTTCGATGATCTATAGGAAATATAGGTATGTATATTTTACATTCAAATAATTAATATAATATTAGAAAAAATACATTATTTCTATATATATACTTATATATATCATCAATGTGATCTGGTGATGAAAAGATTGAGTTACATCTCATAGTGACGGTGTAGTCCACATGTACATGAACAATGATAACATTTTTAATGGGTTAAAAGGTAAGAAATAAAATGATAAAATAATTTTTTATAATAATATATATCTCATTATTATATTAATTATTTACTTTATATCATACATATTTATTAAAATTATCCATATTAACTTTTTGGTATATAATTAGTGAAAATAAATCACATCGTTCATGAGGAGTTTGTCCGCCGTACAGACGAGCGACGTTAGTATATCCCCTAATGAGTGAATTCTAAAAATGGTATTTCGGATATTAAAATAAAAAAGTTTAAGTATTTTATAAATATTATATATATACTTTAGATCCATCATCATACACAGGTTAGAGATGTAGTAATCAAAAAAATAGATGATATCAGTTCGTGAGATGGTAGTCCACTGAACACATGAATGATTAATTTTGTAACCAATTTGATGAAGATGATATTATTTTTGGTCATGAAATAAAAATAAAAATATCTCATTATATTTGATATTTGGAAATTTTAATAAAATTAGGTTTTAAGAATAATTTATGGGGTTGGAGAAAGAAAAACACTAAAAATGCTTCTCGGAGAACATTACCTACTCTTGGGGTAACCACCTTTGGATTGCACAACAACAATTTCCAGGATTGATTTATACAAATAATATCCATTATATAATAGGATTATCAAATTTTGGATGGTATTTGGGTATGTTATTGGAAAATCAAAATGGATTTAAGGTTCCAAGAAGAGAGGAGATGGGGCGGCCCTTAATAAGTGAGGAAAGTGGAACACTTGTAATTATTTGAAATAAAAAATTCCACCCATGTAATATCAATTATAAAATTCTTAAATAGAATAAAACTATCAAGAATAAAAGATATATCATGTAATGTTTTCCACAAAATATCTTCTTGATAATTTTTTGGTTATTTTTAAGCCTACTTTTTTAAGATCAACCCCCAGTAAACCAATATATACCTTAACCTTGGTAAATAATTTTAACACCTTTTATTATTAAAAGTAGTGAAAAAATATTTTTAAAGTATTAGATAATATAATTTATGATTAATCTAGATATGTATTTCCATTATAATAATTCCTTTTATATAATTCATAAAATTTATTTTTATATTAATCCCACATACACAATGAGGAAGTGATTTTTTGAAGAGAAAAATGTTCAAAAGTTTGAAATGTGTTTATATCAAAATACAAATTCAAACTAATTAAAGAAATTTTGTAAATAATTGATGTATAATGGAACAAATTTAACTTTTAAATCATTTGAATATATAATTTATGATTATAAATAAATTATAAAAAGAAATTTTCAATTAAAATGCAGTTATTGTCACTATTCACAAAATTATTCTTTTCAGAAAAATATCAAAAATTTACCCTATGATAATTTTGAAATTATTATTTCACATATTTATTTTATTTTATGTAATTGATTTTTTAAATGATTCAAAAACTAAATATATTTTTTTTGTAAAAAACTTTTTTTGAGAATATATTATTTTTGAAACATGTAAAGACTTTATCAAGAATTAGGTAAATTTTTATCAATATATATTATATTTATATAACACTATAATAATTAATATTTAAATTTTTTATTACTATTCATATCACTATATTTAATGTATATGTATTTATACTCTTGTTTATATAATTATATTAATAATATATCATGGTTTTGTTAAAACATTATGTTTTAAGTAACGCAAGATAACCAAATATTGTGGGTATCTTGATATTAAAATGGTGTTACGTGTAATGAAATATATTAATGATATTTAATTTATTGAAAATTAATAATAAAAACATAGGGTGTTACAAGTGTCATTGGAATTTAATCGGGACCTAACATGATGTTTCCAAGTGGGTATTGTAACGACCCAAAATTTTGAATAAATCTTGTTTCCTAATTTTGTGTGTTATTTTATTTTTATACTCAACAAAACTTTTTCATTTGATAACATGAGTATAATTAAAATGAGACCATTGGATTTTCACTGTTATATGACCATTGGTCAATATGACCACTGGAAACTAAAAATTTCGATTATCTTCTCTAAATACAAGTGATCTTGGTTAATTAATAAAGAAAGAAGATTCGATGGCCTCATCCAGTAGTCTTGGGCTAATCGAACCCATCTAACAGAACATGGGAAGGAGGTAGCACCACTGGGCATTGCTCTGGACCAAACCCAAGCCGATATTCATCGTGTGAAGCTATAACAGAATCGTCATCACGAGAAGTTCAAACTGATAGAAATTACTACTCGTACAATGTTTGATGAGCCGCCCTCAGATTCTCTCACCTTAGCACACCTTACACTTAGGTCCTATGCTGGGGTTATAAGGGGCTATGTATGGAGACCATAACTGCCTTGTGTAATCCTTTGTTTTAAATAAAAATTATGATTTCTTCTTGTGATGACGTTTATGAATTTTCAAATTTCCGGATAAATATATTATGCATAATTTTGATTAATTTTAGAGAAAGGATATTTTAAAAATGTTTATGTAAACTTTAAATAATTAAAAAGGCCTAATGATTTTCAAATAATGGTCTTCTACAATTATGTTTAGTACAAAATTTAGAGTCTAATATGATCAACTTAATTTTTGATGAATAGTAAATTATGAATAGTGATTTTATGCTTAGGATTAGTAATGTGACCAAATGGATTAGTAATCTCAATTAAAGAAATTATTAATATAATCTATGCACCTTGATTAAGTAATGTGATTCAAAAAAATGGTTAAATAACGGTTTCATAAATTATTAGTCAAGTATTATTTTTTTCAGGTGAATAGTGTTTTTTAATTAAAAATTAAAATAAAATTATTTAGAAAATTATTTTTATAAAATGGTCTATTTTTGACCTCAGAGCATCGATATTATGTTAAGGTAGTTTTTGGTGATTTTTCTGAAAAAATGAATTTTTAGTGAATAGTGTTTTTATTTAAAAATTAAATTAAAAATATTTAGAAAAATATTTTTATAAAATGGAGTTTATTTTTGAAATCATAGCATTGATTTTTGGTAAAGGTGAAATTTTGGGAGTTTTCAGAAAAAGTTGAATTTTCTGTGAATAGTAAAAAAATACAGTTTTAGGGTTTCGATATGTTTAATGACATCATTACTGTATGATGATGATGTCATGAGATATTTTAATGGATGGTCGACTAAGGAGGATAATTATTGTATGAGGTATCCCAAGTGGCCAATACCATGGGCAAATACCACGGGCAAGCCCATGGTTATGCCAAAACCACCCATGTAGTGTCCCTTGGCCTTTAATGCCTTGTCCCCTCACATTCCCTATAAATACCAAGCCATACTCTCATCCAATTGACTCCAAAATCATCCTAAATGATGTTCTGGTCTCCTTACATCCCTAAGAGTCCTCCCAAGGTTCCCCTAAGCCCTCAAGGTCCCAACCTTTGAGTTTTAAGAGTTACGTTTAATGTAAGGGAGCCTACGTCTCTCTTTCTTTTCAAGTAATCTCTTTTATGTAATTTCTTTTATGCTCAATGCTCTTATGTTGGAGGATGTTATTTTATATTTCTATTACTGAAATTTTCATGTTCATATGATGAGAGACCCCCTCTTGCTCTAATTAATTCATTTTAATAATGTTTAAGTGGCGCTATTAGGCTGGCGAATTTTTAAGGAATTCTTTCACCTTTCTCATTTTTTCAAAGTTCTACTTTCATATAAAGTCTTTAAAGTTCTTTTTTATTATGTTGGTATATGATCTCTATATCTATCATACTGATCTTTTATGTTCTTATGATGAGAGACCCTATTTGATATCGTCAATTCTTTTTTTTTTTTGATGTTTAAGTGACACCGTTAGGCTGCCGAATTTTTAAGGGATTCTTTCACCTTTCTCATTTATTCAAAGTTCTACTTTCATGTAAAGTATTTCATGTTACTTTTTATTATGTTCGGTTATGATATCTATATCTATCGTACTGATCTTTTATGTTCATATGATGTGATACCCTATTTGATCTCGTCAATTCATTTTTTTAAGTGACGCTGTTAGGCAGCCGAATTTTCATAAGAAAAATTTGATTTTGGTCTTCCTTTCATGTTCTTCATTTCATATGGTATATCTTTAAAATTTCAGTAATATATTCTTAAATCCATTATATTCTGTCCCCCTACTTTTTTATGGATCATTTATGAGTGGGTAACCCATGTCCCCTCTCTTTTCAATGTTTTCTAAAACCTCGTAACATAGCCATTATACTGCAGAATTCCGGTCTCAAAATGTCTCTCTCTTATTCTCAAATTCATTTATTTTATTAAGTAAATACTAAATGCTCTTTCTTATAAAGGGGTATTCACATATATACCAAAATTTTATATTTTAAATTATGGTATTTACATACATGAGACCCGCTTTCCCTTTCTGTGGGTTTAAAGTGACATAAGGATCATGTCTTTAAAGCAGTTTTTAAAATGTTATGATTATGAAATGAAAACCATTTATTTTATAATATATGGTTTTTTATGAAATGATTGATGATGATATATGTGGATCACATTATAATAAAGGAAAATTTAAGGGTGCACCCTGATAGCACTCCAATGCATTGGGTAAAGACTTAATCTCTAGAGATGACCATTTTTAACGACTCCTTGGTGAATAACCTTGGTAAATTTTATTGACACCTTGGGGATGGACCTTGGTGAAACAAAAATGATTGTCAATATTAAATTTTTTAGCCAGATATTCAAGTTATTAAATAATTTATTTTTATTATGATATGCCTCATTATTTTTTCTCATGCCTTAAACTTCTTTTTCATGACATTATTGATGTATCTCAAGTTCACATGTTAAATGTTTCCCCTCGTTTCATGTACTGGGCCTTCTGCTCACCCTTTCTTTTGATGTATGTCCCCAGGTTATGAGATGAAGTAATGAACCTAGGATGAACATAACGATAAGCCTTTAAAGTGTTTAAGAATAATGTTTTATGTTTTCATGTTTTATGTTCCTGGTTTCCAAGACACTAAACCATAAAGATCCTCGGTTTTGTAAAATGTAATGAAAAGTTATGTTATAAAACGGCAGGATGCCAAAGGTATAGTATAGTGTGTCTTGAGATAGTCCATCGCTAGTGGGATCGAATTTATTAATGTCTCATATGATGGTTATACCAGAAACTTTGGACCATTTTATACTATCCATTAGGATATGATGTCACCTTATGGTAATGGGTTTGGGATGGTAACATTAATGTGAGACATGGATGGTTCAAGAGAACTTTGGCTTTTCCTTGATAGGTGGATGAGTATTTCTTATCAACATGGGCTATTTTAACAATCACCCAAGAGACGATAGACATGGGATACTCCTAGATGTGATGATTGGATTCTTTGTGTGATTGGTTGTGGCATTTCTTCATATTTCCTATGTTTATACCTCCTATCTATTTTTGGATTTGGGTTGATGTGATTGGACCTCCTACACGTCTTTAGGTATGGGTTAGTGTGGTTGGTCCTCCCTTATGGATTCGTTGATGAGATAGTCTACATGTTTCTTTTATAGTGTTTATGAGAAAGGTTTGGAAGATAACGTTACCCTGTATATTTTAGTTTTGGATTTTTTTATGATTATTACCTCTTTTATTGTGTAATTTATTCGGATATAGAATTACCGTCATGTTCGGAAATCTAGTTGATGACCATGCCAGACATTGAATGGGTATGTGTACATGTATTAGACCATTTAATGTGTTCATTGGGTGACATAATAGATGAGTGGATATATTTTTGGATTATATTAGACATGATTGAATGAACTCAATTGAGTGATAAGCGGTGGGTAGTAGATTATGGATTTATGTCCTTGTCAAATGTAAATATGTAGGAGATTGTGGATTTTGATGTCACCCGCCTTGAGTCTTTATGTACGGTAATTTTATTGGTATAGTGGAATCAAGTACATGTTGAAATTGCGTTCATCATAACATAGGGGAAAATATGACCAGGTTCTATGGTGGCATAGTTAACATACTATGATATAATGGGAAAGGATTCCTGGGGTCCTAGTTAGTAAATGTTGTCCAAGGTTATTGGGTGTAATGATTATTTAATTACTCATTCATAAACATATTTTATTGTGCATAATAGGTGAAAATGGTGGGTCCCTATTGGGATGTATTTCTCACACCCATTAAGGGAACCTTAGTTCATGTCTAGAATGTCGATATTCAGTTTTATTATATGATATGTGGTGTATTGCAACGATTCTTCTCATTGGATTTTTCATATAGAGTGTTTGAAGGATAGTAAAGAATATAGGTCCGGTGTATGCCTGTGCATTGTATTTTTTTTATTTGTAACCAACCTAGAGGGTTTCCAGGGATGTATGACTGTATTATTCAACATTTTATATTTTGTCAAATCACTCTACGATTTGAAATTTACTGTTAAAATATTTGTGATGGATGATTGTGTAGTTATTTTCACTAAATATTTTTCATTCCAATTCAATTTCATAGTCTCCAAACTATATAAAATAGTTCTTTAACTCAATTCTAATGACTAGCATCTAGAGAGGATTCGTGAGGTCATGGGGTGCTTCGACTAGGATGAAATCCATGTTGGCACATTACCAAATTCTATTAATGAATTTTATTTGGATTTTGTAATATTTAAAATGATGATAGAAAGGTGGTGAAGGAATGCGATAAATATTTTTATGTACACTGGATTAGTGATGCATGGACACATTTTATACGGTAAATCTTGTTTATGAAGTGTATGAAATTTTTGTTCTTGGATTGTACTGTTATTATTGAGACATTTACTTAACATGATGGATTAAAAAATATTTTGTTTTTAATTTGAGATTTTTAATAATTGGAAAGAGGCCATATAAATGCATCATGAAATGGAGATAGGATCACTTGATGTAAGAATTATTTCTTTTTAATTGTTTTATAATGAAATGTTGAGTTGTTTTAGGTTTCAACAAAAACAAATATGTACTTTTATCATAATATATGCCAGTGATATTCTAAATAGAAGAACCATGAAATTTTATGTTATTTTTGGTCATATAGATCTCCTATAAGATGTAATCTTGTGACATATATCCCTTCATCAAGGGATGGATAAAGACCCAAGAAGCATTGATGTAGGCATTTATTTTCTTACTAATTGAACCTTGGAAGGTTTAATATATAATTTTGATACCAGTGAATAAATTCATGTGTTGGTTGGAGAAGATTACTCAACATGGGGGTGAATTAAATATCTATTAAAATTTTTTATTTAAAAATTATTCTTAAAAGTGTTCCCAATAAAGTTACATACAACCCAGTTAATCAAGGTTATACTTTTCTGAATGTTTGATTATTTAAATAACTTCATAGATGATTGATTAAGTATCAGTAATATTATTATTGAATATTAACATTAATTTTGAATCTATTATAATAAGGCAATACAATTATAACTTCTTTTCAAGACTAACAATAAAAGTAAATTTAGTGATTTCATAATTAAACTGTAAAATAAATAACACTAATAATAAACAACGCAACAGATATACAAAAAGTGGTTTAGTCTCATGCCGAGACCTAGTCCACTCTACTTAGTGATCACCTACCTCCCAACAGTTTATATAAATAAACTAGATACACAGCCTGTATAGGGATTTACAATAGTACACAAGACTACCCAGGTCACACGACCTATTCTATAGTTCTTCATGCGTATGAACTAACAGGTCACACAAGAACCTATTCCACACTTATCCATGGGAATTCACAGGTGTAAAAAGATGCAAGAGAAATGATATCTTGTATCCTTCTGTTTGATGTAGGAGAGAGTGCATGTTTAATACATACAGACACACGGATTGAAATATAAGAAAAAATAATACAAAACAGAGAATAAATGATGATATATGGTTAGATGTTCTCTTAGTGTTAGTCTATACAGATCTGGACTTCTCGGATGAAGCAGATGCAGAAATAGATTACTCCCTTGGAAAACATTGTTTTATAAGTCAGCTAAATCTGGCTCGTGTTCTTAATTGTATTTTCAATGTGAAGATGCACTTGACGAGTCTAATATATGGTGTATAGTATTTTGATACATGAATGCATTGTGTTTTCTTCAGGAATTTTGAGTTGAATGTTTTTATTCTTTTCTCATGAAAGCTCATGTATACTTCGTTATTGTACTCTTTGTTGTTTTTGGGCCACACTTCTATTTTATTCTTAGAGTGCATGTGTTGGAGCAGAAATGATGTATGTATTCTACACATCATACCTCATAATGTTTGCTGACATGTATACAAAGAAACATTAGTTATTTCAGTGCATTTAAAAGTTTCCAATATGACTGTTAAAATTTAAATTGAAAAACGACAAAACAAATTAAGAAACGGTGTCATAGTATGTCTGTAAACTGTGTCTCCCTGAAACAGTTTCTCCTTCTTTGTCTTTGAGTGGTAGGATATCTTTGATGGAATAGTTTTATAAAGATCAGGAACTGGTAGTATAGATGTAGTGTTAGGATCACAGTGTCTAGGCACAGTGTCTTGATGGTCACGGTGTCTAGATGGTCCTGGTGTATGGATGGTCACACTGTCTGGATGGTCCTGGTGTCCGGATGGTCACAGTGTCTAGATGGTCACCATGTATGGATGATCATTATGTCTAGATGGTCACGGTTTCTGGATGGTCATAGTGTCTATATGGTCATGGTGTCTGAAATTATTTGGTTATTTTCAACGCTAAAATTTTATCTCTAACCCCCAGTAAACCAATTTTATCCTTAATTGTGGTCAATAATTTTTAATTATTTTTCTATTATTTTTAGTGAAATATTAATATTACATTATTAGTTAAAAAATATATTATGAATAAAAATCTTGAATCTATTTTTCACAATTTAATTTATTAAAGTGTAATCTTTTATTTAAAATTAGTCATGAATATGTGATGAGAAAGTGGAGCTTTAAAGAGAAAAATCTTCAAAATAATGTATTATTTTTTTATCAAAATCCAATTTAAAATTAGGATGTTTAATTAAATTGGAGTAATATTATTATACATGTAATAATTTTACATTAAATTTAATTGAAAATATAATTTATCATCACAAATTAATTAATCAGAAATTAAGAATTCAATTAAAATTCAGTATTTTTCACTGTTCTCCCAAAAATGAATCTTTTTAGAAAAATACAAATAAATAACCCTTAGATAACTATAACATTATTATTACAAAAATTAAATTTATTTTATCAAATTAATTTTTAAAATGTGTTCCAAATTATTCTAATTACTGTTTATAAAAAACATTTTTCTAATAATATAATATTTCTAAAACATATAATGACTTTACAAAACATTATTTTATTTATTAAAGTTATATTTAATATACATGAAATTATTATAAATAATATTGAATAAGTTTTAATTATTATTCATATACATAATTTTAATGGATAGGCTATAAAAATAATATTTAAATTACTATATCAATAAAATATCATGGTTTTTCTAAAACGTAGTGTCATGAGTAACACAAGAAAACACAGTTTTCCATATAGCATAATCATAAAAATGTTTTTTATGTAACATAATATATTGAGGAAATTTAATTTATTATAAAAATATTATTTAATACAAACCCAGGGTGTTATATTATTCCCCCCATAAAATTATTTTTCCTACAAAATTCATTACTATGAAACAGAAAAATTAATATAATTCTCCCATATCATATCCTCTTGTTCAGAAGTGGATTCCTCATATATGTGGTTTCAGAAAAAAAAATTAACATGGTGAGTGGTCTGGTTTCATTGAAATTTTGTTGTATGATCTCGAGTCTCCATAAATGATTCCTTATGATAAATACGTAACTCTATTGGTATGAAATCTGAGTTTAGTACATTTGAAGGGTCAGGTATGTAATTCCTTATGAGAGATAAATGGAACCCATCTAGGAATTGGGAGAGGTTTTCTGGAAGTAATCTGAGAAAATATATTTTCCCAATATTATCATGAATTGATAAGGTACAAACATACCTTGGAATTAGATTCCCTTTCATCCCAAATCTCATAACAATCTTCAATTGTGAATTTCAAAAAAACACTTGTTCACAAACAATAAATTATTGGTCAAACTAGTGATTATTAGTATATTTGTTTCTGATTATAAGATTCCTTGATGTGTTACAGAATGGCTCTATCCTTCTCTCTCATTTATTCTTATATCTCAGGTCCCAATATCATTATTTCATTAATTCAATACAGAACGTTAGAGAACTAAATTTCTATATATGGAGGGTTTATATAAGGATCCATCTGAATACTTGAGTGAAATAGATTTTAGTAAAAAACTATCATAGAGGAAGGTGTAGATCCAAACTGCATTTTAAACCTAAATAATAACATATAATCATATCCTTAAAGGATTGAATTTTTATTTTCTACTAACCATCAATTTTAGGATGATACACCATCCCTAAACATAACATCATATTAAGATATTGGTGAAGACTTCACTAGAACATTGAGGTAAAGCACATATCCAGATCATAAAAAATTTATTAATGTAGTCCATTTATCATTAACTCATCCTTATTTTACATCATAGAAATATTATCTATAGATAATTATTCTTCGATATAAATAAAGTGTTGTTATTTAGTAAGGTGATAGACTACAACCCTTAACATTTGGACCTTTTGAAAATTTTGGGAACTCCAATGACAAAATCCATTGTGATGATTTTCAATTCCATTTTTGGTATGGGTAATGGATATAACATAATGTTATATATTTTTCTTGTATACATATATTTATGAAATACCATGAAATGAGATACAGACTCTGTGATATATCTCTTTATGAAATCCCAGCAAAAATACACATTCAAATCTTTATACAACTTCTCACTTCTCAGATGAATTTAGAATAAATAACTACAAGAATACTCAAACTACCCCTTCATGAAATATGGTATAGGTGTAACACATTAAAGGTTTATGACCAATATAATTTCATCCTGGTCACTGTTAAATTCATGAATATTTCTAACCTTTTTTACCTTTACATAATCCTTTTATTCCTCTTTAATCTTCAGTTATACATATTGGAAAACATTGAACTAATAAAGACAACATTTTCCCCTTCCATCAAAATTCAAAATCCACCATTTGAAAATATTGATATATTGGATGTTTTGTAATCCTCCTCATGGATAAGCTAGCATGATCCTATCATCTCAAAGAATCATCCAAATTGTTCTCTTTCCTAGGGTGGTAATGTATCGGGTAGTCCAAATCTATGTGAATATATATATTAACTTTTCCTGATTAGTATATATGTTAACATTTTCTCTAAAAAGAAAAATCCACCCATTATTCAATTATGAAATTACTGAAACTAACTCCAAATCATGTGTTGGGTATTTTTTATCATTTATATTAAATTCTCATGAGTCAAGATAAATAAAAATATAATTTTATTGAATAAAAAAATCTCAAAGATTTCTTGGATGCATCACTATAGATCACAAACCACTATCTATTCTTGGGTTATGTGATAATAAGTGTTAAAAATAATATTCTATTCAGTTCCTTGAAATGTTCATCACATTCATCTATCTAGACAAACACGGATCCCTTTCATGATAACTTGGTTAGAGGATTAGATAATTATGAGAAATTCCCCACAAACCATTTATGATATCAATCTAAACCGATAATACTATATATCAATGTCACTATGTATAGTCTAGGATAATTTTCAATAGTCTCTATCTTGGATAGATCTAAAAAAATACCCTCTCCTTAGATTATATAACCCATAAATGAAACCTATTGTAGCCAAAATTCATAGTTTATAAATTTTTTATATATTTTCTCATTCCTCAGTGTCATTAGTATAATTATTAAGTCATATTCATGTTCTTATTTTCACTTTTAATAGATAATAATATCATCATTAAAGAATACAACAAAATAATAAAGGTAATATCAATAGGATATACCAATTAAAAATATGAATACGAAGAGGTCATTAATAAGAACTAATTGATCCACTATATAATCATAGTGTCCATACCATGTTTGGAATTATTTATTAGGTATATCCTCCTTATTTATCCTCAATTTATAATATATGGAATGAAGGTTAGTCAGGGATATTTATTTATCTCCACATAGTTGATGAAACAAGTCATCAATATTGGAAAGTTAATATTTTTATAAATTGTAATCTCATTAAAATATTGAGAATCAATACTACATCACCTCAATCTATCTTTATTTAAAAACAAGAACAAGTTCACCCTAAGGTGACACACTTGGCCAAATAAATATGTTTTCATGTTTCTCGTGGAGTTACTTATTCAATCCATGCAACTCAATCATGACATTTCTATAAGTAGTAATTTAAATTGGTATGGATCAATGTATGGGTTTGATTGAGAACTCAACATCATGTTTGGTGTGACTATTTAGAATATCTTCCATTAAAAAATAAACAAATTCCCACACAATAGTAATATCATTGATTTTATATTTCTCCCAAACTACTTGAGATAAAAAAATGAATGGGAATTAAGACTAATAAAATTGATGTGATTTCCATAAGAAGTTTATACATATATTCACATTTATATGTGATCGTAGGTATTTTTTGAATATAAAATTTAATATACCATCCTCACAAAATGATGTGTCATTTATGTAGATAAATCCATTACATTCCAAATATTACATTAAATTCATCTAGTGGAAGAATAAAAAGATTTATAGGAAGCACATTATATCCTAATTCAACAGAAGAGGAATCATTGACTTCAGATACCATCATCATACCAGTAGGATTTTTCCTTTGAAATTAGAAATTTAATTATTTGGGTGGATTCTTGATACCCATAGAAAATTTATTAGGTATGAAATAATGTGTAAATAAAGAGTCTAATAACACATCAATAGTTCTAGAGTTGGTGGTAAGTTCACCTTTCCCCATGTTTTTATTGCACCACTAATAAAAAATGATGATAATATTATATTTCTATTTATATCTTTTCATTAGAGGTCACAAACATCAATGATCTTTATTATCTTTCATATTTTTCCATTGGATTACATAGTTTGTGTAATCCTAAAATTTTAATCAATGGATAGCGGGTTGTTCATTTTGTGTATATTTTTATCTATTTTTATCATTAACTATCTTATACCAATTACATTGGCAATAAATATCCCGAAAACCTTCCCTTCCTCACCTAAAACATTTATTAGTAACCTTAATATAATTTACTTTATTCTTCTTCTAAGACATTCAGAATAAATGACATATTATCTTCTTATATACATAGTTCTTATATATTCCATTTAATTCAATTTCTATCTACTTATCTGAACCATTAGATTGATATGTAACTCAAACATCCAAGTCCATTATGAGAGCACATCGTAACATCTCTTCATAGATTCTGGAGTCTCTTTTGGATAATTTCCTTCAAATAATTGGTTTTATGAATCTATATAAAGGACCAAACTTACTTCATGGTTGGATGATAATACCATAATCATACCTCACATGTCCTGTAAAATTTACCTAATTCTTTCCAACTAAATCACCAACCTTGTGATAAATCTCAAATAAATCATTCTATATATTCATACATATAATAAAAAGAATATAATTATAGAAAAATAAGTATTTTTACTCATCCCAATCCATGAATTAAATTTAATTATCATTACTTATATTATTGATAAGAATCCACCTTTAATCCTCTTGAAATTCCCAATAGTATGCAACAAAAATGAATTTTCCATGTTCTAAAAACTGATGAATGGAAAATATATTTTCAGTGGAACACATCCATATTTTAGAAACAGGTTTATTATTATACCCACTGAAAGTATGTGGATGTTTCCTCAAGAAGGATTTAAAATAAATTTTTTTATGTCCACTGTTTCTTTATTAGTCCATCATTATTCATATCTTGAGAATATTTTTGGAGAATAACATTGAAAATTTCCATTCCCACTCCAATAATTTTTTGATTATTAGGAGGAAACTCATTGAATTTTCTATCGAAATATTCATTAATAGAATTAATTTATGTTTTATCCATTGACTAAAATACAAAATCAAAATATTAGAAAGATTAATCATCACAGGGAATCGAATAATCAGGATAAATAAATTATATGATGTCTAAATCATGAAATCTGCATTAATATATTAAACCATAGTATTATAATTATAAATTAATATTAATATTCTATTTAATTATTTCATGATTTTTTATAATAAGTTTAGGAATTTCCCAAGCATATCCCAAGTGAGTGTCAAATAAAGATTGTATCCAAGCCCATTTTCATACACCAGGTGAGGATCGAGTGTAGATAAATTAATACATTACTTATTAATAACCCCTTGGTACCACTACTAGAGTCACATCCACCTTTAGATACTATATTTGGTTGAAATTTTTAGAAACCACTCACTCTATTCTTTACAAAAAATTCTAGGATATTTTTCTATACTCATCCTTGGAATTATCTTTAGAAATGTCATTAGGTATCTCACTAATATTTTCTCATAATAGTTTATGAAGGATAAATAAACATACCCTTAGATACCAATTATAGTTACTCATGATTCTCATAATTAAATATTAATGTTTATAGATTAATATCCAATAAATTACTTAAAGAAATGATTGAGGGACAAAATAGTTTAGTTTCTTTAGAGACTAGGAAAATATTCCTCTAATGTTAAGAAATAACATCAAAATCTCCCACAAATATGTACCACTTAGTACTATTCTATACATACTATAAATAAACCTTTCCATTATAAACTGCTAAAAAAATAAGATAGGGTGAGCTCAGATGCTCAGTAATAGTGAAAAAAAGAATATTTTTTAAGAATGGCATGATTATAAGGGTAGGAGAACATGATCAAAACCATTGAAAAGTATACTTCAAAAATAAAAGATTATAATATTACATCCTATAATAAATCATACATGTTTATAAGATATGAATCATAAGATAATCAATAAACCTCAGCCATGAGAGCATCATAATAGAATATGAAATAAAATGTTTGGCATACACATAAGAATTAAAAATAATTTCCATAGTAGTTAAGGTTCATTTACAAGGATATCATAGTGTAATTTATTAACTACCCAAACCATAATAGTAGTCAAGGATAACTCCCAACAACATCATAGTGTAAAATTTCCCTTATGGAACTGGTTTCTCTCCCTATTCCATTCCTATATATATCATTAGAAATAAACCATCACTAAATTCATTAGAGGGAGATATATGCCCCTCCAATAAACTAATGGTAAACAAAAATATGATTTAAAAAAGATCATAAAAATTAATAATATCATAATCTATTAAATTAAATTCATTTTATATGAATTTCATCATATATTAACCCAACGAAAAGTTACATGTTATATATTAATTTTTTTATTTTTACATAGCATAAAACATGAAGGAAAAATTGGGTTCATAAACATCTTGTCATCATATTCCATTCAGAGAAATAATAAAATGGAATCCTTGGCTCATATCCCCATCAAATAATAAGTTAGATCATGGTATGTTAATGTATATATATAATGATATTGAAAGATAGATCACATTGAATGTTTCTTGGGGAAGATAAATTTTATGTAAAAATAAATTTTTAAAACTAAAAATTAATACAAAATATTGAAAATAGTTTTATTTTAAAATAAGCTCGAAAATGTATAGAGTAATCTTGTAAAATCATTAAAAATCATTTCATTGAGAAAATATCATTTCTAGTTTTAAAATGTTTTTAAAAAAACTTTTTCAATATCCCCTTTTAAATTGAAATAATTGATTTCAATTATGAAACATTTTCCAATAATAATGAAATTTTTTTCTTTAAAAATTACTATGAAAACATATAAGGGAATATTTATATCATTTTGTGGTCATGACATAGAAAAATAATGTGTATGTCCTTCTTATTATAAATAATGGTTCTATTCACATTTTCAATAAAAGATAAATAGGAAATTTTTTGAAAAAGATATGAATGTACAATTTTTTTAAATAAGTTAAACATGGGTAAAAATGTATTTTTTAATTTCATAGCATAATAGTGAAACTATTTTCAAAACATTTTTTTTGAAAATAGGTTTTCTTAAGAAAATAGAGTTTCAACCGAAATTATCATTTTTATTTTTTTTAAATCTAGTATATATAAAAAGTGGAAAATGAAGCGGGGAATTTTTATCATGAAATTATCATATGATAATAAAATCCATTAGTTTATTGATATATTAATCATAATACATGTTCATCCGTAACATAGTCATAGACAATCTTGATAAATGATGATATTGTAACATAAAATCTACAAAGTTGGTAGCATTGAAACATATAAACCATGAATGAATTTCATTAAAAGATAATAATAATATCCTGAGTATTAATAAATTCATGATATTACTTATAAAAGGTTCTATATATACACTTCATAAAATAATATATGTGCATACTATTACCATATGTCTCAATAAAGGAAAATGAAGACCAAATCCCTTATATCATTGAAAACTATTAAACCATAAAACCCAAGAAAGATAGATCCCAAAATGGATATTCTAATACCCATGATTATAAGAAAAAATATTAATATAATTATATATGAATTATATAAACCACATAAAATAAATGTTTGGTGAATAAGGAAGGTTTCTAACTAAAAACAATTAGATGATAATCCCTTACTATAAGTCTTGAATTTCTTCGTACACATTCAGAATTACATTATAACAAATAAAAGTTCATTATAAATATATTAATGTAAAATAATTATATATATCAAACCATAAATTATTTACTTATATATTTTTATTAACCATTTACTAATAATTATATGTTAATTTCACATTTCGAGTAATATCAACTTTGTTTTTTATATATGTTTGTAAATTTTTCAAACCTATTACATTAATCTTGGTTCCATAATCATAACAATAATAATAATGAAATAATTATCACATTAATACATAATTAATACTTTTAAATACATTAATTAAATATGGTTTTTAGTAATGATGTATGTTATGATCATTGAGATAGTAGACTGTATATACACATGATGAATGTTTCAATTTATCGATGATCTATAGGAAAAATAGGTAAGTATATTTCACATTTAAATAATTAATATAATATTATAAATAAGACATTATTTCCATATATATACTTATATATATCATTAATGTGATGTGGTTATGAAAAGATAGAGTTACATCACTTAGTGATTATATAGTCCATAGGTACATGAACAATGATAACATTTTTTAATGGGTTAAAATGTAAGAAATAAAATGATAAAATAATTTTTTATAATAATATATATATCATTAGTATATTAATTATTAAATTTATATCATATATTTTCATTAAAATTATCCATATTATATTTTTTGAATATAATTAGTGAAAATAAATCACATCTCTTCACGAGGAGTTTGTCCGCAGAATACACGAGTGATGTTATCGTATCCCCTAATGAGTGAATTGTAAAAAAGATATATTGGATGTTAAAATAAAATAGTTTTTTTATTTTAAAAATATCATATATATACTTTATATCCATCATCATACCCAATTTTGAGATGTAGTAATCAAAACAATAGATGATTTTAGTTCATGAGACGGTAGACCCCTGCGCACATGAATGATTATTTTTGTAACCAATTTGATGAAGATGATATTATTTTTGGTCATGAAATTAAGATAAAAATATCTCATTATATTTTATATATGGAAATTTTAATATAATTAGGATTTAAAAATAATTTATGGGGCTGGAGAAAGAAATACACTAAAAATGATTCTCGGAGAAAACTGCCTACTCTTGGGGTAACCACCTTAGGATTAGACAACAACAATTTCCAATATTGATTTATACCAAAAATATCCATTATATAATAGGATTATAAAATTTTTTATGGTATTTATGTTTTTCATGGGAAAATAAAAATGGATTTAAGGTTCCAAGAAGAGTGGAGAAGGGGTGACCATTTATAAGTGAGGAAAGTGGAACACTTGTAATTGTTTGAAATAAATAAGTCCACCCATGTAATATCAATAATAAAATTCTTAAATAAATGAAAAATATCATGAATAAAATATAGATCATGTAATTAATTCCATAAAATATCTTCCTGATAATTTTTTGTTAATTTTAAATACTAATTTTTTAATATCAACCCACGGTAAACCAATTTTTACATTAACCTTGGTAAATAATTTTATCACGTTTCATTATTAACTTTAGGAAAAAAATATTTTTAATGTATTAGATAATATAATTTATCATGAATCTAGATATTTATTCCCGTTATAATAATTCCTTTTATACAATTCAAAAAATTTATTTTTAGATTAATCCCACATATAGAATGAGGAAGTGATTTTTTAAAGGAAAAAATGTTCAAAAGATTGAAATGTGTTTATCTCAAAATACAAATCCAAACTGATTAAAGTAATTTTTTAACTAATTTATGTATAATGGAACTAATTTAACTTTTAAATAATTTTAATATATAATTTATATTTATAAATAAATTAAAAAAAAATTCAATGAAAATGCAGCGTTTGTCACTATTCACAAAAAAATGAATCATTTCAGAAAAATCTCAAAAATTAACCCTAAGAGTATTTTGACATTATTATTTCACATATTTATTTTATTTTAAGTAATTTATTTTTTAATTGATTCAAAAACTAAATATACTTATTTTGTAAAAAAATATTTTTGAGAATATATTATTTTTGAAACATGTAAAGACTTTATTTAGAATTAGGTAATTTATTATAAATATATATTTTATTTATATAACACTATTATAATTAATATTTAAAATTTCATTACTATTAATATCACTATGTTTAATTTATTTGTATTAATAGTCATGTTTATATAATAATATTAATAATATATCATGGTTTGGTTAAAAAATTATGTTTTAAGAAACACAAGCTAACCCAATATTGTGGGTAGCATGATATTAAAATGGTGCTATGTGTAATGAAATATATTAATGATATTTAATTTATTGAAAATTAATAATAATAACATAGGTTGTTACAAGGGTCATGGGAATTTAATGAGGACCTAACATGATGTTTCCAAGTGTGTATAGTATAGTTTGTCTTGGGATAGTCCATGGGTAGTGGGATCGAATGTAATAATGATTAATATAATGCTTATACTAGAAACATTTCTCTATTTTAGATTATTCATTAGGATATTATGTCACCTTTTGGTAATTGGTTTGGGATGGTAACATTAATGTGAGACCAGGATGGTTCAGTAGAACATAGTTTTTTCCATGATATGTGGAATGATGTTTTCTTATCAAAATGGGTTATTTTAACAATCACCCATGAGATGATAGACTTGAGATACTCCTAGATGTGATGAGTGGATTATTTGTGTGATTGGTTGTGTCTTTTCTTGATATTTCCTATGTTTATACCTCCCATGTGTTTTTGAATATGGGTTGATGTTCTTGGATCTTCTATGCGTCTTTAGGTATGGGTCAGTGTTCTTGGTTCTCCATTATGGATTCATTGATGAGATAGTCTACATGTTTCCTTCATAGTATTTACAAGAAAGTTTCTGAAGATAATGGTACCCTGTATATTTTAGTTTTGGATTGGTGTATGATTATTCCCTCATTTATTATGTATTTTATTCGGAGATGGCAATACACTCATGTTCGGAAATCTAGTTGATGACCATGACAAACATTGAATGGGTATGTGTGCATGTATTAGACCTTTTAATGAGTTCATTAAGTGACATGATTGATGAGTGTATATATTTTTGGATGATATTAGACATGATTTAATGAACTCAATTGAGTGATAAGGGGTGGGTAGTGGATTATGGATGTATGTCCTTGTCAAATTTCTATATTTAGGAGATTGGGGATTTGGATTTCACCCCCCCCCCCCCTTGAGTCTCTATGTACGGTCATTTTATTGGTATAGTGGAATCAAGTACATGTGGAGATGGATTTCATCATGACATAGAGGATAATATGATCAGGTTCTATGGTGGCTTAGTTAACATACTATGATATAATGGGAAAGGATTCCTGGGGTCCTAGTTAGTAAATGTCATCTAAGGTGATTCGGTGGAATGTTTATTTAATTCCTCATTCATAAACATATTTGATTATGCATTCTAGGTGAAAATGGTGGGTCCTTATTGGGATGTATTTCTCACACCCATCAAGGGAACCTTAGTTCATGTCTAGAATGTCGATATTCAGTTTTGTTATAGGACATGTGGTGTATTGCAACGATTCAACTCATTGGATTTTTGGTATAGAGTGTGTGAAGGATAGGGAAGAATATAGGTCCAGTGTGTGTATGTGCATTGTATTTTTCTTTTATTTTGTATTTGTAACCAACCTAGTTGGTTTCTAGGGATGTATGATTGTATTCTTCTACATTTTATATTTTTTCAAATCACTCTATTTATTTGAAGTTTCCTACTAAAATGTTTGTGATGGATGATTTTGTAGTTATTTTCACTAAATATTTTTCACTCCAATTCAATTTCATAGTCTCCACACTATATAAAATAGTTCTTCAACTCAATTATAATTCCTAACATCCAGGGAGGAATTCGTGAGGCTATGGGGTGCTTCGACTAGGATGAGATCCATGTAGGAACATTACCAAATTATATTAATGAATTTTCTTTTGTATTTCATAATATTTACAAATATGATAGAAAGGTGGTGAAGGAATGTGAGAAATATTTTTATGTACACTGGATTAGTGATGCATGGACACCTTTTATACGGTAAATCTTGGTAATTATTTGTATGATATTTTTGTTCTTGGATTGTACTTTTATTATTGAGACTTTTATAAAAAATTACGGAGTATAAAATATTTTGTTTTTAATTTTTAATCTTGTATAATTTGAAAGAGGTCATATAAATGGATCCTGAAAGGAACATAGGATCACATGAAGTACACATGATTTCTTTTTATTTTTTTTCTAATGAAATGTTGAGTTGTTTTAGGTGTCAACAAAAACAAATATGAACTTTTATCAAAATATATGACAGTGATATTCTACTTAGCAGAACCATGAAAGTTTTTGTTATTTTTGGTTATAAAGATCTCTTATAAGATGTACTCTAGTGACATCGATCCCTTCATCAATGGATGGATAAATACCCAACAATAATTGATGTAAGAATTCATTTACTTTCTAAAGGAACCTTGGAAGGTTTAATGTAGACTTGTGATACCAGTGAATAAATTCATGTGTTGGTTGGAGAAGAGTACTCAATATGGGGGTGAATTGAGTATCTATTCAAAATTTATGTGTAAAAAAGTATTATTAAAAGAATTCCCCAATAATGTTAAATACAACCCAGTTAATCAAGGTTATACTTATTTGAATGTTTGACTCTTTAAATAACTTCTTAGAAGATTTATTAATTATCATTAATCTTAATATTGACTATTAACATTACTTTTGAAGCTATTCTAATAAGGAAATACAATTAGAACTTCTTTCCATGATTATCTATCAAAGAAAATTTAGTGATTTGAGAAATAAACAGTAAAACAAAGACCACTAAAAATAAACAATAATGTGGATATACAAAAAGTGGATTAGTCTCATGCCTAGAACTAGTCCACTCTACTTGGTTATCACCTACCTCCCAATAGTTTATATAAATAAACTAGATACACAACATGTATCAGTATTTACAAGAGTACACAAGACTGTCCAGGTCACACGACTTATTCCATAGTTCTTCAAGCGTATGAACTAATAGGTTACACAAGAAACTCTTCCACACTTATCCATGGGAATACACAAGTGTAAAGAGATGTAAGAGAAATGATATCTTGAATCCTTCATTTTGATGTAGGAGAGGGTACATGTTTAATACATAAAGACACACTGCTTGAAATATAAGAAAAATAATACAAAACAGAGCAGAAATGATGAGATATGGTTAGAATTTATCTCAGTGTTAGTCTATACAGATCTGGACTTCTTGGATGAAGCAGATGTAGAAATAGAGTCCTCCCATGGAAAACATTTTTTTAAGTCAGCTAAATCTTTCTCTTATTCTTCATTGTATTTTCAATGTGAAGATGCACTCGATGAGTCTAATCTATGGTGTCCAGTTTTTTTATTCATGAATACATTGTGTGTTCTTCAGGAATGTTGAGTTGCATGTTTCTATTCTTTTCTCAGGAAATCTCATGTATACTTCGTTATTGTACTCTTTGTTGTTTTTGGGTCATACATCTCTTTTATTCTTAGAGTGCATGTGTTGGAGAAGAAATGATGCATGTATTCTACACCTTGAACCTCATTGTGTCAGGTGAAATGTATACAAAGAAACATTAGTTATGTCAGTGCGTTTAAAAGCTTCCAATATGACTGTTAAAATTTAAATTGGAAAATGACAAAACAGATTAAGAAACAGTGTCACAGTATGTCCGTAAACTGTGCCTCCCTGAAACAGTGTCTTATTCTTTATCTATTAGCGGCAAGATATCTTTGATGGCATAGATGTGTATAGATCAAGAAACGGTAGTATAGATGCAGTGTTAGGATCACAATGTCTGTTAATGATGTCTGGATGGTCACGGTGTCTGGATGGTCACGGTGTCTGGATGGTCACAGTGCATGGATGGTCACGGCGTCTGGATGGTCACAGTGTCTTGATGGTCACAGTGTCTGGATGGTCACAGTGTATGGATGATCACAATCTCTGGATGGTCACGGTGTATGGATGGTCATGATGTCTATATGGTCATGGTGTCGTGATGGTCATAGTGTCTAGATGTTCCCAATGTCTGCATAGTTACGGTGTCTGGATAGTTACAGTGTCTGGATGGTCATAGTGTCTCAGACTAAGTCAAATATATGTATGCAGACATAAACAGTGATATTCATAAAATGGTTTAGACTTAGTCATTAATAAAAGAAATAATTATGAAGTAAATTAAATATAGTATTCAGTAATAAAACTCAATGTATAAAAATTAAGATCTTGAATAAGTATATTAAATCATAAAGATACTAATCATCTGTACACATTATTTGAGATAAATTACATAAGATTAATAGGATTTACAGAATTTGTATGATTTGTGATCGTTAAAACATGATTAATACATGAGGATTCCAACAATCTCCCACATTTTTAAGATCACAAATCATTTGAGTGAGAGATTTATTCTTAGTTAATGTGTCTCTTCTTTAATGTGAATTTAGTTCATATAGAATACAGATTTATCTCCATTTTGAGAATTATCAAAAATAGTAAATAGGAAGTAGACATGAAACGGGTAAAATTAATTAGATGGATAAAAAGTGGCAGTACAAGTTGTAAGAAATGAGATTATATAAAACATCCCTATCAAAAGATAGTAATCACTGTTTTTCAGCACTATCTTGTCTTCTCTTTGCGTTTGGTGGAAACATCAAAAGAAGAAGCCATAGGAGCAGAGGTTGAAGTGGAATAAGGGAGTGAACTAGTGGATAGAGAAGGTAAAGGGAGTCCTTAAAAAATATAAGAGGCCAAGGTAGGTGTAGTAGATGACCGATGCCACTGTTGGTTGAGGATTACAGGCCTAATATAACATAGGGACTTAGAGACAGACATAGATATGGAGGATAGAGGATGATAATGTAGGAAAACCATATCTCATAGGTACAGCTGTAGGAGAGACAATGGTAGTAATCTAAACATGAAGATATGACATTAAAACAATTATAAAATCAGCAATAATCTCTCCACAATATTTCATGGATTTCTCAATGTAATCCATGTTTTCCATAAACTTATCCAACAAGGGAGTAAAATCTATGATCTTTTGTAATTCAGTTTTGAAAGCTTGAGTTATAGGAGGGATCCTCAGATTCTCCACAAGGTACTTGAGGTGGTTTGTCAAGTCAGTCTTAGATAAGATCTAATTGAAGTAGAAGTCCAATTTATTAGAAATTTCAATCTAAGCATTATTAGAAATCCTAGAATGGATTCCCACCAAATCAAGAACTATGTCACTATTCTTGATAACTTCTGATAGAGATTCATTATCAGATCCATTAAGCATAGCCTGATGTTCTTATTTGACAATTGTTTGAAGCAGATCACTATATATTGAAGGTTGAGATGATTTCCCATTAGTATGAGAAGCAGGGACAGCTGAGGTAAGGTATTTGAGTTGTATTATAAATTTCTAGAGATAACCTTTATACTCATCAGTTTACTTGTTAATTTCATTAACAAGCTCACACATCTCTTGAAAAATATTCTTGTTTCTTTCATCTACTTTCTCAGCTAAGGAAGTTAAATGAGGTTGAATCAGTGAGGCTACTCCTTATGGGGTATGACTAACAACAATAGGTTTGGGTCTTAAGGTTATCATTCTATGCATTTCATCAACCATACCTCTTAGAGTTTTTACTTCATCACTGAGTAGTTTATTCTCAAATATGTCTTCATGAATCTCATGAATCATCTGGTGTTGAATATACTATATGAATTTTATCCAAAAATAGTGAAGCATCTCTTTCACTCAGATTGGTTACAGGATCCAGTTGGGTATTCATGTGTTTCTCAACTCTATCCAGTAGGGTAGATCCAAAAGCTTTCAGATCATCCTTATTCACCATGTTAGGAGGTTCTTGTGAAGACTCAGAAATATGAACTACAACAGGCTCAGGTTCATTGAAGAGACAAGATCAGAAACTGATTTCAAATAAAACATAGAAGAAAGATCAAGACTTTTGACTGAGATTTCTTGGCAATCATTCACATCAAAATAAGTAGGAAATTGTTACCATGTATCTATTGTGCTTTGTTCAATCGGATTAGGTACTTCAACAGATTCTAGATTGGGGGGCTTATCCCCTTCAACAAGTGCATGTTTCTTTGTAATGAGAGATTTATATCCTTGATCTATTTCCATGATTTCATTCCTAATATCCTCATCCAATTACTTTAATGCCAACTAAAAGGATCACACCATTCTCTCTTCAGTAGATGGAATAACTTCAGGAACAGCTTGTTCATATGGGAGTTCCTCAAGGGAATATTCTTGCACCACAGGAATGTATTCTTCAATATTCTCTTCTACAATAATCTTTCCACTTAACATAGCAATAGATTCTTATTTTGAAACAAGTTGTCCTTCTATATTAACAAAATTTTCAAGAACATGCACCTCCTTTTCAATTAGGATTTTAGGAGCAGGTGTATTATCTTCCTTATCAAGAACAATTTCTTTTGAAGGTAGAACAACCATATCCTCTTCTTTTACACCATAATACTCAATAATCTCTTCTGGTTTCAAACTAAGATCGAGATATACTAAGGTCTTGAAGGTTGTTCCACAAGGTAAATCTTTTAATAGATTATATCATTATCTTCCACCCTTGCATTCCTCCATGGATTCCAATTTATTTTCATTCTCTTTAAAATAAATATTGAATAAAAAAACTCATAATCTTGTATGAATTCTTTATTTGGTCCAAACAATCCCTTTACATTAAGCCTAGATAATATAACCTTTGAGTAAAACAAGGAGTTTGAATTAGAGGTGGTTTTGATCAATTCACACATATGGTATATAACATACATACAAAGATTGATCTAATGTCTATTATTCTTGAGAGATATCAAAAATACTTTATGATACTTAAGTATAACAAAATATCCTTTTTTGGGTCTATCCAAATTCTGAACAATCTTAAACAAGATTCTAGATTCACTATCTATCTCAACAGCTATGGATCTCCTCTTAGTTTCATTTCCAGTTAAACTTCTCAAAGAATCTTCTAGAACATAGATCAATCTTAGAGGGGGAGGAACTATCTAGTAGTCCTCACAAATACCCTCTAGAAGAATCTTAAGTTTTTCAACCTATACACTCGGTGAAAAGGTACAAATATGACCATTGATCAAGATTTTCACAACATACCCATCTTTTGAATCAAAATAAAATTGAACATATTGGTAAAACTGGGCAACCAACATTGGATAAATAGGCATATCTTCTTTGGTAAACAAATATATCCAGATTTTCTCTATTATAAGATTAAATACTAAAGTCTTACATGATAGAATCCACTTAGGACATATCCTATTTTCAGGAACCACTACTCTATTCACTAGGTTTGGATTCAGAGGGCCCTCGAGTGATAAATGCGGCATGATTTTCATCTTCTTCTTTGAACTGCACTTCTCAGGAGTTGGCAATGAAGTGTGTTTCATATTTTCCATTCACTAAAGGATTAAGAGAGAAAGAGGGGGGTTGAAGAGAGGTTACAGTTTTAGAGAAGATAAGAGAGATCGATTGAATAATGAGTGAAACATATTTTATTTTATCATTTAGGGATATCAAGCATCATGGGATCAAAAGCAGAGGAATATAAAAAAACATTGAATTATGATGATAACAGTTATAATATATAAATAAACCAATAAATAATCATTATGGTTCAACCTTAATAGTCATTCATTGTAAGACAATAACAGGAATTCACAGTGAGACTGTAACAGTTTGATTTCTAAAACTGTGCGACTGTATTGCTTGAGACAGTAAGTGTCAGAAAATAACCAAGAAATAGTAACTATGAGACCATATACATGAAACAGTAACTCTTAAAATAGTAAAACTATATAACCGTTAGAGTTAAACAATATTATCAAGATAATGACTTGTGAAACCATAAAGTGTGAAATTATATGATATGGAATAGTATGATATGAAACAATAAGATATGAAATAGTAATATATGAAATAGTAAGATATAAAATTGTAAGATATCTACAAAAGATTTATCATACCCAATTCATGTATGATGTAATCTATTATTTCAAAATTTAATAGTTTGGTGAATATATCAGCATGATGATTTTTATTTCCAATGAATTCTAAGGTGATATTACTTTTCTGACAATGATCTCTCAAAAATCGATGTCTTACATAAATATAATTTGTCCTAGAGTGTGAAACATGATTTTTTGAGATGTTAATAGCACTTGTATGGTCACAATTTATAGGTTCCTAACTGAATTGATATCCATAATCAAGTACTGTGTTTCATCCAAAAAAATTTTGCACAACAACTGCCAACATCTATGTATTCAGATTCTGTAGTAGATATTGCAACAGAGTTTTGTTTCTTACTACACCATGATACTAGTGACTTTCCTAAAAAGTGACATGTTCTAGAAGTGCTATTTCTATAAAACTTAAGACCACCAAAAGTTTGCATCATAATAACTCACTATCTCAAATGATTCTTCTCTGAGATAAAACAGTCCTAGATTAGGTGTACGCATGAGGTATTTAAAAGTTATATTAACAAAATTTAAATGAGATTCCAAAAGATTTTTCTTTAAAATGAGCACACATACACACACAAAACAAAATGGCAATGTCACAACCCATCCTCAGGGCCCGTGACGTGACTACCCCAAGCCCGCCTTCCATAGGCCAGGGGCTGGAGACTAGCACCAAGGTGTAACTCCCGATAAAAAGGGAAGGCATTGTCTTTGTAAAGTATGCGAACACACAGAGTAAGCAAACAAAAGTAAACACTAAGTAAAAACTGGGTACAATAGTAAGTGTGGAAAAGTATGTGGGCCAGTATACAAACCCAAACTGAAAGTAAAGTATAATTGGAAAGGGAAAACAACAATTGAATATAAAGCCGCAAGGTCGATCCCTCTACTGGAATTCCCACCTGAAGGGTGGGTACAGATATCCTCCACAGTTCCTCGGGTCCAGTTTTCTACTCCGAGTATGTCCCATCCAGTGGTCCACCTCTAGGTATCATCCTGCTCCACAAGCTTCAACCACGATCAATGTTGTCTGTCGTCTACAACCAACACAACGTAGTGCGGGTATAGCCCGTGCAGGGGTGAGTATAAGCTACTTAGTAGGGACCCCAAGACCCCCGAAGGTCTCCCAGAATCCACAAAGGATAATCTAGAAAGGAAAGATACAAACACGAAGTAACATCTGACACTACTTAGGTATATTCTCATACATATACCTAATTTATCAATTCCAGTTCGGCTCCAACATCCGAGCCCAAGTTCGATCACATCCACACGGGATAGCACATCACAATCTACATAGGAAACAAAAACAAGATTCAGCTCACACATGTATACTTCTTCGTAAGATGATAGAGATGATCAGATGTAGCCACTGATTCATCTAAGCCATTGGACCCACAAAGGATCGACATGTACTAACCCCCGCAATGACCCACAAAGGATTGATAGGTACTAAACCATGCAATGAACCACACAGGATCGGACCCACACAGGATCTGTAGGCGCTGGCCCACACAGGACTGCTGAGCACTGACCCACATAGGATCTGAACCACACAGGATCGGTATCACTGATCCACGTAGGATCGCTGAGTGATGTAGTCGTCACTGTCGAACCCACGGAGGATTCCTGTACTGTCATCATCGTCATCGTAGTCGCAGCTAGCTCAAGGGTTTCCGCACAAAGCAAGCTCGTTAGGGAGGGTCCGCTCCACAAGCCGAGGGTCTGATACATCAACTTACATGTAGTCCAAAGTTGATGTATCCAAAAGTTCCGTATCGTCAACAGAATCTCAACGTCACTGACGGCGTGTCAAACAGACGCCCGGTCTGTGAGTTATTGTCTTTTTTGTCCCAGGAGCCCGGTTGGTTTTTAATTCAAAACCAACCCGACCGTACTCCAATTGCATCCAAACCTCGAGCGGAGTAAGACAAAGGGTCTGTCTCACTAAGAGGAATCCAAAAAATTCTACGGTACGTCATTCGGACGTTCGGAGCTCATGTTATAAGTGTTTCCGCTCCGAGGGCGCGGTTGGTTTCGTGTACGAACCAACCCGGCCAAACCCAAAGATCTCTGAAACCTTGAGTGTAATATACCGAAACAACCATCTCGATCCAAGGATCGCATCGCTGCAGACGGTGCGTCGATCGGAGGTCTGTAGCACATGTTATTGGAAAAAGACCGAAAGAGGTACGATAATGGGGGTTTTGGGCCCGGACCGTCCCGGCCCGAGACCCCCTGGGTCGGCCCGAACTGGGTTGAACCGACCTGGGTCCACGTCCGGCCCGCTTGGGCGCGGCCTGGCCTAGCTGGTGCGGCCCGGCCTCGTGCACTGGTGCGGCCATCACGGCCAGGTGGCCAGGCCGTTTCGGTTGAGCGGATGGGGGGGGGGGGGGGGGGGGCGCTACCCCCCTGTTTCGTAACCGAGGCCCCCATGTGGGGTGGGGGGGCTGCTCTTGTTTGGACAGCCGGGGGTTACGAACCCCCAGATCCTCCTCTGTCCAGTCGACCCGCTCCGGCCGGCCGGCTGCTGCCGCCACGGGACTGGCGCGGGCCAGTCCCCCTGCTCTGACGCCGACGACTGTATGTTGGCCGCCGGTCCCTGCTCCGCCGCGGCCTTGGTCCGACCGGCATGGCGTGATGGTGCCACGCCCCTCTGCCACGGCCCCGCTCCTTCCGCGGTGCCTTCAGGTCCTCCGGCGCGATGCGATGGCGCCGTGCTTCTTCGCCCAAATCTCAAAGCTTCCGCGCAGTGCAACAGCACCGCGCCGCCTCACACGTGCTGCAACAAAATCAAACAAACAAGGGGGAGGAGGGTCGGCCGTGTTCTTGCGGTCCGACCTCCTTCCGTTATTGTGATATCAGGCGGCTCAAATTAAAAAGAAGAAAATGATGGTAGTAATCATGAAGAAACAATTAAAATAAACCCCTACCTCGTCAAATTCGTTGAGCGAGGGTTCATCGCGGAATTTATTGTTGTGGAAGAAGGTGTCTAGGAAGGAGAGGGTCGTTGGCGTCGCGGTACACGTCATCGCACAGTCGATCTCCGAGGATTCGGCATTCTTCATCGGAGATCGGTGCGTTCTTCACGTTCTTCGCGTTCTTAGACGAAGAAGATGAAGATCTTCGAGCCTCCCCTTTTTCTCCCAATACCCTCTCAACAAAACTAGTCCAACAAAAAATAAAATAAGTGCTTCACTTATTTTATTATCATGAATTAAGTTTTAAAATTCAAAAATTGTATTTTAAACCACTTAATTAAAAGTTGTCATTAAAAAGGTGGTTAAGGGGGGTTAGGGAAAATGAAGGGGTGGGGTTCGTGTGGGCCCCACCGCCTCATAACCTCTCTTGGGTTGTTACCCAACTTCCACCCAATGATTAACCACTCAGTAAAAAGAAAAATTGTAGCTCAATTTTTATTTTTAACTTCATATTTTTTTTAACAACTCCTCCCATGTAAACACAACTCCGAAAAAGGTGTTCCTAAGAAATTACCGGTGCTACAAATTCATTGGTGCCCTCAGAATTCGATTCCGAGCACCGGTTCAAAATTTAGGAAAACCCACTTGTTCGTTCACTGAACGTACCTGAGCCAAACTTTGGAAAATGATTTCGGGCACTCCGGGCCTCAGAATCAGGTGCCGTCAGAAACCGCGTTCTTGTAAAATCCCAAAGAAAATTAAGAAAAAATTTCACTT